>QXEO01001667.1:1457510-2915020 GCA_007115705.1 Dactylis glomerata
ATCATGATCAGAGGTGAAATAATGGTAAATAACAATCTGAACATAAACCTTAACTCAACGGTTCCACTCAATAGCATCAACTACAAGAGTAATCAACACCGGGAAAGTTTCCCCTATGAATATAACAAGATCCAACTCAAGATGTTACAGCGGGATGGCGTGGTGATGGTGATGATGAAGGTGCTGGTGATGGAGATGATGATGACGATGATCCCGATGAAGTCCGGTGCGATGGTGATGACGATGGCGACGATCTCCCCTCTCCGGGAAGGAATTTCCCCGGCAGATTTCTCCCTGCCGGAGAGCTTTTCTCTCTCTGTGTTCTCCGCCCCGCAGAGGCGGCTGTGTCTAACTCTGAGCCCCCCCCTCCTTGACTTAGGTTTTCGGGGACGATGATGTACGCGAAGGGGCGAGACCAGAGGTGGGCCAGGGTAGCCTCACGCAGGGCCCGCGCGGCCAGGGGGCTGGCCGCGCCACCCTGGCATGTGGGCCCCCCTGGCTCCTCTCGACTCCTCCTTCTGGCTTCCTGAGTCTTCTGGGAAAATATAATTTCTGGGTATTTTTCTGGAATTTTCCTGATCTTCAAAATATGGTCTCTTGATGGTCCTTTTTCCAGCAGAATCCTGACTCCGGCAGCAACTCCTGCAATGATCATCAAACATGTGAAAACAAAGGAAATAACATAAGTATCATATCTAAATATGAAATATATCAATGAATAACAGTAAATTATGATACAAAATAGTGATACAAATTGGATGTATCAACCCCCCAAGCTTAGACCTCGCTTGTCCCCAAGCGAAAACTAAACTCAGTAAACATGACCACAGGTTTATGGAGTGAAGTGTCGATAATCAAAATACGGACAAGAAGCATCACATTCACTAAGGCACAAATTATAATAGACAGCAACTTCCCTTTATAAGATATAGACTTGCAATAGGTAAAAGGGAATCACATGTAAAGATGCACAAGGTAAACTATAATTGGCAATGGCAAACCTTAGTTCTTGGTCAAAGAATGGAGAACAAACTATTCTCTCTTTTAAACGGAGTCTTTTAAAACGGAGCTAATATAGCAAAGACTATATGCTCAACAAAGTAAACTTTTGCATACATAGAAAGCTTTCAAAGATATATTCCTTCAGACAAAAGCATTATACAAAACAAGGAAGATAATAAACATGATTAAACGGATCAACATATGGCTGAGTGAAACATAACAACTCAAATGCTTGCTTTAGACAGAGGGAAATAGGTTGACTCAACATAAAAGTAAAAGATAGGCCCTTCGCAGAGGGAAGCATGGATTAAACATGTGCTAGAGCTTTTCATTTGTAAAACAGAGGTAAAAATTGTTTTGAGAGGTGGTTGCTTTTGTCAACGACTAGCAACGGAGTTCTTGATATCTTCCATACTAAACAAGTGAGAGCGGTTCCGAGATGTTTGATTAATTGGCACTTTGGTGCTCTTTTATAGCTTTGCACTCCTCCCCACCTTTTTCCTTTCTCAAACCATGGCTGACCGATTCCATCGGGTGCCGACCAACTTTCACATTCCATTGGAGGAGTGCCTTTTTTCTTTCTTTTTCTTTTTGAGATTATAATGGTCTGACCAGCTCCCTTGCAAAATTAATGACGAGCAGATGAAGCTGCCTAGTCGAGGGGTACTTAATTTAGTATGGAAGATAACAAACCCATCCACTACGTCCTCATGAGCTAAAAACAGTGGCACAAAATGAGAAGTGTTTGAAAGTTTTTGAAAGGTGGCACATGAAAATTTACTTGGAATGGCTTAGAATACCATGCATAGGAATTTATAGTGGACTCTTTGGAAGTGACTTGGCTTTTGGGAATTGGATGCACGAGAAGTATTTCCTCTCAGTACAGGTTTTTGGCTAGCAAGGCTGGGTAGCAAGCATAAGAGTTGCATGAAACAAACAAACATACATATAATAAGAACAATCATGCAAACTCCCTTGAAGGTACAATGATTTTGACTTTAAGAATAACAATGCTTATAAGCCAAACATAAGGGAAAACTGAAGTGATGTAACTACAAGCACTTCTTTATTCTTTTCTACTCAAACCTCAAGGTAAAGTTGCTACTGACCAAGCTAGGTTTGCCAAAACCAACTAAATCTACTCATGCTCCCAATGTGATACCAATACCAATCAACAAGACTAGTCATACAAGAGAGATTGCAAACTAACATAAAGTGTGCGAAAAGTAAACGATAAAACTTCTCATTAATATTTTATTACCGCAACTCACACCAAGGGATACATAGATAACTGACTAAGGAAGATACTTCCAAACTGCAAACTATTCTATATGATAACTTCTCTATTCATGATATGACTCTACTTTGAAAAGTAAATGAGCGAAAGGTAATGATGTGATACCGAGGCACTCCCCCAAGCTTGGAACAAACCAAGGGGATACCTATAATGATGACGAATTACTCCTTTTGTGGTGGCGGTGGACCTTCATCGTTGTCGTACTTCCAAGGCAGAGGTCCTCCATCAAAGAAGGATGTCTTGGTCTCCAAAATCCTGAAACTTGCAGTAGCACTCATTTGTTGAAATCTAGCTTCATACTCACAATTTTGGTTATGCACGTCGTAGAGTTGTGCTTGTAATTGGCTAGTCGTCTCTTGAAGTGAGAGGACATCCTTCCAAAGCTCTGTAGTCTCCTTCTTGTACTTGGCGACAAGCTCTTGATTAATCCTATAGATAATGTCCACCTCACGTTCCGCCATCTTCTTGTATTTGAAAACTTCCTGTTCCAATGCTTCCATCCTTGCTTCAAGACTCCCTTCTCCCTTGGGTCCTTGAACATCTTTAATCTGCAATTCCCCATCCTTGAGTGACAACTCCTTCAGATGCATCTTCAGCTCCCTCATATACAGATTGATGGAGTCCGCAGAAGGGTTCTCTTTAGACGAACCAGACGAAGACATTATAACTCCAAAGCCGGGGGCAATCCCTGACAGAAACAGCTCGAAACAAAACACGACGAGAAAACGATATACAGACCTCGGGGACTCCGGGTGGTTAAATAGGCGAAAATTATACATCGAAACGAAGTCACAGGAGGAAACCGGGACGGAAACGAGTTCCGGGGTGTTCTCACACCCAGGTGGCGCGGCCAGGGGTGGGCCCGCGCCACCTGTGTGTGAGACACACACGGACTCTTTTTCCTGCCCTTTTTCGTCTCGTGATTTTTCATATTTAGTAAAAACAGCAAAAATATTAAAGGAAGAACTTTTCGCGAAACTTTTCTGACTAGAACTGTTACCTATTCGAAAGCGAGCTCTGCAGGTACCTGCAATTTGTCTTGGATGTAATCTTCCGGAGAAACTGTTTCAATAACATCAACATCTTCATTATAAGAATCTCCAGAAATATAATGTTTGAGTCTTTGCCCATTCACCACTTGTGTAGAATCATCTTTCAATGAAGCGATCTTAATAGCACCCGAGCGGTACACTTCTACAATAACATATGGTCCTTCCCATTTAGAGAGTAATTTTCCTGCAAAAAATCTGAGACGAGACCTATACAATAGAACTTTCTCACCAACATGAAACTGTCTCTTAAGAATTCTCTTATCATGCCATTGCTTGACTTTCTCTTTAAAGAGTCTGGCATTCTCATACGCTTTGTTTCTCTACTCATCTAGAGAACTCAAATCTAACAACCTTTTCTTACCGGCTAGTTTAAAATCTCTATTAAGCTCTCTTACTGCCCAAAAAGCTTTGTGTTCTAATTCTAAGGGCAAGTGACACGCTTTTCCATAAACCATCTTATAAGGAGACATACCCATGGGGTTCTTATAAGCAGTTCTATAAGCCCATAAAGCGTCATTTAACTTACTAGCCCAGTTTTTCCTAGATCTACTAACAGTCTTCTGCAAGATAGACTTGATCTCCCTATTTGAAAGCTCTACCTGCCCACTAGTTTGGGGATGATAAGCAGAAGCAATTCTATGATTAACATCATATCTAGCAAGAGTTTTTCTAAAACTACCGTGAATAAAATGAGAACCTCCGTCCATCATAAGATATCTAGGCACTCCGAACCTAGGAAAAATAACATCCTTAAGCATTTTTAACGAAGTCTCACCATCGGCACTCTTTGTAGGTATGGCTTCTACCCATTTAGTAACATAATCAACAGCAACAAGTATATGGGTATAGCCTTTTGAAGGAGGAAAAGGACCCATAAAGTCAAATCCCCAACAATCAAACGGTTCAATAACAAGAGTGTAATTCATAGGCATTTCATTACGTCTAGAAATATTACCAACTCTTTGACATTCATCACAAGATAAAACATACCTTCTGGCGTCCTTAAAGAGGGTTGGCCAATAAAAACCTGACTGTAGAACTTTCTGTGCGGTTCTATCTCCAGCATGATGCCCTCCGTAGGCGCTGCTATGGCATTTTCTTAATATCTCTTGTTGCTCATATTCCGGTACGCATCTTCTCATAATACCATCAACTCCTTCTTTATATAAGTGTGGGTCATCCCAAAAATAATGCCTCAAATCATAGAAGAATTTTCTTCTTTGCTGAGCTGTAAAGGTTGGAGGCAAATACTTGGAAACAATAAAGTTAGCATAATCAGCATACCAAGGAAGGTCTCGCGAAGTTACATTTATTGCAGCCAACTGTTCATTTGGAAAACTATCATTGACAGGAATAGGATCAAAAGAAATGTTTTCCAATCTAGACAAATTGTCAGCCACAGGATTTTCAGCACCTTTCCTATCTACGATATGCAAATCAAACTCTTGTAAAAGCAACACCCATCTAATAAGCCTAGGCTTAGCATCCTTCTTAGTCATAAGATATCTAATAGCAGTGTGATCAGTATGAATAGTAACTTTAGAATCAACAATGTAAGATCTAAACTTATCACAAGCAAAAACAACAGCAAGAAACTCTTTCTCAGTAGTAGCATAATTCTTCTGAGCAGCATCAAGAGTCTTACTAGCATAATGAATAACATTCAACTTATTATCTACGCGCTATCCGAGAACAGCACCAACAGCAAAATCACTAGCATCGCACATAATTTCAAAAGGTAAATTCCAATCAGGTGGTTGAACAATAGGAGCAGTAGTTAAAGCCTTCTTAAGAGTTTTGAAAGCTTCCTTACAATCATCATCAAAGACAAATGGTACATCCTTTTGAAGAAGATTGGTAAGAGGCTTTGAAATCTTAGAGAAATCTTTAATAAACCTCCTATAGAAACCAGCATGACCAAGAATACTACGAATACCTTTAACATCTCTGGGACAGGGCATTTTCTCAATTGCCTCCACTTTTGCTCTGTCAACTTCAATACCTCTTTCAAAAAATTTATGTCCAAGGACAATTCCTTCATTCACCATAAAGTGGCATTTCTCCCAATTAAGAACAAGGTTAGTTTCTTCGCACCTCTGCAAAACTTTATCAAGGTTGTGCAAACAATTATCAAAAGAAGTTCCATAGACGGAGAAATCGTCCATGAAAACCTCCACAATTTCTTCACAAAAGCCATGAAAAATAGCAGACATACATCTTTGAAAAGTAGCAGGAGCATTGCATAAACCAAACGACATACGTCTATAAGCATAAGTTCCATAAGGGCAAGTAAAAGTGGTTTTCTCTTGATCATCCTTCTTAACAGCAATTTGAGAGAAACCAGAATAACCATCAAGGAAACAAAAATGAGTCTTTTTAGACAACCTTTCTAGCATTTGATCTATAAACGGTAAAGGGTAATGATCTTTCTTAGTAACTTTGTTTACCTTCCTATAATCAATGCACATTCTATAACCAACTACTACCCTTTGAGGAATAAGCTCGTTATTCTCATTAGGCACAACAGTCATACCTCCTTTCTTAGGAACACAATGAACAGGACTAACCCATCTACTATCAGCAATAGGATAAATAATACCAGCATCAAGGAGTTTTAATACCTCATTTCTTACCACATCCTTCATCTTGGGAATTAGGCGGCGTTGGTGCTCCACGACTGGCTTCGCGTCTTTCTCCATATTAATGGCATGCTGACACAAAGTGGGGGAAATCCCTTTTAAATCATCAAGAGTATATCCCATAACTCCTCGGTGTTTCCTCAATATCTCCAATAATCTTTCTTCTTCCTTTCCTGAAAGTTTAGAACTAATAATAACAGGATATATTTTCTTATCATCTATATAAGCATATTTGAGATTATCAGGCAAAGGCTTTAATTCAAAAACAGGATCTTCCTTAGGCGGCAAAGTGGTACCAAGATCCTCCACAGGTAGATTATGCTTGAGTAATGGTGGTTGACGAAGGAGAATATCGTCAATCTCTTCTCTTTCCTTGCTAAAAACATCACTTTCGTGATCTTCCATGAATTGCTGCAAGGCATTATTAGGAGCAAGAGCAATAGAAGCAAGCTGTTCAACTCGAAAATTTTCATTAGGCGTTTCATTTTCATAAGAAGTCTTAGCAAACTTGGAAAAATTAAACTCATAAGACTCTCCATTAAACTTAGTAAAAAAATTCTCCTTCTTACAATCTATCACGGTGCCACAAGTGTTCAAAAATGGTCTACCAAAAATAATAGGACAAGTTTTACTAGCCTCCTTACCAAGTACTAGAAAATCAGTGGGGTATTTAGTCTTACCGCATAGAACTTCCACATCTTGAACAATACCAAGTGGCCAAACAGTCTATCTGTTAGCAAGCTGAACAACCACATCAATATCTTTAAGTTCACAAGCGCCAATCTCATGCATGATTTCTTTGTAAAGCTCTAAAGGAATAGCACTTGCACTAGCACCAATATCACATAAACCATAATAGCAATGATCTCCAATCCTGACAGAAATAACAGGAACACTTGTTTTCCTATGCTTTTTAGGATGTGAGAGAATGTTAGAAGCATCTTCACAAAAAAGAATATATTCATCCCCTACATCTTTAGTAACAAGATCCTTCAATATAGCTACAGGAGACTTAATAGTAATTTGCTCATCAGGTTCTGTAGCTTTTTTAGTACTTTTATTAGACACACTTACCAAAGTAGAATACTTTTTTACCTTAGCAGGGAAAGGTGTCTTCTCAAAATAAGGTTCAGACACAATGCTATCAACAGTACAAACTTCAGTAGCTGCAGCAGGTATATGACTAATAGAGTCTTTATAAGGCGCATGATATTTGTTCCAATCTTTCTTTGGAACATCAATATAAGAGGCAAAAGCCTTAAGACAATTAGCAAGTATTTGTGAATCAAGACCATAAGCAGCGCTAACACTATGAAAGTCGTCGGTCCCCATAAAAGTTTTAATGCATTCATAATCATAGTTTATACCTGACTTCCTACCTTTGTCGTTTTCCCAACCTTCAGCATTCTCTTGTATACGATCAAGAAGTTTCCACTTAGCATCTTCTTTCATATGAGTAAATGATCCAAAGCAAGAAGCATCCAAATAATCCTTATCAGGAAGAGTAAGCCGTGCATAAAAATTATTAATAACAATATTATTGGGGAGCTCATGAATGGGGCATTTGAGCATTAGTAACTTCAATCTCCCCCACGCTTGGGCAATACTCTCTCCATCATGAGGCCAAAAATTATATATCCTGTTACGGTCTTTATGAATTTCACTTGGAGGATAAAACTTGGAATAAAAGAGAGGCACAATATCCTCCCATGCCATAGATGGACCATCTTGGAGTAGTCGATACCACTCTTCAGCTCTGCCTTTCAATGATAATGAGAATAATTTCTTCTTAACCTGGCTTGGTGAAATACCTGCACATCTGAACAACTCGCATAATTCATGTATAAATAATAAGTCATCACCCGGATGGACAGTTCCATCTCCTGAATAGCAGTTATCCATAATACGCCCAACAATTTTCATAGGTATTTTAAAAGGATCAATTTTAGCAGGCGGCGGCGGTGGTGGTTCCTCCGCATGTGCAGCAGTAGTAGTAGATGTGTTTCCAAATAGGAAACCAAATGGAGAGTTCTCCATAGCAGAGTAAAACAAGAATAAAAGACGAAATAAAAACAATACTCACAGTGACGGTTACCTTTACCAATTCCACTCTTCAATAGCGCTACGCTCCCCGGCAACGGCGCCAGAAAATAGTCTTGATGACCCACAAGTATAGGGGGTGTATCGTAGTACTTTCGATAAATAAGAGTGTCGAACCCAACGAGGAGTGGAAGGTGTTGATGAGCAGTTTTGATCCAGGAATCACTGTAAATACTAGCAAACAGGTTTTCAGGGGTATTTGGTAAAACGAGTAAATAAAGTGCGAGTAAATAAAAGACAGTAGTAACAATTGCAGCAAGTGGCCCAATCCTTTCTTCAGCAAAGGACAAGCCGGTTGTGTACTTATAATAACCAAGCGTTCTCGAGGACACACGGGAGTTTCTGTCAAGAGCTTTCGCTTCATAGAGCCAATAGTATTTATTGGTTTGATAGGTGTTATGGGGGTGAACCTGTGCTAGTGCACTACCCTTACTAGGATAAATACACACTTATGATTATACCCCTTGCAAGCATCCGCAAATACAAGAAAGTAATTAAGATAAATCTAACCACAGCCTTAAACTCTAAGATCCTACGCTTCCTGGTGCAATGGTTTCCCAACGGAGGTTTAGGTTTCTGTCACTCCAGCAACCCCACAATCGGTAGCCAAATACACAATGCATCTCACTAGGCCCATAAATGGTGAAGTATCATGTAGTCGACGTTCACATGACACCACTAGTGAAATAGCACCACAACAATATCAAACCATTAAACATTTCTCAACAATAATTCACTACTAACATCTTGACTTCTCCCATGTCCTCAAGAACTAAACGAACTACTCACAAGACATCATATGGATCATGATCAGAGGTGAAATAATGGTAAATAACAATCTGAACATAAACCTTAACTCAACGGTTCCACTCAATAGCATCAACTACAAGAGTAATCAACACCGGGAAAGTTTCCCCTATGAATATAACAAGATCCAACTCAAGATGTTACAGCGGGATGGCGTGGTGATGGTGATGATGAAGGTGCTGGTGATGGAGATGATGATGATGATCCCGATGAAGTCCGGTGCGATGGTGATGACGATGACGACGATCTCCCCTCTCCGGGAAGGAATTTCCCCGGCAGATTTCTCCCTGCCGGAGAGCTTTTCTCTCTCTGTGTTCTCCGCCCCGCAGAGGCGGCTGTGTCTAACTCTGAGCCCCCCCTTGACTTAGGTTTTCAGGGACGATGATGTACGCGAAGGGGCGAGACTAGAGGTAGGCCAGGGTAGCCTCACGCAGGGCCCGCGCGGCCAGGGGGCTGGCCGCGCCACCCTGGCGTGTGGGGCCCCCCTGGCTCCTCTCGACTCCTCCTTCTGGCTTCCTGAGTCTTCTGGGAAAATATAATTTCTGGGTATTTTTCTGGAATTTTCCTGATCTTCAAAATATGGTCTCTTGATGGTCCTTTTTCCAGCAGAATCCTGACTCCGGCAGCAACTCCTCCAATGATCATCAAACATGTGAAAACAAAGGAAATAACATAAGTATCATATCTAAATATGAAATATATCAATGAATAACAGTAAATTATGATACAAAATAGTGATGCAAATTGGACGTATCAATTACTACTAACCTTGTAGAGGAAATCAAAGAGCTCAAGGCCCAAGTCACTAGTTTAGAGAAAGACTTGGAGAATCGTCATGAAGGGAAATCCACACTTGATAATATTTTGAGTGTGCAAAAATCCCCTAATGACAAGAGTGGACTTGGATTCAACTCCAATGACAAGAACAAGTCCAAGAGCAACAAGAAGAAGAAGGGCCAAGACCAAGTCAAGAATTTGGCCAAGATTGTTTGCTTCAAGTGCAAGATTGAAGGGCATCATGTGAGATCTTGCCCATTGAAGAAGAAGCACTTAAGTGAGAAGCAACAAGGGAAGCGGCCACAAGGTCAAGATCAAGCACGACCTCAACTTGAAGATAGGCCACTTCCCAAGAAGAAACAAGATGAAGCTTCCCAAATCAAGAAATCAACGAAGAAGAGAAAGGGAAGCACTTGTTGCTATATTTGCCGTGAGAAGGGGCACTTTGCTTCTTCATGCCTAAGCGGTACCTTATCTAATCCTATCATTGTTGATGATGATTATTCTCTTAGGAAAGATAAGGATGGCAATGTGTTTGCCAAGTTTGTTGGAACTCAAAGTGGTGTCAAGAAAAGAACCATTTGGGTTGCCAAGCCTATTGTGACTAACCTCTTTGGACCCAACTTGGTTGGGGACCAACAAGCTAAAACTTGATCAATAGGTGTTTGTGGAGGGCATTGGAGACTTGGATACCTCATGAAGAATTAAGGGATCTTCATTAATTTTATTTCATCAAGCCAATTCGTTGACACTATCATCTTATATCCAATGTGCCTCTTTGCGGTAACTTGTACTTAACCTCTTTACATTGTAAGTTACTTGCCCCTTTGCATGTTTTGGTTTTGTACCAAGTATGTGTTTGTATATGTTGTTCCTTACACCTTCTTAACTTGTGTATTCAAGTAGGTGTTGGTTGTTTGGCACATCATATACTTGTGTGTTTGCTTTGAGCCTCTAATGCATCTTGTTGGTATCTTATTTGGCTCTTATTGAGTGATTAATGGAACATCCCATTTTGGGGGAGTGATTTGCCATGGGCACCTCACTATCCTATAAATGCGTGCACATGAGTAATACCACTTAGTATTGATATTGCAAGATTACCTAGTCTCTATGTGGTATGCCATGCTCATGAGAAATTCAAATTCTATATCTCCATTAATTATCTCTAGTTGGATTTTATTTGCCTCTTGTAGTAAAGAATTGAATATCACATTATGGGAGAGTAATATGCCTTGTGCATATCACAAGCTTAGGAAATGTGAACATTTGAGGTATTGCCACTTAGAGTTGATATTGTTAATTATCTTGTTCCTTGGTGGCATGTTTGCTCAAACAAGCTCCATTCCTTCTTAAAACATTTTGTTGCTTATTTCTTTGGTCTTGGTTTGAGTAAGAATTCTTGGTGCGGTTTCACTCAAATATATTTATATATATATCATAAGTAGGAAACCATTTGCTTCTAGTTACTCTAATTATTGCTTTGCATGATTGTTTGACTATTTTTGGAGCTACCAAGAATCCTTTTTCGTGCATGGTGCTTAATTTGAATATTTAACCATATGCCTTTATTGTGAAGTTGATCTTGAATATCTTTGCAATACACCACCAGAAAATAATTCCAATATGAACTTCTTGTCTTTGACAATTGGTATTCGTATATATGCATGGTAATTCCTCTAGATCATCTTCACCTTGGAATTTGCCTCTTATTGCCCATATTTCTTGCCAATAAAATTTTTCTTGACTCCCATTGTATTATTGCCTTCTTAAGGATCTTTTAGCTTGACTTTGTCTCATCTCTTGATCCCCATCAAGTGTGTGTTGATGTAAGACAAACCGTTTTTTCTTTTGGTACTTGTGCCATTGTGAAGAGTGTAGAGGGTTTGGTTTATTTGTTGGAACCTTGCTCTTTTGGCAGTTAGTTATCTCATTCCTTCTTCTATGATTTATTTGCTTGAATGAGATAAATCTTTGAGCATGTGTTTTTTTTTCTTGCTCAATGAGTTGTTAGTTCATTCGTTAAATTTTGTTGAATAAATCATTTCTTGATGTGTTCCCTTGATATCATTTGGACAAATAATGTGTTTTACCACACCTTTTTTACCTCCTTGTACTCTTGGTGATTTTGTGTAAATTGTATCTTCTTTGGTTCTTGAAAGCTAGGTGCATGCATATTCTCTTTATGCTTAATTTTTTATCTTAGTTGCTTTCTTTGATCCAATATATATGTTATACTCCATCAAATCCTAAATGGCTAAGATGTGCATGAAATTCAAATTTCATCTCTAACTATGCACATATTTATATGGAGTCTATCATATATATTGTGGTTAGTCTAACCACTTTGGACCCAATAAATTTGGGGACCAAGATGTACTTAAATGTGTCTTAGGTACATTGGAGATGCAATGGATGCTTGTCTCATTTATAAGGAAGGTGTTATCACCATATGATTATTGGAGCCAAGCTAGGATGATCGGTGAACTCTTATCTACTACATCACACCATTGCTATCTCGGTAACAAGGATAACATTCATGCATACTTTTCTAGCATCCCAACTCTTGTAGGTTGGTTCTTGGCATGATAATATTTATTTGCAAATGTTGCGGTTCTTGCAAAGGTCTTATAAAGAAATATCTTTATTTCATATGTGAGCAAGTTGAGATGATTGCATATGATGGGAAATATATAAAATCATGTTTATGATTCACCAATCCCAAATATGCCTTTTTAGCAATTTATTGCGTATTAATTCCTCAACGCTCTCTCATGTGCAATATAGATAATGTTGCAAGTTGTACCCTTCTTTATTATGCTTGTTGCCTATCAAAGCATCCTGACTATCTTTTGATCCCTTATTGCTAGTTGTGATGGCTTTGATGATTTTGCGTGGGGAGTTTATTAATATACCATAATGGAAAATGGAGCCTTGAGCTATATATGCTTTCTAGCAAAGCTATTTGGTATATTCTATGACTCTCTCTTGGATATCATGTCTTCCTTAATTTCAACTAACCTCTTATGTATACATGTTCCTTTGTGGATTGTTCATTATGATTTTTTGTTCACTTAGAAATATATATGCATAAGAGTGTTAATTTCTTCCCTTGATATCCTCGTTCTTTGCCGACCATCTTTCTTATCCATTTTGTTCTTGATGGTGTTGGTAAGAACTTGATTTATGAGTGCTTGTTTATTCTTTATTGCTTCTTCTTGCACTCATATCTCGTGAATCTTTTTGGACTAAAGTTCACTTTGATAAGCGTATTGATCCTTTTGTATTCTTTCGTTCTCATGTTTTGTTTTAAATGATATAGAGGGAGTGAGGATTCCATGTTTGTGCATATTGTATTCAAATGCAACAAAAATTCAAATTTATGCATGAACCTTGGGGAGCTTCCTTATTTCATTTAAAGCACCTAGTAGCTCTTATCATCACTTCTTCTTGTGTCTAATTGGTTCTTTGGGTCTCTTGATTGCTTGCTTGCTTCATTCGTTGAAGCTTCCTTTACTATGTCATCTTTTTGCAATCTTTGATCATCAATATGGTTTGACTTCCTCCAAATATTGTTAATTTGATAAGTGCATATGATTTCACTCATTTTTATGAGAAATGCACATCTTGGGGAGGAACTCATACTATATTGGCCTTCTAAATTCCTTCATCCATTTTGGCAATCGTTGCCAATGGGGGAGAAGTTTAGAGAGTTTAAGGGAAATGGTTTTTATACTTAAGTTTGGTTGTGCTTAAGTGTTTGCCTTTCATGCATCTCTTCTTTGTTAGATGTTTTGCATGGTTGAATATATAGTGTAAACTCCATCAAAGGTTTATCTTGATAATGTATGCAATGAAATTCAAGTTCATCACATGTGCATATATTGTGGGGGAGTTTGCTCTATATATTTTGGTTGCACTCACATCAACCATATTTGTTGTAGTTTATGTGAGTACAATTGATTTTGATATGCGGTAGTAGCTTCGTGTTACTTGACCATATCAAATACAACCTCTTGTATGCAATTTATTCTTGGATAAGTTGCATATTAGTTTCTATCATTCATTATATAAACCCTCTTGTTGAGATTGTCATCAATTACCAAAATGGGGGAGATTGTAAGGGTAATTGCCCCTAAGTGTGTTTTTGATAATTAATGACAATCCCTATGGACTAATGTTTTCATTGAGCTTTTTGTGAAGGAATTGTTCATAGGAATTGCTTGAAGTCCATGTGTTGGATTCAAGGCTTGGATGCCATGAAGATAAAGATTTATCTTAAGTATTGGCATCAAGATCATTGAATAGAAGAGGTGAATTCATTATGATCAAGAAGAAGAAATAAAGATGTAGTTCTTTTGTAGAACTCATGTAATCCATGCTCTAGCTTATGTGTTAAGCCAAGGAGTCTCAAGATCTTGAGAGTTTGGTTACATGAGAAGAATTCAAGATATGGCTCTATGTCGAGGTCATGATGGTCTCATGAGTTGAGATATGATTGACTAATACCTAGAGCATGCAATCAAATGAAGAATTCTTTATGTGGCTCAAGATATTGTGATAGAGCATGAGAAGATTCAAGGTTGACCAAGACAAAGATCAAAGATTGGATTCTAGTTTGGTCAACACATGAAACATAAGGAATGTGCCACATGGGACCAATCGGTCTTGTGGTATGGTATGGTTTGTCAATTATGCTTTGTGAACTAACCCATTATATATGTGTGTTTGTGTTGTCTATGTGGGTTAGGTATTGTGTCATGGATATGCACTAGTGAGATTTCATATATCCCATGAAAGGATGACATCAAGTAGTGGTTGTCATCAAGGTTGAGAAGTGCAAGTTTCAAGATAAGCATCTCGAGAAGATCATATGCTTGAAGCTTGTCATCCATTTGGTGATAATGGAATTGTGAATACATGCCTTAGTGAAGGTATCCCATAGTGGTGTATGGGGGAGCATATTGGAAGTCTTCACGAAGCAACAATGATCAAGTGAAGCATTCCGGCTTGACGGAAGCATGAAGCATCATCATCAAGATCAAGCGGGGTGCGCAAGGCAAAGGTTTGTCCTTGCTAGGTTTTCCTTTTCCGGTCTCAAGGTGTTTGTTGAGAGACCGGGTTATAGGATAGATAGCCGCACTATCAAGAGGGGCCTTCGGTTGGGTAACTTGATCACATCATCTTAGGGAGCTCAATCATTTGCATACTTTGCATCTTCCTAGTTTGTTGCTTCTTGGTGATTCTCCATGTGAGGTTCTTGTGCTTGTTGCTAGCTTTCCAACAAGTCCAAGTTCATCGAAAACGGAATCCATATGCATCTTTTATCGCGTTTTCGAGTTTGGAGGTTTTACCGGTTCTTTCTTAAAAGAGGTTTTCACCTCTTCTTATTTGGTATTTTATCTCTTACTAATTCTTGGGTTTTATGGTCTCCATTGGATAGATATTTTTCTTAGCTTTTTAAAAAGCCCAAGTTTACTAAAATCCGAGTCCGGATGTAAAAGTTATCGCATTTTTCGTGAGGATATTTTCTGCTGGTTCCGAGCTCGGTTTGGACCGGAAATTCAACCGAAAATCAACCGAAAAGTTGCAGATCTGTTTTCTTATATTTTCGGTTTTGGCTTGGATTAAACTAGAAATTAAACCGAGAATTTCCGGTCAAACCGAGAATTCAACCGGGAATTCCAGTTTCGCCCCCAACGGCCATATTTGGCTTTCCCTATAAAAGGGGCTTCTTCCCCAATGGTTTTCTAGAGTTCTTGAGCACGAAATACACCTCCATTGTTGACCCTCTTGAGCTTGCTCCCTCTCTCTTCCCTCCAATGATTCTTGCATATTTTTGAGGGATTTGGAAGAGGAGATCTAGATCTACAACTCCACCAATTAATTCCTCCTCTAAGTGAGGGGAACCCATTGGATCTAGATCTTGAGGTCATTGGTTGACCTCCACCCTTGTTCTTCCTCTCTAACTCCTCCATAGCATTTGTTGCCTTGGTGGGATTTGGGAGAGAAGGATTTGAGCACTTCCCCTTGTGTTCTTGCTTTGCATCCTTGCATAGTGTTGAGCTCTCCATTACGATTTGTTTGAGTGAGAGACCGTGAGCTTGTTACTCTTGGAGGGTGACCTCCTAGTTGGCTTGGCGGTTGGTGCCTCGGTGACCTCTTCGTGGAAGATTGTGAAGAGGCCCGGGCTTCCCCTTCGTGGGAGTTGTGAAGTGGTTGTGGAGCTTGCCATCTCCGGAGTGGAGCAAAAGCTAACCATAAGAAGGGGTCCCTAGCTTCGTGGGGGACTCGGAGAAGAAGGTGAGCCTTCGTGGCGTTCGGGGGCCTTTGTGGTTACCCGCATCTCTCCAACGGTGATTAGCTTACTTTATGTAAGTGAACATCAGGATACATCTTCGTCTCCGCGTGCCTCGGTTATCTCTATACCCGAGTTTATTTCCTTGTGATAGCCATCGTGCTTGAAGTACTTATATCTTGTTTATCACTTGTGAATTATATCTTGTGCTATCTTGCTTAGCTCTAGTTGTTGTTGGTGCACTTAGTTGAGCCTAGCTTATTTAGGTTTTATGCTTGTAAAATAAACGTTAGTTTAATTCCGCATTCTTACAAGCCAAATTCGTAATAGTTTTTAAAACGTCTATTCAACCCCCCTCTAGGCGACATCTCGTCCTTTCAGTAATTTACAATCATAATTCGAGAGAAGCGAACAAGGTTGCTCATGAACTTGCTAGGATGGGTTTCTTAGATAAAACAAATTGTAACTGGGACGATGAGCCCCTTGATAGCATTCTTAGCAGCCTGATAAATGATGTAACTGAATTTTGATGAAGGCAGCAAGTTTTAGACGCACTATTTTCCTTATCATGGTACCTAAGAGGACTGGAAGGTTTTTAATGAGGCGACTTGCTAGCTTAATATATTGATTGTTTTTCTCTTAAAAAAATATAGTTTTCGGAGTGTGGATTTTTTAGCTCGAGCTACATGAGCTTTTTTTAAAATTCAAAAATACTATTTAAAAGTTTTAAAAAAATCTGGATATAGCAAAATTGTGTTCTATCAATATGCAAATTTTCAGTTTCAAATACCTTATATTTGAGGCTCCATAAAAATAAAAAAATCTGCGAGATTTTGAGGTTTTGAGAGTATATACTGTTCATTATTATATATGTCAGATTTTGTTACTTTTTACACAGCCCACATTATCAGATATTTTTAGTTGAAATTTTGTATTTTTTTAGATCTCAACATTGTCCATATCTAGATTTAATTTCAAAAAATTTGAAACATTTAAAGGATGATTTTGAATTTTTCAAAAAACAAGCTACATGTAGCTCGAGCTACATTTGTAGTTTCCGATAGTTTCAGTCTTTTTCCTAAAAAAGATATAGTTTCCATCTTGTTGGACCTCGCTTTGGACCCGTTCAAGGTCCAGGTAATTTTAGGGGCCTCATGAGCTTCTCCCAGGGATCAAATCACCCGATCCCCCGAATGGCAGCCGTACGATGGAGGCAATCAACATCATTTATTTTAGGTCAACGCTCCCAGTTAAGAAAAAGGGAAAAAAGACACCCCCGATGGGTCCATGGGATCTGGTAGGGCGTCATCCGTCCTCTGGGGACTCTTGCTGCCCACGCCGATAGAATCATAGTCCTTGCCGGTAGCATCGCCGACAGCGTCGACACCTTGGTAGCACCACCAGTTGTTCCCTTGGTAGCACCTCTACCCCTCTTTTAACTCCGGTGCGAGCACCATCGCTAGCCCACCGCTGGCACCGCCATCGGAAGTGCTTTGCATCATCCCAACTCCAGCAAACAACAACTCCACCACTGATGGTAGCATCAATGCCCTCCTCCTATGGTAACTCCGATTGTAGCACTGTTGCAACCAATGGTAGCACGACAGTCCTACTATGGTAGCATCTTCCCCGCCTATTGTAGCACCGATGAACTCAAATGGTAGCAAGCCTATGTGCCGCTGGAATCAAACCACCCGCTGCCAGCAGCAATGCCATCCCGCAATGGTAGCACCGTGCCTCCCATGTACGTAGCAGCCCTGCCATTCCCTCATAGCAACACAGGGTGCTCGATTGAAGCACCAAAAAAGGAGAGTCATCGCTTCATGCATGAGAGCATTGACGTTGCATATGGTGGGAGTAGCAAGAGGAGTTGCACAGTCGAAGCTTGGCCCTATCCAGAAGGAGCGGGCCTAGGGAAGATGACGGGGCAAGGTGGTGTCGCGAAGATTGAGAAGGAAGCGTGGTGTGTCTGAGGTGAGGGCACCGGTCACTGGAGGTGGTGGGGCAGATGCAGGCGTGGAGGAGCGGTAGCCATATGGGGGACTATCGGAGAAATCCGCTCTGTCTCGTCAGGAAGAAGGTGATAAGGGAAGGAAAATGAGTGATGGAAGGTGACATGGGTATGCCTGCCAGGGCCCATGGCATTGGTACCTTGGTTCATCTTCAGGTTAAGGCCCACAAATATTATGGCCCAAAGATAGGATGCGAAGGATTGAATATTCAGATAAGGAAACTACTATGTAAAACCGCTATAGTCAATGAGTTTGTATCGAACCCAACCAGGACCCCGAGACCTGGCCACCTATAAAAGGCGTCAGGAGGGGCCGGTGGGAGGGACATCGAGATCTATCTTGTAACCCTAGCTTTGTCTCAATAATATTGCAAGTTTTGCCTTGTTTGTCCGATCTTTACCTTCGAGTTCATCCAACGTCCTGCTCTCCTAATCCTAACTCCTTCATCTAGGACATTGCCGAGATTTACTACTCCAACGATGGAGATATACTCTCTAGGCCCGCTTAGTGTTATGATGTTCGTCATTGTCTGGCCGGACACGTGGCTAAGTCATTAGTCACAAGAACATCGATAACATGGTTAGAGTAAAGAGAGCACACTGGGAAATGAGATACTGAAGGGTTTCGCGGCATAGTAAATCAAAAAAATTCTTACGGATGCGAACAAGAAAGCCAAGATCTAATCTAGGAGATGTAATCAACAAGAGAGATAGATGAGATCTTCATACCCTTGAAGAAATTGCACAGCGGAAACGTTCAATAGAACGTGGATGATGTAGTCGTACTAGCCTTCTCCTCCTCGCGATCCGATCCGATCCAACGCCGCAAGTGGCGATGCCTCCGAGAGATGCACACATACGGTGCAGCGATGTCTCCTCCTTCCTTGGTCCAGCAAGTATGATGGAGAGATAGATTAAATCAGCAGCACGACGGCGTGGTGCTTATGGTGGAGAATTTCTGCAGCAGGGCTTTGCCTACGTGCAGTCGCGAGAGAGAGAAGTGGAGGGGCAGCAATGGGCTGGCGGCTAGGGTTGGGAGAGAGGGGCTGTGCCCCAGCCCTCCCTTATATAGGAGGTTGGGTGGCCAGCTTGGCCCCTCCTCCAAGTCCTAGGGCCGGCGGCCAAAGGGGAGGAGTGGGGGGCAAGTTTCCTCCCTTCCTTCTAGAAGAATCCCTTAGGGTTTCCCCTAGGCTAGCCGGTTGGGCCTTAGGGGCTTGGTGCGCCTGGCCCAAGTGGCTAGGACACTGCCCTTTAGGACCATGCAGGCCTCCATCAAGTGGGCCCACTATGGCCCCACTCTGGAACCTTCTAGAATACTCCGGTACAATATCGATAAACTCTGAAACCTTTCTGGAATCCAAAAAATGCTTTCCATTATATGAATCTTATTCTCCAGACCATTCCAAAACCTCTCATGATGTCCGGGATCTCATCCGAGACTCCGAACAAAAACTCAATAACCAATTATCCATTCTATCCTAGTGTCGATGCACGTTAAGTGTGTGACCCTACGGGTTTGAGAATATGCAGACATGATCTTCTATCAATAATCAATAGCGGGATCTGGAAACCCATATTGACTCCCACATATTCATCGATGATCATATCAGATGAACCACGATGCCATGATTCAATTAATCCCGTATATGTATTCCCTTCGTCTCGCGATATTTTACTCGCTCGAGCGATCGTCGGTATCGGCATTCCTAGTTCAATCTCATTCACAGCAAGTACTTTACTCGTTTCGTAATCCAATATCACTTTGTGATTAAATCCTTAACCATATGCTTACAAGCGGTGTTGATATTGATTACTGAGTGGGCCCGAAGTATATCTCTCCGACTCGGGAGGGACAAATTCCATCTCGATACATGCAACCCAATAAGTACTTTCCGATTACCTGAGAGACACCTTTATGATCACCCTTTCATAGGATGATGTTTGATGACCTCAAAGCTTTCTTCCGGTACTAGGGAGTGATACGTCTCCAACGTATCCATACTTTTTGATGCTCCATGCTTGTTTTTACACCATTTGCTTAGTGTTTCGTTACACTTCGTGGCATTTTTATGCATTTTTCGGAACTAACATATTAACGAGATGCCACAGTGCCAGTTCCCTATTTTCTGCTATTTTTGTAATTCAGAAAAGTTACACAGGAAATATTTTTGGAATTGGACGAAACAAAAGCCAGAAGTCCAGATATTCACAGGAGCTTCCAGAAGACCGAAGAGGAGACGGAGAGGGGCCACAGGGCGCCCACACCACAGGGCGGCACGACCTAGGGCTGGCCCGCGCCCCCTGGTGGTGAGGCCACCCTGGCCCACCTCTGACGCCACCCCTTCGCCTACAAAGACCCCCCGATGGGAAAAACCTAAACACCCGATCACTTTTCCAGAATACATCGCGATCCGCCGCCACCGTCGACCCGAAGATCGGGAGGGTCCAGAAGCTCTTCCCGGCACCCTGCCGGAGAGGGGAATTGCCACCGGAGGTCTTCTTCATCGCCATGCTTGCCTCCGGCGCGATGAGTGAGTAGTCTACCTCGGACTATGGGTCCATAGCAGTATCTAGATGGTTGTCTTCTCCACCATGTGCTTCATGTTTAGATCTCGTGAGCTGCCTTACATGATCGAGATCACCGTTATGTAATTCTACATGTTGTGTTTGTTGGGATCCGATGAATATTGGTGTTATGATTGAGTTGATGTACTGAATTTTATCTTATGTTATCTCTATGTTGTTTATGATCTTGCATGCTCTCCGTTGTTAGTAGCTATCTTGGCCGAGTAGTTACTAGTGACTCCAAGAGGGGGTATTTATGCTTGGGGGTTCATGCCTCTATTTAATCTAGGGGAGTGACAGAAACCTCTAAGGTTGTAGATATGTGATGACCCACAAGTATAGGGGATCGCAACAGTCTTCGAGGGAAGTATTACCCAAATTTATTGATTCGACACAAGGGGAGCCAAAGAATATATGTAAGCCTTAACAGATGAGTTGTCAATTCAGCTGCACCTGGAAACAGTCTCGCTCGCAGCGGTTTATCAGTAGCAACAATTTTATAGTGGTGACAGTAGTGAAACAGTAACAGCAGTAGTAAAATAGCAGCGGTAATAGTAACGATTGTAAACAGTAGGAACAAATACTGTAGGCATAGGGATGGATTACGGGCGCTGCATGGATAAGATAATTCATGAAATCAATGAGACAAAGGCATTGCAGATAAATAATGATAAAGCATCCTAGTACAAACAATCATAGGCATGTGTTCCGTATATAGTCGTACGTGCTCACAAGGAGAAACTTGCACGACATCTTTTGTCCTACCAGCCTGTTGCAGCAGGGCCTCAAGGGAAACTACTGGTAATTAAGGTACTCCTTTTAATAGAGTACTGGAGCAAAGCATTAGCACTCGGTGAACACATGTGATCCTCACATCATAGCCATCCCCTCCGGTTATCCCAATTTCTGTCACTTTGGGGCCTCGGGTTCCGGACAACAATATGTGTATACAACTTGTAGGTAAGACCATAAACAACAAGTATCATCATAGAAATAATAACATGTTCAAATCTGAAATCATGGCACTCGGGCCCAAAGTGATAAGCATTAAGCACAACAAGTTGCAACAATGTCATAGGCACTAAATAAAGATACTAGGCACTATGCCCTATCAATCTCATATCAAATTACATGAACAATCTCATCCAATCCCTACCATCCCCTCACCTACAGCGGGGGAATTACTCACACATGGATGGGGGAATCATGGATGGTCGATGGAGGAGCGTCGGTGGTGATGTTGATGAAGATCTCCTCTGAATCCCCGTCCCGGCAGGGTGCCAGAACGGAGTTTCTGGTTCCGAATCGCAGTTTTTTATGGCGGCGGCGCAGCGGAAGTCTATCTGGGAAAAATGCCGTCTCCCTGATATTATGTCGTCAGGGGGTATATGTACGCGAGAGAGGAGGTCGAGAGGGGTCCTGGGGCCCCCTCACGCATGGGTGGCACGGCTAGGGCTGGGCCATGCCACCACTGTGTGACGGCCCCTCGAGCCTCTTCTCCCTCCTATCTTCTGGCTCCGTGGGTCTTCTGGTGAAATAGGATTTTTCATGATTTTTCCTGAATTTTTACTGAAAGTTGAATTTCTGCACAAAAACGAGACACCAGAGCAATTCTGCTGAAAACAACGTCAGTCCGTGTTAGTTGTATTCAAAACACACAAATTAGAGGAGACACAATAGCAAAAGTGTTCAGGAAAGTAGATACGTTTTGGACGTATCAACTCCCCCCAAGATTAGCTATTTGCTTGTCCTCAAGCAATTCAGTTAACAACTGAGAGCGATAAAAGAAACTTTCACGAACATATTTGCTCATATGATGTATATATACTAACTATGTGATCAAGTACCCAGGCAATTCATAATAAGAAATATGTAACTAATGTCACCTCATAGTCAAGCAAGCTATGAAAGAGTGCCAATGCACTAATAACAAGTAACATGTGCATGAGAAGCTACAAGATTGTAATATGCATAAATGATATGAAAGAGTGGTATCCCGCTTGCCTTTATTTGTAGAGCAAAACATAAATGCTGAGGCACATCTGAAGTCCAAGGGAAGACTAGAAGTAGAAATATCAAAGATACAAGCATCAAAGTTATACCACAATTAACCATGTTCTGGGACAAGCACATTACACTAAGAATAACAGCTATGCTCTCAAGAAGTGCTTCAAGTTAGAAGATGGTGACTCAACATAAAAGTAAACGAATGGCCCTTCGCAGAGGGAAGCAGGGATTTAACATGTGCTAGAGCTTTTCATTTGTAAAACAGAGATAAAAATTTATTTTGAGAGGTGATTGTTCTATGTCAACGACTAGCAATGGGGACTTACTATCTTCCATAATAAACAAGTGAGAGCCGTTCCGAGTTCTTTGAAATTTGGCACATTGGTGCTCTTTTATAAAGCTTTGGCACTCCTCCCCACCTTTTTTTTCTTTCTCAAACCATGGCTAACCGATTCCATCGGGTGCCCACCAACTTTCACATTCCTTTGGAGGAGTGCCTTTTTTCTTTCTTTTAGGATTAAGATTATAATGGTCTGACCAGCTCCCTTGCAAAATTAATGACGAGCAGATGAAGCTGCCTAGTCGAGGGGTACTCAATTTAATATGGAAGATAGCAATTCCGACCACTACGTCCCCATGAGCTAAAAACAGTGGCACAAAATGAGAAGTAGTTGAAAGTTTTGAAAGGTAGCACATGAAAATTTACTTGGAATGGCTTACAAATACCATGCATAGGAATTTATAGTGGACTCTTTGGAAGACTTGGTTTTTGGTAATTGGATGCACGAGTAGAGCTCATACTCGGTACAAGTGAAGGCTAGCAAAAGACTGGGAAGCGACAATCGAGAGAGCAATAACTATCATAATCATGCTTGCGACAAAACAAAATTAATATAGGCATAAAAATGATATAAGAACTCTGAGGCAATTTAGATCATCGAGGCTTAATTGATTTTTTGTTCAGTCATATGCATGCTTGAGCATGTGCCAAGTCGATTCAAATGAAGCTTTCCGAGGTGGATACCACAATATCATACCATACTATGAATAAAACAATGCATGCAAGCGTCTACATGACATGCTACAGGCTAATAGTAAATTGAAACTAATCATATGAGAGCAAGAACTACAAAGCATCCATTAGATAACATATACCTTACGTGAACCGACTAAGCATGTCCACATAGATGAGTATATGTACAAAAATGAAAACAAATAGAGTTCATATCAGCCTCTTACCACATCTCGGATTGTCATATATCGTCATTATTGCTCTTCACTTGTGTGGCTTGAATAATATAAAGTGAATACCAAGCTCCAATGGAGTAACGGGAAACTGAACTCTGCAACAAACTTTACAAAACCAAAGAAGAACAACAAATATTTTTGGGGTTTTCGATTTTTGAAGCAAAAGCGGAAGGAAATAGCAAACAAAGCAAAATATTTTTGGGTTTTTCAAGTAGCAAACCGAAAATAGCAAGTAAAACAAACCAAAGGTAGCAAACCAAAGAACCAAATAGAGAGAAACAACTGAAATATTTTTGGTCTTTTTGTGTTTTGCAAAAGTGGAAATAAGAACTAGAACACTAGAGAAAGCGAAACATGAATATACAAAGGTCCGACAAAATATGATATGTAGATGAGTGTATCGTCGGCGTACCTCCCCCCAAGCTTAGGCTTTTGGCCTAAGTGGAGATCAATTCCGGCTCTGGTAGCTGCCCCAGGCTGGTGGGTCATCATAGGTGTAATCGTACCTCGGCTCTCGTGAAGATGAAGCTGATGGCGCATAATCATAATAAGGCTGCTCATAAGGGAAGTTCACAATGTCGGAGGGCTGTCCCGACTCCTCGGCGCCTTCCTCATCGTGCACAGGCGGCGGATGCTCCCCTATGTACGCGTCAAGCTCATCTTCAGTAAGCGACCATCCATTCCTGCGATCAAGTTTAAACAAAAGAGGTGCAGGCAAACGGACTGATCGAGCAGTCTTTACTACCCTCCAGGTAGTCTTCTTGAAAAAGGTTAGCTCAAATGTTAAATTAATCAAACTAGCAGGAGGAGAAATAAACTTATGTTGAATCATAGCATCAAGACCAAGTTTCTCCTCGGGGAACTGCAGATCTCGAAAATGAGGCACAACACCATGCAAAGCTAACAGGCGTGAAGCTATAAGTCCCCCACAGATTCCCCCTTTCTCACGATTAATATCAAGACGGAAAGCTATTAAGGCACCCAAATGGTAAGTCCTATCACGCCTCAAAGCAGCAGCAATAAAATCTAGATCATGCAGAGACAATTTACTTGCAGATTTCCTAGCAAGAACGCATTTGGTAATGAAGAAGGCAAAATATCGAATGGATGGGAAATGAATATTTCGAGTCTTACCACCCTCTCCTGTGAAGCTTCTTCCTTGACAAATCTCCTCGTATAGTTCTAACAATTGCCTTGGTTGTCCCCTTATCTTTTCGAGCGATCCCCACTGTGGTACTCTAATAGCTGTACAGAAAACATCAAGAGGCAAGTCCACAGATTTGTTATAAATTTTATAATGAACCATGGGATTAGAAGTGGACCAACTAAATCTGAAATCCTGCACCACAAACATTGTTAGTTTAACATATTGGGGAGGTTCACCCTCAACAAAATATTCTAAACCTGCATTAGAGAGTAAGGTTTGAAAATCCTGCAGGATCCCAGCAGCACTCAAGAATGCTGAACATGGATAGTGTGAGGGGAAAACCTTCTCTTCACGGTGAACTTTCATAACATCTTGCACTTCTAGTTCATGTTGAGAGAGTTGATATGCATTCCCCTCCATTTCTGAAATTTTTGACAAACCTCATAAAAAATGATTTAAAGACAAGCTAGTGTAGGAAACTACTATAGAGGGTTACTAGAGAGCTATCATGCATCAAAATAACAATTCTAAGCAAGAGAACAAACATGCATACTCATTTATACTGTCACCTACAATGCTAGAATACTCAAGAAATACTTTACAAAAAGAAATTCTACTTGGACAAGTGGAGGAGTCACATACCGGAGAACAATTGATCCAAATTTCAGCAGAAATGTTGGGCTGAACAAGGAGATCAAAAAATCCAGGTGAAGAACAGCAAGAACTCGGGCTTGAGAAAATGGGGCGGTATTTTTCGGGAGAGAGAAAGAGCAGGGGGAGAAGAGATGAGTGAGGGGCCTGGTGGGCCCCCTCACACCTGGGTGGCGCGGCCAGGGCTGGGCCGCACCACCTGTGTGTGAGGTGGCGTGGCTGCCCCACCTGGTGCCTCCCAGGCGTCTCTCTGCCCCATTTTTGACATAAAAATTTATAAAGAATTTTCTGAAATTTTTCGAGAAACTTTATTTTTGAGGATTTTTCAGAAATTGGCATATCGATAAAACTCAGAAAAACGAGGATAAAATGATTTCAAGCAAATCAAAACCAAGCATGCAGCAGCTCTGAGATACTCTTAATCATGCAACTAAACTGAAGGAATAAAATTTTATGAAAGTAAATACAAGTGAGGTGGAGTGGATGCGATGAAAACGAAGTTTCTTTCATATAAAATCACTTTGTTAACAAGGTTGATCAAGTCTTGTTACCAAACTAACTTTTTATGAGGAGAAACTTTGCATCTCACTTAATGCTTATGTTACCTCAACCTTGATAGGTATAGTCCCAACCATAACAATTTGACATTCTTCCTTGGGCTTTCGCTCTGAACAAATAATTTGACCAACTTTGATGGTCTCAACATGCTTGATTGTATTTAAAGCATTCTTCCTATCAATCTTCTTGGGAAAATATACCGTATACTCTTTGTCATTAACATTAAAAGTGACTTTTCCTTGATTGCAATTAATAACAGCACCTGCGGTATTTAGAAAAGGTCTCCCAAGAATAATAGACATATTATCATCTTCAGGCATTTCGAGCACAACAAAATCAGTTAAAATCAAACAACTGTTAGCAACTTGAACAGGAACATTCTCACATATACCAATAGGAATAGTAGTAGACTTATCAGCCATCTGCAAGGATATATCAGTTGATACCAATTTTTCTAAATCAAGTCTCTTATAGAGGGAAACAGGCATGACACTAACTCCAGCTCCCAAATCACATAAAGCAGTTCTAACATAGTTATTTTTAATGGAGCAAGGAATAGTTGGTATACCTGGATCTCCAAGCTTCTCTGGAACTTTACCGTCAAAAGAATAATTAGCAAGTAGTGTGGAAATTTCCTCACTAGGAATTTTCCTTTTGTTAGTGACAATATCTTTCATATACTTTGCATAAGGAGGCATTCTAATAGCATCAGTCAAAGGAATTTGCAAAAATAAAGGTCTCATCCATTCACAAAACCTGTTGTAGTGTTCTTCTTCCTTGGACTTGTGTTTCTTACTAGGAAAAGGCATTGGCTTCTGTACCCAAGGTTCCCTCTCTTTACCATGCTTGTTGGCAATGAAGTCTTCTTTGGTGTACTTTGCATTCTTGTCAATCTTTTCTGGTTCTTCTTCAACTTCTTCTTTATCGGAAGCATCTCCTGGTTCAGTTTCAGCATCAGAAATAGAAACACTATTAGGATCTTTACCTGCATCAGAGGATTCTGCGGTTGTTTTATGCTTCTTCTTCTTCTTCTTCTTAGAAGGAATATCATCACTTGAAGTGCATTGAGAATCTTGCTCAACCCTCTTAGGATGTCCTTCAGGATATAGTGGGTCTTGAGTAGCAGCACCACTTCTTGTGCGTATTTCACATGCTTGCTTCTCTCTTGCAACATTAACTAGCAAATCTTTTTGCACCTTGGTAAGCTGATCAATTTGTGTCTGAACCATTTGAAAATGTTTAGCAAGTATCTTCACATCATTGGCGGTTCTCTCCACAATATCCTGTAACTTGTTAATAGCTCTAGAATTTTCCAACAAATGGTTATGCACCATTTTATTAAAATTTTCTTGCTTAACAATAAAATTATCAAACTCATCTAAGCATTGATCAGGAGGTTTAGTATAAGGAATACCTCTTTCATCAAAGCGTTGGAGAGAGTGTACCTCAATAGTAGATGAGTGAGGGATTGGCTTACATAATTCTTCAATAGGAGGTAAATTCTTCACATCTTCGGCCTTAATACCTTTCTCCTTAAGAGATTTCTTAGCTTCCTTCATAACTTTATCATTTAATTCGATCATCCCTCTCTTCTTCGGGGTAGGCTCTATAGATGGCACAGGGGTTGGTGCTGGTGTTGGCTCAACTAGAGTCCAATCATCATGATTCTGGCTTATTTTAGCCATTAATTCTTCAGCTTCAGCCGGAGTTCTTTCCCTGAAAACACAACCAGCACAACTATCCAAATATGACTTAGATTCATCCGTTAGTCCATTATAAAATATATCAAGGAGTTCATTTTTAGGCAATGGTTCTTTAGGCAAAGCTCTAATCAAAGAACAAAACCTTGTCCAAGATTCGGGCAGTATCTCTCCTTTTCCCTGTTCAAAATCAAAGATTTTCTGCACGGCAGCATGTTGAGCACTAGCGGGAAAATATTTCTGAAAGAAAGCATTAACCAAAGAAATAGGACTAGTAAGAGATCCAGGAGACAAGCTATTAAACCAAATTTTAGCAGCATCTTTCAATGAAAAAGGAAAAATCTTAGCAACAAAATAAGTGCGGAGCTTAATATCATCAGAAAACAAATTACTCAAAGTAGAAAGCTCATTCATGTGCTCCATAGCACTCTCATCTTTAGTACCACAAAAAGGAGTTTTCTCAACAATAGATATGTAAGATAAATCCAAAGAGAAATCATAATCCTTGTCTCTAATATTTATAGGAGAAGCAGCAAACTTAGGATCAGGAGACAAATTATATCTAACAGAGCGTCTGGCAAGAAGTTCTTTAACATTACCAGCATTACGAGCAGCACGTGCTTCTGCAATAAAATCATCATTAAGCTCAATGTAAGCATCATCATCATAATCATCACTAGGACACTCCCTAGACTCAGGTGAACTAACAGGTGTAACAGTGGTGTTTCCCAACTTAGCTCTAGCAATAGTAGCATCTAAAAAGGAACCTAGTGAACCACTCTCATCAAGCACAGTAGAAGCATCATCTAAATTATCAGTGGCATTCTCAATCTCAGCAGAAGTAGTAGCGGTAACATGTGGGTGTGGTGGTGTAAGCAACTTACTCATAACAGATGGCGAATCAAGAGCAACAGAGGTGTTGAGATTCGTACCTCTTCTTGTAGTGGATGGCAATATAGAAACTTTTCCATCACGAGGTTTACCCATGATGAAAGGATTGCAGCGAACAATATGAATACCAAGTGAACTTACAAATAAAGCTATGCTCCCCGGCAACGGCGCCAGAAAATAGTCTTGACGACCCACAAGTATAGGGGATCGCAACAGTCTTCGAGGGAAGTATTACCCAAATTTATTTATTCGACACAAGGGAAGCCAAAGAATATATGTAAGCCTTAACAGATGAGTTGTCAATTCAGCTGCACCTGGAAACAGTCTCGCTCGCAGCGGTTTATCAGTAGCAACAGTTTTATAGTGGTGACAGTAGTGAAGCAGTAACAGCAGTAGTAAAATAGCAGCGGTAATAGTAACGATTGTAAACAGTAGGAACAAATACTGTAGGCATAGGGATGGATTATGGGCGTTGCATGGATAAGATAATTCATGAAATCAATGAGACAAAGGCATTGCAGATAAATAATGATAAAGCATCCTAGTACAAACAATCATAGGCATGTGTTCCGTATATAGTCGTACGTGCTCACAAGGAGAAACTTGCACGACATCTTTTGTCCTACCAGCCTGTTGCAGCAGGGCCTCAAGGGAAACTACTGGTAATTAAGGTACTCCTTTTAATAGAGTACCGGAGCAAAGCATTAGCACTCGGTGAACACATGTGATCCTCACATCATAGCCATCCCCTCCGGTTATCCCAATTTCTGTCACTTTGGGGCCTCGGGTTCCGGACAACAATATGTGTATACAACTTGTAGGTAAGACCATAAACAACAAGTATCATCATAGAAATAATAACATGTTCAGATCTGAAATCATGGCACCTGGGCCCAAAGTGACAAGCATTAAGCACAACAAGTTGCAACAATGTCATAGGCACTAAATAAAGATACTAGGCACTATGCCCTATCAATCTCATATCAAATTACATGAACAATCTCATCCAATCCCTACCATCCTCTCACCTACAGCGGGGGAATTACTCACACATGGATGGGGGAATCATGGATGGTCGATGGAGGAGCGTCGGTGGTGATGGTGATGAAGATCTCCTCCGAATCCCCGTCCCGGCAGGGTGCCAGAACGGAGTTTCTGGTTCCGAATCGCGGTTTTTGATGGCGGCGGCGCAGCGGAAGTCTATCTAGGAAAAACGCCATCTCCCTGATATTATGTCGTCATGGGGTATATGTACGCGAGAGAGGAGGTCGAGAGGGGTCCTGGGGCCCCCTCACGCATGGGTGGCGCGGCCAGGGCTGGGTCGCGCCACCACTGTGTGACGGCCCCTCGAGCCTCTTCTCCCTCCTGTCTTCTGGCTCCGTGGGTCTTCTGGTGAAATAGGATTTTTCATGATTTTTCCCAAATTTTTACTGAAAGTTGAATTTCTGCACAAAAACGAGACACCAGAGCAATTCTGCTGAAAACAGTGTCAGTCCATGTTAGTTGTATTCAAAACACACAAATTAGAGGAGAAACAATAGCAAAAGTGTTCGGGAAAGTAGATACGTTTTGGATGTATCAATATGCTGTTGCTACTAGGGGAAAAACAACATTCATATGCTCAAGGGCATATGCTTTGTTTACATTACACACTTTGCTTAATACAGTTATCTGTTGTTCACAACTTAATACTTGTGGAGTTCTCGGATTGATTTGCCACAAGTGGATTATTAGTCATAGATGCAGTTGGATGGCGGTCTATGTATCTTGTTGTAATGCCCAGAGTAAGTCTCATAGTGATCCTCTCGATATATGCACGTTGTCTTTATTCTATCAATTACCCAACTGTAATTTGTTTACCCAACATGTGTTATTTTATCTTATGGAGAGACGCCACTAGTGAACTGTGGACCCCGGTCCTATTTCCTTTATATTGCTATCACCTGTTACTTTACTCGCACTGTTTACTTTACTCGCATACTATTACTATTTTCCACTCGATACGCTCATTCCTTTGTTTATAGCAAACCGGTGAGATTGACAACCTCATCGTAAGTTGGGAGCAAAGTATTTGGTTGTGTTGTGTGCAGGTTCCACGTTGCTACTAGTTGAAGACGCGCTAACTCGTTTAATCGTAAACGGCGCCCTTGTTGGAGTGCCACTAGGCTATTAAGCATCACCTTCAGTCATTTGGCTTCTTCCCCTTCGGATCGATAAACCTTGGTTTCTTACTGAGGGAAAACCTTGCTGCTATATTCATCATACCTTCCTCCTGGGGTTCCCAACTGGACGGTGTTTTATATTATCAACACCGTGCCGCATCAAGCTCTTTTCTGGCGCCGTTGCCGAGGAGGAAAAAGAAGACTTCTGCAAGGGGAGTTTCGCACGCACATCCTTTACTTTGTTTTAAGTTTTGCTTTACTTTATTTTTACTTGCATCATTTTATCAAAAACACAAAAAAAGTATCCTTTATAGTTGCTTTTATTTACTTGCTTATAGTCTTGTGAGAATGAGTAATCCTGAAGTTGAAGTTCGTACTTTTAAGCAACAAGGGGGAGAAAGCTTGAAAGATGCTTGGTACCATATTAGCAATTCTCATCATAGGTATACAAAGAAGCATTCTACCATGATCCTCCTTAGAAATTTTTATGTTGGTATAACTAGTTGGTATAGGTACGTTCTTGATACTCTTGCAGGAGGTAATTTCTGGGTACTACCGCTCTTGAAGCATGCACTTTAATTGAAACTTTAGTGGGAGTACCACCTCTTCATGTTGTTAAAACTGAGGTCACTTTGGAGGAAGTTTTAGAAAAGCTTAGCTCTTTAGAAAAAAGTTTGCCAAATATCCTTGATAATGCTAGCCGCGTTAATGAATTGGTAGAAAGTATCGGTAAGAGAATCACCGTTTTAGAGGCTAGCACTACTCTTGATAGTCAAAACCTTAGGATTGGGAAACTAGAGGAGTCCATGGAAATTTTAAGTTCAGTTTTCTCTTCTCTTAAGTTTAAGAAGGAGAAAGCTTTTGGTGGAAAAGAGCAAAAATTTATGTATGTTCCCAAGGTGTCTGTGCCTAAACCGCAGCATGTTTTTAAGATTGGTAAGACTTTTAGTTCAACTAAGAGTGACTTGCAGGTTGAATCATCTTCGCGAACCTGTACAGTGCCTAGTGTGGTAAGTGGTGATCTTGAGGAAACAGTTGATCTTACTACCTCTTTCGAAAATACTTGATTCACATTTTCTGCGCCTAGCTCAAAGACGGTAAAGAGAAGCACTCTTGGGAGATAACCCAATATTTTTAGATTCAGTTATTTTTCTTTTATTTGAGTTTTGGAAGTTATTACTACTGTAATGGCCGCTCCTTATCCTTTTTATTTCGTTTTTGTGCCAAGAGAAGCCTCTAATTTGAGTGAGGTAAGATTTGGAGATGTTGCTATCCTAAAACAGTTTTTGATGTTGCACCATAAAAATTTGTGAAAATTCTCTGTATATCTTTTGGACCTGCAATTTCTTGTGAATATGCCCCAGGTTATATCCAAACTTTCATTAGTTGAACACTTTTTGATTTGAGCAACAGAAAACCCTCTAAAAATTCGACCTTTGTCAGCTGTTCTGTTTTGACAGATTTCTGCCAATATTTGTGTTTGCCGCTTTATCGCTTTCTTTTTGAGTTCTTTTGATCACGGAACTTTTGGAAAAGTTGCTACAGTAGTATATGCTTTATATGTGGTAGTTTCGAGTTGAAACCTGAAGCAAAAGGGGTTGATTCAATGTTATGCTTACACTAATGTTGCTAATAGATTTGTATTTAGTTTTGTATGAAGGAAGTTTTCAAGTGTAGGGATTGGAGAATGATGAGATGAGTTGAAGAATGGACAAAAGCTCAAGCTTGGGGATGCCCACGTCACCCCAAGAAATATCCAAGAAGTACAAGCGTCAAAGCTTGGGGATGCCCCCGAGACACCCCTTCTTCAATGGCAAAAATCAGGTCACCTTTCAACGCACTATATTTTTATTGCTTCATGTATTATGCATTTTTCTTGGAGCGTTAGTTGTTTTTAGTTTTCAGTTTAGTTTAGTTTTGTTTGCTGAAATAAATGGTTGGACCCCAACAAATTTCTTTTGAAGAAGTTGCCTTGCTTTTCATTTGCCAAGAACACTCCGTTTTTCATTCTTATAATTTCAACGAGTGTTTTCTTTTTCTAGAACTGCGTTTAGCTTTCGATTTTCGCCTTGATTTGTGTTCAGATCTTATTATATCTTTTCATCAAGGTGTATTATGACCTCTGGTCCATGTTGGTTTTCATCAAAAGAGTTGGTTATAAAAAGTTCGAATGGTGTTGGAAAAGAGAAAAAGCATTATGCAAAAAAAGTGGTACAAGAAGGAGCTTGTGTAGACTGCGGCCTAGGCTTTTGCATGTCGTGCTTGATGTCTTTTTGATAGTATGCTTAGTGGTTTTGCTGTAGCATGACTTGTCTCAAATGACTGAGATTGCTTAATGAGCCTTTGAAAAAATCATGCGTTGTTTTAATTATTTGAAGCATTATTTTGGTTTTCTCCTTTGATGCTTTATTTGGGTTGACTTGGTGCATGCTCACATATGTTAGACTCATACAAAGTCGCCATTGCCTCTATGATCATTTAGTTTTTGACTTTTGATGCCATCTTATGCTTTTTTTAATGTCGCTTTGCATGATTATGGCCATTATTGCTCTCTTAGTTGGTCGCTCCTAGTCTTTTGCTAGCCCTCATTTTGTACTGAGTATGAGCTCTACTCGTGCATCCAACTCCTGAAAACCAAGTTTGACATTGTGTCCACTATAAATTCCTATGCATGGTATTTGTAAGCCATTCCAAATAAATTTTCATGTGCTACCTTTCAAAACTTTCAACTACTTCTCATTTTGTGCCACTTTTTTTAGCTCATGGGGATGTAGTGGTCGGAATTGCTATCTTCCATATTAAATTAAGTACCCCTCGACTAGGCAGCTTCATCTGCTCATCATTAATTTTGCATGAGAGCTGGTCAGACCATTGCAATCTAATTTTAAAAGAAAAGAAAAAAAGGCACTCCTCCATGGTATGTGAATGTTGGTGGGCACCCGATGGAATCGGTTAGCCATGGTTTGAGAAAGGAAAAAAGGTGGGGAGGAGTGCCAAAGCTTTATAAAAGAGCACCAATGTGCCAAATTTTCAAAGAACTCGGAACCGCTCTCACTTGTTTATTATGGAAGATAGTAAGACCCCATTGCTAGTCGTTGACAAAAGCAACCACCTCTCAAAACCCAATTTTTATCTCTGTTTTACAAATGAAAAGCTCTAGCACATGTTTAATCACTGCTTCCCTCCGCGAAGGGCCTTTCTTTTACTTTTATGTTGAGTCACCACCTTCTACCTTTATGCACCGTTAAGAGAGCATAGTTGTCATTCTGAGTATAATGTGCATTGTCCCAAAGTTTTCATTAATCGATTCATGATGTTGGTTTCACTTGTTCTTAAATTACTTGTATCTAGTCACCCTCTTAAACTTGAAGGTGTCCTATGCATTTATGTTTTGCTCTCTCATAAAGGACAAGCTGAAAACCATTTGTATGTTTTTCCTTATGATTTGAACACGCGTTTGACTTTCATTGTTTCATTTTCATGATCTTTCATTTGTGTTATTTTCATGTTATAACATGGTTGCTAAGTTTCTTCTATCAAGATTATATCTTTCATGCCCATGTTTTAAGTTCTTTTGATCCCAGCGCACAACGCTTACTTATATGATCAAGATTGTGTAGGTGCATGTCACCTCAAAAATTATTTCTTTTGTTATCACTTACCTACTCGAGGACGAGCATGAGTTAAGCTTGGGGATGCTGATACGTCTCCAATGTATCCATAATTTTTGATGCTCCATGCTTGTTTTTACCCCATTTGCTTAGTGTTTTGTTACACTTTGTGGCATTTTTATGCATTTTCTGGAACTAACCTATTAACGAGATGCCACAGTGCCAGTTCCCTGTTTTCTGCTGTTTTTGTGTTTCAAAAAAGTTACACAGGAAATATTTTCAGAATTGGACGAAACAAAAGCTAGAAGTCCAGATATTCACAGGAGCTTCCAGAAGACCGAAGAGGAGACGGAGAGGGGCCACAGGGCGCCCACACCACAGGGCGGCGCGGCCGAGGGCTAGCCCGCGCCTCCTGGTGGTGAGGCCACCCTGGCCCACCTCTGACGCTGCCCCTTCGCCTATAAAGACCCCCCGACGGGAAAAACCTAAACACCCGATCACTTTTCCAGAATACATCACGATCCGCCGCTGTCGTCGACCCGAAGATCGGGAGAGTCCAGAAGCTCTTCCCGGCACCCTGCCGGAGAGGGGAATCGCCATCGGAGGTCTTCTTCATCGCCATGCTTGCCTCCAACGTGATGAGTGAGTAGTCTACCTTAGACTATGGGTCCATAGCAGTATCTAGATGGTTGTCTTCTCCACCATGTGCTTCATGTTTAGATCTCGTGAGCTTCCTTACATGATTGAGATCACCGTTATGTAATTCTACATGTTGTGTTTGTTGGGATCCGATGAATATTGGTGTTATGATTGAGTTGATGTACTAAATTTTATCTTATGTTATCTCTGATCTTGCATGCTCTCCGTTGTGAGTAGCTATCTTGGCCGAGTAGTTGCTAGTGACTCCAAGAGGGGGTATTTATGCTCGATAGTGGGTTCATGCCTCTATTTAATCTGGGGGAGTGACAAAAACCTCTAAGGTTGTAGATGTGATGTTGCTACTAGGGGAAAAACAACATTCATATGCTCAAGGGCATATGCTTTGTTTACATTACACACTTTGCTTAATGCAGTTATCTGTTGTTCACAACTTAATACTTGTGGAGTTCTGATCCCTCGTTGATGGCGCCAGAAAATTAGCTGATGGCAACCAGTTGATGTGGGAGCAAACTGTCCTTGTGCGTGGTGAATGACCAGCCCGTTGGGAACCCCAAGAGGAAGGTATGATGAGTACAGCAGCTAGTTTTCCCTCAGTTAAGAAATCAAGGTTTAATATCGGTCAGGAGAGGAGAGACAAACGACTGAAGGTGATGCTTGTGCAACGTGGAACCTGCACACACACAAACAAATACTTTGCTCCCAACTTGCGATGAGGTTGTCAATCTCACCGGTTTGCTTGAAACAAAGGTTATGAGTGTATCGAGTGGAAAACAGTAATAATATGCGAGTAAAGTAAACAGTGCGAGAAAAGTAAATAGGTGATAGCAATATGATTAAAATAGGACCGGGGTCCACAGTTCACTAGTGGTGTCTCTCCATAGATAAAACATGCTGGGTAAACAAATTACAGTTGGTCAATTGATAGAATAAAGATAAACGTGATATGTCAAGAAGATCACTATGAGATTTACTCTGGGCATTACAACAGAATACATAGACCGCCATCCAACTGCATCTATGACTAATAATCCACCCTCGGGGATATCAATCCGAACACCCCAAAAGTATTAAGTTGCGAACAACAGATAATTGCATTAAGCAAAGTGTGTAATGTAAACAAAGCATATGCCCTTGAGCATATGAATGTTGTTTTCTCCCTAGTAGCAACAGCACATCTACCACCTTAGAGGTTTCTGTCACTCCCCCAGGTGAAATAGAGACATGAACCCACTATCGAGCATAAATACCCCCTCTTGGAGTCACTAGCAACTACTCGGCCAAGATAGCTACTAACAATGGAGAGCATGCAAGATCATAAACAACATAGAGATAACAAAAGATATAATTCAGTACAGCAACTTAATCATAAACACCAATATTCATCGGATCCCAACAAACCAACATCATAGAATTACATAACGGTGATCTCAATCATGTAGGGCAGCTCATGAGATCTAAACATGAAGCACATGGTGGAGAAGACAACCATCTAGCTACTGCTATGGACCCATAGTCCAAGGTAGACTACTCACTCATCACTCCGGAGGCAAGCATGGCGATGAAGAAGACCTCCGGTGGCGATTCCCCTCTCCGGCAGGGTGCCGGGAAGAGCTTCTGGACCCTCCCGATCTTCGGGTCGACGGTGGCGGCGGATTGCGATGTGTTCTGGAAATCTGATCGGGTCCTTAGGTTTTTTCCGTCGGGGTGTCTTTATAGGCGAAGGGGCGATGTCAGAGGTGGAGCCAGACTCCCTCACACAGGGGTGGCGCGGCCAAGGGCCTGGCCGCGCCGGCCCTGTGTGTGGGGCCCTGGTGGCCCCTCTCCGTCTCTCCTTCGGATCTCTAGAAGCTTCCGGGGAAAATAAGACTTCAAGAACTTGTTTCGTCCAATTCCGAGAATATTTCCTGTGTATCACTTCTGAAACACAAAAACAGCAGAAAACAGGAAACTGGCACTATGGCGCTTGTTAATAGGTTAGTTCCGGAAAATGCATAAAAGTGCCACTAAGTGTAACGAAACAATATGCAAATGGTGTAAAAACAAGCATGGAGCATCAAAAATTATAGATACGTTTGAGACGTATCAAGCATCCCCAAGCTTAACTCCTGCTCGTCCTCGAGTAGGTAAGTGATAACAAAAGAATAATTTTTGAGGTGACACGCACCTACACAATCTTGATCATATATGTAAGCAATTGTGAGCTGGGATCATAAGAACTTAAAACATGGGCATGAAAGATATAATCTTGACAATAAGAACTTAGCAACCATGTTGTAAACATGCAAATGAACACAAACAAAAGATCATGAAAATGAAACAATGAAAGTCAAATGTGTGTTCAAATCATAAGGGAAAACATACAAATGGTTTTCAGCTTGTCCTTCAAAGAGAGCAAAACATAAATGCATAGGACACCTTCAAGTTTAAGAGGGCGACTAGATACAAATAATTTAAGAACAAGTGAAACCAATCATCATGAGTCAATCAATGAACTTTGGGACAATGCATATCACACTAAGAATGACAACTATGCTCTCTTAATGGTGCATAAAGATAGAGGGTGGTGACTCAACATAAAAGTAGAAGAAAGGCCCTTCGCAGAGGGAAGCAGTGATTGCAAGTTTTATAACCTTCAAAAATTATGGTACTTACCGGCTTTGAGCTCTCATTGCCCCCATCATAAGCATCTTGAATGGTTAAAGTTAATGCGAGAACAATTATGATGCATATGCTTGACAAATCATAAGTTGAAAACCTCGTGTCCCGTGAATACGAGTACCCAAACCTCATGCTACTTTACTTAGAGTCCCAAGCAAGGCTCTTGTCATTGTAGATATATGTGTATCATTGAGAACCGCCAATGGGGTACCTCCGTGCCCAATGACATGGAACAAGCCCACACCAAAATGACAGGACAAGCAGACAATGAACACCTCGACATCTCTTTTATTTGCTATATTGTTTAGCTTTTTATTGTGAGATGCGTCGTCGAATGTTCACTATGGGTATGCTACAAATTTCCACCATGAATTATGCATGGCTTAGATTGGCGGCCCGGCGTTTCCCTAACACATATAAAAACTCCATGATCCTCACAAGATTCCCAATTCATTTCACACCGCGGGCATCCATAAACAAAAGATCACGATATCAACTCAAATAAGAAGTGCAATGTTGAAAGCTTGCCCCATGACAGCATGGCTGGGCTAGAATCCAACTTACAACTTGCAAGCATAACAACTCAACATAAGAGACCACAATGTCAAATTTTTAGAACAGGAAAAAGTAAAGTGTGCCTTCCGGTTCATGAGAGCTTTACTGACCGAATTTTGCATAACACTGATAAGAGTTTAATTTGAAGAGAAAATAAAAGCAAGTCAAATTTACTTGGAATAGCAAATTGCTAGTAGGTATGTATGGTGGACACTTTGGAAACTTTCGCCTTTAGGAGTTGGATGCACGAGTAGAGCTCATACTCAGTACAAGGCGAGGGCTAGCAAAAGACTGGGAGCGACCAACTAAGAGAGCAATAATGGCCATAATCATGCAAAGGGACAAAGCGACATTAAAAGAAGCATAAGATGGCATCAAAAGTCAAAAACTAAATGATCATGAAGGCTATTGGCGACTTTGTATGAGTCTAACATGTGTGAGCATGCGCCAAGTCAACCCAAATAAAGCATAAAGGAGAAAACCAAAATAATGCTTCCATACAATAAAAACAACGCATGATTTTTTTTCAAAGGCTCATTAAGCAATCTCAGTTATTTGAGACAAGTCATGCTACAGCAAGACCACTAAGCATACTATAAAAAAGACATCAAGCACGACATGAAAAAGCCTAAGCCGCAGTCTACACAAGCTCCTTCTTGTACCACTATTTTGCAAAAAGCTTTTTCTCTTTTCCAACACCATTTGAAATTTTTATAAACAACTCTTTTGATGAAAACCAATAAAGATCAGAGGCAAAAATACACCTTGATGAAAAGATATGACAAGGTCTGAACGCAAATCAAGGCGAAAACGAAAACCAAAAGCAGTAGCAGAAAAAGTAGAACGCTCGATTTTTAATAAGAGTGAAAACTAGAGCGTTCTTTGCAAATGAAAGCGAGTCAACTTCTCCAAAGAAAATTTGTTGGGGTCCAACCATTTATTGCAGCAAACAAACAAACTAAACCAACTAAGAAAACTAAAACAACTGACGCTCCAAGAAAAACACATAGTGCATGAAGCAATAAAAATATAGTGTCTTGAAAGGTGACCTGATTTTTGCCGATGAAGAAGGGGTGCCTCGGGGGCATCCCCAAGCTTTGACGCTTGTACTTCTTGGATATTTCTTGGGGTGATGCATGGGCATCCCCAAGCTTGAGCTTTTGTCCATTCTTCAACTCATCTCATCATTCTCCAATCCCTACACTTGAAAACTTCCTTCATACAAAACTAAACACAATTCTATTAGCAACATTAGTGTAGGCATAAAATATATTCAACCTCTTTTAGTTTCAGGCTTCAACTCAAAACCACCATATATAAAGCAAATACTACTGTAGCAACTTTCCAAAAGGTTCCATGATAAAAAAGAACTCAAAAGAAAGCGATAAAGTGGCAAACACAAATATTGGCAGAAATCTGTCAAAACTGAACTGCTGACAAAGGACAAATTTTTGAAAGGTTTTCTGTTGCTCAAATCAAAAAGTGTTCAACTAAAAAAAGTTTGGATATAACCTGGGGCATATGCACAAGAAATCTCAGGTCCAAAAGATAAACAGAGAATTTATACGAATTTTTACGGTGCAGCACCGAAAACAGTTTCAGGACAGCAACATCCCCAAATCTTTACCTCACTCAAATTAGAGGCTTCTCTTGGCACAAAAACGAAATAAACAAGATAAGGAGCGGTCATTACAGTAGTAATGACTTCCAAGACTCAAATAAAAGAAAAAGTACTGAAAAGAAAACATTGGGTTATCTCCCAAGAGTGCTTTTCTTTAACGCCTTTGAGCTAGGCGCAGAAAATTGCGAATCAAGTAATATCAACTAGCAGGTAACCCGCGCATTTGCGCGGCTAGATTTAGCTATGCTTATTTTTTTATCATATTATAAATATATCATGCCAATTTTCAGCTTTTCTTTTCCTTTCTACTTTTCAAGTGTCTATCTTGCTACTTAAAATTTCATACTGAATAATAAATAAATCCAATATTTTATTCTAAACAGTTGTAGCATGTAATAATATTTTATCCTAGAGAACTTTTTTCTATACACGCTCTCGACGGTTGTAATGGAATTCATGTGTCTTTCGTTATGCACAATGCCATGCCTCCAAATGATTCCATTCTAGCTCAACTTATTGTCATATTTTATGTCGCTTGATTATTGATATAAGCCATATATCTCTATATCCGCACATGTCACCTAAAGCTACCAAAATATTCTCTCTCTCCCACTCTCTCTATACCTCTGTCTCTCTTTTTTGTTCCTAGGCATGATCTTAGCACAGTAAAATATTTGGCATGATTTCTCTATCACAACATTTTTGTCACATTTTCTGCCAATATGTTTTTTCTAATCGTTTGTATCTCGTGAGCGACCGCCTCATCCCCATCAAACTCATGTGGATGTTATAACCTTGAGCACGTAAAGTTATGTTTTTTGCTCCTTGCAAACTGCATTATACACTTTGTTTTATATTTATTTCACATATAAATCAAACAAATAATACTAAAGAAAAATATCATATGAAGCTTTTTGAAATTCGTAAGGGACTTTTAAAAATAATATTAAATTTTAATTGTAGTATTGGACTTCACCTACAGATAAACTATTAGCCTTTATGACCTACCTAGTGAAGGTTATCGCACCTCCGTGGAGGTGCCGTGGGCGTCTTCCCCGTGTTAAGCTCCGAGGGCGGCGGAGTTTGCAGGTCAAGATCTTGAAGAAGAAGATGAGGCGCATCGGACCGACTGCGGCGGCGCTCGACGGTGTAGGTCCTTTGGGGCCGGCGCTCGGCGACTTCCCGCTCGCCTGGGGACTGCCTCCGATCCAAGGCATCGAGGGAGGCAGCGGCGGCGGCGCGCCACCGACGGCAACGGCGTGTCGACGACGTGGTCAACTTGCAGAAGGACGAAGCTGTAATTTTGTGTTTGTTGGGGTTCTTTCTGTAATATCTCCGGTGTAATTCGTCTTCTTGTTTCCGCAAAAAAAAGGTTATTTGTGTACTCACCTATTTCCGGATCCATAGCTAAGCTGCACGTTCTAGGTTCTGAACTTGATGACGATTGTGTCGATCATCTGGCATCGATGCATGTATCCGTAATTAACCTTGAATTCCTGCTGCCATCAATCTAAAAATATTTGGCAGATTGATAGTATCTCGTGCCTTGCATCCATCGATGGGGATGTTGCCGTGGAGGTGTGGAGCTGGCCAGCAACATCTCGTCCATGGTCCTGATCCATTAGTAGCTATAAGCTGCAGTTTCTGTTTCTTCCACTTGGATGATGATCGTATCGATCGTTTCGCACCCATGCACAGCTCCACCGTCAGTTAATCACGCTGCCGCTCACAGCCGGCAATCGGTTAATCCAGAGAATATTCGGCCGACCGGCCTACGTCGTTCCTTGCATCCGTTCGAGGGGGGATACTTTAAGATGTTGGGGTGCATGATGAGACGATGATGGCGCCATGGAGCTAGCCATAAAATTCGTGAACCCGTACGTGTTGGAACAACCAAAGTGCTGCGAGACTGTAGCAGGCGTAGCTTGTTCATTTTTTTCGATAAAGGCGTAGCTTGTTCATGGCTTTCCGCTTTATCTTGTGGTTGCCGGAGCTGTTGACGTCATCGCCGGCATTGTCCTGCATGGCCGCCAAACAGTGGCAGCTCGCCCTGATGTCCCTCAGCGTCTCCCCCTTCTTTAGAAGATCTAAACACACGCGAAGATTGCAGCTATTATCGGAAAATTGCACGTATTGCGTAGAGTGTTGATGGCGTGACTTTGATCTGTCAAACGTTGTCGTGCCCTGCTGTGTCGTCGATCTATTGACGTCTTGCTACGAAATCGTGCCGTCAATTTGCCGGCGTCCTGCTACCTGTTCTCTGGCTTGAGGACGCAAGGGAGAGCGTCTCGTGTTGATTTAGGGTCTTCAGTAATGTTGATGTGATTATATGATGGACAGATTACCGAGTCCGCATTGCGTCGTGGCTCAGTGTCGTTTTCTATTCAGATCGCATGTGCGTGATTGTGCAGGACTGTTTACTTCCTAAACTTGGTTTCTTGGATCTCTTTAGATTACACGTACGTGACCATGGAGTTGTATCCTTGTATTTTTTAAACTTCCTTTCTTGGATCGGTGTACGTTTTGTTTTCAGACAGCATACGCGTGTAAATCCCCACCGCTTATAAATCTTGGTTTTGGGGCGATAAATCTTCACCGTTGGTTGTTAGTTGTTTTAATAATATAATAGATAGATGAAGCATCAAGCTCATAATTTGCTCTAAGAATAGAGTCAAAAAGTAATTTCTTTCTTTTCCTAGGGAAGTGTTCCATACCTTTCTTTAGTGGGAATCGATATTTGATGGTGCCTTCCCTCATATCAATGATGGCACCTACAGTTCGAAGAAAGGGTCTTCCCAAAATAATAGGACATAAAGCATGACATTCAACGTCCATAACAAGAAAATCAACGGGAACAAGGTTATTGTTAACCACAATAAGAACATCATTAATCCTTCCCAAAGGTTTCTTCTTAGCAACATCAGCAATAGGAATATCAAAATAACACTTTTCAAGCGGTGGTAAATCAAGCATATCATAAATCTTTCTAGGCATGATAGAAATACTAGCACCTAGATCACATAAAGCATGGCAATCATAACCATTAACATGCATATCAATGATGGGTTCCCAACCATCTTCTAACTTCTTGGGAACAGAGGCTTTTTGCTTCAACTTTTCATCCCTAATCTTTATGAGAGCATTGGTAATATGCTTAGTAAAAGCAATATTTAAAGAACTAGCATTGGGAGTCAAAGCAAGCTTTTGCAAGAACAAAATAACTTCAGATATATTGCAGCTATCAACATCAAAATCATTAAAAGAAGTAGAGCTATCATCTCCCACACTCCGAAAAATTTTAGCACTCTTTTGAGAAAAAGTTTTGGCAGTTTTAGGCTTTTTAACACAAGGAGCGGGAGTTTTCTCTATACCAATCAAAGTAAGAGGATTGCTATCAGTAGGAGCAACATCATTAGAGGTAGTAATGGTACATACCTTCGTCTCTCTAGCCATCTCATCTTCTCTTTCCCACCTGGCATGCAATTCCGCTAACAATCTAATATTTTCATCAATTCCAACTTGAATAGCATTAGCGGTAGCAAAAACATTGTTCTCTTTCACATCATTAGGAAACACTTTTAGTTTCAGAAGTTCAACATCATGAGCAAGGCTATCAACCTTAGAAGCGAGAATATCAATTTTGCCTAACTTTTCCTCAACAGACTTATTAAAAGCAGTTTGCTTACCGATGAAGTCCTTGAGCATTACCTCAAGCTCGGAGGGCGCGGCCCTAGTGTTGTTGTAGGAGTTACCATAAGAGTTACCATAACCATTACCACTGGTAGAAGGATACGGCCTATAATTGTTACTAGCAAAATTGTTCCTATAAGCATTGTTGTTAAAATTATTGTTTCTAATGAAATTCACATCAACATGCTCTTCTTGAGCAACCAGAGAGGATAAAGGAACATTATTAGGATCAACATGAGTCCTATCATTAGCAAGCATAGCCATAATGGTATCAATCTTATCATTCAAGGAAGAGGTTTCCTCAACAGAATTTACCTTCTTACCTTGTGGAGCTCTCTCGGTGTGCCATTCAGAATAATTTACCATCATGTTGTCGAGTAACTTTGATGCGGCACCCAAGGTAAGGGACATAAAAGTGCCTCCAGTAGCTGAATCAAGTAGGTTCCTCGAAGAAAAATTCAGTCCTGCATAAAAAGTTTGGATAATCATCCAAGTAGTCAGTCCATGAGTGGGGCAATTCTTTATCATAGATTTCATTCTCTCCCAAGCCTGAGCAACATGTTCATTATCAAACTGAGTAAACTTCATAATATTGCTACGCAAAGCTATAATCTTAGCAGGAGGATAGTATCTACCAATAAAAGCATCCTTACACTTAGCCCATGAATCAATACTATTCTTAGTCAAAGACAGCAACCAATATTTAGCTTTTCCTCTCAAAGAAAAAGGAAACAACTTGAGCTTAATAATATCACTATCAACATCCTTATATTTCTGCATCTCACATAGCTCAACAAAATTGTTGAGATGAGCTGCAGCATCTTCAGTACTAGCACCAGAAAATTGCTCTTTCATAACAAGGTTCAACAAAGCAGGCTTGATCTCATAAAAAGTTGTAGCAGGAACAGGTGGTGCAATAGGAGTGCAGATAAAATCACTATTGTTCGTGCTAGTAAAGTCACACAACTTGGTGTTTTCAGGAGTACCCATTTCAGCAAAACGAAAGTAAACAAGTAAAAACAACTACCAAGGATTCTAATTTTTTTTGGGTTTTTGATATAAAGCAATGCAGGTAAAATAAATAAAGTAAAGCAAAACAATAAAACAAAGTAAAGAATGTGTGTGTGAAAACTCCCCTCGCAGAAGTCTTCTTTCCTCCCCGGCAACGGCGCCAGAAAATTAGCTGATCCCTCGTTGACGGCGCCAGAAAATTAGCTGATGGCAACCAGTTGATGTGGGAGCAAACTGTCCTTGTGCGTGGTGAATGACCAGCCCGTTGGGAACCCCAAGAGGAAGGTATGATGAGTACAGTAGCTAGTTTTCCCTCAGTTAAGAAATCAAGGTTTAATATTGGTCAGGAGAGGAGAGACAAACGACTGAAGGTGATGCTTGTGCAACGTGGAACCTGCACACACACAAACAAATACTTTGCTCCCAACTTGCGATGAGGTTGTCAATCTCACCGGTTTGCTTGAAACAAAGGTTATGAGTGTATCGAGTGGAAAACAGTAATAGTATGCGAGTAAAGTAAACAGTGCGAGAAAAGTAAACAGGTGATAGCAATATGATTAAAATAGGACCGGGGTCCACAGTTCACTAGTGGTGTCTCTCCATAGATAAAACATGCTGGGTAAACAAATTACAGTTGGGCAATTGATAGAATAAAGATAAACGTGATATGTCAAGAAGATCACTATGAGATTTACTCTGGGCATTACAACAAAATACATAGACCGCCATCCAACTGCATCTATGACTAATAATCCACCCTCGGGGATATCAATCCGAACACCCCAAAAGTATTAAGTTGCGAACAACAGATAATTGCATTAAGCAAAGTGTGTAACGTAAACAAAGCATATGCCCTTGAGCATATGAATGTTGTTTTCTCCCTAGTAGCAACAGCACATCTACCACCTTAGAGGTTTTTGTCACTCCCCCAGGTGAAATAGAGACATGAACCCACTATCGAGCATAAATACCCCCTCTTGGAGTCACTAGCAACTACTCGGCCAAGATAGCTACTAACAACGGAGAGCATGCAAGATCATAAACAACATAGAGATAACAAAAGATATAATTCAGTACAGCAACTTAATCATAAACACCAATATTCATCGGATCCCAACAAACCAACATCATAGAATTACATAACGGTGATCTCAATCATGTAGGGCAGCTCATGAGATCTAAACATGAAGCACATGGTGGAGAAGACAACCATCTAGCTACTGCTATGGACCCATAGTCCAAGGTAGACTACTCACTCATCGCTCTGGAGGCAAGCATGGCGATGAAGAAGACCTCCGGTGGCGATTCCCCTCTTCGGCAGGTTGCCGGGAAGAGTGTCGTCGTGGTGAAACAACATATGCCATAGGATGGCTTAAATGGGGGCCGACTGTACACTGGTGGATCCGGGAGAGGGAAGGCTCGGTAGAGACCGAGCACAGAAGTCACTGCTAACACATCGAGCTACCCAGGTTTGGGGCCCTCGTGAGGAGGTAACACCCCTACTCCTGCATGTCTGATCTATATGAGCTTCACATGAGAGCTACAATGGTGCTCCTTGAGCTGTGTATCTTGCCTATCTGAGGCTGCACTGGGCAGGAGCTAAACAGCTAGTGCTAGAGAGCTCCCATGGAGCGAGAGAGAATGAGCCTCCTCCGGAGGCTTAGGTGATCGATCCCCCTGGTGCCCCTTATATAGGGAGCCCAGGGGACAAGGGATGCCCCACAATACACTATACATGCACTGTAGCTGAGATGACTACTGGGGTCTTGTCACACTATAGCCTGCATCAGCACAGTACCGTCCTTGGTACTGTGCGCTGCGTCACGGTCATGGGCTAGTCCCATCGATGTCTGTACTTGGAGTCCTTGCCTTCGTCTTCTAGCGTCTGTCTTCAGGATCACCATGTCATCAGTCTTATCCTCCTCCTGAGGATAAGACAGACTAGGAGAGGAGGGATATGCTGGTCTGAGCCAATGAGCGTCCCAAGACCAGCATACGGCGGTAGAGATCGTGCCAGTCCGAGCCTAGAGGCGTCCCAGGACTGGCACAAGGAGCTGGAGTCGATGCCGGGCGAAGAATATGTTCCGGAGGCGGTAAATCCCGGCCTGGAGAGGTGAAATTCGGCCTACAAGGGGATAATCCGGCCTGGGCCAGGGGAGCACCGACCTGGCCCAGCCGGGGCTGCAAGGTGGAGGCCTGGAGAGGATTCCCGGCCAGGCCGGATTCTCCTAATCCGGCCCAGCCGGGGCGCACTAGAGGAGCTGGCAGCCCAGCCGGAGTGCTGGAGGGAGAGGCCCAGCCGGGGCAGGACAGGGAGCCCAGGCGGGGCGGAGCAAGGGGCCCAGCCAGAGTGGAGATCCTGGCCCAGCCGGGGCAGCTGGCCTGGCAGCCCACCCGGGATGCAAATGGGGCGCAGGGGCGACGCGGCCCACGGGGGGAGCCGGCCGGGAGGCCCAGCCGGAGGCGGGACGGACGAGGCCCAGCCGGGGCGCTAGGCCCAGCCGGGGCAGGCCGGCCGGAGGAGGCTGCTGGGGCGCGCGGGAGCCGGCCCAGCCGGGGGAGCTTATCCCGGCCCAGCCGCGCTTTATCCCGGCCTGGACCGCTATATCTCGGCCCAGCTGGGTTTATTCTGGCCTAGACAGGGATGACTCGGCCCAGGCTTGTATATGCCGGCCTGGGAGAGTTATAATCCGGTCAGGGCACTTATAATCCGGCCCAGCTACTGTTTACTCGCCTTTTAATATCCTGCACACATAATACAACATATATAATATATATTAGTCATATAAAAAGGGTACTTTGGTATACCCGGGGTTATATCCCCAACATTAGCCCCCGAGGCTGTGGGGGACTCGTAGAGTCGCGCACAGGCTCCAACAAGAAATATACCAAAGTCTCAAACTTGTATATTCACAAAAACTGATAGCCCCCGAGGCTGTGGAGGACTCGCAGAGTCGTGCACAGGCTTTAACAAGAAATATACCAAAGTCCCAACTCATATATTCATACAACTGATATGCTGGCCTACACAGGCCAATTCTATCTCATGCCATTATAGGCAATGTCCTGATTGACAAGAACTCATATATATATATATGATATGCTAGCCTTCATGGGCTATCTCAAAATACTATTGTGCCCTCTTTGGCTATATCGACACTTTGCCTCCTGGGCTATGTCTCATCAACATCGTCTGCTTCGACAATGCCGGAATGCTGCTTTGCCCTCTTTGGCCATATCGATACTTTACCTCTTGAGCTATTTGCCTCTTGGGCTGCTTTGCCTCTTGGGCTACTTTGCCTCTTGGGCTATATATCGACACTTAGCCTCTCAGGCTATGTCTCATCGACATTGTCTGCTTTGACAATGCCGGTATACTGATATGCCTCTTGGGCTACTTTGCCTCTTGGGCTTTATATCGACACTTAGCCTCTCAGGCTATGTCTCATCGACATTGTCTGCTTTGACAATGCCGATATACTGATATGCCTCTTGGGCTACTTTGCCTCTCGGGCACTATATCGACACTTTGCCTCTCAGGCTATGTCTCATCGACATTGTCCGCTTTGACAATGCCGGTATACTGATATGCCTCTTGGGCTACTTTGCCTCTTGGGCACTATATCGACACTTTGCCTCTCAGGCTATGTCTCATCGGCATTGTCTGCTTTGACAATGCCGGTATACTGATATGCCTCTTGGGCTACTTTTTGCCTCTCGGGCTTTATATCGACACTTTGCCTCTCAGGCTATGTCTCATCGACATTGTCTGCTTTGACAATGCCGGTATACTGATATGCCTCTTGGGCTACTTTGCCTCTTGGGCACTATATCGACACTTTGCCTCTCAGGCTATGTCTCATCGGCATTGTCTGCTTTGACAATGCCGGTATACTGATATGCCTCTTGGGCTGCTTTGCCTCTTGGGCTTTATATCGACACTTAGCCTCTCAGGCTATGTCTCATCGACATTGTCTGCTTTGACAATGCCGATATACTAATATGCCTCTTGGGCTACTTTGCCTCTCGGGCACTATATCGACACTTTGCCTCTCAGGCTATGTCTCATCGACATTGTCCGCTTTGACAATGCCGGTATACTGATATGCCTCTTGGGCTACTTTGCCTCTTGGGCACTATATCGACACTTTGCCTCTCAGGCTATGTCTCATCGGCATTGTCTGCTTTGACAATGCCGGTATACTGATATGCCTCTTGGGCTGTTTTTGCCTCTCGGGCTTTATATCGACACTTTGCCTCTCAGGCTATGTCTCATCGACATTGTCCGTTTTGACAATGCCGGTATACTGATATGCCTCTTGGGCTACTTTGCCTCTTGGGCACTATATCGACACTTTGCCTCTCAGGCTATGTCTCATCGGCATTGTCTGCTTTGACAATGCCGGTATACTGATATGCCTCTTGGGCTACTTTGCCTCTTGGGCACTATATCGACACTTTGCCTCTCAGGCTATGTCTCATCGGCATTGTCTGCTTTGACAATGCCGGTATACTGATATGCCTCTTGGGCTGTTTTTGCCTCTCGGGCTTTATATCGACACTTTGCCTCTCAGGCTATGTCTCATCGACATTGTCTGCTTTGACAATGCCGGTATACTGATATGCCTCTCGGGCTACTTTGCCTCTTGGGCACTATATCGACACTTTGCCTCTCAGGCTATGTCTCATCGGCATTGTCTGCTTTGACAATGCCGGTATACTGATATGCCTCTTGGGCTGCTTTGCCTCTTGGGCTTTATATCGACACTTAGCCTCTCAGGCTATGTCTCATCGACATTGTCTGCTTTGACAATGCCGATATACTGATATGCCTCTTGGGCTACTTTGCCTCTCGGGCACTATATCGACACTTTGCCTCTCAGGCTATGTCTCATCGACATTGTCCGCTTTGACAATGCCGGTATACTGATATGCCTCTTGGGCTACTTTGCCTCTTGGGCACTATATCGACACTTTGCCTCTCAGGCTATGTCTCATCGGCATTGTCTGCTTTGACAATGCCGGTATACTGATATGCCTCTTGGGCTACTTTGCCTCTTGGGCACTATATCGACACTTTGCCTCTCAGGCTATGTCTCATCGGCATTGTCTGCTTTGACAATGCCGGTATACTGATATGCCTCTTGGGCTGTTTTTGCCTCTCGGGCTATTTCGCCTCTTTGGGCACTTGTTAGTATGCAAAAATGATAAGACATGTTAATATGCTAAACCGGGATACTCTGCGAAACCGGATATGATAAGAGATATGATGCTTGTTAGCTTCGAGATCGATGTCTCGATATATTACTGAGCCAGAACTGGCGATAACTGAAAGGAATATAGAATGCCGTGATATGCTGGCATGCCGAAATAAACGGCGATATGAGTTATTGATAGATGCCTTGATATGCTGGCGAACCGAAATAAACGGTGATTGGGGATTTTGATCGATGCCATGATATGCTGGCGAACCGAAATAAACGGTGATTGGGGATTTTGGTCGATGCCATGATATGTTGGCATACTGAAATTTTGCTCTTGCCATGATATGTTGGCATACTGAAATCTTACTCTTGCCCTGATATGCCGGCATACTAAAAATCTTACTCTTGCCACGATATGCCGGCATACTAAAACACATATGACTCAAGATATCACTTAATAACCTGATGTACTAACAAACTGAAATACCCGAGACCTGAGACTTTGAGATATGCTGGCCAGGATATAAAGATATGCTGGCTGGAACATAAAATATGCCGGCCAGGATACAAAATATAACATATGCCGGTATACTGATATGCTTGAGACACTGAGATATAAACTGAAGCTCTGGTGGTATAATAGCAATTTCTTCTCTGTAACGGCAATATGGAGAGTCATAGCCGGGTAATAGACATATATATAATGAGACATCCAACCTGTTCTGTAGTCATTCTAAAAGACATAGCAATGGTCATAGCATTTGGCATATTTGCAATCTAGCATATGGAGTTTGGCATATAGCCCATATCATTCGGTACATAGCACTTGACATACAGACTGAGATATAGCAATTTGACATATATGCTAACTTGGCAACTCACAAGGAAGAACTAGGCACTCATGTGCCGGCATATAAATGTAGACATACTGTAACTGGCATATAAGCAAACTTGGCATCTTACAACAGATATTTGGCACTCATGTGCCGGTATATAAATGCAAGTATACTATAACTGTCATATGAGATCTAGCATATAGCACGTAGCATGCAGAAACTGGTACTGAGATAGGCATATAACTGATCTGACTGTAAACATGTAACAACTAGCACATGGCATTCAACATATAAAAAACTGGCATACGAGCCTTGGCATACGACAGCCGGCATATAACACATAGCATATGAGATAAAGCATTTGGCATATAAGTAGATACTGAACTTGATATGTTAACTGGCATACTGACTATAGCACTGTAGCAGATATACCAATTGGCATATGCAAAGACATATAACTTGACATAACATCTTGTTGTTGGCATATAAAACCGGCATATAACATGCCCAGATGAAACTTTGCATAAGACTATTGACATACAAACTGATACTAAGGATACTCTTTGCAGCAGGCATATGTAGTGATTTGGCATATAAACAGACATACAGGAGGAAACTAAGAAGCTGATATGCTAGCATGCAAACTAATATATACTGGTACAGTACTTGAGAAGCAACTTGCTGGGCTTTAGCCTAGCCCCCGAGCTTTTTTTCTATTACGGGGACATTAACTTTCAGATAAGCTGACCAGGATATGGAGTAAACCAGCATAAATACTTACTTGCATGCACCGTTGAGGAAGTTTGAAGTACCTACAGATGCTCGAGGCAGAACGATCCTTGGCACGATGACCATAAAATATGCCGGCCGGGACATAAGATATGCTGGCCAGGATATAAAATATGCCGGCCAGGACATAAAATATGCTGGCCAGGACACAGGATATGCTGGCCGGGACGCAGGATATGCTGGCCGGAACACAGGATATGCTGGCCAGAACGCAGGATATGCTGGCCGGGACACAGGATATGCTGGCCGGGACACAGGATATGCTGGCCGGAACACAGGATATGCTGGCCGGAACACAGGATATGCTGGCCAGAACGCAGGATATGCTGGCCGGGACACAGGATATGCTGGCCGGGACACAGGATATGCTGGCCGGAACATAGGATATGCTGGCCGGGACACAGGATATGCTGGCCGGGACACAGGATATGCTGGCCAGGACACAGGATATGCTGGCCGGGACGCAGGATATGCTGGCCAGAACGCAGGATATGCTGGCCGGGACACAGGATATGCTGGCCGGGACACATGATATGCTGGATATGCTGGCCAGAACACAGGATATGCTGGCCGGGACTCAGGATATGCTGGCCGGGACTCAGGATATGCTGGCCGGGACGCAGGATATGCTGGCCGGGACACAGGATATGCTGGCCGGGACTCAGGATATGCTGGCCGGGACTCAGGATATGCTGGCCAGAACACAGGATATGCTGGCCGGGACTCAGGATATGCTGGCCGGGACGCAGGATATGCTGGCCAGGACACAGGATATGCTAGCCGGGACTCAGGATATGCTGGCCGGGACGCAGGATATGCTGGCCGGGACACAGGATATGCTGGCCAGAGGAAGCCGAGCGCCGGCCCGGAGATGCCGATGTAGATCCGGGACAGCCGTATGCTGGCCCGGGCGAGTTGAGGTCAGCCCGGGAGTTGAAGAAGACCTGCTGTGCTCGGAGGCATTGCTGATGTCGAGCCCCCGAGCAAATGAAGAAGATCCCGTCCGGATGTACTCCTACCAGCGCCTTGATCAGCCCCACGGTGGGCGCCAAATGTCGTCGTGGTGAAACAACATATGCCATAGGATGGCTTAAATGGGGGCCGACTGTACACTGGTGGATCCGGGAGAGGGAAGGCTCGGTAGAGACCGAGCACAGAAGTCACTGCTAACACATCGAGCTACCCAGGTTCGGGGCCCTCGTGAGGAGGTAACACCCCTACTCCTGCATGTCTGATCTATATGAGCTTCACATGAGAGCTACAATGGTGCTCCTTGAGCTGTGTATCTTGCCTATCTAAGGCTGCACTGGGCAGGAGCTAAACAGCTAGTGCTAGAGAACTCCCATGGAGCGAGAGAGAATGAGCCTCCTCCGGAGGCTTAGGTGATCGATCCCCCTGGTGCCCCTTATATAGGGAGCCCAGGGGACAAGGGATGCCCCACAATACACTATACATGCACTGTAGCTGAGATGACTACTGGGGTCTTGTCACACTATAGCCTGCATCAGCACAGTACCGTCCTTGGTACTGTGCGCTGCGTCATGGTCATGGGCTAGTCCCATCGATGTCTGTACTTGGAGTCCTTGCCTTCGTCTTCTAGCGTCTGTCTTCAGGATCACCATGTCATCAGTCTTATCCTCCTCCTGAGGATAAGACAGACTAGGAGAGGAGGGATATGCTGGTCTGAGCCAATGAGCGTCCCAAGACCAGCATACGGCGGTAGAGATCGTGCCAGTCCGAGCCTAGAGGCGTCCCAGGACTGGCACAAGGAGCTGGAGTCGATGCCGGGCGAAGAATATGTTCCGGAGGCGGTAAATCCCGGCCTGGAGAGGTGAAATTCGGCCTACAAGGGGATAATCCGGCCTGGGCCAGGGGAGCACCGACCTGGCCCAGCCGGAATACTATAATCCGGCCCAGCCGGGGCTGCAAGGTGGAGGCCTGGAGAGGATTCCCGGCCAGGCCGGATTCTCCTAATCCGGCCCAGCCGGGGCGCACTAGAGGAGCTGGCAGCCCAGCCGGAGTGCTGGAGGGAGAGGCCCAGCCGGGGCAGGACAGGGAGCCCAGGCGGGGCGGAGCAAGGGGCCCAGCCGGAGTGGAGATCCTGGCCCAGCCGGGGCAGCTGGCCTGGCAGCCCACCCGGGATGCAAATGGGGCGCAGGGGCGACGCGGCCCACGGGGGGAGCCGGCCGGGAGGCCCAGCCGGAGGCGGGACGGACGAGGCCCAGCCGGGGCGCTAGGCCCAGCCGGGGCAGGCCGGCCGGAGGAGGCTGCTGGGGCGCGCGGGAGCCGGCCCAGCCGGGGGAGCTTATCCCGGCCCAGCCGCGCTTTATCCCGGCCTGGACCGCTATATCTCGGCCCAGCTGGGTTTATTCCGGCCTAGACAGGGATGACTCGGCCCAGGCTTGTATATGCCGGCCTGGGAGAGTTATAATCCGGTCAGGGCACTTATAATCCGGCCCAACTACTGTTTACTCGCCTTTTAATATCCTGCACACATAATACAACATATATAATATATATTAGTCATATAAAAAGGGTACTTTGGTATACCCGGGGTTATATCCCCGACAAAGAGCTTCTAGACCCTCCCGATCTTCGGGTCGACGGCGGCGGCGGATCGCGATGTGTTCTGGAAATCTGATCGGGTCCTTAGGTTTTTTCCGTCGGGGGGTCTTTATAGGCGAAGGGGCGATGTCAGAGGTGGAGCCAGGCTCCCTCACACAGGGGTGGCGCGGCCAAGGGCCTGGCCGTGCCCGCCCTGTGTGTGGGGCCCTGGTGGCCCCTCTCCGTCTCTCCTTCGGATCTCTGGAAGCTTCCGGGAAAAATAAGACTTCAGGAACTTGTTTCGTCCAATTCCGAGAATATTTCCTGTGTATCACTTCTAAAACACAAAAACAGCAGAAAACAGGAAACTGGCACTGTGGCGCTTGTTAATAGGTTAGTTCCGGAAAATGCATAAAAGTGCCACTAAGTGTAATGAAACAATATGCAAATGGTGTAAAAACAAGCATGGAGCATCAAAAATTATAGATACGTTTGAGACGTATCAAGTTCTCGGATTGATTTACCACAAGTGGATTATTAGTCATAGATGCAGTTGGATGGCGGTCTATCTATCTTGTTGTAATGCCCAGAGTAAATCTCATAGTGATCCTCTCGACATATGCACGTTGTCTTTATTCTATCAATTGCCCAACTGTAATTTGTTTACCCAGCATATGTTATTTTATCTTATGGAGAGACACCACTAGTGAACTGTGGACCCCGGTCCTATTTCCTTTATATTGCTATCACCTGTTACTTTACTCGCATACTATTACTATTTTCCACTCGATACGCTCATTCCTTTGTTTACAGCAAACCGGTGAGATTGACAACCTCATCATAAGTTGGGAGCAAAGTATTTGGTTGTGTTGTGTGCAGGTTCCACGTTGCTACTAGTTGAAGACGCGCTAACTCGTTTGATCATAAACGGCGCCCTTGTTGGAGTGTCACTAGGCTATCAAGCATCACCTTCAGTCGTTTGGCTTCTTCCCCTTCGGATCGATAAACCTTGGTTTCTTACTGAGGGAAAACCTTGCTGCGCTTCTCATTTCAAGTCTTGCATAGATTTCTTATTTTCAGAACTTGGTTTAAGTCTAAAGAAAGTTAGAGGACAAGGTTATGATGGAGCAAGTAAAATGTCGGGTGAGTTTAATGGTTTGCAAGCAAAAAGAACAAATCAGCCTATTATATACATTGTTTTGCTCATAAACTAAACTTGGTTGTTGTGGCTATTGCGAAGAACATATTTGATGTTGGAGATTTATTTGATATGATCTTTGTTTTGTTGAATGTTGTGGGAGCATCTTGCAAGAGAAAAGACCAACTTAGAGAACATCATCGAGAAGAATTAAAGAAAGCAATTGGTTGTGGAGAGATTGCTACAGGGACAAGATTGAATCCGGAACTACCACTTCAAAGACCAGGAGACACTCGATGGAATTCTCATTATAGAACATTGTTGGGTCTGTCAAAGATGTTCTCGTCGGTGGTTAAATTACTGGAATATATTGAGAAAGATGGTACAGATTCCGGAAAGAGGCGTCAAGCTAATGGTCTTCTCAAGTATTTTAAAACTTTTGAATCTGCATTTTACTTACACATGATGATGATGATACTAGCATTAAAAAATGGGCTATCAAAAACCTCAGAGAAAGGATAAAGACATTGTAAATGCTATTTCCGATGTGGAATCCACCAAGCGGGAACTAGAAAATCTTAGAACAAATGAGGGGTGGAATTCTCTTATGGAGAAGGTAACTTGTTTTTGTGAGAAGTATGACATCTCAATAGTGGATATGGAAATTGACTATGTCAATCCAAAGAATCTGTGATATCCTGACCCAGGGCTTAATAGGATTGATAGGATACTCATATCAACAAGGTATACCTTCTTTTCTGGAAGCTCATCTGAAAAGAACTCCAGGTTAAGCGTTCTTGGCCTGGAGCGATTTGACGATGGGTGACCGACCGGGAAGTTGATCCTGGGTTCGCACGAGTGAGAATAAAGTGCGCAGAAAAGACTAGTGTTGGTCTGTGGGGCCAGTCTAGAAATCCTAGATAGCTGCCAGGGGTAACAGGCCCGTCCACGGGGTGGTCGGGGTGTTACAGAAACCAAGACAGAAGACCGGCATTAACAATGAACATCATTACCGTGTTGATTGTTTCTCTGCTAATCTGGATATGTTAGGAAAAGAGTTTCATGATAGGTTCAATGACGTAAATTCTGAGTTGCTTATATGCATGTCTGCTTTGAGCCGATCTGTTTTGTCATTTTGATAAGGAGAAGTTGATGCAATTAGCTAAGTTTTATCCTGATGACTTCAATCACAAAGATATGGTGACTCTTGAGCATGAACTTGCCCTCTATATAGATAATCTACTCCATGATACAAGATTTGCTAGCCTGGACAGTATTGGTGATTTATCTAAACTCATGATTGATACAAGGAAGCATCTCTCATATCCTTTGGTGTTTCGGCTTCTGAAGTTGGCACTAACTCTTCCTGTTGCCACTGCCACCATAGAGAGATGTTTTTCAGCTATGAAGATTGTGAAGAGTGCTTTGCGAAACAAAATTTGTGATGATTTTTTGAGCCATAGCCTAATTTTCTATGTAGAAAAGGGATTAATGGAAACAATTACTAATGAAGTAATCGTTGATCGTTTCCATAAGATGAAAGATCACCGCGGGAGAAATCACATGTAATGTTTAATATCCTACACCTTTTTGATGTTTATCACCTCGTTATTTCCATGGCTGATACTAACATGTGTTTTCTATTTGCAGGTAATAATATTTATTTGCAAGACATACAATTTTTATTTTGCAACCTATGAACTGTTTGGATATCTATCTTTTTGTCCAAAAAGGTTTGTTCACTTTATATATTGCTACTGGATGAAGTATTTCATGAATTATGAGAAATCTGCTATACATATCATATTTGTACGTTTATAATCTTATTCAATTGTGTGCCGATGGTTTTTCTTCTAAAAATCAAACATATGCTTGTGAATTTTCTTTCTCAAAATCAAATGTTGCCCCCAGTCCCTTTTTTCCCTGGGTCCGCCACTGTTACCGAGGGCATGTACAATACGGTGATGTTAACATTCGTATATGGTTGTTACTTCAGATTTTTGCTTAGTTGGGAGAGAGTATAAAGAAAAAAAGTTTGTCTTCCCTTAGCTAAAGAATGGTCTCTTATGAAATAAGAGAAGTCTATTTTCCCATTGTATTATATGTCCTCCCTTAGCAATATACCTTCCTACCAAAATTTAGTTTATTATTTTAAAATGCTAGAAATGATAATAAGATCTTTCACAATGCATTGATATTGTATCTTAGCGCCATATTTTAGGTAATGGTTTATCTTAATAGATAACCACCACAATGTATTGTCTCTTCAGGTTGTATCCATATATATTTAGTGATTTTGGATATATGCATGTATGTGACTAGACTAGCAATGCATTTTATCTATGATATCGTGCAAGGATTGTATACAACATCACTCTCTTTTATAACTAAATGGGTGCATCATCAGCATTTTATCTATGAGATGGCGCTAATAAACCCACATTGTGAAAGGAGATAATGCATTGTATCACTAATATTTATTATCATTTCTAAATGGCGTGGAAGCCTATTATAAGAAGACATGTATTATCTACCATAATACATGACGTAAAAAATATTTGCTATGGTGTGTCCGTGATGAGTGCATTATATATATATTTATTTCTTTTTGCATTAGAAGTGTTAGGATTTTTTTATTTTACCGCGTTCGCGCACACCTGTTCCACATGTTTCACTAGTATCTCAAAAATAAAGAGGTCAACTAAAAATTACTAAAAGAGGCCATTTTTAGCAAATATGTTTATTGCAACCAATAAATGACTTCAATACATTTACCCACGGACCTAGGTATCAAGCCAAGAAGCCAAATCGCGAAGAGACGACCACAAAGACTTTACAAGCACTCGTACGATTATCCCCGCCCGTACCGGATGACCATACCACGTGTCGGTGGCTTCACCTTGTTAAAACCTTTGACATCGGAAATACAAAGCCGCCACAATACAATGAAACCTCACCTCATGAAGGAATCTAGAGGGGGAACTTGTGGTGACCCAACGCACCACTGCATGTGTAGTGCACAAGTCGTTAGCATAACATCAATGAAACACCGGCTCACTAGTATTACATCCCTCAAAGTGGTACAATAGAAACATTGCATGTCCAAGGCATGACTATAGAATTACAATTTTTATCATACAAAAAATCTTCAGAACTTCCTCAACAAATAAAGGTTAACTCTAGCGATTTAGAACTAGATAGAACAACATAGTAACCTAAATCTAGAGCTACAACTAATACTAGTTAGCTTTCTACAAGTGATACAAATCTATTTTAACTACTTAGGTTTTAGAATAAGGAAATTGGTTACCTTCTACTCCTCTTAAATGTTTCCACGAGCTCTATTGTAGGGGTTGACTTTGTTGACTCCATTGACTATGTTCACTCTGTTGCTATTGATCAAAGACTTCATCTTTATCTTTGCTTCCCCGAGATTGCCTCCAACCTAAGCAGGAGGTTTGAGAGGTTACGGGTGAGTAACAAGCGTTACCCAGTAGGTTCATAGGGAAACAATGTTTTATGCACTATCTATCGCCTTTGACCAAAGAGTCAATTGGAAAATTAAGTTGCTTTAAACATTTCTTCAAAAGCTTATTTTTTTCTAAAAAACTATGTTCGTCAGTCTTCACAAGTTGATTAGAACTTCATGAAGCTTCTTTCTTGTCGCGTTCGTAGTTCCTTCCCGAAAGGAGTGACAAGCCACAATAATACACTCTACAGAGGTGTGTTGCTTTACCGATGAGAGATATTAGCCTTGTTGCACAATGAGCAGCTTAATTTCGTCCATATTCCTTTGCATGAAGGCCAATCTAAAATCCAAGCCAATCACTGCTCTTCTCCACGATCCCACATGCCTACCCATTTTGTAAGCTATCTAACCCCTGGTAGACATCTTCCGCATAATATACGTATGGCTTTACCTATGGCCAACCTCTTACAAACCATTATGGACACCTGGTACTTGGGGGAACTTAGGGGTCCCATCCTACAACTCCAGTATGGTACATCAATTGATATGCGAAAGGAAGAAAGATTCAGCTGACCTTTCAGTCTCATTCCAAGTATTATGATTAACACGTAATATACGACACAAGAATCACTCATGATATTTGTTATTAATCCTAGGTGATACTTTCCACTTGCAATGGAACCTCCATGCCAAATCATATTACCATGGTTCCATTGCCCACCTTACTAGATTAACCACCTATACTGCTGGTAAACAATACTTCATATTAAGTATGAAAATAGAACTTTGATTTTAATGCAGTAGTGGTACAAAACAAGTAGAATTGCAAATAATTTGATATAGATAATCAAAGGTATGAGAAAGAGTGAACTTTCCCATTGACTGCAAGATTATGCACCCTAGAGCTTTGATACATGGAAACTCCAAATTCTAAAAATAACATCATTGTCCGGTAAGAACAATGTTTAAAGAATGACATCATGCTATTATGCATAAGATATGATATGCACTAGTTCTAAGCTGTGACACCCACGAATTTATAACAAATTCGAAGTGCCCGTTATGTATTCCACCACAATCCCAGAATTATTGTTGCGATACACATAACGTAGTTGGTAACCAGTTCCATAGACAACGAAGGATTCAAATACAATGGTCATAGTGACCAAGTTCATATTACAACACAATATAGCAGCGGAAATAACGTCTTTGGGCCCATGCCTTCACCCTACAGGCAATGGCGACTCAGGAGACGGTCTTAGTTCTGGTACTCTTCTTCCTCATAACCTTCCTCCGGATACTCTTCCCCATAGTCTGGCCAAGTTGATAGCCAGGGACACAGCCATGAGTACATTGGATGCACTCGCAAACCATCTTATAAATGAAATGATGAAGTAGATATGCAAGGTTGATATGGTGGACTAAGCACTAAGTTTAGTTGCAAAAGCTAGTTTTGTTTCCCAAGAATGTCCATTGGTAGAAAAGAGGTTTAGTTCTCTAAGTTCAATCTAAAGAGGAACTTCAAGTGTGTCAACATCAATGTCAAGTCAAGTCATTCACCAAGTTCACCATAAGTTATTATCATTCTTGACAAAAGTCAAGTACAGCTTGCCAACTATCCATGACCGCGGACGCGGCTATTCGAATAGTTTTGAAACCTCTGCAGAGTGGTACACTTTACCCACAAGATTTGATACATCTGCCGGGAGAAATCCACGGATCATCATACACAAAGTATGCGAGGTTCAGATAATCAAACAAACTCTTTCACTTATTCACTCTAGTATAGGATCCTTTCCTAGAGCCCGAGACACGGACATCTCCGTTCTGGCGTCTCTAGTTTTGCCCGCTACAGGATGCTGTATGAATGGAAATTCCACCCGGTTCGGAAGTACCCGCGCACGGTGCACTTCTATAAAGGATGATACAGGGCCTCCCATACTAGGGTGAACAAGCTACAGACTAAGCCCCTTCCCATTTAGGGGTAGTGTGGTCGTACGGTAATGGTTGGCTCACATGGTACATCACTTATTATCATTTACAAATACATTCCATAGTTCTTAGTCAAGTTTATTTTCCTTCATAAAGCCATCATGTAGGAGAAATCTCCAATTCAAGTTTTCAAGTTCAAGTCACCAATTCCAAATAGGGTTCCCCTTATAGATGGCCTCAATTTTGTTAGCGACTAAGCAACTATATAGAGTGATGATACCACTAAATAGGGTTGGATAAACTCAGCTTGATGCTCTTGCTAAGCAAGATATCACTACACAACTATCATTCTACTCTAGCAATTCAATCATGCAATTTACTTAAAAACAAGTAGAATGCAATAGTAAGACTAGGCATTTGGAGTATGATTCACAAGATGGCTTGCCTTGGTTGGCAAAGTGTCCGGGGTAGTCTTCTTCTTCTTGATAAAATTCCCCCTCAGTATCCTCCTCAGCAATACTAGCGTCTAATAACGAATAAACACAAGGCACACAATCACTACACAATGCTAACAACACACCAAGCACACATACTTGTTTTCAAACAATAGCATTCATGTTGGATTTTATTGAGTTGGGTTGCAAGGTTTCTCCCAAGTGTTCATCAAGTGTGTAAGTTAGATTTTTCTACCATGTGCCATATGTTGTTTACCTTCTAAGCATTGGTATTAACTAAGGGTATTAGGACTAGTTCAAGTGGGGTGAGATTACTTAAGTGAATTGGTATTGAGGGAAAACTAAGCAAAGTGTATATTAGAGATCTATCATTTTATGCTACAAACTAGGGTTGGATTAGGGTCTAATTGATACCCCTAACAAGGTTTTAAGTGATTAGGGTTGGACTAAACAGTAGACAAGTTGACTAGTGAGTTCATAAACCAAGTTTCAAGATTTTAGTAGGTTTAAACAATTTTCTAAGATTTTCCTAAGATTAATAGGGCTATGGTCAAAGTATTCTTATCGAATTAAATCCCTAACTCAAATTGGATTCTAACTAGTTTCAGAGGGTAGATCATTTCCTAAGCTTTCCAACGCATATTTATTTGCTAAAAACGGATTTCTAAATCTCTTGGAATTAAAGTTTGAAAATCATATCTGAAACATATTTGAAACAATTCAAAACGAGCGGGAAATAATTAAAAACGATTCGGACCGAATCTAACTGAGCTGGGCCGATTTTAGCCGAAACCCGAACGGGCCGGCCCAGTACCGCTTCGCCCGGGGCAGGATACGTTTGAATTTGAACCTGATAGGTGGGACCTACGTGTCAGCTCACTTAACCGCACCGAACCGGTACGCGGCTGCAGGATTAGAATCCAACGGCGCACGTCCGTCGTCTACCTCGGCTAGGGCTAGGAGCTCACCGGCGTGCAGAGACGAGTGTTCGACGGCTGGGGCTCGATGGAGAGGAAACAGGGGTCGTCGACGATGACGCAGAACGGCGGCGGCAGCTCGACTCCTCCGCCTGGCACCGGCGGCGTGTCTAATGGCGGCCGAACGCGGTGGCGCCACCCACGTCCAGTAGCTCGCCGGCGGAGCTGGCTACGTCGAACGAGATCGAACGGGAGGAAAAGAAGGTGTCTGGGAGCTCGCTGGGAGTGGGGTGAGTTCACTCGTGTGCTCAGAGGGGTTTTTATAGGCCAGGAGAGCGAGGGCAGGGATTTCCAGTAGGTGGCCGGCGCAGGGTGCTCTGGCGACGTGCACGGGCAAAGCCGGGCACGGCGGCCTTGGGGGCGTGCTGGAGGGGTTTGGTCGCGGCGACGGGGTACTGTGGGTCGGCATTGGCGAGGCCACGACGGTCGGCGTCGTGCAGAGAGAAGAGGGACAGAGAAGGGGGGGGTCCGGGCGGCGTCTTCCTTCTCCTTCCATGTCGCACGGCCTGGGTCGGGGCAGAGGGGGCTGGGCTCGACAGCGGAGGACTCCACAAGCATGGCTACAGGGCGGGAGCGAACGTGAACAGCGATGTTCACAGTGAACACGAATTTTTTAGATTTTTGCCCACCAGGTGCTCGACACAATGCCCGCAAGAAATTTGAATTTGAATTTTGAAAAACTTCCAGTGTGGTTTGTCAACATATTGGACAAGGGTTCCAGAGGTATTTTTGTTACAAAGAAAGATGAGGTTTTGCAGATTTGTTATTTCAAATTTAAGTTTGGTCACTGTTTCAGATTCCAACTTTGTCAGATGTTTGCGTGGGTTTCTTGTTTGAGTTTTTGTTGGAAATCTCTTGGTTGAGTTAGTATGTGACCTGGTCAAGCTCAACCAACTCACCACACACTGAGTTGAGTTGCAGAAAGCTTAATCTAAGTGTTCAAAGTAGGGTAGTCAATAATAATTTCTAGATCAACTTTTTCTTCTCTTTTTCTTTTTTCTTTTGTTTCTGGTCTCTTTAGCTCTTATAATTCTTCTCTAATGCTTCTGTTGGTTAAGTTGGAATTAACTAATCATTGCTCAACAAATTATAACACACATGAAATCATAAAAGACATATAATAGAAAATATATGCATACATGCAATATGAATGAAAAAGTTTTATCTGGGTCCAAAATTTAGCACTTTAATTAATAAGAAGTGGATTACAAATATTTGGGTTGTTACAATCTTCCCCCCTGATACGTCTCCAACGTATCTATAATTTTTGATGCTCCATGCTTGTTTTTACACCATTTGCCTATTGTTTCGTTACACTTAGTGGCACTTTTATGCATTTTCCGGAACTAACCTATTAACAAGTTGCCACAGTGCCAGTTTCCTGTTTTCTGCTGTTTTTGTGTTTCAGAAGTGATACACAGGAAATATTCTCGGAATTGGACGAAACAAGTTCCTGAAGTCTTATTTTACCCGGAACCTTCCAGAGATCCGAAGAGAAGTAGGAGGGGGGCCACCAGGGCCCCACACACAGGGGCGGCGCGGCCAGGCCCCTGGCCGCGTGGGCCCCATGTGAGGGCACCTGGCTCCTCCTCTGACATCGCCCCTTCGCCTATAAAGACCCCCCGACGAGAAAAACCTAAGTACCCCGATCAGATTTCCAGAACACATCGTGATCCGCCGCCGCCGTCGACCCGAAGATCGGGAGGGTCCAGAAGCTCTTCCCGGCACCCTGCCGGAGAGGGGAATCACCACCGGAGGTCTTCTTCATCGCCATGCTTGCCTCCGGAGCGATGAGTGAGTAGTCTACCTTGGACTATGGGTCCATAGCAGTAGCTAGATGGTTGTCTTCTCCACCATGTGCTTCATGTTTAGATCTCATGAGCTGCCCTACATGATTGAGATCACCGTTATGTAATTCTACATGTTTGGTTTGTTGGGATCCGATGAATATTGGTGTTTATGATTAAGTTGCTGTATTGAATTATATCTTTTGTTATCTCTATGTTGTTTATGATCTTGCATGCTCTCCGTTGTTAGTAGCTATCTTGGCCGAGTAGTTGCTAGTGACTCCAAGAGGGGGTATTTATGCTCGATAGTGGGTTCATGCCTCTATTTCACCTGGGGGAGTGACAGAAACCTCTAAGGTGGTAGATGTGCTATTGCTACTAGGGAGAAAACAACATTCATATGCTCAAGGGCATATGCTTTGTTTACATTACATACTTTGCTTAATGCAATTATCTGTTGTTCGCAACTTAATACTACTGGGGTGTTCGGATTGATATCCCCGGGAGTGGATTATTAGTCATAGATGCAGTTGGATGGCGGTCTATGTATTTTGTTGTAATGCCCAGAGTAAATCTCATAGTGATCTTCTTGACATATCACGTTTATCTTTATTCTATCAATTGCCCAACTGTAATTTGTTTACCCAGCATGTGTTATTTTATCTATGGAGAGACACCGCTAGTGAACTGTGGACCCCGGTCCTATTTCCATCATATTTCTATCACCTGTTTACTTTACTCGCACTGTTTACTTTACTCACATACTATATTGTTTTCCACTCGATACGCTGATAACCTTTGTTTCAAGCAAACCGGTGAGATTGACAACCTCATCGTAAGTTGGGAACAAAGTACTTGGTTGTGTGTGTGCAGGTTCCGCATCACCTTCAGTCGTCGCTGTCTCTCCTCTTCAAGATCGACATTAAACCTTGGTTTCTTAACTGAGGGAAAGCTAGCTGCTATACTCATCATACCTTCCTCTTGGGGTTCCCAACAGGCTGGTTATTCACCACGCACAAGGCCAGTCCGCTCCCACGTCAACTTGGCACCATCAGTAATTTCCTGGAGCCATCAACAAGTAGCAGCTAATTTTCTGGCGCCGTTGCCGGGGAGGAAGAGAAGACTTCTGCGAGGGGAGTTTTCCGCACACACATCCTTTACTTTGTTATTGTTTTGCTTTACTTTATTTATTTTACTTGCATTGCTTTATATCAAAAACCCAAAAAAATAGAATCCTTGGTAGTTGTTATTTCTTTACTTTAGTTTATCATGTTGATCCCTAAGTTCGTTCTGGAGGACCTCTCAGTAGGCAGTGGTTCGATTATTGGAAAAAGTAACATTGAGGAGTTCTTTAATCACATTAGTATGCATGAGGAAGTTGAGGAAACATCTTGGGTTGAGCTTGCTCCTAGTATTGAAGTTGCTTCTGTTTATTTAATTGACATGTTGGAAACTAGGTTTGCTAGTCTAAATCCTTTTATGCAATACATGTTCCTTAAGCTTCATGAAATTGAGGACCCCGAAAAGAAAGCTTTTATCTTGGAAACTTTGCGCCTAGAATTTAAGGATGTCGTTATTGAAGCTAGGAAAGTTCTTAAATGTTTTAATAAACTCGGTTCACCTATAACGGTTGTTAGTGCAAATGATGAAGGGGGCGAGATACCTATACCTTGCAAGCTTTTGGGATTGAGTGAAGCTTTCGAAAATAATTTTGACTGGATTTGTCCTGAAAATCTTTTTGATGAGAATAGTGTACCAAAGCATGATCACAAAGGGTCTTCAAAAACTTATGTGGATGAAATACAATGCCTTATTGACAAGACCTCTGCAGTTGATCTTAATGCTTCTTCTGATATTACTTGATTTGCAATTTTCTGCGCCTAGCTCAAAGGCGTTAAAGAAAAGCACTCTTGGGAGATAACCCAATGTTTTCTTTTCAGTAATTTTTCTTTTACTTGAGTCTTGGAAGTCATTACTACTGTAATGACCGCTCCTTATCTTGTTTATTTCGTTTTTGTGCCAAGAGAAGCCTCTAATTTGAGTGAGGTAAAGATTTGGGGATGTTGCTGTCCTGAAACTGCTTTCGGTGCTGCACCATAAAAATTCGTGAAAATTCTCTGTTTATCTTTTGGACCTGATATTTCTTGTGCATATGCCCCAGGTTATATCCAAACTTTTGTTAGTTGAACACTTTTTGATTTGAGCAACAGAAAATCCCTCAAAAATTCTACCTTTGTTAGCTGTTTAGTTTTGACAGATTTCTGCCAATATTTGTGTTTGCCACTTTATCGCTTTCTTTTGAGTTCTTTTGATCACGGAACTTTTAGAGAAGTTGCTACAGTAGTATTTGCTATATATGTGGTGGTTTTGAGTTGAAACCTGAAGCAAATAGAGGGTTGATTATATGTTATGCTTGCACTAATGTTGCTAATAGAATTGTGTTTAGTTTTGTATGAAGGAAGTTTTCAAGTGTAGGGATTGGAGAATGATGAGATGAGTTGAAGAATGGACAAAAGCTCAAGCTTGGGGATGCCCATGCATCACCCCAAGAAATATCCAAGAAGTACAAGCGTCAAAGCTTGGGGATGCCCCCGAGGCACCCCTTCTTCATCGGCAAAAATCAGGTCACCTTTCAAAACACTATATTTTTATTGCTTCATGCACTATGTGTTTTTCTTGGAGCATCAGTTGTTTTAGTTTTCTTAGTTGGTTTAGTTTGCTTGTTTTCTGCAATAAATGGTTGGACCCCAACAAATTTCCTTTGGAGAAGTGGCCTTGTTTTCATTTGCGAAGAACGCTCAATTTTTAATAAGAGTGAAAAAACGGAGTTGTTCAAGTGTTCTTCTTTTTCTGCTACTGCTTTTGGTTTTCGTTTTCGCCTTGATTTGCGTTCAGACCTTGTCATATATTTTCATCAAGGTGTATTTTTGCCTCTGATCTTTATTGGTTTTCATCAAAAGAGGTGTTTATAAAAATTTCAAATGGTGTTGGAAAAGAGAAAAAGCTTTGTGCAAAATAGTGGTACAAGAAGGAGCTTGTGTAGACTGCAGCTTAGGATTTTTCATGTCATGCTTGATGTCTTTTTGATGGTATGCTTAGTGGTTTTGCTGTAGCATGACTTGTCTCAAATAACTGAGATTGCTTAATGAGCCTTTGAAAAAATCATGCGTTGTTTTTATTGTATGGAAGCATTATTTTGGTTTTCTCCTTGATGCTTTATTTGGGTTGACTTGGCGCATGCTCACACATGTTAGACTCTTATAAAGTCGCCAATATCCTTCATGATCATTTAGTTTTTCACTTTTGATGCCATCTTATGCTTCTTTTAATGTCGCTTTGTCGCTTTGCATGATTATGGCCATTATTGCTCTCTTAGTTGGTCGCTCCCAGTCTTTTGCTAGCCCTCGCCTTGTACTGAGTATGAGCTCTACTCGTGCATCCAACTCCTAAAAGCCAAAGTTTTCCAAAGTGTCCACCATACATACCTACTAGCAATTTGCTATTCCAAGTAAATTTGACTTGCTTTTATTTTCTCTTCAAATTAAACTCTTACCAGTGTTATGCGAAATTCGGTCAGTAAAGCTCTCACGAACCGGAAGGCACACTTTACTTTTTCCTGTTCTTAAAAATTTGACATTGTGGTCTCTTATGTTGAGTTGTTATGCTTGCAAGTTGTAAGTTGGATTCTAGCCCAGCCATGCTGTCATGGGCAAGCTTTCAACATTGCACTTCTTATTTGAGTTGATATCGTGATCTTTTGTCTATGGATGCCCGCGGTGTGAAATGAATTGGGAATCTTGTGGGGATCATGGAGTTTGTATATGTGTTAGGGAAACGCCGGGCCGCCAATCTAAGCCATGCATAATTCATGGTGGAAATTTGCAGCATACCCATGGTGAACATACGACGACGCATCTCACAATAAAAAGCTAAATAAAAGGCAAATAAAAGAGATGTCGAGGTGTTCATTGTCTGCTTGTCCTGTCATTTTGGTGTGGGCTTGTTCCATGTCATCGGGCACGGAGGTACCCCATTGGCGGTTCTCAATGATATGCATATACTTATAATGACAAGAGCCTTGATTGGGACTCTAAGTAAAGTAGCATGAGGTTTGGGTACTCGTATTCACGGGGCACGAGGTTTTCAACTTATGATTTGTCAAGCATATGCATCATAATTGTTCTCGCATTAACTTTAACCACTCAAGATGCTTATGATGGGGGCAATGAGAGCTCAAAGCCGGTAAGTACCATAATTTTTGAAGGTTATAAAACTTGCAATCACTGCTTCCCTCTGCGAAGGGCCTTTCTTCTACTTTTATGTTGAGTCACCACCTTCTTTCTTTATGCACCATTAAGAGAGCATAGTTGTCATTCTTAGTGTGATATGCATTGTCCCAAAGTTCATTGATTGATTCATGATGATTGGTTTCACTTGTTCTTAAATTATTTGTATCTAGTCGCCCTCTTAAACTTGAAGGTGTCCTATGCATTTATGTTTTGCTCTCTTTGAAGGACAAGCTGAAAACCATTTGTATGTTTTTCCTTATGATTTGAACACACGTTTGACTTTCATTGTTTCATTATCATGATCTTTTGTTTGTGTTCATTTGCATGTTTACAACATGGTTGCTAAGTTTCTTATTGTCATGATTATATCTTCATGCCCATGTTTTAAGTTTTTATGATCCCATCTCACAAATGCTTACATATATGATCAAGATTGTGTAGGTGCATGTCACCTCAAAAAATTATTCTTTTGTTATCACTTACCTACTCGAGGACGAGCAGGAGTTAAGCTTGGGGATGCTTGATACGTCTCCAACGTATCTATAATTTTTGATGCTCCATGCTTGTTTTACACCATTTGCCTATTGTTTCGTTACACTTAGTGGCACTTTTATGCATTTTCCGGAACTAACCTATTAACAAGTTGCCACAGTGCCAGTTTCCTGTTTTCTGCTGTTTTTGTGTTTCAGAAGTGATACACAGGAAATATTCTCGGAATTGGACGAAACAAGTTCCTGAAGTCTTATTTTACCCGGAAGCTTCCAGAGATCCGAAGAGAAGTAGGAGGGGGGCCACCAGGGCCCCACACACAGGGGCGGCGTGGCCAGGCCCCTGGCCGCACGGGCCCTATGTGAGGGCACCTGGCCCCTCCTCTGACATCGCCCCTTCGCCTATAAAGACCCCCCGACGAGAAAAACCTAAGTACCCCGATCAGATTTCCAGAACACATCGCGATCCGCTGCCGCCGTCGACCCGAAGATCGGGAGGGTCCAGAAGCTCTTCCCGGCACCCTGCCGGAGAGGGGAATCGCCACCGGAGGTCTTCTTCATCGCCATGCTTGCCTCCGGAGCGATGAGTGAGTAGTCTACCTTGGACTATGGGTCCATAGCAGTAGCTAGATGGTTGTCTTCTCCACCATGTGCTTCATGTTTAGATCTCATGAGCTGCCCTACATGATTGAGATCACCGTTATGTAATTCTACATGTTTGGTTTGTTGGAATCCGATGAATATTGGTGTTTATGATTAAGTTGTTGTATTGAATTATATCTTTTGTTATCTCTATGTTGTTTATGATCTTGCATGCTCTCCGTTGTTAGTAGCTATCTTGGCCGAGTAGTTGCTAGTGACTCCAAGAGGGGGTATTTATGCTCGATAGTGGGTTCATGCCTCTATTTCACCTGGGGGAGTGACAGAAACCTCTAAGGTGGTAGATGTGCTGTTGCTACTAGGGAGAAAAAAACATTCATATGCTCAAGGGCATATGCTTTGTTTACATTACACACTTTGCTTAATGCAATTATCTGTTGTTCGCAACTTAATACTACTGGGGTGTTCGGATTGATATCCCCGGGAGTGGATTATTAGTCATAGATGCAGTTGGATGGCGGTCTATGTATTTTGTTGTAATGCCCAGAGTAAATCTCATAGTGATCTTCTTGACATATCACGTTTATCTTTATTCTATCAATTGCCCAACTGTAATTTGTTTACCCAGCATGTGTTATTTTATCTATGGAGAGACACCGCTAGTGAACTGTGGACCCCGGTCCTATTTCCATCATATTTCTATCACCTGTTTACTTTACTCGCACTGTTTACTTTACTTGCATACTATATTGTTTTCCACTCGATACGCTCATAACCTTTGTTTCAAGCAAACCGGTGAGATTGACAACCTCATCGTAAGTTGGGAACAAAGTACTTGGTTGTGTGTGTGCAGGTTCCGCATCACCTTCAGTCGTCGCTGTCTCTCCTCTTCAAGATCGACATTAAACCTTGGTTTCTTAACTGAGGGAAAGCTAGCTGCTATACTCATCATACCTTCCTTTTGGGGTTCCCAACGGGCTGGTTATTCACCACACACAAGGACAGTCTGCTCCCACGTCAACTTGGCACCATCAGTAATTTCCTGGCGCCATCAACAAGTAGCACCCCCTTAAAAAGAATCTCGTCCTCGAGATTCACTAACTAAGAACTGAAAAGATTGGGAAATTCTTTCTGAAGGTAATCTTCTCGTTCCCAAGTGGCTTCATCTTCTGTGTGATTGCTCCACTGAACTTTCAGAAACTTGATGCTTCGGGTTCGAGTGGTTCGATATGCTTCCTCGAGGATACGGATAGGCACTTCACGATAGGTCAAATCTTTGTTGATATCCACAGAACGGTGATCGATATTCTTGAAGATCTCTGGCTTCTCCGGAACTTCAAGACATTTCCGAAGTAAAGACACGTGAAAAACATCGTGCACTTCAGACAATTCAGGGGGCATTTCCAACTGATAAGACACTTCTCCTCTGCGGCCTAGTATCTTGAAGGTTCCATATACCTTGGTGCAAGCTTTCCTTTTACTTGGAATCTCTGCATTCCCTTGAGAGGTGATACTCTAAGATATACAAAATCTCCAATCTTGAAGGTCAGTTCTCTACGTCTCTTGTCAGCATAACTTTTCTGTCTAGACTGGGCTGCCTTGAGATAATCACGAATCCTGCGAACCTTCTCTTCAGCTTCTTGCAGAATGTCTGGTCCAAATATCTTATTGTCTCCCGTTTCAGACCAGTTCAAAGGAGTACGGCACTTTCTTCCATATAAAGCTTCAAATGGGGCCATTTGCAAATTGGCTTGATAACTGTTGTTGTAGGAAAACTCCGCGAAAGGCAGACAATCTTCCCACTTAGCTCCATAGGTGAGAACACAGGCTCTCAACATATCTTCAAGTATTTGATTTACTCTTTCAGTCTGTCCATCAGTCTGAGGGTGGTAAGCTGTACTAAAGGCTAATTTGGTTCCCAAGGCTTGGTGCAAACTTCTCTAAAATCTCGAGGTGAATTGGGTTCCTCGCTCAGAAACTATGGTTTTAGGGACTCCATGCAAACTAATAATTCTGGATAGATAAAGATCTGCCAGCTGACCTGAGGTATAAGTGGTCTTGACAGGAATAAAGTGGGCAACTTTGGTCAGTCTATCCACAATGACCCAGATAGAGTCATTTCCGCGGCTAGACCTTGGAAATCCAGTGATGAAATCCATTCCAACAGATTCCCACTTCCATTCCGGAACTTGCAAAGGTTGCAGCAGTCCAGTAGGACGTTGATGTTCAGCCTTGACTCTTTGACAAATGTCACACTTGGATATGAACGATGCAATCTCACGCTTCATCCCATGCCACCAAAATTGTTCCTTTAAATCTTGATACATCTTGGTTCCACCGGGGTGGATGGAGTAAGGTGTCTCATGGGCTTCCGTCATAATAACTTCCTTCAATTCTGAGTCAGCCGGCACACAAATACGTCCTTTATACCAAAGAACTACTTGATCATCTCCTTCAAATCCTGGCACCTTGCTGGAACTAATTCTGCGCTTAATTCCGTCAATACTCTCATTTCGCTTCTGGGCTTCTTTGATTTGGCTCATCAAGGTGGGTTGAAACTCCAGGTTGGCTAAGAATCCTTGACTGACTAGTTCCAATCCAAAATTTTCAAACTCTTGGTGCAACATAGGTTGCTCCTCCTTGATCATCATATTCAAGGTGCATGGCTTCCTACTCAATGCATCGGCCACTACATTGGCCTTACCGGGGTGATAATGAATCTCCAAATCATAATCCTTGATTAATTCTATCCATCTTCTTTGCCTCATGTTCAACTCCTTCTGGGTAAAAATATACTTCAAACTCTTGTGATCAGTGTAGATCTCGCAACGGTTACCCATCAGATAGTGCCTCCAGGTCTTCAAAGCTAGAACTACGGCTGCTAACTCCAGATCATGGGTTGGATAGTTTTCTTCATGAGGTCGAAGCTGCCGGGAGAGGTATGCTATGACCTTGCCTTCTTGCATTAACACACAACCAAGTCCAAGTTTGGAGGCGTCGCAATAGACATCAAAGTTCTTGGTGATATCGGGCATGGTTAGGACGGGTGCGGTTACTAATCGCTTCTTGAGCTCTTGAAAACTCTCTTCACACTTAAGGGTCCATTCAAACTTCTTGTCCTTCTTCAACAGTTGGGTCATTGGCCTGGCAATGCTTGAAAACCCTTCAACAAATTTGCGGTAATATCCTGCTAATCCAAGAAAACCTCTAACTTTAGTTTGAGTGGTAGGAGCTTCCCATTCCATGACTGATTTGATCTTCTTTGGGTCTACTGATATTCCTCCAGCTGATAATACATGGCCTAGGAATCCAACTTCCTTCAACCAAAACTCACACTTACTAAACTTGGCATAAAGCTGATGCTCTCTCAGAGTCTCTAAGATTAATCTCAGATGGGTTGCATGCTCTTCTTCAGACTTGGAGTAGATAAGAATGTCATCAATGAAGACAACAACAAACTTATCCAAGAACTCCATGAAAACCTTATTCATGAGATTCATGAAATAGGCAGGGGCATTGGTTAATCCAAAGGACATTACGGTGTACTCATACAATCCGTAGCGGGTAGTGAAGGCTGTTTTGGGTATATCGGTTGCACGGATCTTCAGTTGATGGTATCCAGTTCTAAGGTCTATCTTTGAGAAGACTTGAGCTCCAGTCAATTGGTCAAACAAATCATCTATCTTGGGAAGAGGATACTTATTCTTGATGGTAACATCATTTAGCTTGCGGTAATCGGTGCACAGTCGGCTGGAACCGTCACTTTTATCCACAAACAGGACGGGTGATCTCCAAGCAGAAGAACTTGGCTAGATCAATCCCTTACTCAAAAGGTCATCCAATTGCTTCTTCAACTCAACTAGTTCAGCGGGGTTCATACGATATGGTCGTTGGGCTATGGATTAAGTTCCGGGAATAAGCTCAATGATAAACTCAATGTCCCGATCCGGTGGCATTCCGGGTAGCTCATCGGGAAAAACATCCGGGTATTCACAGACGATGGGGACTTGCTCCAGAGTTGGTCCTGAGATACTCTTATGACATCTGGTGATTTGGGGTGGTTTGACTGACACATGCCTTACTACAATTCCAGTGTTACTCCTCATGGTGATGGTCTTTTTGGCACAATCTCTAATTCCTTGATGTTGAGACATCCAATCCATACCTAGGACTACTTCCAATCCTTTGGTTCCTAACACGATCAAACTGGCTAAGAATGCTATCCCATGGATTTCTATGGGCACTACCAGGCAGGTCCAACTAGCCTTTGTTATTGACCCAGGTATTTGCACGGACATGGTATTTTTCAGGGGTGTTTGTTGAAGTCCACTTTTATCAACGAATAACTTAGTAACAAACGAGTGTGAAGCTCCAGAATCAAATAGAACTCTTGCAGGAACTGAATTAACAGGGAACATACCAAGCACAACGTCGGTTGCTTCCTGAGCTTCTTCAACATTCATGTGATTCAGACGGCCTCGAGGGTGAGGCTGGTTCCTTGGTGGATAATTTTTGCCATTTCCGACACGGTGCTGCTGCTGAGCAGGAGCAGTCGTCTTGGATGCATCATTCAGTTTCTTAGGGCATTCATTGGAGTAGTGCCCCTTGATTCCGCACTCATAACAGGTAACACCAGACTTGTCACCAGACTTGGGCAGCGCATGTGCGCCATTTGGCCTTGGAGTATGGGGTTGAAGTTGTTGCCATTGGGTCTTGGAGGTGCACGGTTGAAGTTGTTGCCGGTCGGACGGTTGGGAAAGTTGGGACGTGGAGCAGGTGCATATGGCCTCATAGGTCTAGGGGCAAAACCCATAGGTGGATTTCCCCTCGGCTTCTTCGAGTTGCTTGAGTTGCCTTGATACATCATACGGCGCTTGCAGTTTTCTGCAGCTTTCTTGAGTTTGCCTTCCATCTGAATGGCAGAATCAACCAATGACTCCGGGTCTGCAAAGGGAATGCTGACCAAGATACATTGCATCTCATCATGAAGTCCATTCAGAAACCTCTCTTGCTTCTTCTCATTGGTGTTGGTGTCATCTAGGGCATACCTAGACAAAGTCAGGAACTTGTCACGGTAGTCAACCACAGATAGGGAACCTTGCTTCAGATTTCTGAACTCATCTCTCATCCTTTTAACTAATCCCAAAGGAACATGGGCTTTGCTGAACTTGCTCTTGAACTCCTCCCAAGGCATCACATATCCTTGGGCTTGCATTGCACGAGTGCTATCCCACCAAGCTCTTGCGGCTCCAGCAAGATAGTGGGTGGTGTACAAGACCTTCTCATTTTCGCCAACTTCGGCGACTGCCAAATTGTTCTCCATAGTGCGAAGCCAGTCATCAGCATCTAAGGGTTCTTCAGACTTAGTGAACGTAGGTGGGTTGGTGTTTTGGAAACTCCTTAACTTGGATCGGTGATCACCATGGCCATTGTTTTCTCCTTCACCATGGCCATTTCCATTGCCATTGTTGTGGTTCATTGCCATCTGGGTTAGCTGCTGAAGAGTGGCCAAGTTAGCTTGGCGCTCAGCTCGGGCTGCTTCCCGGTCTTCCATGATCAACCTTAGCAGTTGTGCCACTTCCGGGTTCGGGGGTGGGGGTACTCGCGGCATCTGAAGATAATGTGTGTAAGACAAGAGGGAACAACTAATTACTAAGATTTAAATGTAACATGGATGATGCAATTTTTGTCTTACTAAGGCCTTAAGGGCCAAATTCATATTTCATTCAACAAACATCAAACATATCATACATACGAGTTCACACATTACAAATGGTTTACATCAAACCATTGCGACTCGTCTACTAGAGAGGGGGATATAACTCACACCTACACGAAGTGACTTAAGGTAAACTCATAACTAGATAACACTCGGATCTCCACTCTAAACATCGGGCTCCTCGGGGTCTTCCTCCTCATCATCCTCAATGAATCCAGCATCCTCATCATTCTCCTGATCATCAAGGTCCTCCATGAAGTCATCCTCGTCACTAATGAGGGCATTATCCTCCTTGCGGAGGTCAATGCCTTCCTCCTCACCAAGGTGGCTCTCTAGATCCTCAATGTACTCAGTCAGCTCAGCCACATTGGCCTTCAACTCCTCAATGGTCTGATCCCTCTCATCGTGCTGGCGGCGAAGGCTCTTGCGATCCCTAGCAAGGATCCTGATGGTGTTCCTTGCCTCCACAAGTGCGAAGTGCTCAAGGTTGGCCTTGGTACGGGCACGATCTGCCTCCTGCTGAGTGGAGTACAGCAAGAAGTCCATGTGATCGATATAGGTACTCGGCTCATTTTGCCCTGGCATGTTTGCGGGACGCCCGTCCGCATCACGCTGAGCAAAGTTCCTAAAGCGCTCCCCCTGGACCTCCTCCACATGCAGTCCGCACAAGCGGGCATGCATCTCCTGCATACCTCGGACCAAACCATCGGCCCAAGTGTTCTCCACAAGCTCAAACTTAATCCTTGGAGAACTCAAATCTCCCTTCTTGCCACGGCAACTGGCCCTGATAAGCCACCGTAGCTCTCCATCCGGGTGCTCATTGAGCACGGCTCCCTTGAACTCCGGATACAGACGATCCAGGAACAAGGTCAGGGTGGTGAGGTCACGCTCGAAACAAAGGCTACCACCATGGCCCAACTGGTACTGCTCAGTGAACACCGGGGCCATCTACAAAATTTTAGATTAGATTAAGTTAGTGATCAACTCAAGTGTGCAAAATTTTAAGTAGGCAAAAACTGAATCATGTACAAAGCTTTGTAAATAGAGAGGAAAAGACTGAGCAATTTTAAACCATTACTTATATCTTTGCTTTTATAAAGGTTTCATTTAACGCCCATTCTAACTAAGGTCTCCTATGGTCAGCCTAGGCTCTGATACCAACTTGTGACACCCACGAATTTATAACAAATTCGAAGTGCCCGTTATGTATTCCACCACAATCCCAGAATCATTGTTGTGATACACATAACGTAGTTGGTAACCAGTTCCATAGACATTACAATACGAAGGATTCAAATACAATGGTCATAGTGACCAAGTTCATATTACAACACAATATAGCAGGGGAAATAACGTCTTCGGGCCCATGCCTTCACCCTACAGGCAATGGCGACTCAGGAGACGGTCTTAGTTCTGGTACTCTTCTTCCTCATAACCTTCCTCCAGATACTCTTCCCCATAGTCTGGCCAAGTTGATAGCCAGGGACACAGCCATGAGTACATTGGATGCACTCGCAAACCATCTTATAAATGAAATGATGAAGTAGATATGCAAGGTTGATATGGTGGACTAAGCACTAAGTTTAGTTGCAAAAGCTAGTTTTGTTTCCCAAGAATGTTCATTGGTAGAAAAGAGGTTTAATTCTCTAAGTTCAATCTAAAGAGGAACTTCAAGTGTGTCAACATCAATGTCAAGTCAAGTCATTCACCAAGTTCACCATAAGTTATTATCATTCTTGACAAAAGTCAAGTACAGCTTGCCAACTGTCCATGACCGCGGATGCGGCTATTCGAATAGTTTTGAAACCTCTGCAGAGGGGTACACTTTACCGACAAGATTCGATACATCTGCCGGGAGAAATCCACGGATCGTCATACACAAAGTATGCGAAGTTCAGATAATCAAACAAACTCTTTCACTTATTCACTCTAGTATAGGATCCTTTCCTAGAGCCCGAGACACGGACATCTCCGTTCCGGCGTCTCTAGTTTTGCCCGCTACAGGATGCTGTATGAATGGAAATTCCACCCGGTTCGGAAGTACCCGCGCACGGTGCACTTCTATAAAGGATGATACAAGGCCTCCCATACTAGGGTGAACAAGCTACGGACTAAGCCCCTTCCCATTTAGGGGCAGTGTGGTCGTACGGTAATGGTTGGCTCACATGGTACATCACTTATTATCATTTACAAATACATTCCATAGTTCTTAGTCAAGTTTATTTTCCTTCATAAAGCCATCATGTAGGAGAAATCTCCAATTCAAGTTTTCAAGTTCAAGTCACCAATTCCAAATAGGGTTCCCCTTATAGATGGCCTCAATTTTGTTAGCGACTAAGCAACTATATAGAGTGATGATACCACTAAATAGGGTTGGATAAACTCAGCTTGATGCTCTTGCTAAGCAAGATATCACTACACAACTATCATTCTACTCTAGAAATTCAATCATGCAATTTACTTAAAAACAAGTAGAATGCAATAGTAAGACTAGGCATTTGGAGTATGATTCACAAGATGGCTTGCCTTGGTTGGCAAAGTGTCCGGGGTAGTCTTCTTCTTCTTGATAAAATTCCCCCTCAGTATCCTCCTCAGCAATACTAGCGTCTAATAACGAATAAACACAAGGCACACAATCACTACACAATGCTAACAACACACCAAGCACACATACTTGTTTTCAAACAATAGCATTCATGTTGGATTTTATTGAGTTGGGTTGCAAGGTTTCTCCCAAGTGTTCATCAAGTGTGTAAGTTAGATTTTTCTACCATGTGCCATATGTTGTTTACCTTCTAAGCATTGGTATTAACTAAGGGTATTAGGACTAGTTCAAGTGGGGTGAGATTACTTAAGTGAATTGGTATTGAGGGAAAACTAAGCAAAGTGTATATTAGAGATCTATCATTTTATGCTACAAACTAGGGTTGGATTAGGGTCTAATTGATACCCCTAACAAGGTTTTAAGTGATTAGGGTTGGACTAAATAGTAGACAAGTTGACTAGTGAGTTCATAAACCAAGTTTCAAGATTTTAGTAGGTTTAAACAATTTTCTAAGATTTTCCTAAGATTAATAGGGCTATGGTCAAAGTATTCTTATCAAATTAAATCCCTAACTCAAATTGGATTCTAACTAGTTTCAGAGGGTAGATCATTTCCTAAGCTTTCCAACGCATATTTATTTGCTAAAAACGGATTTCTAAATCTCTTGGAATTAAAGTTTGAAAATCATATCTGAAACATATTTGAAACAATTCAAAACGAGCGGGAAATAATTAAAAACGATTCAGACCGAATCTAACTGAGCTGGGCCGATTTTAGCCGAAACCCGAACGGGCCGGCCCAGTACCGCTTCGCCCGGGGCGGGATACGTTTGAATTTGAACCTGACAGGTGGGACCTACGTGTCAGCTCACTTAACCGCACCAAACCGGTACGCGGCTGCAGGATTAGAATCCAACGGCGCACGTCCGTCGTCTACCTCGGCTAGGGCTGGGAGCTCACCGGCGTGCAGAGACGAGTGTTCGACGGCTGGGGCTCGACGGAGAGGAAACAGGGGTCGTCGACGATGACGCAGAACGGCGGCGGCAGCTCGACTCCTCCGCCTGGCACCGGCGGCGTGTCCAACGGCGGCCGAACGCGGTGGCGCCACCCACGTCCAGTAGCTCGCCGGCGGAGCTGGCTACGTCGAACGGGATCGAACGGGAGGAAAAGAAGGTGTCTGGGAGCTCGCTGGGAGTGGGGTGAGTTCACTCGTGTGCTCAGAGGGGTTTTTATAGGCCAGGAGAGCGAGGGCAGGGATTTCCAGTAGGTGGCCGGCGCAGGGTGCTCTGGCGACGTGCACGGGCAAAGCCGGGCACGGCAGCCTTGGGGGCGTGCTGGAGGGGTTTGGTCGCGGCGACGGGGTACTGTGGGTCGGCGTTGGCGAGGCCACGACGGTCGGCGTCGTGCAGAGAGAAGAGGGACAGAGAAGGGGGGTCCGGGCGGCGTCTTCCTTCTCCTTCCATGTCGCACGGCCTGGGTCGGGGCAGAGGGGGCTGGGCTCGACAGCGGAGGACTCCACAAGCATGGCTACAGGGTGGGAGCGAACGTGAACAGCGATGTTCACAGTGAACACGAATTTTTCGGATTTTTGCCCACCAGGTGCTCGACACAATGCCCGCAAGAAATTTGAATTCGAATTTTGAAAAACTTCCAGTGTGGTTTGTCAACATATTGGACAAGGGTTCCAGAGGTATTTTTGTTACAAAGAAAGATGAGGTTTTGCAGATTTGTTATTTCAAATTTGAAGTTTGGTCACTGTTTCAGATTCCAACTTTGTCAGATGTTTGCGTGGGTTTCTTGTTTGAGTTTTTGTTGGAAATCTCTTGGTTGAGTTAGTATGTGACCTAGTCAAGCTCAACCAACTCACCACACACTGAGTTGAGTTGCAGAAAGCTTAATCTAAGTGTTCAAAGTAGGGTAGTCAATAATAATTTCTAGATCAACTTTTTCTTCTCTTTCTTTCTTTTGTTTCTGGTTCCTTTGGCTCTTATAATTCTTCTCTAATGCTTCTGTTGGTTAAGTTGGAATTAACTAATCATTGCTCAACAAATTATAACACACATGAAATCATAAAAGACATATAATAGAAAATATATGCATACATGCAATATGAATGAAAAAGTTTTATCTGGGTCCAAAATTTAGCACTTTAATTAATAGGAAGTGGATTACAAATATTTGGGTTGTTACAATCTTCCCCCCTGATACGTCTCCAGCGTATCTATAATTTTTGATGCTCCATGCTTGTTTTTACACCATTTGCCTATTGTTTCGTTACACTTAGTGGCACTTTTATGGATTTTCCGGAACTAACCTATTAACAAGTTGCCACAGTGCCAGTTTCCTGTTTTCTGCTGTTTTTGTGTTTCAGAAGTGATACACAGGAAATATTCTCGGAATTGGACGAAACAAGTTCCTGAAGTCTTATTTTACCCGGAACCTTCCAGAGATCCGAAGAGAAGTAGGAGGGGGGCCACCAGGGCCCCACACACAGGGGCGGCGCGGCCAGGCCCCTGGCCGCGTGGGCCCCATGTGAGGGCACCTGGCCCCTCCTCTGACATCGCCCCTTCGCCTATAAAGACCCCCCGACGAGAAAAACCTAAGTACCCCGATCAGATTTCCAGAACACATCGTGATCCGCCGCCGCCGTCGACCCGAAGATCGGGAGGGTCCAGAAGCTCTTCCCGGCACCCTGCCGGAGAGGGGAATCACCACCGGAGGTCTTCTTCATCGCCATGCTTGCCTCCGGAGCGATGAGTGAGTAGTCTACCTTGGACTATGGGTCCATAGCAGTAGCTAGATGGTTGTCTTCTCCACCATGTGCTTCATGTTTAGATCTCATGAGCTGCCCTACATGATTGAGATCACCGTTATGTAATTCTACATGTTTGGTTTGTTGGGATCCGATGAATATTGGTGTTTATGATTAAGTTGCTGTATTGAATTATATCTTTTGTTATCTCTATGTTGTTTATGATCTTGCATGCTCTCCGTTGTTAGTAGCTATCTTGGCCGAGTAGTTGCTAGTGACTCCAAGAGGGGGTATTTATGCTCGATAGTGGGTTCATGCCTCTATTTCACCTGGGGGAGTGACAGAAACCTCTAAGGTGGTAGATGTGCTATTGCTACTAGGGAGAAAACAACATTCATATGCTCAAGGGCATATGCTTTGTTTACATTACATACTTTGCTTAATGCAATTATCTGTTGTTCGCAACTTAATACTACTGGGGTGTTCGGATTGATATCCCCGGGAGTGGATTATTAGTCATAGATGCAGTTGGATGGCGGTCTATGTATTTTGTTGTAATGCCCAGAGTAAATCTCATAGTGATCTTCTTGACATATCACGTTTATCTTTATTCTATCAATTGCCCAACTGTAATTTGTTTACCCAGCATGTGTTATTTTATCTATGGAGAGACACCGCTAGTGAACTGTGGACCCCGGTCCTATTTCCATCATATTTCTATCACCTGTTTACTTTACTCGCACTTTTTACTTTACTCGCATACTATATTGTTTTCCACTCGATATGCTCATAACCTTTGTTTCAAGCAAACCGGTGAGATTGACAACCTCATCGTAAGTTGGGAACAAAGTACTTGGTTGTGTGTGTGCAAGTTCCGCATCACCTTCAGTCGTCGCTGTCTCTCCTCTTCAAGATCGACATTAAACCTTGGTTTCTTAACTGAGGGAAAGCTAGCTGCTATACTCATCATACCTTCCTCTTGGGGTTCCCAACGGGCTGGTTATTCACCACGCACAAGGACAGTCTGCTCCCACGTCAACTTGGCACCATCAGTAATTTCCTGGCGCCATCAACAAGTAGCAGCTAATTTTCTGGCGCCGTTGCCGGGGAGGAAGAGAAGACTTCTGCGAGGGGAGTTTTTCGCACACACATCCTTTACTTTGTTATTGTTTTGCTTTACTTTATTTATTTTACTTGCATTGCTTTATATCAAAAACCCAAAAAAATAGAATCCTTGGTAGTTGTTATTTCTTTACTTTAGTTTATCATGTTGATCCCTAAGTTCGTTCTGGAGGACCTCTCAGTAGGCAGTGGTTCGATTATTGGAAAAAGTAACATTGAGGAGTTCTTTAATCACATTAGTATGCATGAGGAAGTTGAGGAAACATCTTGGGTTGAGCTTGCTCCTAGTATTGAAGTTGCTTCTGTTTATTTAATTGACATGTTGGAAACTAGGTTTGCTAGTCTAAATCCTTTTATGCAATACATGTTCCTTAAGCTTCATGAAATTGAGGACCCCGAAAAGAAAGCTTTTATCTTGGAAACTTTGCGCCTAGAATTTAAGGATGTCGTTATTGAAGCTAGGAAAGTTCTTAAATGTTTTAATAAACTCGGTTCACCTATAACGGTTGTTAGTGCAAATGATGAAGGGGGCGAGATACCTATACCTTGCAAGCTTTTGGGATTGAGTGAAGCTTTCGAAAATAATTTTGACTGGATTTGTCCTGAAAATCTTTTTGATGAGAATAGTGTACCAAAGCATGATCACAAAGGGTCTTCAAAAACTTATGTGGATGAAATACAATGCCTTATTGACAAGACCTCTGCAGTTGATCTTAATGCTTCTTCTGATATTATTTGATTTGCAATTTTCTGCGCCTAGCTCAAAGGCGTTAAAGAAAAGCACTCTTGGGAGATAACCCAATGTTTTATTTTCAGTACTTTTTCTTTTACTTGAGTCTTGGAAGTCATTACTACTGTAATGACCGCTCCTTATCTTGTTTATTTCGTTTTTGTGCCAAGAGAAGCCTCTAATTTGAGTGAGGTAAAGATTTGGGGATGTTGCTGTCCTGAAACTGCTTTCGGTGCTGCACCGTAAATATTCGTGAAAATTCTCTGTTTATCTTTTGGACCTGCGATTTCTTGTGCATATGCCCCAGGTTATATCCAAACTTTTGTTAGTTGAACACTTTTTGATTTGAGTAACAGAAAATCCCTCAAAAATTCTACCTTTGTTAGCTGTTCAGTTTTGACAGATTTCTGCCAATATTTGTGTTTGCCACTTTATCGCTTTCTTTTGAGTTCTTTTGATCACGGAACTTTTAGAGAAGTTGCTACAGTAGTATTTGCTATATATGTGGTGGTTTTGAGTTGAAACCTGAAGCAAATAGAGGGTTGATTATATGTTATGCTTGCACTAATGTTGCTAATAGAATTGTGTTTAGTTTTGTATGAAGGAAGTTTTCAAGTGTAGGGATTGGAGAATGATGAGATGAGTTGAAGAATGGACAAAAGCTCAAGCTTGGGGATGCCCATGCATCACCCCAAGAAATATCCAAGAAGTAAAAGCGTCAAAGCTTGGGGATGCCCCGAGGCACCCCTTCTTCATCGGCAAAAATCAGGTCACCTTTCAAAACACTATATTTTTATTGCTTCATGCACTATGTGTTTTTCTTGGAGCGTCAGTTGTTTTAGTTTTCTTAGTTGGTTTAGTTTGTTTGTTTTCTGCAATAAATGGTTGGACCCCAACAAATTTCCTTTGGAGAAGTGGCCTTGTTTTCATTTGCGAAGAACGCTCAATTTTTAATAAGAGTGAAAAAACGGAGTTGTTCAAGTGTTCTTCTTTTTCTGCTACTGCTTTTGGTTTTCGTTTTCGCCTTGATTTGCGTTCAGACCTTGTCATATATTTTCATCAAGGTGTATTTTTGCCTCTGATCTTTATTTGTTTTCATCAAAAGAGGTGTTTATAAAAATTTCAAATGGTGTCGGAAAAGAGAAAAAGCTTTGTGCAAAATAGTGGTACAAGAAGGAGCTTGTGTAGACTGCATCTTAGGCTTTTTCATGTCATGCTTGATGTCTTTTTGATGGTATGCTTAGTGGTTTTGCTGTAGCATGACTTGTCTCAAATAACTGAGATTGCTTAATGAGCCTTTGAAAAAATCATGCGTTGTTTTTACTGTATGGAAGCATTATTTTGGTTTTCTCCTTGATGCTTTATTTGGGTTGACTTGGCGCATGCTCACACATGTTAGACTCTTATAAAGTTGCCAATATCCTTCATGATCATTTAGTTTTTCACTTTTGATGCCATCTTATGCTTGTTTTAATGTCGCTTTGTCGCTTTGCATGATTACGACCATTATTGCTCTCTTAGTTGGTTGCTCCCAGTCTTTTGCTAGCCCTCGCCTTGTACTGAGTATGAGCTCTACTCGTGCATCCAACTCCTAAAAGCCAAATTTTTCCAAAGTGTCCACCATACATACCTACTAGCAATTTGCTATTCCAAGTAAATTTGACTTGCTTTTATTTTCTCTTCAAATTAAACTCTTACCAGTGTTATGCGAAATTCGGTCAGTAAAGCTCTCACGAACCGGAAGGCACACTTTACTTTTTCCTGTTCTTAAAAATTTGACATTGTGGTCTCTTATGTTGAGTTGTTATGCTTGCAAGTTGTAAGTTGGATTCTAGCCCAGCCATGCTGTCATGGGCAAGCTTTCAACATTGCACTTCTTATTTGAGTTGATATCGTGATCTTTTGTCTATGGATGCCCGCGGTGTGAAATGAATTGGGAATCTTGTGGGGATCATGGAGTTTTTATATGTGTTAGGGAAACGCCGGGCCGCCAATCTAAGCCATGCATAATTCATGGTGGAAATTTGCAGCATACCCATGGTGAACATACGACGACGCATCTCACAATAAAAAGCTAAATAAAAGGCAAATAAAAGAGATGTCGAGGTGTTCATTGTCTGCTTGTCCTGTCATTTTGGTGTGGGCTTGTTCCATGTCATCGGGCACGGAGGTACCCCATTGGCGGTTCTCAATGATATGCATATACTTATAATGACAAGAGCCTTGCTTGGGACTCTAAGTAAAGTAGCATGAGGTTTGGGTACTCGTATTCACGGGGCACGAGGTTTTCAACTTATGATTTGTCAAGCATATGCATCATAATTGTTCTCGCATTAACTTTAACCACTCAAGATGCTTATGATGGGGGCAATGAGAGCTCAAAGCCGGTAAGTACCATAATTTTTGAAGGTTATAAAACTTGCAATCACTGCTTCCCTCTGCGAAGGGCCTTTCTTCTACTTTTATGTTGAGTCACCACCTTCTTTCTTTATGCACCATTAAGAGAGCATAGTTGTCATTCTTAGTGTGATATGCATTGTCCCAAAGTTCATTGATTGATTCATGATGATTGGTTTCACTTGTTCTTAAATTATTTGTATCTAGTCGCCCTCTTAAACTTGAAGGTGTCCTATGCATTTATGTTTTGCTCTCTTTGAAGGACAAGCTGAAAACCATTTGTATGTTTTTCCTTATGATTTGAACACACGTTTGACTTTCATTGTTTCATTATCATGATCTTTTGTTTGTGTTCATTTGCATGTTTACAACATGGTTGCTAAGTTTCTTATTGTCATGATTATATCTTCATGCCCATGTTTTAAGTTCTTATGATCCCAGCTCACAAATGCTTACATATATGATCAAGATTGTGTAGGTGCATGTCACCTCAAAAATTATTCTTTTGTTATCACTTACCTACTCGAGGACGAGCAGGAGTTAAGCTTGGAGATGCTTGATACGTCTCCAACGTATCTATAATTTTTGATGCTCCATGCTTGTTTTACACCATTTGCCTATTGTTTCGTTACACTTAGTGGCACTTTTATGCATTTTCCGGAACTAACCTATTAACAAGTTGCCACAGTGCCAGTTTCCTGTTTTCTGCTGTTTTTGTGTTTCAGAAGTGATACACAGGAAATATTCTCGGAATTGGACGAAACAAGTTCCTGAAGTCTTATTTTACCCGGAAGCTTCCAGAGATCCAAAGAGAAGTAGGAGGGGGGCCACCAGGGCCCCACACACAGGGGCGGCGTGGCCAGGCCCCTGGCCGCACGGGCCCTATGTGAGGGCACCTGGCCCCTCCTCTGACATCGCCCCTTCGCCTATAAAGACCCCCCGACGAGAAAAACCTAAGTACCCCGATCAGATTTCCAGAACACATCGCGATCCGCCGCCGCCGTCGACCCGAAGATCGGGAGGGTCCAGAAGCTCTTCCCGACACCCTGCCGGAGAGGGGAATCGCCACCGGAGGTCTTCTTCATCGCCATGCTAGCCTCCGGAGCGATGAGTGAGTAGTCTACCTTGGACTATGGGTCCATAGCAGTAGCTAGATGGTTGTCTTCTCCACCATGTGCTTCATGTTTAGATCTCATGAGCTGCCCTACATGATTGAGATCACCGTTATGTAATTCTACATGTTTGGTTTGTTGGGATCCGATGAATATTGGTGTTTATGATTAAGTTGCTGTATTGAATTATATCTTTTGTTATCTCTATGTTGTTTATGATCTTGCATGCTCTCCGTTGTTAGTAGCTATCTTGGCCGAGTAGTTGCTAGTGACTCCAAGAGGGGGTATTTATGCTCGATAGTGGGTTCATGCCTCTATTTCACCTGGGGGAGTGACAGAAACCTCTAAGGTGGTAGATGTGTTGTTGCTACTAGGGAGAAAACAACATTCATATGCTCAAGGGCATATGCTTTGTTTACATTACACACTTTGCTTAATGCAATTATCTGTTGTTCGCAACTTAATACTACTGGGGTGTTCGGATTGATATCCCCGGGAGTGGATTATTAGTCATAGATGCAGTTGGATGGCGGTCTATGTATTTTGTTGTAATGCCCAGAGTAAATCTCATAGTGATCTTCTTGACATATCACGTTTATCTTTATTCTATCAATTGCCCAACTGTAATTTGTTTACCCAGCATGTGTTATTTTATCTATGGAGAGACACCGCTAGTGAACTGTGGACCCCGGTCCTATTTCCATCATATTTCTATCACCTGTTTACTTTACTCGCACTGTTTACTTTACTTGCATACTATATTGTTTTCCACTCGATACGCTCATAACCTTTGTTCCAAGCAAACCGGTGAGATTGATAACCTCATCGTAAGTTGGGAACAAAGTACTTGGTTGTGTGTGTGCAGGTTCCGCATCACCTTCAGTCGTCGCTATCTCTCCTCTTCAAGATCGACATTAAACCTTGGTTTCTTAACTGAGGGAAAGCTAGCTGCTATACTCATCATACCTTCCTCTTGGGGTTCCCAACGGGCTGGTTATTCACCACACACAAGGACAGTCTGCTCCCACGTCAACTTGGCACCATCAGTAATTTCCTGGCGCCATCAACAAGTAGCACCCCCTTAAAAAGAATCTCGTCCTCGAGATTCACTAACTAAGAACTGAAAAGATTGGGAAATTCTTTCTGAAGGTAATCTTCTCGTTCCCAAGTGGCTTCATCTTCTATGTGATTGCTCCACTGAACTTTCAGAAACTTGATGCTTCGGGTTCGAGTGGTTCGATATGCTTCCTCGAGGATACGGATAGGCACTTCACGATAGGTCAAATCTTTGTTGATATCCACAGAACAGTGATCGATATTCTTGAAGATCTCTGGCTTCTCCGGAACTTCAAGACATTTCCGAAGTAAAGACACGTGAAAAACATCGTGCACTTCAGACAATTCAGGGGGCATTTCCAACTGATAAGACACTTCTCCTCTGCGGCCTAGTATCTTGAAGGGTCCAATATACCTTGGTGCAAGCTTTCCTTTTACTTGGAATCTCTGCATTCCCTTGAGAGGTGATACTCTAAGATATACAAAATCTCCAATCTTGAAGGTCAGTTCTCTACGTCTCTTGTCAGCATAACTTTTCTGTCTAGACTGGGCTGCCTTGAGATAATCACGAATCCTGCGAACCTTCTCTTCAGCTTCTTGCAGAATGTCTGGTCCAAATATCTTGTTGTCTCCCGTTTCAGACCAGTTCAAAGGAGTACGGCACTTTCTTCCATATAAAGCTCCAAATGGGGCCATTTGCAAACTGGCTTGATAACTGTTGTTGTAGGAAAACTCCGCGAAAGGCAGACAATCTTCCCACTTAGCTCCATAGGCGAGAACACAGGCTCTCAACATATCTTCAAGTATTTGATTTACTCTTTCAGTCTGTCCATCAGTCTGAGGGTGGTAAGCTGTACTAAAGGCTAATTTGGTTCCCAAGGCTTGGTGCAAACTTCTCTAAAATCTCGAGGTGAATTGGGTTCCTCGCTCAGAAACTATGGTTTTAGGGACTCCATGCAAACTAATAATTCTGGATAGATAAAGATCTGCCAGCTGACCTGAGGTATAAGTGGTCTTGACAGGAATAAAGTGGGCAACTTTGGTTAGTCTATCCACAATGACCCAGATAGAGTCATTTCCGCGGCTAGACCTTGGAAATCCAGTGATGAAATCCATTCCAACAGATTCCCACTTCCATTCCGGAACTTGCAAAGGTTGCAGCAGTCCAGCAGGACGTTGATGTTCAGCCTTGACTCTTTGACAAATGTCACACTTGGATATGAACGATGCAATCTCACGCTTCATCCCATGCCACCAAAATTGTTCCTTTAAATCTTGATACATCTTGGTTCCACCGGGGTGGATGGAGTAAGGTGTCTCATGGGCTTCCTTCATAATAACTTCCTTCAATTCTAAGTCAGCCGGCGCACAAATACGTCCTTTATACCAAAGAACTCCTTGATTATCTTCTTCAAATCCTGGCACCTTGCCGGAACTAATTCTGCGCTTAATTCCGTCAATACTCTCATTTCCCTTCTGGGCTTCTTTGATTTGGCTCATCAAGGTGGGTTGAAACTCCAGGTTGGCTAAGAATCCTTGACTGACTAGTTCCAATCCAAATTTTTCAAACTCTTGGTGCAACATAGGTTGCTCCTCCTTGATCATCATATTCAAGGTGCATGGCTTCCTACTCAATGCATCGGCCACTACATTGGCCTTACCGGGGTGATAATGAATCTCCAAATCATAATCCTTGATTAATTCTATCCATCTTGTTTGCCTCATGTTCAACTCCTTCTGGGTAAAAATATACTTCAAACTCTTGTGATCAGTGTAGATCTCGCAATGGTTACCCATCAGATAGTGCCTCCAGGTCTTCAAAGCTAGAACTACGGCTGCTAACTCCAGATCATGGGTTGGATAGTTTTCTTCATGAGGTCGAAGCTGCCGGGAGAGGTATGCTATGACCTTGCCTTCTTGCATTAACACACAACCAAGTCCAAGTTTGGAGGCATCGCAATAGACATCAAAGTTCTTGGTGATATCGGGCATGGTTAGGACGGGTGCGGTTACTAATCGCTTCTTGAGCTCTTGAAAACTCTCTTCACACTTAAGGGTCCATTCAAACTTCTTGTCCTTCTTCAACAGTTGGGTCATTGGCCTGGCAATGCTTGAAAACCCTTCAACAAATTTGCGGTAATATCCTGCTAATCCGAGAAAACCTCTAACTTCAGTTTGAGTGGTAGGAGCTTCCCATTCCATGACTGATTTGATCTTCTTTGGGTCTACTGATATTCCTCCAGCTGATAATACATGGCCTAGGAATCCAACTTCCTTCAACCAAAACTCACACTTACTAAACTTGGCATAAAGCTGATGCTCTCTCAGAGTCTCTAAGATTAATCTCAGATGGGTTGCATGCTCTTCTTCAGACTTGGAGTAGATAAGAATGTCATCAATGAAGACAACAACAAACTTATCCAAGAACTCCATGAAAACCTTATTCATGAGATTCATGAAATAGGCAGGGGCATTGGTTAATCCAAAGGACATTACGGTGTACTCATACAATCCGTAGCGGGTAGTGAAGGCTGTTTTGGGTATATCGGTTGCACGGATCTTCAGTTGATGGTATCCAGTTCTAAGGTCTATCTTTGAGAAGACTTGAGCTCCAGTCAATTGGTCAAACAAATCATCTATCTTGGGAAGAGGATACTTATTCTTGATGGTAACATCATTTAGCTTGCGGTAATCGGTGCACAGTCGGCTGGAACCGTCACTTTTATCCACAAACAGGACGGGTGATCTCCAAGCAGAAGAACTTGGCTAGATCAATCCCTTACTCAAAAGGTCATCCAATTGCTTCTTCAACTCAACTAGTTCAGCTGGGTTCATACGATATGGTCGTTGGGCTATGGATCAAGTTCCGGGAATAAGCTCAATGATAAACTCAATGTCCCGATCCGGTGGCATTCCGAGTAGCTCATCGGGAAAAACATCCGGGTATTCACAGACGATGGGGACTTGCTCCAGAGTTGGTCCTGAGATACTCTTATGACATCTGGTGATTTGGGGTGGTTTGACTGACACATGCCTTACTACAATTCCAGTGTTACTCCTCATGGTGATGGTTTTTTTTGGCACAATCTATAATTCCTTGATGTTGAGACATCCAATCCATACCTAGGACTACTTCCAATCCTTTGGTTCCTAACACGATCAAACTGGCTAAGAATGCTATCCCATGGATTTCTATGGGCACTGCCAGGCAGGTCCAACTAGCCTTTGTTATTGACCCAGGTATTTGCACGGACATGGTATTTTTCAGGGGTGTTTGTTGAAGTCCACTTTTATCAACGAATAACTTAGTAACAAACGAGTGTGAAGCTCCAGAATCAAACAGAACTCTTGCAGGAACTGAATTAATAGGGAACATACCAAGCACAATGTCGGTTGCTTCCTGAGCTTCTTCAACATTCATGTGATTCAGACGGCCTCGAGGGTGAGGCTGGTTCCTTGGTGGATAATTTTTGCCATTTCCGACACGGCGCTGCTGCTGAGCAGGAGCAGTGGTCTTGGATGCATCATTCAGTTTCTTAGGGCATTCATTGGAGTAGTGCCCCTTGATTCCGCACTCATAACAGGTAACACCAGACTTGTCACTAGACTTGGGCAGCGCAGGTGCGCCATTTGGCCTTGGAGTATGGGGGTTGAAGTTGTTGCCATTGGGTCTTGGAGGTGCACGGTTGAAGTTGTTGCCGGTCAGACGGTTGGGAAAGTTGGGACGTGGAGCAGGTGCAGATGGCCTCATAGGTCTAGGGGCAAAACCCATAGGTGGATTTCCCCTCGGCTTCTTCGAGTTGCTTGAGTTGCCTTGATACATCATACGGCGCTTGCAGTTTTCTGCAGCTTTCTTGAGTTTGCCTTCCATCTGAATGGCAGAATCAACCAATGACTCCGGGTCTGCAAAGGGAATGCTGACCAAGATACATTGCATCTCATCATGAAGTCCATTCAGAAACGTCTCTTGCTTCTTCTCATTGGTGTTGGTGTCATCTAGGGCATACCTAGACAAAGTCAGGAACTTGTCACGGTAGTCAACCACAGATAGGGAACCTTGCTTCAGATTTCTGAACTCATCTCTCATCCTTTTAACTAATCCCAAAGGAACATGGGCTTTGCTGAACTTGCTCTTGAACTCCTCCCAAGGCATCACATATCCTTGGGCTTGCATTGCACGAGTGCTATCCCACCAAGCTCTTGCGGCTCCAGCAAGATAGTGGGTGGTGTACAAGACCTTCTCATTTTCGCCAACTTCGGCGACTGCCAAATTGTTCTCCATAGTGCGAAGCCAGTCATCAGCATCTAAGGGTTCTTCAGACTTAGCGAACGTAGGTGGGTTGGTGTTTTGGAAACTCCTTAACTTGGATCGGTGATCACCATGGCCATTGTTTTCTCCTTCACCATGGCCATTTCCATTGCCATTGTTGTGGTTCATTGCCATCTGGGTTAGCTGCTGAAGAGTGGCCAAGTTAGCTTGGCGCTCAGCTCGGGCTGCTTCCCGGTCTTCCATGATCAACCTTAGCAGTTGTGCCACTTCCGGGTTCGGGGGTGGGGGTACTCGCGGCATCTGAAGATAATGTGTATAAGACAAGAGGGAACAACTAATTACTAAGATTTAAATGTAACATGGATGATGCAATTTTTGTCTTACTAAGGCCTTAAGGGCCAAATTCATATTTCATTCAACAAACATCAAACATATCATACATACGAGTTCACACATTACAAATGGTTTACATCAAACCATTGCGACTCGTCTACTAGAGAGGGGGATACAACTCACACCTACACGAAGTGACTTAAGGTAAACTCATAACTAGATAACACTCGGATCTCCACTCTAAACATCGGGCTCCTCGGGGTCTTCCTCCTCATCATCCTCAATGAATCCAGCATCCTCATCATTCTCCTGATCATCAAGGTCCTCCATGAAGTCATCCTCGTCACTAATGAGGGCATTATCCTCCTTGCGGAGGTCAATGCCTTCCTCCTCACCAAGGTGGCTCTCTAGATCCTCAATGTACTCAGTCAGCTCAGCCACATTGGCCTTCAACTCCTCAATGGTCTGATCCCTCTCATCGCGCTGGCGGCGAAGGCTCTTGCGATCCCTAGCAAGGATCCTGATGGTGCTCCTTGCCTCCACAAGTGCGAAGTGCTCAAGGTTGGCCTTGGTACGGGCACGATCTGCCTCCTGCTGAGTGGAGTACAGCAAGAAGTCCATGTGATCGATATAGGTACTCGGCTCATTTTGCCCTGGCATGTTTGCGGGACGCCCGTCCGCATCACGCCGAGCAAAGTTCCTAAAGCGCTCCCCCTGGACCTCCTCCACATGCAGTCCGCACAAGCGGGCATGCATCTCCTGCATACCTCGGACCAAACCATCGGCCCAAGTGTTCTCCACAAGCTCAAACTTAATCCTTGGAGAACTCAAATCTCCCTTCTTGCCACGACAACTGGCCCTGATAAGCCACCGTAGCTGTCCATCCGGGTGCTCATTGAGCACGGCTCCCTTGAACTCCGGATACAAACGATCCAGGAACAAGGTCAGGGTGGTGAGGTCACGCTCGAAACAAAGGCTACCACCATGGCCCAACTGGTACTGCTCAGTGAACACCGGGGCCATCTACAAAATTTTAGATTAGATTAAGTTAGTGATCAACTCAAGTGTGCAAAATTTTAAGTAGGCAAAAACTGAATCATGTACAAAGCTTTGTAAATAGAGAGGAAAAGACTGAGCAGTTTTAAACCATTACTTATATCTTTGCTTTTATAAAGGTTTCATTTAACGCCCATTCTAACTAAGGTCTCCTATGGTCAGCCTAGGCTCTGATACCAACTTGTGACACCCACGAATTTATAACAAATTCGAAGTGCCCGTTATGTATTCCACCACAATCCCAGAATCATTATTGTGATACACATAACGTAGTTGGTAACCAGTTCCATAGACATTACAATACGAAGGATTCAAATACAATGGTCATAGTGACCAAGTTCATATTACAACACAATATAGCAGCGGAAATAACGTCTTCGGGCCCATGCCTTCACCCTACAGTCAATGGCGACTCAGGAGACGGTCTTAGTTCTGGTACTCTTCTTCCTCATAACCTTCCTCCGGATACTCTTCCCCATAGTCTGGCCAAGTTGATAGCCAGGGACACAGCCATGAGTACATTGGATGCACTCGCAAACCATCTTATAAATGAAATGATGAAGTAGATATGCAAGGTTGATATGGTGGACTAAGCACTAAGTTTAGTTGCAAAAGCTAGTTTTGTTTCCCAAGAATGTTCATTGGTAGAAAAGAGGTTTAATTCTCTAAGTTCAATCTAAAGAGGAACTTCAAGTGTGTCAACATCAATGTCAAGTCAAGTCATTCACCAAGTTCACCATAAGTTATTATCATTCTTGACAAAAGTCAAGTAGAGCTTGCCAACTGTCCATGACCGCGGATGCGGTTATTCGAATAGTTTTGAAACCTCTGCAGAGGGGTACACTTTACCCACAAGATTCGATACATCTGCCGGGAGAAATCCACGGATCGTCATACACAAAGTATGCGAAGTTCAGATAATCAAACAAACTCTTTCACTTATTCACTCTAGTATAGGATCCTTTCCTAGAGCCCGAGACACGGACATCTCCGTTCTGGCGTCTCTAGTTTTGCCCGCTACAGGATGCTGTATGAATGGAAATTCCACCCGGTTCGGAAGTACCCGCGCACGGTGCACTTCTATAAAGGATGATACAAGGCCTCCCATACTAGGGTGAACAAGCTACGGACTAAGCCCCTTCCCATTTAGGGGTAGTGTGGTCGTACGGTAATGGTTGGCTCACATGATACATCACTTATTATCATTTACAAATACATTCCATAGTTCTTAGTCAAGTTTATTTTCCTTCATAAAGCCATCATGTAGGAGAAATCTCCAATTCAAGTTTTCAAGTTCAAGTCACCAATTCCAAATAGGGTTCCCCTTATAGATGGCCTCAATTTTGTTAGCGACTAAGCAACTATATAGAGTGATGATACCACTAAATAGGGTTGGATAAACTCAGCTTGATGCTCTTGCTAAGCAAGATATCACTACACAACTATCATTCTACTCTAGCAATTCAATCATGCAATTTACTTAAAAACAAGTAGAATGCAATAGTAAGACTAGGCATTTGGAGTATGATTCACAAGATGGCTTGCCTTGGTTGGCAAAGTGTCCGGGGTAGTCTTCTTCTTCTTGATAAAATTCCCCTTCAGTATCCTCCTCAGCAATACTAGCGTCTAATAACGAATAAACACAAGGCACACAATCACTACACAATGCTAACAACACACCAAGCACACATACTTGTTTTCAAACAATAGCATTCATGTTGGATTTTATTGAGTTGGGTTGCAAGGTTTCTCCCAAGTGTTCATCAAGTGTGTAAGTTAGATTTTTCTACCATGTGCCATATGTTGTTTACCTTCTAAGCATTGGTATTAACTAAGGGTATTAGGACTAGTTCAAGTGGGGTGAGATTACTTAAGTGAATTAGTATTGAGGGAAAACTAAGCAAAGTGTATATTAGAGATCTATCATTTTATGCTACAAACTAGGGTTGTATTAGGGTCTAATTGATACCCCTAACAAGGTTTTAAGTGATTAGGGTTGGACTAAACAGTAGACAAGTTGACTAGTGAGTTCATAAACCAAGTTTCAAGATTTTAGTAGGTTTAAACAATTTTCTAAGATTTTCCTAAGATTAATAGGGCTATGGTCAAAGTATTCTTATCGAATTAAATCCCTAACTCAAATTGGATTCTAACTAGTTTCAGAGGGTAGATCATTTCCTAAGCTTTCCAACGCATATTTATTTGCTAAAAACGGATTTCTAAATCTCTTGGAATTAAAGTTTGAAAATCATATCTGAAACATATTTGAAACAATTCAAAACGAGCGGGACATAATTAAAAACGATTCGGACCGAATCTAACTGAGCTGGGCCGATTTCAGCCAAAACCCGAACGGGCCGGCCTAGTACCGCTTCGCTCGGGGCGGGATACGTTTGAATTTGAACCTGACAGGTGGGACCTACGCGTCAGCTCACTTAACCGCACTGAACCGGTACGTGGCCGCAGGATTAGAATCCAACGGTGCATGTCCGTCGTCTACCTCGGCTAGGGCTGGGAGCTCACCGGCATGCAGAGACGAGTGTTCGACGGCTGGGGCTCGACGGAGAGGAAACAGGGGTCGTCGACGATGACGCAGAACGGCGGCGGCAGCTCGACTCCTCCGCCTGGCACCGGCGGCGTGTCCAACGGCGGCCGAACGCGGTGACGCCACCCGCGTCCAGTAGCTCGCCGGCGGAGCTGGCTACGTCGAACGGGATCGAACGGGAGGAAAATAAGGTGTCTGGGAGCTCGCTGGGAGTGGGGTGAGTTCACTCGTGTGCTCGGAGGGGGTTTTTATAGGCCAGGAGAGCGAGGGCAGGGATGTCCAGTAGGTGGCCGGCGCAGGGTGCTCTGGCGACGTGCACGGGCAAAGCCGGGCACGGCGGCCTTGGGGGCGTGCTGGAGGGGTTTGGTCATGGCGACGGGGTACTGTGGGTCGGCGTTGGCGAGGCCACGACGGTCGGCGTCGTGCAGAGAGAAGAGGGACAGAGAAGGGGGGTCCAGGCGGCGTCTTCCTTCTCCTTCCATGTCGCACGGCCTGGGTCGGGGCAGAGGGGGCTGGGCTCGACAGCGGAGGACTCCACAAGCATGGCTACAGGGCGGGAGCGAACGTGAACAGCGATGTTCACAGTGAACACGAATTTTTCGGATTTTTGCCCACCAGGTGCTCGACACAATGCCCGCAAGAAATTTGAATTCGAATTTTGAAAAACTTCCAGTGTGGTTTGTCAACATATTGGACAAGGGTTCCAGAGGTATTTTTGTTACAAAGAAAGATGAGGTTTTGCAGATTTGTTATTTCAAATTTGAAGTTTGGTCACTGTTTCAGATTCCAACTTTGTCAGATGTTTGCGTGGGTTTCTTGTTTGAGTTTTTGTTGGAAATCTCTTGGTTGAGTTAGTATGTGACCTGGTCAAGCTCAACCAACTCACCACACACTGAGTTGAGTTGCAGAAAGCTTAATCTAAGTGTTCAAAGTAGGGTAGTCAATAATAATTTCTAGATCAACTTTTTCTTCTCTTTTTCTTTCTTTCTTTTGTTTCTGGTTTCTTTAGCTCTTATAATTCTTCTCTAATGCTTCTGTTGGTTAAGTTGGAATTAACTAATCATTGCTCAATAAATTATAACACACATGAAATCATAAAAGACATATAATAGAAAATATATGCATACATGCAATATGAATGAAAAAGTTTTATCTGAGTCCAAAATTTAGCACTTTAATTAATAGGAAGTGGATTACAAATATTTGTGTTGTTACATAAGCGTAATCTAACCCCGATAATTTAGGATTGGTGAGTTGTGGTGATTTCTTTGGGATGTGTTGCACTTTTAGAGTGGATTTACGAACAAGTTTCTTATTAGGGTTTTAGTTAACTTGAAAACGTTCTACAAAAGTGAATGATAAGGCAAGAGCGTCAATTTGGAGGACGAGGTCCATGGAGCTTGTTTTTTTCAAACTTCAAAAACTTAAATTTTGAACTTCAAAAAAATTCAAAAAAGAAGAGTGTAGTATATGATTTATTCTACCGGTGTGTAAAATTTTATTATGAAATACCTTATATTTTTCCTCTAAAAAATAACAAAAATCTAGATCTGTGAACACAATTTCAGATCTGGGAATATCTTCCAACTTTTGTCTTTTTTGTTGAGGTTGCAATACAAGGTATTTCATAGTAAAAATGTACACGCTCGTAGTGTATGTAGTTGGCTACATACTTATATTTTTTAGATTTTTTGAAATTTAAAATCTCAAGTTTAAAAAAAATTCAAAAAAGGCTCCAAGAGCGTGGGCTCCAAACCGATTTTCCGATGGTAAGGCATAATAATGTAATAGCACATAGTTGCTTATAGTTGGCACACTTTTAGCATACAAAGGATAATTATTCCTTTTAATATTTACAAGAGGTGGTTTAATGATTACTTGTTACTTATTCTAAAAAAATAACTTTTGAAGAACATATTTCTTAATTAATAAAAGTATTTCAAATAAAAGTTAGTGTTCTAGGGTTTATTGTAAGTCTCTATTAATTCTCGGAGTAATTATTTGATATAGAACATCTAAAGAAAACAAATTTAGATTCATTTAGTACTTGTATAGTCTTAGTTGAGCATGATCATCCAAGGCAACTTATATTGCTATTACCATATATGGTTATTCTATTGTTGATAACATTCTTATTACACAAATGAATGGTGATTAAGGTGATGACATGACATTAACATTTAGGGCTCACATTAATTATCTACTACTTGATCACAGGGACATGCATTCCATTTTCTTGGTAAAGATTCCAAAGTAGTTGCTAAAATAGGATTAAAATTTACGGATTTTCTAGGGTTTTAGAATTACATATTTAAGTGATGATTAGGTTTTCATCATTTTAAAGAAATATTTTTTTATTAAATATTAAAGTTAAGAAATAATTTTTGAACACAAGGTTTTAACATTTTTCCTCATTTGTATTCTATTTATAGGAAATAATAATTAGGATAATTTTTTTAAGGGTTTCAACATCAATAATTGTGAAGTTAAGAATGATACTACGTATGATAAAATAAAATTAGTTTTAGTATTTTTTTGAGGGGGAGTTTTAGTATTTTCTTGATTATCTAACGAGTGGATCGACGGTCTCACTCTAAAGCGAAATGTCAACTGCAAGTCTGGAACACATAGCTCTTAGGGAGGGACTGGCTTTAGCGTCTCGACTGAATTTATCTAGGGTCCAAGCGGAATCAGATTCTTCTGATGTTATCAATGCTTGCAATGAAGATGAAAGGTGGTGGAGTGAAGCTTCGGCTGTCTTCGCAGATTGCATGGATTCAGTTGCTACAATTGGTGAGGTCTCTTTTAACTTTTGCCTGAGGGAGGCAAATAAAGTAGCTCATGAGTTAGCAAGGTTTGGGTTTGAAAATACGTTATTTTGTAATTGGGTCGATGAACCCTCTAGATTCTTGCTAGACTCTTTGTTAAACGATGTAACGATACACTGATCAAGGCAGCAAGTTTCAGACGCACTCTTTTCCTTACCAGGGTATCTAAGGGGACTGGAAGGTTTTTAATGAGGCGGCTTGCTAGCCTAATATATTTGATTTATTTCAAAAAAAAGTCTGGAACACATTGTTTAAGCCCAAGATGCTCCACCCCACCACTCGCTCCAGCTTCACCTCCAGCCATGGCGTCGCCGACCACCAGCTCCCTCCTCCTCCTCGCGCTCCTCCTCCCCCTCACAGCGTTCGCCGTGCCGCGCAGACTCCGCTTCCCGTCGGTCGAGCTCGCCCCCGTCAACGCCTCGGAACCACCAAGCACCTTCTTCGAGGTTGACCGCCCGATCCGGCCGCCGCGCGGCAGCACCGGGCCCTGCTCCGCGCTGCTCCTCTCCGGCTCATTCGGCTACACCTACGGAAGGCCTCCGTCCACAGCCGCCTACGCGCCGCCCAAGTGCCTCACCGCCGCGCGCGCCCGGGGAGGGTCGCTCGCGCTCGCGGTGCTCGGGTGGACCGCCGACTGCCGCGGCCGCCAGTTCGACCGTATCTTCGGCGTCTGGCTATCCGGCGCCGAGCTCCTCCGCAGCTGCACCGCCGAGCCGCGACCCAACGGCATCCTCTGGTCGGTCTCCCGCGACATCACGAGGTACGCTGCCCTTCTCATCGAGCCTGGCGAGATCGCGGTGTACCTGGGCAACATCGTCGACGACACATACACCGGCGTCTACCACGCCAACCTCACGCTCCACCTCTACTTCCACTCCGCGCCACCGCCGCCACAGCAGCACGCCGATCTGATCCTGCCCGTCTCAAGAAGCCTGCCTCTGAGCGACGGCCAGTGGTTCGCCATCCAGACATCCACCGATGTGCAGTCAAAGAAGTTCGCCATTCCGCCGAACACCTACAGGGCGGTCCTCGAGGTGTTCGTTTCGTTCCATGGCAGCGACGAGTTCTGGTACACAAACCCTCCCAACGAGTACATTGAGGCTAACAACCTGTCCGGCTTCCCTGGCAATGGCGCGTTCCGGGAGATCATTGTTAAGGTCGATGACGACGTCGTCGGTGCCGTCTGGCCGTTCACCGTCATCTACACGGGTGGCGTCAACCCGCTTCTGTGGCGGCCTATCACCGGTGTTGGCTCCTTCAATCTCCCAACATATGACATTGACATCACGCCGTTCCTGGGGAAGCTCCTCGACAGCGAGGAGCATGATTTTGGGTTTGGTGTGACCAATGCGTTGGATTTATGGTACATCGATGCCAATTTGCATCTCTGGTTAGATCACAAGAGTGGCAAGACAACCGGGGGCTTGGTCAGCCACGATGCGGCCGCGTCGGAGCATGTGGAATCGGAGTTCAGCAAGCTAAATGGGCAGTTTGTAACGAGCGCGAGCCGACATGTCTCCGCCACCGGGTGGGTGGAATCCTCACATGGAAAGGTCACGACGACGTCCTATCAGAGTTTCAGCTACAAGAACAGCAATGTGTATAGCAACAACGGCGCTGTCCAAGTGGTGAACCAAACGATCGACACAACCTCTCGTGTTTTCGTCACAAATGGCCCGGTAGTGATACAATCTGAAGAAGTTCACCAGGTCTTCCCACTGTATCTTTTCACTGGAACCTCCGATGAAGTGGGTGATGAGTACTCAATGGTTTCTGTTGTCAAATTTGGCATCAATGAGAAGAGGGTCTCTGGTGGTTCCTCCAACAGCTCTCTGCAGAACACGCAGTCGGCACACGGTAGCATGAGGGTGAAGAAGAATTTGGTGATCTCTGGCTCCGGGGAGAACCATCAGGTGTATAAATATGTGGGTACCGATGGATGCTATTTCAGAGATGTGAGCAGCAAGGACTACACTATCGTTTCAGATCACTCTGATGATTCATGCTTGAAGAGATCGCGAGATGTAGGCTCCAGATTCCCCTCCAGGTTGTTGGGACGATCTGTTGATCGAAGTCTACAAGCAGAGTTTTGAGTCCGCCGGGAAGTCTGCAACTGTAATAAAAACTGCATGGGCTTATCTTATGCGTCCGTGTAGTAGGTGGAAATCTTGGAAATTTTGTACACTGCTACTACTGATTGCTGGTAACGTCAGTTCTACCAAATTTTTTTTTGGTTTGGACTAGGAAAATTGCCTGTGGGTTGCAACATGATATATTGTTAACATGTTGTCATGGAAGTGAAAGCGAGCAAGAAAGAAAGTAGAAAAGGAGTATGTTTTCTGCCACCTCACCATGTCTTAGTTGACGCCCTTAAATTTCACTATGACATTTAGATTAGATAGTTGCTCTTCTCTGCCTCATCTTTTGTGTATCATTACTGCAACATACGGGCAGTAAATTTGCTCTCCATTTCGTAATATTTGCACAAAAAAACTGCACACTTACATTAAATTTGCTATCCATTTCTTAATATTTACAGAAAACTGCCCGCTCTGTTTGGCATCTACTAAGATTTTTTACCATCAAAGTATTGCAAAACTGCAGTATCTGTTTGCCTAGCCAAAGAATACTTCATTGGTAATAATTAAGATTTACAAAGCTCTAAATTAGAGGAACAATAGAGTTAGGCGGATCCTCAATCCCGCTGCTGTGCTGTTATTTTGTCATAGAACCCTTGCACATCTTCCTCTCTCCTACCACCTGTCGTCAAGCTGTTATTTTGTAACATCAGTTCTAATTGGATTCACATTTTGCCCCTGACAGATGTCCCAGATTCTCTCCAACTAAATCTCTCATGCTGAAAAAGTAGGTGATTTATTAATCCAAAAAGCACTAGCTACCGAAAGCGCTCTCCTGACTGACAATGGGAAGAACGAAGCTTGTTCACATGCATTTGATCAGGTTAGCATGTTGGCCTTGGACAAAACAAATGTTCGATCCCCATCGAAGTTCTTAGAATGTACAGTAATGCAGTACACAATATATCAGTATGCAGTATTGGAGATGTTCTTCCAGTTCATTATGGTAAGATCACGGCGACACCAGCAACTAACTTTTCACATCGTATCACGAATGCCTACTTCACCCAAAAGCAACTACACCTTCCATCTAAATTCAGACACTCATCCTGTTTAACCTTTTGCACAAAACCATGACAAAATAACTCATGCAAATATTTGGAAAGGACACTTGCACAAAGTTTATTTTGCGGGCAGAAGAGGATTTCATTACATAACAGGGTTTACAGTGTCATAGTGAGGTCATGAATGAGCACCTGAAGCAGAGACTCATGTCGAACCACACCATATTTCAGTTGTACCTTCCAATCTTGCAAAGTTTGCAAGAGTGACTAGCCCGTTTTTGTGTCCGATCCACTTCATGCAAATGATAATATTCTATTAGCCCTAGATAATGCTTTAAAATCAGAGATGAGATAAGTGAGCGACGCATGGTCTTGGGACTCCTTTGTAAGTGCGCCCACTAGGCTTGAGCAGTCTACTTCCATAAAGATTACACTGCATGTAAAGCTAACCTAGTGAAAGCCCTTTATGGCAAGCCAAAGTTTTTTCAAGGGGGCGATTGCAGTTCAAACAATTGGCGACAAGCAGAGAAGATAACTTGCCCATTTTCATCTCTCAGCAGTCAGCACCATGCCTATACATGCAGTGTCATGGTGGCCTAGACCAGACCTTATCTTGTCGTTTGATCGATGAGTCTTTGCCCGTTTTCGAACTTGCACGAGCGTGAACCATGATGTCGGATAACTGGTGTCACACTTACATATTACTCCCTCCGTTCGGAAATATAAAATGTTTTAATTTTATGAAGTGAGTGTATCTAGACATCTTTTAGTGTATAGATTTGCTCGAATTTATACACTAAAAGATATCTAAATATATTCATTTTACAAAGCTAAAACATCTTATATTTCTAAACGGAGTGGAGTAGTAGTAGCTTCCGCTTCCTCGTGGACTAGTCAATGAACTTGTTGTGTGTAGTGCAGGCCCGGAAACTCCAGGTTGGTAGGTGTGAGATGAGTTCATTTGCCGGCCGAGCCAGCGCCCAGCAGCTTCGTCCACTGGCACGTGGTGCACGTTACAGGCAGATGCAACAAGCGAACGGAAAATAAAAAGTAAGACAAGTGTCAAGTGGACAGAGCACCAGCGGCCAGCGGAGTGTGGACCATCGAGAATCATCAGGGACAGCATATATCGATCGGGATCGACCCCAGTCAAGATCTGTAGATAAATCGAGCAAGTCATTCATTCACACCGGATCGATCCTCGCCTCCTCGGAATCCATGGCGGAGCTCAAGAGCCGGCGCGTGATCCTCAAGGAGTACGTGGAGGGCTACCCCAAGGAGGAGCACATGGAGCTGCTCCCGGCCGCCGACGTCGACGAGGCCGCGGCGGCGGAGGAGGGGTCCGTGCTGGTGAGGAACCTCTACCTCTCCTGCGACCCCTACATGCGCCCCAAGATGTCCCGCCTTGCTCCGGGGAAGTCCTCCTACACCTCCGCCTTCGTCCCGGGCTCCGCCATCACCGGCTACGGCGTCTCCCAGGTGGTCCGCTCCTCCCTCCCCGGCATCGCCCCCGGCGACCTCGTCAGAGGCATCACCGGCTGGGAGGACTACAGCGTCATCAAGCCGCCCTTCACGGCCCTCCTCGCCAAGATCCATCCCGACGACGGCGTGCCGCTCTCCTACTACACGGGCATCCTCGGCATGCCGGGCCTCACCGCCTACGTGGGGTTCAACCACATCTGCTCCCCCAAGGCGGGCGAGACCGTCTTCGTCTCCGCGGCCTCCGGCGCCGTCGGCCAGCTCGTGGGACAGTTCGCCAGGCTCGCCGGGTGCCGCGTCGTCGGCAGCGCCGGGTCAGACGAGAAGGTGGAGCTGCTCAAGACCAAGTTCGGCTTCCACGACGCGTTCAACTACAAGGCCGAGGACGGCGACCTCGCCGGCGCCCTCAAGAGCCGCTTCCCTGAGGGGATCGACGTCTACTTCGACAACGTCGGCGGGAAGATGCTCGAGGCGGCGCTGCTCAACATGAAGACGCACGGCCGCATCGCCGTCTGCGGCCTCATCTCGCAGTACAACCTCACGCCGGGGGAGAAGGAGGCCGGGGTGCGCAACCTCGAGTGCCTCGTCACCAAGCGCATCCGGATGCAGGGCTTCATCGAGCCCGACCACAAGCACCTCTACCCGGAGTACCACGCGTGGGTGGTGCCGCACATCAAGGACGGCACGGTCGTATACGTGGAGGACGTCGCCGAGGGGCTCGACGCCGCGCCCAAGGCGCTCATCGGCCTCTTCCACGGCCGCAACGTCGGCAAGCAGGTCGTCAGAGTCGCTGCACAGGCTTAGCTTGTTCGTTCATCATTGTGAGATTGTGTTTCAAAAAAAAAAGGGGGATGGAAGCTTAAATTTCAGATCTATCATATGTTTATGCCTGATACGTGTACCATTACAATGGTGAAAATAATATATATGTAGCTTAAATTTCGGTTGTTTGACTTAGTTGGAATATTTGACTAAAAATTACTACTGTGTCTATTTGTATATATGTGTGAAAAGATAAATAAATAGAACAATGTTTGACCAAACAAATTTAGAAGGTAGCGATTACAATATTATTCTTTTGTAGCGCTTTCCTTTTTTACATCCGTGATTTAGTAAATCAATAATTATTTCCTTATTTGTCATAAGTGAAAAGTCAATATTAGCCCTACAGAATCATTAACAACCTATTACCCCAGGAGGGGTAAGAGTAATATCAGCCATCAGATCAAACTAAATTAACGGCTCATATTTATTTAGGAGCATGTTAAAAGAGCTCCATTTTGATAGTATAAGAATATTCAGTACAATTAGGTATTCTGTCATTTCTAGCAGCGATCCCGCCTAACTCCCAGGCCTTCATTTTGTGAATTCTAGTTTGATAGCTGGTCATGAAATTTGAACTCGAAATGACAATATAAAGTAGAAGTGAGACTTTTGCGAAATTTGCAACGAACAATATGTATATCTAGCTTTTTAAAGAATAATTTTAGCAGTTATATGCATTTATAAAACAACGGGAAATATATCTCATACATAGTACATATAAAATATGTCTCATATATAGTACGTACTCCCTCCGTTTTAACATATAAAATATTTTAGACCATCATTGTTATGTATGTATGTAGACATTTTTTAGTGTAGTAAAAGGAGTGAACCTATATACTAAAAAGCATTTAGATACATATAAAACAATGATAGGCTAAAACATCTTATATTTTAAAACAGATAGAGTATATCTCAAGCATACATTGAAGTATCAAACAAATCCAAGTAACACTCACCTACGCTGCGAGGATGGCAAAATAGTCAGGATCCTGCAGCGGGTGAGACACACAATAACCTTGGCCGTACATACGCTCCTAGTCATGCGTTTGAGTTTCCTGCATGGGCGGGGTGGTGGGGTGTGAAACAACCCGCTGTAGTAAGTCTCTTGTCTCCTCCCATGATGGCTAAATTTTAGGGGTTGTAATAAGATTTTTGGTGGTGAAACCAAGGTTCTATTTTGCAGAGAGAGAGGGAGAAAGAGAGGGGGAGAGGGAGGGAGGGAGGGCGAGAGGGAGAGAATAGGGGCCACTCAGGTAGCGCGCGCGGTTGTAATAAAATAGCTGCGGCGGGAATAAAACGGAACAGATCAACCGAGCAACGCCGCCACCTCCGACCTTCTCTCGTCCGCGTCCTCGCGCCATAATAAAACTCAGCGCCGCGCCATTTGGCAGCGAAGTTCAGCTAGCGGCCGGCTTACACCCCAGGCACAGGCAGGCAGCGGCGCCGTCGATCAAACCCGTACCTAGCTGCAGGAACGCGTTCCCCAAGACTGCTTCGTCTTCCTCCCTCGCATGTGAGTCATCCTCCTCTTCTTCTACCTTGCCTGCTGCCATGATCATTCATGCATGAACACCACCCAGAGACCAGAACCGAACCTCCTCGCTAGCTAGAGACCTCGAACCGTTTTCCCCTTTACCGCCATAGCCTGAAGAAACCGTAAGAACAGCCGGCGCCGCGCGCTGCCGCATATATTCGAGGTCGATTACTGTTACCTTCTCCTCGCATCGGTTCTGTTGCCCGTTGCCGGCGAGAGGTCGCGAGCGCAGAGGAATATAATACTGTTGCTACTAGGCCGCATTCGGTTCTGCCTTCCGTGGTCGGGACCGCAAGCCACAGAGATGCGTTCCGTGCCTCAGAACACCTCCGTCCCTCTCTCATGATTCCTTCTTCATCCCACGGCCACTTGCCGGACTAAGCCGAGGTTATAGGAGGATCCGATTCTGCATTCCTAAGCTGCGACGTGGACGTAATTCCCAATTAAGGTGCGTTCATCATGCATGCTTCTTCGCTCTAGTTAATTAAGACGCTAATTACGATTCTGATTTCGTACTCCCTCCGGTCTAAATTACTTGGCGCGGGTTCACTGAATCTAGACAAATTAACCTAGACACATTATAGCCTATGTTTTGACTGAACCTACGCCAAGTATTTTGGGCTGGAGGGAGTTTAGTTCATCCTCGTTAGTTTCTGGCTGCGACACATGGAAATATATATGCTCGTGTACAGTGGCGGAGCTATACAGGAACAAAACCGGGCCATAGCCCGCCCATAATTTTGATCAGCTGCCCATAAATTGGTACTTTAACTCGTTGTTTTAGCAAACCAGTGTCACTTCATTTGGGATGGCCCGCCCATACAATTTTTTGTAGCTCCGCCGCTGCTCGTGTATAGTGGAATGTCTAGCAGTCAATCTCTGAAAAATGCCCTATCATTCAGAGAATATGTGCGACAAAACACTTCTCCATATCTATCTATCAGTCAGAGAATATTTGCATCAAAAGGATTGGATGGGATCATTGCCTGCCTCCAAAGAAGATCCTCTCTTTACACACGTAGCTCACAAACTATCTAGTTTGAATTACAAAATAAAAAGAAGGTTGCTTAGTAGCTAGACGAGAAAAGATTCAGAACAACGGTTTGTTTACTCGATCTCAACAACCTGGGCGCACGACAAAGAAAGAGAGGAGTAGAGGACCAGGTTAAGCAAAGGACCAAAAAGTGTTGAGCTCCACGCAATTCTACCCAAACTCTACACATTTCAACATAATCATTGCCCTAAAGCAGGAACTTTTTTTTTGACGGATGGATTAGTTACCCGTGTATATCTGAATCAAGTTTCTCCCGCCTTTCTTTCCTTTTCTGACGACTATCGTTTTTTAGGCTTTGTTCTTTGCGGCTTTGCGCTTTCTTTTCCCCTCACGAATATACAAAGCTCCACATGACGGGCACAGAGAGAAAGCCATGTGCGACTGCGCATCTATCTCCTCCATTGAGTCATGGATGGAGCTTTCTTTCCCTACATCTGTAGCCCTGATCTCCCTTCCTTTAAAGCAAAGCTTAATTGCTGCTACACATAAACGCATACATGTTCGCTGGTCGCGCCTTGCCTTTTCCTTTTCAATCGTCGAGCTCAAATTGGATACCACGAATATCTGTATGCGGCTTAATTTGGACCAAAAACCCTTTTGCGTGAATGAATTTTGAGTGAGCAGCAGTTGAGCACGTCATCCTAGCCGTTGAAAGGGAAGTGAGAAAAAGTCAAATCAGGCCAGACGGTTAATTACCATAACCGTCATGGTTAGCTAGTCAGTTAGTCATGTCGGGACTAGTACAAAATTTGCCGGTCAACGCAAGTCAAACTTGGCAGAACTGTCGTTATTGTTTGTCAAAGCAAACAAGCTGAAAATAGCCATATAATTTGGGCAGAAAGCAGCAATCCCAGAACGAACGGCACTCCGTCGGGACGGGTGACGCATAATGCCTTTTATGCAAAGAAAAGAAACACATCGTTTTCGATCACGAGCCGATCAGAATACTGCTCCACTAGATAGGGAGATCGATGCATGAAGGCGTACGCCATGAACAATCTCGTGTCCCGCGTGACAATGTGAGGGAGAGGGAGGGAGGGATGGAGGGAGGGAGGGAGAGGGGGAGAGGGGGAGAGGGGGAGAGAGGGAGAGAGAGAGAGAGAGAGAGAGAGAGAGAGAGAGAGATGGAGGGAGGGAGGGAGGGAGGGAGGGAGAGAGGGGGAGAGAGAGAGGGGGGAGAGAGAGAGGGAGAGGGAGGGAGAGGGAGAGGGAGAGGGAGAGAGAGAGAGAGGAAAAATGAGCCCCTCGCGCGGATCCTAGACGACAGGCCGGCCTTTCGGCTTGGCCTAGGACGGCTAACATGAACCAACACACTCTGTTGACCTCGTGGACGACAAGCTCTAATCATCGAACTTATAGACAAAGGTGTATTATTTCTGTAAATTTTAATCCATGTACTATTTTAAAAACTAAATTCAAAATAACATTTAAAAAAAGAGCGATAGAAGGGGATATCAACATGGATGACTTCCATGGTGTGGCTAATGGTCGAGAAAGAAAGACGACCATATTATTGCTTGAGGATGATGGTGTCCTTACTGAGGAGAATGAAGCAACACAACACCACTTATTATAACTCACCGGTAAGAAGCCAAAGCATCGGTACATCTACACCAGAATGCCTGGAGGCTGAGTGTCAGCAGAAGAATATGAAAAGTTTTAATTTTTTGAACGGGGAAGAATATGAGAAGTTTGTTACGCCCTTTTCCATAGAGGAATCTTAAGTTAATGAAGGTCAATTTGACTTCAAGTTCAGATGGATTCCCTGTTAGGATATTTAGGGATCCTTTGATTCATAGGATAGGAAAACCATAGGGATGGAATTTCATGGCTGTTTGAATCCTATAGGAAGATGAATATGTTCCTATAAATCAAATGTGTGTGTAGAAAATTTTCTCATAGGATTCAAATCCTACACAATTCCTACGCAAATCCTATAAATCAAAAGAGGCCTTAGAGAAACCTAGGTCGGTATTAAGGGCGTGGTCAAAGAAATTCTTGATGATATATTTAGAGGATGATTGAATTTAGAAACTAAATTATGGGATGAGGACGCTTATGCCAAAATAAGGATACCAATGTAATAATTGAGATTATAGGTAAATAAGCCCCCAAAAATGTCTTTGACTCCCGGGCACCAGTGATCCCATTATTTTTTAAAAAATCAAAATTATATTTGTAAGTTCTTAAAAAAATTATGAAAATAAATCTAGACATAATCAATGGCTTAACCTCAAGCTTATCACAAAAACATTGATATTGGATAGGGTTTTTGTGCCCGGAAGACACATGCTGGAGGGTGTGATAGTGCTTCGTGAGGTACTCGTGACATATAAGTAGCTCAAAATCTAAGGGGATCATACTGAAGCTCGATGTTGAAAAGGAATTCTAGGATAAGGTCACTTGAGATTTTTTTAGAGGTCTTGAGAAAAAATGGTTTTACAAACGGTTGGTTGAGTAGAGTCCAATGCAAAAAGAAGATACATGTGGATATTCTCCACTCTTTAAGGATTTTTTGACTGGGGCCTATTATATCGGCTTTTGTCAACAAAGTGATACTAGATGATTTGGGACAATGATTTGGTCGTTAAGCAAATGTAATGTGAAGGGTTTGTTCGCACCCAACAACAATCCCTAACTTTAAAATAATGCGCACTGCTTGTTTGTTGGAGTGTGCTCTAATTTTGAACCCTCAATCATAGAGAAAATAATTTGGACGCCAATTATTTTGAATAATAAAAATAAAATATAGCCCCGATCTAAACCATGGGTGGACCCGTCAGCTGCAAGCCTGCAACCGCCGGCGTCGCTCTCATCCGCTGACGAGTGGGAGGAGTCAGCGCCACGCCGGCACTGCTTCGGGAGGGAGACGTGTACATCTCCATCTCTGCCTCGGATTCCAAAACTGAAGTTGCCCGATTCGAGAATCCCAATCCAGCGATGTCGATGGCCGCGTCATCACCTCCGAAGAAGAAGGTCGTCATCGACACTGATCCAGGAATCGGTTAGTATATCCATCCATTATCTTCTTCTTCTTCACATCTTCCCCACTCCTGTTGTACTGTCGATCTACCGGTCTATCCGGGCGGCCGGACTGATCAATCTTGCATCGCAATGGGCTGACGATCAATCGATGAACTGCAGATGACGCGATGGCCATCTTCGTGGCGCTGAGGTCGCCGGAGCTGGAGGTGATTGGCCTCACCACGATCTTCGGCAATGTCTACACGTCCCTCGCCACGCGCAACGCGCTACACCTCGTCAGTCAGCTCCCTCAGGCTTCTTCAGTCTTGACGAAACGATCTGAATAAATCTGGTGCTGATTAAGTCGATTTGTGTGGTTTCAGCTAGAGGCTGCTGGGAGGACCGACATCCCCGTCGCAGAGGGATCCCATGTAACCATCAAGGTAACTTGCTAATCAGCTACAGTAATCAGTATGTACGTAGAGTTGCATCTCATTCACCAAGCAAACCAGTAGATAGAAGTCCTTGCTAACCTGTACTGAATCTGTATGTGCTCATGAATTTAACGAACAAATTCAGAAAGCCACAAAGCTACGGATCGCGAGCTTCGTTCATGGTGCAGATGGACTTGGCAACCAGAACTTCCCTCCACCTGCCGGCAAGCCGGTGGATCAGTCTGCCGCTGCCTTCCTAGTTGAGCAGGCGGATCTCTACCCTGGACAAGTTACAGTCGTCGCGCTCGGCCCGCTCACCAACCTTGCGCTGGCTGTCGAGCTTGACCCGACTTTCGCCAAAAAGATTGGACAGATCGTTATTCTTGGTGGTGCATATTCAGTTAATGGGAATGTCAACCCTGCAGCTGAGGCAAATGTGAGTTACTCCTCCTATCTAACAGTACTCTTCGACTGTTAATATGCAGAATGCATTACCTTTAAAAATTAAGCTGTAGTGTAATGCTTCCCAGGTAAATTAGGAGATTATTGGGACTACATGCTATACAGCTTTGGTTTACGTATTCCATGCTGCAGTTTCAAGAATTCTTCATCTTGCCTTCACTAAATAATTGGTTATGTTTGTTGGCAGATATTTGGCGATCCTGACGCTGCTGATATAGTTTTCACCTGCGGTGCTGATATTTTGGCCGTGGGAATAAACATAACTCACCAAGTGGTTCTTTCTGGTAATCCTCTAGCTTAGAACATATTTTTATAAGACACATTTTGGATTGACATCAATAAATTAACTGTTGCTCGGCTTCAATGGATTTCAAGTAAAACGTAATCATGAAGGACTCCAGACGATTAGGATGCATACATGTATCTTATTTGGTTGGATGGATCTATATATGACACTAGCAGTTTCCATGTATTATAACACATCATATTTTGACATGTCGCTTCCCTCACTGTGGCTGCAGATCTTGACCGAAAGAAGCTTGAACAGTCTGGTAGCAAGTATGCACGCTACTTGTGCAAGATACTGGGTCTTTATTATGATTACCACATGGATGCCTACTCCACAAAAGGTAAAATGTCAGTTGGGTTAATATACATACTCGAAGATGAAAAACTGAACAATTAACATTGTTCTAGCAGACAGACAATAGAATGAGTAACTGATTTTGCGAGTATATGATGAAATGGTTTCAGGAGTGTATCTTCATGATCCAACGGCCCTTCTTGCTGCCGTAAATCCATCGCTGATGACTTACACGGAAGGAGTGGTGCGGGTTCAGACAGATGGAATCACAAAAGGTCTAACAGTTTTCGACAATACCAAGAAAACATACGGGGAGATAACAGCATGGTGTGGTAAGCCGACTGTGAAGGTTGCCGTCACAGTTGATGCCCCAGCTGTTGTGGAGCTCATGATGCAGAGACTTATCATGGATGATTGAAACATTATGTTCGCAATGCTGCGATCAAGAATATATTTGTCAATGCTGCATTATGTACTTGTTACCTTCTAGGAATGAGATGAATCATGTTCCTCTTTGTATTGAAATTCAACACTTGAACATTTATACTTCAACATAAGATCCAGCTTATAGTCCATTTCAATTCTCAATGCACTACTGAAACAAACATATATGGAGTATAACTGACGATGCCATGTTTTCTACAGGAGTTTTCAATCAGGATAAAATATTGCTCTCTGATCCATATATGTTTCAGTACCAAACAGCTCCCCAAAAATTAGTATATGATACAGAATGGTTAAGGCTACACATACATTTCACATGCTTTTTAAAAAGGAAACATAAACTATTTCTCATCACACCGCTTTTGACATGCAAATCCTTCAAGTGGCTTGTTGCCCCAATAAGCACCGGTATCCTGCAAAGCTGAAAGATGGATCACCAATTCTTTAGTGGAAATGCGGCTCCATGGGCATTCTTCAATGTGTCCGAGCTCAAGTTGTCAAATGTCCAGTTGTACTTATTCTGCATCGAACCCCAAAATTCTCCTCAAATAATCCATTTGCTCGGACTCACCTTGGAGCTCCTCCCACTGTAAGGGAAAACAAACTCTTAATATTTTATCAGGCTAAGTCCTAAAAATATATTTTTCACCTATTCAAGGGTATGAGAGCCCAAAATGCAGAACAACTACATTCTGTTTCTTCTAAGAGGTCATATAAGTGCACCGATAAACATGAATAACAGAGGAAATTTTTTTCTTTCTTTAAAAAAATGAATACCAGACAAAGGTTCATGAAGAAAAAAATGGATGGTGTTTTGAGTAAATAACTTCAGATGTTAATTTCACATGCATTGTACAAATTATTTCAGACAGTGGCATATGGAACTCTGGAAATATCACACTATGGAAGAGTAGTGAATATAAGATGTGATCAATCAACAGATTAAACAATAGAAATAATTTTATTAGTAGTGGTTGCAATCTTCCAGCTAAGACTAACCTCTTGGTGAGACAAGGGAACTAGTTTCCATCCAGCAGCGGTTATGTAACGCCTTTTAAATGATGTGTGGCCTAGTGGTGTGCCTGCGAAACAAGTACAAATCTGTATTAGTTTCTCTTTTAAGACTCAGACTCGAGTAGAAAATAAGACAGGAAGCCTATAACTATCAGAAATGTTACATAATAAGGATTGAAAGCAACAAACATTAATAGTGCATACCTAAATTTCTTGAGAAATGTGTCGTCCCGTCTATCTCAAGAGCAAGCTTCTCATCAACTAATGCCGCATCAACAGTGTAACCATCAACTGTAAATTCTCGAACCCATTCATGGCCAGTAGTATATAGAAGACGACCAACGTCCTTCTGAAATAAGGAGGTCGTCTTCTGATTGAAACGTTTGCTTTTCACCGCTTTTGTTACCTTTTCTTCCAGATCGCCTCTTAAGGCCATATCAAGATGTGGGTACTCAAGCTTCAAAGACTGATTTGCGAGATAAACCTGCGATGAAAACATTATATCTTCCCTATACTGATCAGAGACTCGCTGCTCTTCGTATTGACTCAGAGTTCTCCAGATATGCGAGAAGAACTTGCGGTCCAGTTGCCCAAGAACAGCATAGGACCAAGCAATATTGCCCAGCTGATCTCGACTAAAGTTGAGCGCATGAACATCGTTACCATATTCTTCGCCCGAACCTTCTTTAGTGCCGCTCTGCCGCATGTCTACATGACATCTGAAGCTGGTAGCATCCTGGAAGGCAGCATCAAGTGCATCGAGCATAGGATATGGGCATTCATTCAGAGAAGCACATCCCCACAAGAACTGGGCAAGCTCTTGCTCCTTGAAGGTGCGCACCAGTTGTGCTGCTCTCTGGGCCAAAGCCAAGAAAAGGTCTGGTGCTGACTGGCGCATGGAAGCAAATGCTCCCGCGATATTGGCAACATTCTGTGCATTGAAGTCCTCAACCTTGGAGACCGCCACATCGGCAATCCGATCCATCTCCGGCAAGTAGAGCAGGTCTCCACCAATCTTGGACAATGCCCAGGAGATATTCGAGATGCCCTGTGGCGAGCACTCCGGGAGGGACAGCATGGCCAGCCCCACAAGCATGGACATGTCCCTGTGCCGTGCGAAGGCGAGCCGGTGCGTCTGCATCATGGACACGGCCTCCATGTTCTTGGCGATGCGGTGGAGCGCGGTGGCGATGTTGAGTGCGGTGAGCGGAGAGGGGCTGAGGCCTTTGGCGACGGCCGCGATGACCTCCGCGGTCAGCGCGAGCACCTCCTCGGCGGTCTGCGCCTGGACGATGTCCCTGTTGAGGGAAACCTCCTTGTTCCTGTTGGACGGCGCGGCCGAGAAGCTGGACAGCGTCTGGATGAAGAGCTCCCTGTTCCTCTGGCGCTTTTCGTCGAACACCCCGTCCGCGAGCTGTGCGACCCTGAGGTCCAGGTCGTCCGACACGGAGAAGATCTCTTCCTCGTCTCCGTCGACCTCGTCCTCACCTAGCAGCTCGTCGTCCTTGCGGGGCTTCCTGCTGAGAACCTTCTTCTGCTTCTTCTTCTTCTTGTTCTTGATTTTCTTGGGCGGGGAGACCATCCTCTCGAGCGTGGGCGAGAGGCCTCTTGCATCGATGGAGCGCAGCGCGGAGCGGCGCGCGCGGACGCACCAGTCGGTGCTCTCCGCGGGGAGCGGGTCATCCTCGTCGTCGTCGGACCGCCGCTGAGGGTCAGGCCCCAGGAAGTCGAGCTGCCACTGCGGTGTGGCATCGTCCTCTTTCAGGGCGGCGCGGCAAACTGGGAGGCGAGAAGTGCATCGCGTCAGGTTGAGATTGAGGAGGCTGGAGAATGGGTGGTGGAGCTGGGCGTGGTGGTAGGGGTTGTTGGACGACAGCACCGGGAAGCTGATGCCGCCGGCGGTGTTTCGGGGAAGAGGAGCAAGGAGGGCAGCAGCAGCAGCTTCCATTTTCAGGTGGATAGACGAAACACAGAAGGCTTTGGATAATAGAAAAGCAAAGAAAAGTTAAAAAAATGGCGGAAATGCACTTTTTTTTATCTCATGTGCATATGCTCCCCTTATCCACAAAATATTTTTTTAAATGTAAAAATTATGAAAAAATACACATATATATATCTCCACATTCTACATGCTCATCCAAAGTTTCGTGAAAATGGATAGTTTTTGTGGCCTCAGCAAAAAAGACAAAAAACACATCACAAAAAAGCTTATTTTAGTGTCAAATATTATCATTTTTATATAGACCACGTAAAAAATTGGTTTTTCTTAAAACTACTTCGTGGATACGTAAAACATGGAGATGTACACCTAACTTTTTTATTTAGATTTTTAATAGTTTTAGATAGATCAAAAACGTATTTTTAAATAAAAGATGCATATGCACCCCGAAGCAAACAAAGCCATGTCGGGCATATTTTTATTAAAAATGCTTCATTTCACATCTACCGAGCCATTTGTAGGTGCTTGAATTGTATTCTTTTTCAAGTCACCCTCTTCAGCCTTTGTTAGTTTTGAATTTGTTTTTTAGTACCGCTAGTTTTGAATCTGTTTTCAGTACCTTAGGAAACTTTAGCTAGCTGATCCATTTTGATTCTCAATTTGTTTGTTTTGGTGCGTTTGGGTCAGCCCGTAGATAAAAAATAGTCAGAGGTTGTGCTTTGTTCGTTTGGATCGGCTGTGCACCAGCGGGCGGGTGCCTGATCTAACCGCTGGCCATAGTTGATACATACAAATCTAAACGAATACTCCATATCACAATTAATATGAAACAAAGTACTTTGCATCCAATATAGAACAAAGTACTTTGCAAATCCAAATAAATGTGTGACTAACTCTAGTGGTTGTTTTGGTATGAAGTAGAAGTATAAACTAATCCATGTACGCCAGCCGCCTAGCTGTGCTAAGAGCATCTCAGACGTGCATTTTTGCACAAGCAACTTGATGACCAGCAAAAGGAATATGTTAACCTTTGTCGTGATCATGTGTTGACACAAAAAAGATTGATGGAAAGCTACTTGAATGGATATATTGGAGGTACCGACGATAGGCATGTGAGGAGCGCCATTTGGTGGTGGCATTTTTTTTTTGAACGGGGAGGCCCGAAGGGCCTGGAAGCTTTCATTCATCATTGCGGTTACATATTACAGATAGACCCCTGAGAAAAGGGAGAATAAAGTATAAGGCTGTAACTTTTACAGAGGAAACCCTAGAGAGCAAGCAGAAAACGCAATCCGGTCCCTGGGCTTCTCTGCCGCAACTGCTGGACGCACACGCATGGGGGTCAACACCGCTGCCGGGGAACAAGCCACTTGGGGCGGTGCCGGCCATGAATCCCGTGGTGAGGTCGAGGAAGATCCTCTGAGATGGCACGCCGGCCTGGAGGAATAAGCTCGGGCTTCCGAGCAAGGAGTGGCTCCATGCGCCACAGGTAGCGGCGACGGACATCGGTCGTCGCTTGGGGACTCCTTGGCACGCAGCTTCCGGGGCCGACAGCCGGCCGACCCCATCCAACTTCTCTGCCCGCACGCAGGAAGAGGAGCTGCTGAATCTCGTCCCCTCGCCGCCACGGCCAGCCGGAGGAGAGACAGCAGCACCAGATCTGGGCACCTGCAGAGGATATGAGGGCTTATTCAAAGATGGCGCGGCGACGCACACGAGCAGCAGCCAGGGGCACCACGCCCTTGCTGCAGCCGTAAGCATCACCGCCGGCCAGGCGACGCGGCCCACGGGCGTCGGAGGCACACCATCCGGCGATGAAACGCCAAACTCCACAAAGGGAAAACCTACCCCTAGACTACTACTACGAGGAACCACGCCGGCGCCTCCCCTCCGCCGTCTCCGGCCAGCAAAACCGCCGGAGAGGGCTCGAGATCGGCCTAGCCGCCCACCTAGGACTCTCAAAACACTGTAGCTGGAGAGAGAGGGGGAAGGGGGGAAGTCCTGCCTCGTTTACTGGTGGTGGCATAGGAGCTTCGATTGGAGGCATAGGAGGTGCACCATTTGGTGGTGGCATGAGAGTAACATTTGATGGTGCCATGGGAGCATCGATGGGTGGTGGCATGGGAGGATTTATATATTCCATGGTAGCTACTATTCCTCCCTCGAGTGGCGGCATTGGAGCTTTGTCGGGTGGTGGCATGGGTTCCTACATGTCAAATGAAGAGGCGGCTCAAGATGGAGAAAACAATGGAGGAGAATATGAGGCGTGATGTTGGTTTGCGCTATTTCTATCCATTGTGATGTGTTTGTGTTGAATTTTTGTGATCATTGAACTATGATATGATCATGAAGCTATGATGGATTTGAACTATTATTTTTTATGTGTTTGTGCTCAATTCTTCCAAAAAATATATGGATTCTCTTTCACTTCTATTTCATCACAATGCAATGCTATAGCTGGTTGCGCGCGCTGTATTTTAGTGCGCCTGGTAAAGCGTGTGTGCCAGCCGCACTGCATTTTCACGCGTCTAAAACGACTGTAACAGTGTCAAAACTGTAAAGAATAAAAACAGCCATTGTAAACCCGCTAACGCGTGCGGAAAAAACTCGCTTCTGTTTGGAGATGCTCTAAGCGGCGCGGATGTGGACACAACACTAGAGTGACGAAAAGTGCGCTGGAGACATTTTGTGCAGGTTTTGTCAGAAGATTAACTTGGACAAATCCTCTGTCTTCTTTGGTAATCATTGCAAGGACAATATCAAGAATGAGGTGAAAGGTATTTTGGGAGTCCAAAGTGCAATTACCGATGGCACCCGCCCCCATTGGGTGCGGGTATAGCCTAACCAAACCCGCACCCATGTCCTAAAATCTTACCCACTACCCGCACCCGCACCCGCATGTGGGTATACATTTTGTCCCATACCCACACCCGCCTGGGTAAAAAAACCCATGGGTAATACCCAACCCAGGAACAACACAACAAGAAAATATAATATCACAACATATAAGTAAACTATCAGGATATATATATATATATCATTAATTCAACAAAATAGCACACATATTTAGTTCAAATTTCAGTTATAACAAAAGTGTGTTACGGTATAGCGAAAGAAGAAGAATTTGGGGACCTCGGGAGGGGAAAAGATATGGTGTTTAATTTGGCTCTTTAATTTGTACGCAAAAAGTTAGGGAGTCAAAAATGTAGGCTAGACTAGATTTTAGGGATATTTGTATTGGAAAATTCTATTATTAAGGACCCACATGTCATATTCTAGGATAGTCGGGTAGGTGGATATGCGGGTGTGGGTTATACATTATTATACCCGCACCCACTATACCCATCGGGTAGAGATATTTTGCCATTTGCATACCTATGGGTTTAGGTTTTCTACCATACCCTCACCCTAATGGGTAAAAACCCGCTGGGTAAGCGGGTAATGGGTACACATTGCCATCAGGAAGTGCGATATTGGGTGACACTTATTTGGGCATGATACGTCTCAAACGTATCTATAATTTTTGATGCTCCATGCTTGTTTTCACACCATTTGCCTTGTGTTTCGTTACACTTAGTGGCACTTTTATGCATTTTCCGGAACTAACCTATTAACGAGTTGCCACAGTGCCAGTTCCCTGTTTTCTGCTGTTTTTGTGTTTCAGAAGTGATACACAGGAAATATTCTCGAAATTGGAGGAAACAAGTTCCAGAAGTCTTATTTTTCCTGGGAGCATCCAGACATCCGAAGAGAGGAAGGAGAGGGGCCACAGGCCTCCCTAACACAGGGCTGGCGCGGCCCAGGCCCTGGCCGCGCCGCCCCTGTGTGAGGAGGCCCTGGCAGCCCTCTGACATCGCCCCTTCGCCTATAAGAAGCCTCGGGACGGAAAACCCTAGGGGATTCGGCAATTTTCCAGAAACAGTTCCGCAGCTCCGCCGCTGTCGTCGACGAATTTCGGGGGACAGAAGTCTCTGTTCCGGCACCCTGTCGGGACGGGGAAGTGCCCCCGGAGCCATCTCCATCGGTCTCCATCGCCGTCTCCGCCGTCTCCATCGACCTCACCGCCATCTCCATCAACCTTGCTGTCTCCTATGATGAGGAGGGAGTAGTTCATCCCCGGGGCTAAGGGCTCTACCGGTAGCTGTGTGGTTCACCTCTCTCTCCCATGATGTGATCTTTATGTGATCGTGAGCTTTGTATCATGTTGAACAAGTACATGTTATTATTCAGATATTTTGTGTACTCTAGTGATATTATTAAAGTAATCTATTCCTCCTGCTATGGTGTAACGGTGACAGTGCGTGCATCATGGTGGTACTTGGTTTAGGCTATGATTGTGATCTCTTGTGGATTATGAGAATAATTATTACTATGATAGTATTGAGTGATCTATTCCTCCTTTCATGGTGTAATGTTGACAGTGTGTGCACCGTGTTAGTACTTGGTCTAAGTTACAATGATTTCTATCTTGAGTTGTTCTTTGATTTGGGTATCGCTATGAGTGGTGTTTGTCAAGTACTTGATGAACTTTAAGGGGTGCTTCTGTAGCCACTACGCAATGATTAGTGTTATTCAATAGGAGAGTAATTCAGAGTACCTTAGCAAAGAGAAGTTATTTGTTCAGTCATGTTATATTGTTGGGAGTGTGTCCACTAGTGAAAGTATGATCCCTAGGCCTTGTTTCCAAGCATTGCACACCGTTTACTTACTATTTTGTTACTTGTTTGCTCGCAACGATTTTTATTCCATATTGCATTTACTATTTATAATCATCTATACCACTTGTATTTCACTATCTCTTCGCCGAACTAGTGCACCTATACATCTGACAAGTGTATTGGGTGTGTTGGGGACACAAGAGACTTTCTGTATCGTAATTGCAGGGTTGTTCGAGAGGGGATACCTTTGACCTCTAACCTCCCTGAGTTCGATAAACCTTGGGTGATCCACTTAAGGGAAACTTGCTGCTGTTTTACAAACCTCTGCACTTGGAGGCCCAACAAGTGTCTACAAGAATAGAAGTGCGTAGACATCAAGCTCTTTTCTGGCGCCGTTGCCGGGGAGGTAAGGTAAAAGGTACTCGCATCCTCCTGTGTGAGTGCTCGGAGTTATTTCCTTTAGATTCTGCAGTTACATCTTTTTGTTTCTTGTTTTTATTTTCACTAGTTTGGCTTAATGGAAAACAAAGAGTTCTGTAGTCTTTTTCCAGAGTTTAGATATGAAGTGTTTGAAGAGAAAATTTAAAAACCTTTGGAGCTTAATTTGCATGCTAATAGTGTTGTTAGTATGACTACTTTGAACACCGTTGTTGATAATGCTATAGAAAAGTCTAAGCTTGGGGAAGCTGGTTTTGTTAAGCATGATATTTTTAATTCCCCAGCTTTAGTGGAGAAAGTTTGCTCTGATGATATTTTATCTCCCATATGTGATGTTCCTTCTTATGATGATATGTTTGATGAATATGCTATGCGACATAGTAGTTCTCTATCTTGTGATGATACTAAGCCTCTAGTTTATGATGATGATTATAATGTTTTCAATTCACCTACTTTTGAGGAGAAAAATAGTTATGATTACAATATGCCTCCTGTTTTTGATGATTATGGTGATGAGAATAATTATTTTGTTGAATCTGCTCCTACTACAATTGTTCATGTGGGGAGTATTAATCCTTTTATGCATGCGGCTCATGATAGGGATGTTTTATGTGATGGTTATATTGTTAGTTCTATTCATGATGCTACTGAAAGTTATTATGAGAGAGGGAAACATGGTTTGATGGACCTCAACAATATTGAGTTTCCCCTCTTTATGTTGCAATTCTTGAAGTTGTACTTGTTTTGCCTTCCTATGCTTTTTGCTTTGCGCTTTTATGACTTGTCTCTTTACAAGACTATTTTTCATAGGAAGTGGTTTAGATTTAAATGTGTTCCACACTTGCTTTTTGATGCTCTCTATTGCTTTAAGTTCCTATATGGCGCCTTTGCCTCAAGCTTTTATATGGCGCCCACATGAGCATCCTTGCAATTTTCTGCGCCTAGCTCAAAGGCGTTAAAGAAAAGCACTCTTGGGAGATAACCCAATGTTTTCTTTTCAGTACTTTTTCTTTTATTTGAGTCTTGGAAGTCATTACTACTGTAATGACCGCTCCTTATCCTTTTTGATTCGTTTTTGTGCCAAGAGAAGCCTCTAATTTGAGTGAGGTAAGATTTGGGGATGTTGCTGTCCTGAAACTGTTTTCGGTGCTGCACCATAAAAATTCATATAAATTCTCTGTATATCTTTTGGACCTGCGATTTCTTGTGCATATGCCCCAGGTTATATCCAAACTTTTGTTAGTTGAACACTTTTTGATTTGAGCAACAGAAAACCCCTCAAAAATTTGACTTTTGTCAGCTGTTCAGTTTTGACAGATTTCTGCCAATATTTGTGTTTGCCACTTTATCGCTTCCTTTTGAGTTCTTTTGATCATGGAACCTTTTGGGAAGTTGCTACAGTAGTATTTTCTATATATGTGGTGGTTTTGGGTTAAAACCTGAAGCTAAAAGAGGTTGAATATATTTTATGCTTACACTAATGTTGCTAATAGGATTGTGTTTAGTTTTGTATGAAGGAAGTTTTCAAGTGTAGGGATTGGAGAATGATGAGATGAGTTGAAGAATGGACAAAAGCTCAAGCTTGGGGATGCCCATGCATCACCCCAAGAAATATCCAAGAAGTACAAGCGTCAAAGCTTGGGGATGCCCCCGAGGCACCCCTTCTTCATCGGCAAAAATCAGGTCACCTTTCAAGACACTATATTTTTATTGCTTCATGCACTATGTGTTTTTCTTGGAGCGTCAGTTGTTTTAGTTTTCTTAGTTAGTTTTGTTTTGTTTGCTGCAATAAATGGTTAGATCACATCATGTTTCCTTTGAAGGAGTTGTACTCGTTTTTCAATTGCAAAGAACACTCTAGTTTTCACTCTTATCGTTTAACGAGTGTTCTCTTTTTCTGCTACCGCTTTTAGCTTGCATTTTTCGCCTTGATTTTTGTTCAGATCTTGTGTTATCTTTGCATCAAGGTGTATTTGGACCTCTGGTCTATGTTGGCTTTTATCAAAAGAGTTTCCTCAAAAAGGTTTTAATGGTGTTGGAAAAGAGAAAAAGCTTTATGCAAAAAAGTGGTACAAGAAGGAGCTTGTGTAGACTGCGGCCTAGGCTTTTGCATGTCGTGCTTGATGTCTTTTTGATAGTATGCTTAGTGGTTTTGCTGTAGCATGACTTATCTCAAATAACTGAGATTGCTTAATGAGCCTTTGAAAAAATCATGCGTTGTTTTTATTGTATGGAAGCATTATTTTGGTTTTCTCCTTGATGCTTTATTTGGGTTGACTTGGCGCATGCTCACACATGTTAGACTCTTACAAAGTCGCCAATAGCCTTCATGATCATTTAGTTTTTGACTTTTGATGCCATCTTATGCTTCTTTTAATGTCGCTTTATCGCTTTGCATGATTATGGCCATTATTGCTCTCTTAGTTGGTCGCTCCCAGTCTTTTGTTAGCCCTCATTTTGTACTGAGTATGAGCTCTACTCGTGCATCCAACTCCCAAAAACCAAGTTTGCCAAAGTGTCCACTATAAATTCCTATGCATGGTATTTGTAAGCCATTCCAAAGTAAATTTTCATGTGCTACCTTTCAAAAACCTTCAAAACACTTCTCGTTTTGTGACACTGTTTTCAGCTCATGGGGACGTAGTGGTCGGATTTGCTATCTTCCATATTGCTTATTCCAAAAAGAAAAAAAAGGAAAAAAGAAAAAAGGCACTCCTCCAAAGAATGTGAATGTTGGTGGGCACCCGATGGAATCGGTTAGCCATGGTATGTGAAAGGAAAAAGGTGGGGAGGAGTGCCAAGTTTTATAAAAAGAGCACAAAAGTGCCAATCTCTCTCTCAAAAACTTGCTTCATTTTTGTATGGAAGATAGTAAGAACCCCATTGCCAGTCGTTGACAAAGACAACCACCTCTCAAAACCAATTTTTATCTCTCTATTTTACAAATAAAAAGCTCTAGCACATGTTTAATCACTGCTTCCCTCTGCGAAGGGCCTTTCTTTTACTTTTATGTTGAGTCACCGCCTTCTATCTTTATGCACCATTAAGAGAGCATAGTTGTCATTCTGAGTATAATGTGCATTGTCCCAAAGTTTTCATTGATTGATTCATGATCATGGTTTCACTTGTTCTCAAATTATTTGTATCTAGTCGCCCTCTTAAACTTGAAGGTGTCCTATGCATTTATGTTTTGCTCTCTTTGAAGGACAAGCTGAAAACCATTTATATGTTTTTCCTTATGATTTGAACACACGTTTGACTTTCATTGTTTCATTTTCATGATCTTTTGTTTGTGTTCATTTGCACGTTTACAACATGGTTGCTAAGTTCTTTATTATCAAGATTATGTCTTTCATGCCCATGTTTTAAGTTCTTATGATCCCAGCTCACAAATGCTTACATATATGATCAAGATTGTGTAGGTGCATGTCACCTCAAAAATTATTCTTTTGTTATCACTTACCTACTCGAGGACGAGCAGGAGTTAAGCTTGGGGATGCTTGATACGTCTCAAACGTATCTATAATTTTTGATGCTCCATGCTTGTTTTCACACCATTTGCCTTGTGTTTCGTTACACTTAGTGGCACTTTTATGCATTTTCCGGAACTAACCTATTAACGAGTTGCCACAGTGCCAGTTCCCTGTTTTCTGCTGTTTTTGTGTTTCAGAAGTGATACACAGGAAATATTCTCGGAATTGGACGAAACAAGTTCCAGAAGTCTTATTTTTCCTGAGAGCATCCAGACATCCGAAGAGAGGAAGGAGAGGGGCCACAGGCCTCCCTAACACAGGGCTGGCGCGGCCCAGGCCCTGGTCGCGCCGCCCCTGTGTGAGGAGGCCCTGGCAGCCCTCTGACATCGCCCCTTCGCCTATAAGAAGCCTCGGGACGGAAAACCCTAGGGGATTCGGCAATTTTCCAGAAACAGTTCCGCAGCTCCGCCGCCGTCGTCGACGAATTTCGGGGGACAGAAGTCTCTGTTCCGGCACCCTGCCGGGACGGGGAAGTGCCCCCGGAGCCATCTCCATCGGTCTCCATCGCCATCTCCGCCGTCTCCATCGACCTCACCGCCATCTCCATCAACCTTGCTGTCTCCTATGATGAGGAGGGAGTAGTTCATCCCCGGGGCTAAGGGCTCTACCGGTAGCTATGTGGTTCACCTCTCTCTCCCATGATGTGATCTTTATGTGATCGTGAGCTTTGTATCATGTTGAACAAGTACATGTTATTATTCAGATATTTTGTGTACTCTAGTGATATTATTAAAGTAATCTATTCCTCCTGCTATGGTGTAACGGTGACAGTGCGTGCATCATGGTGGTACTTGGTTTAGGCTATGATTGTGATCTCTTGTGGATTATGAGAATAATTATTACTATGATAGTATTGAGTGATCTATTCCTCCTTTCATGGTGTAATGTTGACAGTGTGTGCACCGTGTTAGTACTTGGTCTAAGTTACAATGATTTCTATCTTGAGTTGTTCTTTGATTTGGGTATCGCTATGAGTGGTGTTTGTCAAGTACTTGATGAACTTTAAGGGGTGCTTCTGTAGCCACTACGCAATGATTAGTGTTATTCAATAGGAGAGTAATTCAGAGTACCTTAGCAAAGAGAAGTTATTTGTTCAGTCATGTTATATTGTTGGGAGTGTGTCCACTAGTGAAAGTATGATCCCTAGGCCTTGTTTCCAAGCATTGCACACCGTTTACTTACTATTTTGTTACTTGTTTGCTCGCAGCGATTTTTATTCCATATTGCATTTACTATTTATAATCATCTATACCACTTGTATTTCACTATCTCTTCGCCGAACTAGTGCACCTATACATCTGACAAGTGTATTGGGTGTGTTGGGGACACAAGAGACTTTCTGTATCGTAATTGCAGGGTTGTTCGAGAGGGGATACCTTTGACCTCTAACCTCCCTGAGTTCGATAAACCTTGGGTGATCCACTTAAGGGAAACTTGCTGCTGTTCTACAAACCTCTGCACTTGGAGGCCCAACAAGTGTCTACAAGAATAGAAGTGCGTAGACATCAGGGCACGCCAACCATTGTAGGTCGCTCACCGACAACTACCTTTAACTTCCTCTATGATATGATCTAGAAGCGGATGAACGGTCTGGGTGTCTGATCGCTCAATGTCAAGAGCTGGCAAAGAAATTTTCTTGAAGGCTGTGATTCAGGCGATCCCCATGTTATGACTATTTCGAAATCCCCATGACCAATTGTGATAAGATGAGATCGGTTGTTGCTAATCAATGGTGGGGTGTGGAAGAGGGCAAAAATAAAATACTCTGGAGATCTTGAGAGTGTCTGTCTACTCCTAAAACCCTAGGGGGCATGGGTTTTTGTGATATGGTTTTGTTCAATAAAGCCATGCTCGGAAAAAAGGGGTGGTGACTTTTAACGGAGCCATTATCGTTATTGAAGGGAAGGTACTTCCTCCACATTGACTTTTGGCATGCCCCAAAACCAAGATCTTCATCATATACATGGAGGAGTATATCCTGTTTGGCCGGGAGCTGCTTCTTCAAGGTGTTCAATGGGGTCCGAACAAGCCTCCATATATGCTCCGGCTGCTTAAAGCAGCTACAATGAACTTCTTGATTGGCGAACAAACAATATCTTGGAGTCCAGAGACGATCAATGCTTTCTTTGATCAACAGATGGGAGGCCAAATCATGTAGATTCTGATTTGTAGAGGAGGGGTGAGATGATTTTGTGCGTTGGCCACATACCAAGAATGGAGTATACTTAGTTCGGTCAGCCTACAAACTCGCTAGATCATCCAAGTTCTTTGTTTCTCCAAGTACATAGTGGAGATGGATGTCCTTTACCGCTGCCAATGAAGGAAAATCTTGCAAAATGATCTGGAAGATCAATGCATCGGGTATGATGAAAATACATATCTGGAGGTTTGCCCAAGACTGCCTACCTACTGGCACTCACCTGCAGCGCCGCCATATCATGGTCAGTGATGCATGTGTTTTCTGTGGAAGGGAAGAAGATGTCGAGCAATGCTCTCCTGCAGTGCCAATTTGCGAAGAAAGTCTGTCGCCAAGTGAAACACATGCTGAATTTCAACCTCGCTCGACATGATTTTATGTCGCCTAAGTCCTGGATTTTTCAGTTTTTGGAAAGGGCAACAAATTGGGAAGCTATTGTATTTACTGTTGGATGCTGGCACATTTAGGAAACTAGGAATGATGCAAGGAACGATCGAAATATTCCGGAACCTAAAACCTAAAGCTACAACTTCAAATATTTCATGTATGTTGATATGATCATTCAATTTTGTTTCAAGGAAAAGACTGGCAACAGACGTGAGCCACGCAAACCTCTCAATTGGACTCCGCCATCGCCAGGTGTGATCATGGTTAATGTTGACGCTACATTGTTTGCCAATCAGTGGCGCATGGCAATGGAAGCGGTCTCCAGGAAACATGATGGCTCGTGCATGCTCGCGGCGAGTGAACCTATTCATTGTTTTTCCTCTCCAGAGTTGGCGGAGGCCATGGCTCTTCGTCGGGTAGTAACTATCGCAAATGAGAAGGTGGTTTTCGCTTCTGATTGCAGGTCTCGGATCCTTCGGCTAAACTCTTCGGCCCAAGATTGCTCGCAGGGACTGACATTAAAAAGGAGGCAACTAGTTTCAGCTCGGTTGTGTTTCAACATGTTGATCGTTCTCTAAGTGAAGCGGCACATATTCTTGCTAGAAGTTGTAATTTCTCTAGCTTAGGTTTTATTTTGAATATTGCTCCAGCTAGGCAACCCGTCCTGCACGGCATGCTAAGGAGGTACCATACAAACTAGATTTAGGGGTGCGCCTTGGCGCACGATCCCGTTAAATTTTCACTAATTTACAATTTATATAAAAACGATGAATATTATATAGATAGATGATAACATGTTTTTCAGGTTCTACAACAAAGTTAATATGACGAACTTAGGGTAAAACAGACGAAATCATGAAGGGAGCAACAAACCCTTATATACAAACATGGAAATCAGGAATATATTACAATAACTAACTCTCCGATTTTTTCAACAGCCATAGAAATAAGAATCAGCAAAAGCAACATCTACATAAGCACATTGCAGCATGGTCTTTAGAGACCTCAACACTCAGGAAATGCAATTCTAATAAGTACTTGCACCACCAATGTTTAACACCGCTGCAAATGAGAAGATAAATTAACCAACAGTTAAATATGAGGAAAATAAAAGAAACAGATGAGTAGAAGATTAACTCTAGCTAAATCTAATATCCCAATATAAAATAGCATTACCATGCTTAGTTAATTTATTGTGCAAAGTATGCATATGCATTGTTGAAATATACACTTTTTTTACAAAGCCGCTTTAGGCAAAGTTAAATACTAAGTTGAACCCAGTATGCTATGCAGCAACAGACATGCAAATCAAGGGGTCACCATTGAATCCCTCGACTTGTTCCAGATTAACGAACTAAGATACCATATTTGTGTACTGATGGATATAAAGATTTAGGATTCATACAAATTTTGTCCTCTTTGGCAAGTTTACTGAATCCTCACTTAAGAAAGATATTTACTAAACCCTCACATAAAGAAGATAATTAATGTTCACAGTTACCAACTTGATTTTCAAGGTTGCTAGCTACTGATCATGTCAAGAATCTTCATATAAAGATTTTCAAGCTAGCTAGCTACTGATCATGTCAAGGGTCTTCACATAAAGACGATAAATATGTTCACAATGACTAAATTTATTTTCAATCTTGCCAACTACTAATCATGTCAAACATCTGAAATTAACATGGTCATTTCGATGTATAAGTTCAGAGGTGACTAAGACAAGGATTTAGCTGTTAAAAAACAACCATGTGGTATAAATTTGAGGTTCCTTTCTCCCCCTTTCTAATTTCCCATGAGAACCTCGTCTCAAATCACACACAATATGGCGATGATGTTTTTCAGAGATTTTAAGCAGTATATTGTATTTGCTTAAACATGCCAATAGAGTGTAACGGCAGCCTGAAACACAGAACTAAAATCCAATGGCCTAACTTGGGACACGGACATCAAACATAGGCTCACGCCGAGCAAATAATCGATGAGGAAGAACTCACCAGAAGCACAGGCGTCCATTAAGAGAAGGAGCACAGCAACAGGCAGACCACATGGCAATTTCTAGCAAGACGTGTACCTGCAAGGAAGGAATGGAAGAACATAAAAGAGAAAGCATCAGGTCAGCTAAACAGAGGAAAACGATAAACCAAAAAAAGGATCGGACTGAAATAATAGATGATGCATTAGCTAGAAATACATCTGTACGGTAGATAAAACAAACATTACTGCATATCCTAGACATTCCATAAAATCAAATAGTCTAAACCATATAAAAAATATTGGCTGAAACAAAGAATAGCTGAGAATCGTGTTGCCTGCAGAAGTAATAGTTTGGTAGAGAGTATAGCCAAGATATGAAACAGAAGTAGGAAAGTAAATAATGTCTTGGAAGTTAAAACTAAGCAGTAGTAAAGATTTAGGGGTGCGCCTTGGCGCAGGATTCCGTCAAATTCACACTCAGTTTACATTTGGTATAACAGTGATAGAAAACAGGCGAAAGTAATGCATATCTGCCTTGCCAGTTAACAACTTATCGCTCGAAGACATGGAGCAATTAGGATAAAGCACACAAGTTAATAACTTAACTATGCAGATAAGATGGCCCAGAAATCTACATTAGGAGCACCAGATTCAAGAGCCTGCATCTTTCTTGATTCCACAAACATGTCAATCTTTCAAAGCATGCAAGCTGACTCAGTAGTTGTCTTTAAACTCGAAGTCTTCACGCTGTAATTAAGTTGTTGTCACAGACCAATATCGAAGCACGCAAAATTTAGCAAATAAAAAATGTAGTAATTGATTTGAGCACCTCACTAAAGATCATGGTCTAGGTGATCGGCGAAATGACTTAGCCAAGATATGCAAATGGAGACTTAAAAATGGAGAAGAAATATCATTCGATGAATCAAAGATTTGGGTGTATCACATTTCCTAGTCAAAATCAGTAAAAAGTAAGAAGAGTGAGACGGTACTTACACAACAGAACCAAACTAATCCATCACATACTGATTGGTAAAAATTGCTTTCGGCTTCGTCAGAAGACAAAGTGCCTTATAGTTTGAATGTACTTATATGCACCACTGAAATGCTTCGGTTCACTGAAATCTGTGATGTCCCTCCTTTGCTTGGCTTGCACCTCTCTCTCTCTTTGGTGAACCTGTACAAAATTTGGAATGTTGGATTGTATATAGTAAAACTGAAATCAGAAAAATAGTAAGAACTTGAGCTATAAGTAGATTCAGAAACCAACTAAGACAAGTCTGAATTAGCACAAAATTCACAACTCCAAGAAATAATATGTCTCTAAACAATCAATACAAATATATTTCCTCTGCAGTTTACTCATATATATATATATAACTAGATGGTATACCTAGGAGTACGTACTCCATCTAGCAAAAGTTACTGCGAACTCCCTACCGGGTCGTCATACCCGTTTATAACAATTTTAAAATTAAATAAATAATAAACTTGAACATACCTCGTTGCATGGATAAGATCCAGTTTGAATTATTGTTCCGTGATAGTAGGAACTAGGATACGTAATCCTTGCGCATTTAAATACCAGGCCAACAGTTTCCACGGATCTCAATAACCATAATCTTCTCCAGCATCGACGAGACGCAGGGCAGGTGCACCTCGTCCGACGACAATCTATCTGGCTGATCGTTTCCTTCTCTCCATATTGATTTTCACGTTTGCACCCAATGCAACAGGCTAAGACGGCGGCTCGACGACTGTGGCTCGACGATGGCGACAAGACAAGGACGCCAATGGCGGCCGAGAGGCGGACGACGGCTGCAACGGCATCAACGGAGACGCGGACGACAACGATTACGACGGGTATGAGACGCGGAGACGGAATCGAAACTCTGATCGCAAGCTGCTAGCCGGTTCAAGTAAGAACCTTTCATCCATTGATTTCGATCTAGATGCATAAAATTTTCTTGTTCGTCTCCAACTCCCCATTAATTATCCGTCATTCATGTCCTGCTATTCTCAGCTTGTTGTATGTTGCTGTAGCGAAGTCAGGCAACCTGGCGGCTTGGCGACGACATGAGATGCATGTGCTGGTGGAGGCTCAGCGACGGTGACGAGATGCATGCGTATCGGCGGCGGCTCGACGCCGTAGACGAGATGCGGCCGCCGGGGGGACGACGGGCGGCGAGCGTCAAGCGGTGGCGGTGCAACATGACAAAGCCATGGTCAAACAACTTCATGTATGATGACCATTGATGCCTCTAGTTGGATTTCTCCTTGTTCGACCTACCATGCACGGCCGGCGGGATATGTGGTATCAGTGTAAAGAACATGTGATTGATCCATGCGTACGTACCATACCTATGTCAAAGCTGGCTAGTAGTACATTTGTATCGTTACAATTTGGTTGAGTCGTACTTGTTGATTAAAAATAAACGTGATATCTGTGTACATGTACTCCATACTCCAACTTTGAAATTGTTGGAACATATACTACACTTTTTTTGGATACAGTTTCGCTCTTTGTTGTTTTGTATGAACTTATTTTCACACACGTATATACTAGATGTTTTTTAGATGAACATACTTTATTGACAGAAAAGGTATATACCACTTTGAAAAATGGTATATACCACTTTGCAAAAATGGTATATACCACTTTGAAAAATAGTATATACCACTTCGGAACAAAAGGTATGTAATTCGTTGATTGCAAATCAGTATATATATACTGTTTTGGAGATTATTAAGCGGTATGTACCAGTTGGCATGCAGTATATATTTTTATTTGGAAACTCAGCAGTATGTTGCCAAGCATTATTTTTATTTCAGATGAACATACTTCATAGAGAGAACAACTATATACTTCTTTAAAAAAAAAGGTATATACTACTTTGGAATAGTACTATGCAAAGAAAGGTATATACTTCTTTAAAGAACAAAAATATAATTCTTTGATTGCAAACCAGTATATACTGTTTTGGAAAGAAGCAGTGTACATTGTTTATTTGAATTTGAACAGTATGTCGGCAAGAAGTATATACCTTTCAATTTGGAAGTGAGCAGTATGTTTATGCGAAATTACTTTTTTGCATACTAATTACTAATATACGTGCGACCACACCACTCCTGTTCCATAATAAAAAAATCAAGCATTATTTATGCTACCAACGAAATCACATGCACGAGTCATTCTTGACACGGATCCGATCCTTTATTTTTGGGGTTAGTTCACTAACCCAATGCATGCAACGCAATAGATAAGTATTTAATTTATTTTTCTCACCATGATTTTTGTTAGCTATTGGGTATATCCAACCCGTTAAGGGGTGGGAGTATGTATCCCTGAGAGTATATAACATGAGTCCTATATATATGGTATCCCTAGGAGTACGTACTCCTAGCCAAATCTAGTACTGTTTGCCTCGTTCCCGTAATGCCATCTTCCTAACGGGTTGTCAAACGAAGCCCGTTTGGGTGGCGATTAGTTTTTCTGTTTTAGATATAGCGTGCCTTTTAAAATCCAGTTAACAGAACCCTTTTTTTAGCATCGGAGCCGTGACTTCCAACAGAATTGGAAAGAAATCAACGCTCGTCCGCTCGTCGTCTCGTATCTGATATACGCCGCCGCCGTCTGGATACCATCTAGCTCGGCTGCCATCTTGATACCATCTGCGCGGCCGCCGGCGAGAAGACGGCGACTCGTAATCAGCATGGATGACAAGGTTGCGCATGGTCCTGTACCGCCGGCATCTACTCTCTCTAGAAATCATGAGATCGATCAGGGCCGATCATACCACTTGATATACCTACCCTAAATATACCTCTACATACTACTTCATATATTCCAGTATACCAGATCTGTTGCAGATTATACCAAATTTTTAATACGATGCAAGATATGCTCATTTGTACAACAGGAGAACATACCTCTCTAGAGGAATCTGAGTACGCGCATGGTCCAACTCAGATGGATTTCCTTCAGTACAACCCAAAAATAAAGAGAGTTCCCTGTACAAAAAGTCAGACTTACAAAATCAGATCTGTATTGTACAACGACATACGGATACTACATCGGAGACGGCAAACAGACGGATATTACTTCGGAGACGGCAAGCCGCGCGGCCGCCGGCCGCTGGCCAAAATATACTGACGGCATACGACATCGACGAAACCAATTACATACCTTGACTAGTCATGACGGAAGGTATGTAATTGGTTTCGTCGATGTCGTATGCCGTCATCCACCGTACACGCTACAAGACCCAGATCTGTCTCATGGTCATGAGAGGGTGCTGCATCCCCAAATCTTCATCATGGCACCCTTGCTCTATCCTAGGTGCGTTAGAACGGTGGGTACTTGCATGGTAGATGTTCATTTTTTTTTACTTTCTAATATGACTTGTAATGCCCTATAAATTTTTATAGTGATTTAATTCTAAGATTCTGAATATCTTGAAGTAGTGGAGCTGTTAAGATCCTATTTGGTTACTTTACATATGGATGGTTTATCTACTCTCTCGCCTACTAAATTTCAGGCGTCAAAATTTTCTGTATGGTTACTTTACCCACTGAGATTCCACAATCTAAAATGGAAGAAAGCATACATAATTTTTTTTGTTTGTGGTGCATGGTTTACAAAGACAGTTTTTTGCTTGTCCTTTTTTTCCAGAAATTTGGATCGAATAGATTTGGTTAGTAGGGCTTCCATTGCTGACTAAGATTTTATATTTGTTTTTATGTTCAGATTTATGGTCTCTAATTCATGAAATCAACTGCAATTTATTGATACCTTTTTGTTTGCCATGGGACCGAAGAGGGAAAACTTCGGTCTCAAAGCAAGCTGGACGTCTCCAAATCAGCACACCGACAAGAGAAGTGTAGTACTGGAGCTTGCTGCTGGAGCTTGTTGACATGAAGAGGAATTGGAGGAATCGTGTTCTTTTAAGATGGTAAGACAGGTCTCATATGGAAGTGTATTATTATTAAAAAATTGAATTTTTTTTGTGTTATTTTATAAAGAGCAGAATTGATTAGTTGAGACGCGCGTGCGCGTGCATGGCTACTAGTTGAAGATGAGGTAATTGAAGAGGAGAGAGATGGTGGAAGAAATCTTCCCATGCAAATTTCTTTTTTTTTTAAATTCCATGCAAATTTATTAGGTTGTACTATTTTGTGGACGGTGGGAATGTCATAACTTAATCTACATTTACATTAACTTGCAAAAATGTATCCCGACATATTCTCTTCAATCCCGTGTCCTCTACGGCTAATGAAATGATAATTAGTGAACATACCAATACTCCACAGCCCCTTCCTCTATGGGCTCCACTAATCAATCATGGATCGAACCCTGATTTGGTGTACCGTGTGCACCATTATGCCATAATTTTATTCTGAGCGTTGTTTCGTTCCTTTTTCTTTTTTGAGGCAGTTGTTGTTGTTTCCTTCCTAGACAAATGGCACGCAGAGACTTCTGAAACAAACAACAGCAAAAGAGTGGTACGATGGGCTTGAACCATCACATCCAACGCAACACCGCCTAGCTAGAGCAAGCCCAGCGTCCGCTCCACTCTCTGTGAAATTTCTATCCCAAACTGACTGCCTGACTCCTGACGCCACCATTAATGGCCGTCGCCGACCCTCCTAGTGTGCCCGCGGCCTCTATCCGGCCCCCATTCATTCTCGTCCTTTACCACTGGCCGAGTCCCAAAACTTACGGTAATGGCACACACATATACAATCTGGCCGGATCTGCTCTCTCCTAGCGATACCGGCCAAATCAAAACGGCGGTGAGTCAAATCCTAGATTCCCAGCTCTAGACGCTACCGCTTCCCCTCTAAATTTTGGATTTTGTCAAGCTTCGTGGGACTGAGGGCGCTGTCCTAATCACTTTTGTTTCAGTCAGTATCTTTGGATGTTTTCGGCAGCGATGCTCGTCCCATCTCCCATCTCCCATCCCGCTTCTTACTCTCCCCAGCTCGACCACATGGAGGTTGACAAGCATCACCCAAATTGATGATCGCCATGTCACCGCCGCAGCGAGCTGCTCGTCTGCACCTCCTCTCCTCTTCTTCCTCTCCCTGGCTTCCCATCATTGTAGCCCTTCCTCTCAGATCCGCACGCCAGCCCCTCTGCATCCTGGCTCAGACCGACCCCTTCATGGCCTCGACCCTCCCCTGCAGGTTTCGGACGCCAGTGGCCGCGACGACAGCGAGGGCAGGGTTGGCGGCCAGCACCTCATAAGAGGGCACTTGCAAGCGAGAGCTCTAGTGTGGATATTGGCATGGGGGGCTCTGCATCCACAGGATTGGGGCAAGAGGCGTGGCGAGGAGTTTGCCATGTCGTCTTCGCCAAGGCTGGGAAGCTCTTCCCGCTCATAGCCGTCCGTCCTCCGGCCGATAGGCCGCCGCCTCATCGGCCTCCTAGATGGACCCTGCTGCCACTGCTGCTATGCGCTTGTGACGATGCCGGGATGGTCAGACCCTCTCGCTCGTTTAGACGGCCGCGTTGTCGCTGGGATCGATCAGGCCGCCGGCGCGCCGCACGGAGCCAATCGAATCCGGAGTGGAGTCTAGCCGAGACAAAACTGATGAAAATTGAGTCGAGCACGATTGCACACGCGTGATGGCAGGTCTCAAGCTACACGGACGAAGACGTAAACTTGAACGGACCAAGACATAAAGATCATCACGACCGATCTCCGTATTATTAGTAGAGATATATAGGTAAAATAAGAGGGGCACCATAGTGCCCAGGCACCCGATATTACAAACCCACCAAGATTACATGATCTAGATACCCATCCAACGGTCAAGATGCATGGTGCCCAGGCTTCTTGGTGCCCCAAATCAGCTTCCTATATATATATATATATATATGGGAAATAGTGGGATAGCCACCATGATAGCTATGCATATGCATCTCACCATTGGATCTAGCACATGCAGTACATTGGTCTCTAATTCTAACACACCGGCCATTAACGCCGTTATATAGAGAGCACAACATGCATCACTCACCTTTTGTTTCTTTTCTCCTCCACGCCACCACAGATGCGCTCTTGGTTTTTTTTTCATTTCATGCATGCGGATGTCACACTCGCTTGCTACCACTCACATGCCAACTTTTGTTTTCTTTCCCAAAGTTTTGCCATTGTTTTTTGTTTTCTTTGCATGCATGCGAACACACTGCTATCTTTTGAAAACTTTTCCAAAACGTTCTCTCCCCCCACAAAGGTTCCAACAATTTTTGTTTTCCTTGTTCCAATCGCGCCCATACGTTTGGAGCGCCATCTGTTTGTCTTTCTACAATGTTTTCCTACCCCCATCGAACACAAAACCAAAAAAGATCAAGAGCTCATCTGTTTGTCCCAACGACTAATTAGAAGCATAAACTAGAAACACAAACGATAATTTGAAGAGCGAATCACACAAAAAAATGGGAAGAGTGTAATGAAATTGCATTCCAATAGCACCAAGCAAATGGATAGTACCCCGGTGTTGTGTTTTGGCTTGTCATCTCCTGGTACGCTATCTCTCACTTTTTTTTAATATCACTACTTTTGGTTTGAGTGTTCTTGTGATCTAAGAAACTCAAAAGGCAGAGATAGGAACTTTAGCAAACGGGTGGTATGCATCTACCGTCTTCTAAAAAGAAAACAAAACCTGTTTGTTGTAGGCCATGCGGCAAAATTTAGCTTTTGGAAACTTTCCAAAAAGTATAATAGGACTTTACAGGCCGGTGTAGCTTCTGAAAACTTTCCAACAACACATGGAAACTTTCAAAATCATGTTGGTGCATGCATGGCCACCGGTACACAAAAAACAAAAACCACTCTCTATTGGATGGACGGAGACCACTACAAGCTAACGGTGGCATTTCCAAGATGTGATCCCGGTGAGCATGTGCTCCCCATCATCCAACGGCTGCGGTGGTATGCACAGCTAGCCAGGTGGCTAGCAAATCCGGGTCGATATATATATATATATATATATGTATGTATGTATGTGTGTGTGTGTGGTGGACCAAGAATGTTTCGACGCTAGATAAAACTACAGAAATAAAGTCCTAGGATGCTATTTTTTGTTCACATAGCCATGAAAAACACTCGATGTAAGGGTGATGCGCCTCTAGGAAACTCGAGAAAATGCTCAGGCTACAAGGACGCCAAATCAGCCCATGCTCTTTGCTGTAGAACATTCATTTGCATCATATAGCAACATCACATGCATAATTCCTGTATTTTGAAATTTTACAGGTATCAATGGTACATCACACTTTATTTAATCTTGATTTCTTAGTTTGTACATTTTTTCCAAGTTGGCAGTAAAATTTGCATGATTAGCCGGGTTACTGAAGAAAAACTCGTTTCTTTGGACATTGATATATTTTATGCATCTTAGGGCATCCATGGTTCGTGGGCCTTATATTTAACAAAGTTGAACCAAGAGACAGAAAACGAGTTCGACCTCATACCACTCTCAACACACTACATAAAAGATAAAATTGATATTTGTAGAGGACATGGAAGGTATGCATTGAGAGGGTTGTATTGACATCATGGGCGGAGCCAGATTAGGATGTACACCCATTAAAATTAGTGCTTGATGACCTATGTATAATTCATATATATAACAATATGTATAGTGTAAATAAGCATACTTTCGAGAAATTGTGATTTTAGTGGAATATGTACACCCAATATTTGGATGCTAGCTTGCGACTGATGGATACAACTATCCAATTTCTTATATCATTTATATATACAAGTCACATGTCCAATTACTGATATTTCCCTATCTATTATGCTGAAATATTCGACCCAAGTGGTGCAGATGTATATTAGTTACCTTTGATTTCTAAGAACCACTGTTTCCACGAAACTGAAGTTAATATGGTATTTCTATTGAAATTTGCCTATTTTTTAAATATTTGTAATACATTTCTTTTAAAATGCATTTTATCTTCGGAAGTCAGAAAACCATTTTGTGTGTTTATTTGTTTCATAAATATTTTGGACCCCTGGTAAAATCAGGATTCGTTTTAGTTTACGGATCCGGATAGTTGCACAATGAGCCACCATAGTGGAGCAAGAGGTGGGCTAGGCAACTTTGGTGGGCAGTGGCGAATCTAAAATAAAAATGTAGGGTAGGCTCACAAAACGATGAACATTGTTTCCAACAAAAAAGCAACCCCATTGCATAATGGATTTTTGAAACTTAGATGCATAATTTGACGCCCACCTATCACATAAGGCTTGGGTTGTTAAGGGATTTAGTTTAGATTCGTTTTAAAGTTTTTTTTTTGCTTCCCTCTATTATAAAACTTTAACCTTTTATCATTAACAATGGTTGAGACATAAATTTTTTATGCTTTCTTGCTGGAAATGGAGGGAAGGCTTGCGCCTATCGAAGCCTACCTGGTAAATTCGCCCCTTGGTAGGCATGCCTCATGGTGTGTGGGCCCCTCATTGCACTATCACCTTTCACCCTTATGTCATGTATTTACTCTAAAAATGTCGTCTTAATTGTATATTACTCCATTTAGTTAGTTTAAAATTCCTTTTATACTAGTTTGATTGCCAGAATCAGGAACAACAAAAAACCATTTTTTTCAGGCACCCCTTAGGGATTTTAAAAAAGGAAAACATAAAAATAGGGAGTGCGCTTAAGATCGAATTAATAAGAGCTAATGTTAACATTTGGGCTCTCTAGCTATTTTGTGTTTTCTAAAGTGTATTTCCAATACTCTTCCTATCGTGTTTCTAAGTTCCTTATAATGTATCTTGATTCTTAGATATTTAAAAGGGAAAGTGCATACACCATATCAAAAGGCAGTGCATAGGTGCACTCAGTCCCCTAGCCTCCCTAAAACTATTTAACTCGCTCCCATGACAATTGATCATTAACACCGAGAGTTGTTCGATCACATTCAAAATGAGATTCAACTTCATAGCTTCCTCAGTATCATGACCCATAAGAACATTGTATTATCCATATATTTAAAATAGGTAGATCATTGTTGCAAATATAGAATAAAATCACTAATCATGCCTTCTTATTCCGCTATATTAATTAGAAAACTAAGCATATCTACCACGATATTCAAAATAATTGTCGAGAGATGATCACCTTATCTAACACCTTTATTTGTTTGCGAGTAGGAATCCATGTCATCGTTAGACTTGCAACAATGTTTTTTTTTTGCATAAACACATCTATCCAAACTCACACTAAAGAAGGAGAACCTTTCGTACAAAGAGCCTTTTGCAAAAAAAAAGCCACCTAATTTTGTAAGAAGCTTTTCTCAAAGTCAATTTTAAAATATTACCCATCTAAGATTTTTTTGTGAAGCTTATGAATAGTCTCATGTAAAATAACGATCCCCTCCATAATTAGCGACCTGGCAAAAACATCATTTGAGAAGGCCAAATTACCCCGAGAACAACAAAATATTTTTTTTCCTACTTTGCTAAAAAAATGTATAACTCACATCTCCAAGACAAGTGAGCATGTATTGTTGGTATTTTTGGCCTCAAGACCCTTTGTTAACAGAGTTATTATTGAAGAAAAAAATCAAACTATGGTTGTGATACTTATTCTTAGATCCACTATGATAAAGTAGGCGTATGAGTGGGGGCATGGAGTTTTGGTCCTCGGTAGCATATATGCTCCCACATGAACTATAAACTAGACGGACCGGCCAGCTTCGCCTGGCCCGCCTGCCTGGTGTTGCTACATAGCGTGGTACTCGTGCACGCTTTCATCTGGCATGCAGCGGGTCTAACATTCATGTCTTCAACATTGCGTCTTACCACAAGTGGTTGAAAAAATGTAGCTAGCAACTTAGGCAAGAGTGGCCGAGTGGCCATGCTTGGCACCTGTGGTCTTACAGGAGTATGAGCGTGGCTTTGGGCAGCTAATTTCTAAATTCTAATCTGGAAAGCAACTAATTTCTAATTTCTTCCTTCGATCTTCTCTTTTACTGTTAACCAGTCATACTCCTTTAGGATCTGTAGCCTTTCTCGCCATCACAGGTACAACAGAAAAACTTCACATGCCTATTTATTAGTGATTAGTAGTACAAACTAAGTACAATGTTGCAAGAAATCATTGCCTTGCCCAGCTAGCCCATGTGCATTGCAGTCTACTACTCCTTCCAATCAGAAAAAATATCTGTGACTTTATATAAACTTTGTATAAGTTACACTGAATCATTCGACATTTTTTCCAATAGGAGGAACTACATAGGATCTTTAGTTAAATCCAATAATTTGTAGAAGAAGCCCCAACCAATGAACCCCCGCACAAAGCAGATATACTTATATGTTCCGGTCGTGTTTGCATGAAAAAGGGAAAAGGATATTTCTAAATCACAGCATAATAATCAAATAATCCTGATTTTAGTAATTGGTTATATATTTCCAATCAATTTCCTATAATATTTTTCAAGTTCGAATTTTTATTACAAAGAGATACGAAATGATTTTTCCAAAAGTGGCATGACAATCAAAGGATATATGAGTACATGTTTACAATAAGAGAATATTGGTGTGTCGGCAAGGAGTTTGCCATTAGCTGGTGTTGGTGTTTCAATTTCCTTGTCAAGAGTAGTGTCGCACGATTAAATTTGTTGAACATCAAAGAAGAGAAACAATTGCAGTAACCATGTAAATTAACATATGCTCTCATCAACCAGAGCTACATTTGAAGAATTCCAAATACCTAATTCTACTGCAACCAATTTGCAAGATAATTAGTACGGTCTCATCACTGGATAAGCAATTAATCATAAGAATGCTTAACAGTCCCTAACAACCTTGTGCATGCTAAAACATATGTTCATCATAAACAACACAAGAGGGAGCTGTCAGAAGCTCCGTGTAACTCATGATCTTGTTGCACTCTTGAATATAAAGATTTGTTTGTTTCTCGCTGCCATCCTTCTTCTCCACTCCTACTTGAGGCTTCTTTTTTTTCATGAAAATACTTCAACATGCTATCGGCTTGTCCAAAACCCATCTCTCTTTGCCTCTTGGTTCGCAATGATTCTTTTGATCATAAAAAGTGTAGCCGAGATTCAATGGTCCAGCAACACGATGACAAGCATACTCATGTGCAGCTTTGGGCATGATACCGGAATCCTCGACGGCTTCTATTTCGAAAGCTTGTAGTTCGGTAATCTTCCTTTGTGATGCCATCAAGTGACATGCTTGTGGCAAGTGAAGGAGATGATTGTGTTCCAACACAACATATGTAACTTCAAAATTTATTGCCACTCGATCAAATGATATAATTATCCGAGCTTTGCAATTCATTCTTGTTTCAACTCTCATACGCTTTGGCACATGATCCACCATTAACCCTTTTTTCGTATACCTTCACTGGAACAAACAAATGTGCATGAAGTAACTTCACCATCAATCTTGCTTACATTTTTGTTTCTCTTCCTCACATCAAACCCTCCACGACCTTCATATGCACTAGTAGAAAAATGGGAATCGGTCTAAGCCTTTAGTACCGGTTCCCGTATGAACCGGTACTAAAGGGTGCATTAGTACCGGTTCACCTGCCCAGCCGGCCGAGGAACATCAATACCGGTTCGTTGAGGACCTTTTGTACCGGTTCATATTATGAACCGGTACGAAAGGGTTTCAGTCCAAATTTGAGGCAGAGGTGGGGCCAGAGCTGAACCTTTAGTACCGGTTCATCTGAAGAACTGGTACTAAAGGGCCTCCGGCCTATTTCTGCAGCCCGACCTCTCTTTCCCTTCTCATTCTCCTCTCTCACATTTCCAAATCTCCATTTTGCACCTCTCACACTCCAATAAATCTCCATTTTTCTCCACCATTTTATCAAGATTGACGGCACCCATCTATCTAAGGGTTAGCAATATCATCCTTTCTTCCGGCATTCCTAAATTAGCTCATTTCTTTGCTAGTTTAACTCGTATTATTTTTCTAGTGCTAGCAAGGTGTTTGATGAAATGCCTAAGTTAGGGATTTCATTCTTTTTGTATGCAATTGAGCTCAAAGTAAAGTATGATTTATAGGTTTTAGTATCGTCCCCGTCCTCACCGCCGTCGATCGCCAGCGTCGTCCCCTAGCCGGCACTGTACCACCTCGGTGAGCCTCTTTTTTTTAATAAAAAAACTTAGTTTTATGTGATGAACTTGAATATTAATTAAGTTGGTCACTCATATATCCATGATGTTGTGTAATTAATGATTTTTGATATACTTATATAATGCAGATGAATCGACAATGTATGTACGGTGACTGATGCCATCCCGACTTCATTACTGGCATGCATTATTTTCTCAATGTGGCGGAGGCAAATAGGCGGTCGAATGGTTTTATTTATTGTCCATTTAGTTCCTGTAAGAATACGAAGGATTACTCTACCTCAAAGACCCTTCACTTCCACCTGCTTGAGAATGGTTTCATGCCCGGCTATAATTCTTGGACCAAGCACGGAGAAAGAGGGGTTATAATGGAAGGCAACAAAGAAGAAGAGGATAGTGACCACTATCCTATGTTTACTGAAGACGGTGACAGTAGAATGGGGGAAGACGAAGCTGAAGAAGAGCCCATTTTTGATGAGCCCATTTTTGATGACCCCGATGACGATTTGGGTCGGGCCATTCTTGATGCGAAGATAAACTGCAGAAGTGAAAAGGAGAGGTTGAAGTTGGAGAAAATGTTAGAGGATCACAACAAACTGTTGTACCCAAATTGCGAAGATGGCCAGAAAAAACTGGGTACCACACTGGAATTGCTGCAATGGAAGGCAGAGAATGGTACTTCTGACAAGGGATTTGAAAAGTTGCTGAAAATAATAAAGAAGATGCTTCCAGGGGAGAACGTATTGCCCTCTAGTACGTACGAAGCAAAGAAGGTTGTCTGCCCTCTAGGATTAGAGGTGCAGAAGATACATGCATGCATCAATGACTGCATCCTCTACCGCGGGGAGTACGAGAATTTGAATGCATGCCCGGTATGTGGTGCATTGAGGTATAAGATCAGGCGAGATGACCCTGGCGATGTTGAGGGCGAGTCCACCCCCAGGAAGAAGGTTCCTGCGAAGGTGATGTGGTATGCTCCTATAATACCACGGTTGAAACGTTTGTTCCAAAACAAAGAGCATGCCAAGTTGTTGCGATGGCACAAAGAGGACCGTAAGAAAGATGTGATGCTGAGACACCCCGCTGATGGGTCGCAGTGGAGAAAATTCGATAGAAAGTACAAGTCATTTTCAGATGACGCAAGGAACTTAAGATTTGGTCTAAGTACAGATGGCTTTAATCCTTTCGGGGAGCAGAGCTGCAGTCATAGCACCTGGCCAGTGACTCTATGTATCTATAACCTTCCTCCTTGGTTGTACATGAAGCGGAAGTTCATTATGATGCCAGTGCTCATCCAAGGCCCGAGGCAACCCGGCAACGACATTGATGTGTACCTGAGGCCATTGGTTGAAGAACTTTTACAGTTGTGGCGTGAAGAAGGTGTACCTATTTGGGATGAGCACAAACAAAAGGAATTTAACCTACGAGCGTTGTTGTTTGTAACCATCAATGATTGGCCTGCTCTTATGTAACAACTCAGAAATTGTAATCCACTTCTTATTAAATAAAGTGCCAAATTTTGGACCAAGATAAAACTTTTTATCCATCACTTCATGCATACATGTATTTTCTATTATATGTATTCTATGATTTCATGTGTGTTATTTTTGATTGTGTATTGGTTAGTTAATTCTAAGTGAACCAACAGAAGCATTTGAGAAGAATATTAGGAACCAAAGAAACCAGTACCAAAAATAAGAAAGAAAAAGAGGAGATTGAGATGATCTAGGAAATCTGTTTGACTACACCACTTTGAGCCATTAGATTAAGAAATCTATGAACCACCTTCATGTTTGGCCAGTTAGTTGAGCTTAACCAAGCTACAAACTTACTCAACCAACAAGAATCTACTCAAAACTCAAATTAGAGCATCACTCAAACTTCAACCAAAGTTTGAATCTGAAACAGTGACCATACCCAATTTTGAAATTTAAACTTCTGCAAAACTGAACCATTCTTGGTAACAAAAATATATTTGGAAACCTGGGCCAATATGTTGATCACCCAAACTGAAAAATTCCAAAAATTCGAATTTCAAACTCTTGCGGGCATTTCGTCGAACACTGGCAGAGAGAAATCAAACCAAATCGATTTTACTGTGGCTGCACTGTTCTGGTTCGCTCCACGCCTGTAGCCATGCTCCTTGGCCTCTCCACGGTCGACTCCAGTGCCCCTAGCCCCGACCCAAGCCAGGTGAAGCGGAGGGAAGACGAGGTTTGCGCCCAGGGCCCCCCTCCCAGTCATTTTCTTCTCTGCTCGATGCCGACCGCCCTGCCCTCGCCAGAGCAGACCCACAGCACCCCGCGGCCAAGCCAGAACCCTTCCAGCACGCGAGCGTGGCCGCCGTGCCCAGTGTCGCTCAACGCGCGCGCCCAGGACCCCCACTCCGACGAGCTTCTGGACACCCGCGCCCTCGATGCTCCGGCCTATAAATACCCCCGCCGATCAAACGGAGACACTCACCTCACTCCCAGCTACCTCCCAGACAACCTCTCGCCCTCTCTCTCACTCTGGTTCGTCGACGCTCGCCACGCCGGCGAGGTACTGGACGCGAGGAGCGCCGCCGCGTTCGACCACCTGGGAGCTAGCCGCCGCTGGGAATCGGAGGAGGAGCATCGCCGCAGCCGATCCCGCACGTCGCCGTCGAGTCCTGCTTCCTCTACGCGCGTCGCCGTCGCCGTCGTCTTCTTCACTGGACGCAGGTGAGCTCCGCCCTTCTCCGTCGAGATGATGACCCTGAGCCGTTGGATTTTAATCTGACGATAGCGTACCGATTCGGTAACTTAAGTCGCCTAACACCCCGACCCCACCTGTCAGTTCGTTTTTAAAACAAATCCCGCCGAAGCGAACCGTTTTCTGGGCCGGCCCGTTCGGGTTCTGTCCAGACTCGGCCTGTTAAGTTAGAAACCGGTCCGTTTCACTTTTATTTATTCTCCCGCCTTTTTCAATTAATTTGAATATGTTTCAGATATGATTTTCAAATTTAAATTCCAAGAGTTTTACAAATCCATTTGTAGCAAATAAATATGCGTTGGAAAGCTTATAAAATACTCTACACAGTAGAACTGGTTAGAATTCAAAATAAGTTAGGAATTTAATTAGATATGAATAGTGTGACCATAGCTTGTTTAACCATAGAATATTTCTAGAAAATTATTTAAGCCTCCATAAATCATGAAATTTAAATTGTGAACTCACCAATGATATACCCTACTGTTAGTAAACCCAAATCAACTCCCAACCCTATTAGTGTTATCAACTAGACCCTAAACCAACTCTAGTTAGTCACATAAAATGATAGATCCCTATCATATACTTAGAATTAAAAATTGCCCTCTTGGCCAATTCACTTAGTGGATCCCTCCCACTTGAACTAGTACTAGCACCCCTAAACCAATACCAATGCTTAGAAGGTGAACAACATATGACACTTAGTAGAAACTTTAACTTGCACACTTGATAAAAACTTAGAAGCAAAACTTACAAATCCAACCCCCTAAAATGCAACATGAATGCTATTGTTAGCAAACAAAGATGTGTGCTTGGTGTGTTGTTAGCATTGTGAAGTGATGGTGTGCTTTGTGTTTATTCGTTATTAGACGCTAGTATTGCCGAGGAGGATATTGGAGGGGATTATTATCAAGAAGAAGAAGAATACCCCAGACACTTTGCCAACCAAGGCAAGCCATCTTTTGATTCATACTCCCCATGCCCAGTTTTAATATTGCATTCTACTTGTTTTAAGTAAATTGCATGATTGAATTGCTAGAGTAGAATGATAGAAGTATAGTGATCTCTTGCTTAACAAGAGCATCAAGCTGAGTTTATCCAACTCTATTTAGTGGTCATCACTCAATGTAGTTGCTTAGTTGCTAATAATATTGAAGCCATCTATAAGGGGAACTCTAGTTGAAATTGGTGACTTGAACTTGAAACTTGAATTGGAGATTGCTCCTACATAATGGTTTTATGAAAGAAATCAAACTTGACTAAGAACTATGAAATGTATTTCTCAATGACAACGAGTGATGTACTATGGGAGCCAACCATACCGTACGACCACATTACCCCTGAATGGGAAGGGGCTTATTCCTAGCTTGTTTATTTTAGTATGGGAGGTCTTGTTTCATCCTTTATAGAAGCATTCCATGCGGGGTCGCTTCCGAACCAAGTGGTTATTGGAAATTTTCCTTCCTGAAGATTTCCATCCATCCGGCATCCCGGAGGGGGCAAAACTAGAGGCGCCGGAACGGGGAAATCCGTGTCTCGGGCTCTAGGGGAGGATCCCATACTAGAGTAGGCAAGTGAAAGAGTCTGTTTGATTATCTGACCCCCGCATACTTGTGTATGGCGATCCGTGGATTTCTCCCGGCAGATGTATCGAATCTTGTGGGTAAAGTGTACCCCTCTGCAGAGGTTTTCAAACTATTCGAATAGCCGAGTCCGCGGTTATGGACAGTTGGCAAGCTGTACTTGACTTTTGTCAGGACTAAAAGTGACACTGGTGAACTTGGTGAATGACTTGACTTGACATGATGTTGACACATTTGAAGTCCTCTTTAGATGAAACTTAGAGAACTAATCTTCTTTTCCTACCAATGAACCTTCTTGGGAAATAAAACTAGCTTTTGCAAATAAACTTAGTGCTTAGTCCACTATACCAAACCTTGCATATCTACTTCATCCTTTCATTTATAAGATGGTTTGCGAGTGCATCCAATGTACTCACGGCTGTGTCCCTGGCTATCAACTTGGCCAGACTATGGGGAAGAATACCAGGAGGAAGGGTATGAAGAAGAGTACCAGAACTAAGCTCGTCTCCATGAGTCGCCATTTTCCTGTAGGGAGAAGGCATGGGCCGAAGACGTTATTTCCGCTGCTATATCGTGTTGTAATATGACTTGGTCTATATGACCATTGTATTTGAATCATCGTATTGTAATGTCTATGGAACTGGTCACCAACTACGTTATGTATATCGCAACAATGGTTCTGGGATTGCGGTGGAATACATAACGGGCACTTCGAATTTGTATCAAATTTGAGGTCGTCACAAGTTGGTATCAGAGCCTAGGCTGACCATAGGAGACCTTAGTTAGAATGGGCGTTAAATCAAAACCTTGATGAAAGCAAAGATATAAGTAATGGTTGCAAAATTGCTTAGTCTTTCCTATCTATTTACAAAGCTTTGTACATGATTCAGTTTTTGCCTACTTAAAATTTTGCACACTTGAGTTGATCACTAACTTAGTCTAATTTAAAATTTTGTAGATGACTCCGGTATACACTGAGCAGTACCAGTTGGGCCATGGTGGCAGCCTTTGTTTCGAGCGCGACCTCACCACCCTGACCTTGTTCCTGAATCGTTTGTATCCGGAGTTCAAGGGAGCCGTGCTCAATGAGCACCCGGATGGAGAGCTACGATGGCTTATTCGAGCCAGTTGTCGTGGCAAGAAGGGGAATTTGGGTTCTCCAAGGGTCAAGTTTGAGCTTGTGGAGAACACTTGGGCCGATGGTTTGGTCCGAGCGATGCAGGAGATGCACGCCCGCTTGTGCGGACTGCACGTTGAGGAGGTTCAGGTAGAGCGCTTCAGGAACTTTGCTCGGCGTGATGCGGACGGGCGTCCCGCAAACATGCCCGGGCAGAATGAGCCGAGTACCTACATCGATCACATGGACTTCTTGCTGTACTCCACTCAGCAGGAGGCCGACCGTGCCCATACTAGGGCCAACCTTGAGCACTTCGCACTGGTGGAGGCAAGGAGCACTATCAGGATACTTGCAAAGGAGCGCAAGGGCCTTCGTCGCCAGCGCGATGAGAAGGATCAGGACATTGAGGAGTTGAAGGCCAATGTGGCTGAGCTGACTGAGTACATTGAGAGTCTTGAGGATCACCTTGGTGAGGAGGAAGGCATTGATCTCCGCAAGGAGGATAATGCCCTCATTAGTGATGAGGATGACTTCATGGAGGACCTTGACGATCCGGAAGATGGTGGGCACAATGGATTCATTGTGAGTGATGAGGAGGAAGACCCCGAGGAGTCCGCTGTTTAGATTAGAGATCCACGTGTTATCTAGTTATGAGTTCACCTTGAGTCACTTCGTGTAGGTGTGAGTTGTATCCCCCTCTCTAGTAGACGAGTCGCAATGGTTTGATGTAAACCATTTGTAATGTGTGAACTCGTATGTATGATATGTTTGATGAGTGTTGAATGAAATATGAATTTGTCCCTTAAGGCCTTAGTAAGACAAAATTGCATCATCCATGTTACCTTTAAATCTTAGCCAAATTAGTTTTTCCCTCTTGTCTTACCCACCTTATCTTCAGATGCCGCGAGCACCACCACCCCCGAACCCGGAAATGGCTGAACTACTAAGGTTGATCATGGAAGACCGGGAAGCCGCCCGAGCTGAGCGCCAAGCTAACTTGGCCACTCTTCAGCAGTTGACCCAGATGGCAATGAACCACAACAATGGCAATGGCCATGGCAATGGTGAAGGAGAAAACAATGGCAATGGTGATCACCGATCCAAGTTGAGGAATTTTCAAAACACCAACCCTCCTATGTTCACTAAGTCTGAAGAGCCCTTAGATGCCGATGACTGGCTTCGCACTATGGAAAACAATCTAGCAGTCGCCGAAGTTGGTGAAAATGAGAAGGTTCTGTACACCACCCACTACCTTGCGGGAGCCGCAAGAGCCTGGTGGGATAGCACCCGTGCAATGCAAGCCCCAGGGTATGTGATGCCTTGGGAGGAGTTCAAGAGCAAGTTTAGCAAGGCCCATGTTCCTTTGGGATTGGTTAAAAGGATGAGAGATGAGTTCAGAAATCTAAAGCAAGGTTCCCTATCTGTGGTGGATTACCGTGACAAGTTCCTTACCTTGTCTAGGTATGCCCCCGATGACACCGACACCACTGAGAAGAAGCAAGAAAGGTTTCTGGATGGACTCCATGATGAGATGCAATGTGTCCTGGTCAGCATTCCCTTTGCTGACCTAGAGTCATTGGTTGACTCTGCCATTCAGATGGAAGGCAAACTCAAGCAAGCTGCAGAGAACCGCAAGCGCCGTATGATGTATCAAGGCAACTCGAGCAACTCGCAGAAGCCAAGGGGAAATGCACCTATGGGTTTCGCCCCAAGACTTATGAGGCCGTCTGCACCTGCTCCACGTCCCAACTATCCTAGCCGTCCACCCGGCAACAACTTCAACCGTGCACCTCCAAGACCAAGTGGCAACAACTTCAACACCAATACTCCAAGGCCAAATGGCGCCCCTGTGTTACCCAAGCCTGGTGACAAGTCTGGTGTTACCTGTTATGAGTGCGGACTCAAAGGGCACTACTCCAATGAGTGCCCCAAGAAGCTGAATGACGTATCCAAGACTACTGCTCCTGCTCAGCAACAGCGCCGTGTGGGAAATGGCAAGAACTATCCACCAAGGAACCAGCCTCACTCTCGAGGCCGTCTGAATCACATGAATGTTGAAGAAGCTCAGGAAGCAACCGACGTTGTGCTTGGTATGTTCCCTGTTAACTCCGTTCTTGCAAGAGTTCTGTTTGATTCTGGAGCTTCACACTCATTTGTTACCCAATTATTCGTTGATAAAAGTGGACTTCAACCCACACCCTTGAAAGAGTTCATGTCTGTGCAAATTCCCGGGTCAATAACCAAAGCCAGTTGTACCTGCTTGGCAGTGCCCATAGAGATCCATGGGATCTTATTCTTAGCCAGTTTGATTGTGTTAGGAACCAAAGGATTGGAAGTGGTCCTAGGTATGGATTGGATGTCTCAACACCAAGGAATTATAGATTGTGCTAAAAAGACCATCACCATGAGGAGTAGCCATGGAGTTTTAGTAAAGCATGTGTCAGTTAAACCCACCCAAGGTCCCAGATGTCATAAGGGTATCTCAGGGCCAACCATAAAGGAAGTCCCCATCGTCTGTGAATACCCGGATGTCTTTCCCGATGAGCTACCCGGAATGCCACCGGATCGGGATATTGAGTTTATCATTGAGCTTATTCCCAGAACTGGATCTATAGCTGACAAGGGTATAATTACTAGAGCCCGTTAGTTGAGTACCCCTGAGGCCTGTTGAGCTAGGCCCAATTGTAATGATAGTCGAATACGAGTTGTTACCGTATGTCGATATTTGTAATCTGTATCGAACTCGACCCGATCCTCGAGACCTGGCCACCTATATATAGGGGCCAGGAGGGGACGGTGGAGGCCAGATTGAAAGCAAGCCAGGTTGAACACCCAAGTTTACTTTCGATATACACCTATTTCGACTAACTTTACCTTCGAGTTCATCCGACGCCCTATCTCCCCGATCCTAAGTCCTTCATCTAGGACATTTGTCGAATTAACCCTCGTCAATTGGCGCCGACCGTGGGGACTCTGGGCGTTGGAATCATGAATTCGACGGCTTTTTCGCTTTTAGCCAACAGCAGTTCAGAAGTCGACGGAAGTCAAGAGGTGGAACTAACCATCGGAAGTTTGAGCATCCTAATCGGGCCATCGGGTTCATCCCGCCTTTCGGATCCGACGAAACAAGATCCGTCGGCAGGCAAGCCTGAGACAGAGGAAACATTGGAGTCATCAGAAGGCTCTTCCAGTGAGGTAAACTCGCCGGTCAGCTTAGAAAAAACACCAATCGCAGAAGGCGACAAAATTCAGGAAAATTTCGACTCAGAAGAAAAAGCGTGTCAGACGCGCAACAATACAAAGGACTTCGCCGTAGGAATCAGCGGCGTCTCCAAAGTACATCAGTTATGCGTCATCATCACTGAGGCAGAAGAAGGAAACAACAGCGAAGGAAGTAAAAATGTCGACAGGCAAGTCGACAAAGTAAAAGATCACAACAAAAAGGAAAAAGAGAAAGTCCATGTCTCGGCTGGTGAATGGAGAATGATCAAATCAGCCATTAATCAGGGTACAGAAGTACCCGAAGGATCAAGGAGAGAAGTTCTAATGGGATATCAGTATGCATTATACCAAAACAAGAAGAAACTAAGGGAGGAAAGAGACATGATGATTCAAGACAACAATAGTATATCAGGGGAAGAATACTGGGAAGACTATAGTGAAGAGTCAGAATATAGCAGAGAGATGCGCAAAGATCCAAAACACAACAGGGGAGCGACAGCATGCGGCAGAAGAGAAAGGTACTCGAGGAGCCCCACCCCGCAGCTAGAAGAGGAGGAAGATGACCAGATACAACAAACGCCAGAGGCGACATTGGCAGCAGCACAAGCGTATTTACTAGCCACAAGACCAGAGCATGGGGACCCGCGAGAAGAGATGCACCGAGCCGCGATACGAAGTCTCGGAATAATAGAAGGAAAGATCAGGGAGCAAGGTCTAGAGATAAAGTCGACAAGTCACAAAGAGAAGTTCAGATACAATCACACAGACAACGATTATAGCGAGTCATCAGAAGAGAAAAAGCAGCAGAAAAAGAAGGAGGATGCAAGAAGTATAATAGCACAAGCTCGAGTAAATAAATCGCGACATGCTTGGAGGGAAGAGAATTACGAAGACGACGATAAAGATATGGGTGCATTATGCTTTACTCGTAGAGTTCACAGAACGCGGGTGCCCAAAGGATTCAAGCTACCACACGACCAGAATAAGTACGACGGGTCGCAGGAACCCACCTTATGGCTATCAGATTATCTACAAGCAGTGCAGATACTAGGGGGAACAAAGGCGACTGCAATGCAAAGTTTGCAGCTGCACCTCACCGGCGCCGCCCGGTCTTGGTTGAACACGCTACCCGACGAATCTATTGGAAGCTGGGGGGAACTCGAAAGTCGATTCACAAGAAATTTTCGTTCCACCTACAAACGCCCAGCATCACTGGAAGAAGTTAAAGCATGTGTGCAAAGGAAAGGCGAAACACTGCGTTCTTATATACAACGCTGGAGTATAATTAAAAATTCAGCAGAGGACGTCTCCGACGAACGAGCAATAGACGCCTTTTCGGAAGGACTTCATCGCTCAGATCTTGTGGAAGAAATAGGAAGAACAAGACCTACGACAGTAACTGAGCTAATGGAACAAGCCAACAAATATGCTGATGGAGAGGACGCGTATAACAATAAAAGAGGACGTTCGCCAGAAGTCGACAGAACAAGTCGACAGAGGAGGCGACACCGCAGCGGGGGTAACCAAGGAAGGCGAAATCAAGTAGCCGCGGGTTATATACTAGAAGAAGAGGAAGGGCATGAAAGTAGGAGATTTCAAGCAAAAGGAGAAGAGAAATCAAGATACTCTGGTCCTTCGGCCGAAGATATGCTATACGGACCTTGTCGAATCCATTACGCGTATCTCGACGGGAAAAGGGTCTCGAATCACCAGATGAAGGATTGCAGAACATTCCTAAGGTTGCAAGGCGCCATGGGCTCAAGCCAAGAAGGAAGGCAAGGAGAAAGACGCAAAAATCAAGGATATCAAATGCAAAGACTAGCAAAGCACCTAGAGTCAAAAGTATACATATCAGCCATGATTCAACCGGTGCCCAAGTCAAAGAAAGAGCGAAAGAGCATATCTAGGCAAGTAAACCTAGCAATATCATCGCCACCAGCCACCACAGAGTACCTACGGTGGTCAGAACAACCAGTCAAGTTCAGCAGAGTAGACCACCCAAGGAAAGTTCCCAGGCCAGGCCACTCGCCTATGGTTCTAAAGGCACAAATAGGAGGGTACGACATCGGAAGAGTGTTCATGGATGCAGGGAGCGGCATAAACTTAATATATGCTAGAACACTAAAGGCAATGTGCATCTCACTAACGAGTCTGAAGCCAACAGATTGTTCCTTCCACGGAATAGTACCAGGAGCAGCAAACTACCCCTTGGGAAGGATAGAACTCGATGTTTGCTTCGGCAGCAGTGAAAATTATAGAAGAGAGAAGCTGGAGTTCGAAGTCATGGACTGGCCATCACAATATCACGCAATCCTGGGGCGCCCAGCATTTGCGAAATTCATGGCAGTACCACATTACGCTTATCTCACGTTAAAAATTCCAGGGCCTAAAGGAACAATTACGGTACAAGGGAGCTTTGAACTGGCAAACACATGCGACAGAGAATTCAACAGGATGGCGCAAACTTTCGGCATGACAGCAGAATATGAGAGGCTGAAAGGGGAAACGGACCACAATGTGCTACCCGACATTGGACGATCCCTACCAGATAAGGCTTTCGACACAACGCAGGACTCGAAGAAAATTCAGGTCCACCCTACAGATCCAAACAAGACGACGTCAATTGCAGTGAACTTGGATCCCGCATAGGAAGGCGCGCTCGTCGAGTTCCTCCGTGAGCGCTGGGAAATTTTTGCCTGGTGTCCATCGGACATGCCAGGGGTTCCCAGGGAACTCGTCGAGCACGCACTAAACGTAGATCCCAAGGCAAAACCAGTCAAGCAACCATTGAGGCGATTTGATGAACCTAAAAGGAAGGCGATAGCATCAGAATTACACAGGCTAGAAAATGCCGGATTCATCAGAGAAATCAAAACTTCGAGTTGGGTGTCGAACCCAGTCATAGTACCTAAGAAGAATACAGACGTACAAAGAGTATGTGTCGACTACACATCTCTCAACAAGCATTGTCCAAAGGATCCCTTCCCTCTACCCCGCATCGATCAGATAATCGATTCCACAGCGGGATGTGCAAGGCTTTCATTTTTGGACGCATATTCTGGTTACAATCAGATCAAATTGAAAAAAGAGGACAAAGAAAAAACGGCCTTCATCACACCATACGGAGTATTTTGCTACCAGGTAATGCCGTTCGGCTTAAAAAATGCAGGAGCAACTTATCAACGGATGATGCAAAACTGCCTCGGGAGCCAAATAGGACGCAATATCCAAGTCTACATTGATGATGTAGTCATCACGACAAGAGAAGAGGAATCCTTAATCGGCGACTTGGCAGAAACATTCGACAATCTGAACAAGTACAAGCTTAAGCTGAACCCGATAAAGTGTTCCTTCGGAGTGTCAGCAGGGCAAATTTTGGGGTTCCTGCTATCAGCACGAGGAATAGAGGCAAATCCAGAGAAGATTCAAGCAATTCTAACAATGGGAAAACCCACGAAACTCCATGATGTACAGAAGCTGGCAGGACGTGTCGCGGCACTAAGTCGCTTCGTTGCTCGACTAGGGGAGAAGGCGCTTCCTTTTTATGCACTTATGAAGAAGTCAGACGATAAATTTGAGTGGACAGAAGAAGCAGATGCAGCGTTTGCACAATTGAAAAAAGTGCTTTCCACGCCACCAGTGCTGGTCGCACCAAAAGAAAAAGAGCCACTGCTGTTGTACATCGCCTCAACTCATCAGGTGGTGAGCACAGTTCTGGTAGTCGAAAGAAGCGAAGAAGGAAAAGCTCATGGCGTCCAGAGGCCGGTATATTTCATCAGTGAAGTGCTATCTCCAACCAAACAAAGGTACCCACACTATCAGAAGTTGGCATACAGTGTCTTCACAACTGCACGAAAACTACGACAGTATTTTGCGGTGCACCCAATCATAGTGGTCAATGAAGCGCCACTATCGAACATATTGAACAACCCTCTGGCGACGGGACGTGTCTCTTTGTGGGGAATCGAGTTATCTCCCATGGACATCACGTATGAAAAAAGGAAGGCGATCAAGTCACAAATTTTGCCAGATTTTGCAGCAGAGTGGCTCGAGCTGCAAAGCACGGGACCACCAGATTTATCGAGTACTTGGACAATGTACTTCGATGGTTCAAAGCGAGTCCAAGGAGCAGGCGCAGGAGTAGTATTAATATCGCCTCATGGCGACAAATTAAAGTATGTCTTACAGATGAGCTTCCCGCAGGCTTCTAACAATGAAGCGGAGTACGAGGCTTTGTTGCACGGCATGAAGATGGCCAAAGCTTGTGGAGCAACTCGCCTAAAGATATTTGGAGACTCTAACCTTGTTGTCCAGCAAGTTATGAACAGGTGTGACACAATTAATGACAACATGATGGCCTACAAGAATTTGTACCATTATCTAGAAGGAACGTTCGACGGATGCGAAGTCTCTCACGTCAGCAGGAACAGCAATGAGGAAGCCGACACTTTAGCAAATATTGGATCACAATGCTTACCTGTACCATCTGGAGTATTTTGGGAAGAAATAGCGGAAAGGTCAATAAAAAGTGCTAAAAGTTTGACTACCATGGCAGGCTCGGGGGCTATGGCAGAGCCAGAGGAGGTCATGATGATAGAAGAAACATGGATGCAGCCATACCTTGCGTACATGATAAATAAAAAGCTACCAGAAGATGCAGTGGAGGCTAAGAGGATAACTCGAAGAGCGAAAGCGTTTGTTGTGATTGAAGGAAAACTATACAAGAGAAGTATTACAGGCGTTTTACAACGCTGTGTCACACCCCAGGAAGGGCAAACAATATTGAAAGACATACACGGCGGAGTATGTGGCCATCACGCCAGCAGCAGAGCAATAGCGGCAAAAGCTTTTCGAGCGGGATTCTATTGGCTAACAGCCATCGAGGACGCAAAAGATATAGTTCGAAAGTGTGAAGCATGTCAAAGGTTTGCATCCAGACCGCACGCACCAGCAGCGGAGCTACAAACAATACCATTATCCTGGCCCTTCGCACAATGGGGTCTTGACATGGTGGGAAAGCTGCACAAATCTTGGCCAGGAGGGCATGTCTACATGCTAGTAGCAGTCGATAAATTCACCAAATGGGTGGAAGCAGCTCCAGTAACAACTCAAGATTCTACAGCAGCAATCAGCTTCATCAAGTCGATAGTTTTTCGTTTTGGTGTACCACACAGCATCATCACAGACAATGGGACAAATTTTACTTCAAAAGAATTCAAAAATTACTGCGAAGGATTGGGGATCAAGCTTAAATTTGCATCTGTGGCGCACCCGAAGACAAACGGGCAAGTCGAAAAAGCCAATGGCCTGATAAGTAGTGGAATAAAAAAGAGGCTTTTAGCACCTCTCGAGAAAGCCAAAAGCGCTTGGGTAGAAGAATTGCCTTCCGTTCTTTGGAGTCTAAGAACTACGCCTAATGCAGCAACTCAAGAAACTCCTTTCTTCCTGGTCCATGGCGCAGAAGCCGTGCTTCCAGTAGAGGTTACACACGAGGCTCCAAGAGTGACGGCATATGACGAGGCGACATCGACAGAAGCATTGCAAGATGACGTCGATGCGTTAGATGAAGCAAGAGACAAAGCATTAGAAAGGGCTACGCAATATCAGCAAAGCTTACGAAACTACCATAGTAGTCGAGTTTGTCCACGATCCTTCATGGTAGGAGACCTCGTTTTGCGACTTAGGCAAGATAGCCATGGGAAATTGGAGTCCCCATGGGTGGGACCTTACATCGTCACGGAAGTAATACCAGGAGGAGCATATCGACTACAAGAGAAGAAGACTGGGAAGGACGAAAGCAACCCGTGGAATGCAGAACAGCTACGACGTTTTAACGCGTAGACTAAATATAGAGATATCAATATATTCGAGTTAACCTTCTGGACCCAGAACATGAGGCCTCAGGTCGGGTTCTTTGGGTTGAACTCGACAAAATTGTACGATTCTCGTGTTACTTCTCCGCTCGGGGGCTTAAACCTCTGGGTCGTACGAAAAAATCGTTATGACAAGATGTAGGGGTTTTCCTTCACTATAAGGTTGTTTACACAACCCGATAAATACAGAGAGAACTTGGTTCATAAAAAGAACCCGATATCATCCTTACATTTATTGGTTCGCAAAGAACCCGACATATGAAAAGCATATCTCAGAACATGGCTTGTTCTCATGGTACTAGTAAACGATATCGACACAAAGTATGAATATTTATTGCAAATATCATTGCAGGAAGGACATTGTCAAACGAAATTACATGGATAACAGATCCTAATAAAAGAGGGCTTCAAGCTTCATACTCCTTCTGGCAAAGAGTGCCATTATAGATCTTCACATCAAACTTCGACGTACCGACGTGGAAGTCGAAGGCCATGATGAAGCCTTGATGGATGTCGTGGTCCTCAGCAAACTGCGACCAGCCACCTCGGAAGTACTGCTCGCCGTCGCCATCATACCACACCTCCACCTCATAGGGGATGCCACCGCCAGACTATTCACGGAGAACCGCCTCTCGCAGTTCGTGGCCATCCATAAACTTCGTGAAATCTAGCGGCAGGCGCTGGATCTCACGGCACTGCGCCATGGCAATGCAAAGGAAAGAAAAGATCCGGGGAGGTGCAGCAGGAGCAGCCGGAGTAGCAGGAGGAGGAGTGATTGGACCTGGAGCGACGTTAGTCACTTTGGGTTTGTTCTTGCTACCAGGTGGGCGGCCGGGACGGCGCTTAGCTGGAGCATCTGAAGAAGTTCCTGCGGCAGCCGTCGCGGTGTTCTTGTTCTTGCTACCGCGAGGGCGACCCCGACCTCGTGGTGCCGCAGGGGAACCAAGGTTCAGACGGGAACTTGCAGCATCTGCCATGAGTGCGAGAGAAAAACCTTGTAAAAACCCTAGATGGAGGAAAGAAGATGATGCGGCGGAGGAAAGAATCTGATTAGGGTTTTTACCTTTACCAGATGGTGCTTTATAAGCGCGTATTATTGGGCCCCCGTGTTACAGCACAGCCCACAAACAAATTTTCCAGCAGGAGTTAAATTCTGCCTACAGCAGACGATAATATCAACAAAGAAAAACAAGACAGAAGACTATGATCGCATGATCTGGAAACCTCGACTTGGGCTCGGGGGCTCGCCAAATAGTGAAACATCCAGAGAAGAACGAAGAGCTGAACTTTGAGCCTATGCTTGACTACAAGTTGCCAAACATAGCCTCGGGGGCTACTCCCATCGGGAGCGCTGAGCGCGCACCCGATGGAGATGAAGTAATCAATATTGGAGATGAAGAATGATAAGTATATAAAATTTCGACTACATAGTCGACAAAATGAAGAGGGATTACTCCCATCGGGAGCAAAGAAAATTAATTTAAATCCGAAATTCGTTGATTCTATCAGTCGAAAAATTTGACTGCGACATAAGATTCTCGAGTTGCGTTATCGCAACGAAACTCGAATGCCGCGACTTGTCGCGAAGGTAAGACCACGGGATCCATCCTGTGTGGCCTGGTATAGGCACATGGATGCGCTCTGCTGGTATGTATCCGTGTCTACGACGCGAAGAAAATCCTGGTGGACGCACTGGGTACCCTGAGAACCACTGGGATTCATTCTTTGTAAGTCCTAAATGAGGCAAAAGAGTGGATTTGACCGGTATCCCGAATTCAAGTCCAAGGGGATTGAATTTGAAGTAGGTGACAAGTATCTGTTCCGGCAGTTAACTGACCTCTTGATCCGTCAGAGTTGTCAGGCTTGATCATCAAAACCCCTTGCGAGCACATTATCATGAAACATAAGTCGAAAGACCAAGTCGAAGATTTGAAGAAGATGAAGAATTGACCAAGTCGAAGATTTGAAGATTAGAGATTCAACCTGAATCTGCAATTCTGGTAGAATCTCAGGGGCTACTGACAAGGGTATAATTACTAGAGCGCGTTAGTTGAGTACCCCTGAGGCCTGTTGAGCTAGGCCCAATTGTAATGATAGTCGAATACGAGTTGTTACCGTATGTCGATATTTGTAATCTGTATCGAACTCGACCCGATCCTCGAGACCTGGCCACCTATATATAGGGGCCAGGAGGGGACGGTGGAGGCCAGATTGAAAGCAAGCCAGGTTGAACACCCAAGTTTACTTTCGATATACACCTATTTCGACTAACTTTACCTTCGAGTTCATCCGACGCCCTATCTCCCCGATCCTAAGTCCTTCATCTAGGACATTTGTCGAATTAACCCTCGTCAATAGCCCAACGACCCTATCGTATGAACCCAGCTGAACTAGTAGAGTTGAAGAAACAATTGGATGACCTTTTGAGTAAAGGATTGATTCAGCCAAGTTCTTCTGCTTGGAGATCACCCGTTCTGTTTGTGGATAAAAGTGACGGTTCTAGCCGACTGTGCACTGACTACCGCAAGCTCAACGATGTGACCATCAAGAACAAGTATCCTCTCCCGAAGATTGAAGATTTGTTTGACCAATTGACTGGAGCCAGAGTGTTCTCAAAGATAGATCTTAGAACTGGATACCACCAACTGAAGATCCGTGCAACGGATATCCCCAAAACAGCCTTCACTACCCGATACGGATTGTATGAATACACCGTGATGTCATTTGGATTGACCAATGCCCCTGCTTATTTCATGAATCTCATGAATAAGGTTTTTATGGAGTTCTTGGATAAGTTTGTTGTTGTCTTCATTGATGACATTCTTATCTACTCCAAATCCAAAGAAGAGCATGCAACCCATTTGAGATTAATCTTAGAAACCTTAAGAGAGCATCAGCTGTATGCCAAGTTCAGTAAATGTGAGTTCTGGTTGAAGGAAGTTGGATTCTTAGGCCATGTATTATCAGCAGGAGGAATATCCGTGGACCCCAAGAAGATCAAATTAGTCATGGAATGGGAAGCTCCTACCACTCAAACTGAAGTCAGAGGTTTTCTCGGATTAGCAGGATATTACCGCAAGTTTGTTGAAGGGTTTTCAAGCATTACCCGGCCAATGACCCAACTGTTGAAGAAAGACAAAAAGTTTGAATGGACCCCTAAGTGTGAAGAGAGTTTTCAAGAGCTCAAGAAGCGATTGGTGACTGCACCCGTCCTAACCATGCCCGATATCACTAAAAACTTTGATGTCTATTGCGACGCCTCCAAGCTTGGACTTGGTTGCGTTTTGATGCAAGAAGGCAAGGTCATAGCTTACCTCTCTCGGCAGCTTCGACCTCATGAAGAGAATTATCCGACCCATGATCTGGAATTAGCAGCCGTAGTTCTCGCTCTGAAGACCTGGAGGCACTATCTGATGGGCAACCATTGCGAGATCTACACGGATCACAAGAGCTTGAAGTATATTTTCACTCAGAAGGAGTTGAACATGAGGCAAAGAAGATGGATAGAGTTGATCAAGGATTATGATCTGGAAATTCATTATCACCCCGGTAAGGCCAATGTAGTGGCCGATGCATTGAGTAGGAAGCCATGCTCATTAAATATGATGATCAAGGAAGAGCAACCTATGTTGCACCAAGAGTTTGAAAGGTTTGGATTGGAACTAGTCAGTCGAGGATTCTTAGCCAACCTTGAGTTTCAACCCACCTTGATGAGCCAAATCAAAGAAGCCCAGAAGGGAAATGAGAGTATTGACGGAATCAAGCGCCGAATTAGTTCCGGCAAGGTGCCAGGATTTGAAGAAGATGATCAAGGAGTTCTTTGGTATAAAGGACGTATTTGTGTGCCTGCTGACTCAGACCTGAAAGAAGTGATTATGAAGAAAGCCCATGAGACACCTTACTCCATCCACCCCGGTGGAACTAAGATGTACCAAGATTTGAAGGAACAATTTTGGTGGCATGGAATGAAGCGTGAGATTGCATCGTTCATCTCTAAGTGTGATATTTGTCAAAGAGTCAAGGCTGAACATCAACGTCCTGCTGGACTGCTGCAACCTTTGCAAGTTCCGGAATGGAAGTGGGAATCTGTTGGAATGGATTTCATCACGGGATTTCCAAGGTCTAGCAGTGGAAATGACTCTATCTGGGTCATTGTGGATAGACTGACCAAAGTTGCCCACTTTATTCCTGTCAAGACCACTTATAACTCGGGACAGCTAGCAGATTTGTATCTATCCAGAATTGTTAGTCTGCATGGAGTCCCTAAAACCATAGTTTCCGATCGAGGAACCCAGTTCACCTCAAGATTTTGGAGAAGCTTACATCAAGCTTTGGGAATCAAATTAGCCTTCAGCACAGCTTACCACCCTCAGACTGATGGACAGACTGAAAGAGTGAACCAAATACTTGAAGATATGTTGAGAGCCTGTGTTCTAGCCTATGGAGCTAAGTGGGAAGATTGTCTGCCTTTCGCGGAGTTCTCCTACAACAACAGCTATCAAGCCAGTTTGCAAATGGCCCCATTTGAAGCTTTGTATGGAAGAAAGTGTCGTACCCCTTTGAATTGGTCAGAAACCGGAGACAATCAGATATTTGGACCTGACATTCTGCAAGAAGCCGAGGAGAAAGTTCGCATGATTCGTGACTACCTCAAGGCCGCCCAGTCAAGACAGAAGAGTTATGCCGACAAGAGACGCAGAGAATTAACCTTCAAGAGTGGAGATTTTGTTTACCTCAGAGTATCACCCCTCAAGGGAATGCAGAGATTCCAAGTAAAAGGAAAGCTTGCACCAAGATATATTGGACCCTTCAAGATACTAGACCGCAGAGGAGAAGTGTCTTATCAGTTGGAAATGCCCCCTGAATTGTCTGAAGTGCACGATGTCTTTCACGTGTCGTTACTTCGGAAATGTCTTGAAGTTCCGGAAAAGCCCGAAGTCTTCAAGAATATTGATCACCATTCTGTGGACATCAACAAGGATTTGACCTATCGTGAGGTGCCTACCCGTATCCTCGAGGAAGCATTTAGAACCACTCGAACCCGAAGCATCAAGTTTCTGAAAGTTCAGTGGAGTAATCACACCGAAGAGGAAGCCACTTGGGAACGAGAAGATTACCTTCAGAAAGAGTTTCCCAATCTTTTCAGTTCTTAACTAGTGAATCTCGGGGACGAGATTCTTTTTAAGGGGGGAAGATTGTAACAACTCAGAAATTGTAATCCACTTCTTATTAAATAAAGTGCCAAATTTTGGACCAAGATAAAACTTTTTATCCATCACTTCATGCATACATGTATTTTCTATTATATGTATTCTATGATTTCATGTGTGTTATTTTTGATTGTGTATTGGTTAGTTAATTCTAAGTGAACCAACAGAAGCATTTGAGAAGAATATTAGGAACCAAAGAAACCAGTACCAAAAATAAGAAAGAAAAAGAGGAGATTGAGATGATCTAGGAAATCTGTTTGACTACACCACTTTGAGCCATTAGATTAAGAAATCTGTGAACCACCTTCATGTTTGGCCAGTTAGTTGAGCTTAACCAAGCTACAAACTTACTCAACCAACAAGAATCTACTCAAAACTCAAATCAGAGCATCATTCAAACTTCAACCAAAGTTTGAATCTGAAACAGTGACCATACCCAATTTTGAAATTTAAACTTCTGCAAAACTGAACCATTCTTGGTAACAAAAATATATTTGGAAACCTGGGCCAATATGTTGATCACCCAAACTGAAAAATTCCAAAAATTCGAATTTCAAACTCTTGCGGGCATTTCGTCGAACACTGGCAGAGAGAAATCAAACCAAATCGATTTTACTGTGGCTGCACTGTTCTGGTTCGCTCCACGCCTGTAGCCATGCTCCTTGGCCTCTCCACGGTCGACTCCAGTGCCCCCAGCCCCGACCCAAGCCAGGCGAAGCGGAGGGAAGACGAGGTTTGCGCCCAGGGCCCCCCTCCCAGTCATTTTCTTCTCTGCTCGATGCCGACCGCCCTGCCCTCGCCAGAGCAGACCCACAGCACCCCGCGGCCAAGCCAGAACCCTTCCAGCACGCGAGCGTGGCCGCCGTGCCCAGGGTCGCTCAACGCGCGCGCCCAGGACCCCCACTCCGACGAGCTTCTGGACGCCCGCGCCCTCGACGCTCCGGCCTATAAATACCCCCGCCGATCAAACGGAGACACTCACCTCACTCCCAGCTACCTCCCAGACAACCTCTCGCCCTCTCTCTCGCTCTGGTTCGTCGACGCTCGCCACGCCGGCGAGGTACTGGACGCGAGGAGCGCCGCCGCGTTCGACCACCTGGGAGCAAGCCGCCGCTGGGAATCGGAGGAGGAGCATCGCCGCAGCCGATCCCGCACGTCGCCGTCGAGTCCTGCTTCCTCTACGCGCGTCGCCGTCGCCGTCGTCTTCTTCACTGGACGTAGGTGAGCTCCGCCCTTCTCCGTCGAGACGATGACCCTGAGCCGTTGGATTTTAATCTGACGATAGCGTACCGATTCGGTAACTTAAGTCGCCTGACACCCCGACCCCACCTGTCAGTTCGTTTTTAAAACAAATCCCGCTGAAGCGAACCGTTTTCTGGGCCGGCCCGTTCGGGTTCTGTCCAGACTCGGCCTGTTAAGTTAGAAACCGGTCCGTTTCACTTTTATTTATTCTCCCGCCTTTTTCAATTAATTTGAATATGTTTCAGATATGATTTTCAAATTTAAATTCCAAGAGTTTTACAAATCCATTTGTAGCAAATAAATATGCGTTGGAAAGCTTATAAAATACTCTACACAGTAGAACTGGTTAGAATTCAAAATAAGTTAGGAATTTAATTAGATATGAATAGTGTGACCATAGCTTGTTTAACCATAGAATATTTCTAGAAAATTATTTAAGCCTCCATAAATCATGAAATTTAAATTGTGAACTCACCAATGATATACCCTACTGTTAGTAAACCCAAATCAACTCCCAACCCTATTAGTGTTATCAACTAGACCCTAAACCAACTCTAGTTAGTCACATAAAATGATAGATCCCTATCATATACTTAGAATTAAAAATTGCCCTCTTGGCCAATTCACTTAGTGGATCCCTCCCACTTGAACTAGTACTAGCACCCCTAAACCAATACCAATGCTTAGAAGGTGAACAACATATGACACTTAGTAGAAACTTTAACTTGCACACTTGATAAAAACTTAGAAGCAAAACTTACAAATCCAACCCCCTAAAATGCAACATGAATGCTATTGTTAGCAAACAAAGATGTGTGCTTGGTGTGTTGTTAGCATTGTGAAGTGATGGTGTGCTTTGTGTTTATTCGTTATTAGACGCTAGTATTGCCGAGGAGGATATTGGAGGGGATTATTATCAAGAAGAAGAAGAATACCCCGGACACTTTGCCAACCAAGGCAAGCCATCTTTTGATTCATACTCCCCATGCCCAGTTTTAATATTGCATTCTACTTGTTTTAAGTAAATTGCATGATTGAATTGCTAGAGTAGAATGATAGAAGTATAGTGATCTCTTGCTTAACAAGAGCATCAAGCTGAGTTTATCCAACTCTATTTAGTGGTCATCACTCAATGTAGTTGCTTAGTTGCTAATAATATTGAAGCCATCTATAAGGGGAACTCTAGTTGAAATTGGTGACTTGAACTTGAAACTTGAATTGGAGATTGCTCCTACATAATGGTTTTATGAAAGAAATCAAACTTGACTAAGAACTATGAAATGTATTTCTCAATGACAACGAGTGATGTACTACGGGAGCCAACCATACCGTACGACCACATTACCCCTGAATGGGAAGGGGCTTATTCCTAGCTTGTTTATTTTAGTATGGGAGGTCTTGTTTCATCCTTTATAGAAGCATTCCATGCGGGGTCGCTTCCGAACCCAGTGGTTATTGGAAATTTTCCTTCCTGAAGATTTCCATCCGTCCGGCATCCCGGAGGGGGCAAAACTAGAGGCGCCGGAACGGGGAAATCCGTGTCTCGGGCTCTAGGGGAGGATCCCATACTAGAGTAGGCAAGTGAAAGAGTCTGTTTGATTATCTGACCCCCGCATACTTGTGTATGGCGATCCGTGGATTTCTCCCGGCAGATGTATCGAATCTTGTGGGTAAAGTGTACCCCTCTACAGAGGTTTTCGAACTATTCGAATAGCCGAGTCCGCGGTTATGGACAGTTGGCAAGCTGTACTTGACTTTTGTCAGGACTAAAAGTGACACTGGTGAACTTGGTGAATGACTTGACTTGACATGATGTTGACACATTTGAAGTCCTCTTTAGATGAAACTTAGAGAACTAATCTTCTTTTCCTACCAATGAACCTTCTTGGGAAATAAAACTAGCTTTTGCAAATAAACTTAGTGCTTAGTCCACTATACCAAACCTTGCATATCTACTTCATCCTTTCATTTATAAGATGGTTTGCGAGTGCATCCAATGTACTCACGGCTGTGTCCCTGGCTATCAACTTGGCCAGACTATGGGGAAGAATACCAGGAGGAAGGGTATGAAGAAGAGTACCAGAACTAAGCTCGTCTCCATGAGTCGCCATTTGCCTGTAGGGAGAAGGCATGGGCCGAAGACGTTATTTCCGCTGCTATATCGTGTTGTAATATGACTTGGTCTATATGACCATTGTATTTGAATCATCGTATTGTAATGTCTATGGAACTGGTCACCAACTACGTTATGTATATCGTAACAATGGTTCTGGGATTGCGGTGGAATACATAACGGGCACTTCGAATTTGTATCAAATTTGAGGTCGTCACAAGTTGGTATCAGAGCCTAGGCTGACCATAGGAGACCTTAGTTAGCATGGGCGTTAAATCAAAACCTTGATGAAAGCAAAGATATAAGTAATGGTTGCAAAATTGCTTAGTCTTTCCTATCTATTTACAAAGCTTTGTACATGATTCAGTTTTTGCCTACTTAAAATTTTGCACACTTGAGTTGATCACTAACTTAGTCTAATTTAAAATTTTGTAGATGACTCCGGTATTCACTGAGCAGTACCAGTTGGGCCATGGTGGCAGCCTTTGTTTCGAGCGCGACCTCACCACCCTGACCTTGTTCCTGAATCGTTTGTATCCGGAGTTCAAGGGAGCCGTGCTCAATGAGCACCCGGATGGAGAGCTACGATGGCTTATTCGAGCCAGTTGCCGTGGCAAGAAGGGGAATTTGGGTTCTCCAAGGGTCAAGTTTGAGCTTGTGGAGAACACTTGGGCCGATGGTTTGGTCCGAGCGATGCAGGAGATGCACGCCCGCTTGTGCGGACTGCACGTTGAGGAGGTTCAGGGAGAGCGCTTCAGGAACTTTGCTCGGCGTGATGCGGACGGGCGTCCCGCAAACATGCCCGGGCAGAATGAGCCGAGTACCTACATCGATCACATGGACTTCTTGCTGTACTCCACTCAGCAGGAGGCCGACCGTGCCCGTACTAGGGCCAACCTTGAGCACTTCGCACTGGTGGAGGCAAGGAGCACTATCAGGATACTTGCAAAGGAGCGCAAGGGCCTTCGTCGCCAGCGCGATGAGAAGGATCAGGACATTGAGGAGTTGAAGGCCAATGTGGCTGAGCTGACTGAGTACATTGAGAGTCTTGAGGATCACCTTGGTGAGGAGGAAGGCATTGATCTCCGCAAGAGGATAATGCTCTCATTAGTGATGAGGATGACTTCATGGAGGACCTTGACGATCCGGAAGATGGTGGGCACAATGGATTCATTGTGAGTGATGAGGAGGAAGACCCCGAGGAGTCCGCTGTTTAGATTAGAGATCCACGTGTTATCTAGTTATGAGTTCACCTTGAGTCACTTCGTGTAGGTGTGAGTTGTATCCCCCTCTCTAGTAGACGAGTCGCAATGGTTTGATGTAAACCATTTGTAATGTGTGAACTCGTATGTATGATATGTTTGATGAGTGTTGAATGAAATATGAATTTGGCCCTTAAGGCCTTAGTAAGACAAAATTGCATCATCCATGTTACCTTTAAATCTTAGCCAAATTAGTTTTTCCCTCTTGTCTTACCCACCTTATCTTCAGATGCCGCGAGCACCACCACCCCCGAACCCGGAAATGGCTGAACTACTAAGGTTGATCATGGAAGACCGGGAAGCCGCCCGAGCTGAGCGCCAAGCTAACTTGGCCACTCTTCAGCAGTTGACCCAGATGGCAATGAACCACAACAATGGCAATGGCCATGGCAATGGTGAAGGAGAAAACAATGGCAATGGTGATCACCGATCCAAGTTGAGGAATTTTCAAAACACCAACCCTCCTATGTTCACTAAGTCTGAAGAGCCCTTAGATGCCGATGACTGGCTTCGCACTATGGAAAACAATCTAGCAGTCGCCGAAGTTGGTGAAAATGAGAAGGTTCTGTACACCACCCACTACCTTGCGGGAGCCGCAAGAGCCTGGTGGGATAGCACCCGTGCAATGCAAGCCCCAGGGTATGTGATGCCTTGGGAGGAGTTCAAGAGCAAGTTTAGCAAGGCCCATGTTCCTTTGGGATTGGTTAAAAGGATGAGAGATGAGTTCAGAAATCTAAAGCAAGGTTCCCTATCTGTGGTGGATTACCGTGACAAGTTCCTTACCTTGTCTAGGTATGCCCCCGATGACACCGACACCACTGAGAAGAAGCAAGAAAGGTTTCTGGATGGACTCCATGATGAGATGCAATGTGTCCTGGTCAGCATTCCCTTTGCTGACCTAGAGTCATTGGTTGACTCTGCCATTCAGATGGAAGGCAAACTCAAGCAAGCTGCAGAGAACCGCAAGCGCCGTATGATGTATCAAGGCAACTCGAGCAACTCGCAGAAGCCAAGGGGAAATGCACCTATGGGTTTCGCCCCAAGACTTATGAGGCCGTCTGCACCTGCTCCACGTCCCAACTATCCTAGCCGTCCACCCGGCAACAACTTCAACCGTGCACCTCCAAGACCAAGTGGCAACAACTTCAACACCAATACTCCAAGGCCAAATGGCGCCCCTGTGTTACCCAAGCCTGGTGACAAGTCTGGTGTTACCTGTTATGAGTGCGGACTCAAAGGGCACTACTCCAATGAGTGCCCCAAGAAGCTGAATGACGTATCCAAGACTACTGCTCCTGCTCAGCAACAGCGCCGTGTGGGAAATGGCAAGAACTATCCACCAAGGAACCAGCCTCACTCTCGAGGCCGTCTGAATCACATGAATGTTGAAGAAGCTCAGGAAGCAACCGACGTTGTGCTTGGTATGTTCCCTGTTAACTCCGTTCTTGCAAGAGTTCTGTTTGATTCTGGAGCTTCACACTCATTTGTTACCCAATTATTCGTTGATAAAAGTGGACTTCAACCCACACCCTTGAAAGAGTTCATGTCTGTGCAAATTCCCGGGTCAATAACCAAAGCCAGTTGTACCTGCTTGGCAGTGCCCATAGAGATCCATGGGATCTTATTCTTAGCCAGTTTGATTGTGTTAGGAACCAAAGGATTGGAAGTGGTCCTAGGTATGGATTGGATGTCTCAACACCAAGGAATTATAGATTGTGCTAAAAAGACCATCACCATGAGGAGTAGCCATGGAGTTTTAGTAAAGCATGTGTCAGTTAAACCCACCCAAGGTCCCAGATGTCATAAGGGTATCTCAGGGCCAACCATAAAGGAAGTCCCCATCGTCTGTGAATACCCGGATGTCTTTCCCGATGAGCTACCCGGAATGCCACCGGATCGGGATATTGAGTTTATCATTGAGCTTATTCCCAGAACTGGATCTATAGCTGACAAGGGTATAATTACTAGAGCCCGTTAGTTGAGTACCCCTGAGGCCTGTTGAGCTAGGCCCAATTGTAATGATAGTCGAATACGAGTTGTTACCGTATGTCGATATTTGTAATCTGTATCGAACTCGACCCGATCCTCGAGACCTGGCCACCTATATATAGGGGCCAGGAGGGGACGGTGGAGGCCAGATTGAAAGCAAGCCAGGTTGAACACCCAAGTTTACTTTCGATATACACCTATTTCGACTAACTTTACCTTCGAGTTCATCCGACGCCCTATCTCCCCGATCCTAAGTCCTTCATCTAGGACATTTGTCGAATTAACCCTCGTCAATTGGCGCCGACCGTGGGGACTCTGGGCGTTGGAATCATGAATTCGACGGCTTTTTCGCTTTTAGCCAACAGCAGTTCAGAAGTCGACGGAAGTCAAGAGGTGGAACTAACCATCGGAAGTTTGAGCATCCTAATCGGGCCATCGGGTTCATCCCGCCTTTCGGATCCGACGAAACAAGATCCGTCGGCAGGCAAGCCTGAGACAGAGGAAACATTGGAGTCATCAGAAGGCTCTTCCAGTGAGGTAAACTCGCCGGTCAGCTTAGAAAAAACACCAATCGCAGAAGGCGACAAAATTCAGGAAAATTTCGACTCAGAAGAAAAAGCGTGTCAGACGCGCAACAATACAAAGGACTTCGCCGTAGGAATCAGCGGCGTCTCCAAAGTACATCAGTTATGCGTCATCATCACTGAGGCAGAAGAAGGAAACAACAGCGAAGGAAGTAAAAATGTCGACAGGCAAGTCGACAAAGTAAAAGATCACAACAAAAAGGAAAAAGAGAAAGTCCATGTCTCGGCTGGTGAATGGAGAATGATCAAATCAGCCATTAATCAGGGTACAGAAGTACCCGAAGGATCAAGGAGAGAAGTTCTAATGGGATATCAGTATGCATTATACCAAAACAAGAAGAAACTAAGGGAGGAAAGAGACATGATGATTCAAGACAACAATAGTATATCAGGGGAAGAATACTGGGAAGACTATAGTGAAGAGTCAGAATATAGCAGAGAGAGGCGCGAAGATCCAAAACACAACAGGGGAGCGACAGCATGCGGCAGAAGAGAAAGGTACTCGAGGAGCCCCACCCCGCAGCTAGAAGAGGAGGAAGATGACCAGATACAACAAACGCCAGAGGCGGCATTGGCAGCAGCACAAGCGTATTTACTAGCCACAAGACCAGAGCATGGGGACCCGCGAGAAGAGATGCACCGAGCCACGATACGAAGTCTCGGAATAATAGAAGGAAAGATCAGGGAGCAAGGTCTAGAGATAAAGTCGACAAGTCACAAAGAGAAGTTCAGATACAATCACACAGACAGCGATTATAGCGAGTCATCAGAAGAGAAAAAGCAGCAGAAAAAGAAGGAGGATGCAAGAAGTATAATAGCACAAGCTCGAGTAAATAAATCGCGACATGCTTGGAGGGAAGAGAATTACGAAGACGACGATAAAGATATGGGTGCATTATGCTTTACTCGTAGAGTTCGCAGAACGCGGGTGCCCAAAGGATTCAAGCTACCACACGACCAGAATAAGTACGACGGGTCGCAGGAACCCACCTTATGGCTATCAGATTATCTACAAGCAGTGCAGATACTAGGGGGAACAAAGGCGACTGCAATGCAAAGTTTGCAGCTGCACCTCACCGGCGCCGCCCGGTCTTGGTTGAACACGCTACCCAACGAATCTATTGGAAGCTGGGGGGAACTCGAAAGTCGATTCACAAGAAATTTTCGTTCCACATACAAACGCCCAGCATCACTGGAAGAAGTTAAAGCATGTGTGCAAAGGAAAGGCGAAACACTGCGTTCTTATATACAACGCTGGAGTATAATTAAAAATTCAGCAGAGGACGTCTCCGACGAACGAGCAATAGACGCCTTTTCGGAAGGACTTCGTCGCTCAGATCTTGTGGAAGAAATAGGAAGAACAAGACCTACGACAGTAACTGAGCTAATGGAACAAGCCAACAAATATGCTGATGGAGAGGACGCGTATAACAATAAAAGAGGACGTTCGCCAGAAGTCGACAGAACAAGTCGACAGAGGAGGCGACACCGCAGCGGGGGTAACCAAGGAAGGCGAAATCAAGTAGCCGCGGGTTATATACTAGAAGAAGAGGAAGGGCATGAAAGTAGGAGATTTCAAGCAAAAGGAGAAGAGAAATCAAGATACTCTGGTCCTTCGGCCGAAGATATGCTATACGGACCTTGTCGAATCCATTACGCGTATCTCGACGGGAAAAGGGTCTCGAATCACCAGATGAAGGATTGCAGAACATTCCTAAGGTTGCAAGGCGCCATGGGCTCAAGCCAAGAAGGAAGGCAAGGAGAAAGACGCAAAAATCAAGGATATCAAATGCAAAGACTAGCAAAGCACCTAGAGTCAAAAGTATACATATTAGCCATGATTCAACCGGTGCCCAAGTCAAAGAAAGAGCGAAAGAGCATATCTAGGCAAGTAAACCTAGCAATATCATCGCCACCAGCCACCACAGAGTACCTACGGTGGTCAGAACAACCAGTCAAGTTCAGCAGAGTAGACCACCCAAGGAAAGTTCCCAGGCCAGGCCACTCGCCTATGGTTCTAAAGGCACAAATAGGAGGGTACGACATCGGAAGAGTGTTCATGGATGCAGGGAGCGGCATAAACTTAATATATGATAGAACACTAAAGGCAATGTGCATCTCACTAACGAGTCTGAAGCCAACAGATTGTTCCTTCTACGGAATAGTACCAGGAGCAGCAAACTACCCCTTGGGAAGGATAGAACTCGATGTTTGCTTCGGCAGCAGTGAAAATTATAGAAGAGAGAAGCTGGAGTTCGAAGTCATGGACTAGCCATCACAATATCACGCAATCCTGGGGCGCCCAGCATTTGCGAAATTCATGGCAGTACCACATTACGCTTATCTCACGTTAAAAATTCCAGGGCCTAAAGGAACAATTACGGGACAAGGGAGCTTTGAAGTGGCAAACACATGCGACAGAGAATTCAACAGGATGGCGCAAACTTTCGGCATGACAGCAGAATATGAGAGGCTGAAAGGGGAAACGGACCACAATGTGCTACCTGATGTTGGACGATCCCTACCAGATAAGGCTTTCGACACAACGCAGGACTCGAAGAAAATTCAGGTCCACCCTACAGATCCAAACAAGACGACGTCAATTGTAGTGAACTTGGATCCCACATAGGAAGGCGCGCTCGTCGAGTTCCTCCGTGAGCGCTGGGAAATTTTCGCCTGGTGTCCATCGGACATGCCAGGGGTTCCCAGGGAACTCGTCGAGCACGCACTAAACGTAGATCCCAAGGCAAAACCAGTCAAGCAACCATTGAGGCGATTTGATGAACCTAAAAGGAAGGCGATAGCATCAGAATTACACAGGCTAGAAAATGCCGGATTCATCAGAGAAATCAAAACTTCGAGTTGGGTGTCGAACCCAGTCATAGTACCTAAGAAGAATACAGACGTACAAAGAGTATGTGTCGACTACACATCTCTCAACAAGCATTGTCCAAAGGATCCCTTCCCTCTACCCCGCATCGATCAGATAATCGATTCCACAACGGGATGTGCAAGGCTTTCATTTTTGGACGCATATTCTGGTTACAATCAGATCAAATTGAAAAAAGAGGACGAAGAAAAAACGGCCTTCATCACACCATATGGAGTATTTTGCTACCAGGTAATGCCGTTCGGCTTAAAAAATGCAGGAGCAACTTATCAACGGATGATGCAAAACTGCCTCGGGAGCCAAATAGGACGCAATATCCAAGTCTACATTGATGATGTAGTCATCACGACAAGAGAAGAGGAATCCTTAATCGGCGACTTGGCAGAAACATTCGACAATCTAAACAAGTACAAGCTTAAGCTGAACCCGACAAAGTGTTCCTTCGGAGTGTCAGCAGGGCAACTTTTGGGGTTCCTGGTATCAGCACGAGGAATAGAGGCAAATCCAGAGAAGATTCAAGCAATTCTAACAATGGGAAAACCCACGAAACTCCACGATGTACAGAAGCTGGCAGGACGTGTCGCGGCACTAAGTCGCTTCGTTGCTCGACTAGGGGAGAAGGCGCTTCCTTTTTATGCACTTATGAAGAAGTCAGACGATAAATTTGAGTGGACAGAAGAAGCAGATGCAGCGTTTGCACAATTGAAAAAAGTGCTTTCCACGCCACCAGTGCTGGTCACACCAAAAGAAAAAGAGCCACTGCTGTTGTACATCGCCGCAACTCATCAGGTGGTGAGCACAGTTCTGGTAGTCGAAAGAAGCGAAGAAGGAAAAGCTCATGGCGTCCAGAGGCCGGTATATTTCATCAGTGAAGTGCTATCTCCAACCAAACAAAGGTACCCACACTATCAGAAGTTGGCATACAGTGTCTTCACAACTGCATGAAAACTACGACAGTATTTTGCGGTGCACCCAATCATAGTGGTCAATGAAGCGCCACTATCGAACATATTGAACAACCCTCTGGCGACGGGACGTGTCTCTTTGTGGGGAATCGAGTTATCTCCCATGGACATCACTTATGAAAAAAGGAAGGCGATCAAGTCACAAATTTTGCCAGATTTTACAGCAGAGTGGCTCGAGCTGCAAAGCACGGGACCACCAGATTTATCGAGTACTTGGACAATGTACTTCGATGGTTCAAAGCGAGTCCAAGGAGCAGGCGCAGGAGTAGTATTAATATCGCCTCATGGCGACAAATTAAAGTATGTCTTACGGATGAGCTTCCCGCAGGCTTCTAACAATGAAGCGGAGTACGAGGCTTTGTTGCACGGCATGAAGATGGCCAAAGCTTGTGGAGCAACTCGCCTAAAGATATTTGGAGACTCTAACCTTGTTGTCCAGCAAGTTATGAACAGGTGTGACACAATTAATGACAACATGATGGCCTACAAGAATTTGTACCATTATCTAGAAGGAACGTTCGACGGATGCGAAGTCTCTCACGTCAGCAGGAACAGCAATGAGGAAGCCGACACTTTAGCAAATATTGGATCACAATGCTTACCTGTACCATCTGGAGTATTTTGGGAAGAAATAGCGGAAAGGTCAATAAAAAGTGCTAAAAGTTCGACTACCACGGCAGGCTCGGGGGCTATGGCAGAGCCAGAGGAGGTCATGATGATAGAAGAAACATGGATGCAGCCATACCTTGCGTACATGATAAATAAAAAGCTACCAGAAGATGCAGTGGAGGCTAATAGGATAACTCGAAGAGCGAAAGCGTTTGTCGTGATTGAAGGAAAACTATACAAGAGAAGTATTACAGGCGTTTTACAACGCTGTGTCACACCCCAGGAAGGGCAAACAATATTGAAAGACATACACGGCGGAGTATGTAGCCATCACGCTAGCAGCAGAGCAATAGCGGCAAAAGCTTTTCGAGCGGGATTCTATTGGCTAACAGCCATCGAGGACGCAAAAGATATAGTTCGAAAGTGTGAAGCATGTCAAAGGTTTGCATCCAGACCGCACGCACCAGCAGCGGAGCTACAAACAATACCATTATCCTGGCCCTTCGCACAATGGGGTCTTGACATGGTGGGAAAGCTGCACAAATCTTGGCCAGGAGGGCATGTCTACATGCTAGTAGCAGTCGATAAATTCACCAAATGGGTGGAAGCAGCTCCAGTAACAACTCAAGATTCTACAGCAGCAATCAGCTTCATCAAGTTGATAGTTTTTCGTTTTGGTGTACCACACAGCATCATCACAGACAATGGGACAAATTTTACTTCAAAAGAATTCAAAAGTTACTGCGAAGGATTGGGGATCAAGCTTAAATTTGCATCTGTGGCGCACCCGAAGACAAACGGGCAAGTCGAAAAAGCCAATGGCCTGATAAGTAGTGGAATAAAAAAGAGGCTTTTAGCACCTCTCGAGAAAGCCAAAAGCGCTTGGGTAGAAGAATTGCCTTCCGTTCTTTGGAGTCTAAGAACTACGCCTAATGCAGTAACTCAAGAAACTCCTTTCTTCCTGGTCCATGGCGCAGAAGCCGTGCTTCCAGTAGAGGTTACACACGAGGCTCCAAGAGTGACGGCATATGACGAGGCGACATCGACAGAAGCATTGCAAGACGACGTCGATGCGTTAGATGAAGCAAGAGACAAAGCATTAGAAAGGGCTACGCAATATCAGCAAAGTTTACGAAACTACCATAGTAGTCGAGTTTGTCCACGATCCTTCGTGGTAGGAGACCTCGTTTTGCGACTTAGGCAAGATAGCCATGGGAAATTGGAGTCCCCATGGGTGGGACCTTACATCGTCACGGAAGTAATACCAGGAGGAGCATATCGACTACAAGAGAAGAAGACTGGGAAGGACGAAAGCAACCCGTGGAATGCAGAACAGCTACGACGTTTTTACGCGTAGACTAAATATAGAGATATCAATATATTTGAGTTAACCTTCTGGACCCAGAACATGAGGCCACAGGTCGGGTTCTTTGGGTTGAACTCGACAAAATTGTACGATTCTCGTGTTACTTCTCTGCTCGGGGGCTTAAACCTCTGGGTCGTACGAAAAAATCGTTATGACAAGATGGAGGGGTTTTCCTTCACTATAAGGTTGTTTACACAACCCGATAAATACAGAGAGAACTTGGTTCATAAAAAGAACCCGATATCATCCTTACATTTATTGGTTCGCAAAGAACCCGACATATGAAAAGCATATCTCAGAACATGGCTTGTTCTCATGGTACTAGTAAACGATATCGACACAAAGTATGAATATTTATTGCAAATATCATTGCAGGAAGGACATTGTCAAACGAAATTACATGGATAACAGATCCTAATAAAAGAGGGCTTCAAGCTTCATACTCCTTCTGGCAAAGAGTGCCATTATAGATCTTCACATCAAACTTCGACGTACCGACGTGGAAGTCGAAGGCCATGATGAAGCCTTGATGGATGTCGTGGTCCTCAGCAAACTGCGACCAGCCACCTCGGAAGTACTGCTCGCCGTCGCCATCATACCACACCTCCACCTCATAGGGGATGCCACCGCCAGACTGTTCACGGAGAACCGCCTCTCGCAGTTCGTGGCCATCCATAAACTTCGTGAAATCTAGCGGCAGGCGCTGGATCTCACGGCACTGCGCCATGGCAATGCAAAGGAAAGAAAAGATCCGGGGAGGTGCAGCAGGAGCAGCCGGAGTAGCAGGAGGAGGAGTGATTGGACCTGGAGCGACGTTAGTCACTTTGGGTTTGTTCTTGCTACCAGGTGGGCGGCCGGGACGGCGCTTAGCTGGAGCATCTGAAGAAGTTCCTGCGGCGGCCGTCGCGGTGTTCTTGTTCTTGCTACCGCGAGGGCGACCCCGACCTCGTGGTGCCGCAGGGGAACCAAGGTTCAGACGGGAACTTGCAGCATCTGCCATGAGTGCGAGAGAAAAACCTCGTAAAAACCCTAGATGGAGGAAAGAAGATGATGCGACGGAGGAAAGAATCTGATTAGGGTTTTTACCTTTACCAGATGGTGCTTTATAAGCACGTATTATTGGGCCCCCGTGTTACAGCACAGCCCACAAACAAATTTTCCAGCAGGAGTTAAATTCTGCCTACAGCAGACGATAATATCAACAAAGAAAAACAAGACAGAAGACTATGATCGCATGATCTGGAAACCTCGACTTGGGCTCGGTTGCTCGCCAAATAGTGAAACATCCAGAGAAGAACGAAGAGCTGAACTTTGAGCCTATGCTTGACTACAAGTTGCCAAACATAGCCTCGGGGGCTACTCCCATCGGGAGCGCTGAGCGCGCACCCGATGGAGATGAAGTAATCAATATTGGAGATGAAGAATGATAAGTATATAAAATTTCGACTACATAGTCGACAAAATGAAGAGGGATTACTCCCATCGGGAGCAAAGAAAATTAATTTAAATCCGAAATTCGTTGATTCTATCAGTCAAAAAATTTGACTGCGACATAAGATTCTCGAGTTGCGTTATCGCAACGAAACTTGAATGCCGCGACTTGTCGCGAAGGTAAGACCCCGGGATCCGTCCTGTGTGGCCTGGTATACGCACATGGATGCGCTCTGCTGGTATGTATCCGTGTCTACGACGCGAAGAAAATCCTGGTGGACGCACTGGGTACCCTGAGAACCACTGGGATTCATTCTTTGTAAGTCCTAAATGAGGCAAAAGAGTGGATTTGACCGGTATCCCGAATTCAAGTCCAAGGGGATTGAATTTGAAGTAGGTGACAAGTATCTGTTCCGGCAGTTAACTGACCTCTTGATCCGTCAGAGTTGTCAGGCTTGATCATCAAAACCCCTTGCGAGCACATTATCATGAAACATAAGTCGAAAGACTAAGTCGAAGATTTGAAGAAGATGAAGAATTGACCAAGTCGAAGATTTGAAGATTAGAGATTCAACCTGAATCTGCAATTCTGGTAGAATCTCAGGGGCTACTGACAAGGGTATAATTACTAGAGCCCGTTAGTTGAGTACCCCTGAGGCCTGTTGAGCTAGGCCCAATTGTAATGATAGTCGAATACGAGTTGTTACCGTATGTCGATATTTGTAATCTGTATCGAACTCGACCCGATCCTCGAGACCTGGCCACCTATATATAGGGGCCAGGAGGGGACGGTGGAGGCCAGATTGAAAGCAAGCCAGGTTGAACACCCAAGTTTACTTTCGATATACACCTATTTCGACTAACTTTACCTTCGAGTTCATCCGACGCCCTATCTCCCCGATCCTAAGTCCTTCATCTAGGACATTTGTCGAATTAACCCTCGTCAATAGCCCAACGACCCTATCGTATGAACCCAGCTGAACTAGTAGAGTTGAAGAAACAATTGGATGACCTTTTGAGTAAAGGATTGATTCAGCCAAGTTCTTCTGCTTGGAGATCACCCGTTCTGTTTGTGGATAAAAGTGACGGTTCTAGCCGACTGTGCACTGACTACCGCAAGCTCAACGATGTGACCATCAAGAACAAGTATCCTCTCCCGAAGATTGAAGATTTGTTTGACCAATTGACTGGAGCCAGAGTGTTCTCAAAGATAGATCTCAGAACTGGATACCACCAACTGAAGATCCGTGCAACGGATATCCCCAAAACAGCCTTCACTACCCGATACGGATTGTATGAATACACCGTGATGTCATTTGGATTGACCAATGCCCCTGCTTATTTCATGAATCTCATGAATAAGGTTTTTATGGAGTTCTTGGATAAGTTTGTTGTTGTCTTCATTGATGACATTCTTATCTACTCCAAATCCGAAGAAGAGCATGCAACCCATTTGAGATTAATCTTAGAAACCTTAAGAGAGCATCAGCTGTATGCCAAGTTCAGTAAATGTGAGTTCTGGTTGAAGGAAGTTGGATTCTTAGGCCATGTATTATCAGCAGGAGGAATATCCGTGGACCCCAAGAAGATCAAATCAGTCATGGAATGGGAAGCTCCTACCACTCAAACTGAAGTCAGAGGTTTTCTCGGATTAGCAGGATATTACCGCAAGTTTGTTGAAGGGTTTTCAAGCATTGCCCGGCCAATGACCCAACTGTTGAAGAAAGACAAAAAGTTTGAATGGACCCCTAAGTGTGAAGAGAGTTTTCAAGAGCTCAAGAAGCGATTGGTGACTGCACCCGTCCTAACCATGCCCGATATCACTAAAAACTTTGATGTCTATTGCGACGCCTCCAAGCTTGGACTTGGTTGCGTTTTGATGCAAGAAGGCAAGGTCATAGCTTACCTCTCTCGGCAGCTTCGACCTCATGAAGAGAATTATCCGACCCATGATCTGGAATTAGCAGCCGTAGTTCTCGCTCTGAAGACCTGGAGGCACTATCTGATGGGCAACCGTTGCGAGATCTACACGGATCACAAGAGCTTGAAGTATATTTTCACTCAGAAGGAGTTGAACATGAGGCAAAGAAGATGGATAGAGTTGATCAAGGATTATGATCTGGAAATTCATTATCACCCCGGTAAGGCCAATGTAGTGGCCGATGCATTGAGTAGGAAGCCATGCTCATTAAATATGATGATCAAGGAAGAGCAACCTATGTTGCACCAAGAGTTTGAAAGGTTTGGATTGGAACTAGTCAGTCGAGGATTCTTAGCCAACCTTGAGTTTCAACCCACCTTGATGAGCCAAATCAAAGAAGCCCAGAAGGGAAATGAGAGTATTGACGGAATCAAGCGCCGAATTAGTTCCGGCAAGGTGCCAGGATTTGAAGAAGATGATCAAGGAGTTCTTTGGTATAAAGGACGTATTTGTGTGCCTGCTGACTCAGACCTGAAAGAAGTGATTATGAAGGAAGACCATGAGACACCTTACTCCATCCACCCCGGTGGAACTAAGATGTACCAAGATTTGAAGGAACAATTTTGGTGGCATGGAATGAAGCGTGAGATTGCATCGTTCATCTCTAAGTGTGATATTTGTCAAAGAGTCAAGGCTGAACATCAACGTCCTGCTGGACTGCTGCAACCTTTGCAAGTTCCGGAATGGAAGTGGGAATCTGTTGGAATGGATTTCATCACGGGATTTCCAAGGTCTAGCCGTGGAAATGACTCTATCTGGGTCATTGTGGATAGACTGACCAAAGTTGCCCACTTTATTCCTGTCAAGACCACTTATAACTCGGGACAGCTAGCAGATTTGTATCTATCCAGAATTGTTAGTCTGCATGGAGTCCCTAAAACCATAGTTTCCGATCGAGGAACCCAGTTCACCTCAAGATTTTGGAGAAGCTTACATCAAGCTTTGGGAACCAAATTAGCCTTCAGCACAGCTTACCACCCTCAGGCTGATGGACAAACTGAAAGAGTGAACCAAATACTTGAAGATATGTTGAGAGCCTGTGTTCTAGCCTATGGAGCTAAGTGGGAAGATTGTCTGCCTTTCGCGGAGTTCTCCTACAACAACAGCTATCAAGCCAGTTTGCAAATGGCCCCATTTGAAGCTTTGTATGGAAGAAAGTGTCGTACCCCTTTGAATTGGTCAGAAACCGGAGACAATCAGATATTTGGACCTGACATTCTGCAAGAAGCCGAGGAGAAAGTTCGCATGATTCGTGACTACCTCAAGGCCGCCCAGTCAAGACAGAAGAGTTATGCCGACAAGAGACGCAGAGAATTAACCTTCAAGAGTGGAGATTTTGTTTACCTCAGAGTATCACCCCTCAAGGGAATGCAGAGATTCCAAGTAAAAGGAAAGCTTGCACCAAGATATATTGGACCCTTCAAGATACTAGACCGCAGAGGAGAAGTGTCTTATCAGTTGGAAATGCCCCCTGAATTGTCTGAAGTGCACGATGTCTTTCACGTGTCGTTACTTCGGAAATGTCTTGAAGTTCCGGAAAAGCCCGAAGTCTTCAAGAATATTGATCACCATTCTGTGGACATCAACAAGGATTTGACCTATCGTGAGGTGCCTACCCGTATCCCCGAGGAAGCATTTAGAACCACTCGAACCCGAAGCATCAAGTTTCTGAAAGTTCAGTGGAGTAATCACACCGAAGAGGAAGCCACTTGGGAACGAGAAGATTACCTTCAGAAAGAGTTTCCCAATCCTTTCAGTTCTTAACTAGTGAATCTCGGGGACGAGATTCTTTTTAAGGGGGGAAGATTGTAACAACTCAGAAATTGTAATCCACTTCTTATTAAATAAAGTGCCAAATTTTGGACCAAGATAAAATTTTTTATCCATCACTTCATGCATACATGTATTTTCTATTATATGTATTCTATGATTTCATGTGTGTTATTTTTGATTGTGTATTGGTTAGTTAATTCTAAGTGAACCAACAGAAGCATTTGAGAAGAATATTAGGAACCAAAGAAACCAGTACCAAAAATAAGAAAGAAAAAGAGGAGATTGAGATGATCTAGGAAATCTGTTTGACTACACCACTTTGAGCCATTAGATTAAGAAATCTGTGAACCACCTTCATGTTTGGCCAGTTAGTTGAGCTTAACCAAGCTACAAACTTACTCAACCAACAAGAATCTACTCAAAACTCAAATCAGAGCATCACTCAAACTTCAACCAAAGTTTGAATCTGAAACAGAGACCATACCCAATTTTGAAATTTAAACTTCTGCAAAACTGAACCATTCTTGGTAACAAAAATATATTTGGAAACCTGGGCCAATATGTTGATCACCCAAACTGAAAAATTCCAAAAATTCGAATTTCAAACTCTTGCGGGCATTTCGTCGAACACTGGCAGAGAGAAATCAAACCAAATCGATTTTACTCTGGCTGCACTGTTCTGGTTCGCTCCACGCCTGTAGCCATGCTCCTTGGCCTCTCCACGGTCGACTCCAGTGCCCCCAGCCCCAACCCAAGCCAGGCGAAGCGGAGGGAAGACGAGGTTTGCGCCCAGGGCCCCCCTCCCAGTCATTTTCTTCTCTGCTCGATGCCGACCGCCCTGCCCTCACCAGAGCAGACCCACAGCACCCCGCGGCCAAGCCAGAACCCTTCCAGCACGCGAGCGTGGCCGCCGTGCCCAGTGTCGCTCAACGCGCGCGCCCAGGACCCCCACTCCGACGAGCTTCTGGACGCCCGCGCCCTCGACGCTCCGGCCTATAAATACCCCCGCCGATCAAACGGAGACACTCACCTCACTCCCAGCTACCTCCCAGACAACCTCTCGCCCTCTCTCTCGCTCTGGTTCGTCGACGCTCGCCACGCCGGCGAGGTACTGGACGCGAGGAGCGCCACCGCGTTCGACCACCTGGGAGCAAGCCGCCGCTGGGAATCGGAGGAGGAGCATCGCCGCAGCCGATCCCGCATGTCGACGTCGAGTCCTGCTTCCTCTACGCGCGTCGCCGTCGCCGTCGTCTTCTTCACTGGACGCAGGTGAGCTCTGCCCTTCTCCGTCGAGACGATGACCCTGAGCCGTTGGATTTTAATCTGACGATAGCGTACCGATTCGGTAACTTAAGTCGCCTGACACCCCGACCCCACCTGTCAGTTCGTTTTTAAAACAAATCCCGCCGAAGCGAACCGTTTTCTGGGCCGGCCCGTTCGGGTTCTGTCCAGACTCGGCCTGTTAAGTTAGAAACCGGTCCGTTTCACTTTTATTTATTCTCCCGCCTTTTTCAATTAATTTGAATATGTTTCAGATATGATTTTCAAATTTAAATTCCAAGAGTTTTACAAATCCATTTGTAGCAAATAAATATGCGTTGGAAAGCTTATAAAATACTCTACACAGTAGAACTGGTTAGAATTCAAAATAAGTTAGGAATTTAATTAGATATGAATAGTGTGACCATAGCTTGTTTAACCATAGAATATTTCTAGAAAATTATTTAAGCCTCCATAAATCATGAAATTTAAATTGTGAACTCACCAATGATATACCCTACTGTTAGTAAACCCAAATCAACTCCCAACCCTATTAGTGTTATCAACTAGACCCTAACCCAACTCTAGTTAGTCACATAAAATGATAGACCCCTATCATATACTTAGAATTAAAAATTGCCCTCTTGGCCAATTCACTTAGTGGATCCCTCCCACTTGAACTATTACTAGCACCCCTAAACCAATACCAATGCTTAGAAGGTGAACAACATATGACACTTAGTAGAAACTTTAACTTGCACATTTGATAAAAACTTAGAAGCAAAACTTACAAATCCAACCCCCTAAAATGCAACATGAATGCTATTGTTAGCAAACAAAGATGTGTGCTTGGTGTGTTGTTAGCATTGTGAAGTGATGGTGTGCTTTGTGTTTATTCGTTATTAGACGCTAGTATTGTCGAGGAGGATATTGGAGGGGATTATTATCAAGAAGAAGAAGAATACCCCGGACACTTTGCCAACCAAGGCAAGCCATCTTTTGATTCATACTCCCCATGCCCAGTTTTAATATTGCATTCTACTTGTTTTAAGTAAATTGCATGATTGAATTGCTAGAGTAGAATGATAGAAGTATAGTGATATCTTGCTTAACAAGAGCATCAAGCTGAGTTTATCCAACTCTATTTAGTGGTCATCACTCAATGTAGTTGCTTAGTTGCTAATAATATTGAAGCCATCTATAAGGGGAACTCTAGTTGAAATTGGTGACTTGAACTTGAAACTTGAATTGGAGATTGCTCCTACATAATGGTTTTATGAAAGAAATCAAACTTGACTAAGAACTATGAAATGTATTTCTCAATGACAACGAGTGATGTACTATGGGAGCCAACCATACCGTACGACCACATTACCCCTGAATGGGAAGGGGCTTATTCCTAGCTTGTTTATTTTAGTATGGGAGGTCTTGTTTCATCCTTTATAGAAGCATTCCATGCGGGATCGCTTCCGAACCAAGTGGTTATTGGAAATTTTCCTTCCTGAAGATTTCCATCCGTCCGGCATCCCGGAGTGGGCAAAACTAGAGGCGCCGGAATGGGGAAATCCGTGTCTCGGGCTCTAGGGGAGGATCCCATACTAGAGTAGGCAAGTGAAAGAGTCTGTTTGATTATCTGACCCCCGCATACTTGTGTATGGCGATCCGTGGATTTCTCCCGGCAGATGTATCGAATCTTGTGGGTAAAGTGTACCCCTCTGCAGAGGTTTTCAAACTATTCGAATAGCCGAGTCCGCGGTTATGGACAGTTGGCAAGCTGTACTTGACTTTTGTCAGGACTAAAAGTGACACTGGTGAACTTGGTGAATGACTTGACTTGACATGATGTTGACACATTTGAAGTCCTCTTTAGATGAAACTTAGAGAACTAATCTTCTTTTCCTACCAATGAACCTTCTTGGGAAATAAAACTAGCTTTTGCAAATAAACTTAGTGCTTAGTCCACTATACCAAACCTTGCATATCTACTTCATCCTTTCATTTATAAGATGGTTTGCGAGTGCATCCAATGTACTCACGGCTGTGTCCCTGGCTATCAACTTGGCCAGACTATGGGGAAGAATACCAGGAGGAAGGGTATGAAGAAGAGTACCAGAACTAAGCTCGTCTCCATGAGTCGCCATTTGCCTATAGGGAGAAGGCATGGGCCGAAGACGTTATTTCCGCTGCTATATCGTGTTGTAATATGACTTGGTCTATATGACCATTGTATTTGAATCATCGTATTGTAATGTCTATGGAACTGGTCACCAACTACGTTATGTATATCGCAACAATGATTCTAGGATTGCGGTGGAATACATAACAGGCACTTCGAATTTGTATCAAATTTGAGGTCGTCACATCTTAGTAACATTTCAGGACAGTCAAACAAGGGATACAATGCATGCACACACTGTTTAGGTGAGACTGACAGTATATATCTGAGAAACAAGAATGTGTACATGGGGCATCGTCGATTTCTTCCAAAACAACATCAAGTAAGAAAGAGAGGAAAGCATTTTAGAGGTGAGGCAGAAGACCGAACGAATCCTACCCGCCCTACTAGGGATGTTATATATGATATGGTCAAGGATTTAAAAGTGATCTTTGGAAAGGGTCCTGGCGGACAATCTGTTCCGCATGATGTTGACGGACATGTACCCATGTGGAAGAAGATGTCTATATTTTGGGAGCTACCCTACTGGAAAATCCTAGAGGTTCACTCTGCAATCGACGTGATGCACGTGACGAAAAATCTTTGCGTGAACCTGCTAAACTTCTTGGGCGTGTGTGGGAAGACAAAAGATACACCGGATGCACGACACGACCAGCAATGTATCCACGAAGGAAACAACCTGAATCCAGAGAAGTATCAAGGTACTGCCAGCTACGCTCTTACCAGAGAAGAGAAGGAGATCTTTTTTGAAGTCCTGAGTAGCATCAAGGTCCCGTCTGGCTTCTCGTCGAATATAAAGGGAATAATAAACATGTCAGAGAAAAAGTTTCAAAACCTAAAGTCTCATGACTGCCACGTGATTATGACACAATTACTTCCGGTTGCATTGAGGGGGCTTCTATCGGAAAATGTTCGAGTACCCATTGTGAAGCTATGTGCGTTCCTCAATGCAATTTCTCAGAAGGTGATCAATCCACTAACTCTACAAAATTTACAGAAGGATGTGGTGCAATGTCTAGTCATCTTCGAGTTGGTGTTCCCACCATCCTTCTTCAATATTATGACGCATCTCCTCGTTCACTTGGTCGAAGAGATTAGTGTTCTCGGTCCTATATTTCTACACAACATGTTTCCCTTTGAGAGATTCATGGGAGTCTTAAAGAAATACGTTCATAACCGTGCTAAGCCAGAAGGAAGCATCTCCAAGGGCTATGGAACAGAGGAGGTCATTGAGTTTTGTGTTGACTTTATTCCTGACCTTAAGCCGATCGGTGTTCCTGAATCGCGCTATGAGGGGAGACTGTGTGGAAAAGGCACGCTAGGAAAGAAAGCAACAATGTGTATGGACGGACATTCTTTCACTCAAGCACACTACACAAATCTACATAATTCCAGCTTGGTGGCTCCATACAAAGTGGAACACAAGAATATTTTACGCTCTGAATACCTGGAGCAACGTGAAGATTGGATTGATGGAGAACACATGAAGACTTTTGGTGGTTGGTTGCAAACACGTCTCATGAATGTCACTGATGAAGAACAACTATACTTGTTGGCCAAGCAACCATCTTCGACTATATCGACGTTTCAAGGGTACGAGATAAATGGGAATACATTTTACACATTCGCCCAAGATAAAAAGAGCACCAACCAAAATAGTGGTGTCCGCTTTGATGCAGCAGAGGACAATGGGAAGAAGGTCACATATTATGGGTACATAGAGGAGATATGGGAACTTGACTATGGACCTAATTTTAAGGTCCCTTTGTTCTGGTGCAAATGGTTCAACCTGAAAAATGGGGTACAAGTAGACCCGCAGTACGGAATGACTACAGTGGATCTCAAGAATCTAGGGTACGACACTGAACCATTCGTCCTAGCCAGTGAAGTGGCTCAGGTTTTTTATGTGAAGGACATGTCTACCAAACCGAAAAAAAGAAAAGAAAGGCAAGAGGACACATCATACGATGAGCCAAAGCGCCACATAGTTCTTTCAGGAAAAAGAATCATCGTGTGAGTAGAGGACAAGACAGACATGTCAGAAGATTATAATAAGTTTGATGATATTCCACCATTCAAGGTGAAAACTGACCCAAGCATCATTTTAAATAATGAAGATTGTCCATGGTTGCGTCGCAATCAGAAGAAAGGGAAACACAAGAAGAAAACTCAGAAGACTAGATAGGGATCATAACTTGTGTATCTCAATATGGAAATCACTTTCCATTTATTTTTGTGTAATGATATTATTGTATGAGGGAAATTTTTCCGAGGCGGAGCTTCTGAAGATGCCATAGGGCGTGAGCACCAACGACATCTTCGAGAAGCTCCGCCACGGGAGATTTCCCAACCCTTTACCCAACACTGTTAGAGAAGATAGAGTCTTTCATGGCCTTGCAGGGAAATTTTTTCTGAGGCGGAGCTTCCGAAGATGCCGTAGGGCGTGAGTACCAACGACATCTTCGAGAAGCTCCGCCGCGGGAGATTTCCCAACCCTTTACCCAAAACTGTTAGAGGAGATAGAGTCTTTCACGGGCTTGCAGGAAATTTTTTCCGAGGCGGAGCTTCCGAAGATGCCGTAGGGCGTGAGCACCAACGACATCTTCGAGAAGCTCCGCCACGGGAGATTTCCCAACCCTGTCCTCCATCCATGGGGATGAAACTCTCCCTACCTTCTAGGTTGGCTTGTTGAGCTGCTTGCCATGGCGTATCGATGCTCCTTTTATAGGCACGGCACCGCTTCTACTTTGTCTTGTTCCTCCGACAGGGGCGTCGTGCGTCCACCCATGCGTCCTTATCTCATCGAGCAGTGCATCCACCCACGCGTCCTTATCCTACCGACAGCTTTAGTCTCAGTTGCACCCACCAACCGGGACTAAAGGTTATCCACACGTCCTTATCCCACCGACAGTTTTGTTAGATGACACAAAAACCACCTTTAGTCCCGGTTGTACCCACCAGCCGGGATGAAAGGTTAGATGGTTTCCGCGCCACTACGATCCTACCTATTTTCTTCCCGCGCTTTCCACCGCTTCCCGCCTCCGTCTTCCCGCCATTTTTTCACTATATATATGCAGGCTTGGCCTCCATTTACATGTCATATCTAGACTCATATCTGCAAACCTCATCACTCTCTCCCATGGCTTCCATCGTATCTCTAACCCCCCAAGAGGCGGAGGCGCTTTGCGCCTCAAACTACCCCTGCCCGCCGGGCTACCGCGTCCCCATCGGCTGGATGCTGAGCGTCGGAGGCGTACCGGTCCCTCTTGTCCCTGTAGGTGTGGCGCGCCAGATGGCCATCACGAACCACTACTACTTCGAGCTCACGCCAGAGCAGCGGAGGAATCCTCAGTGGCATCCCGACTACAGCCCGACTTGGGACGGCTTCTTCATCAATCGGCGTGAGAGTGTGCTTGCCAGGCATGAGGAGGAAGGCTTGCCTCGTTCGAACTTCAACGAGGCCGGCCGTCGGCTATGGTGACGCGGCCGGACTCTCCAGAGCGTCATGGCCTACCGTGGCCCCCGCCTGCGCTACCCTCAGTCTCAGCCCACGCGTGCTCACCCATCGAGGTTCGACTACCGCGACCCCGATGCCAGCGACGATGACATCGGCGACTACGACGACTACAGTGGCGACGTTTATAGGGCTAGGCACGACTATGACTAAATCACTCCAACATTTGAAAACAAGCTCGGCCGACTGTGACTTAATCTGGCCATGTATCTCAATTTTCAGTTGAGATATGTACTTCTTTTCCAGTTCAATCATTTTCCCGCCCTTTTTCTTTCCACCCTTTTCTTCCCGCCCTTTTCCTCTCACGGACGCAACGTGCCGCCGCGCCAACCGACACTTAATTATTAAGCGAACATATGATCAATAGAAACTGCAACAGAAAAATCAAATATAACTAATCAAATATAACTAATCAAAAAGAAAATCAAATATAACTAATCAAAAGAAAATAGAAAATCAAATATAACTAATCAAAAATCAAACTAAAATCAAATATAACTAATCAAAAAGAAAATCAAATATAACTAATCAAAAGAAAATAGAAAATCAAATATAACTAATCAAATATAACTAATCAAAAATAAAATCAAATATAACTAATTAAAAGAAAGTAGAAAATCAAATATAACTAATCAAATATAACTAATCAAAAAGAAAATCAAATATAACTAATCAAAAGAAAATAGAAAATCAAATATAACTAATCAAATATAACTAATCAAAAATCAAACGAAAATCAAAAGAAACTGCAAAAGAAAAATCAAATGAAAATCAAAAGAAACTGCAAAAGAAAAATCAATAGAAACTACAAAAGAAAAATGAAACGAAAATCAATAGAAACTGCAAAAGAAAAATCAAACGAAAATCAAAAGAAACAGCAACAAAAAAATCAAAAGAAAAATAAAAAAAACCTTTGGTACCGGTTGGTGGACAGAACCGGTACGAAAGGTTAAAAGTGCAAAACAAAAGGAAACGAATTTCAGAAAATACCTTTGGTACCGGTTGCTGTTACGAACCGGTACTAAAGGTGACCTTTAGTACCGGTTCGCAATAGAAACCGGTACCAAAGGCCTCCAGGCCGTTTTCTTCCACGGGAGGCCACCGACACACACGCAGATACAGAGAAGCCCCGCCGTCGTCGTCGTCCCAGAGCCCCGCCGTCGCCGTCGCCCGAAGCCCCGCGCCGTCGCCGTCGCCCGGAGGAACGAGGTGCGCCGCCCCTTCTCCGCTCCTCTCCCCTTCCCCTCCGGCAGCACCCCCCGCCGCGCCTCGCCTCCCCCGCCACGGCGCCACGCCCGCAGCTCTGTCGCCTCGCCTCGCCACGGCCGCCACGCCGCGCCACGGCAGCCACGTCGTGCTCCACGCAGCGCCCCCCGCCACGCCGTGCTCCACGCCGCGCCACGGCCGCCGCCACGCCCGCAGGGATTGCTCGCCGGAGCCACTCCGGTGACCATTTGGTCACGGCGCCACCACCAGCTGGCTCGCCTTGCCCTTCTCTTCCCGTCTCGCGTAGCCGCGCATCCCTGAGAGCCCTAGACTGCCGTCTCCGGCGATCGCCGCCGTCAAACCACGCCAGTCAAACATTTTGACTTGGCCTACGCCCACGTGGCTGTTGACGTGGCTCTGGCCCACTGGTCAGTGTCGCGGGCTAAGACTAGACTCGGTACAAAAAGATATTTTTGAAAATACTAGAAACTTCAAAAATTCATAACTAATTCAATTTTAATCAGAAAAATACAAGTAATATACCAAAATGATCACAAAAATAAAACCTATCTGTTTATACTGTAAGATTATATACTTGTGTGAAATAATTTTGAATTGAATTATAAAACATGTTTAAGTACAATTTTTGAATATGAATTTCAATCAAATTTAGGAATCAAATAATTCCACTACTTATGTAGAAAATATTTTTACACTCAAACAACTTTATTGTAGATACTATCTCATTATTATAGGATCTTAATTTCAGCTTTGCCATTAGCACTTAAACACTGGAGTTACTTTCCATAAATAATTTTGAAGTATTAAAATTCAACCATGAGGAATAATTAACTCAATTACTTTAACATTTTAAGTTAAAACCTAGAAACTTATAATAAGATGAATCATGCTCTCTTAATTAACCAAATTCTCAAGAATAATTGTGATCACTTAAAATGACATGATGAATCAAATAATTGCACTTAATTTTGTAGTGACATTGAGCTATGGAGGACGACACCTTCATCCGAGATGAGGAGCAAGAAGAAATGGTGCAGAAAATGATATTTGAGAGTGCCCGTGGACCGAAACCCAATGGAGAACCCGATGGAGATGACGATGATTTCGGCTCACAATTTTTGAACGATGTCGGTGAGGGACTTGAGTCTGAAGAAAGAAGAGACAACGAAGTTTTCTTAACAAACTCCGGTGAGGTGTATATTTATATATCAAGGCTATATGTTCATCACTAGATGCATTGATTTATTTGTATTACACTTATTAACGAATCATTTTTCTTTTAGCCTTCTGGATCATCGAGCAAATCTGTTAAAAAGCAATGAGGCCCGACGCAACGTCTAAAGGGCAAGGGTAGGTTAGCCCTCACCGCATTTAAGGATAGTGGTGAACCGGTGGATCCCAAAGAGCACTGCCGTAAATTTATAAACCAAGCTGGAGTTCTTGTTAGGGACCATGTACCGATCAGCATTGCAGAGTGGCATAAGCCGAAGAACGCGGGGGCTGAAGCTAGTTATGTCAATGATACTCTAAAACTTTTTCTTTGGGACAGTCTACTGACACACTTCAGCCTACCGGAAGACATGACAGAAGGCCAGAAGAAGAAAGTCAAGGAATGGACTCTTAAGAAGATGGCCACACAATTCCAGACCTGGAAGAAAAATTTATGGGCCAGATATGAAGATGAAGATCCAGTATTCACTGGAAGTCTAGTGAAGATAAAAGATCACTGGCCCGCATTTAAGAGCTATAAGAAATCTTCTACTGTTGTGTCCCGATCAGTCACAAATACGAAAAAATGCTTCAAACAAGGAACATTTCCATCATTTGGGGTCAGGTGGCTACAAGACTGCCATTCCGAAGTGGAGAGCATTTGAAGCTAAACTGATGGAGGCAGGAATCACTCTACAGACATGGGACTGGCCCGACCGGTCCAAGTTCTGGTTGTTCGCGCATGGGGCAGGGTTGGACCCAAAGACAGGGCAGATCGTTGCAAAGGGAAAATGGAAGGAAAAAATTAAAGCAATCACGACACAACTTATAGATGCAATTGAAAAAGTTAGAAAGGGAGAGTACATTCCCGATAGAGAGAATGACGAGCTGACACTCGCTCTTGGGAATGCTGAACACGTTGGACGGATACGAGCCCTCCCAGGTGTCACCATAAAGGAAGCATGGCCGGAGTGCGCTGACACTTATAGAAGCCGTTCGAGAAAGAAGAAGGAGGACTTAGACAAGTTAGCGGAATTGATAAATAGGGTGGAGGTGCTTGAGAAAAATCAGAGGGCACCTGATCAGCCGCTGTTTCCACAAGATCCTCAAGCCGATGCCGCCCCATCTCAGCGAAGAAGCAGTGTGGGTTCCTCGCATCTTGAATGTGGAGGAAGCTACCCCGTGGATTATGTCACGGAGAAGACAGATTGCGAGCTACATGTGCAAATGAGGAACGTGTCCGTTAAGGTGGCGGTTGGCTATGTTTACCCAAATGAAGATGGAGCAACGCACCATCATATGCCCATTCCAGCTGGCTGTGTTCGTGTTGGGGTGGATGACGTTGTTCCAGGTTTTGAAACAATGGAGCTTGATTTTCCTGGAGGCGACGAAGAGAAGACACTGGCCGATGTCAAGCGCGGTTTCGCCATATGGTCCAAGAAATACATCGTCCTTTTGCCAAGGCCACCAACTCCTCCTCGTAGCAGTCCACATGAGCAGCAAATTCCACATGAGCAGCAATGGCCATCGACTCCGCCTGGTAGCAGTCCACATGAGCAGCAAAGTCCACACCTACTGGAGAGGGACCCTGATGTCTACGCACGCATCTGTTCTTGTAGACAGTGTTGGGCCTCCAAGTGCAGAGGTTTGTAGAACAGCAACAAGTTTCCCTTAAGTGGATCACCCAAGGTTTATCGAACTCAGGGAGGAAGAGGTCAAAGATATCCCTCTCAAGCAACCCTGCAATTACGATACAGAAAGTCTCTTGTGTCCCCAACACACCCAATACACTTGTCAGATGTATAGGTGCACTAGTTCGGCGAAGAGATAGTAAAATACAAGCGGTAGTGATGATAATAAGTAGTAACTGTGATATGAAATAAGTATCGCTGCGAGCAAACATGTAACAAAACAGTAAGTAAACGGTGTGCAATGCTTGGAAACAAGGCCTAGGGATCATACTTTCACTAGTGGACACACTCCCAACAATATAACATAATTGAACAAATAAACAACTTCTCTTCACTATGGTACTCTGAATTACTCTCCTATTGAATAACACTAATCATTGCATAGGTCTACGAAGCACTCCTTAAAGTTCATCAAGTACTTGACAAACACCACTCATAGAGATATTCAAATCAGATCACAACTCAAGATAGATATTATTGCAACTTAGACTAAGTACTAACACGGTGCACACACTGTCAACATTACACCATGAAAGGAGGAATAGATCACTTCAATACTATCATAGTGATAATTATTCTCATAATCCATAAGAGATCACAATCGTAGCCTAGACCAAGTACCACCATGATGCACGCACTGTCACCGTTACACCATGGCAGGAGGAATAGATTACTTTAATAACATCACTAGAGTACACATAATATCTGAATAATAACATCTACTTGTTCAACATGATACAAAGCTCATGATCACATAAAGATCACATCATGGAAGAGAGAGGTGAACCACATAGCTACCGGTAGAGCCCTCAACCCTGGGGATGAACTACTCCCTCCTCATCATAGGAGATAGCAAGGTTGATGGAGATGGCGGTGAGGTCGATGGAGACGGTGGAGACGGCAATGGAGACCAATGGAGATGGCTCCGGGGGCACTTCCCCATCCCGGCAGGGTGCCGGAACAGAGACTTCTGTCCCCCGAAATTTGGCTTCAACGGCGGCGGCGCTGCGGAACTGTTCTGGAAATTTTGCCGACTCCCCTAGGGTTTTCCGTCCCGAGGCTTCTTATAGGCGAAGGGGCGATGTCAGAGGAGGAGCCAGGTGCCCTCACGCCAGGGTGGCGCGGCCCGGGCCCTGGACGCGCTAGCCCTGCGTGTGGGGCCCTGGTGGCCCCCCTCCTACTCTTCTTCGGATCTCTAGAAGCTTCCGGGTAAAATAAGACTTCAGGAACTTGTTTCATCCAATTCCGAGAATATTTCCCGTGTATCACTTCTGAAACACAAAAACAGCAGAAAACAGGGAACTGGCACTGTGGCGACTTGTTAATAGGTTAGTTCCGGAAAATGCATAAAAGTGCCACGAAGTGTAACGAAACAGTAGGCAAATGGTGTAAAAACAAGCATGGAGCATCAAAAACTATAGATACGTTGGAGACGTATCAAGCATCCCCAAGCTTAACTCCTGCTCATCCTCGAGTAAGTAAGTGATAACAAAAGAATAATTTTTGAGGTGACATGCACCTACACAATCTTGATCATATATGTAAGTATTTGTGAGCTGGGATCATAAGAACTTAAAACATGGGCATGAAAGATATAATCTTGACAATAAGAACTTAGCAACCATGTTGTAAACATGCAAATGAACACAAACAAAAGATCATGAAAATGAAACAATGAAAGTCAAACGTGTGTTCAAATCATAAGGAAAAATATACAAATGGTTTTCAGCTTGTCCTTCAAAGAGAGCAAAACATAAATGCATAGGACACCTTCAAGTTTAAAAGGGCGACTAGATACAAATAATTTGAGAACAAGTGAAACCAACAATATGAATCAATCAATGAACTTTGGGACAATGCATATTACACTAAGAATGACAACTATGCTCTCTTAATGGTGCATAAAGATAGAAGGTGGTGACTCAACATAAAAGTAGAAGAAAGGCCCTTCGCAGAGGGAAGCAGTGATTGCAAGTTTTATAACCTTCAAAAATTATGGTACTTACCGGCTTTGAGCTCTCATTGCCCCCATCATAAGCATCTTGAATGGTTAAAGTTAATGCGAGAACAATTATGATGCATATGCTTGACAAATCATAAGTTGAAAACCACGTGCCCCGTGAATACGAGTACCCAAACCTCATGCTACTTTACTTAGAGTTCCAAGCAAGGCTCTTGTCATTGTAAGTATATGCATATCATTGAGAACCGCCAATGGGGTACCTCCGTGCCCGATGACATGGAACAAGCCCACACCAAAATGACAGGACAAGCAGACAATGAACACCTCGACATCTCTTTTATTTGCCATTTGTTTAGCTTTTTATTGTGAGATGCGTCGTCGAATGTTCACCATGGGTGACGAGGGGTTAACTCAACAAATGTCCTAGATGAAGGACTTAGGATCGGGGAGATAGAGCGTAGGATGAACTCGAAGGTAAAGTTAGTCGAAATAGGTGTGTGTCAAAAGTAAACTTGGGTGTTCAACCTGGCTTGCTTTCAATCCGCCCTACACCGTCCCCTCCTGGCCCCTATATATAGGTGGCCAGGTCTCGAGGATTGGGTAGGGTCCAATACAGATTACAATATCGACATACGGTAAGAACTCGTATTCGACTGTCATTACAATTGGGCCTAGCTATACGGGCCTTAGGGGTACTCAACTAACGGGCTCTATTAACTATACCCTTGTCAGTAGCCCCTGAGATTCTACCAGAATTGCAGATTCAGGTTGAATCTCTAATCTTTAAATCTTCGACTTTGATCAATTCTTCGATTTCTTCTTATCTTCAAATCTTCGACTCGGTCTTTCGACTTATTTTCATGATATTTTTTCGCAAGGGGTTTTGATGAACAAGCCTGACAACTCTGACGGATCAAGAGGTCAGTTAACTGCCGGAACAGATACTTGCCACCTACTTCAAATTCAATCCCCTTGGATTTGAATTCGGGATACCGGTCAAACCCATTCTTTTGCCGCATTTAGGACTTACAAAGAATGAATTCCAGTGATTCTCAGGGTACCCAGTGCGTCTACCAGGATTTTCTTTGCGTCGTAGACACGGATACATACCAGCAGAGCGCATCCATGTGCATATACCAGGCCACACAGGACGGATCCCGGGGTCTTACCTTCGTGATAAATCACGGCATTCGAGTTTCGTTGCGATAACGCAACTCGAGAATCTTTATGTCGCAGCCAAGTTTTGACTGATAAAATCAAAGAATTTCAAACTTAAATTAACTTCTTTCAATTCCCTCCCGATGGGAGTAGTCTCTCTATATTTGGTCGACTATGTAGTCGAAGTTCGCATGATAATCTTTCTTCATCTCCACCATTGATTATCTTATCCTCCATCGGGTGCGCGCTCAGCGCTCCCGATGGGAGTAGCCCCCGAGGCTATATTTGAATACTTGTAGTCGAGCATAGGCTCAAAATTCAATTCATCTTCTTTCTTGTCATACCTCCTATTTACAAGCCCCCGAGCGCAAGGCGAGGTCTTGTATATCGTGCAACCACACTCTCCCCTTCTTATTTTTCTTCTTTGGTACTTATCGTCTGCTACGTGCAGAATTTGACTCTTTTGTAGAATACACTTATGGGCTTTACGAAGGCCCAGTAATACGTACTTATAAATTAAGCACCTTCTGGCAAGGGTAAAAAATCCTAATCAGATTCCTCCTCCGCCGCATCATCATCTAGGATTTCTAGCCTTCTTCCTCGTCCACATGGCTGACGCAGATGGTTCTCGTTTGAACCTTGGATCTCCGGTGGCGCCGCGAGGTCGGGGCCGCCCTCGTGGAAGCAAAAACAAAACAACCCCGGCCGTCACAGGATCATCATCGGCCGCTCCGGTTAAACGCCACCCCGGCCGTCCACCTGGTAGCAAGAACAAGCCCAAGGTGGCTAGCGCTGTCCCAGGTTCAAGCGCTCCTCCTCCTGCTGCTCTCGCTGCTCCTACTGCTCCTCCCAGAATCTTTTCCTTTTTCTGCATTGCCATTGCGCAGTGCCGTGAGATTCAGCGCCTGCCGCTGAATTTCACCAAGTTCATGGATGGGCGAGAACTGCGACAAGCGGTTCTCCGCGAACAATCTGGTAGTGGGACTCCATACGAGGTGGAGGTTTGGTATGATGGCGACGGCGAGCAGTACTTGAAGGGTGGCTGGTCGCAGTTTGCAGAAGACCACGACATCCACCAAGGCTTCTTCATGGCCTTCGACTTCCACATCGGCACGTCAAAGTTTGACGTGAAGATTTATGACGGCACCCAGTGCCAGAAGAAGTATGAAGCTGAAGTCCACTTCCATTATGATCTGTTTTTTATGTAATTTCGTTTGATAATGTCTTTGCTGCCATGTTATCTGTAATGAATATTCGTACTCTGTTTTGATGTTTTTACTAGTACCATGAAAACAAGTCATTGTTCTGATGTATGCTTTCCATATATCGGGTTCTTTGCGAACCAATTGATATGAAGAATATCGGTATCTTTTGTGAACCAAGTTGTTTGAATATTTATCGGGTTGTCTGCACAACCTTATAGTGAAAAAAGATCTCCAAGTCGCGATAAAAATTCCTTTCGTACGACCCGAGGGTTGAAGCCCCCGAGCGGAGAAGTAAAAATATTTGTACAATTTTGTCAAGTTCAACCCAAAGAGCCCGACCTGTGGCCTCATGTTCTGGGTTCAGAAGGTTAACTCGAGTTTACTGATACCACTAGATTTACTCTACGCGTAAAAACGCCGTAGCTGCTCTGCATTCCATGGGTTGCTCTCGTCTTTCCCTGTCTTCTTGTCTTGTAGTTGATATGCTCCTCCAGGTATTACTTCTGTGACGATGTAAGGTCCTACCCAAGGGGACTCCAATTTGTCGTGGCTATCTTGCCTGAGCCGCAAAACTAGGTCTCCCACCACAAAGGATCGCGGACGAACTCGACTGCTGTGGTAGTTTCGTAGACTCTGTTGATACTACGTCGCTCTTTCTAAGGCCTTATCTCTTGCTTCATCTAGTGCATCGACATCATTTTGCAATGCTTCTGTTGATGTTGTCTCATCGTATGCCGTCACTCTTGGGGCCTCGTGTGTAACTTCGACTGGAAGCACGGCTTCTGCGCCATGTACCAGGAAGAAAAGAGTTTCTTGAGTTGCTGCGTTAGGCGTAGTTCTTAGGCTCCAAAGAACGGAGGGCAATTCTTCTACCCAAGAGCTCTTGGCTTTCTCGAGAGGTGCTAAGAGCCTCTTTTTATCCCACTACATATTAGGCCATTGGCTTTTTCGACTTGCCCATTTGTCTTCGGGTGTGCCACAGATGCGAATTTGAGCTTGATCCCTAGTCCTTCGCAATAATTCTTGAATTCCTCTGAAGTGAAGTTTGTCCCGTTGTCTGTGATGATGCTATATGGTACACTAAAACGGAATACTATCGACTTGATGAAGCTGATTGCTGCTGTCGAATCTTGAGTTGTTACCGGGGCCGCCTCCACCCACTTGGTAAATTTATCGACTGCCACTAGCATGTAAACATGTCCTCCTGGCCAGGATTTGTGCAACTTTCCCACCATATCGAGGCCCCATTGCACAAAGGGCCAGGACAATGGTATTGTTTGTAGCTCTGCTGCTGGTGCATGCGGTCTAGATGCAAATCTTTGACATGCTTCACACTTTCGAACTATATCTTTCGCGTCTTCGATGGCTGTTAGCCAATAAAATCCTGCTCGGAAAGCCTTTGCCGCTATTGCTCTGCTGCTAGCATGATGGTCGCACACTCCGCCGTGTATGTCTTTTAGTATTGTTTGTCTTTCCTCGGGCGTTACACAACGCTGTAAAACGCCGGTAATACTCTTCTTGTATAATTCCCCTGCAACACGACAAACGCTTTCGATCGTCGAGTTATCCTCTTGGCTTCCACTGCATCTTCTGGTAATTGTTTATTTATCATGTATGCAAGATATGGCTGCATCCAGGTTTCTTCTATCATCATGACCTCCTCTGGCTCCGACATAGCCCCCGAGTCTGCTGCAGTAGTCGAGATTTTTCCACTTTTTATTGATCTTTCTACTATTTTTCCCAAAATACTCCGGACGGCACGGGTAAGCATTGTGACCCGATATTTGCTAAATTGTCGGCTTCTTCATTACTATTCCTGCTTATGTGCGAGACTTCGCATCCATCGAATGTTCCTTCGAGATAATGATATAAATTCTTGTAGGCCATCATGTTGTCATTGATTGTGTCACATCTGTTCATAACTTGCTGGACAACGAGGTTAGAATCTCTAAATATTTTTAGGCGAGTTGCTCCATATGCTTTAGCCATCTTCATTCCGTGCAACAAAGCCTCGTATTCTGCTTCGTTATTAGAAGCCTGTGGAAAGCTCATCCTTAAGACATACTTCAATTTGTCGCCATGGGGCGATATCAAGACCACTCCTGTGCCTGCGCCTTGGAGTCTTTTAGAACCGTCGAAGTACATTGTCCAAACACTGGATAAGTCTGGTGGTCCCGTGCTTTGCAGCTCCAGCCACTCTACCGTAAAATCTGGCAAGACTTGTGACTTAATCGCCTTCCTTTTTTCGTACGTGATGTCCATGGGAGATAGCTCGATTCCCCACAAAGAGACACGTCCTGTTGCTGAAGGATTGTTCAATATATTCGACAATGGCGCTTCATTGACCACTATAATTGGGTGCACCGCAAAGTACTGTCGTAGTTTTCGTGCAGTTGTGAAAACACTATACGCGAGTTTCTGATAATGCGGGTACCTCTGTTTTGTCGGAGATAATACTTCACTGATGAAATATACCGGCCTCTGGATGCCGTGGGCTTTTCCTTCTTCACTTCTTTCGACTACTATTACTATGCTTACCACCTGGTGGGTTGCGGCGATGTAGAGTAGTAGTGGTTGTTTTTCTTTTGGTGTGACCAGCACTGGCGGCATGGAAAGCACTTTTTTCAACTGTGCAAAAGCTGCATCTGCTTCTTCTGTCCATTCAAATTTATCATCTGACTTCTTCATAAGTGCATAGAAAGGAAGCGCCTTTTCTCCCAATCGAGCAACGAAGCGACTTAATGCCGCAACGCGTCCTGCGAGTTTCTGTACGTCGTGTAGCTTCGTGGGTTTCCCCATTGTTAAAATTGCTTGAATCTTCTCTGGGTTCGCCTCTATTCCTCGTGCCGATACCAGAAACCCCAAAAGTTGCCCTGCTGATACGCCGAAGGAACATTTTGTCGGGTTAAGCTTAAGTTTGTACCTGCTCAGGTTGTCAAAGGTTTCTGCCAAGTCGCTGATTAAAGATTTCTCCTCTCTTGTGGTGATGACTACATCATCAATGTAGACTTGGATGTTGCGTCCTATTTGGCTTCCGAGGCAATTTTGCATCATCCGTTGATAAGTTGCTCCTGCATTTTTTAGGCCGAACGACATAACTTGGTAGCAAAACACTCCGTACGGTGTGATAAAGGCCGTTTTTTCTTCGTCTTCTTTCTTCAATTTGATCTGATTGTAACCAGAATATGCGTCCAAAAAGGAAAGCCTCGCACATCCCGCTGTTGAATCGATTATCTGATCGATGCGGGGTAGAGGGAAGGGATCCTTTGGAGAATGCTTATTGAGAGATGTGTAGTCGACACATACTCTTTGTACGTCTGTGTTCTTCTTGGGTACGATGACTGGGTTCGACACCCAACTCGAAGTTTTGATTTCTCTGATAAATCCGGCATTTTCTAGCCTGTGCAATTCTGATGCTATCGCCTTCCTTTTAGGTTCATCAAATCATCGCAACGGTTGCTTGACTGGCTTTGCCTTGGGATCTACATTTAATGCGTGCTCGACGAGTTCCCTGGGAACCCCTGGCATGTCTGATGGACACCAGGCGAAGATTTCCCAGCGCTCACGGAGGAACTCGACGAGCGTGCTTTCCTATGCGGGATCCAAGTTCACCGCAATTGATGTTGTCTTGTTTGGATCTGTAGGGTGGACCTGGATCTTCTTCGAGTCCTGAGCTGTATCGAAAGCCTGATCTGGCAGGGATCGTCCAACGTCGGGTAGAACATTATGATCCGTTTCTCCTTTTAGCCTCTCATATTCCGCTGTCATGCCGAAGGTTTGCGCCATCCTATTGAATTCTCTGTCACATGTGTTGGCTACTTCAAAGCTCCCCTGCACCGTAATTGTTCCTTTGGGTCCTGGGATTTTTAACGTAAGATACGCGTAATGAGGTACTGCCATGAATTTTGTAAATGCTGGGCGCCCCAGGATTGCGTGATATTGTGACGGCCAGTCCATAACTTCGAATTCCAGCTTCTCTATGTGGTAGTTGCTGCTACTGCCAAAGCAGACATCGAGTTCTATTATTCCCAAAGGGTAGTTTGCGGCTCCTGGTACTATTCCATGGAAGGAGCAATCTGTTGGCTTCAGACTCGACAGCGAGATGCACATTGCCTTTAGGGTTCTAGCATATATTAAGTTTATGCCACTCCCTGCATCCATGAACACTCTCCCGATGTCGTACCCTCCTATTTGCGCCTTTAAAACCATAGGCGAGTGGCCTGGCCTGGGAACTTTCCTCGGGTGGTCTGCTCTACTGAACTTAACTGGTTGATCTGACCACCGTAGGTACTCTGTGGTAGCTGGTGGTGACGATATTGCTAGGTTTACTTGCCTGGATATGCTCTTTTGCTCTTTCTTTGACTTGGGCACCGGTTGAATCATACCTGATATGTAAACTTTTGACTCTAGGTGCCTTACTGGCCTTTGCATTTGATATTCTTGACTTCTGTGTTTTTCTCCTTGCCACCCTCCTTGGCTTGAGCCCATGGCGCTTTGCAGCCTTAGAAATGTTCTACAATCCTTCATCTGGTGATTTGAGACTCTTTTCCCGTCAAGATATGCGTAGTGGATTCGACAAGGTCCGTATAGCATATCCTCGGCCGAAGGACCGGAGTACCTCGATTTTTCTACTCCTTTTGCATGAAACCTCCTATTTTCATATCCTTCCTCTTCTTCTGCTACATAGCCCGCGGCTACCTGATTTCGCCTTCCTTGGTTATCCCGGCTGCGGTGTCGTCTCCTCTGTCTACTTATTCTGTCGACTTCTGGTGAACGTCCTCTTTTGTTATTATATGCGTCCTCTCCATCAGCGAATTTGTTGGCTTGTTCCATTAGCTCAGCTACTGTCGTAGGTCTTGCTCTTCCGATTTCTTCCACGAGATCTGAGCGACGAAGTCCGGCCGTGAAGGCGTCTATTGCTCGCTCGTCGGAGACGTCCTCTGCTGAGTTTTTGATTACACTCCAGCGTTGTATGTAAGAACGTAGAGTTTCACATTTCCTTTGCACACACGCCTTGACTTCCTCTAGTGATGCTGGGCGCTTGTATGTTGAGCGAAAATTTCTTGCGAATTGACTTTCGAGTTCTCCCCAACTTCCAATGGATTTGTTGGGTAGGGTATTCAACCAGGGCCGTGCTGCGCCGGTGAGGTGTAGCTGCAAACTTTGCATTGGAGCCGCTTTTGTTCCCCCTAATATCTGTACTGCCTGCAAATAGTCCGATAACCATAGGGTAGGTTCTTGCGACCCGTCGTACTTATGCTGGTCATGTGGCAATTTGAATCCTTTGGGTACCCGTGTTTTGCGAACCCTGCGGGTAAAGCATAACACGCCCATCTCTTTATCGTCGTCTTCATAATTCTCTTCCCTCCAGGCGTGGCGTGATTTATTTACTCGAGCTTGCGCTATTATATTTCTTGCGTCCTCCTTCCTCTTATGTCGCCTTTCCTCTTCTGATGACTCGCTATACTCGTTATCTGTGAAGTTGTATCTGAACTTCGCCTTTTGATTTTTCTTGTAGCTTGTCGACTTCGTCTCTAGGCCTTTTTCCCTGATCTTGCTTTCCACTATTCTGAGGCTTCGTATCGTGGCTCGGTGCATATCTTCTCGCGGATCCCCGGGTTCTGGCCTTGTAGTTAGTAAATACGCCTGTGCTGCTACTAACGCTGCTTCTGGCGTTTCTTGTACAAAGTCATCTTCCTCCTCTTCTGGCTGTGGGGTAGGGCTCCTTGGGTACCTTTCTTCTCTGCTGCGTGCTGTCGCCCCCCTGTTGTGTTTTGGGTCTCCGCGCCTTTCTCTGCTGTACTCTGAATCTTCGCTATAGTCTTCCCAGTATTCCTCCCTTGATATACTGTTATTGTCTTGAAAAACCATGTCTCTTTCCTTCCTTAGTTTCTTCCTGTGTTGGTATAATGCATACTGATATCCCATTAGAACTTCTCTTCTCGATCCTTCGGGTACTTCTGTACCATGATTGATAGCTGATTTGATCATTCTCCATTCGCCAGCCGAGACGTGTACTTTCTCCTTTTCCTTTTTGTTGTGTTCTTTTATTTTGTCGACTTGCCTGTCGACCTTTTTACTTCCTTCGCTGTTGTTTTCTTCTTCTGCTTCAGTGATAATGATGCATAACTGATGTATTTTGGAGACGCCGCTGCTTCCCGCGGAGAAGTCCTTTGCGTTGTTGTGCGTTTGACACGCTCTTTCTTTTGAGTCAAAATTTTCCTGAATTTTGTCGCCTTCTGCGATTGGTGCTTTTTCTAAACTGACTGGCGAGTTTAGCTCGCTGGAAGAGCCTTCTGATGATTCCAACGTTTCCTCTGTTTCGGGCTTGCTCACCGACGGACCTGGTTTCGTCGAATCCGAGAGGCGAGATGAACCCGACGGCCCGATGAGGATGCTCAACTTCCAATTGTTAACTCCATCTCTTGACTTCCGTCGAGTTCTGAACTGCTGTTGGCTAAAATCGAAAAAGCCGTCGAATTCATGACTCCAACGCCCAAGATCCCCACGGTCGGCGCCAATTGACAAGGGGTTAACTCGATAAATGTCCTAGATGAAGGACTTAGGATCGGGGAGATAGGGCGTCGGATGAACTCGAAGGTAAAGTTAGTCGAAATAGGTGTGTGTCGAAAGTAAACTTGGGTGTTCAACCTGGCTTGCTTTCAATCTGCCCTACACCGTCCCCTCCTGGCCCCTATATATAGGTGGCCAGGTCTCGAGGATCGGGTAGGGTCCGATACCGATTACAATATCGACATACGGTAAGAACTCGTATTCGACTGTCATTACAATTGGGCCTAGCTATACGGGCCTTAGGGATACTCAATTAACGGGCTCTATTAACTATACCCTTGTCAATGGGTATGCTGCAAATTTCCACCATGAATTATGCATGGCTTAGATTAGCGGCCCGGCGTTTCCCTAACACATATACAAACTCCATGATCCCCACAAGATTCCCAATTCATTTCACACCGCGGGTATCCATAAACAAAAGATCACGATATCAACTCAAATAAGAAGTGCAATGTTGAAAGCTTGCCCATGACTGCATGGCTGGGCTAGTCTCCAACTTACAACTTGCAAGCATAACAACTCAACATAAGAGACCACAATGTCAAATTTTTAAGAACAGGAAAAAATAAAGTGTGCCTTCCGGTTCGTGAGAGCTTTACTAACCGAATTTCGCATAACACTGGTAAGAGTTTAATTTGAAGAGAAAATAAAAGCAAGTCAAATTTACTTGGAATAGCAAATTGCTAGTAGGTATGTATGGTGGACACTTTGGAAAACTTTGGCTTTTAGGAGTTGGATGCACGAGTAGAGCTCATACTCAGTACAAGGCGAGGGCTAGCAAAAGACTGGGAGCGACCAACTAAGAGAGCAATAATGTCCATAATCATGCAAAGCGACAAAGCGACATTAAAAGAAGCATAAGATGGCATCAAAAGTCAAAAACTAAATGATCATAGAGGCTATTGGCGACTTTGTATGAGTCTAACATGTGTGAGCATGCGCCAAGTCAACCCAAATAAAGCATCAAGGAGAAAACCAAAATAATGCTTCCATACAATAAAAACAACGCATGATTTTTTCAAAGGCTCATTAAGCAATCTCAATTGTTTGAGACAAGTCATGCTACAGCAAAACCACTAAGCATACTATCAAAAAGACATCATGCATGACATGAAAAATCCTAAGCCGCAGTCTACACAAGCTCCTTCTTGTACCACTATTTTGCATAAAGCTTTTTCTCTTTTCCAACACCATTTGAAACCTTTTTGAGGAAACTCTTTTGAGGAAAACCAACATAAACCAGAGGTCCAAATACACCTTGATGCAAAGATAAAACAAGATCTGAACAAAAATCAAGGCGAAAAATGCAAGCTAAACGCAGTAGCAGAAAAAGAGAACACTCATTGAACGATAAGAGTAAAAACTAGAGTGTTCTTGGCAAATGAAAAGCGAGTTCATCTCCTCCAAAAGAAACATGATGTGATCTAACCATTTATTGTAGCAAACTAAACTAAACTAATACTGAAAACAAAAACAACTGACGCTCCAAGAAAAACGCATAGTGCATGAAGCAATAAAAATATAGTGTCTTGAAAGGTGACCTGATTTTTACCGATGAAGAAGGGGTGCCTCGGGGGCATCCCCAAGCTTTAACGCTTGTAATTCTTGGATATTTCTTGGGGTGATGCATGTGCATCCCCAAGCTTGAGCTTTTGTCCATTCTTCAACTCATCTCATCATTCTCCAATCCCTACACTTGAAAACTTCCTTCATACAAAACTAAACACAAATCTATTAGCAACATTAGTTTAAGCATAACATATAATCAACCCTTTTTGCTTCAGGTTTTAACCTAAAACCACCACATATAAAGCATATAATACTGTAGCAACTTCCCCAAAAGTTCCGTGATCAAAAGAACTCAAAAAGAAAGCGATAAAGCGGCAAACACAAATATTGGCAGAAATCTGTCAAAACGGAACAGCTGACAAAGGTCGAAATTTTAAGGTGTTTTATGTTGCTCAAATCAAAAAGTGTTCAACTAATGAAAGTTTGGATATAACCTGGGGCATATGCACAAGAAATCGCAAGTCCAAAAGATATACAGAGAATTTTCACGAATTTTTACGGTGCAGCACCGAAAACAGTTTCAAGACAGCAACATCCCCAAATCTTACCTCACTCAAATTAGAGGCTTCTCTTGGCACAAAAACGAAATAAAAAGGATAAGGAGCGGTTATTACAGTAGTAATAACTTTCAAGACTCAAATAAAATAAAAAGTACTGAAAATAAAATATTTGGTTATCTCCCAAGAGTGATTTTCTTTAACGCCTTTGAGCTAGGCGCAGTAATTTGCAAAGATGCTCATGTGGGCGCCATATAGGAGCTTGAGGCAAAGGCGCCATATAGGAACTTAAAGCAATAGAGAGCATCAAAAAGCAAGTATGGAACACATTTATATCTGAACCACTTCCTATGCACAGGAATCTTATAAGAAAATAAATCAACGAGGCACATAGTAGCAAGCATGGATAGATAAAATAAGTGCCACTTCAAGATTTTCAACATAAAGAGGGGAAACTTAATATTGTTGAGATCCATCAAACCATGTTTCCCTCTCTCATAATAACTTTCAGTAGCATCATGAATAGAACTAACAATATAACTATCACATAAAGCATCCCTATCATGAGCCACATGCATAAAAAGATTAATACTCACCACAGGAACAATAGTAGTAGGAGCAGATTCAGTAGAATAATTATCCTCATCACCATAATCATCATAAATAGGAGGCATATTGTCATCATAACTAATTTTATCCTCAATAGTAGGTGAACTGAAAATATTATACTCATCATCATAGCCATCATAAACTAGAGGTTTAGTATCATCACAAGCTAGAGAACAGCTATTTCGCAAAGCATATTCTTCAAACATATCATCATAAGAAGGAACATCACATATGGGAGATAAAATATCATCAGAGCAAATTTTCTCCACTAAAGCTGGGGAACTAAAAATATCATGCTTAACAAAACCAGCTTCCCCAAGCTTAGACTTTTCTATAGCATTAGCAATAACGGTATTCAAAGCATTCGTACTAATAACATTGCTATGCGAAATAAGCTCGAAAGGATTTTCAATTTTCTCTTCAAATCTAAACTCAGGAAAAATACTAAAGAACTCTTTATTTTCCATTAAGCCTAACTAGTGAAAATAAAAACAAGAAACAAAAAGATGTAATTGCAGAATCTAAAGGAAATAACTCCGAGCACTCACACAGGAGGATGCGAGTACCTTTTACCTTACCTCCCCGGCAACGGCGCCAGAAAAGAGCTTGATGTCTATGCACGCGTCTGTTCTTGTAGACAGTGTTGGGCCTCCAAGTGCAGAGGTTTGTAGAACAGCAGCAAGTTTCTCTTAAGTGGATCACCCAAGGTTTATCGAACTCAGGGAGGAAGAGGTCAAAGCTATCCCTCTCAAGCAACCCTGCAATTACGATACAGAAAGTCTCTTGTGTCCCCAACACACCCAATACACTTGTCAGATGTATAGGTGCACTAGTTCGGCGAAGAGATAGTAAAATACAAGCGGTAGTGATGATAATAAGTAGTAACTGTGATATGAAATAAGTATCGCTGCGAGCAAACATGTAACAAAACAGTAAGTAAACGGTGTGCAATACTTGGAAACAAGGCCTAGGGATCATACTTTCACTAGTGGACACACTCCCAACAATATAACATAATTGAACAAATAAACAACTTCTCTTCACTATGGTACTCTGAATTACTCTCCTATTGAATAACACTAATCATTGCGTAGGGCTACGAAGCACTCCTTAAAGTTCATCAAGTACTTGACAAACACCACTCATAGAGATATTCAAATCAGATCACAACTCAAGATAGATATTATTGCAACTTAGACCAAGTACTAACACGGTGCACACACTGTCAACATTACACCATGAAAGGAGGAATAGATCACTTCAATACTATCATAGTGATAATTATTCTCATAATCCATAAGAGATCACAATCGTAGCCTAGACCAAGTACCACCATGATGCACGCACTGTCACCGTTACACCATGGCAGGAGGAATAGATTACTTTAATAACATCACTAGAGTACACATAATATCTGAATAATAATATCTACTTGTTCAACATGATACAAAGCTCACGATCACATAAAGATCACATCATGGGAGAGAGAGGTGAACCACATAGCTACCGGTAGAGCCCTCAGCCCCGGGGATGAACTACTCCCTCCTCATCATAGGAGACAGCAAGGTTGATGGAGATGGCGGTGAGGTCGATGGAGACGGCGGAGACGGCGATGGAGACCGATGGAGATGGCTCCGGGGGCACTTCCCCGTCCCGGCAGGGTGCCGGAACAGAGACTTTTGTCCCCCGAAATTTGGCTTCGACGGCGGCGGCGCTGCAGAACTGTTCTGGAAATTTCGCCGACTCCCCTAGGGTTTTCCGTCCCGAGGCTTCTTATAGGCGAAGGGGCGATGTCAGAGGAGGAGCCAGGCGCCCTCACGCCAGGGTGGCGCGGCCCTGGCCCTGGCCATGCCAGCCCTGCGTGTGGGGCCCTGGTGGCCCCCCTCCTACTCTTCTTCGGATCTCTGGAAGCTTCCGGGTAAAATAAGACTTCAGGAACTTGTCTCGTCTAATTCCGAGAATATTTCCTATGTATCACTTCTGAAACACAAAAATAGCAGAAAACAGGGAACTGGCACTGTGGCGACTTGTTAATAGGTTAGTTCTGGAAAATGCATAAAAGTGCCACGAAGTGTAACGAAACAGTAGGAAAATGGTGTAAAAACAAGCATGGAGCATCAAAAATTATAGATACGTTGGAGACGTATCAGACCCCAGCGCGAGTCCACCATCTCGAGATCCTCCGCGTAAGACTGCGTTTTTTAAGCGGAATGGTACGCCGCGTAGGAAGAGACCTAGAAAGGAGAAACCACTGCCGCCTATTGAGAAGTTACCTTGGGAAAGAACTATCAAGGAATGCAGCGAAATCTCTAAGTCCGAGGTGGCAAAACATTTTGCTAAGAAAGTGCCAGAGATACCTTTTGAGAAGACTCTAGATCCGGTGAAAGTTATTCGTACCGTTGAGAATCTATATGACCCTGCACCATCGCCGCCATCTGACTATAGGCGTTCTATTGAAAAGTCGTATTACACTATGGTGGAGGTGAAAAAACCCGATCAATCGGTGGTCTCGGTGAAAACTAGGAAACAAGTGTACCAGCTCGGAGAACAACCCGTTCAATCGGTCCCCCCTCTCAAGGTGTTTGACGAGAAGGCCATTGAATGTTCTCGACAAAACACAATTGATTACCCCATCGCTGAAGTAGCATATAAATTTGTTCAAGGGAAAGATCTGATCGAGAATATCAGGTCACTACCAACATGTATGCGTAATTTGCATGCGTGGTACACTAATGCCACAAAGAGAGGGATTGAGGCTATCATGGTGCGAGTTAAGGATGAGCACTACTTCCAAGAATACTCTGTGAGCATTGACTTCTGCGAACTTTTTCAGTTATACAATCTCCGGGCCCTCGACAAATCTATCATCAGTTGCTATTGTCTGTAAGTGATTTATTAATATAATTTGAGAAGTCTTTAGCTCAGCTCATTCATTGTCTGCAAATCATCCTCAATTTAATCTTTTGTGCGCAATATTATGCAGATCGAAGAAGCTCGAATACAAAAGGGATGAAATCACGGACATTGGGTTCATTGACCCAGATACAATGCATGAAAGAACCATAGAAGATCCCGTCTATAACAAGGATACACCGGAGACTTTGCTAAGGTTTTTGAAGCAACAACGTGAGAAAAAGATAATACTTTGGCCTTACAACTTCAAGTAAGTGTAACTGTCTTATAACACATTCTATGTTGCTCACCATATGTTAAAATTTTAACTGATGACTTATATCTATGACACTGCATATTTAAACGTGCGCAGGTTCCACTTTATTCTTATCGTCATTAAAATATACGATGGAGATGTTGAAGTCTTTGACTCACGAACCAAAGAGCCTATACTATACAAGTCGGCTTTTGATATGCTCAAAAGATAATTTTAATTCTTATCGGTTTTTTCGTTAATTTCCTGATATCAACAAATTAATAACTCTTTTATGCATTTTCTTTTGTCGGGCAGCGTATGGCAAACGTTCATCCAGGAAGATCCGACCGGTGGATGGAAACCGAAGCTGATATGGCGTGCGAACAAAGTAAGTAGTACTACCTAGGTCCACACACCTTTATCATACTTGATTATTATTTGATTGAATTATATTCTTGTACAGAAATGCGTGAAACAACCTGAGGGGAGTAATCTATGTGGATACTACGTTTGCGAGTACATCCACAAGATTGTCAGCGAGAGAACGAATAATCAAAGGAATAGAGAGGTACGAAAACAATATTCACAAATTTATTTTGTTACCATAACTTGTGCTGAGTTTCAGTCATAATTGTTTGATTGTGATTTGATATATATATATATACATAGCTCATGTATTCATTTGAATCTCATTCTTTTACAGTTGGCAAGAAAGCGTGACAGGATCCCAATCGAGCACCGCTTCAAAGCAATTGGCGAGGAATTGGCGGGATTTTTCCTTTGGGGCGTCATACCTAACTTCGCAGAGTACCACTATGAATGAAGATCTACATGTAATATATAGTTTGACTCGGAGAGTACCACTATGCTACATGTAATAGATAGTATGCCTCGGAGAGTACCACTATGCATGAAGATCGATCTTCATGCATGTACTACTTAATTTGCGATCTTATGCAATTACATGTGTTATATTATATGCACCAAGTTGATATGCATTACCTTGATCTTCATGTACTCCTAAATCCAAACGCGTTTCTGGCGCATCAACGCGATCCTCGTACGATGAAATGGTCCGAAACCTAAACCCCTCCTAAAACCCTAAACCCTGAATTATTTGCCCGGCACGGTAGCCACCCTTTGGTACCGGTTCTTGTTACAAACCGGTACCAAAGGTCCCTAGCCCTGCACTCTCCTGGGAGCCAACGTGGAGGCCCCTTTAATACCGGTTTGTAAGGAACCGGTACCAAAGGGGGGGGGCTTTTGTCCCGAATATTTTGTACCAGTTTGATTTCCGGTACAAATGGGCCTCTGAAACCGGTATTGATATCCATTTTTCGACTAGTGATGCAACCCAAAAGTGCCAAGCTGCATCTAAATTTCTAAACCTCATACCAATTTGACGCATCCCCTTGCCAATTTCTCCCATTGCACAACACTAAAAATTAACCCCAATCCTGTCAAATTGCACAACATCACCCCAATCAGCAAAAAAAAAAAATTACGATCAACCAACAGAATCTAGTGAAAGTACTATGAATCAAAAGGAGTACGTGGAAATAATCGTAGACCACATCCTTGCTTCTGAGCCTCCCCTCACCCTGTCATCGCCGAGTCCTTGGTCATGTGATATTTGATGGCTTGAGTTCGGTCCGGATTGACCATTCATCCGACGTCGATTTAGCGTATTTTCACCGGCTGGCGACAACGACGTAGTAGAAGCTTCTTTCAGTCCTTCCGTATAGTCTCATCCATGCAATGCTACCTGCAGCAGGAGGGAAAGATGCATGTGCCCGCTGTCCCAGGAAGTCCGCGCGTATTGCCAACGCCCTGAACCGAACTGGTTTGTGGAGAGGAGAGGCGCCGCATGGGTCCATCCTCCTGTCACCGATTTTCTCCCCTGCAACCTGGAAAAGTACGCGTGAGGACCGACGAGAAGCGCGGAATGGGCCGTGCATCGTCACCGCCACTGCACCCGAGCAGACCAGCTATAAGTACCACCGCAAACCCAGCAGATTCATCACACAGGCATCGTACCCAGCAGAGCAGCTTACATACCTGATAGTCTGATACCAGGAGCTGAAAGGGGGTTAGTTTTGTTAGCATGGCGAGGTCATCCGCGCTCGCCGTGTGCGCGGCTGCGCTCCTGCTTGCCGTGGCGGTGGGCGGCGCCGCCGCGCAGAGCGTGGGCTCGGTCATCACGCAGTCGGTGTACGACACCATGCTGCCCAAACGCAACGACCCGCTGTGCGACAGCGGATTCTTCACGTACGACGCCTTCATCGCCGCCGCCGGCGCCTTCCCGTCGTTCGGCACAACCGGCAGCGCGGACGACGTGAAGCGCGAGCTCGCCGCCTTCTTCGGCCAGACCTCCCACGAGACCACCGGTACGTCTGGCACTTTTGATCCGGAGACATGTGCTTGATTAATCGGCAAAGATACGAGTTCTCATGTGCTTTGCCTGCAGGAGGGACGCCAGGCGCTGCCGACCAGTTCGAGTGGGGCTACTGCTTCAAGCAAGAGAGAGACCCCGACGCCTCGCTTCTGCCCTACCAGGGACGTGGACCCATCCAATTGACAGGGTACGCCTGATCTCAAACTAAAGCCAAGAGCTTAGGTAGAGAATCATGAAACCGCACCAGACCCGGCTGGATCTTGGCTTATTCTTGAAGAAAAAACGTATTGTTGTGTACGCCAAATCTCAAACTAAAGTCAAGCTAGGTGGTAATTTTCCGAATCATCTTACACATGCAATGGTAACCGCAAATATCATAGACCGATGAAACTTTTCCATAAATCTATGGAAAAGTCTCCCTGGATCTATCTCGATCTGATCCAATTAAGCTTTCGTTTTCGCCTTAACTAAGTAATAAAGCGCCCATTATAAAAAAAAGCTTTCATTTTCGCGTGCATGAATCAAGTAATTAAGCGCACGAGACCCGGCTGGATCTTGGCTTCTTTGACAAAAACCTATTGTTGTGGTTCGATTAACCAGGCAGTCCAACTACCAGTTGGCCGGAGACGCCATCCAAGAGGACCTGGTGGGCAACCCTGACCTGGTGGCGCAGAACGCTGTGGTGTCCTTCAAGACGGCGATGTGGTTCTGGACGACGGCGCAGGGCAACAAGCCGTCGTGCCAGGACGTCGCCCTTAACCGCTGGATGCCGACGGCTGCCGACACCGCGGCGGGGCGGGTGCCCGGATACGGCGTGATCACCAACATCATCAATGGCGGGCTCGAATGCGGCATGGGCCCGAACGCGAAGAACGTCGACCGTATCGGCTACTACACGCGCTACTGTACTATCCTGGGAACGGACCCTGGGGGCAACCTTGACTGTTATACTCAGCAGAACTTCACGAGCTAGAAGTTGTTTGATCTATCAGTTCTCACGGCCGTTACAGTATGTGTATGGCTGTATCTGTAAGCGTTGTGCGCGTTATGAATAAAGAATTAAATATTTGACCTGGTTAATGCTGCAATATGCTAATACATGATGTTGCTCAAACACACCACATCTCCGTTCACAGATAAGTATGCTTCTAGGTTTAATCTTGAGCTAAAAAAGTTTGAGCAACTGGATAGAAAATTATAGCAATATTTATGTATGAAATTAATAGTAACTAGCACAGTGGCCCGTGCACATGCGCGGGCGGCATCTTGATTGTCTATTGAATTTTGGGTTATTTATTCGTTTGCCACTAAAGGCCGTCGTATGCTCAGTTTTGCCCTCAGTGAAGAATGGTGCTCAGTTTTGCCCATAGTGTTCACGCAAGCACTCATTCCGTGATGCTTCCTGTCTCTGTTAGGTCAATGGTGGTTGACTCATCCCTGTCAGGTGGGACCAAGCGTGGCTTGAAGACCAGACCGTTGGTGGGCGCGGCTTGTGGGACCCAGTAGCCGTTGGACCGCAAACCGTTCGCAGTGGGGATAAAAGCGCCGGAACGCGCCGCCGGAGCTCGCAGCGGTGAGCAGAAATCAGCCAGGCGCATATATGGGAATCGACCCCTGTTGGTAGCCAGGAGCCGGGCGCGGGCGACCGAGAGGGCGGTCGACGGGGAGTGCCGCTTTCTAGTAGCGCGGAGCCGCCGACAGAGCGCTCGACCGTGTGCCCTACAGAGCGCGGGCGACCGAGAGGGCGTTGTCGGCCTTGCCCCGAGGCTTTGAGATCACCTGCGGCTCCGGGCGGTCGCGAATCGAGATCCATGTCTTCTTCTAGCTCCCGCGCCACCTCGCGGATCGATATTCTGGCGAGCCTGGAGATCCCGATCTTCCTCTGTCCGCGGTGTCGGGCGGAAGTTGTTCGGCGGATTTCACGCACAGAGAAGAACCCTAATCGTCCGTTTTATGTGTGCAGCGAGAAGGGGGTAAGAATCAGGGCAATTTCATTATTTTGTGGTCGGGATTTTTGAGCAATGGTTGATCTGTTTTTTGCGTTCATGCAGGTAAGATGTTTCTTTCTTTGGGTCGATGCTCTGGTCCAGATGCTGATGCATGAACTGCCAGAGACGGCAGTGGCCGCAGCGCGAGCTCAGGCAGAGGAGACGGAGGTAGCTATTGAGCTCAGGAGTTTGAATCAGAAGATTAGGAAGCTCGAAGAAGCACAAATTAGCAATTACGTTTGGGCATTTGTAGGTGTTATGGTAATTGCAGTGGTTGTAATGTTGAAATTGTATTAGAAGGCATGAATTTGGGAGGAATTTGATAGCTAGAATTTGGGAGACTAAATAGAAAAAGGTTTCTGTTAAAAAAAAGTATCTCAGTGTGTCTCCTTGACTAATGGGCCAACTCCATCCAATTAGGTCCATTAGGGATGGGCAATGAGAAGGCTCAAAAAATATAAACCAAAAAAGGGGGGTGCATCTGGGATTCGAACCCAGGACAGAGTGGTTTCGCAGCGTTCAGGGTTGTGCTTGTAACCGGTGGGGCTGATGGAAAGATATTGAGAATCGTAGGGAAGAATGGTAGGTATAGTAAAATCATTATTTGGTTTAGGATTGAAAAAACGTATGTCGTGTTTGTGATTTATACAGGAGCATGTCGTATTTGTGCATGATCTTGTAGTGTGTTTTTTGCAATTGGGTTGTCTGCATAAGAGAAATGGTGAGTTATCAAATAATGAGTTGTATCTTCTATAGAAATTTGATCTACTAAGAGAAATTTGATGTCGATATATTTATTCAGTGTTTCCTCCTTTTACACATAATCTGGAATATTAATATGGTTGACTGCATCTTTCGAAGTTATCAAATGGTGAGTTGTCTCTTCTATAGACAATCAAATTTGTGCACGGTGGATAGGGTGAACATTTGTGCACGGTAGATAAAACCCAATTGCAGGGATAGGGTGAACATTTGTGCACGGTGGATTATGAGAAAATAAAGATATCCATGGATTTTGAGAAAAATAAAAAGAGCATGTAAATAAAAGTACATATGGACCATTGTAAATAATGGTATCAACATGGACGGATCCAGGAATTTAACTTTGGGTGTTCAAAAAGGTTAAGATCTGTGAGTTTACATAAATAAAAGTACATATGGACCATTGTAGCAATATTATTTCACAAAAGGTGATGAAGAAAATACCCTCTCAACACTAGCAGTGGTAGGGTTAACAAAAATTTGAGAAGCTTGTAAAGAAGGTTATAGGCCATATTGTTGTTTGTTTCAATAAGCATAATAGAGAGTTGAATAATATTTTTGAGGTTTTACACATCTAATCTCTACGCATATCAGAAATAAAAAGAGTAAATCAGTAATACTTATTATCATGCATAATAACTTAGATATAAGATGCAAAGTAGCATGATCATCAAAGTACACATAATAACACGACAATATATTAGATAGATGGGTACCCTAGATGGCTAGATAGATGGGTACCCTAGCTAGATGGCTAGATAGACGAGTTCATGGGACGGCCCAGCGGGAGAAAAGGAACCGTCCGCCATCGGTACACTGCTCCCGAGATCCGGGCCGCCCCGCGAATGAGCCCCCGTCCCTGACGCCACTAGGTCTCCGCCTTGACCAGCTCGGTGCCCCGACGGGCGTGGATAGGTCGCGCTCGTCAACAACGACACAGGAACCTCGCAGGATGTTCATCGTGGCATAGCAATCCGCGAAGGTGCGGCACACCCCGTGCAGCAACGCTGGGAAAGCTCCTATTCAGGTATCTGTGCTTTACTTCAAAGCTATACTTAGGTTCAATCAAGCCTGGTCTCAGAACTCCCACCGGTGATAAAGGAAAACATCCCCTCTTTGCAGATGTGGGCTCCAAAAGTACTATCTTCCTCACTTTGGAAGAAACCAGAGGCGGACTGGACGAAAATTAACTTGGACGGCCACTGCATAGGGTAGTGCTAGATGTCTGTGTTGAACCAGTTCTGATGAGTATCTTCTCTGCTTGCCATTGCTTGCCATAACCTAGAGGGATGCACAGACCTGAAGAATCTGAATTTGCGGCAGCTGTTCATGGCCTGCACTGCATGCTGACTAGGTCTTCTGAAGACACGAAGATAGAGCCCCCATGAGCTGGCCAAGATGGGGCAAACTGCATGTAGTTTATATTTTATTTCTGCTCCCGTGAGTGTATTTTGCCTGGTTATCTTTTCTTTTACTATCATGAAATTTCAAATATGTTTCTCTGCATATACTCCTGTACGTTATTTCTTCATCTTCCTCTTCAAGTTCACTAATACCTACAGATATTCAATTATGCAGGGAACTGATATCAGTTCACCGGAAAAGAGGCCTGAAAGTCAGGGCTAGCACACAAGCAACCTCAACCACAATGTCCCATTTAGAATCATCATTGTATTCCAAATGTTGAGGGAGAATCAACCATTAGTTCCATGATGCAGTGTTAGTGTACCAGCTACCAAATTGGTTAGTATAGATCTTAATATGCCTGTTGGCTTCCCTCTTGGGTTTGGTGATTACAGTATGTCTTTGCAATTTATGGGAACAATTACATAAAATAGATTTGTTTACAAAATAATATATATACAAAAAACACTTATTTTGCATGACAGAAGCGTCGGGCATACTGGTTGCATGCATGCCCGTGGACCACTTTCGAATCCCAGTATGTCACAGGTACACTAACAAGAATTTACTTTATACTTCTCTGCAACGTTGGTGTTTTCTCCCCCGTTGCGATGTACTGAGGCGGATGGAATTCGCCGATCTCGACGCCGAGCAATTCTTGGCATCCCTGGCCTCGCCCGACTCTACAAAAAAATTGAGGGCCTGGTGCGGCGGGAAACCGACGCTCCCTTGATTTCGCCCCTGAATGTTGCCGAATCTGCCCCTACGGAGAAGAAGCGGCGCCGTCGCCTTCTCGCACTCCAGGCTGCGCGCAAGGGGTTACTCGTGATTCGGAGGAAACCTACTGCCTCGCGCCGTCGCTGCTCCCGAAGGGAGCCTGCCGTCGTTGAGGCCAACCGAACTGATCCAGGTGAGGAACTTGATGAGAGGAGTTTTTCACCAGCTAGGTAGGGAGGCCGGTGATGTTATCGAGCAGGTCGAGAAGGTTTGGTGATTACGAGCAAGTATGCAACCGAACGTAATTAAATTAAAGTTGTCTGAACTGAACTGATGCTTTGTAAGTTGAGGTTGTCCTCCTTCCGGACTGAATAAAAACAGAAGAGGAAAAATGGGCTAGAGATCTACATATTTCAATTTCGTTGTATATTCCCTAGACTTGATACTCCCTCCTCAGTTTATAAGGCTTGCACGTCCATATAGATCGTTAATTTAACCAACTTAGTATACAATAAATATTATAAAAAATATATCACTAAAAACTTTAGATGTTTTATTTTCTAATGGTATAATTTTTGTACTAAATAATTTATTTTATGCAAGTTAAATTGACTACCTAGATACACATGCAAGTCTTATAAACTAAGAAGGAGGAAGTAGAGAATTGGTTGATCACTGATGTTGTTGTATAAAACAAATGATTCACATTAATTTAGTCGCATTGTGATGTCTAAACCAGCATACATATTTTTTAAAAAAAATCAACATAATCGCTCCGTTAAAAGTTAATTGACAGATTTGTTTATATCTACGTCTAGATACATGTGTTTTTGACCCATTTGGGGCAAATAAGTTGGAATAGAGTGAATATTTTTTCAAAAAGAAAACTATGTTGATAGTGCATATTACAAGGTAGTAAACATGTACTTAAAAAAAGAATTAAGTCATTTTTGTTACACAGCTGTGCGCGGGTATAGTGCTAATTTAGTTAAAGTACAAATTCGTGGTAGTCTAGCACATTATCTCTATATTGCTGCTGACAGATAGACTACTGAGATCAACCATGTTTCAAAGAAACATGAGTTTTAATTGGTCATTTGAAATTTTAAAATCTATTTATGTTGCTAAACATATGTATTGAGCAATTGGTTACCCGTAGCAAAGTACGGGTAATATGCCCAGGCACCATGATATTATAGGCAAAATAAGAGGGGCACCATGGTGCCCAGGCACCCAATATTACAAACCCACCAAGATTACATGATCTAGATACCCATCCAACGGTCAAGATGCATGGTGTCCAGGCTCCTTGGTGCCCCAAATCAGCTTCCTATATATATAGTGGGATAGCCACCATAATAGCTGTGCATATGCATCTCACCATTGGATCTAGCACATACAGTACATTGGTCTCTAATTCTAATACACCGGCCATTAACGCCGTTATATAGAGAGCACAACATGCATCACTCACCTTTTGTTTCTTTTCTCCTCCACGCCACCACAGATGCGCTCTTGGTTTTGTTTTTCATTTCATGCATGCGGATGCCACACTCGCTTGCTACCACTCACACGCCAACTTTTGTTTTCTTTCCCAAAGTTTTGCCATTGTTTTTTGTTTTCTTTGCATGCATGCGAACACACTGCCATCTTTTGAAAACTTTTCCAAAACGTTCTCTCCCCCCACAAAGGTTCCAACAACTTTTGTTTTCCTTGTTCCAATCGCGCCCATACGTTTGGAGCGCCATCTGTTTATCTTTCTACAACATTTTCCTACCCCCATCGAACACAAAACCAAAAAAGATCAAGAGCTCATCTGTTTGTCCCAACGACTAATTAGAAGCATAAACTAGAAACACAAACGATAATTTGAAGAACGAATCACAAAAAAAAAATGGGAAGAGTGTAATGAAATTGCATCCCAATAGCACCAAGCAAATGGGTAGTACCCCGGTGTTGTGTTTTGGCTTGTCATCTCCTGGTACGCTATCTCCCTCTTTTTTTTTAATATCACTACTTTTGGTTTGAGTGTTCTTGTGATCTAAGAAACTCAAAAGGCAGAGATAGGAACTTTAGCGAACGGGTGGTATGCATCTACCGTCTTCTAAAAAGAAAACAAAACCTGTTTGTTGTAGGCCATGCGGCAAAATTTAGCTTTTGGAAACTTTCCAAAAAGTACAATAGGACTTTACAGGCCGGTGTAGCTTCTGAAAACTTTCCAACAATACATAGAAACTTTCCAAATCATGTTGGTGCATGCATGGCCACCGGTACACAAAAAACAAATACCACTCTCTATTGGATGGACGAAGACCACTACAAGCTAACGGTGGCATTTGCAAGATGTGATCCCGGTGAGCATGTGCTCCCCATCATCCAACGGCTGCGGTGGTATGCACAGCTAGCCGGGTGGCTAGCAAATCCGCGTCGATATATATATATATATATATATATATATATATATATATATATATATATATATATATATATATATATGTGTGTGTGTGTGTGTGTGTGTGTGTGTGTGTGTGTGTGTGGTGGACCAAGAATGTTTCGACGCCAGATAAAACTACAGAAATAAAGTCTTAGGATGCTATTTTTTGTTCACATAGCCATGAAAAACACTCGATGTAAGGGTGATGCGCCTCTAGGAAACTCGAGAAAATGCTCAGGCTCCAAGGACGCCAAATCAGCCCATGCTCTTTGTTGTAGAACATTCATGTGCATCATATAGCAACATCACATGCATAATTCCTGTATTTTGAAATTTTACAGGTATCAATGGTACATCACACTTATTTAATCTTGATTTCTTAGTTTGTACATTTTTTCCAAGTTGGCAGTAAAATTTGCATGATTAGCCGGGTTACTGAAGAAGAACTCGTTTCTTTGGACATTGGTATATTTTATGCATCTTAGGGCATCCATGGTTCGTGGGCCTTATATTTAACAAAGTTGAACCAAGAGACAGAAAACGAGTTTGACCTCATACCACTCTCAACACACTACATAAAAGATAAAATTGATATTTGTACAGGACATGGAAGGTATGCATTGAGAGGGTTGTACTGACATCATGGGCGGAGCCAGATTAGGATGTACACCCATTAAAATTAGTGCTTGATGACCTATGTATAATTCATATATATAACAATATGTATAGTGTAAATAAGCATACTTTCGAGAAATTGTGATTTTAGTGGAATATGTACACCCAATATTTGGATGCTAGCTTGCGACTGATGGATACAACTGTCCAATTTCTTATGTCATTTATATATACAAGTCACATGTCCAATTACTGATATTTCCCTATCTATTATGCTGAAATATTCGACCCAAGTGGTGCAGATGTATAGTTAGTTACCCTTGATTTCTAAGAACCATTGTTTCCACGAAACTGAAGTTAATATGGTATTTCTATTGAAATTTGCCTATTTTTAAAATATTTGTAATACGTTTCTTTTAAAATGCATTTTATCTTCGGAAGGCAGAAAACCATTTTGTGTGTTTATTTGTTTCATAAACATTTTGGACCCCTGGTAAAATCAGGATTCCTTTTAGTTTACGGATTCGGATAGTTGCACAATGAGCCACCATAGTGGAGCAAGAGGTGGGCTAGGCAACTTTGGTGGGCAGTGGCGAATCTAGAATGAAAATGTAGGGTAGGCTCACAAAACGATGAACATTGTTTCCAACAAAAAAGCAACCCCATTGCATAATGGATTTTTGAAACTTAGATGCATAATTTGACGCCCACCTATCACATAAGGCTTGGGTTGTTAAGGGATTCAGTTTAGATTCGTTTTAAAGGTTTTTTTTGCTTCCCTCTATTATAAAACTTTAACCTTTTATCATTAACAATGGTTGAGACATAATTTTTTTATGCTTTCTTGCTGAAAATGGAGGGAAGGCTTGCGCCTATCGAAGCCTACCTGGTAAATTCGCCCCTTGGTAGGCATGCCTCATGGTGTGTGGGCCCCTCATTGCACTATCGCCTTTCACCCTTATGTCATGTATTTACTCTAAAAACGTTGTCTTAATTGTATATTACTCCATTTAGTTAGTTTAAAATTCCTTTTATACTAGTTTGATTGCCAGAATCAGGAACAACAAAAAACCATTTTTTCACGCACCCCTTAGGGATTTAAAAAAAGGAAAACATAAAAATAGGGAGTGCGCTTAAGATCGAATTAATAAGAGCTAATGTTAACATTTGGGCTCTCTAGCTATTTTGTGTTTTCTAAAGTGTATTTCCAATACTCTTCCTATCGTGTTTCTAAGTTCCTTATAATGTATCTTGATTCTTAGATATTTAAAAGGGAAAGTGCATACACCATATCAAAAGGCTGAGCATAGGTGCACTCAGTCCCCTAGCCTCCCTAAAACTATTCAACTCGCTCCCATGACAATTGATCATTAACACCGAGAGTTGTTCGATCACATTCAAAATGAGATTCAACTTCATAGCTTCCTCAGTATCATGGCCCATAAGAAGATTGTATTATCCATATATTTAAAATAGGTAGATCATTGTTGCAAATATAGAATAAAATCACTAATCATGCCTTCTTATTCTGCTATATTAATTAGAAAACTAAGCATATCTACCACGATATTCAAAATAATTGTCGAGAGATGATCACCTTATCTAACACCTTTATTTGTTTGCGAGTAGGAATCCATGTCATTGTTAGACTTGCAACAATGTTTTTTTTGCATAAACACATCTATCCAAACTCACACTAAAGAAGGAGAACCTTTCGTACAAAGAGCCTTTTGCAAAAAAAAAACCACCTAATTTTGTAAGAAGCTTTTCTCAAAGTCAATTTTAAAAGATTACTCATCTAAGATTTTTTGTGAAGCTTATGAATAGTCTCATGTAAAATAACGATCCCCTCCATAATTAGCGACCTGGCAAAAACATCATTTGAGAAGGCCAAATTACCCCGAGAACAACAAAATATATTTTTTCCTATTTTGCTAAAAAAAATGTATAACTCACATCTCCAAGACAAGTGAGCATGTATTGTTGGTATTTTTGGCCTCAAGACCCTTTGTTAACAGAGTTATTATTGAAGAAAAAAATCAAACTATGGTTGTGATACTTATTCTTAGATCCACTATGATAAAGTAGGCGTATGAGTGGGGGCATGGAGTTTTGGTCCTCGGTAGCATATATGCTCCCACATGAACTATAAACTAGACGGACCGGCCGGCTTCGCCTGGCCCGCCTGCCTGGTGTTGCTACATAGCGTGGTACTCGTGCACGCTTTCATCTGGCATGCAGCGGGTCTAACATTCATGTCTTCAACATTGCGTCTTACCACAAGTGGTTGAAAAAATGTAGCTAGCAACTTAGGCAAGAGTGGCCGAGTGGCCATGCTTGGCACCTGTGGTCTTACAGGAGTATGAGCGTGGCTTTGGGCAGCTAATTTCTAAATTCTAATCTGGAAAGCAACTAATTTCTAATTTCTTCCTTCGATCTTCTCTTTTACTGTTAACCAGTCATACTCCTTTAGGATCTGTAGCCTTTCTTGCCATCACAGGTACAACAGAAAAACTTCACATGCCTATTTATTAGTGATTAGTAGTACAAACTAAGTACAATGTTGCAAGAAATCATTGCCTTGCCCAGCTAGCCCATGTGCATTGCAGTCTACTACTCCTTCCAATCAGAAAAAAATATCTGTGACTTTATATAAACTTTGTATAAGTTACACTGAATCATTCGACATTTTTTTCCAATAGGAGGAACTACATAGGATCTTTAGTTAAATCCAATAATTTGTAGAAGAAGCCCCAACCAATGAACCCCCGCACAAAGCAGATATACTTATATGTTCCGGTCGTGTTTGCATGAAAAAGGGAAAAGGATATTTCTAAATCACAGCATAATAATCAAATAATCCTGATTTTAGTAATTGGTTATATATTTCCAATCAATTGCCTATAATATTTTTCAAGTTCGAATTTTTATTACAAAGAGATAAGAAATGATTTTTCCAAAAGTGGCATGACAATCAAAGGATATATGAGTACATGTTTACAATAAGAGAATATTGGTGTGTCGGCAAGGAGTTTGCCATTAGCTGGTGTTGGTGTTTCAATTTCCTTGTCAAGAGTAGTGTCGCACGATTAAATTTGTTGAACATCAAAGAAGAGAAACAATTGCAGGAACCATGTAAATTAACATATGCTCTCATCAACCAGAGCTACATTTGAAGAATTCCAAATACCTAATTCTACTGCAACCAATTTGCAAGATAATTAGTACGGTCTCACCACTGGATAAGCAATTAATCATAAGAATGCTAGTATGACAGATCATTTTTATCCACCACCGGATTAAGCTAACCATAGGCTGATATAAGTTGACAGAATAGTCACCACTGAAAAAAAACAGGAAACACCGTCTGCAGGATTTATAGGCCGTTTGCTAAGACGAAATGTGCGCCTCAAAGCATCCATATCAGCAAAACAAATCCCAGCAGGATCAACAGAAATCATCAACTGATGATCAATAAACAGAGCCAATAATGGCCAGGTCCAAAGGCACCGGAGGAGAAACTACCCGCTGAGACTTCGCCACATACAGGATGGACAAAATTGTCCGCCTCCCCAATAATCCGCCGGTGATGCTAAGAAAGGAGGCCACAAAACCAGAATGAGGAACAACTCCAAAGACCAGCAACTCGATAGCTTCTCATAAAAATCCTGCATCAGCAAAAAACAAATCTTAATTAGGAACCAAAAAGCAACCTTTCAAAGCCAGAGAGAAAAAGCAAGAAACAAAAGAAGAAATCAAAACATCAAGACAATGGAGTAGAAGAAGCCCCAACCAATGCACCCCCGCACAAAGCAATCTTGATCTGAAAACAAATAAACCTAAGGAAAAGGGTGGATACACACAAAAGGTAGTATTTCTAATAGGTAAGAAATTGTGTAAGTAATCAATACATGGACTTTCATAGGAAATGCATGACAATAGATGTAAAAACCACACAGAAACTATAGAGTACAAACTTTATCATACCAAAAAAAGAGAACAAACTTTCTATATCAGATACATGCTTCATTTATAATACTCTAGGTGTGATGTTCTTACAAATAACAAAATAAGCAGGTGTGTACTACAATCCTTCGAAAATAGCACAATTGTTACTAACCAAAACAACCAAATTTGTAGACAAAACAGTGGACAAACACTACTATAGTCCCTTCATGATATTGAGCCATATCTAGTACTCAAGGTAAGCTTCTACTTACGTTTAAAAAAAAGGTAAGCTTTTACTCATTCTACAGACTGACTGACGGGAATGCATAGAAAACAATGTGGCATGGTAATATATCAGGAGAACACTATATTTTGGATATAGTCTGTACTCAGCTAACATATTTTTAACATGCCCAATTCATGTAAGTGATCTATCATATGAACCAAATGAACAATTAGTTTCGAAAGCAACATCATCTAGGTGAGCAGATAGAGTGTGAAAACCTGAGAGGGGATGGCCTCCCATATACGGAAATCTAAATCTAAAACAGAACTTTATTTCACTTGTCATGTAGAATTTAAGATCCAAAAGTGTCTAATGATGCCTAGTTAGGAGTATGTGCTTAACCACTCCTGCAAGACAATTCTAAAATGAGACATCACAGAGGCAAAAAAAGGAAACATCCAAGACAACAGGACAACCAGTAGACACAAAATACCAGATTCTCTCTGAGGAAGGTATCTACAGTTGTTCCTGCATGCATGATTGCATTGGAACAAATAGTTGCGTTGTGGCAAACACTGTTCCTCGTTTCCACGGCTTGCTTCATTGTTTTCAGAATTAAAAGAGATCAGACCTATCAAAAACACGAAACCCATTAAGGCGATGTCAGATATAAATTATGACAGGCCAGGGTGCAACATTTAGGAAATAATAGGAAGTCACCTGTTGTGGGTATACAAAAATTGTAGCGTATGCTGAATAGACTTCTCCCTGACAGTATTCCTTTAATTTTTGCAAGCCTGTCAGCATGCACTGCTTCGTTTGGATCCACTGGGTGAGCATTTCCATTAGCTGTAGTTGTGCCATTTCCCATCTGAACATCACCGGCTGGTTCTGTGCTAGTTGTACCCACATTAGCAGTCTGGTCACCTTATAAAGCGGGTCTACTATCAGGGTTAGAACCCCAACTTGTGCCATCAGAACCAAGGCATGGTCTCATCTTTCTATGCTAGTTACATTGGAGATGCAGAAGGCCCGTGACCCAAGGCGTAAAGACAAAAAGTGGTCAATATTTTGATCACAAAAAAACTGTTGTACCTCGTTAACGATGGTCCATTGCATCTCAAGAGGAAGCTGAGCGAAGTCATCAAACTTCATTCCGATTAGGATTGGAATAGCCGTCTGCCAGATGTAAAAAGAATATGTATGTTCAGTACAGTACACAACCATTAACAAGGTTTTATTATTCAGCTAGAGATGCGAATCCAGCTATAGCATTGGTGACAAGGGTATAGTTGATAGAGCCCGTTAGTTGAGTATCCCTGAGGCCCGATAAGCTAGGCTCAATTGTAATGATAGTCGAGATACGAGTTCTTACCGTATGTCGATATTGTAATCTGTATCGGACCCTACCCGATCCTCGAGATCTGGCCACCTATATATAGGGGCCAGGAGGGGACGGTGTAGGCCAGATGGAAAGCAAGCCAGGTTAAACACCCAAGTTTACTTTCGATATACACTTATTCCGACTAACCTTACCTTCGAGTTCATCCGACGCCCTGTCTTCCTGATCCTAAGTCCTTCATCTAGGACATTTGTCGAGTTAACCCTCGTCAATTGGCGCCGACCGTGGGGACTCTGGGCGTTGGAATCATGAATTCGACGGCTTTTTCGCGTTTAGCCAATAGCAGTGCAGAATTCGACGAAAATCAAAAGATGGAGTTAACAATTGGAAGTTTGAGCATCTTCGTTGGGCCATCGGGTTCATCTCGCCTTTCAGATCCGACGAAACAAGATCTATCGGCAAGCGAGCCCGAAACAGTAGCAACAATAGAATATTCTGAAGGCTCTTCCAGTGAGGTAAACTCGCCGGTTAGCTTAGGAGAAATACAAAAAGGAAAAATCACAGAAGATGACAAAGCAAAAGAAAATTTCGATGTCGGGGTCCAACTCGAAGATCTCATGATCTGCCTCGACGATATCTCAGACAAGTCAACAGATATGTGGAAGACAGGGTTAGAGCTTTCTGAAGATAGTAACTCGATCTTCTCAAGCTTCAATAGCAACATCGGCAAACAATGCGAGGTGCTCGCCATTGTAGGAGACAATTCAGAAGAATTCAACGAAAACAACAATCCAGTGCTAAACCCAGCAAATATCGACAGAGGAGCAAATCATCCAGCAGAAGGGCAAACAACAGAATCCCTCACAACAAGGGAAAAAATTTGACTATCAGTCGACGAATGGAGAATAATAAGGGAAGCTATGGAAAACGGCACATCAGTATGCTACTCGTGTGATGGCGCCAGAAAAGACTGTGGCGTTTAGTTGACGTGGGAGCAGTAAGTCCTTGTGCGTGGTGATTGACCAGCCCGTTGGGAACCCCAAGAGGAAGGTATGATAAGTGTAGCGGCTAGTTTTCCCTCAGTTAAGAAACCAAGGTTTAATGTCGATCTTGAAGAAGAGAGACGGTGACGACTGAAGGTGTTTGTGGAACCTGCACACACACAAACAAATACTTTGTCCCCAACTTGCGATGAGGTTGTCAATCTCACCGGTTTGCTTGAAACAAAGGTTATGAGTGTATCGAGTGGAAAACAGTAGTAATAAGCTAGTAAAGTAAACAGTGCGGGAAAAGTAAACAGGTGATTGCAATATGATTAAAATAGGACCGGGGTCCACAGTTCACTAGTGGTGTCTCTCCATAGATAAAATAGCATGCTGGGTAAACAAATTACAGTTGGGCAATTGATAGAATAAAGATAACGTGATATGTCAAGAAGATCACTATGAGATTTACTCTGGGCATTACAACAAAATACATAGACCGCCATCCAACTGCATCTATGACTAATAATCCACCCTCGGGGATATCATCCGAACACCCCAAAAGTATTAAGTTGCGAACAACAGATAATTGCATTAAGCAAAGTGTGTAATGTAAACAAAGCATATGCCCTTGAGCATATGAATGTTGTTTTCTCCCTAGTAGCAACAGCACATCTACCACCTTAGAGGTTTCTGTCACTCCCCCAGGTGAAATAGAGGCATGAACCCACTATCGAGCATAAATACCCCCTCTTGGAGTCACTAGCAACTACTCGGCCAAGGTAGCTACTAACAACGGAGAGCATGCAAGATCATAAACAACATAGAGATAACAAAAGATATAATTCAGTACAGCAACTTAATCATAAACACCAATATTCATCGGATCCCAACAAACCAACATCATAGAATTACATAACGGTGATCTCAATCATGTAGGGCAGCTCATGAGATCTAAACATGAAGCACATGGTGGAGAAGACAACCATCTAGCTACTGCTATGGACCCATAGTCCAAGGTAGACTACTCACTCATCGCTCCGGAGGCAAGCATGGCGATGAAGAAGACCTCCGGTGGCGATTCCCCTCTCCGGCAGGGTGCCGGGAAGAGCTTCTGGACCCTCCCGATCTTCGGGTCGACGGTGGCGGCGGATCGCGATGTATTCTGGAAAACTGATCGGCCCTTAGGTTTTTCTCGTCAGGGGGTATATATAGGCGAAAGGACGATGTCAGAGGAGGGACCACGGCCCCTCACGTGGGCCCGGCGCGGTCAGGGGGGTGGCCGCGCCGCCCCTGTGTGTGGGGGCCACGTGGCCCCCCTCCGTCAGGTCTTCGGATGTTTGGGAGCTTCCCCGTAAAATATGACTTCAGGAACTTGTTTCGTCCAATTCCGAGAATATTTCCTGTGTATCACTTCTGAAACACAAAAACAGCAGAAAACAGGAAACTGGCACTGTGGCACTTCGTTAATAGGTTAGTTCCGGAAAATGTATAAAAGTACCACTAAGTGTAACGAAACAATAGGCAAATGGTGTAAAAACAAGCATGGAGCATCAAAAATTATAGATACGTTTGAGACGTATCAAGCATCCCCAAGCTTAACTCCTGCTCGTCCTCGAGTAGGTAAGTGATAACAAAAGAATAATTTTTGAGGTGACATGCACCTACACAATCTTGATCATATATGTAAGCATTGGTGAGCTGGGATCAATAGAACTTAAAACATGGGCATGAAAGATATAATCATGACAATAAGAACTTAGCAACCATGTTGTAAACATGCAAATGAACACAAACAAAAGATCATGATAATGAAACAATGAAAGTCAAACGTGTGTTCAAATCATAAGGAAAACATACAAGTGGTTTTCAGCTTGTCCTTCAAAGAGAGCAAAACATAAATGCATAGGACACCTCAAAGTTTAAGAGGGCGACTAGATACAAATAATTTAAGAACAAGTGAAACCAACAATATGAGTCAATCAATGAACCTTGGGACAATGCATATCACACTAAGAATGACAACTATGCTCTCTTAATGGTGCATAAAGAAAGAATGTGGTGACTCAACATAAAAGTAAAAGAAAGGCCCTTCGCAGAGGGAAGCAGTGATTTAAACATGTGCTAGAGCTTTTCATTTGTAAAACAGAGATAAAACTTGATTTTGAGAGGTGGTTGTCTTTGTCAACGACTGGCAATGGGGTTCTTACTATCTTCCATCCAAAAATAAAGCAAGTTTTTGAGAGAGAGATTGGCACTTCGTGCTCTTTTTATAAAACTTGGCACTCCTCCCCACCTTTTCCTTTCACATACCATGGCTAACCGATTCCATCGGGTGCCCACCAACATTCACATTCTTGGAGGAGTGCTTTTTTTTTCTTTCTTTTTTTCTTTTTTTTTCTTTTTTGGAATAAACAATATGGAAGATAGCAAATCCGACCACTACGTCCCCATGAGCTGAAAACAGTGTCACAAAACGAGAAGTATTTTGAAGGTTTTTGAAAGGTAGCACACGAAAATTTTACTTTGGAATGGCTTACAAATACCATGCATAGGAATTTATAGTGGACACAATGGAAAACTTTGGCTTTTAGGAGTTGGATGCACGAGTAGAGCTCATACTCAGTACAAGGCGAGGGCTAGCAAAAGACTGGGAGCGACCAACTAAGAGAGCAATAATGGCCATAATCATGCAAAGCGATAAAGCGACATTAAAAGAAGCGTACGATGGCATCAAAAGTCAAAAACTAAATGATCATGAAGGCTAATGGCGACTTTGTATGAGTCTAACATGTGTGAACATGCGCCAAGTCAACCCAAATAAAGCATCAAGGAGAAAACCAAAATAATGCTTCCATACAATAAAAACAACGCATGATTTTTTCAAAGGCTCATTAAGCAATCTCAGTTATTTGAGACAAGTCATGCTACAGCAAAACCACTAAGCATACTATCAAAAAGACATCAAGCATGACATGAAAAAGCCTAAGCCGCAGTCTACACAAGCTCCTTCTTGTACCACTATTTTGCACAAAGCTTTTTCTCTTTTCCAACACCATTTGAAATTTTTATAAACACCTCTTTTGATGAAAACCAATAAAGTTCAGAGGCAAAAATACACCTTGATGAAAAGATATGGCAAGATCTGAACGCATATCAAGGCGAAATCGAAAACCAAAAGCAGTAGCAGAAAAAGTAGAACGCTCGATTTTGAATAAGAGTGAAAACTAGAGCATTCTTTGCAAATGAAAACGAGTACATCTCCTCCAAAGGAAATTTGTTGGGGTCCAACCATTTATTGCAGCAAACAAACAAACTAAACCAACTAAGAAAACTAAAACAACTGACCCTCCAAGAAAAACACATAGTGCATGAAGCAATAAAAATATAGTGTTTTGAAAGGTGACCTGATTTTTGCCGATGAAGAAGGGGTGCCTCGGGGGCATCCCCAAGCTTTGACGCTTGTACTTCTTGGATATTTCTTGGGGTGATGCATGGGCATCCCCAAGCTTGAGCTTTTGTCCATTCTTCAACTCATCTCATCATTCTCCAATCCCTACACTTGAAAACTTCCTTCATACAAAACTAAACACAATTCTATTAGCAACATTATTGTAAGCATAAAATATATTCAACCTCTTTTAGCTTCAGGTTTCAACCCAAAACCACCACATATAAAGTATATACTACTGTAGCAACTTCCACAAGAGTTCCATGATCAAAAAGAACTCAAAAGAAAGCGATAAAGTGGCAAAAACAAATATTGGCAGAAATCTGTCAAAACTGGACAGCTGATAATGGACGAATTTTTGAGGGATTTTCCGTTGCTCAAATCAAAAAGTGTTCAACTAAGAAAAGTTTGGATATAACCTGGGGCATATGCACAAGAAATCGCAGGTCCAAAAGATAAACAGAGAATTTTCACGAATTTTTACGGTGCAGCACCGAAAACAGTTTCAGGACAGCAATAACCCCAAATCTTTACCTCACTCAAATTAGAGGCTTCTCTTGGCACAAAAACGAAATAAACAAGATAAGGAGCGGTCATTACAGTAGTAATGACTTCCAAGACTCAAATAAAAGAAAAAGTACTGAAAAGTAAACAATGGGTTATCTCCCAAGAGTGCTTTTCTTTAACGCCTTTGAGCTAGACGCAGAAAATTGCGAATCAAGTAATATCAAGTGATGAAGCATCAAGCTCATAATTTGCTCTAAGAATAGAGTCAAAAAGTAATTTCTTTCTTTTCCTAGGGAAGTGTTCCATACCTTTCTTTAGTGGGAATTGATACTTGATAGTGCCTTCCCTCATATCAATGATAGCACCTACAGTTCGAAGAAAGGGTCTTCCCAAAATAATAGGACATGAAGCATGGCATTCAACGTCCATAACAAGAAAATCAACGGGAACAAGGTTATTGTTAACCACAATAAGAACATCATTAATCCTTCCCAAAGGTTTCTTATTAGCAACATCAGCAATAGGAACATCAAAATAACATTTTTCAAGCGGTGGTAAATCAAGCATGTCATAAATCTTTCTAGGCATGATGGAAATACTAGCACCTAGATCACATAAAGCATGGCAATCATAACCATTAACATGCATATCAATGATGGGTTCCCAACCATCTTCTAACTTCTTGGGAACAGAGGCTTTTTGCTTCAACCTTTCATCCCTAATCTTTATAACAGCATTGGTAATATGCTTAGTAAAAGCAATATTTAAAGAACTAGCATTGGGAGTCAAAGCAAGCTTTTGCAAGAACAAAATAACTTCAGATATATTGCAGCCATCAACATCAAAATCATTAAAAGGAATAGAGCTATCATCTCCCACACTCCGAAAAATTTCAGCACTCTTTTGAGAAAAAGTTTTGGCAGTTTTAGGTTTTTTAGCACAAGGAGTGGGAGTTTTTGTCTACACCAATCAAAGTAAGAGGGTTGCTATCAGTAGGAGCAACATCATTAGAGGTAGTAATAGTACATACCTTTATCTCTCTAGCCATCTCATCTTCTCTTTCCCACCTGGCGTGCAATTCCGCTAACAATCTAATATTTTCATCAATTCTAACTTGGGTAGTATTAGCGGCAGCAACAATATTGCTCACATTCACATCATTAGGGAACACTTTTAATTTCAGAAGTTCAACATCATGAGCAAGGCTATCAACTTTAGAAGTAAGAATATCAATTTTGCCTAACTTTTCCTCAACAGACTTGTTAAAAGCAGTTTGTTTACCGATGAAGTCCTTGAGCATTACCTCAAGCTCGGAGGGCGCGGCCCTAGTGTTGTTGTAGGAATTACCATAAGAATTACCATATCCATTACCATTGGTAGAAGGATACGGCCTATAATTGTTACTAGCAAAATTGTTCCTATAAGCATTGTTATTAAAATTGTTATTTCTAATGAAATTCACATCAACTTGCTCTTCTTGAGCAACCGGAGAGGCTAGAGGAACATTATTAGGATCAACATGAGTCCTATCATTAGCAAGCATAGCCATAATTGTATCAATCTTATCATTCAAGGAAGAGGTTTCCTCAACAGAATTTACCTTCTTACCTTGTGGAGCTCTCTCGGTGTGCCATTCAGAATAATTTACCATCATGTTGTCGAGTAGCTTTGATGCGGCGCCCAATGTAAGGGACATAAAAGTGCCTCCAGCAGCTAAATCAAGTAGGTTCCTTGAAGGAAAATTCAGTCCTGCATAAAAAGTTTGGATAATCATCCAAGTAGTCAGTCCATGAGTAGGGCAATTCTTCACCATAGATTTCATTCTTTCCCAAGCTTGAGCAACATGTTCATTATCAAACTGAGTAAACTTCATAATATTGCTACGCAACGATATAATCTTAGCAGGAGGATAATATCTACCAATAAAAGCATCCTTACACTTTGCCCATGAATCAATACTATTCTTAGTCAAAGACAGCAACCAATCTTTAGCCTTTCCTCTCAAAGAAAAAGGAAACAGCTTGAGCTTAATAATATCACTATCAACATCTTTATATTTCTGCATCTCACATAGCTCAACAAAATTGTTGAGATGAGCTGCAGCATCTTCAGTACTAGCACCAGAAAATTGCTCTTTCATAACAAGGTTCAATAAAGCAGGCTTGATCTCATAAAAGGTTGTAGCAGGAACAGTTGGTGCAATAGGAGTGCAGATAAAATCACTATTGTTCGTGCTAGCAAAGTCACACAACTTGGTGTTTTCAGGATTGGCCATTTCAGCAAAACGAAAGTAAACAAGTAAAAACAGCTACCAAGGATTCTAATTTTTTTGGATTTTTGATAAAAAGCAATGTAGGTAAAATGAAATAAAGTAAAGCAAAACAAATAACAAAGTAAAGAATGTGTGTGCGAAGAACTCCCCTCGCAGAAGTCTTCTCTCTTCCCCGGCAACGGCGCTAGAAAAGAAGCTGCTACTCGTGTGATGGCGCCAGAAAAGACTGTGGCGTTTAGTTGACGTGGGAGCAGTAAGTCCTTGTGCGTGGTGATTGACCAGCCCGTTGGGAACCCCAAGAGGAAGGTATGATGAGTGTAGCGGCTAGTTTTCCCTCAGTTAAGAAACCAAGGTTTAATGTCGATCTTGAAGAAGAGAGACGGTGACGACTGAAGGTGTTTGTGGAACCTGCACACACACAAACAAATACTTTGTCCCCAACTTGCGATGAGGTTGTCAATCTCACCGGTTTGCTTGAAACAAAGGTTATGAGTGTATCGAGTGGAAAACAGTAGTAATAAGCTAGTAAAGTAAACAGTGCGGGAAAAGTAAACAGGTGATTGCAATATGATTAAAATAGGACCGGGGTCCACAGTTCACTAGTGGTGTCTCTCCATAGATAAAATAGCATGCTGGGTAAACAAATTACAGTTGGGCAATTGATAGAATAAAGATAGCGTGATATGTCAAGAAGATCACTATGAGATTTACTCTGGGCATTACAACAAAATACATAGACCGCCATCCAACTGCATCTATGACTAATAATCCACCCTCGGGGATATCATCCGAACACCCCAAAAGTATTAAGTTGCGAACAACAGATAATTGCATTAAATAAAGTGTGTAATGTAAACAAAGCATATGCCCTTGAGCATATGAATGTTGTTTTCTCCCTAGTAGCAACAGCACATCTACCACCTTAGAGGTTTCTGTCACTCCCCCAGGTGAAATAGAGGCATGAACCCACTATCGAGCATAAATACCCCCTCTTGGAGTCACTAGCAACTACTCGGCCAAGGTAGCTACTAACAACGGAGAGCATGCAAGATCATAAACAACATAGAGATAACAAAAGATATAATTCAGTACAGCAACTTAATCATAAACACCAATATTCATCGGATCCCAACAAACCAACATCATAGAATTACATAACGGTGATCTCAATCATGTAGGGCAGCTCATGAGATCTAAACATGAAGCACATGGTGGAGAAGACAACCATCTAGCTACTGCTATGGACCCATAGTCCAAGGTAGACTACTCACTCATCGCTCCGGAGGCAAGCATGGCGATGAAGAAGACCTCCGGTGGCGATTCCCCTCTCCGGCAGGGTGCCGGGAAGAGCTTCTGGACCCTCTCGATCTTCGGGTCGACGGCGGCGGTGGATCGCGATGTATTCTGGAAAACTGATCGGCCCTTAGGTTTTTCTCGTCAGGGGGTATATATAGGCGAAAGGACGATGTCAGAGGAGGGACCACGGCCCCTCACGTGGGCCCGGCGCGGCCAGGGGGTGGCCGCGCCGCCCTTGTGTGTGGGGGCCACGTGGCCCCCCTCCGTCAGGTCTTCGGATGTTTGGGAGCTTCCCCGTAAAATATGACTTCAGGAACTTGTTTCGTCCAATTCCGAGAATATTTCCTGTGTATCACTTCTGAAACACAAAAACAGCAGAAAACAGGAAACTGGCACTGTGGCACTTCGTTAATAGGTTAGTTCCGGAAAATGTATAAAAGTACCACTAAGTGTAACGAAACAATAGGCAAATGGTGTAAAAACAAGCATGGAGCATCAAAAATTATAGATACGTTTGAGACGTATCACAGTACCATCCAATTCCAGCAAGGACATGCTCCTGGGGTATCACTATGCCCTAAGGCAGCAAGCAAAGCAACTAGCAAAGGACAAAATAGAGATACAGAAAAGGAAAGACTCAGCCATCGCAACCAGCAACGCCGCTCACAGAGCATGAAGCGACGCATCACATACTAACGCAAGAAGAAATCGTCGACACGGTTCAAGGTACGAAAACCTCGAGTACTCAGAAAGGCAAAACATCTCCAGAAACCTTGACTCGTCTTTCCTATCGGTCGACGAGTAGGAGAACATCGTACCAAAAACCCCTGAAGCAGCACTAGTGGCAGCACAAGCATATCTTCTTACCACTCGACCAAGCCCAGGGGATCCTAGGGAACATATGCATAGAGCAGCATTGAACGGACTAAATATGGTGGGCCACAAGCTATCAGCAAAAGGAGAGGAAGCACATCACCACAAAGAAGCGCACAAGCCAAGGTCACCTCGCCGTCACAATAGTCCTCGGCACAGAAGCAGTAATCAACGATCTCGATCGCCATCACCAAGACAACATGGAGGAACCCGAAGATCTCGATCTCCAAACGGAAAGTGCGACTACGAAGACGACGAAAAAGAGATGGGGGCATCGTGCTTTACCCGCAGGGTTCGCACCACACCAGTACCCAAGGGGTTCAAATTACCTCATGATCAACAAAAGTACGATGGATCACAAGAACCACAGTCATGGCTCTCAGACTATCTGCAAGCAGTACAAATATCAGGAGGAACCAAAGAAACAGCAATGCAAAGTTTGCAACTACACCTCACCGGTGCAGCAAGGTCATGGTTGAGCAAACTAGAGAAAGAAACTATTGAAAGCTGGGAAGATCTCACAAAGCAATTCACAAGCAACTTCAGGTCGACATACAAGCGGTCGACATCAATAGAAGAAGTCAAAGCGTGTGTGCAACAATGCGACGAAACATTACGTGCATACATCCAAAGATGGAGTCTAATCAAAAACTTAGCAGTCGAAGTTTCAGACGAAAGAGCAATAGACGCATTCATAGTTGGATTAAGGCGAAGAGACCTAGTCGAAGAGATGGGCAGAATAAAGCCGAAAACAGTGTCAGACCTCATGGACGTAGCAAACAGGTTCGCAGATGGAGAAGACGCATGCAACAACAAGCGGACGCGATCCCCAGAGGACGATAGAAGAAACAGATATGGAAGTCAAAGAAGACGGTCCCGCAATTACGACAACTATGGCTCCCATAGCCAAGTAGCCGCAGGGTACAAGGACAATAGCTATCAAGGAAGTGATCGCAGAAGCTCGGGATATCGAAGCTACGGAAAGGAGGACTATAAAAAGTTTCCCACAAGAGAATCCAGAGAGTATAACCCGTCACCAGAAGACATGCTAAATGGACCTTGTCATATACACTCAGCGTTCGTCGATGGGAAGCGAGTATCCAGGCATGCAATGAAAGATTGCACAACATTCTTGAAGCTACAAGAGGCAGCGTTAAATAAGCAAACCGAAGCAAGGCGACAAGGATACGAAGGAAGCAACAAACCTCCAACAAATCAGCAAGGGAACAATGGAGCTCCTCAAGGACAAGACCAGCCAAACCAGGGACACGATGATGATGAAGGGTACGTTCCATCTAAGGGACACATCACAGCAATGATACAACCTGTGCCCAAGTCGAACAAAGAAGAAAAGAGTATTACTCGACAAGTCAATCTAGCAGTCATTTCACCTCCAGCCACAACGGAATATTTACACTGGTCAGAACAACCAATCGAGTTCAACAGAGAAGATCACCCTATAATAGTACCTCGGCCAGGAAATGCGCCCTTGGTACTCAAAGCTCAAATCGGCGCATACGATGTCGACAGAATATTTATGGACGCAGGAAGCGGAATTAATTTGATATACGCAAAAACGCTCAGAGCAATGCATATATCACTAGAGTTCTTGAAGCCAACAGACTGTTCCTTCCATGGAATCGTACCAGGAAGCGCCAATTATCCACTAGGGCAGATAGCACTCAATGTTTGCTTTGGCAACCGACAAAACTACAAAAGAGAAAAGCTAGACTTCGAGGTCATGGACTGGCCATCTCAGTATCATGCGATCCTCGGACGGCCCACGTTTTCGCGATTCATGGCAGTGCCTCACTATATGTATCTGGTACTCAAAATGCCAGGACCAAAAAGAATAATCACAGTAAAGGGAAGCTTCGAAGTCTCAGATCTCTGCGACAGAGAGTTCCACAAGATGGCGCAAAACTTTGGCATGATAGCCAACTATGCAGAGAAGGTGAAAAGCACGACTACGGAAGGCATCAAGCTACTCGAAGGACGTGTTGCAGAGCCAGAGATGAAGAAACCACGAGTAGAAGCATCAGGAGAAGATAAAATTACAGAAGAAGAAGAGAAGGCCATGACGGCATAAACATCAAGAACAACAAAGTAGAGTAGAAGAATAAGGCTGAAAAAGCCACGAGTTACACCAGGGGCAATGCCCTCTAGATCCAGAACACAGGTCATAGGCCGGATCTCTTGGGTTACCCCATGTATCTTACATTACAAGTATAATAAAGACAAAACGTTCCTCATATTTGAGTCTACGAGTCTTTCAAAAGGAAAATGCGGCAAACGCACGAGTCAGACAAAAGCGCTTTGAGAACAAATTTCAGACATAAAGTCGCGAAATCAGAAACTCTCGCGTTCCATATATACACAAGTATTACAAGAGCGGGTTCTCAGAGTCATCTACACCTAAGGGATCTAAATAGTGATACTCGCGGAAAAATGCGGCATCTGCTTGTAGCAGCCTAGCTACAAGCCTCCGAGCGGGCTGCAAAGTATTCTCCACATGTACTCACAGACTAGCCCCACCAAGAGCCAAACTCAGGGACATAGAGCTATAATTGAGTCTTGGGTGCCACTTACGTATCCACCCAAGAGCAAAATTGGCACCTGCCACTAAGTTCAGCTCTATCAATCTATGAATACGCTGGCTAGATCTGAAAGTATCAAGAAGCAGTGGGAAAGCTGCAGGCAGAGGATTGCGAGGAAGCATAACAGAGTGCATAGTTACGAGAGCTCTTCTACAGCCGTCAACTGACTCGCCAATATGCTGGGCGCGGTCCTGAAGCAATACAATAGCACTCCGGCGCCAAGGATCAGACCACAAGGTCTCAACACCTGCTGACATCTTTTCAAGAGCCGCGTTTCGCTCGGTAACTCGACGATCTTCAGCAGCGAAATCCAAGCAAGTGCCTATGATGGCAAGGGATATCATAAAAATAGCAGTGGAGCAAAAAGGAAAAAGATAAGTCGAAAGAAAGGTTACATCGCAACATCTCGCAGGCTGACTCGATAATGCCAAGGACAAAAGAATTGCATTCCTCATGATGCAAAATCTTCGCAGTCAAGCTTGACACCTTATCATCGAGAATAGATATCTGCTTTGTCAAACCACAAGCTTTGCTAGCTTTGTTCACAACCATCTGTGCTTGGCATTTGGCCAAGGTCAAGCGAGCTTCAAGATCAGAAATCCTTGAAGAATACTCCGCACATTGGCTGCATCGACGAGGAGGCGACGAAATCTTAGAACCGAACGTGCGGGCAGAGGAAGGAGCATGGCCGCGATTCAAAGGATCATTGATGTGCATCGACTGGAAGTCAAAGGAAAAGAAAGGAGAAACATTTTAGAAGGATAGCACAACATTTCATAAGAAAATAAACATATTTACATAAGTGCAAAACCCTTTGACTAAGGTTCTCGGGTTGCACGCGACTAAAGGTTTTTACATTCAAAGGAGAAATTGAAATCTACAGAGAAGCCGAGTCTACGCCACCTCAGCATTTTGCTCCGTGGGAGAAGAAGGCGTGACAAATTCATCGCCAACAGTCGACGGAGGCGCAGGTTCTTCCGCTGCTGGAGGTGGCGCAGTAGATGCCGCGGAGGCTGCCGAAGGAGAAATAATTGCCGCCAGTGCAGGCGCCAATTTCTTCGCCTTTTTGAAGAAAGCCTTCAACTCATCGCGGGTGCGGCCATGGGGAGAGCTCACCTTCTCCCAGTCGAAGTCTGCACCATGTGCATAAGAAAGTGCAATAGCACCCTCAGCACCACGCTTCAGAGAAAGCCCCTTCAGCTGGAGAGTGGGGTCTTCAGTTGTATCGAAGGCCTTGGCAAGTTTCTCCAAGTTATCCTTCGGAACCTCCGCCTTCTTCTTCGGCCACAGCCCAACGAACAGCCGCGTCAGAATGCGGCTCACCAACTCAAAGATCTCATGGATGGATATCCAGTTTGCTTTGAGTAGGTTAACCGTGGTCATCAGAGAATCGTCATCGGGTTGCAAAGTCGACGAAGACACCCCGGTAAATCCTGCACAACAAAAGAGGACAAAGGAAAGAAGGAAAGAAAAAAGCGTCAGCAAGTACAACAACGCAACAGAAGTCGAAATAGAAGACAAGGCGAGTATTTACCTTCAGCAGCAACAGACATCATGCGAAGACACTCTGTCACGGCTTGCTCTCGCTGAAGATGTTCCTTGTTGGCATCGGCCAAAGCTTTTTCAGCTTTCTTCGCCTTACCAAGCGCTGTCTTCTGCGACTTCTCAGTGCTTGCTTTGGCGGCGGTCGCAACATCGTAGGCCTTCTGCGAAGCACTAAGCTCGGCCTCCAGCGATGCAATTTGGGCATTGGCCGTTGCTAGAGCAGCTACAACAGAAGAAGAAAAGAAGTCAAATAAACAACAAAAGATAAGCACAGAGGAAAAGTAATGACAGGATGTCAAGCGTACCTTCGGAAGCTTTCGCAACCTTTAGGTACTCAGCACATTCAGTGCCCAAGGCAACGAATCTCTTCAACAATGCCTGGGAGAAAGGGCGTGTAAGAGCATAAGTGTATACAAGGAAAACAAGTCAAAAGAAGTTACTCACATCATCGGGGGAGACCGTAGATGCATGGGCTTCAAGAAAAACATCGGCTTCTTTGGCCTTCTTCGAGCGTTTGAGGCTTCGAGTCGCAGGAATCTTCTTGACAGAAGCCCTGGTAACCCTCGGCGCAATTTCTTGCTCAGCAGGCTCATCAGCAGTTGCAGGCGAAGTCAAAGGAGCAGCTGTAGCATCTTTTGGCGGCTCCTCGTCATCTCTACAAGAAGAAAACAAAGTTATGTGTAACATGACAGAAAGAAGGCAAGTACGGTGCAATTGAAGAACTCGAAGAAAACACTTACGATGCTAGGAGGTCGAAGTATTCAATGTCTCCTACGAGAACAGAGGCTTTATCAGCCGCTGCTTTTCTGCAGAGAGGACCTCAAAGAAGCAAATTCGTCGACACGCTTCCTCTTCTTGTCGACACCAGTATCTTCAGATAGCACAGGAGGAGGCGATGTCGTCGAACTGGTGTCTTCTTCTGATTCTTCAGCATCATCTCCGTCCTGATTTTCTTCAGCCTCGGGGGCTTCAGATATAGAAGAAGCCAGATCAGCCGGAAGAGGCCCTGCCTCTAGAAGAGAAGGGTGCGAAACAAGGAATTGGTGCTCCTTGATACGTCTCAAACGTATCTATAATTTTTGATGCTCCATTCTTGTTTTTACACCATTTGCCTATTGTTTCGTTACACTTAGTGGCACTTTTATGCATTTTCCGGAACTAACCTATTAACAAGTTGCCACAGTGCCAGTTTCCTGTTTTCTGCTGTTTTTATGTTTCAGAAGTGATACACAGGAAATATTCTTGGAATTGGACGAAACAAGTTCCTGAAGTCTTATTTTACCCGGAAGCTTCCAGAGATCCGAAGGAGAGTAGGAGGGGGGCCACCAGGGCCCCACACACAGGGGTGGTGCGGCCAGGCCCCTGGCCGCGCGGGCCCCGCGTGAGGGCGCCTGGCTCCTCCTCTGACATCGCCCCTTCGCCTATAAAGACCCCCCGATGGAAAAAACCTAAGTACCCGATCAGTTTTCCAGAACACATCGCGATCCGCCGCCGCCGTCGACCCAAAGATAGGGAGGGTCCAGAAGCTCTTCCCGGCACCCTGCCGGAGAGGGGAATCGCCACCGGAGGTCTTCTTCATCGCCATGCTTGCCTCCAGAGCGATGAGTGAGTAGTCTACCTTGGACTATGGGTCCATAGCAGTAGCTAGATGGTTGTCTTCTCCACCATGTGCTTCATGTTTAGATCTCATGAGCTGCCCTACATGATTGAGATCACCGTTATGTAATTCTACATGTTTGGTTTGTTGGGATCCGATGAATATTGGTGTTTATGATTAAGTTGCTATACTGAATTATATCTTTTGTTATCTCTTTGTTGTTTATGATCTTGCATGCTCTCCGTTGTTAGTAGCTATCTTGGCCGAGTAGTTGCTAGTGACTCCAAGAGGGGGTATTTATGCTCGATAGTGGGTTCATGTCTCTATTTCACCTGGGGGAGTGACAGAAACCTCTAAGGTGGTAGATGTGTTGTTGCTACTAGGGAGAAAACAACATTCATATGCTCAAGGGCATATGCTTTGTTTACATTACACACTTTGCTTAATGCAATTATCTGTTGTTCGCAACTTAATACTACTGGGGTGTTCGGATTGATATCCCCGGGAGTGGATTATTAGTCATAGATGCAGTTGGATGGCGGTCTATGTATTTTGTTGTAATGCCCAGAGTAAATCTCATAGTGATCTTCTTGACATATCACGTTTATCTTTATTCTATCAATTGCCCAACTATAATTTGTTTACCCAGCATGTGTTATTTTATCTATGGAGAGACACCACTAGTGAACTATGGACCCCGGTCCTATTTACATCATATTGCTATCACCTGTTTACTTTACTCGTGTTGTTTACTTTACTCGCATACTATATTGTTTTCCACTCGATACGCTCATAACCTTTGTTTCAAGCAAACCGGTGAGATTGACAACCTCATCGCAAGTTGGGAACAAAGTACTTGTTTGTGTGTGTGCAGGTTCCGCATCACCTTCAGTTGTTTGTCTCTCCTCTCCTGATCGATATTAAACCTTGGTTTCTTAACTGAGGGAAGACTAGCTGCTATACTCATCATACCTTCCTCTTGGGGTTCCCAACGGGCTGGTTATTCACCACGCACAAGGACAGTCTGCTCCCACGTCAACTTGGCACCATCAGTAATTTCCTGGCGCCATCAACCACCAGCAGCTAATTTTCTGGCGTCGTTGCCAGGGAGGAAGAGAAGACTTCTGCGAGGGGAGTTTTTCGCACACACATCTTTTACTTTGTTATTGTTTTGCTTTACTTTATTTATTTTACCTGCATCGTTTTATATCAAAAACCCAAAAAAAAATAGAATCCTTGGTAGTTGTTATTTCTTTACTTTAGTTTATCATGTTGTTCCCTAAGTTCGTTCTGGAGGACCTCTCAGTAGGTAGTGGTTCGATTATTGGCAAAAGTAACATTGAGGAGTTCTTTAATCACATTAGTATGCATGAGGAAGTTGAGGAAAAGTCTTGGGTTGAGCTTGCTCCTAGTATTGAAGTTGCTTCTGTTTATTTAATTGACATGTTGGAAACTAGATTTGCTAGTCTTAATCCTTTTATGCAATATATGTTCCTTAAGCTTGATGAAATTGAGGACCCCGAAAAGAAAGCTTTTATCTTGGAAACTTTGCGCCTAGAATTTAAGGATGTCGTTATTGAAGCTAGGAAAGTTCTTAAACGTTTTAATAAACTCGGTTCACCTATAACGGTTATTGGTACAAATGATGAAGGGACGAGATACCTATACCTTGCAAGCTTTTGGGGTTGAGTGAAGCTTTCGAAAATAATTTTGACTGGATTTGTCCTGAAAATCTTTTTGATGAGAATAGTGTACCAAAGCATGATCACAAAGGGTCTTCAAAAACTTATGTGGATGAAATACAATGCCTTATTGACAAGACCTCTGCTGTTGATCTTAATGTTTCTGCTGATATTACTTGATTCGCAATTTTCCGCGCCTAGCTCAAAGGCGTTAAAGAAAAGCACTCTTGGGAGATAACCCAATGTTTTCTTTTCAGTACTTTTTCTTTTATTTGAGTCTTGGAAGTCATTACTACTGTAATGACCGCTCCTTATCTTGTTTATTTCGTTTTTGTGCCAAGAGAAGCCTCTAATTTGAGTGAGGTAAAGATTTGGGGATGTTGCTGTCCTGAAACTGTTTTCGGTGCTGCACCGTAAAAATTCGTATAAATTCTCTATTTATCATTTGGACCTGAGATTTCTTGTGAATATGTCCCAGGTTATATCCAAACTTTTGTTAGTTGAACACTTTTTGATTTGAGCAACAGAAAACCCCTAAAAAATTCGACCTTTGTCAGCTGTTCAGTTTTGACAGATTTCTGCCAATATTTGTGTTTGCCACTTTATCGCTTTCTTTTGAGTTTTTTTGATCATGGAACTTTTGGGGAGGTTGCTACAATAGTATTTGCTATATATGTGGTGGTTTTGAGTTGAGACCTGAAGCAAATAGAGGTTGATTATATGTTATGCTTGCACTAATGTTGCTAATAGAATTGTGTTTAGTTTTGTATGAAGGAAGTTTTCAAGTGTAGGGATTGGAGAATGATGAGATGAGTTGAAGAATGGACAAAAGCTCAAGCTTGGGGATGCCTATGCATCACCCCAAGAAATATCCAAGAAGTACAAGCGTCAAAGCTTGGGGATGCCCCCGAGGCACCCCTTCTTCATCGGCAAAAATCAGGTCACCTTTCAAAACACTATATTTTTATTGCTTCATGCACTATGTGTTTTTCTTGGAGCGTCAGTTGTTTTAGTTTTCTTAGTTATTTTAGTTTGTTTGTTTGCTGCAATAAATGGTTGGACCCCAACAAATTTCTTTTGGAGAAGTTGCCTTGCTTTTCATTTGCAAAGAACGCTCTAGTTTTCACTCTTATTAAAAATCGAGCGTTCTTCTTTTTCTGCTACTGCTTTTGGTTTTCGTTTTCGCCTTGATTTGCGTTCAGATCTTGTCATATCTTTTCATCAAGGTGTATTTTTGCCTCTGATCTTTATTGGTTTTCATCAAAAGAGGTGTTTATAAAAATTTCAAATGGTGTTAGAAAAGAGAAAAAGCTTTGTGCAAAATAGTGGTACAAGAAGGAGCTTGTGTAGACTGCGGCTTAGGCTTTTTCATGTCATGCTTGATGTATTTTTGATAGTATGCTTAGTGGTTTTGCTGTAGCATGACTTGTCTCAAATAACTGAGATTGCTTAATGAGCCTTTGAAAAAAATCATGCGTTGTTTTTATTGTATGGAAGCATTATTTTGGTTTTCTCCTTGATGCTTTATTTGGGTTGACTTGGCGCATGCTCACACATGTTAGACTCTTACAAAGTCGCCAATAGCCTTCATGATCATTTAGTTTTTTTACTTTTGATGCCATCTTATGCTTCTTTTAATGTCGCTTTGTCGCTTTGCATGATTATGGCCATTATTGCTCTCTTAGTTGGTCGCTCTCAGTCTTTTGCTAGCCCTCGCCTTGTACTGAGTATGAGCTCTACTCGTGCATCCAACTCCTAGAAGCCAAAGTTTTCCAAAGTGTCCATCATACATACCTACTAGCAATTTGCTATTCCAAGTAAATTTGACTTGCTTTTATTTTCTCTTCAAATTAAACTCTTACCAGTGTTATGCGAAATTCGGTCAGTAAAGCTCTCACGAACCGGAAGGCACACTTTACCTTTTCCTGTTCTTAAAAAATTGACATTGTGGTCTCTTATGTTGAGTTGTTATGCTTGCAAGTTGTAAGTTGGATTCTAGCCCATCCATGTTGTCATGGGGCAAGCTTTCAATATTGCACTTCTTATTTGAGTTGATATCGTGATCTTTTGTCTATGGATGCCCGCGATGTGAAATGAATTGGAAATCTTGTGGGGACCATGGAGTTTGTATATGTGTTAGGGAAACGCCGGGCCGCCAATCTAAGCCATGCATAATTCATGGTGAAAATTTGCAGCATGCCCATGGTGAACATTCGACGACGCATCTCACAATAAAAAGCTAAACAAAAGGCAAATAAAAGAGATGTCGAGGTGTTCATTGTCTGCTTGTCCTGTCATTTTGGTGTGGGCTTGTTCCATGTCATCGGGCACGGAGGTACCCCATTGGCGGTTCTCAATGATATGCATATACTTACAATGACAAGAGCCTTGCTTGGGACTCTAAGTAAAGTAGCATGAGGTTTGGGTACTCGTATTCACGGGGCACGAGGTTTTCAACTTATGATTTGTCAAGCATATGCATCATAATTGTTCTCGCATTAACTTTAACCATTCAAGATGCTTATGATGGGGGCAATGAGAGCTCAAAGCCGGTAAGTACCATAATTTTTGAAGATTATAAAACTTGCAATCACTGCTTCCCTCTACGAAGGGCCTTTCTTTTACTTTTATGTTGAGTCACCACCTTCTTTCTCTATGCACCATTAAGAGAGCTTAGTTATCATTCTTAGTGCGATATGCATTGTCCCAAAGTTCATTGATTGATTCATGATGATTGGTTTCAGTTGTTCTTAAATTATTTGTATCTAGTCGCCCTCTTAAATTTGAAGGTGTCCTATGCATTTATGTTTTGCTCTCTTTGAAGGACAAGCTGAAAACCATTTGTATGTTTTTCCTTATGATTTGAACACACGTTTGACTTTCATTGTTTCATTTTCATGATCTTCTGTTTGTGTTCATTTACATGTTTACAACATGGTTGCTAAGTTCTTATTGTCAAGATTATATCTTCATGCCCATGTTTTAAGTTCTTATGATCCCAGCTCACAAATGCTTACATATATGATCAAGATTGTGTAGGTGCATGTCACCTCAAAAATTATTCTTTGTTATCACTTACCTACTCGAGGACGAGCAGGAGTTAAGCTTGGGGATGCTTGATACGTCTCAAACGTATCTATAATTTTTTATGCTCCATGCTTGTTTTTACACCATTTGCCTATTGTTTTGTTACACTTAGTGGCACTTTTATGCATTTTCCGGAACTAACCTATTAACAAATTGCCACAGTGCCAGTTTCCTGTTTTCTGTTGTTTTTGTGTTTCAGAAGTGATACACAGGAAATATTCTTGGAATTGGATGAAACAAGTTCCTGAAGTCTTATTTTACCCGGAAGCTTCTAGAGATCCGAAGGAGAGTAGGAGGGGGGCCACCAGGGCCCCACACGCAGGGGTGGCGCGGCCAGGCCCCTGGCCGCGCGGGCCCCGCGTGAGGGCGCCTGGCTCCTCCTCTGACATCGCCCCTTCGCCTATAAAGACCCCCCGACGGAAAAAACCTAAGTACCCGATCAATTTTCCAGAACACATCGCGATCCGCCGCTGCCGTCGACCCGAAGATCGGGAGGGTCCAGAAGCTCTTCCCGGCACCCTGCCGGAGAGGGGAATCGCCACCGAAGGTCTTCTTCATCACCATGCTTGCCTCCGGAGCAATGAGTGAGTAGTCTACCTTGGACTATGGGTCCATAGCAGTAGCTAGATGGTTGTCTTCTCCACCATGTGCTTCATGTTTAGATCTCATGAGCTGCCCTACATGATTGAGATCACCGTTATGTAATTCTACATGTTTGGTTTGTTGGGATCCGATGAATATTGGTGTTTATGATTAAGTTGATGTACTGAATTATATCTTTTGTTATCTCTTTGTTGTTTATGATCTTGCATGCTCTCCGTTGTTAGTAGCTATCTTGGCCGAGTAGTTGCTAGTGACTCCAAGAGGGGGTATTTATGCTCGATAGTGGGTTCATGTCTCTATTTCACCTGGGGAAGTGACAGAAACCTCTAAGGTGGTAGATGTGCTGTTGCTACTAGGGAGAAAACAACATTCATATGCTCAAGGGCATATGCTTTGTTTACATTACACACTTTGCTTAATGCAATTATCTGTTGTTCGCAACTTAATACTACTGGGGTGTTCGGATTGATATCCCCGGGAGTGGATTATTAGTCATAGATGCAGTTGGATGGCGGTCTATGTATTTTGTTGTAATGCCCAGAGTAAATCTCATAGTGATCTTCTTGACATATCACGTTTATCTTTATTCTATCAATTGCCCAACTGTAATTTGTTTACCCAGCATGTGTTATTTTATCTATGGAGAGACACCACTAGTGAACTGTGGACCCCGGTCCTATTTACATCATATTGCTATCACCTGTTTACTTTACTCGTGCTGTTTACTTTACTTGCATACTATATTGTTTTCCACTCGATACGCTCATAACCTTTGTTTCAAGCAAACCAGTGAGATTGACAACCTCATCGCAAGTTGGGAACAAAGTACTTGTTTGTGTGTGTGCAGGTTCCGCATCACCTTCAGAGGCATATCAGTATACCGGCATTGTCAGTATACCGGCATTGTCAAAGCAGACAGTGTCAATGAGACATAGCCTGAGAGGCAAAGTGTCGATATAAAGCCCAAGAGGCTTAGCAGCCCAAGAGGCAGAGTAGCCCAAGAGGCAAATAGTTCAAGAGGCAAAGCATCGATATAGCCAACGATGGCAAAGCAGTATTCCGGCATTGTCAAAGCAGACGATGTTGATGAGATATAGTCCAAGAGGCAAAATATCGATATAGTCAGAGAAGGCACAATAGTATTTTGGGATAACCCATAAAAGCCAGCATAACAGATATATGTCAAACAGGACATTGCCTATGATGGCATGAGATAGAATTGGCCTGTGCAGGCCAGCATATCAGTTTTTATGAAGCATGTGAGTTTGGGACTTTGGTATATTTCTTGTTGAAGCCTGTGCACGACTCTGCGAGTCCTCCACAGCCTCGGGGGCTAATGTCGGGGATATAACCCCGGATATACCAAAGTACCCCTTTATATTATGTCTAATATACGCTATATATGATGACTTATATATGCAGGATATTAAAAAGCGAGTAAACAGTAGCCTGGGCCGGAATATGACTTCCCAGGCCGGAATAATGAAGCACAGGCCGGATTACAACTCCACCTGGCCGGATTATATCTAGGCTGGGCCGGGATAGAGCAGCCCAGGCCGGCATATGGCCGCATGGGCCAACGCTGTGCAGCAGCAACCCCGGCTGGGCCTGGGAGCCTTCATCCCAGCTGGGCCAGGCAGCCTCCAAGCCGGCTGGGCTGGGTCGGCCGCACCCCGGCCTCCCACCGTGCCGAATGGGCCGGCAGGCCTCTGCCCCGGCCGGGCCTCCCGCCCCGCGTCCGCCCCGGCATGGGCCGTCTTCGCTTCTTCCCCGGCCAGGCCGCGTCCCAGCTCGCCTCCCTCCGCCTGGGCCGCCAGGCCACATCCCGGCTGGGCTCCTCACTCCCCCAGGCCGCTCCACTCCAAACCCCGGCTGGGCCGCCAGACCACGCCCCGGCTGGGCCTCTGGTCGCTCACCCCGGCTGGGCCTCTGGCCGCTCGCCCCGGCTAGGCCGGCAGCTGGCTCGCTCCGGCTGGGCCGGAGCTCGCATCCCGGCTGGGCTCTCCAGCCACCTGCGCTACTGCGGGCCGGGTTATCCCCTTGGTAGGCCGGGATATTCACTCCCAGGCCGGATTATTACTCTCCAGGGCCAATATTTACTCCCTTCGGGATATATTCCTCGACCGACATCAACTCCAGCGCCTGGTGCCAGTCCTGGGACGCCTCTAGGCTCGGACTGGCATATTCACCATCGTCATATGCTGGTCTTGGGACGCCCCTTGGCTCAGACCAGCATATCCCTCCTCTCCTAGTCAGTCTTATCCTCAGGAGGAGGATAAGACTGATGACCTGGTGATCCTGAAGACAGACGCTAGAACACGAAGGCAAGAACTCCAAGTACAGACATCGATGGGACTAGCCCACGACCGTGACGCAGCGCACAGTACCGAGGACGGTACCGTGCTGATGTAGGCTATAGTGTGACAAGACCCCAGTAGTCAACTCAGCTACAGTGAGTGCATAGTGTTGAGTGGGGCATCCCTTGTCCCCTGGGCTCCCTATATAAGGGGCACCAGGGGGATCGATCACCCCAGCCTCCTGGGGAGGCTCATTCTCTCTCGCTCCATGGGAGCTCTCTAGCACTAGCTCTCCAGCTCCTGCCCAGTGCAGCCTTAGATAGGCAGATGAACAGCTCAAGGAGCACCATTGTAGCTCTCATGTGAAGCTCATATAGATCAGACATGCAGGAGTAGGGGTGTTACCTCCTCACGAGGGCCCCGAACCTGGGTAGCTCGATGTGTTAGCAGTGAGTTCTGTGCCCGGTTTCTACCGAGCCTTCCCTCTCCCGGATCCACCAGTGTACAGTCGGCCCCCATTTAAGCCACCCTGTGGCATATGTTGTTTCACCACGACGACATTTGGCACCCACCGTGGGGCTGATCAAGGCGCTGGTAGGAGTACATCCGGACGGGATCTTCTTCATCTGCTCGGGGGCTCGACATCAGCAACGCCTCCGAGCACTACAGGTCTTCTTCAACCTCCCGGGCTGACCTCAACTTGCCCAGGCCGGCATACGGCTGTCCCAGATCTACATCGGCATCTCTGGGCCGGCACTCGGCTTCCTCTGGCCAGCATATTTAATGTTCTGGCCGGCATATTCTGTGTCCTGGCCAGCATATCTTATGTCCTGGTTGGCATATTTTATGCCCTGGCCGGCATATTTTATGTCCTGGCCAGCATATTTTATATCCTAGCCGGCATATTTTATGTCCTGGCCAGCATATCTTATGTCCTGGTTGGCATATCTTATGCCCTGGCCGGCATATTTTATGTCCTGGTCGGCATATTTTATGTCCTGGCCGGCATATCTTATGTCCTGGCCGGCATATCTTATGTCCTGGCCAGCATATTTTATGTCCTGGCCGGCATATTTTATATCCTGGCCAGCATATCTTATGTCCCGGCCGGCATATTTTATGTTCGTCGTGCCAGGGATCGTTTCGCCTCGAGCATCTGCAGGTAAGTATTTATAGTGAGCAGGATCTCCCTTCTTTTCAGTCGGTTTAGGCATGAGCCTAGCCAGCCACCGTTATATCTCTATTTCAGTATATATGCTAGCACACATGCTTCTCAGTAAGTCTCCTGTATGTCTATCTATATGCCAAATTGCTACATATGCCTGCTGCAAATAGTATCCTTAGTATCAGTTTGTATGTCTGCAGTCTTATGCAAAGTTTTATCTGGGCATATTATATGTCGGCTTTGTATGCCAACAACAGCATGTCAAATTCTATGACTTAGAGGATATCTCATATCTTAGACTTAGGTCTGTTACTATAAGCAAATTACTATGTGTTATATGCCGGCTTATATGCCAAGCATCCATTATGCCAAATCCTATGTCTTTGCATATGTCAATTGTTGTATCCACTACAATGCTAGAATCAGTATGCCAGTTGATATGTTGAATTTGGTATATCTGCTTATATGCCAAATGCTATGAGTATCACCTTGCATAGAGACTACTATTGCTATTTGTTGTGTCAAGTGTAGTATCTATTTTGGCCATATGCTATGTGTTATATGCCGGCTGTCATATGCCAAGGCTCATATGCCGGTTTTTATATGTTGAATGCCATGTGCTAGCTGTTGCAAGTTTACAGTCAAATCAGCTTATATGCCTATCTCAGTTCCAGTTTCTGCATACTATAAGTCAAATCTCATATGCCAGTTGCAGTATGTCTACATTTATATGCCTGCACATGGGTGCCTAGTTCTTCCTTGTCAGTTGCCAAGTTAGCTTATATGTCAATCTCAGTCTATGTGCCAAGTGCTTTATCTCAAGAGTTATATTCCGGATGCTATGTGCTATATGCCAAACTCCATATGCTAGATTGCAACATGCCAAATGCTATGACCATTGCTATGTCTTTTAGTAGGACTACGGAACAGGTTGGATATCTCATTATATATATGTCTATTACCCAGCTATGACTCTCCATATTGCCGTTACAGAGAAGAAATTACTATTATACTACCAGTGCTTCAGTTTATATCTCAGGTCTCAGGTATTTCAGTTTGTTAGTACATCAGGCTATTAAGTGATATCTTGAGTCACATGTATTTCAGTATGCCGGCATATCATGGCATGGGCAAAGTTTCAGTATGCCGGCATATCATGCAATAGTAAAGTTTCAGTATGCCGGCATATCATGGCATGAGCAAAGTTTCAGTATGCCGGCATATCATGCAATAGTAAAGTTTCAGTATGCCAGCATATCATGGCATGAGCAAAGTTTCAGTATGCCGGCATATCATGCAATAGTAAAGTTTCAGTATGCCAGCATATCATGGCAAGAGCAAAGTTTTCAGTATGCCGGCATATCATGCAATAGTAAAGTTTCAGTATGCCAGCATATCATGGCATGAGCAAAGTTTCGGTATGTCAGCATATCATGGCAAAGAGCAAAATTTCAGTATGCCGGTATATCATGGCATGAGCAAAGTTTTAGTATGCCAACATATCATGGCAAGAGCAAAATTTCAGTATGCCAACATATCATGGCATCAACCAAAATCCCCAATCACCGTTTATTTCGGTTCGCCAGCATATCAAGGCATCTATCAATAACTCATATCGCCGTTTATTTCGGCATGCCAGCATATCACGGCATTCTATAATCCTTTCAGTTATCGCCAATTCTGGCTCATTAATATATCGAGACATCGATCTCAAAGTTAACAAGCATCATATCTCTTATTATATCCGGTCTAACAGAGTATCCTGGTTTAGCATATTAACAGGTCTTATCATTTTTGCATACTAACAAGTGCCCAACGATGGTACAGCCCAAGAGGCATATCAGTATACCGGCATTGTCAAAGCAGACAATGTCGATGAGACATAGCCTGAGAGGCAAAGTGTCGATATAAAGCCCAAGAGGCAAAGTAGCCCAAGAGGCAAAGCAGTCCAAGAGGCATATCAGTATACCGGCATTGTCAAAGCAGACAATGTCGATGAGACACAGCCTGAGAGGCTAAGTGTCGATATAAAGCCCAAGAGGCAAAGTAGCCCAAGAAGCATATCAGTATACCGGCATTGTCAAAGCAGACAATGTCGATGAGACATAGCCTGAGAGGCAAAGTGTCGATATAAAGCCCAAGAGGCAAAGTAGCCCAAGAGGCAAAGCAGCCCAAGAGGCATATCAGTATACCGGCATTGTCAAAGCAGACAGTGTCGATGAGACATAGCCTGAGAGGCAAAGTGTCGATATAAAGCCCAAGAGGCTTAGCAGCCCAAGAGGCAGAGTAGCCCAAGAGGCAAATAGTTCAAGAGGCAAAGCATCGATATAGCCAACGATGGCAAAGCAGTATTCCGGCATTGTCAAAGCAGACGATGTTGATGAGATATAGTCCAAGAGGCAAAATATCGATATAGTCAGAGAAGGCACAATAGTATTTTGGGATAACCCATAAAAGCCAGCATAACAGATATATGTCAAACAGGACATTGCCTATGATGGCATGAGATAGAATTGGCCTGTGCAGGCCAGCATATCAGTTTTTATGAAGCATGTGAGTTTGGGACTTTGGTATATTTCTTGTTGAAGCCTGTGCACGACTCTGCGAGTCCTCCACAGCCTCGGGGGCTAATGTCGCGGATATAACCCCGGATATACCAAAGTACCCCTTTATATTATGTCTAATATACGCTATATATGATGACTTATATATGCAGGATATTAAAAAGCGAGTAAACAGTAGCCTGGGCCGGAATATGACTTCCCAGGCCGGAATAATGAAGCACAGGCCGGATTACAACTCCACCTGGCCGGATTATATCTAGGCTGGGCCGGGATAGAGCAGCCCAGGCTGGCATATGGCCGCATGGGCCAACGCTGTGCAGCAGCAACCCCGGCTGGGCCTGGGAGCCTTCATCCCAGCTGGGCCAAGCAGCCTCCAAGCCGGCTGGGCCGGGTCGGCCGCACCCCGGCCTCCCACCGTGCCAAATGGGCCGGCAGGCCTCTGCCCCGGCCGGGCCTCCCGCCCCGCGTCCGCCCCGGCATGGGCCGTCTTCGCTTCTTCCCCGGCCAGGCCGCGTCCCGGCTCGCCTCCCTCCGCCTGGGCCGCCAGGCCACATCCCGGCTGGGCTCCTCACTCCCCCAGGCCGCTCCACTCTGAACCCCGGCTGGGCCGCCAGACCACGCCCCGGCTGGGCCTCTGGTCGCTCGCCCCGGCTGGGCCTCTGGCCGCTCGCCCCGGCTGGGCCGGCAGCTGGCTCGCTCCGGCTGGGCCGGAGCTCGCATCCCGGCTGGGCTCTCCAGCCACCTACGCTACTGCGGGCCGGGTTATCCCCTTGGTAGGCCGGGATATTCACTCCCAGGCCGGATTATTACTCTCCAGGGCCAATATTTACTCCCTTCGGGATATATTCCTCAACCGGCATCAACTCCAGCGCCTGGTGCCAGTCCTGGGATGCCTGTAGGCTCAGACTGGCATATTCACCATCGTCATATGCTGGTCTTGGGACGCCCCTTGGCTCAGATCAGCATATCCCTCCTCTCCTAGTCAGTCTTATCCTCAGGAGGAGGATAAGACTGATGACCTGGTGATCCTGAAGACAGACGCTAGAAGACGAAGGCAAGAACTCCAAGTACAGACATCGATGGGACTAGCCCACGACCGTGACGCAGCGCACAGTACCGAGGACGGTACCGTGCTGATGTAGGCTATAGTGTGACAAGACCCCAGTAGTCAACTCAGCTACAGTGAGTGCATAGTGTTGAGTGGGGCATCCCTTGTCCCATGGGCTCTCTATATAAGGGGCACCAGGGGGATCGATCACCCCAGCCTCCCGGGGAGGCTCATTCTCTCTCGCTCCATGGGAGCTCTCTAGCACTAGCTCTCCAGCTCCTGCCCAATGCAGCCTTAGATAGGCAGATGAACAGCTCAAGGAGCACCATTGTAGCTCTCATGTGAAGCTCATATAGATCAGACATGCAGGAGTAGGGGTGTTACCTCCTCACGAGGGCCCCGAACCTGGGTAGCTCGATGTGTTAGCAGTGAGTTCTGTGCCCGGTTTCTACCGAGCCTTCCCTCTCCCGGATCCACCAGTGTACAGTCGGCCCCCATTTAAGCCACCCTGTGGCATATGTTGTTTCACCACGACGACACTCCTGCACACGAACAATTCAGTAGAGTAACAAAGGCAAAGAAAAGCACAGCTCGAAGCAAACGAAATTCGACAACAAAAAGATACGTACCTCGGGTAGGGGGTGCACGGAGTCGAAGTAATCAGCGGTCAAATCAGCAACCGCATGATCCTTGGTGAGCTTGGTGAGGCTCCTGACTCGCTTGTCGATATCCTTTTTCTCTATCAGATCTTCAGAGACGCGAGCAGGATCTTCCAAGCCAGAGTAGCTCCAAAGCTTGGTAAGGCGATGCTGCAGGGGTTGAACTCGACGTTGCACGAAGAACGCCATGAGTTGAATACCCGACAATGCGCCTCCTTTGCCTCCTTTCAGAGCTTGAATACGAGATAGAAGAGGAAGAATCTGTTCTATTTCCGCATCTGAGGGAAGCGAATCCCACGATGCCAATTTCTTCACTTCCTTGGAGGCATCGAAAGAGGGTAGGCCATATTCGTCTTCAGGGGAGGCTTTGCGATCTTTGATATAGAACCATTTGGTCCTCCACCCCTGGACAGATGCAGCAAAGGAAAACTCGAGATATTGCGCCTCAGGGCGCACAGAGACAACGGCTCCGCCCAGTTCGGGTTTTCTGGACAAAGCAACGTTGGGGCGAAGCCGAAAGATTGACCTCCAGAGAAGAAAGTGGGGCTCAATGCCCAAGAATGACTCACAGAGAGTCACAAAACAAGCAATGTGGAGGATGGAGTTAGGTGTGAGCTGGTGAAGCTGCACACCATAGACAAAGAGAAGCCCACGAAGAAACTCGTGGGCAGGAATAGAAAGGCCGCAAAGGAGAAAGGCAAAGAACATTACCCGATAACCGCTCGGGGGCTGCGGGATCCGCTCAGTACTGGGGAACTTAATTGAATCGCTACTGGAGATGAGGCCGTCCGTCCTGGCCTTCTCCAACTCCCTCTGCGTGATGGCAGAGCGCACCCAGCTGGTCACAGAGGTTGTCTTGGCCATGGTGTTCTTGGTCGCCAGGTGCTTCATGCGCATCTATCACTCTGCGCTTGGGGGCTATGCATGAAAGGAGAAGGGAGCAGAGATCGACAATGGCGGCGGCGGAGAGAAAGAGCTGGTAAACAGTAAAATCCCTCACTACCCCTTTATATACCTTCTCAGAGAAGGATCGTGGGCTGAGACGTGGCGCAAAGAGCGGAAACGGCAGCCCACTAACGGTCAAAAATTGCAAAAATTACAATGCTGCCCACAAAACGGTTCGCACTCACACAGAGTGACGTACCCACTGATGTCATAAAGAAGGTAATATGAGAAAGGTCAAATTCAAATAGGATGGCGCCGACAATGCAAAAATCAATTGATGAGACTATACCCGAAGAACATTCGACTATAGCCTTGGGGGCTACTACTTTCGAAAGTGTTGAATGCAACATCAAATATGGAGTGCTGGACGCGTACTCGACGAAAAATTATCATTAAACTATTTCGAGTGGAAGTATGATGATGGACTACATTATATTTGAGCCTATACTCGAAAAAAGATTTGTTCGACTATAGCCTCGGGGGCTACTCCCATCGGGAGCGCTGAGCGCGCACCCGACGATATTTCTTGACAAAGCATTAGAGCATGTGAAGTGAAGGAATATACGGTGGAACACTGTTACTCCCATCGGGAGCGGGTTTTTATGGTTGTATAACCCGAATATTTTCAGTCAAATTTTGACTGCGACATGAGATTCTCGAGTTGCGTTATCACAACGAAACTCGAATGCCGTGATTTATCACGAAGGTAAGACCCCGGGATCCGTCCTGTGTGGCCTGGTATACGCACATGGATGCGCTCTGCTGGTATGTATCCATGTCTACGACGCGAAGAAAATCCTGGTGGACGCACTGGGTACCCTGAGAATCACTGGGATTCATTCTTTGTAAGACCTAAATGCGGCAAAAGAATGGGTTTGACCGATATCCCGAATTCAAATTCAAGGGGATTGAATTTGAAGTAGGTGGCAAGTATCTGTTCCAGCAGTTAACTGACCACTTGATCCGTCAGAGTTGTCAGGCTTGTTCATCAAAACCCCTTGCGAAATATTATTATGAAAATACATCGAAAGACCAAGTCGAAGATTTAAAGATATAAAGAAGTCGAAGAATTAATCAAGTCAAAAGATTTAAAGATTAGAGATTCAACCTGAATCTGTAATTCGGGTAGAATCTCAGGGGCTACTGACAAGGGTATAGTTGATAGAGCCCGTTAGTTGAGTACCCCTGAGGTCCGATAAGTTAGGCTCAATTGTAATGATAGTCGAGATACGAGTTCTTACCGTATGTCGATATTGTAATCTGTATCGGACCCTACCCGATCCTCGAGACCCGGCCACCTATATATAGGGACCAGGAGGGGACGGTGTAGGCCAGATGGAAAGCAAGCCAGGTTAAACACCCAAGTTTACTTTCGATATACACTTATTCCGACTAACCTTACCTTTGAGTTCATCCGACGTCCTGTCTCCCCGATCCTAAGTCCTTCATCTAGAATATTTGTCGAGTTAACCCTCGTCAATTGGTGACAGGTAGCATGCAAGGAATAAAATCCAAAGAACCGAAGAGAAATTACAGCAATGCACCAACCTTATTCCACTTCCTCGCCCTCTCGTACCAATCTATAATACTGCAGCAATCCAATTAAAAGAAGCATAAGCACCTAGTGACGAAACAATCCAATGAACTCAGAATTAGAGCCTGCAGCCTGCAATGCTGTGAAAATGATCTGGATATAAACTAACTTGGTGAGCGTGCAGCGGCTGGTGAGATCGAACATGAACAGGATGGCCACGGCGTCCTTGCACGCAATCGGGACGTGGTCGGCGGACTGGCTGTCTCCTGCCACATCCCAGATGTTGAAGGCTAGCCTGGCGCCCCAAACCGCCAGCGTCTTGTCCATCAGATTCAGTCCGCTATGCTCCTCCCCATCTCCGACATACTTAACCTGCAGAGATCAATGGCCATGGCGAGAATGTTCAGTTAACTGAATCGACATGCTATTTTCAGAGTTTCGGCATTGTACATGCTGAATGGTTAAATTATTTTGCCTTCGTGGTCTTTGAGCTAAAAAATGGTGAATTTGCGATGCATTTCAAGGTTGGTGCCAGGTCCGCACTTCGTTGGTTTCTTGGTCAAAATCTGAAGTTGCCAATGAAATTGCACAACCTAGCATGCTGCGAGAAGGAAATGTTCGTATAGGTCCGTTGTACCACCAACATAGGAATTATTAGTTGGGCTTGAAAAAGAAAAGCACGGGCATAACAAACCAGCTAATCGGGGCAAACAAGGAAAGATGGAGAAGAGCAGCAAGAAGTTACTTACCATGAAGCTGGTCTTGCCGATCTGGCAATCCCCGAGCAGGCTGACCTTGAGGCCGATGACGTCCTCAACGTCCGCCGCGTCGGCGTCGGGCGCCATGCAGCCGTCGTCGTCGGCCGCGACGGCCGTCAGCACGTCCCCGTGGGCGTGCGGCGGGCCGAGCCGGCGGTACCGGCCGCCGCCGCCGCAGGAGGAGCAGGCAAGCATCTGGTCTCAGACGAGGCGCACGACCCTGGTGGCGATGGCGAGGCGGAGCGGGCGCGCCCACCGGAGGTCGAGCCGCAACCGACTCTCACTTACTCTCTGGCAAGGTCCCGTTCGATTGGGAGTTCCAGGAGCGAGCGGCGACGGCGGCGGTCCGGGAGCAGGCGGCGACGGTGGCGGTGGGAGGCCGAGAAGGGAGGAAGGGCTCCGCGTGGAACGGTGGTCAGCCGGCTTGACGGCATCGCCCACGGCATGGATTGAAGGAAGAGGAGGACGGATGCGTAGGGTGGGAGGGAGAAGAGATAGCGGTGAGTATTTTTTACCGATCCACCAAAGTGGGATTAGACTGAGGGTGGGGCTAGAAGCAGTCCGAAGCTACTTTACCACGGTCATAGAAGGCAGGCCATGGTAAGAAAAACTGAGTCCAACAATAAAAATGTACAGCCTAGATCGCTTCTTCTCCAGATCCTACGGCTGTAAACATGAGCGTGAAAGGAGCTCTCAGCACGCTGGGTCGGCCTCAAGCTTAAAGCTTAGAATAATTCGAAGTAAATATAAAATAAATAAATAAAATATTTTTTGACAAAAGAGATTACCACAGTCTAACATCGACAAATAAGGTCTTAATTAACTTTTTTTTAGGGAATCATAGCACTTTATTGAATTAAAACATTGTCTAGGATACAAAGACCATCAGGTGGACCAACCAGCCAAACCTGACGTCCAAACTCAGCCGAAGCTGCAAAGCGTGCTAATCTATGTGCTTCAGAATTTGAAGCACGGTTTTCATATCTAAAAGTCGCCACGGCAAAGAATTTCGCCGCCTCCTTTATCTCCCGGATCACCGTACTATACCTGCCAGCATATGGTTTGGTCATGTCAGTCACCACCGATGCACAATCCGATGCCACGGTAATCTTCTGCAGCTGCAAGTCGTGTGCTAAGGCGATAGCCTCCCTGCATGCCAAAGCCTCCAAAACGGCAGGATCAGAGATATCGTTTATAGTGAGGCACGAGGCACCCAAGAAAGACCCATCCTCCCTCCGGCATACCACTCCAACTGCTCCCCCCGGCATGGATTTAGACAGAGCTGCATCAACGTTGAGTTTTGCACAGCCCGCCTCCGGTCTAATCCATCTGGGGTGTACCTTCCCCTTTCCTCCACCTTCCATCTTCTTGCTAGGGCCAACAATGGACAGGTCCTGGAGGTATCTTTCGATAAACAAGTGAGTCGATAACGGACTCTGAAATTCCTCTTCATGGATGATTTTCCGTCTGGCATACCAGATAGCCCACAGAGTAACAACAACTCTCACGAAATCATCTCGCGATAACGATTCCATCATAGCAAACAGCCACCTCTTAGCCGACAAGTCTTCGTTCATGCATACATGCTCGGTGATCCCTTCATCTGCCAGAGCCCAGACCGAACGTGCCACAGAGCAGCTCAAGAGCGAGTGCCTCCAGGAGTCCTCCATCCCGCAAACGCTGCAGGAGCTTGTGGGCGCCATATGACGGTGTTGACGGACATCTCCAGTGGGCAAAGATTGTCTGGCCAGACGCCAAAGAAAAACCCTCAACTTTGAGGGTACCTGAGTTTGCCACAAGCGTTTCCACGCTCGCTCCTCCGCTTCTATATTCGAGGATGCAGATCTCCCCTCCAGCCAGTCTTCACGGCGACGCTTCGTGCGCTCCAACATCCTGTACACAGACCAAACTGTGAGTAGACCCGATTTCTCATAGTGCCAGGCCCATAGATCGTCCAGACGTCTGGTGCTCAGCGGAATCGCCAAGATGGCCTCGACATCCATAGGTATGAAATACTCATTTAGCGCCTCCAGGTTCCAAGAAGCCATCGGGGCGTTTATAAACTCAGCCACCATCATTGGTGGGTCGGCCTTCTTACAAACCAGGGGCCTAAACATGTGATCCCGTGGTAACCAGTTCTGGTTCCAAGCGTTGGTAGTTTCGCCAGTACCGATTCTACGAATCAGACCTTGTTTCATTGCATCCCTTCCTTCCACAATCGCCCGCCACATATGGGACGGCGATGGTCCAAGCTGAGCCTCAAGAAACTCCGCTTTAGGAAAGTACACTGCTTTCAGAATCCTGGAACTCAGAGCCTCCGGGTTCTGTAATATTCTCCAAGCCTGCCGAGCCAGCAGCGCCAGGTTAAATAGTTCAATATCTCGGAAACCCATACCTCCAGAGTATTTGGGCGGGCACATCGTCTCCCATGACACCCAGCACGGCTTTCGCTTTCCTCCCTTGCTTCCCCACCAGAAGTTGCGGAGCATGGAGTTAATTGCCAGGAAGAGCCCTCTTGGCAATTTAAAACATGACATAGAGAAAGTAGGGATCGCTTGGGCAACCGACTTGATCAGTACCTCTTTTCCACCCGACGCTAGCATTTGTTCAAGCCACCCCTGAATCCATTTCCAAATGCGATCCTTCAAGTATTTGAAGGCCCCATTAGTAGATCTCCCAATATCCGAAGGCATTCCCAAATACTTTTCATTAAGTGTTTCATTGGGAACATTGAGAATATTCTTCACACTTTGCCGACGCCCCTCTGGACATCCCTTGCTGAAGAAAATCGACGACTTTTCCAGATTTATGCGTTGCCCTGAAGCATTGCAATATGTCTCTAGTAACTCATTTACTAACAGTGCACCCTCATCTGTAGCTTTAACAAACAGCAGGCTATCATCAGCGAAAAGGAGGTGGTTTACTGCAGGAGCAGTTGGAGCCACACAGATTCCTCGAAGATGCGATGATTGACGACTTTTTTTCAAGAGGCCCGAGAGGCCCTCTGCTGCAAGTAAGAACAAATAAGGGGATATGGGGTCTCCTTGGCGAAGGCCCCTAGACGGTCGAAACTCCTCGAGTGGACTGCCATTAAACAACACTGAGAAGGAAACTGATGAGACAAGACTCATCACGAGCTCCACCCACCTCCGGTGGAAACCCATTTTGCTCATGATCGCCCGAAGATAAGCCCACTCCACACGATCATAGGCTTTCCTCATATCAAGCTTGAGCGCACAATGCTGATGTTTCTTCGCTCCATTCCTCTTCATAAAATGAAGACACTCATAAGCGGTAATTATGTTATCCGTGATCAATCTACCTGGTACAAAAGCTGATTGTTCCTCTGAGATGATCTCTGGTAAGATAGCCTTCAGCCTATTCGCCAGAACCTTCGAAGCGATTTTATATATGACATTACATAAACTTATAGGCCTGAATTGCCCTAGCTCCTCCGGGGATGCCACCTTCGGAATTAACACAATTAAGGTTTTATTTATCCCCTCTGGACTCTCCTCTCCTTTTAGGATACGCAGCACTGCATTGGTAACTTCCCCGCCACACAGATCCCACTGTTTTTGAAAGAACTGTGCCGGGTAGCCATCCGGGCCTGGAGCTTTGAGCGGGAACATTTGAAACAGAGCCTGCTTCACTTCCCCCTCTACAAAATCCTCAAGCAGCCTTTCATTCATCGCTGCTGTAACAGACACCGGCACTGCATCAAGCACCTCTTGCATGCCGACCACCCCCTCTGATCGGTACAAAGTGGTATAAAAATCCCGGGTGAGCAACCCCATCTCCTGTTGGTCCTCGGTAAAAGAGCCATCTATCCGCTTCAGACGAGAAATTCGGTTCTTCTTCTTCCGCCTACTCGCACGCAAATGAAAGAAGCGAGTATTCCGGTCCCCTTCCGCCAGCCACTGGATGCGGGACCTCTGTCGCCACATGACCTCTTCCCTATGTTGGAGTTCCACCAGGCGTTCCACCACCTTAAGCTCCTGATGGCTCGGTCCGACCCTAGCCGGAGCAGCACGAAGCTCAGCGAGCTGATGGCGTAACTGTTTCAATTCGCGTCGCACGCTCCCAAAAGTGTCCCGCCCCCAAACCGAAAGTGCCCCTGAGAGCCCTTTCAACTTCTTCTCTAGTCCATGCATAGATGTGCACGTGTCAGATTTCCATGCCGTGTCTATCATTGAGTGAAACTCAGCATGTGATTCCCACATAGCCTCATATCTGAATAATCTGGCCTGGTGTGGTGTCTCCGCAGCTGGGATGTGTCTCAACAAAATCGGAGAATGATCTGATGCCGCCGTCAGATGTTGAAGCGAGGCCAAAGGGAAGCGCTCACACCAATGAGACGTAGCCAAAGCCCTGTCGAGGCGTACTCGACAGTAAATTCCCCCGGAATTGCCTCACCATGCAATTGAACTGACCGGTAAGGCCCCACGGAGTCAAATGAAGATATCACCAAAGTGTGCAGAAAAAAGAAGACCCGAACATGCGCTACAAAAATCGATTCTAGCTAGACCAATTGGTCAGTACAGCACGGCCAAATAGTAAGTGACGTCTGCCTGTTCTTGGCCTCGGAGGATCATAGGAAGACCAAATTATCAGACTAAACCCCCCTTCAAACGGTCAATCAGGTCACCCTTCTTCAGCTTGGAGTAACCCTTCATCCGCCTCGCCCTCGCCAGCTCCCTCAGCTCAGCCACCTTCATGTCCTCCAGATTTGGCTCCCCATCTTGGTACAGTTCCTCTGAAAAAACAAGCCACTACGCCTTCATTGTCACGATGAATCGATGAGCTACGACGCGACACAACAAGCAGATGTTCCAGAACAAAAGAAACAAAGAAATAAAATGTGCTTTAATCTGGAAATGTTTTGCTTCAGTTGAGTTGAGTGTTTTTAAGTTACCGTATGATTGCCTGCCGGCGTCTTCGAACGGGTCAGTGGCTGATGGCTTCCTCGCCCTCCTGGACGCCTTGGGCGAGTCCCTGGCAATGGCGGCCTGGATGTCTCTGAAGAAATCGATGAGCTCTTCTTTGCTGTGCTTCTTGACCACCCTTTCTGGCAGTAGAGACCCGTTGGCTTCTGATGTAATGCTCAAAGAAGATGAGCACCGCAGAGAACCACGAGCACGAAGGAGAATTATATCTGCAGATGCAACCAAGTTCAGCATCTGACTTCACCAAAAGACTGTCCTATGTTTTGTCCGATCGAGATGTGCAGTTAGTTAAATGCAGTTTTTCATCAGTACTTACATATATTTATACCCGTTTTGGAAATAAAACTTTGGCAGAAAATATGATTTTCAGTGAACTGACATGACATCACCTAAAATTGGAACAATTGGATTTCAAAGGAATCAAATAATGAAAAAAAGAGGTGGGGCTGTTAGCCTGTTACAGAGTCTTCTATTCTACCTGTACTCAGTATATATCATAAGAAATAGTACAAAGAGTATCAACAAGGCAAATGAACACTAAAGGAACTCAGAGCATGAAGCTTCGAGTGGAGAAAAAACGAGCCCATGAACCGATGAACACAAGGAAGGAGCTCAAACGTACTAATTCCTCAATGAAAAATGTTTTCTGAAGAAAGGGGAGATAACCAAAATAAATAAATCACCATCACCTCTTTGGAGAGCAAATGAGCCGGGGAAGTCGGCCTTTCGCAGAAGATTGGGAGAGATTTGGTGTTGGTGCATGATGATTCCTCCCATTTCTTCTATCTTCTTCCTACCTACGAAGAGAAGCTGACCTCCTTGCTGTCCTCTAATGGAGTGACAGTGTGGTGTTACTCTGTGAGAGCTCTATCCTCTTTCTCAGCCACATGGAAATGGTGAATGGTACATGCTTGAAAATTTTCATAAACACCCTCGTTACAAATTGAACCTCTTTTTAGCACCAATGGGGTAGAAAAGGACCGCTACTCACTTTGTGTTCTGTATAATTTACCGAAATGCCAGGGAGCTGATAGACAGATAGGCAACGTAATCCAGAAAGCTATCCATTGAAACTGCAATCAGCGAGACCAAACTACGCCGACATCGCGAGATTTCCCGGCAAAAGTTTGAACTCCTCTGCACCGGCTCCCATGGCGACGCCCGCAGCCGCCTCCATCTCCAGCCACCTCCGAGCCCCGCCGCCATGGCCGCCTCCGAGGAGCACCACCCAGAGAGCAAGAGTTAGGTGCAGCGTCCTCGCGCCGTCCGGCCAAGTCTTGGAGGCGGCCGCATCTCCGAGGGACACCGAGAAATCGCCACACTGGGCCCCGAGGTCCGACGTGAACCTGCAGATTCAGAGACTGTGCCGGTCGGGTGACTTGGCGGAGGCTTTGAGGTTGCTCGGCTCAGACGGGGTCGACGACCGGAGCTACGGCGCCGTCCTCCAGCTCTGCTCGGAGGTGAGATCGTTGGAGGGTGGGAAGAGAGCCCATTTCCTGGTCCGTGCATCTGGCCTTGGCAGAGATGGAATGGACAGAGTTCTCGGACAGAAATTGGTGCTGATGTATCTGAAGTGCGGGGACTTGGGGAATGCAAGAATGGTGTTTGATGAAATGTCTCAAGTAAGTGATGTGCGTGTTTGGACCGCTCTGATGAGCGGCTATGCGAAGGCTGGTGATTTAAGAGAAGGAGTATCGCTGTTCAGGAAGATGCACAGTTGTGGGGTTCAACCAGATGCATACACCATTTCGTGTGTCTTGAAGTGCGTTGCTGGTTTGGGCAGTATCGAGGATGGTGAGGTGGTTCATGGGTACCTTGAGAAGTTGGGTCTTGTCTCGCAATGTGCAGTTGGTAATGCATTGATGGCTTTGTACTCAAGGTGTGGCCGTAACGAGGATGCTCTGCGGGTGTTCGAAGCAATGCCGCAGCGGGATGCTATTTCCTGGAACTCTGTGATCAGTGGATGCTTTTCAAATGGGTGGCATGGTAGGGCTGTTGAGCATTTTAGTGAAATGTGGTTCGAAGGCCTGGAGATCGATTCAGTGACGATTCTAAGTGTTTTGCCTGCTTGTGCTGAATTAGGTTACAAGCTTTTTGGAAAAGTGATTCATGGATACTCTGTGAAAACTGGATTACTTTGGGAGCTTGAGTCTTCGGAGAGAGGAGTAGAGGAAAATCTAGGATCCAAATTGGTATTCATGTATGTGAAATGTGGTGAATTGGGTTATGCCCAAAAGGTGTTTGATGCCATGCCATCGAAAAGCGACATACATATATGGAATCTGATGATGGGTGGGTATGCAAAAATCGGTGAATATCAAGAAAGCTTATTTCTTTTTGAACAAATGCGTGATAGTGGAATTACCCCAGATGAACACACCATTTCGTGCCTCATAAAGTGTGTCACTAGTTTGTATGGTGGTAGGGATGGCCTGGTGGTTCATGGGTATCTTGTGAAGTTGGGTTTTGGGGCACAGTGTGCAGTTTGCAATGCACTGATATCGTTTTATACGAAATCCAACAGGACTGAGGACGCAATCTTGTTATTTGATGGAATGCCTCATCGGGATGTCATTTCTTGGAATTCTATCATAAGTGGCTGCACTTTCAATGGATTACACGACAAAGCTGTTGAGCTGTTTATAAGAATGTGGTTACAAGGACATGAGTTGGACTCAGCCACATTGTTAAGTGTTTTGCCTGCTTGTGCACAGTTGCACCATTGGTTTCTAGGGAGAGTAGTTCATGGTTATTCTGTGAAAACTGGCTTGATCCGTGAGACATCTCTCACAAATGTTCTTCTCGATATGTACTCAAATTGCTCAGATTGGCGTAGCACCAATAAGATATTCAGGAATATGGATCAGAAAAGTGTTGTTTCGTGGACAGCAATAATCACGAGTTATACCAGGGCTGGTCTTTTTGACAAAGTGGCTGGGCTACTTCAAGAAATGGGATTAGAAGGTATCAGACCAGATACCTTTGCAATCACCAGTGCTCTTCATGCTTTTGCTGGTAATGAGTTGCTTAAACATGGAAAATCTGTCCATGGATATTCCATCAGAAATGGAATGGATAAAGTTCTTCCTGTTACCAACGCGCTAATGGAAATGTACACGAAATGCGGAAATATGGAAGAAGCAAGGTTGATTTTTGATGGTGTGGTCAGTAAGGATATGATATCATGGAATACACTTATAGGAGGTTACTCCAGGAATAATCTTCCCAATGAAGCATTCAGTTTGTTTACTGAAATGCTGCATCAGTTCAGCCCTAATGCGGTGACCATGACCTGCATCCTTCCTGCTGCGGCAAGTCTTTCATCCCTGGAGCGAGGCAGAGAGATGCATGCCTATGCCTTACGAAGAGGGTTCTTGGAAGACGATTTTGTAGTGAACGCCCTCATGGACATGTATCTCAAATGTGGTGCATTGCTACTAGCTCGACGGATGTTTGACAGGTTGAGCAAGAAGAACCTCATCTCATGGACCATCATGGTAGCTGGATATGGCATGCATGGCCGTGGCAGGGAAGCCATTGCCCTCTTTGAGAAGATGAGGTTCTGCGGCATTGAGCCCGATGCAGCCTCTTTCAGTGCCATACTCTATGCCTGCAGCCATTCAGGTCTGAGAGACGAGGGATGGAGATTCTTCGATGCAATGCGTCATGAACACAAAATTGAGCCCAGACTGAAGCATTACAACTGCATGGTTGACCTACTAATCAATACCAGAAATTTGAACGAAGCTTATGAGTTCATCGACTCAATGCCCATCGAGCCAGATTCAAGCATTTGGGTCTCATTGCTTCGGGGATGTAGAATTCACAGGGATATCAAGCTTGCGGAGGAGGTGGCAGAGAGGGTCTTTGAGCTGGAACCTGAAAACACCGGATACTATGTTCTTCTTGCCAACATATATGCTGAGGCTGAGAGATGGGAGGCTGTAAGGAAGCTCAGGAGCAAGATTGGTGGCCGAGGACTACGTGAGAAAACTGGCTGCAGTTGGATTGAGGCCAGGGGCAAGGTTCAGGTCTTTGTCGCCGACAACCGGAATCATCCACAGGGGGCAAGGATTGCAGAGTTCCTGGATGAAGTTGCCAAAAGAATGCAGGAAGAAGGCCATGATCCAAAGAAAAAGTATGCTCTGATGGGTGCTGACGATGCGGTGCATGACGAAGCGCTCTGTGGGCACAGCTCGAAGCTCGCGGTCGCATTCGGCGTGCTGAATTTGTCAGAAGGGCGTCTGATCCGTGTGACAAAGAGCTCCAGACTTTGCACTCACTGCCACGAGGCTGCCAAGTTCATATCCAAGATATGTAACAGGGAGATCATTCTGAGGGATTCAAATAGGTTTCACCATTTTGAACAAGGTAGGTGCTCTTGTAGAGGTTACTGGTGAGAGAACATCTGCAACTGTAACAGTAACTAGTGAACCGGCTGCACGTTCGTAGCAGCGGACACGTGCTGCTAGAAGTAGCAGCGTGTTCTCTCTCTCTCAAAAAAGCAGCGTGTATACTGTGTACCATGCTGATTTGCTTGTTATAGTATGAAGAGGGTGCCATCACGTTCACAGCGCTGAGAAAATGACTTTCTAAGAAACTGCAGTTACAATTCTACAAAAGCAGGAGGAAACCAAAAGATTTAAGCACATTTCACCATCTTCAATGAAAATCACCAATACTGGCACAAAACTTCTCTTTCCATTCCGAAACCATGAATGTGTAACACCATACAACAAAGATATACATATCTATTCTAGCAGAATATGGATGCACGAAAATTTGTCTCAGTACATAACGATAATTTCAGCAGAGCCTGGCTGTAAGTCTCATATATGATATCCCAAAAGAAGAACCAGCTGTGCGAGCTGTCATTTCACAGGTCTAGCTGCAGCTGGCTTGGATCCATAAGAAGAGGTAGGATTCAGGGCCAACAACATGGCACTGATGACCAGGGAACATATTGTGTTACTTGGTCAGGAAAACTTTCTCTAAAATGGTGCCACACATTTCCCCGTCTAGGGGAAATTGTACACTTTGACCACCTTGGATGTGTCACACACAATCAGGTTATCTGAATCAGTTGGAGCAGTGCACAACCAATTTACCTGCCAAGATATGGATAGGAAGTAAATATCATCGATTATACCCCAGAAATCTTAACTGCATAATACTAATAAAGTATACTCTATCAATGTATCAGTCCTGTTACAGGATGAATCTAGCAAATAAAAACAAACAAACTGAAGGTCTAGTTATAACCTTTTTCTTCACATCAATATCCAACACCAATTCACTATTGCTGTTTGTTTCAGAAGAAAATCCTTTGGACCAATCCCATAGTTTCACTGATGCATCATTACCCCCCGAAACAAGGAACTTTCCCTTATCACCAAACGCTGAAAATGCTCTGTTAAGCAGCTAATTAGTGAAACTGTTACATCTTTAAGGAACACAGAAATAGCATGAAGGGACCTTACACACAAGACACTGCTGCGGTATGCCCACCCATTGTGTAATCAATATGGACCCTTTTCCCTTGACTTTGGTTACTGCTTCCATCCCCAAGATCGGTTCTTTTTGAGCTTATAGTCGACCCCCGTGCCCGAGAAGGGCCTTTTGATTTTGCCAGGGCCAGTTCAAATTCTAGATCAACTACATCAACAGCACCGTCCCCCCTTGCAACAGCACACACTTTGTACAACCCTCCTAAAATGCTCTCTTCAGAAACTGCTACCGAGTGAACGAAAGCAGGGTTGAAACATTGCCCTGCACTACCTGAAGAACTGCCATTCTGCAATTCAGGTGATCCTGGAATTCAACAGAAATGCGTTTACCGATCCACACTGGAGAATAGCTAAGTGAAAAATAACAGAGTTTATTACTTTTTAATGAATCAACAGATCTTTTCCTGCTATATACATAGACTAATGTGACCCTTGTGTTTCTAATAGACATATAAGAGCTGCATTTTAACATGCCTACAGCACGTTATCAGGGCAATCAAGTTAACAGACTAACACGACCCTTGTTTACTAGGAACTGCTAGGATGCATCATTATAAGGGCAAGCCATAAGTATCACTCTAGAGAAGCAAACGATATAAGGTATGCACAATATTTTAATAGAATAATGAGGTACCATAATCAATAGAAAATAGTGATCGCCCTTTGGAGAAATCCCATACAGCAAGCTTTGAGTCGAGGCCACCAGTAATTGCTGTCAAACAAAGATGATAATACATATTTAAAATAACAGACCTAAGACGTATTATATACTATTTCCTCTCTTATCAGTTGAGAGAAAAACGAGGAAGCAGGAGTAAATCAAAGTGTCAAATGAAACAATGGAATAGCAAACAATAGCAAGAACCTGTCCAAGGTCTCCAAGGAATGAATTGTACCGTACTGCAAATCTGTCGGAAGATTGTCAAGGCACAAGTTCTATACACACGTTGCAGGGCAATGGAAACATTAAACTATGGATTAATAATACAAAAAACATAAACAAAATACACGCATTTAAAAATGTATGAAAATATCAAGATCACATAAGGATACACTTGTGTGGGCTTCCCTCAATCTTTTGTACAAGCATTTTTGAGTGGTATTGACAATCTGTGAAAGGAACAGTAGAGCTTCTCAAGAGTTGAATAATTGACAAGCTATCATGCCAAAGAAGTAAGAATTTATTGCATACAGTTCTTTCAACTTGATGATTCTAGAGCACCTACAGGCATAGACCTAAATTATTAAGGCATCTAACCATCCTCTCACAATTCAAAATATACGTTTTAATCCTTCATGGTTCCTAAAATACATTTCGAATTCTATTATTAAAAAAAAAGCAGAACTACATGTAAAAAACCCCAATAAGTCTGTTAATGCTATTGCTTCAAAAAGATCTTCTATACCTTAACATCCCCACTATCATCCGCAGCAGCAAGAAAGCCTTTAGAGCTGACAGCGATCTGCATAAAATAAGAAACTCTCAGATTTGATGTTGTTGTTCAGCTAAATGTTGAAATCAAGCCTAAGGTATAATAACAAGAGAAAATCTGCACTGTCATGTCTATTGTATTAAAGGACTATCTGGATTCGCATTACAGATAGCACAACACCTGGTTGATTTCATCTCTATTGTAGTTATATGTTTCAAGTGGCTTTGATTGAGAACCCTGCAAGAAAACCACTGTAGTCATATTACCAATAAGAACCAACACAAGTGGCATAGTAAATCAGCAATGTGGAACATACATCTACAAAATAGGATTAGAAATAAAAATATTAATTGGGTGCTCAACTTACCATACGAACATCAAAGGAGAGAATTTCATTTCCAGCAGATGCATATACATAATCTTCATTTCCTATGAAATGAAAAAAAGGACATCAAAGAGTATGATGTTTTCATGTCATTCCAATAACGTAATGAAATTCTTGAGATGTTCGGAAGGCACTACTGACCTGCTTTGAAACATATAGACGAAATAGGTTTATCTGTCGCCTGAATGGTCAAGAGCACATCTTTGGTGCGCAAATCAAACCAGCAAAGACATCCATCCTAAGGTGGCAGAATAAGCTATTAGAAGTTCAGAACATGAGAGAGTTATCACAAAGGACAGAAACATCAGAAATATCAAGTAGTACGGAATTATATGCCTAAGACATTGAAATAACCAAAAAGATCAACATCTTATCATTTTTAATGTTTACGCAAATTGAAAGGAGACCTACATAAGGAAATAACCTACTGGCCTGGGAAGCATACCATGATTTCTCAATACCTTTAGAAATATAGTAGTGTGGAGTGGCATTTCTCATCAGGTTACTGGTACTCTCGACTGAGAATAAATCATCGATAATATTAACGTCAGGAAAATGCTACTATGAAGTTCATTGTTCATGTCGAACTAAAACGCCACCATGCATGTACAACCATAGAGACTGAAATAGTCTGGATATCCAAAAACTTATCCGGCACTACTTCACAAGGGCGTCGCATACAGTACAGCTGTAGTGGAATCCACAAGGCCGCTCGCTGCTAAAGCTCAGGGAGCGCCACACAAAAGCCAATGTGATTGTACCGGGTTCTAATGCAAAGATTGCACTATTTCAGCATTGGAAAACACAGCAGGCGAGAGCCACGAAATTCGGCCACTACACCATCCAGCGCCCGCGAGATGTTCGACCAGTGTCCTCAGCGAGATACACCATGCTAGTCGCAACTAGGGGCAGCGCGAGGACGCCCCACGGGCCACACAGGGCGCTGGAAAGCATAACTTTTTATTGAGGAAAAGACCAGCGCGAGCTGAGGAGCGTACCTCGCCGGAGGACGCGACGACGCCCGGGCGGGCGGAGGACGCGACGCAGCATGTAACGGCGCCCTTCTTGTGCCCTCGCAGCCGCCGGGGCTTCCGCTCCGTCGACGCCGCCGCCGCCGGTTCCGTCTCGGACATGGCTCCCCTCTCTCCCCTTGTCGTCGGCGCTGAACCCTCCTGGGCTGAGAAAGGCGAGGCACGTCTGCGTGGGCCGTTCGATTGAAATCTGAACAGTCCAGATCCGCTCCCGTCTACTTTCTACTAGTGGGCAGACCCCCAGCTCAGTGAAACAGCGAGCCGACCCGAAGCGGCTTCAGTTCGGTTTCACTGCCCAAGTCCGGCGACTCCGCCGGCGAGTTTCCAAAGAGCAGCGGCACCGGAGCTGGGGCTCCGTTGCCCAGGAACCAGCGGCGGAGGGTGGGTGCCCTAATGGCCGCTACCCACATGCTGACATGGGTGAGATACGGAAACCCCCTTTGTTCAGAGACACCGAATCTTCCCGAGAAGTAACTGGTAAGGGTCTATTGTTGCACATGCTGTTCTTCTAGTTACTTCTAAAGAAATTTTCTTGATTGAGTGGAATTTGTTTGTTCTGAATCCTGTCAAAAATCATGTCTAGGAATTGGCACGCAAGTATTTAGTTGAGCACATTTTGTTTACATTTTGAGGTTTACAGAAATTGATTGTGCTGCCAATCATGTGTGTCATTGGCACATTCAGTACTTGAGTTAGTCAGTGCAAACTTTCAGAGGATTGTTTGGGTGAGTGAATTTTCAGTTCTCTGTTGTGAAGTGGAACAACAAATTCTAATTGTGTACTAGTAATACTTGAACTAATACATCTACAGCATGCGTCAGGATTACTGAATCGTGTGTGAGAAATGAATATTGATGCTTTAAACTCAAACTTAGTTATTACCACTGTTCAATACGCCTACCTAAGTTGAACTCAAATTTACTGACTACGGGCTATTACCTCCTTTCCAAAATGTAAGCCTGTTTAGATAGCTAAATTAGCTTTCTAAAAAGGCTTACATTTTAGAACGGAGGTAATACCTAAGTTAATAAAGATGGAAAATAAGAGAGTGATAACAAGAATGAGAAACACACTTGGCTGTATGGCGCCTGAATCAGCATGTCTGCTTCCACCGTGTGAAGATCTCGGCAAGGGCCCAGTGAGTGATCTCGATGGCGTCCCACGCCATGTCGCCATGAACTTGTGACTCATGTCTGGCTCTGCCGGGTAAAATATCCACAAATAGAGCAGATTGCAGAACTGGAGAGTACAGTTCATGGTGAGAGACTGAAAAACAAGAAATGTTGAGACACTCTATATGTGTTCTTGGTTACCTCATTGTCCTCGTCGTCCGTGTTGGTTTCCTATTTTTACATAATCATCGTCATCAAATTCATATTTTTACCACGACACCTTTGAATCCTTGCAGGTGCTGATCACTAGTTTGTTGAGATTACTGCTATGTGTACAGATGGAACTGAAACCAAAACTGGCCAGAGAGGAAGAATAATGGCATCCTGATAGTTGCCATATACTAAGGTACTAATCTGCTTTCTGTACAATGGCTATTTTTGGGATGTAGAGGGGGATTGAAGATGATGAGGCCTGTGGTGTTGAATAGCAGGGCAGCTCTCCTTCGGCAGAGCAGGTTGCAGATCAGTGCTTTTCCTACTTTTGCTTGTGTATTCTGCCGAGGGAGCACACTGCCCTGTTATTCACCTTGGCCACAGTATTTGCATGCTCTGCACTGTTTGCTCGTTCCTAGCTCCTCCTTTCTTAGGCTATCTCCTGTGCACCAAATTTATAGCCAACCGGTAACTTGCACAGTTGTGTAAGCTTATTCTGGATGCTGATGCCTCAGGATATGCCAGAGAACAAGCTGAAGAATGAGGAGTATTCTTCTGAATCTTCTTGTCTAGATTGGACCAGTAGTATGTGCACGCCATGTGTGTATATCATCCTTTAAAGTCACATCTATGGATCCTCTCGGCATTAACCATAACATATGTAACAAGGTTATTACTAGCCAAATAGTAATTTTTTGTTTGCACTTACAGAGTTGGGATATCCACTGCACATTACAGCTGGCACCTCTTGCTTTGCTTCAGTATTTCACTAGCAAATCAGTACATAACCACGGTTTTCCTATCTTGATTGTTCTCTTATTATTCCTCTTTTCACAATTAGTCAGTCATCATGTGTCATGTTATCTTCATTTAAGTGTTTGCTACAAAATTGTGATTGTAGAGAAAAAATTCCGACTATCTCAAAACATGTTGTTTTTTTCACTCTGCAAACAACCACATTGCAAGCTTTCTATGCAGTTGTTGTGATAGAAGTAAGACAAACTAGGAAAAGCTATGATTCGGTGATCTTGCACTGATTGGCAGGAAATTTGGGTTTCAGGTACACAACCAAGACTGGGTGTCTGGTACTTGATCTGCCTAAATATGTTGCATCATTTGATGTCGGGCAGGAACACTGTCCTCTCGAGCAGATGCTATAGTCCACACATGCAGTTGAATAATCACAGTCTTCTAGTTGTAAAACATCATGTGGTACCAAATACATTTCTAGGTCTCCATCTACCCAGTCATATAACCTGATATGGCCGTCAGACTCAAACCTGATGCACTGAAAAGACGATGCCCACATAGGGTACATATGGAACAATATCCATGGCTTGAAGGCTGCGTCAATGATAGTCAGACTACCGTTCACAAGAGTAATGTATGTGTTGTTTCAGATAGATGCCGCAAATGCATACTAATACTGAGGTTGGGCAGACCCAGCAAAAGCGTATAGACCATCAGAAAGAACAGGAAAGTAAAATTGATTGCTGGCAGTCCAGTCGGCGAAGGACGAGTTAGGCCTCAGAGTCATTTTCTCCAACAGTGGCTGCCTGGGAAGCAAAGTGAGGGCAGAGAAGAGGGCCTCACCTGTTTAGGGTTTCTGTGGCGGCTAGCAGGGAAAAGATCTGGAGGAGAAGCACCTTTATATAGGTCACAAACTGGGCTGGGCCAGATGGGCCACATAGAACTAGAAGAAAGCCCAACAGCTATATCTAACAGTTATCCAACACTCCCCCTCAAGATGGGTGAAAGATGTCAATCATTCCCATCTTGACACATGCAAGATTGCACTCTTTTGTTCCCAAGCCTTTTGTCAAACAGTCTGCCACTTGTTGTCCTGAACTCACATGAGCTAGTGAAATGATCCCTGCATCAATCTTTTCTTTAATAAAGAATCTGTCTATCTCCACATGTTTGGTTCTATCATGCTGGACTGGATTATTTGCAATGTTTATGGCAGACATGTTATCGCACCACACCTTCACGCTTCCTTTCCTTAACACTTTTAGTTCACTTAAAAGGTTTCTTACCCAAATCATTTCACTCAAGCCTTGTGACATAGCCCTGTACTTTGATTTTGAGACAACAGATTGTTTCTTGCTTCTCCATGACACCAAGTTTCCTCCCACAAAAACACAGTATCCCGAGGTGGATCTTCGATCATCCAAACAACTAGCCCAATCTGCATCACAATAGCCATCTACACCTAGGTGTCCATTACTTTTGAACCATAGCCCTTTTCCAGGAGTGCCCTTTAGGTACCTCAAGATTCTTTGAGCTGCTTCCATGTGTCCGTCCCTAGGGTCATGCATATATCGACTCACTACACTCACTGCATGTGATATATCTGGTCTTGTGTGGCATAAGTAGATTAGTCTTCCAACAAGTCTTTGATATTTCTCCTTATCTACAGATTCGCCAGACTCTGCTGTGACTTTATTTTTTGGTCAATAGGAGTTGAAGCTGCTCGACATCCCAACATGCCCATATCATTTAACAGATCCAAAGTATACTTTCTCTGGGACAACACTATTCCTTTCGAAGATCTAGCAACTTCTATTCCAAGGAAGTATTTAAGTTTTCCCAAATCTTTCACCTCGAAGGCTTGACTGAGACATTCTTTCAATTTTGCAATTTCCACATCATCATCTCCCGTGATGATAATATCATCGACATAAACTGCTAGAATGGTGATTTTCTGTTTAGAATGTCTGTAGAATAATGTGTGATCTCCATTGCATTGACCATATCCCATACCACATACAGTTTGTCTAAACCTATCAAACCAGGCCCTTGGGGATTGTTTCAGGCCATATAGTGATTTCTTCAGCTTGCACACTTTCCCTTTAGTTTCAGGTGTAACATATCCTGGTGGCATCTCCATATACACCTCTTCTTGTAGATCACCATGCAAAAAGGCATTTTTGACATCAAGTTGATGCAAGGGCCATCCAAAGTTTGTTGCACAAGAGATCAATATTCTCACGGTGCTCATTTTTGCCACTGGTGCAAAGGTCTCATCATAGTCAATGCCGTAAGTCTAACTATATCCTCTTGCCACAAGTCTTGCTTTATACCTCTCAACCTTTCCATCTGGATTTTGTTTTACTGTATAGATCCACTTACAGCCCACCGCCTTTTTTCCTTCCGGGAGATATGTCAACTCCCATGTCCTATTTTTCCTCAGCGCCTCTAATTCTTCCATCATTGCATTGCACCATCTTGGGTCTAGCTTGGCTGTCTTCCAATCCTTCGGCACAGATACAACCTGCAACGAGGCAACAAATGCCCGAAAAGGGGCAGACAATGCCTCGTAGGAGATATAATTTCCTATGTCATGATCATCATAACTATGCCTTTTTATTGGATTAACTTTTCGTATCCCTTTTCTTACTGCAATTGGTAAGTCTAGACTATTATTGGATGCAGTTTGAGATTGATTCTCTTCAGCAGGCTCCACACTTGTGCTTCCTTGCTCATGTTCAACGGGTTGCTCCCCCTGACTTGGATCTTGTCGTTGTTCCTGCTCATCTACTTGTTGTTCCACTTGTACTTCTCTTCTACAGTAAACACGTGGATTCTGCAGCCATCTTTGCGGTGGTGCACGACTGTCAAGAACAGCAGGAACAGGTCTGTCAAGAACCACAGGAATCTCTGCTTCTGTCACCAACTTGCTTCTGTCAAGAGCTGTAGGAATCTCTGCAACAATGGGATTTTGTTGTTGTTGCTGGTCCTGCTGGTCACCAACTTGCTTCTGTTGCAAAACATTTCCAACATTCTCCCCCTCTTGAACATCACCAAGATGGTCAAGACCCTGGAACAAGCCACTAAGATCACTCTTGTTGCCATAGAACGGTTCCGATTCACGAAACGTGACATCCATGCTCACAAAGGTTCTTCTTTCTGTCGGACTCCAACATTTGTACCCCTTCTGTCCAGAGGAATAACCAATAAAAATACATTTGATGGCTCGATGATCTAATTTGCCCACCGATGGCCTGTGATCCCTGACAAAGCATGTACAACCAAAAAGCTTGGGTGGAACAATAAAATCAATTTTATTTAGAAGAAGTTGGCATGGAGATTGCATACCCAAAATCTTTGAAGGCATTCTGTTGATCAAATAAGTAGCTGTCATAACTGCCTCACTCCATAAGAATTTTGGTACATTCATGGTAAACATGAGAGATCGAGCAACTTCAAGAATATGCCTATTCTTCCTCTCAGCAACTCCATTCTGGGGAGGAGTATCAGGACATGAAGTCTGGTGCATGATACCTTGTGAAGATAAGAAAGTAGCAAATTGTTTGTTGACATATTCAGTGCCATTGTCAGTCCTAATCACTTGCACCTGTACCTTGAACTGGTTTTTCACATAGGCACAAAAACTCTGAAAACATGTGAATACTTCGTCTTTGTGACGCAAAAGATAAACCCAAGTCATTCTGGAATAGCAATCAATAAAGGTCACAAAGTACTTCATGCCACTAACTGACACAACTGGACATGTCCATACATCAGAATGCACTAGCACAAATGGGGATACACTTCGGATCCCTCTACTAACATAAGAGGTTCTGGTATGCTTAGCATACTCGCACGCATCACAACTTAATTTGGTTCTGTCCACTCCATTCATTACATCAGGACAAACTCGAACCATTTTATCAAAAGCCATGTGGCCCATCCGACAATGATGCACTAGTGCCATTCTCTCCTTTCCTCCCACATACGCTGCTAGCATAGAACTTGCCTCATGTCCCATCTCATCGCGATCCATGCGCCAAAGACCTTTATGCCTGGTTCCACTCCCAATCTTCCTGCCTGTTGTCCTTTCCTGAATTAAACACATATATTTATCAACCATTATGCAACAGTCCTGCTGATCAATTAGGGCACTTAGAGACACCAAGTTTACAGGAAAAGCGGGAACATGGAGTACTGATGATAGTTTTATGTTGGGTGTACACTGAACTGTTCCCACCCCTTTTATAGATTGTGCTGTGCCATCTGCTGTTTGGATAGTGCCTCTGTGTGTGGGAGGATACTGACTATAAGAATCAAACTCTCTAATATTCCCAGTGACATGCTTGGATGCTCCAGAATCTAGAATCCACTCCGAGTCAACATTATATGTGGCTAAAGAAGCTCTGTCAATATTACCTATATTACCTTCAGGTGTGTTGACATAGTGAGCAAAGTTCCCAAATGTTGCCTCCTTTTGTCCTTCTTCCTTTGCTTGTCCCTGTGATGTACTAGTCTTGGTCTCTTCAGCTGCTGCCATATGTGCCTTAGAAGATGTTGAGTGTTGTTGGTCGTATTGTCGTCCGTACTGTCCACCACCTCTACCATACTGTTGTCCACCACCTCTTCCTCTGTAGCTTCCTCTACCATATGTGTATCCTCCTCTCCCCCTGCCGGGTGGTACAGAGGAGGTACACTGATGCTTCAAGTGTCCCTTCACTCCACAAGTGAAGCATGCTCTTGTCTCCCTTGTTTCAGCAGTGTAGAAGGCAGGACGAGGGGTTGAATCATTGTCTTTTTTCATCTTCAGTCGCACTTCCTCTCTGGACATAGCAGCGATGACTTCTTGGAGTGAAGGGGTAGTGGTTTGATGCAGTAAAGCAGCCCTTCTATCCTCAAACTCTGGATTCAGACCTTTGAGAAACTTCAAGACTCGCCGACGTTCAATCCAACTTGTAGCAGCAGCCACACATTCACCATGGACCAGCTCAAGAGGATCAACATGGTCTAAATCTCCCCACAGATGTTGCAGTTCTGCCACATATGTCATCACAGTTTTATCTCCTTGTCGCAAGTCATGCACCTTATCCTCAATCTCTGCAATCAGCATGATGTTCCCTTTCCCAGAGTAGAGATTTGATAGAGTATCCCATACCTCTGAAGCCTTTGCGAGTGCCTCCACTGAAGTAGCAATATCAGGGACCAAAGAGTTCAGCATCCATGCCACAATGAGAGAATTTGTGGCACTCCACTTCTTCCACTCAGGGCTGGTCTTGTCTGTGGGTTCTACAACTGCAACTCCACCGCTCACATGCTCATCCAGCCCTTTGGTCTTCAAAATCAACATAGCCCTCCTCGACCACCTAAGGTAGTTCGTCACTCCTTCCAACTTGATTTCATTTGGCATCAATTCAAGTTTCTGAACAGCTTCAACATGAGGAACTATTGCTCCCCCTCCAACAGATCCAGCTCCATCACTTTTGTTAGTGAGAAGTTCTGCCAGCTTCTCCAGAGCCTTGGCCAAGGTCTCGCTTTCCCCCATGCCTGTCTTCACCTCCAGCAAGCTTGGAACCAAAAATACCTCTCACAGCACCAAGGACTCACCTGCAGGATGCCCTCTTCTTCTCCTTGCTTGATACAGCCTGTGTCCCCTGCTCACTCCTTCCACCTCCTAGCTGTCGTAGCAGCCTAGCCTTCCAGATCCACCCCTCCTGCTGCAGTCCTCCTCCCAGCCCCTTGCTCTGATACCATGAGGGCAGAGAAGAGGGCCTCACCTGTTTAGGGTTTCTGTGGCGGCTAGCAGGGAAAAGATCTGGAGGAGAAGCACCTTTATATAGGTCACAAACTGGGCTGGGCCAGATGGGCCACATAGAACCAGAAGAAAGCCCAACAGCTATATCTAACAGTTATCCAACACAAAGTATCTGTCGGGTGATCAAATGACTGCCAGACTTACCTGTTATTTTGATCGAAGTGCACCAGATTTTGATGGTCATCCAAGGGGCAGACTGGCCTGATGTGTTGGTAGACTAAATGAGGCTGTTGTCGTCATCCTGGAGCACCAAATCACCACCGGAGGTGAAGTTGAGGGTAGCATTCAGCTGGACCTGGTGGTTACTGTTTGCAGACCAGACAAATACTATTGGGTCCAAAATTTTCAATGATCAATCTGGCTGGTCTGAAAGGGCAGCTACATAGACTCCAAAGAAGTATGAGTTACATGGGTTAGTGCAGTAGAAGCCAGCAAAAAGGTTAGACTATGATTTTCGGGGACATGGCATGTGATTAAAATACCAACAGAGTAAAATCTGCCTTCTTGAGGATTTGTACTACCTGTCCAGACAGTGGACAAATCTGCTGATGGACCAAGAGGGTACTCCAGACCGTAATCGTGGTGGGCTTGGATGGAAAAACTTGAGATGACACTGAGGACGAACACGAGGGAGCTTACAAGAGCCATGCATGCGGGCTTGTAGCAGAGGGAGTTGGTAGGGGGAAAGCACAACCTTTCACACTTGAAATCGACACATCCGATGGCTGTTCTGTGTGCTTCTTTCTTCTGTAACAAATAAAACAGAAGGAGGCATACTGATGGGGGCTAGCACTGGTAGTTCTTAGACTAATCTCAGACTGAATCCATGGAGCCATGCTCTCTAGGTCTTTATAAAGCAACATGGGAGATTTTTAATAATTTATACTTTCCATTTGCTAACCAGATATTGCAATATAGGAGAGTGCTGCTGTGCTGCACACATGCAAGACGATTGACCTGTTGGTGGGAGGTTTGGTGGATAGCACTTGCACTGCGACAGGCTGAAGCTTTGGTGATAGGCTGATAGCAGACACTTGCTTTCCAAGACCAACTGATGGGTATACTTTAGGCTATATGTATGCCCACTCTGTAGCTGACGATTGTTCTTCTGTTATGAACTTCTTGACTGTGGAGATTTGCATCTTCTTGCCTAACAAACAGCCCATGCAAGAGTGATGGATGGGTAAATCTCTAGTGGGAGTTGGATAGACAACGAAGACCGAATTAACCATGGCTCTAATTCTCAGGCCTTGCATTTGTGACCGGAATGTTATGTCGAAGATTGACTTCTCCACTAGGAGTTACTTTACGAAGAGGTGAACTGTGAACTGTGCTGTCTATCCTTGATTTTTCGTTGAAAGAAACCGGCTATAATTGATTCCCTGTACGGTCTCTAGTTTTCTTGTTGTTCTGCTCGTGATCAGACTATCATGTGCTTGGATGTAGCATAACTGTAGTGTGCTCTATAGTGGCTCTAGTTGAGCAGAACTCTAGCTACTCAGATACTCACCATACAGGATTAAAAGCTACTAGAGAGATATGAAAACATTGTTAGCAAATTATGACTTGGTGGTGTCTCTGTGTCACTAGCAACCATGGTTCTTTTAAATTGTTTGTACGTGCTTGTCGCAGTTTTTTGAGACAACTACCAATCATATATGAAAATGAAACAGAACCGGAAGATGAAGATGGTAGGTAGTTGAAACTATTGTACATGATGGCACTACTCTATTTGTACAAAATGGTATGTTCCAGATGTCGACGGCGAGATGTGAAAGTTTGAAACTATAGATAACGTGGCACCACCTTTTTCTTGTAGGTATGGACAAATGGTGATATTGTTCGCTGAGATTCCTTCATACTGGTGCTGAACATGACAAGCCTGGTGTCCTACCAAGTTATCTACAGTTGGTGCTTTTCTTTGAGTAAGCAACTTATCTGAATCTCCATTTTTATATTTATATACTTGTTGAAATTTTTTATAAGGTAAATGTGAATATTCACAATCATCATTTTGATAACTATGGATAGTAGTGGACAATTTAGTTTGTAAATGGAAGATCTAGCGTTCTTTAAATGTCCAATGTGTTTCCCCGGTGAGTATACTCTTTCACTGTTCTCTTACTTTGGAAATGCATTTTTGATCCCATGTACATATGCTCCCTTTATCCGATAAATAAATTTTAAAATGTCAAAGAGATTAGCAAAAAATATAAGCATGTGTATCTTCACATTATACGTGCTCACACAAAGTTTCATGAAAAACGGATATTTTTCATGGCCCGTGCAAAAAAGACAAATGGATGCGTGGTGAAAAGGCTTATTTTAGTATCAAATTTTATTATTTTTACATAGACCACATAAAAAGTCGTTTTTTCTTGAAACGACTTCGTGAACACATAGAACATGGAGATGTATAAAAAATATTTTTGGTTGGAATTTTTTGACATTTTCAAATATGTAAAAAAATGAACTTCAAATAAAGGGTGCATATGCACATGAGAGCAAAAAAGCTCTGTCAGTGTGTTTACTTTCCACGCATTTTTTGTAGCGATATCTGGTCATGTCAATTGTATTTCCGCATGTTTAACACATGGCGTATTAATTGTTCTTCCACACACAAAAATCTGAAATAAATATTTTGCTTTCTGAATGCCTAGCGATTGACAAACAATTATCTACCTGTCTAGGATGTCGATGATTGTTCCTTATGATGTGTTGCAAAATGAGGATTATATAATTAGGATAAAAATCGTTACCTGTCGATGAGTTGGAATATGCTCATCTGTATGTTATGATTTCTTGTTAACCTTTCCGGGTATTAATGTGTGCATCATTGTGGACAGAAAAAAATAGGCATATAATACTCCCTTGATTTTGAGCCAGTTACGTATTGGATGGGAGTTTCCGTAGTGGGTTTGGTCTTCGGTATGGGATACTTATAAATGAGTAGTTGATACGTATATTTTCTGTAAATCATATATCTCAGACATGGCAATTGGCAATAGAAAGTTTGGTGCCACTTCCAGAGGGAAATGATGAATTAACAGCTCCCCGCACAAGTCAAACACTTTTGTTTAATATCAATATTATTTTTATTCATGCGACTCACAGTATACTTACATATCATGTAGACATTCATAAATAAATAATTTGATGATGATTATATTGTCTGGACTTATTACACCCATAATTATGAACCAGAGGCAGGTGAAATGAAGGGAAATTCGACACTCTTAACACCGGTACCTAGGCACACATACACTGGGATACCACATCGGTTGGTTCCCATTCGTCCCCTCCATCACCCTATGTCTCCTTATTCCACCTCCCCTTTACATACAATCCCACGGCCTGAACCTTTACCAACCGGCCATGATCTGGTGTGCAAAACCTGCATCCTTCATATGCCCTTTCCGCAGTTTGATTTGATATATTTAAACATGCTCTTCGAGTCTTCGTATAACATCGTTGTATGATATTCCTGAAGTAATCAAGGTTGGGTTGAACGTCACACCAGTTAATGTTATGTAGCTTGCTTATAGGGCTCAACACCCTAGATATTCAGTGTAGCACAACACTCACCATTCCGAACTGGTTCTACCATGAGCATTTGAATGTTTACAACAAGAGAATGTAGAACAATATATTATTCGTGTTTGAATCAAATCAATACATCAGACATATTAATGTGCTAGCTGATCATACACAATAAATTTTATTATTACATAGAATATAATTTTATTGTCAAACATTTGTGGCAGATGAAACATGAATTAGTTGTGGTTGTCGGCCCAGATTTGAGCTTGGAGCCAGTCAACTGTCTTCTTCTCCACCTGAAAGGCCTTGGCAAGTACATCATCAGAGATCATAGGCTTTGATCCAAAGACAGCGTTGGCAATGGTAATGGCCCCCGGGTTCTGACTGCTAAGTGCAGCAATTGCCACCGCTGGCTTGTAAGGATTGGGGTTAAACTGGAAGTGGATGAGTCCTTGTGGAAAAACAAACACATCACCCTTTTTGAGCTCCTTGGTGAAGAGCTTGTTGTCAGTGTTGGACGTGACGAAGCCAACGTAGAGTGTGCCCTCAAGTACGGTGAGGATCTCCGTTGCACGGGGGTGTGTGTGTGGTGGGTTCTCACCTAGGGGTGCATAGTCGATGCGTGCTAGGGAGATGCCAAGCGTGTTGAGGCCAGCAATCTTCATGACGTTGATCAAGTTCACGTTCGAACCAACCTTGCTCATCTTTGTGTCTCTCGGCATGTCGAGTTTGGCTGCCAGGAAGAAGTCCTCCGCTGTCACAGCCTTTGGGTCCTTGCAGACAAACCCATTAACTAGCACTGGATAAAAGAAATAATAGTGTCATTTTAAGAGTTAAGATTGATGAAGATTGATAGATGTGTGGATTCAAACTAATATGAATTGATTGGGGAATTAAATTCATACCATGTGAGCTATTGTCCGCGACACAGAAGTCCTGGAGAGGGCCAGGATCGGAAGCTACCGCCTGCCATGAGATCAATGCAAGAATAGCAGTGAAGAGAAGGAAGCACGAGGAGGAGAACGAGGCCATTTTTGTGCTCGAGAAATCGATGTTGGATTCTCTTAGCTTTGTGTGCTTGGTATGTATGCAGTTGTAGCTGATACTCTATGTTGGGATCCTGCATGGATATATATAGCTCGCTTGCAGCGACCAGATGTAGCTGACCGAGTTCACAATCGTCACAAGTAATATCCAATGTAGATTGACATGGTCTATTGCGGAGCAGCTTGCCAATTCGTTCTAATTAACGTGTCTTGAGAACGCGGTTAAACTGGCCGGCCGGTTCTCCTCATGCATGCATGGTGTGTATATACAATTCAAGCTATTGTATGTGTATAGGTCAATATATGTCGATGGTAACAGGCCAACAATGACATTTTCAATGGCAAGACATATTCACCAACTAGCTAGCTTCCTCGTACGTACGTCATGCATGACACTGACACAACGTTACACAGGATCACCTTGATTTAATTAGTAGTAGCATGAAGATGAAATACTGGAATGAAGTATCACATCAGAACAACGTAGGCTTCTATGCCCACGTCATGTTATATATCTATCAACGAATGAATTGGGCAGTAGTCCTCCTGACATGCGGCTGAGTCTCTGGAGTACGACTTGCATGCATGCATCTGGCCGCTTGCTCTAAAAATTACCGGCGGACTTGGAGGCTAAACGTGCGATGACAATGAGGACGAACACAAGGGATTTTACAACAGTGCAGAAACACAGGAACAAATAACATTTCTGTGAATGCTTGCAAGTAAAATATGTTAGCTCTGGGTGATACTTTTGGTTTCAGCTTTGTTACCAGTTTGATATGCTGCTCCTTCTTGCAGGTATGGAAAGATGGTGTTATTGTTCGCTGAGACTTCCTTCATATTGGTGCTGAACATGACAAGCCAGAGGTCCTATCAAGTTAGCTATGCTTGGTGTCTTTCTTTGAGTAAGCAGTTCTTGTATCATTTCTATATTGATATACTTAAAATATTTTATAAGGAAAATGTGAATTTTCACAATCATCATTTTCAGAACTATGGACAGTTGTGCACAATTCAGTTTGTAGATGGTAGGTCTAGCGTTCTTTAACTGTCCAATGTGTTTCCCTGGTGGGTATTACTCTTCACTTCCTTCTGTTCCCTGATTTCCCTTTCTTTGCCCGGTGTGTTTATTTTGTATGCATTTTTTGTAGCAATGTCGCTATATATCATGTTTAACACATTGGCATATTAATTGTTCTCCAATGCACAAATCTAAAATAAATATTTTTTCTTTTCTGAATATATAGGCAAACAATTATCTACCTGTCTAGGATGTCTATGATTGTTCTTTATGACTTGTTGTAAAATGAGGATTGGGTAATTGGGATAAAATTGTTGGCTGTCCATAAGTTGGAATATGCTCATCCATGTTAGGTGCATTATAGATTTTGAGCTAGTTAGGTATTGGATAGGAGTCTCCGTAGTGGGTTTGGTCTTCTGTATGTGATACCATGAATGAATATTTCTGTATAAATCATATATGTCAAACATAGCAATATAAATTTACATTTATTTCAAGAGAAAAATGATGAATTAAGAGCTCCACGCACAAGTCAATATACTTACATATTAGTCAGACATTCATGCGACTTACATTATACTTACTTATTAGTCAAACATTCATAAAAGAATATGATGATCATGTCAACGGTTATATTGTCTGGACTTATCACACCCATAATTAAGAACCAGATGCAGGTTAAATGAAGGGAATTCCGAGACTCTTAACACCGGTAGCTAGGCACACATACGTAGGACACCACATCTGTTGGTTCCCAATTCGTCCCCTCCATCACCCTCTATGTCTCCTTATTCCACCTCCCCTTTAGACACAATCCCACAGCCTAAACTTTTGCCAACCGGCGGTGATCTGGTGTGCAAAATCTGCATCCTTCGTATGTACTTTCCACAGTTTGATTTGATATATTTATACATTCTCTTAGTATAACATCATTATTCGATATTACTAATTAAATCAATTGTAATCAAGGTTGGGTCGAACATCAGGAAGTTAATTTATGTAGCTTGCTTGTAGGGCTCAACACCCTAGAAATTCAGTATAGGGCGACACTCACCATTTCGAACTGGTTAGAGTCTCGCGCTACATTATTTGAGGTTCTGGCATGAGCACTTGGATGTTTACAACAAGAGAAAGTACAATAACACATTATTCTTATATTTTAACAAAGCAATACATCACACATATTAATGCGCTGATTATACAGAATAATTTTTTATTATTACATAGAATATAATTTTATTATCAATCGCTGTGGAAGGTGAAAATTTAATTAGTTGTGGTTGTCGGCATAAAACTAAGCTTGGAGCCAGTCCTATTTAAATTGGTAGTAATCAAGTTTGTGTCGAATGTCACACCACTTAATGTTAAGTTGCTTGGTTGTAGGGATTAACACACTAGAAAGTCAGTGTAGCATGACATTCACCATTCCCAACCGGTTCTAACATGGTTTACAACAAGAGAATGTAGAATAATATATTATTCGTGTTTGAATCAAATCAATACATCTTACATATTAATGTGCTAGCTCATCATACACAATAAATTTTATTATTACATAGAATAATTTTATTGCCAAACTTTTGTGGCAGATGGAACATGTAATTAGTTGTGGTTGTCGGCCCAGAACTGAGCTTGGAGCCAGTCCACGGTCTTCTTCTCCACCTGAAAGGCCTTGGCGAGTACATCATCCGAGATCATAGGCTTTGATCCAAAGACAGCGTTGGCAATGGTAATGGCCCCTGGGTTTTGACTGCTAAGTGCAGCAATTGCCACCGCTGGCTTGTAAGGATTGGGGTTAAATTGGAAGTGGATGAGTCCTTGTGGGAAAACGAACACATCACCCTTGTTGAGCTCCTTGGTGAAGAGCTTGTTGTCAATATTGGACGTGACGAAACCAACGTAGAGTGTGCCCTCAAGCACGGTGAGGATCTCAGTTGCACGGGGGTGCGTGTGTGGTGGGTTCTCGCCTAGAGGTGCATAGTCGATGCGCGCTAGGGAGATGCCAAGCGTGTTGAGTCCAGCAATCTTCATGACATTGATCAAGGTCACGTTGGAACCAACCTTGCTCATCTTCGTGTCTCTCGGCACGTCGAGTTTGGCCGCCAGGAAGAAGTCCTCTGCTGTCACAACCTTTGGGTCCTTGCAGACAAACCCATTAACTAGCACTGGATCAAAAGAAATCACAAAGTCATTTTAAGAATTAAGATTGATGATGATTGGCAGAACTAAGGACAAACTAATATGAATTGATGCAGGAATTAAATTCATACCATGTGAGCTATTATCGGCGACACAGAAGTCTTGGAGAGGGCCAGGATCGGAAGCTACCGCCTGCCATGAGATCACTGCAACAATAGCAGTGAAGAGAAGGAAGCACGAGGAGGAGAACGAGGCCATTTTTGTGCTCGAGAAATCGATGTTGGATTCTCTTAGCTTTGTGTGCTTGGTATGTATGCAGTTGTAGCTGATACTCTATGTTGGGATCCTGCATGGATATATATAGCTCGCTTGCAGCGACCAGATGTAGCTGACCGAGTTCACAATCGTCACAAGTAATATCCAATGTAGATTGACATGGTCTATTGCGGAGCAGCTTGCCAATTCGTTCTAATTAACGTGTCTTGAGAACGCGGTTAAACTGGCCGGCCGGTTCTCCTCATTCAAGCTACTGTATGTGTATAGGTCAATATATGTCGATGGTAACAAGCCAACAATGACATTTTCAACGGCAAGACATATTCACCAACTAGCTAGCTTCCTCGTACGTACGTCATGCATGACACTGAGTCAACGTTACACAGGATCACCTTGATTTAATTAGTAGTAGCATGAAGATGAAATACTGGAATGAAGTATCACATCAGAACAACGTAGGCTTCTATGCCCACGTCATGTTATATACTAGTATCTACTCCCTCCGTTTTAAAATATAAGATGTTTTAGCTTTATGAAGCAAATGTATCTAGACACCTTTTAGTGTGTATATTCGAGTGAACCTACACACTAAAAGATAACTAGATACATTTGCTTCATAAACCTAAAACATCTTATATTTTAAAACGAAGGGAGTACGAATGAATTGGGCAGTAGTCCTCCTGACATGCGGCTGAGTCTCTGAGACGTAGTACGACTTGCATGCATGCATCTGGCCGCTTGCTCTAAAAATTACCGGCGGACTTGAGGCTAAACGTGCGATGACAATGAGGACGAACACAAGGGATTTTACAACAGTGCAGAAACACGGGAACAAATAACATTTCTGTGAATGCTTGCAAGTAAAATATGTTAGCTCTGGTGATACATTTGGTTTCAGCTTTGTTACCAGTTTGATATGATGCTCCTTCTTGCAGGTATGGAAAGATGCACTGGTGGAAAAAATGCCTTCAATCCCGGTTTGTAAAGCCCATTAATCCCGGTTTCCGCAACCGGGACTAACCATGCGGGACTAAAGGCTCCAGCCTTTAGTCCCGATTGCTTACGAGCTGGGACCAATGGTCCTCCACGTGGCCCGGGGCATGTGCAGCGGCTGGAGGACCTTTGGTCCCGGTTCGTAACAGGGACCGGGACTAAAGGTCCATTCGGAATAAAATTGTATTTTCTGTTTCAGAATTTCTGTATTATCTTTATTTCTTTATTTCTCTATTTCTCTATTATCTAATCATCTCTATTCTCATATGTCATATCAAATTAGATACTTATAGCTCTCACTCTATATCTCAAATCAATTACAAGTACTTGTGGTCCTCACTTCCCGGTCGGTCACTCATCCTCACACTGCTCTACCCTTAGCACGCTTAATTTCTCCATTCCTTCCCTACTAGCTTCCAAGACTGCGCTCGCGACTTCTTGATAGTTATATGCTACCAATTCTATTAACCTATACACTTTGGTAATATATAATATTACTTTTTTAAATTCCAAATAAATTCACAAAATAAGAAACAATGATTACGAATAATAAGCAACAATGAATTTCAAATAATCTTTATATATAGTTTAATTATTAATTTTTAGATGATTAAAATATTCAAAAAAAGCCAAAATACTTGAAAAATCACAAATTCGAAAATTAATAGACTTTGTTAACCGAAACAAAGGGAGTACATTTTTGCAAACATACTCATCCAACATGGCTCAAATGAAGTACATTTTCCAAGCAAGCTCATCCAACATTTTTCCATACATAATCATCCACCTAATTATTAAGGTTAAGACGATCAACATGGCTATTGTAGCCCTTTAGCTTCCAGAATCTCCTAGCTATCTCAAAGCCTAGGTGAGCGTCTAAAGCGGCATATTTTAGTTGGTTGGAGCTCAATGGAACTTTTTCCCAACCAAAAATTAGTTCATCTTCTTCATCATCATCATCTTCTTCTTCTTCTCCCTTCTTCTTGTACTTCTTCTCCTTCTTCTTCTTGTCCTTCTTCTTCTTGTTGTCCCTCTTCTTCTTCTCAAGATGTATCCCAATAGTAGCATTGGCCAAATCATAGAGACTCGGCGTTGGCTTGCTAGTGGGGTTTGGGACAACTTGTTGAAGATCATACGCGGACGAAATAACAATTCCGTATGGCCTTAGCTTGCGCAGATCGTTGTCGATAGCCGCACCACAAAACTTGATGGTGGTGTCCTTCAAGAAGTCCTTGAGTAGTTGCGGCACGCCATTGGCCTTGCAAATTTGAAAGACCAATATCTCGGACTCCACCGAGAGTTGAAGGACGGCGGCACGTTGAGGGCGCGCGTGAGTGGTGAACTCACAGTCCAAGCCCACGCACTTGACCGGTGCGTCGTCGAGGAACCGGCGCTTGACCATGCGGATCCACTTCTCCACCCTCGAAGCACGGAGAGTCTCCGTGATGGTGAAGTTCATCTCTTCGATGACCACGTAGTAGATCCGAGACCGGGGCCAAAGTTGCTCCTCCATTGTCGTCGAGGGAGAGAGAGCTCGCGGGCGCCGGCGGTATGTGGTGATGTGTGGGAGAGGTTTTGGGGAAGAAGAGGCTAGGGAGATGTTTTGGGGGAAGAAGATGATCAAATATGAGTTCTTTATATAGTGAAAGAGGGAAGATGAGGAGCACACCGGCGTTGTGTGAATGCAAGCGAGTTTCAAGGTCGCCGGCGCCGGTTCCTGATCGTCGCTCGTAATGTCGATCGATATCCGAAGCGTCGTCGATCGATAACTGGCGCGAAGTGGGCGGTTCGTTTAAACGGGTCATTGGTCCCGGCTCGTGGAACGAACTGGGACTAAAGGATGACCTTTAGTCCCGGTTTGTGCCACGAGCCGGGACTAAAGGCCCATGGGGCATTAGTCCCGGCTGTTAGATGAAACCGGGACTGAAGATCCCTTTTGAACCGGGACTAATGCCCTATGGCCCACATTTTCAAATGAACCGGGACTGATGGACCCTTTAGCCGCGGATCGAATTTGGTCCGAGACAAATGGGACGAATGGAAGCCCATTTTTCCACTAGTGATGGTGTTATTGTTCGTTGAGACTTCCTTCATATTGGTGCTGAACATGACAAGCCAGAGGTCCTATCAATTTAGCTATGATTGGTGTCTTTCTTTGAGTAAGCAGTTCTTGTATCATTTTTATACTGATATACTTGAAATATTTTATAAGGAAAATGTGAATTTTCACAATCATCATTTTCAGAACTATGGACAGAGTTGTGCACAATTCAGTTTGTAGATGGTAGATCTAGCGTTTTTTAACTGTCCAATGTGTTTCCCTGGTGGGTATTACTCTTCACTTCCTTCTGTTCCCTGATTTCCCTTTCTTTGCCCGGGGTGTTTATTTTGTATGCATTTTTGTAGCAATGTCGCTATATATCATGTTTAACACATTGGCATATTAATTGTTCTCCAATGCACAAATCTAAAATAAATATTTTTTCTTTTCTGAATATATAGGCAAACGATTATGTACCTGTCTAGGATGTCTATTATTGTTCTTTATGACATGTTGTAAAATGAGGATTGGGTAATTAGGATAAAAATTGTTGGCTGTCCATAAGTTGGAATATGCTCATCCATGTTAGGTGTATTATAGATTTTGAGCTAGTTAGGTATTGGATAGGAGCCCCCGTAGTTGGTTTGGTCTTCTGTATGTGATACCATGAATAAATATTTCTGTAGTTAACACGTATATTTTTGTATAAATCATATATGTCAAACATAGCAATATAAATTTATGGTCATTTCAAGAGAAAAATGATGAATTAAGAGCTCCACGCACAAGTCAATATACTTACATATTAGTTAGACATTCATGCGACTTACAATATACTTACATATTAGTCAGACAATCATAAAAGAATATGATGATCCTGTCAACGGTTATATTGTCTGGACTTATCACATCCATAATTAAGAACCAGAGGCAGGTTAAACGAAGGGAATTCCGAGATTCTTAACACCGGTAGCTAGGCACACCACATCGGTTGGTTCCCAATTCGTCCCCTCCATCACCCTCTATGTCTCCTTATTCCACCTCCCCTTTAGACACAATCCCACAGCCTGAACTTCTGCCAACCGGGGATGATCTGGTGTGCAAAATCTGCATCCTTCATATGTACTTTCCACAGTTTGATTTGACATATTTATACATTCTCTCAGTATAGCATCGTTATTCGATATTACTAATTAAATCAATTGTAATCAAGGTTGGGTCGAATGTTAGGAAGTTAATTTATGTTTTTTTTTCAAAATGGAGGCATAGCCCATCGATACGGCTTTTTACAGAAGTAACAGTTTTACATAAAATTACATCATGGGTCGCATAGGGTCGATACATGTATCAACCATCTAAACAGAAGGGAACTAGTCATATGGTGCCTATACATCAATATGTCAATCTGAGATCAAAACACTAGTTGGACTGGTTGTATAAATCCCGTGCGACCAACTCCAGGCGCTTGCACCCAGAATCCATTTCCTGTCACTTGTACATTAGTTGTAGGAAGGACCACGTACGGATCCAATGTGTGGCCAGCGGTAAAACCTGCATAAAAGAATTTTGCTTTGCTTTGTTAAAAAATATAATCATTTCGTACATTCCATAGAGCCCAGAGAAGAGCACAGACACCAACTCGGATTTGCGCACTCTCCTTCTTATCTACTCCCATAAGCCAATTACCAAACATATTTGTGATATTTCTAGGTGGTGGTAAATTAAGAGATATGTGAATGACTCGCCAAACCACCCTTGCAAGAGGACACTCAATGAAAAGATGTTGTATTGTCTCTTCTTTATCACAATGACAACATTTGTTAGATCCAACCCAATTACGCACACGCTGATGTAAGAACCACATGAAAATTCTAATTTTAAGTGGAACTTTAATTTTCCATATATACTTTCTTAAAAAAGGCGTGTGATCATCCATCAAATCCAAATAGAGGGATTTAACCATGAATTTCCCTGAAGTGTTAAGTTTCCAAACAAAAGAATCCAGCTGCGATGTTAACACAAGTCTGTTTAGCAAATGTAACCAGCGTATACCTCTATCGCCCGTAAGTGCCTGACGAAACCCTATATTCAGTGGCACTTATGACATGACATGTGCAACTGAAACTTGTTTTCTTTGCACAATATTATAAAGAGAAGGATATTGATATGCTAGCGGTGAATTACCCAACCATGTATCTTTTAAAAAACAAGTATCTACCCCGTTACCTATTTTAAATTTGCCTCTTGCAAAAAATTCTTCCTTGACTTTCATAAGACCCTTCCAAAATGGTGAGTCATTCGGTTTTACTGAAACGTGAGAAAGACTTTTGGAATGTAAATATTTATTCTGAATCAACTCAAGCCAAATCCCTTCATGTTCAGTCAATATATTATATAGCCACTTGCCGAGTAGACACTTATTCTTAAGCTCTAACACCTCGACACCAAGACCACCTTGGTCCTTGGGTCGATAAATAATATTCCAACGCGTGAGCCTATATTTCTTCTTATGACCATCACTTTGCCAAAAAAAATCTAGAGCGAAAGAAGTCTAATCTTTTTCGAACCCCTTTGGGTATCTCAAAAAAAGATAACATGAACATAGGAAGGTTATTAAGCACCGAATTAATCAAAATAAGACGGTCCCCATAGAACAACAATATTCCTATACTCCTCTTCGTCATCTCTCGCACAACCAAAGCAAAAAAGCTCACTTTTGTGGAAGTTAATCTTTAACCCCGACAATTGCTCGAAAATACACAACACGAGTTTCATATTTAGCGCCTTCTCTAGGTCATGTTGCATAAATATGATAGTGTCATCGGCATATCTGTAATGTCCCAGCGTTTAGGAATATCGAAGGGTAGATTTAGGACCTATGTGCATTCATGCATCCTAAAATCTGGATAAATTTTTCGCAAATTCAAAAACCTGAGTGAGCAAAGCTTCAATCTAGATAACATTATTTAGGGTTAGATGTTATTTGGATTGTTATGGGCATGGTTATGATCTCTTGATGTAATTTACCATAGAGTTTTGGATAATATTGAATAATTGCAAATATAGAATTAATAAATATAATAAACAATTATAGATAATCAACTCAACTTAATTGGGTTGGAAATAAAACTTGTAAAAGAATATGAAATAAACTGAAATCATACTTTATTAATTGAATACAACAATACAATGTCTTTACATATATTTGTAAAACAAAATTAAATTACAAAAGAGAAAAATAAAAGAAGTCTAGTCCTAAGCTATCTTCATACATCTCCATAATCTTCAATCTTGACTTTATAACCTGCAAAGCAAAACAAAAAACAAAGGAAATAAAAACAAAAGAAAAGGGTTAGTGTTAGTAAATTTTACTCTCAGACTTGGCAAAGAAATTTGCCATTTGCATCATTGAGTGTTAATGATCAAGTGAGGTATCTGTTCTTTTAAAATTCTGGGTACAACACATCTGTGTACCAAACCAGCCATCACACCACGTCCCAGGATAGGATCAGATCAAGTCTGAGTGGCAAACAGCCTAGATGCTCACAAGCAGCTCAGTCATCTGACTGAGTGTGCTGCTGGCAGCACCACAGTAATCAGCTGAACCAGCAGCTGGAGAGAAGAGCATGGCCAAGGAAAGCATCAGCCATTCGGCCAGACCAGGGTAGAAAGGAGAAAATCACAGTTCTCAGCATAACACCACCACACCAAGCCAACCATGGTACTGGAAGCCTGAAGCTCAAGAACCATTCCAGGAGGAGAAGGGCAAGCAACCAGTAGCCATCCCAGGAGGAGAAGGGCAAGCAGCCAGGAAATACCCCAGGAGGAGAAGGGCAGATCACCAAGAGCAACCGCCACTGCACCACCAACCAGCAGTAGCAGCAAACCATTCCCAAGATCAAAGCACATCAGTAATCTTCAACCAACAGGTTGATTCTTTTGCACATCATACAATTAAATTGCCAGTGCATAGATTGTGCATGGATGGATTAGGAGTATTTCCCTCAGTCATGCAAAGAAGTGCTTTGCCAAATCTTCACTGGGAAGTTTATTTAAGTATGGCATCTGAACCAAATCAAATCTAGCCTCAGTTTAAAACTTCACTGGCAAGTTTGAACATTTCATCAAGCAAACAACCAACACCTGGCAGAGCTGTGCTGGGCACATGTCCAAAATGGACATGCACCTTAGCCACACAGCCACTGCCAGCAGTAGCTTTTGGGTTAGCACTGGATACAAATACAAGAAATGCATCACAAATACTAATATTGGCCTCAGACCAGCATCACTGGCCAGATAACAGGGGCAAGTTTCACCAACTCAGTCACAGTAGGTTAGGGTAGGCACAAGTACAGAAAGAATTGCACCACAAACCCTAACCTTAGCCACAGATCAACATCTCTGGTTGAAGCTTGAAAGCTTCACAAGGATTTTGGCAACAACAGGTGTTGCTGGGCACATGACCACACTGGCCATGCACCTCAACACAACACAGTTTTCAAACTAACAATCAAGTCAGTGGGTATAGTCTAAATCATCTTCCTAGTCATACTAGCTAGGAATCATATTCAGTTACAACAGTTCATAACTGAACATTGCAACAAAGCAGGATTCAGACTAACACATCTGTCAGTTAACTAAACTGACTGAGGGATACATGCACAGATGAATTCCAGCTCGATTAAGAATCAGCAGCATACATCCTAGGATATTAATCAAGCAAGTCAATATCTAACCACACCACATAGCTTGGAAAGAGGCAGAGCACAATCAAGCTTGGCCGAAATGGCCAAGGGCTGTGGCAGTGGTAGAGTAGAAGGTAGGGGTAGAGAGAAGAGAGGCAGTCGCACTCACCAGTGCCCAGGTGCTTACCTGGCTGGCATGGCGGGGCAGTGCTCGCGCGGCCAACCAGGCGAGGCCCGAGGACGACTTCACCGGCGGCGGCACCGTGACAGCACCGGGAGCACCCGACCGTGGATACTTCCACCGGTGCTGCATGACCACCAAGACCACCACAGCACTACCTCCAGCTCATGCTCGAGAGGTCATCATTGATGGCGAGTTCGGAGGCAACCAGAGCCGGCGGAATCCGAGCCAGAGAGGGCAAGGATCTCCTCGGAGAGGAGGCGGCCACAAAATTCAGTTGGTGGAGCGGGTAGAGGATGCTGATGCACATTGTCTGCCCTAGGTGGCGGTGGTGGAGATCATCGGAGGTGGAAGAAATTGCCGGGCGACGGCGACTAGGGTTCGCCAGAGCAGCTCGAGAAGGAGAGGGGTGAGAGAGAGGGGCTAGACTGGGTCGGTTTGACCGACCCAGATCCGAGCCGGTTGGGTTCACCCAGCCAGGTGGGCTGGGGCCAATGGGCCAAGGCCCAATTTCAAATTTGAATCCAAATTAAACTTCAAATTCTGTTTTTAAAATAATTCAAACTCAAAACAAAATCAAAATTGTTCAATTTAAACTTCCTGAAGTAAATTTCCTTTTCAGAAATGAATTGCCTATTTGATTAAAAATATACTTCTTATTTACTTTTCAAAATAAATTCAAACTTCGATATTCTTTAATTTCCAATTTTCAAAAATCTTAATTCTTAATAATAATAATTAAAAATAAAAATTAAGTCTTTTCAATGTTAAATTAACCTTTATTGTTACAAATAAAATTCCATTATTACTTTATGATTTAAAATTGCTATGATACTTGAGTTGAGTTCTTAAATTACCAAGTCTTGGGTAAAACACACAAATAATACCAAGTCTTGGGTAAAACACACAAATAATACCAAGTCTTGGATAAAACACATTAAACATGCAAAGTCTTGGGTAAAACACACCAATAGGTAAATAAATTATCTAAACCATTATGCATTGCATATCATTGCATCAGAGCATCCATTTGCTCCTTTAAACATTGTCCTTACCGGACAATGATGGTGTTTTATAGAACAAGGAGACCAGGAGCACCACAAAGCATCCGACTCTACTACTTTTCAGTTACAAGGCAAGTTTATCTTGCTCATATCTCTTGGTTGCACTGATTTGGTAACTATTTGCAAAGTGCTGACTTATAACCCTAACTTATCAAAAAGGCTCAAAAACCTATTTTCTTAATAATATGACTAGTGGTTATCGACCCAAGTGGTGATAACCTAGGAAGGCTGGCAGGTGGAACCACTGTAAGATTGTTGTGGTGGAGGTTCCACTTGCACGGGAAATTTAACCCTAGGAGCTAATAACCAATGCCGCAGTTATTCTGCGTCGTAAAAACCGTGTCGTCCAAGAGACTTGGAATGGGATGGGAAAGTCATCTGTATCTTCTTCCGTTCGCATGTCAACGGGCACTCAGCTACCATACACCGTATATCTTGTGGGAATACTTGCACATGGGTGGGACCCTTTAGTGCCAACGGCCACTGGTGTCTAGGATGGTCTGCGAGAGGCCCCTGGGTACTTTATTGTGAGGGGTGAATATTGGGGTTTGACCCTCTTGGCAGAGTTGGGGTGGGCATGCGTTGTGCGGAGAAGGACAGTGAATGGCTTGGATCAATGACTGGGCCCCACACCAAGGAAGTGTGGACGGGAAAGATTCGCCCGATTGTGCAACAAGGCTTTGATCTATTTTGGAAGGACACACCTCTGAGAGTGCAAAAAGATGTGATATGTTACCCCTTGTCCCGGGAAGGAGCTGCGAACACTGCAGGAAAGCTGCTCTCAAGGCACTAATACCCTGTGTTGGCTGTCGGGCATAGTTTTCAAAAGTAAAAGCAATCTTTGAAGAAACCTTTGTGAAAACCTTGCATTAGCCTATGACTCTTTTGGGTCTATGGCTGTAGCTAGTGCATATCCCACAACTTCATTTTAAAGAAACTTGATGGGTAATGCTCGTTACTCACCCCACTCTCTTAAACCCTTGCTAGACTGTGAAGACTTAAATGAAGCAACGCTGAATGCCATCGGAAGCCAGAAGAATATCTTCTATGAGGAGCCTGATTTGTCTCATGGAGTTGAAGGCATGGACTACGTCATCCGCGACGGAGCCACATCAGATGAGGAGTCAGATTGAAGAACACCCTAACTAGCAGTTTTAGACTCGAGATCGAGGAACCGAGCAACATTAGGCCTATAATAAGTTGTTGAGTTCCTCAGGTGTTTAATTATTTGGATGTTTTATCGTTTTATTGTAATAACACTTAGCACTGAGATGTTCTCTTTTGGGAGCATTTCCTTATCAGCACGACTTTGGTTTGTATTTATAAGTGAATGTTTGTATTTGGCCCCGCTATGTTTCTGTTGTACCACTCTGAGGGATGTAATACTTGCGGAGCGATGTTATGCAAGTGTTATGTCAACGACTTGCATACTACAACATGCAGTGGTATGCTGGGTCACCGCAGCTGGTATCAGAGCAAATGCTTTGACCTTAGGTTGGAAACCTATTAAATGGGTAGAACCTGTAGGTAGTATTATTATAATAGTTAAGAGTTCTCTGGAAGTATGGTGGATATTCACTTGAGAATAATACTACCTTATATTGTAGTGCGATAATTCTTTATTATCATTAAGCATAATAAACATAATCTAAAGTAGATTGAAACAACCAGAAAGAGCCATCCATTTTTCAGCACTGATCTGGTTGTGTTAAGAATGAGGGAGATGTAGTAACACTAATAGTTGAGGGTTGAATATTTACTAATTATAAGGGAGTAATTAATGTAAGGATATTGTAGTTCATATATTAACAAGAGAGGGTAATAATTACTATGGATGCACGCTCACCAAGAAATAAAAAGAATCACTTTGTTTGTAAGCTCTAAGTATTGCTTGATTATATGTATTGCTGATGCGGCACGGTGTTGATGATGTAAAGCACCGCCCGGTTGGGAACCCCAAGAGGAAGGTATGATGAGTACAGCAGCAAGGTTTTCCCTCAGTAAGAAACCAAGGTTTATCGATCCAAAGGGGAAGAAGCCAAACTATTGAAGGCGATGCTTGCTAGCTTGCGACAGCTCTGGACAATTTATAAGGCGCCTCGTCCAGTGCTTTGCTTTGCCAGCTGCAACGCGGAACCTGCACACAACACAACCAAATACTTTGCTCCCAACTTACGATGAGGTTGTCAATCTCACCGGTTTGCTGTAAACAAAGGAATGAGCGTATCGAGTGGAAAACAGTAATAGTATGTGAGTAAAGTAAATAGTGCGAGTAAAGTAAACAGGTGATAGCAATATAAAGGAAATAGGACCGGGGTCCACAGTTCACTAGTGGTGTCTCTCCATAAGATAAAATAACACATGCTGGGTAAACAAATTACAGTTGGGCAATTGATAGAATAAAGACAACTTGATATGTCAGGAGGATCACTATGAGATTTACTCTGGGCATTACAACAAGATACATAGACCGCCATCCAACTGCATCTATGACTAATAATCCACTTGTGGCGAATCAATCCGAGAACTCCACAAGTATTAAGTTGCGAACAACAGATAACTGCATTAAGCAAAGTGTGTAATGTAAACAAAGCATATGCCCTCGAGCATATGAATGTTGTTTTCCCCCTAGTAGCAACAACACATCTACAACCTTAGAGGTTTCTGTCACTCCCCCAGATTAAATAGAGGCATGAACCCACTATCGAGCATAAATACCCCCTCTTGGAGTCACTAGCAACTACTCGGCCAAGATAGCTACTAACAACGGAGAGCATGCAAGATCATAAACAACATAGAGATAACATAAGATAAAATTCAGTATATCAACTCAATCATAACACCAATATTCATCGGATCCCAACAAACACAACATGTAGAATTACATAACGGTGATCTCGATCATGTAAGGCAGCTCACGAGATCTAAACATGAAGCACATGGTGGAGAATACAACCATCTAGCTACTCCTATGGACCCATAGTCCAAGGGAGACTACTCACTCATCGCCCCGGAGGCAAGCATGGCGATGAAGAAGACCTCCGGTGGCGATTCCCCTCTCCGGCAGGGTGCCAGGAAGAGCTTCTGGACCCTCCCGATCTCGGGTCGATGACGGCGGCAGATCGCGATGTGTTTCTGGAAAAGTGATCGAGTGTTTAGGTTTTTCCCGTCGGGGGGTCTTTATAGGCGAAGGGGCGGCGTCGGAAGTGGGCCAGGGTGGCCTCACCACAAGGGCACGGGCCACCCTAGGCCGCGCCGCCCTGTGGTGTGGGCACCCTGTGGCCCCTCTCCGTCTCCTCTTTGGTTCTCTGGAAGCTCCGTTAAATATCTGGATGTCTGGCTTTTGTTTCTTCCAATTCTGAGAATATTTCCTGTGTAACATTTCTGAAACACAAAAACAGCAGAAAACAGGGAACTGGCACTGTGGCATCTCGTTAATAGGTTAGTTCCGGAAAATGCATAAAAATGCCACGAAGTGTAACGAAACACTAAGCAAATGGTATAAAAACAAGCATGGAGCATCAAAAATTATGGATACGTTGGAGACGTATCAGCATCCCCAAGCTTAACTCCTGCTCGTCATCGAGTAGGTAAGTGATAACAAAAGAAATAATTTTTGAGGTGACATGCACCTACACAATCTTGATCATATATGTAAGCGTTGTGCGCTGGGATCAAAAGAACTTAAAACATGGGCATGAAAGATATAATCTTGATAGAAGAAACTTAGCAACCATGTTATAACATGAAAAAGAACACAAACGAAAGATCGTAAAAATGAAACAATGAAAGTCAAACGTGTGTTCAAATCATATGGAAAAACATACAAATGGTTTTCAGCTTGTCCTTCATGAGAGAGCAAAACATAAATGCATAGGACACCTTCAAGTTTAAGAGGGCGACTAGATACAAGTAATTTAAGAACAAGTGAAACCAACATCATGAATCAATCAATGAAAACTTTGGGACAATGCACATTATACTCAGAATGACAACTATGCTCTCTTAGACGGTGCATAAGGATAGAAGGTGGAGACTCAACATAAAAGTAAAAGAAAGGCCCTTCGTGGAGGGAAGCAGTGATTAAACATGTGCTAGAGCTTTTCATTTGTAAAACAGCGAGATAAAAATTGGGTTTTGAGAGGTGGTTGTTTCATGTCAACGACTGGCAATGGGGTCTTACTATCTTCCATAATAAACAAGTGAGAGCGGTTCCGAGTTCTTTGAAAATTTGGTACATTGGTGCTCTTTTATAAAGCTTTGGCACTCCTCCCCACCTTTTTTCCTTTCTCAAACCAAGGCTAACCAATTCCATCGGGTGCCCACCAACATTCACATACCATGGAGGAGTGCCTTTTTTTTCTTTTTTTTAGAATTAGATTGCAATGGTCTGACCAGCTCCCTTGCAAAATTAATGATGAGCAGATGAAGCTGCCTTGTCGAGAGGTACTTAATTTAATATGGAAGATAGCAATTCTGACCACTACGTCCCCATGAGCTAAAAACAGTGGCACAAAATGAGAAGTATTTTGAAGGTTTTTTGAAAGGTAGCACATGAAAATTTACTTGGAATGGCTTACAAATACCATGCATAGGAATTTATAGTGGACACAATGGCAAACTTAGTTTTTAGGAGTTGGATGCACGAGTAGAGCTCATACTTAGTACAAAATGAGGGCTAGCAAAAGACTGGGTGATACGTCTCCAACGTATCTATAATTTTTGATGCTCCATGCTTGTTTTTACACCATTTCTCTAATGTTTCGTTACACTTCGTGGCACTTTTATGCATTTTCCGGAACTAACCTATTAACAAGTCGCCACAGTGCCAGTTCCCCGTTTTCTGCTGTTTTTGTGTTTCAGAAAAGTTACACAGGAAATATTCTCGGAATTGGACGAAACAAAAGCCAAACATCCAGAAATCCATTGGAGCTTCCAAAGAACTGAAGAGGAGACGGAGTGGGGCCACGAGGGCCCCACACACCAGGGTGGCACGGCCCAGCCCCTGGCCGCGCCCCCTATGTGTGAGACCACCTCGGTCCACTTCTGACGATGCCCCTTCGCCTATAAAGACCCCCCGACGGGAAAAACCTAAGTACCCCATCAATTTTCCAGAAACACATCGCGATCCGCCGCCGTCGTCGACCCGAGATCGGGAGGGTCCAGAAGCTCTTCCCGGCACCCTGCCGGAGAGGGGAATCGCCACCGGAGGTCTTCTTCATCACCATGCTTGCCTCCGTAGCGATGAATGAGTAGTCTACCTTGGACTATGGGCCCATAGCAGTAGCTAGATGGTTGTCTTCTCCACCATGTGCTTCATGTTTAGATCTCATGAGCAGCCCTACATGATTGAGATCACCGTTATGTGATTCTACATGTTGTGTTTGTTGGGATCCGATGAATATTGGTGCTATGATTGAGTTGCTATACTGAAATATATCTTATGTTATCTCTATGTTGTTTATGATCTTGCATGCTCTCCCTTGTTAGTAGCTATCTTGGCCGAGTAGTTGCTAGTGACTCCAAGAGGGGGTATTTATGCTCGATAGTTGGGTTCATACCTCTATTTAATCTGGGGGAGTGACAGAAACCTCTAAGGTTGTAGATGTGCTGTTGCCACTAGGGAGAAAACAACATTCATATGCTCGAGGGCATATGCTTTGTTTACATTACACACTTTGCTTAATGCAATTATCTGTTGTTCACAACTTAATACTCATGGGGTGTTCAGATGATATCCCCGTGAGTGGATTATTAGTCATAGATGCAGTTGGATGGCGGTCTATGTATTTTGTTGTAATGCCCAGAGTAAATCGCATAGTGATCTTCTTCACATATCACGTAATCTTTATTCTATCAATTGCCTAACTGTAATTTGTTTACCCAGCATGTGTTATTTATCTTATGGAGAGACACCACTAGTAAACTGTGGACCCCGGTCCTATTTCTATCATATTGCTATCACCTGTTTACTTTACTCGCACTGTTTACTTTACTCGCATACTTCTACTGTTTTCCACTCGATACGCTCATACCCTTTGTTTCAAGCAAACCGGTGAGATTGAAAACCTCATCGTAAGTTGGGAACAAAGTACTTGGTTGTGTTGTGTGCAGGTTCCACGTTGCTGCTCGCAAAGCAAAGCTTGGACGAGGCGCCATATAAATTGTCCGGAGCTGTCGCGAAGCTTGCAAGCATCACCTTCAGTCGTATTGGCTTTTTCTTCTTCGATCGATAAACCTTGGTTTCTAACTGAGGGAAAAACTTGCTGCTGTGCTCATCACACCTTCCGCTTGGGGTTCCCAACTGACTGGTTATAATCATCATCATCAATTACACGCCAGCCATCAAGTCTTTTCTGGCGCCGTTGCCGGGGAGGAAAAGGAAGACTTCTGCAAGGAGAGTTTTTTGCACGCACATCCTTTAGTTTGTTTTAAGTTTTGCTTTACTTTATTTATTTTTACTTGCATTGTTTTATATCAAAAACCCAAAAAAATTAGAATCCTTGATAGTTGATTTTACTTGTCTACTTTTAGTTTTGCTGAAATGGCTAATCCTGAAAACACCAAGTTGTATGACTTTACTAGCACGAACAATAGTGATTTTATCTGCACTCCTATTGCACCACCTGCTCCTGCTGCAAACTTTTATGAGATTAAGCCTGCTTTATTGAACCTTGTTATGAAAGAGCAATTTTTTGGTGCTAGTACTGAAGATGCTGCAGCTCATCTCAACAATTTTGTTAAGCTATGTGTGAGATGCAGAAATATAAGGATGTAGAAAGTGATATTATTAAGCTCAAGTTATTTCCTTTTTCTTTGAGAGGAAAAGCTAAAGATTGGTTGCTATCTTTGACTAAGAATAGTATTGATTCATGGACTAAGTGTAAGGATGCTTTCATTGGTAGATATTATCCTCCTGCTAAAATTATATCTTTGCATAGCAATATTATGAAGTTTAGTCAGTTTGATAATGAACATGTTGCTCAAGCTTGGGAAAGAATGAAATCTATGATAAAGAATTGTCCCACTCATGGACTGACTACTTGGATGACTGTTCAAACTTTTTATGCAGGACTGAATTTTTCTTCGAGGAACCTATTGGATTCAGCTACTGGAGGCACTTTTATGTCCCTTACCTTGGGCGCTGCAACAAAGCTACTTGACAACATGATGGTAAATTATTCCGAATGGCACACCGAGAGAGCTCCACAAGGTAAGAATGTAAATTCTGTTGAGGAAACCTCTTCCTTGAGTGATAAGATTGATACCATTATGGCTATGCTTGCTAATGATAGGACTCATGTTGATCCTAATAATTTTTCTTTAGCCTCTTTGATTGCTCAAGAAGAGCATGTTGATGTGAAATTCATTAGAAACAATAATTTTAACAACAATGCTTATAGGAACAATTTTGCTAGTAACAATTATAGGCAGTATCCTTCTACCAATGGTAATGGTTATGGTAATCCTTATGGTAATTCCTCCAACAACACTAGGGCCGCGCCCTCTGAACTTGAAGTCATGCTCAAAGACTTCATGGTAAAACAATCTGCTTTTAACAAGTCTGTTGAGGAAAAGTTAGGCAAAATTGATATTCTTGCTTCTAAAGTTGATAGCCTTGCTCATGATGTTGAACTTCTGAAATTAAAAGTGTTGCCTAATGATGTGAAAGAGAACAATGTTCTTGCTACTGCTAATGCTATTCAAGTTGGAATTGATGAAAATGTTAGATTGTTAGCAGAATTGCATGCTAGATGGGAAAGAGAGGATGAGATTGCTAGGAATATGAAAATTTGTACTATTACTACCTCTAATGATGTTGTTCCTAATGCTAGCAATCCTCTTACTTTGATTGGTATAGAGAAAACTCCCACTCCTTGTGTTAAAAAGCCTAAAACTGCCAAAACTTTTTCTCAAAAGAGTGCTAAAATTTTTCGGAGTGTAGGAGATGATAGCTCTATTTCCTTTAATGATTTTGATCTTGATGGCTGCAATATATCTGAAGTAATTTTGTTCTTGCAAAAGCTTGCTTTGACTCCCAATGCTAGTTCTTTAAATATAGCTTTTACTAAGCATATTACCAATGCTCTCATGAAAATTAGGGATGAAAAATTGCAACAAAAAGCTTCTATTCCCAAGAAGTTAGAAGATGGTTGGGAACCCATCATTGATATGCTTGATTTACCACCACTTGAAAAATGTTATTATGATGTTCCTATTGCTGATGTTGATAAGAAGAAACCTTTGGGAAGGATTAATGATGTTCTTATTATGGTTAACAATAACCTTGTTCCCGTTGATTTTCTCGTTATGGATGTTGAATGCCATGCTTCATGTCCTATTATTTTGGGAAGACCCTTTCTTCGAACTGTAGGTGCCATTATTGATATGAGAGAAGGCACCATCAAATATCAATTCCCACTCAAGAAAGGTATGGAACACTTCCCTAGGAAAAGAAAGAAATTACTTTTTGACTCTATTCTTAGAGCAAATTATGAGCTTGATGCTTCATCTCTTGATGTTACTTGATTCACAATTTTCTGCGCCTAGCTCAAAGGCGTTAAAGAAAAGCACTCTTGGGAGATAACCCAATGTTTTCTTTTCAGTACTTTTTCTTTTATTTGAGTCTTGGAAGTCATTACCACTGTAATGACCTCTCCTTATCATTTTTATTTTATTGTTGTGCCAAGAGAAGCCTCTAATTTGAGTGAGGTAAAGATTTGGGGATGTTGCTGTCCTGAAACTGTTTTCGGTGCTGCACCGTAAAAATTCGTGAAAATTCTCTGTATATCTTTTGGACCTGCGATTTCTTGTGCATATGCCCCAGGTTATATCCAAACTTTCATTAGTTGAACACTTTTTGATTTGAGCAACATAAAACCCCTTAAAAAATCGGCCTTTATCAGCTGTTCTGTTTTGACAGATTTCTGCCACTATTCGTTTTTGCCGCTTTATCGCTTTCTTTTTTAGTTCTTTTGATCACGGAATTTTTGGGGAAGTTGCTACAGTGGTATATACTTTATATGTGGTGGTTTTGGGTTGAAACCTGAAGCAAAAGAGGTTGATTATATGTTATGCTTACACTAATGTTGCTAATAGATTTGTGTTTAGTTTTGTATGAAGGAAGTTTTCAAGTGTAGGGATTGGAGAATGATGAGATGAGTTGACGAATGGACAAAAGCTCAAGCTTGGGGATGCCCATGCATCACCCCAATAAATATCCAAGAATTACAAGCGTCAAAGCTTGGGGATGCCCCCGAGGCACCCCTTCTTCATCGGCAAAAATCAGGTCACCTTTCAAGACACTATATTTTTATTGCTTCATGCACTATGTGTTTTTCTTGGAGCGTCAGTTGTTTTAGTTTTCATTATTAGTTTTGTTTTATTGCGGCAATAAATGGTTAAATCACATCATGTTTCTTTTGGAGGAGATGAACTTGTTTTTCATTTGCCAAGAACGCTCTAGTTTTCACTCTTATCAAAAACCGAGTGTTCTTCTTTTTCTGCTACTGCTTTTGGTTTTCGTTTTCGCCTTGATTTGCGTTTAGATCTTCTTATATTTATTTATCAAGGTGTATTTTTGCCTCTGGACCATGTTGGTTTTCCTCAAAAGAGTTGGATTAAAAAAGTTAAAATGGTGTTGGAAAAGAGAAAAAGCTTTATGTAAAAAAGTGGTACAAGAAGGAGCTTGTGTAGACTGCGGCTTAGGCTTTTTCATGTCATGCTTGATGTCTTTTTGATAGTATGCTTAGTGGTTTTGCTGTAGCATGACTTGTCTCAAATAACTGAGATTGCTTAATGAGCCTTTGAAAAAAATCATGCGTTGTTTTTATCGTTTGGAAGCATTATTTTGGTTTTCTCCTTGATGCTTTATTTGGGTTGACTTGGCGCATGCTCACACATGTTAGACTCATACAAAGTCGCCAATAGCCTCTATGATCATTTAGTTTTTGACTTTTGATGCCATCTTATGCTTCTTTTAATGTTGCTTTGTCGCTTTGCATGATTATGGCCATTATTGCTCTCTTAGTTGGTCGCTCCCAGTCTTTTACTAGCCCTCGCCTTGTACTGAGTATGAGCTCTACTCGTGCATCCAACTCCTAAAAACCAAGTTTTCCAAAGTGTCCACCATACATACCTATTAGTAATTTGCTATTTCAAGTAAATTTTACTTGCTTTTATTATCTCTTCAAATTAAACTCTTACCAGTGTTATGCAAAAATTGGTCAGTAAAGCTCTCACGAACCGAAAGGCACACTTTACTTTTTCTTATTCTTAAAAATTTGACATTGTGGTCTCTTATGTTGAGTTGTTATGCTTGCAAGTTGTAAGTTAGAGACTAGCCCAGCCATGCCATCATGGGGCAAGCTTTCAACATTGCACTTCTTATTTGAGTTGATATCGTGATCTTTTGTTTATGGAAGCCCGCGGTGTGAAATGAATTGGGAATCTTGCGGGGATCATGGAGTTTGTATATGTGTTAGGGAAACGCCTGGGCCGCCAATCTAAGCCATGCATAATTCATGGTGGAAATTTGCAGCATACCCATAGTGAACATTCGACTACGCATCTTAAAATAAAAATCTAAACAAATGATAAATAAAAGAGATGTCGAGGTGTTCATTGTCTGCTTGTCCTGTCATTTTGATGTGGGCTTGTTCCATGTCATCGGGCACGGAGGTACCCTGTTGGCGGTTCTTGATGATACATATATACTTACAATGACAAGAGCCTTGCTTGGGACTCTAAGTAAAGTAGCATGAGGTTTGGGTACTCGTATTCACGGGACACGAGGTTTTCGACTTATGATTTGTCAAGCATATGCATCATAATTGTTCTCGCATTAACTTTAACCATTCAAGATGCTTATGATGGGGGCAATGAGAGCTCAAAGCCGGTAAGTACCATAATTTTTGAAGGTTATAAAACTTGCAATCACTGCTTCCCTCCGCGAAGGGCCTTTCTTATACTTTTATGTTGAGTCACCACCTTCTATCTTTATGCACCATTAAGAGAGCATAGTTCTCATTCTTAGTATAATGTGCATTGTCCCAAAGTTTTCATTGATTGATTCATATTGTTGGTTTCACTTGTTCTTAAATTATTTGTATCTAGTCGCCCTCTTAAACTTGAAGGTGTCCTATGCATTTATGTTTTGCTCTCCATGAAGGATAAGCTGAAAACCATTTGTATGTTTTTCCTTATGATTTGAACACACGTTTGACTTTCATTGTTTCATTTTCATGATCTTTTGTTTGTGTTCATTTTCATGTTATAACATGGTTGCTAAGTTTTTATTGTCAAGATTATATCTTTCATGCCCATGCTTTAAGCTCTTATGATCCCAGCTCACAACGCTTACATATATGATCAAGATTGTGTAGGTGCATGTTACCTCAAAAATTATTTCTTTTGTTATCACTTACCTACTCGAGGACGAGCAGGAGTTAAGCTTGGGGATGCTTGATACGTCTCCAACGTATCTATAATTTTTGATGCTCCATGCTTGTTTTTACACCATTTGCCTAATGTTTCATTACACTTCGTGGCACTTTTATGCATTTTCTGGAACTAACCTATTAACAAGTCGCCATAGTGCTAGTTCCCTATTTTCTGCTGTTTTTGTGTTTCAGAAAAGTTACACAGGAAATATTCTCGAAATTGGACGAAACAAAAGCCAAACATCCAGAAATCCACCGGAGCTTCCAGAGAACCGAAGAGGAGACGGAGTGGGGCCACGAGGGCCCCACACACTAGGACAGCGTGGCCCAGCCCCTGGCCGTGCCCCCTATGTGTGAGACCACCTCGGTCCACTTCTGACGATGCCCCTTCGCCTATAAAGACCCCCCGACAGGAAAAACCTAAGTACCCGATCAATTTTCCAGAAACACATCGCGATCCGCCGCCGTTGTCGACCCGAGATCGGGAGGGTCTAGAAGCTCTTCCTGGCACCCTGCCGGAGAGGGGAATCGCCACCGGAGGTCTTCTTCATCGCCATGCTTGCCTCCGGAGTGATGAGTGAGTAGTCTACCTTGGACTATGGGTCCATAGAAGTAGCTAGATGGTTGTCTTCTCCACCATGTGCTTCATGTTTAGATCTCATGAGCTGCCCTACATGATTGAGATCACCGTTATGTGATTCTACATGTTGTGTTTGTTGGGATCCGATGAATATTGGTGTTATGATTGAGTTGCTATACTGAAATATATCTTATGTTATCTCTATGTTGTTTATGATCTTGCATGCTCTCCGTTGTTAGTAGCTATCTTGGCCGAGTAGTTGCTAGTGACTCCAAGAGGGGGTATTTATGCTCAATAGTTGGGTTCATGCCTCTATTTAATCTGGGGGAGTGACAGAAACCTCTAAGGTTGTAGATGTTCTGTTGCCACTAGGGAGAAAACAACATTCATATGCTCGAGGGCATATGCTTTGTTTACATTACACACTTTGCTTAATGCAATTATCTATTGTTCGCAACTTAATACTCATGGGGTGTTCGGATGATATCCCCATGAGTGAGTTATTAGTCATAGATGCAGTTGGATGGCGGTCTATGTATTTTGTTGTAATGCCCAGAGTAAATCACATAGTGATCTTCTTGACATATCTCGTTATCTTTATTCTATCAATTGCCCAACTGTAATTTGTTTACCCAGCATGTGTTATTTATCTTATGGAGAGACACCACTAGTGAACTGTGGACCCCGGTCCTATTTCCATCATATTGCTATCACATGTTTACTTTACTCGCATACTTCTACTGTTTTCCACTCGATACGCTCATACCCTTTGTTTCAAGCAAACCGGTGAGATTGACAATCTTATCGTAAGTTGGGAACAAAGTACTTGGTTGTGTTGTGTGCAGGTTCCACATTGCTGCTCGCAAAGCAAAGCTTGTACGAGGCACCATATAAATTGTCCGGAGTTGTCGCGAAGCTTGCAAGCATCACCTTCAGTCGTATTGGCTTTTTCTTCTTCGATCGATAAACCTTGGTTTCTAACTGAGGGAAAAACTTGCTGCTGTGCTCATCACACCTTCCGCTTGGGATTCCCAACTGACTGGTTATAATCATCATCATCAATTACACGCCAGCCATCACTGGGAGCGAGCAACTAAGAGAGCAATAATGGCCATAATCATGCAAAGCGACATTAAAAGAAGCATAAGATGGCATCAAAAGTCAAAAACTAAATGATAATAGAGGCAATGGCGACTTTGTATGAGTCTAAAATGTGTGAGCATGCGCCAAGTCAACCCAAATAAAGCATCAAGGAGAAAACCAAAATAATGCTTCCAAATAATTAAAACAACGCATGATTTTTTCAAAGGCTCATTAAGCAATCTCAGTCATTTGAGACAACTCATGCTACAGCAAAACCACTAAGCATACTATCAAAAAGACATCAAGCACGACATGCAAAAGCCTAGGCCGCAGTCTACACAAGCTCCTTCTTGTACCACTTTTTTGCATAAAGCTTTTTCTCTTTTCCAACACCATTCGAACTTTTTTGAAACAACTCTTTTGATGAAAACCAACATGGACCAGAGGTTAAAATACACCTTGATGCAAAGATATAATAAGATCTGAACACAAATCAAGGCGAAAATCGAAAGCTAAACGCAGTTCTAGAAAAAGAGAACACTCGTTGAAATTATAAGAATGAAAAACAGAGTGTTCTTGGCAAATGAAAAACAAGGCAACTTCTCCAAAAGAAATTTGTTGGGGTCCAACCATTTATTGCAGCAAACAAAACTAAACAAAACTGAAAACTAAAACAACTGACGCTCCAAGAAAAATGCATAATGCATGAAGCAGTAAAAATATAGTGTGTTGAAAGGTGACCTGATTTTTGCCGATGAAGAAGGGGTGCCTCGGGGGCATCCCCAAGCTTTGACGCTTGTACTTCTTGGATATTTCTTGGGGTGACATGGGCATCCCCAAGCTTGAGCTTTTGTCCATTCTTCAACTCATCTCATCATTCTCCAATCCCTACACTTGAAAACTTCCGCATACAAAACTAAACCCAAATCTATTAGCAACATTAGTGTAAGCATAACATTGAATCAACCCCTTTTTGTTTCAGGTTTCAACTCAAAACCACCACATATAAAGTATATACTACTGTAGCAACTTCCCCAAAAGTTCCGTGATCAAAAGAACTAAAAAAGAAAGCGATAAAGCGGCAAACACAAATATTGGCAGAAATCTGTCAAAACAGAACAGCTGACAAATGTCGAATTTTTAGAGGGTTTTGTGTTGCTCAAATCAAAAAGTGTTAAACTAATGAAAGTTTGGATATAACCTGGGGCATATGCACAAGAAATCGCAGGTCCAAAAGATATACAGAGAATTTTCACGAATTTTTACGGTGCAGCACCAAAAACTGTTTCAGGACAGCAACATCCCCAAATCTTACCTCACTCAAATTAGAGGCTTTTCTTGGCACAAAAACGAAATAAAAATGATAAGGAGAGGTTATTACAGTAGTAATAACTTCCAAGACTCAGATAAAAGAAAAATAACTGAAAGTAAAAACATTGGGTTATCTCCCAAGAGTGCTTTTCTTTAACGCCTTTGAGCTAGGCTCAGTAATTTGAGAAGATGCTCACATAAGAAATATGGATTGAAGCAAAAGAGAGCATCAATGAGCAAATATAAAACACATTTAAGTCTAACCCACTTCCTATGCATAGGAATCTTGTAAGAAAATAAATCAAAGAAGCACATAGCCACAAGTATGGGTAGATAAAACAAGAGCAACTTCGGAACTTTCAATATAAAGAGAGGTGTTTTAGTAACATGAGAATTCCAACAACCATATTTTCCTCTCTCATAATAATTTTCAGTAGCATCATGAACAAACTCAACAATATAAATATCACACTCACCCTCCTTTGTTAAGCATGGAGGGTGATCAAATAAGGTATTAGTTAAATAGTTACTCTTATTGGGAGGTAGACATGGGTAGCTCCATTCTTCCTCCTCTTGATCATCACTCTCCACTTCTTTTTCATCCAATGAGCTTCCAGTTTCAGCAATTTCTTCTTCCATAGGCTCCTTCAAGGCATTAGTCTCTTCCGTTGGAGAGCATCTATTGAGATATTTAAGAATATAGCCATTTTCTTCCCTGTAATTATCAAAGCAAAATTTAAGTATATCATAAACCTCATATTTATAAGGTGCATCATCAGTATTTTCAAGCAAATAAGCAAGTTCAAATGCACCCTTCCAAGCAATAAATTCTTCAATTTGTTCCACATCATAAAAGTCATAATTTCCATTAATATAAGAAGATATGGTAACATCATCATTATACTCACATTGAAAAGGGAGGTGTTTATACCTCCTACATCAACAAGATCTATCAAAGCAATAAGTAACATTATAAGTAGAGCACACGTTTCTAGCAATGATATACAATCTATCAATTTGTTCCCATAAGTGCTTCCCTTTTTGTGACAAGCGGTGTTCCTCATAATAATTTTGCTGCTCTTCCGTGAACCCACCTTGCCAAAAAGAATTAGTTTCAAAGAAACCAACCATTGATAGAAAGCATGATAAAGCAAGACAATAACAGACCAAGAAAAATAACAACTATAAAAGGAACTAATTTTTTTGTGTGTTTTTGATAAAACGATGCAAGTAAAAATAAAGCAAAGCAAAACTTAAAACAAAGTAAAGGATGTGCGTGCGAAACTCTCCTTGCAGAAGTCTTCTTTTTCCTCCCCGGCAACGGCGCCAGAAAAGAGCTTGATGCGGCACGGTGTTGATGATGTAAAGCACCGCCCAGTTGGGAACCCCAAGAGGAAGGTATGATGAGTACAGCAACAAGGTTTTCCCTCAGTAAGAAACCAAGGTTTATCGATCAAAAGGGGAAGAAGCCAAACTAGTGAAGGTGATGCTTGCTAGCTTGCGACAGCTCCGGACAATTTATAAGGCGCCTCGTCCAGTGCTTTGCTTTGCCAGCTGCAACGCAGAACCTGCACACAACACAACCAAATACTTTGCTCCCAACTTACGATGAGGTTGTCAATCTCACCGGTTTGCTATAAACAAGGGAATGAGCGTATCGAGTGGAAAACAGTAATAGTATGCGAGTAAAGTAAACAGTGCGAGTAAAGTAAACAGGTGATAGCAATATAAAGGAAATAGGACCGGGGTCCACAGTTCACTAGTGGTGTCTCTCCATAAGATAAAATAACACATGCTGGGTAAACAAATTACAGTTGGGAAATTGATAGAATAAAGACAACGTGATATGTCAAGAGGATCACTATGAGATTTACTCTGGGCATTACAACAAGATACATAGACCGCCATCCAACTGCATCTATGACTAATAATCCACTTGTGGCGAATCAATCCGAGAACTCCACAAGTATTAAGTTGCAAATAACAGATAACTGCAATAAGCAAAGTGTGTAATGTAAACAAAGCATATGCCCTCGAGCATATGAATGTTGTTTTCCCCTAGTAGCAATAGCACATCTACAACCTTAGAGGTTTCTGTCACTCCCCCAGATTAAATAGAGGCATGAACCCACTATTGAGCATAAATACCCCCTCTTGGAGTCACTAGCAACTACTCGGCCAAGATAGCTACTAACAACGGAGAGCATGCAAGATCATAAACAACATAGAGATAACATAAGATAAAATTCAGTACATCAACTCAATCATAACACCAATATTCATCGGATCCCAACAAACACAACATGTAGAATTACATAACGGTGATCTCGATCATGTAAGGCAGCTCACGAGATCTAAACATGAAGCACATGGTGGAGAAGACAACCATCTAGCTGCTGCTATGGACCCATAGTCCAAGGTAAACTACTCACTCATCGCGCCAGAGGCAAGCATGGCGATGAAGAAGACCTTCGGTGGCGATTCCCCTCTCCGACAGGGTACCGGGAAGAGCTTCTAGACCCTCTCGATCTCGGGTCAACGACGGCGGCGGATCGCGATGTGTTTCTAGAAAAGTGATCGGGTGTTTAGGTTTTTCCCGTCGGGGGGTCTTTATAGGTGAAGGGGCGGCGTCAGAAGTGGGCCAGGGTGGCCTCACCACCAGGGGCCGCGGGCCAGCCCTAGGCCACGCCGCCCTGTGGTGTGAGCGCCCTGTGGCCCCTCACCGTCTCCTCTTCGGTTCTTTGGAAGCTCCGTTAAATATTTGGACGTCTGGCTTTTGTTTCGTCCAATTCCGAGAATATTTCCTGTGTAACATTTCTGAAACACAAAAATAGCAAAACATAGGGAACTGGCACTGTGGCATCTCGTTAATAGGTTAGTTCCGGAAATTCATAAAAATGCCACGAAGTGTAACGAAACACTAAGCAAATGGTGTAAAAACAAGCATGGAGCATCAAAAATTATGGATACGTTGGAGACGTATCAATTGCATTTGGATTTATTTGGAGTTGGATTTCGATTTCCTTGTGTGACTAGTTCTGGGCATGAAGTGAAGCTCAGAAAGTATGGGCATGGTGTAATTATGAGATATTCACTTGATGTTATAGGACTAGGGGGTGATGGATACGGGTTTAGTAAAGGAGTCCGAGGAGCAACGCGTGGAGCGTGAAGCCAAGGAAAAAGCGGAGCATGATCAGCAGGCAGAAATGGAGGCTAAGGCAAAGGCTGATCAGGAAGCTCAAGAACCAATACCACCACCACCATTCAAGCCTTTGGCAGAACAAAGCTTCATGCAATATATGCAGTTCATGCAAGAAACACAAAACAAGTTCATGCAAGAGCTATTAGGGCAAGTTGGAGCAGGAAGAGTTCCTGAAGCTCGAGGCGTAAGTTTATCTGATTTCCTCAATGCAAAACCTTTTCCATTCGCTTCGGCAGTCAAACCTATGGACGCGGAGGATTGGTTAACGGACTCAGAAAGGAAGATGAAGGCAGTTGGAGCCAATGATGAAGAAAAAGTTCGTTATGCCACGCATCTCTTATCAGGACCAGCTGCGTCTTGGTGGGATAATGAAGTAACTTTGCAGCTTACAGAAAAGGTGTTTACTTGGGAAGAGTTCAACGAGAAGTTCTGTACTTTCAATGTGCCTGATAGTATTGTGAAACTGAAGAGACGCGAGTTTGAAGACCTCAAGCAAGGCAACTCAACAATGATGAGTTATATTAAGGAATTCAATCGACTCTCCCATTATGCTAGTGACGAGGTGAGCACAGACGCTGACAAGGGTACATATAATAGAGCCCGTTACTTGAGTACCCCTGAGGCCCGTTAAGCTAGGACCAAGTGTAATCCTAGTCGAAATACGAGTTCATGTCGTATACCGATGTTGTAATATGTATCGGACCCCTCCCGTACCTTGAGACCTGGCCACCTATATATAGAGGCCAGGAGAGGACGATGAGGGACAGATTGAAAGCAAGCCAAGTTCACCACCACGTTTACTTTCGATACACACCTTGTTTGACTAATTTTACCTTCGAGTTCATCCGACGCCCTACTCCCCCGATCCTAAGTCCTTCATATCGGACATTTGTCGAGTTAACCCTCGTCAATTGGCGCCGACCGTGGGGACTCTGGGCATTGGAATCATGAATTCGACGGCTTTTTCATTTTTAGCCAACAGCAGTCCAAAAGTCAACGAAAATCAGAAGAGGGAGTTGACGATCGGAAGTTTGAGTTTCTACGTCGGACCTTCGGGTTCGACTCGCCTTACAGACCCAGCAAAATCGGGTCCATCGGCAAGCAAAATCAAGACAATCGCAATGTCTGAATCATCCGTGGGCTCTTCCAGCGAGGTAAACGGTCAGCTTCACAGCAATAGAAAATACTCAAAAGAAAATCGAAGAATTCAACGGAACTCGGGAAGAACCCGACAAAGAAGGAACCGTGAACAAATCATACGATAGTCAAAGGGACTTCGCTACCAGAAGCAGTGGCGTCTCCAGAAGCATACATCAATTATGCGTCATTATCACCGAAGCAGTAGAAGAGAACGATCACGCAGATAATGCAGAAATCGACGTGCAAGTCGACAAATCAAGGAGCAATGGTAAGAAGGAGAAGGAAAAAATTCACGTCTCCACCGGGGAGTGGAGAATCATCATGTCAGCCATCAATCACGGCACGGAAGTACCCGCCAATTCAAGAAGAGAAGTTTTGATGGGGTATCAATACGCACTTCATCAACATAGAAAGAAATGGAGGGAGGAAAAATACGAGTTCAGGAGAAGTCAAGAAAACAACAGCGTGTCAAGTGGAGCATATTGGGACGAATACAGCGACACATCAGAGTCCAGCAGAGAAAGGCACAGAGACCCGAAGCACGGCAGGAGGATAACAACATGGGCAAGCGAAGAGAGCCGCATAAAAAGCATAAGTGCACATCCATCAGATGATGAGGAGGATTTCGTGCAAGAAACGCCAGAGGCAGCATTAGTAGCAGCATAGGCGTATTTACTAACTACGCAACCAGAGCCTGGAGATCCGCGGGAGCGCATGCATCAAGCCACAATAAGAAGCCTCGGGTTGGTAGAGGACAGGCTAAGGAAACATCCTCCAGAGAAAAAGGCGACATACCATAAGGAGAAGCAAAAGGAAAGTTTCAAGCGCCAACACTCGCCAAGCGAAACAAGCGAGTCATCAGGCGACGAAAAGCGTAGGGCACGGAAGGAGGACGCAAGGAATATCATAACGCAAGAAAGAGTAAACAATGCGCGCTATGCGTGGAAAGAAGAAAATTATGAAGACGACGAAAAAGAGATGGGCGCGCTATGCTTTACCCGAAGGGTTCGCAGAACGCGGGTACCTAAAGGATTCAAGCTGCCACACGATCAGCAAAAGTATGATGGATCACAAGAACCCACACTATGGTTATCACACTACCTGCAAGCAGTACAAATACTCGGAGGAACGAGAGCAACGGCGATGCAAAGTCTGCAGTTACACCTTACCGGCGCAGTGCGGTCCTGGTTACTCTACCCAACGGTTCCATCAGGAGTTGGGGAGAACTAGAGAGCCAATTTACAAGAAATTTTCATTCAACATATAAACGCCCAGCATCACTAGAAGAAATCAAGTCATGCATACAGAGGAAAGACGAAACTCTGCACTCCTACATATAGCGGAGGAGTATAATCAAAAATTCAGCAGAAGATGTCTCCGACGAGCGGGCAGTAGATGCTTTTTTGGCCGGCCTTCGCCGTTCGGACCTCGTGGAAGAGTTAGGGAGAACAAAGCCTAGGACAGTATCGGAGTTAATAGAAGTAGCCAATAGATTTGTCGATGGAGAGGATGCATATAACAATAAAAGGGGTCGATCACCAGAAGTCAATAGAGCAAGCAGGCAAAGGCGAAGGTACCTCAATGAAGACAGCCACACAAGGCAAAATAAGATAGCCGCTGGGTATGAAAGAAGGGACGAGGAAGGCTACGAAAGCAGGGGGTTTCAAGGAAGAGGCAATCGTCGAGAAGAAAAGCCAAAGTACTCTGGCCCGTCGGCGGAGGACATGCTCCATGGCCCCTGTCGCATCCACTATGCGTACTTAGATGGGAAGAGAGTTTCTAATCACGAGATGAAGGATTGCAGAACATTCTTAAGGTTGCAAAGTGCTCTGGACCCAAACCAAGGAGCACGTCAGGGAGGAAAGAGTGCAAGTCAAGGATACCAGATACAGCGTCTAGCAAAACATCTGGAATCAAAAGTATATATATCTGCAATGATCCAACCAGTGCCAAAATCCAAGAAAGAACAGAAGAGCATATCTAGACAAGTAAATCTAGCAATATCATCACCACCAGCCACAACAGAGTACTTGAAATGGTCCGATCAACCAGTCAGGTTTAGCATAGCAGACCACCCAAGGAAAGTACCAAGGCCAGGGCACGCGCCAATGGTGTTGAAGGCAATGTGCATCTCATTGGAAAGTCTAAAGCCGACGGATTGCTCTTTCCATGGAATAGTACCAGGAGGCGCAAACTACCCCCTCGGGAAAATAGAACTCGACATTTGCCTTTGGCAATAGTAGCAATTATCGCAGGGAAAAGTTAGAGTTCGAAGTCATGGACTGGCCGTCACAATATCATGCAATCCTGGGGCGCCCAGCCTTTGCAAAATTCATGGCAGTTCCTCATTACGCATATCTAACACTCAAAATTCCAGGACCTAAAGGGACAATCACGGTACAACGCAGCTTCGAAGTATCCAACACTTGTGACAAAGAATTCAACAGGATGGCGCAAACTTTCGGCATGATAGCTGAATACGCCAGGCTGAAGGGCGAAACTGACCACAATGTGCTACCCGATGTCGGGCGATCCCTGCCAGATCAGGCTTTCGACACAACTCAAGACTCAAAGAAAATCCAGGTCCACCCTACGGACCCGAACAAAACCACCTCCATAGCGGTAAACCTGGACCCCGCATAGGAAAGCGCGCTTGTCGAGTTCCTCCATGAGCGCTGGGAAATCTTCGCCTGGTGTCCTTCAGACATGCCAGGGGTTCCCAGGGAACTCGTCGAGCACGCACTAAATGTGGATCCTAAAGCAAGGCCAGTCAAACAACCACTACGACGATTTGACGAGCCCAAAAGGAAAGTAATAGCATCCGAGTTGCACATGCTAGAAAATGCAGGATTCATCCGAGAAATCAAAGCATCAACCTGGGTATCCAATCCAGTCATTGTCCCCAAGAAAAATACAGACATATAAAGAGTATGCGTCGACTACACATCTCTCAACAAACGCTGTCCAAAGGATCCCTTTCCTCTACCTTGCATTGATCAGATAATAGACTCAACAGTGGGGTGTGCAAGGCTTTCCTTCCTGGACGCATATTCTGGTTACAACCAGATCATATTGAAGAAAGAAGACGAGGAAAAAACAGCTTTTATTACACCATATGGTGTGTTCTGCTATCAAGTCATGCCTTTTGGCCTAAAAAACGTGGGAGCAACGTACCAGCGGATGATGCAAAATTGCCTCGGAAGCCAAATAGGACACAACATTCAAGTCTATATAGACAACGTGGTCATCACCACAAGAAAAGAAGAGTCCTTAATCAGGATTTGGCAGAAACCTTCGACAATCTAAACAGGTACAAGCTCAAGCTTAACGCGACAAAATGTTCTTTTGGCGTATCAGCAGGGCAACTTCTGGGATTCCCGGTGTTAGCAAGAGGTATAGAAGCAAACCCAGAGAAGCTCCAAGCAATACTAACAATGGAGAAACCAGCAAAACTGCACGACGTACAGAAACTCGCAGGGCGCATCGCGGCACTAAGTCGATTCGTCGCACGATTGGGAGAAAAAGCGCTTCCTTTCTATGCACTCATGAAAAAATCAGACGACAAATTCGAGTGGACAGAAGAAGCAGATATAGCTTTTGCACAACTGAAAAAAGTGCTCTCCACACCACCGGTGTTGGTCGCACCAAATGAAAAAGAGCCGCTATTACTATATATTATAGCCACACATCAAGTGGTAAGCCCATGGAGTCCAGAGGCCAGTATATTTTCTCAGCGAAGTACTATCTCTAACAAAGCAGAGGTACCCGCACTAGCAAAAGCTTGCATACAACATATTCACAACAGCACGAAAGGTACGACAATATTTCGTGGTGCATCCAATCATAGTGGTTAACGAAGCCCCACTATCCAATATATTGAATAACCCTGCAGCAACAAGACGTGTCTCCTTATGGGGAATCGAATTATCACCCCTGGACATCACGTACGAAAAACGAAAGGCAATCAAATCCCAAGTGTTACCCGATTTCACAGCAGAGTGGCTATAGCTACAAAACACAGGACCACCAGATCTATCAAGTGTATGGACAATGTACTTTGACGGATCAAAAAGAGTCCAAAGGCGCAGGAGCAGGAGTAGTCCTGATATCACCGCAAGGCGACAAATTAAAGTATGTATTAAGGATGAGTTTTCCGCAAGCTTCTAATAATGAAGCCGAATACGAGGCTCTGCTCGACGAAATGAAAATGGCCAAAGCATGCGGAGCAACTCGACTGAAAATATTCAGGGACTCGAATCTTGTTGTCCAGCAAGTGATGAACCGGTGTGACGCCATCAGTGATAACATGACAACGTACAGAAATTTATACTACTATCTAGAGGGAATATTCGATGGATGCGAAGTTTCGCCCGTTAGCAGGGCCAGCAATAAGGAAGCCGACAACTTAGCAAATATCGGGTCCCAATGCCTGCCTATACCGCCAGGAGTCTTTTGGGAAGAAATCATAGAGAGATCAATAAAGCATAACAAAACTTCGACTATAGGAGTACCAGGCCAGCACCCAACAATAGGCTCGGGGGCTGGCAAGCCTGGCACAAGAAGCACAGCAGAACCAGAGGAAGTTATGATGATCGAAGAAACCTGGATGCAGCCATACTTGGCATACATGATAAACAAAGCGCTGCCTGAAGACACAGTAGAAGCAAGAAGGATAATACGACGATCCAAGGCTTTCGTTGTGTTACAAGAGAAGCTGTACAAGAAAAGTATAACTGGCGTTTTACAGCAATGCGTCACTCCTCAAGAAGGATAAGAAATACTAAAAGATATCCACGCAGGAGTATGTGGGCATCACGCTAGCAGCAGAGCTATTGCAGCTAAAGCTTTTTGTGCAGGGTTCTACTGGTTAACAGCCATTAAAGACGCAAAAGATATAGTCAGAAAGTGCGAGGCTTGTCAACAGTTCGCATCTCAACCACACGCACCAGCAGCAGAACTACAGCCGATACCATTATCCTGGCCTTTTGCACAGTGGGGTCTCGACATGGTAGGGAAATTACACAAGTCCTGGCCATGAGGTCATGTCTACATGTTGGTGGCAATAGACAAGTTCACTAAATGGGTAGAAGCAGCCCCAGTAACAACCCAAGATTCCACAACAGCAATCAACTTCATCAAGTCGATGGTATTTCGCTTTGGAGTACCACACAACATCATCACAGACAATGGGACAAACTTCACATCGAAAGAGTTCAAAAGCTACTGCGAGAGCATGAGAATCAAACTGAAATTTGCGTCTGTGGCATATCCAAAGACAAATGGACAAGTCGAAAAAGCCAATGGCTTAATATGTAATGAGATCAAAAAGAGGCTATTAGCGCCCCTAGAAAAAGCCAAACACGCCTAGGTAGACGAGCTACCCTCCGTACTTTGGAGTCTTAGAACCACGCCCAATGCGACTACCCAAGAAACTCCCCTTTTTCTGGTCCATGGCGCAGAAGCCGTGCTTCCAGTCGAAATCACCCATGAAGCCCCAAGAATCGCGGCTTACGACGAGACAACTTCTACAGAAGCACTTCAAGACGATGTTGATGCACTCAACGAAGCAAGAAACGTAGCACTCACCAGAGCTACGCAATACTAGCAAAGGCTACGAAACTACCATAGTAGTCGAGTTCGTCCACGATCTTTCGTGGTAGGAGATTTAGTCTTACGACTCAAACAGGACGGTCATGGCAAATTAGAGTCCCCATGGGTGGGACCTTACATCGTGACAGAAGTAATACCAGGAGGATCTTATCGACTACAAGACAAGAAAACAGGAAAAGATGAGAGCAACCCGTGGAATGCAGAAGAACTACGGCGTTTCTATGCGTAGAAGGAGTATGGTGACATGAACTTTCGAGATATGACCCGCTGAACGCAGAACATGAGGCCACAGGTCGGGTTCTTTGGGCCAACTCGACAACATGTATAGCATGTCTCTATTTTTCCACTCGGGGGCTCCGACCCTCGAGTCGTATGAAAGAAAGTAAAAATTATCGAGATCCCTTATTCATGATTATTCAAGAATTCTTACAAGGTTGTTCACAACCCGATATTCGACAAAAAAACAAGTACAGTTCAAGGCAACTCGATGGTAAATTAAAACATACCTCGGAACACTGATTGGTTCCCATGGTCTATTAATAGATAAACAAGGTGGCACAAAATAAAGTTCATCACGACTACTTATTACATGAAACATGTAAAGAGAGAACTAGAATAAAAGATTACATCAAAGAAGTATCTACTGAAAGTGTACTTCAGCCTCATACTCCCTCTGGCACTAAGTAGCATCATAGATCTTCACATCAAACTTTGATGTACCACAGTGGTAGTCGAAGATCATGAAGAACCCTTGGTGGAGGTCATGGTCTTCCGCAAATTGGGACCAGCCACCCCTGAAGTACATCTCGCCGTCTCCATCATACCATACCTCCACTTCATAGGGAGTTCCTCCTCCGAAATGTTCACGAAGAATTGCTTCACGAAGTTCCCGCCCATCCATGAACTTGGTAAATTTCAGCGGCACCCGCAGAATCTGACGGCACTGGGCGCCGGCGATGCAGAAGGAGTAAATCTTGGGAGGAGGAGGAGGAGAAGCATTACGCGGAGGAGCGCTAGGACCTGGTGCAGCAGCAGATACCTTAGGCTTGTTCTTACTCCCCACAGGGCGGCCAAGGCACCGTTTCACACATACGGACGATGAGGCCACTATAGAGGGGTCTTTTGATTTGTTCTTACTACCGCGAGGGCGGCCGCGACCCCGTTTCTCCATTTGTGCACCGATGCTCAGATGCGCACCACCAGCATCCACCATGGAGGATAAGTGTTTGGTGAGAAAACCTCAGATGAGATGCGGGAGACGAAGACGATGCGGCAGAGGAAATTAGTAATGAGGGAGTTAGGGTTTTTCCCTAGCCAACGTGCTTTATTTAGGGATTTCTATTTTCGTGCCCTCAGGTCGTTAGTTGTACTCAGTTTTCCCCAGCTCGTTAGTTTTTCCTCAGTTTTCCCCAAGCCCTTGTCTGAAACCCTCAGAAGGAGCTCGGACGGGAGGATTCCCGTTTAGTTGACCGTTCCGTGCTGACGTGTGGGCCGCATCGCGTGGGGCTGGTAGAAAGGGACCGTGTGAGACAGGACGAGACCGCGTTTGGTTGTACGTGAGAGCTCGGTTCTGTCTCTCTCGGGCCAAATTGGCATTGCCTTTTTAGAGCGCCTTTTTCCCCTCTCTCTGTGTAACAGTTCTCTCTCTTTTCACTAAATTAGTATCAAATCTAGAGAAGCTTCTATTTTTGTCTTTCTTCAATGATTGTTGCCTTTTGGCCCTCATTTTTTGCCCAATATGGTAACAAATCTAGTAGCAAATCTAGAAGCTAGTATAGGATAAATTCACAGCAGCATAATAAATCCAAAAAACTAAGTATAATACATAAACTGCATACAGCAGCCAAAAGCAGCCAATAACAATATTCTTCATTCTTCATCATATATTTCATCATCGCTACATTCCATGAGATGAAGGAAATATTCACTGAACTCCTTCCGTCTGCAGTGTGCAGCCAATACAACCTCCAAACGGTATGGCCTTTGTTCATTTTTCATACCATTATATCCTATTCTATCCACACGTCGTGGCCACTCATCCCAGGCCTTTCTATCATCAGAGTACTCTCTGATATAACCCAAATCCGCGTAGTAGATGCAGCCAGGTCGAACTGTCGAGTGCACTCTGGTGTCGACGGAGATACACCGGATATAATTGACGAAGAGGGCACGACTGCCAATGTTACTGACGGCATGGAGAGAGCGGCTCTCAGTGTCCACACGGTACACTAATGGTTGACCTTCCTCCAAATGCCTGTTGTCGTCAGTGTTGCCGCCCAACAACACAAGCAGTAGATCACTATCCGACTTCACAAGGTAGAACTTGGAATCATAATCATTTCCAAGTTCTGGAAATGAAAATAGTGTCTTCATGTTGACAGTGCTCGCGCGCTGCTCCAACTGGACATTGTTGGTGCACACTAATCTTTCGAACTCATTCACAGCTATTGCATACAATTCACCATTGAACGGGGTAATGCAACACAGAGAATGGTCCTCAATCGTAAATCTTCCTTCTCCCCAATCATCTACATCTATATCCTCAGTTGGAGAGCTCTCATCGACGCAAGCAATTTCATTGGGGTAACCTATGCAAATGAAGACCATAGTCGGGGACTTCATTACAGCGACTGACTTCACAATTATAGATGGCATCTGCGCCTCAAACATAGCATTCAATGTCTTTGTGAGTGGGTTCAGAAGCCGTATCTTGTGCGGCTGGTTCTTCTGGGCAAGCACGATGACGCCACGGTAAAAGCCGACGAAGTAGTATCTAAAAGGGAGTTGATGAAGATAACATTTAGCACTAAGATGTTTAGGATTGAAAATAAAAATAGATTAACTCTATAGATATGGAGGAATTTGAACCTTGCATGAACTTCCGTTAGATCGATGGTGACGTAGCGGGATGTGCGGAGGTTGAGGAAGGAGAACTCAGCGGCGCGTGGAAGGACGTGTTCTACCATGATCCATTCGTGCAGGTGCACGTCTGGCTCAGGTAGATCTGAGCGCCAATTTGTATAAACTTGCCTCAAAGCAGCGTAGGTGTCCACGTACTCCTCGTTCGCCAGTAAGCAGTCGCCGATCTTGTGAAGTGGTCCATCACCCTTAAGAGAGGCCCGGTTCACGGAGGCGCCGCGCTTGGATGCGTCGCCCTCGGATGTGAGGGGCTCGGCGGCGACGGGCTCGGAGGCGATGGGCTCGGAGGCGACGGGCTCGGGGGCGACGGCCGCCGGCGCATTCTTCTTCTCCATCACCGGCAGGGGAGCGCGCGTAGGGCGGTTGGGGTTTTTTGGATTTGGAGAAGGTGATGGGACATGAGAGGCGTGGTTACGTGCGTGAGTTATAATGAGACTGTGTGCAGAGGGAGGGAGAGAGGGGCTCTGTACTGGCAAAGTGATGGTTCGTCTCAGCAGTTGATGTTTGGTCTCAACACGCGCACCGTGCGGCTAACCGCTGCGCACCGCGACACGCGTCTGTGGGACTGCACGTCTGCACCGTTACGTGTACTCAGTTCTACCCTCGAGTCTTACACTGGAAAAATATTTGTACTCAGTTTTCCCCTCGAGTACTAATACTGGCTAGTGCAATATACTCAGTTTTACCCTCAAGTGGCTGGTCAACAGAGAGTCAACAAATGGGATTAAGCTATCTAATTGAGTCATTTCATGCGCAAAAAAATTCAAAATATTAAAATCATAGTGACTCCTACTCATGGAGTCTTGTTACGCGACCTGCCACGTAGACAATCATATATAAATCAAGTTTTAACACAAATGGCCACTTCTCAAATCACTAGTAGCTATGAAGGTTCATGGCTTTCCACTCAAACCCCTTCTCAAAATATCTATACCCAAAAAATAGTTTATCTGAATGAGGCCATAATTTTTACACTCATGTATATTTGAATTGCTAATACTTTGAGGTAGGCCAACCTGGGTTTTATTGTACAAAACATGTGTTTTTCTTTTTCTAAATCTCTTATTTGAATTCCTTAGCCTGTTTACTATTTACTTGCCCTTGTATCCTTGATACTACTCAGTTTTACCCTCTCCCTTCTCACAGAAGCCCAAACTTGGCCTGATTGGTCGAGCTGTTGTCACACGGATCATGCCCACCTACCATCGATCCTATGATCTAACGGGCAGGATCGTGCCACCCTCTCTCTATCTGTCGGTGGCAAACTACTACCCCTCTATGTATGCTAAATAACGAGTTTGCCACCGGATTCAACAAGTTTGGTAATCATGAATTTCTTGTAGGCATTACTTTTTCACAGTAAAATGATAAACTATCATGAATTTCCATTTCTTTTAGGCATTACTTTTCACGGTAAAATGATAAACTATCACAAATTTCCACTTGTAGGTATTACTTTTCACGGTAAAATGATAAACTATCACAAATTTCCATTTCTTGTAGGCATTACTTTTCACGGTAAAATGATAAACTATCATGCATTTCCATTTCTTTTAGGCATTACTTTTCACGGTAAAATGATAAACTATCATGAATTTCCTTTAGGCATTACTTTTCATGGTAAAATAATAAACTATCACGAATTTCCATTTCTTTTAGGCATTACTTTTTTGTTGAGATATAAACACCCACAACGGTCATCTCCTCCTTAATTTATTGTGTAAACCCCACAACTGTCATCTCTCCCTTATAAACCCCCACAACGGCCATCCCTCATGTCAATAGGTTCTGCCTCTCTCTTCTTCGTTTCTGCCTCTCTCTTCTTTGTTCACATACACTTGATCCATTGCCATGGCTTCCATGTCTCGGACACCGACCGGAAGGGGAAGGGGAAGGGGAAGGGGAAGGGGAAGGGGAAGGGGAAGGGGAAGGGGCGGCCTGGGTGGTGGATCATCATCATTGCCACCACCACTGTCAACACTGCCATTGATCATAGATGAGTTCTTAATCGTCATCTATGAAGACCCTTTGGCCAAGAAGGTACATACGCGTTCCCACATATATGATGCATGTGATTAATTATGTGCATGTTCCAAAAAGCCTTTAATTTCAAACGATCGGCGCTCGATCTCTTTGCAGGCACTCCCACAAAAGTTTGCGAACTATCTTGACAGCCAGGAGCCCGCAAAGGTGTATCTGCGAGCAGCTGACTGCGGTCCTTGTCTCTGGACCGTGGAGGTCCTATCTTGCAGGAAGTACTACTACATGGACGACGAAGATACTGACGATGAAAGCGACGACGACGTGAAGCCATGCATCCATCCCCTTTAGATAAGGGGATTATGACCAAGAATATATATGTAGCTTCATATGCATCGATTTAGAGATCTAGCCATTTTCTATATATTATGCATGTAAAAATAATAGGGAATCGCAATTTCCACCATGATTCGAGCACCACAGCCTCCAAACGATGCCAATGCCGATATCGGCATGGTCAGAATGGCTATGCATGCTCGCCGCCGCTGCTAGGTCACGGTCGGGATGCACCCTCAATCCTGTCCCCTCATTCGATCACTGACACACCAGAGATACCGCCGAGGCCAATGACGAACGTACATGCTGATGCCAATGCCGAACATGCACGCCGCTGTGGGCACGGCCATGCCGCCCCGCTATGTTGGATGCCACAGACCACCGCGAGGTCTTTCCCTTCACCACCACACTCCCCTAGCACCTATCTATACACGCCAGAAAGGAGAGACACTAGTTTTCTCTACATTGCTCGCGTTCGTGTTCAACACCGTCAGTCAAAGTGTTGAGGTCGTCGTCGATGTCCTCGACCATTTCTTCTCTTCTTTGCATGGTTAAACGCGTCTAGTTCATATCTATCTAATGCGTCTGGTCTCGCCTCATGCAGTTCTTTGTGGACGTCGATCTCATCTCGGCACCCCGCAGGCCACCTCCTCTGTGCCATCGCTGTAGAGCTCCGTTTAAAAATATAATCCTACCCGTCTATTGCCCCCTTGTATCAGCGTTATGGCCCCACTTGTCATTCGATATACCAAAGCCCCACTCGTCCGCGTTTGGGTCAGGGACACGGCGATGCTTATGGTCAAACAATGATGGATGCTCTAACGTGTCTTTGCGGGCTCTACGTGGCCCCACTAGTCAGCAGATAACGGTCAAAGTTGTTGACCCGTCCGGCAACCGGCCGTTCCAGCACTTGTTAGGGTTTCAGACAAGGGCTTGGACAAAACTGAGGAAAAACTAACGAGCTGGGGAAACTGAGTACAACTAAGGACCCGAGGGCACGAAAATAGAAATCCCCTTTATTTATAAGTAAACTTTCATGGGCCTAAGCAAGTTAAAGGTCCAAATAGATCTACGGGCTTTTACACTTTGCCCCGAGCAGAAAATAAGATAGCGACAGCATATCAAGGACAAGGAAAAGACACGTGTATAGTTATAAGGAGAAAAAGCACAATGTGGACGAGCAGTGTAGGAGTGTGTCGAAGAGCACAATGCACCTCATCATGGACTCGGGGGCTCCTATCACCAGGAGAGCGGGAAGAGTATTTAAGCACAATCGTGCCAAAACTATCACAGGAGAAAATTTACTGGCGACAGTATGTATATTTTGAGCCTATACCCGAAAAATTTCGGCTATAGCCTCGGGGGCTACTCCCATCGGGAGCACTGGTCGTGCACCCGATGACAATGGACCAACTTGAAGAAAAATAAAAAAGGGGCGCAATCGACTACCTTTCGTCGACAACAAACTTCAACTTCATTATCGACAAAATAAAGATCGATTACTCCCATCGGGAGTTATTTATGAGTTATCTAAAAGAACAACTCGAATATATTGTAAACTCCAACAATCAAACAAGGCTGCGACATATGATTCTCGAGTTGCATCATCGCGACGAAACTCAAATGCCATGATTGAAACATATCGTGAAGGTAAGACCCCAGGATCCGTCCCGTGTGGCCTGGTATACGCACATGAATGTGCTCTGCTAGTAATTATCTGTGTCTATGATGCGAAGAAAATCCTGGCGGACGCACTGGGTACCCTGAGAACCACTGGGACTCATTCTTTGTAAGTCCTAAATGCGGCAAAAGAATGGGTTTGACCAGTTTCCCAGATTCAAGTCCAAGGGGATTGAATTTGAAGTAGGTGACAAGTATCTGCTCCGGCAGTTAACTGGCCTCTTGATTTGTCAGAGTTGTCAGGCTTGATCATCAAAACCGCTTGTGAAATAATATAATAAAAGATGTTTATTTTTTAGTACAGGAAAAATAAGAAGTCAAAAGATTGATCAAGTCGAAGATATGAAGATTTGAGATTCAACCCTGAAAGAGCATTTCCCTAATAAATGTATTTTGGTGTTTGTTAACAACATTTGGTGAATTAACCATGCTATTAAAGTTCTGCAGATTTTCTAGGTTGATTCAGGATCTCGCGGAGGTTCACCCCAAAAAGGAAGAAAAGATCGGAGCCCGAAGTCCAGTAGTGGAGTTAGGGCTTAGTTGTCTTGTAGGGTGCTTCGCGAAGGTGGAAATGGTGGAGAGGGGATCCACGAAGTGCTGCTGTTGCTTCTTCTAGGGCGGAGACTCCGGCCCTGGTGGCCGGAGACTCCGCCCTAGGGGACTCGCCCAGGCAATCCCCAAAGTCGGACGCTTCAGATGCCCATCCGGAGTTGGGCCGGAGACTTTCTGTCTCTGGCCGGAGACTCCGGGTCGGCATGCTGAGGCCGGAGACTCCGGTCCCCAGGGCCGGAGACTCCGGTCTGTCTGGCTCGGTTAGGATTTGCTAAAGGCTCGGACGCTTCAGTGACCAGGCCGGAGTTGGGCCGGAGACTTTTGTCTCTGGCCGGAGACTCCGGCCCTGGAGTCACTTAGGGCGGAGACTCCGGCCCTCCTGGCCGAAGATTCCGGCCCTAGTCATCCAGCAACGGCTACATTTCGTGGAGGACTATATAAAGCCTTCTTCTACCTCAAGAAGGGGCTGCAGCTTCCACTCTCTCTCCTCCATTGTTGCTAAGCTTCAAAGCACTAGATCTCTCTCCCTAGCCAATAGAACTCAAAGCCCTTTTGGGATTTGAGGGAGAAGACCTAGATCTACACCTCCACCAAGGCGATTTGATTTCCCCCCTCTCTTTGTTGAGGGGCTTGTAACTTTTGTGATTCATCGGATTCCTAGCCGGAAGAAGCCGTCCTCCAAGCTTAACTTTGTGTGTAAGAGCTTGGTGGGCCTATTGGGAGCCTCTAATTGAGTTGTGGAGCTTGCCCCAATACTTTGTGTAAAGGTGTCGTGCCGCCTTCAAGGGCATCGCTTAGTGGAGCGTGGACTCGCCTTTGTGGCTTGTTCACCGGAGAATAGGGTGAGCCTTTGTGGCGTTGGTGGCCTTTGTGGCACCACACCTCTCCAACGTAGACGTACTTCCCGTAACAAGGAAGGAACTACGGGAATACATCCTTGTATCTTCGTGTCTCCATTGCGGTTACCTCTATCCTTTACTCGTACCTTTACTTATATTGTTATTGCTAGCTTGCTTGTCACTCTAGGTAAATTCACTTAGTAGCACATCTAGAGAATTTACCTTCTTGTCTAGCCTTAACTTGAAAAGAAGTAAAAATTTGGGTAGCTCCTATTCACCCCCCCTCTAGTCGCTCATACGATCCTTTCAAACCTGAATCTATAATTCTGGTAAAATCTCAGGGGCTACTGACAAGGGTACAGATAATAGAGCTCGTTACTTGACTACCCCTGAGGCCCGTTAAGCTAGGCCCAAGTGTAATCCTAGTCGAAATACGAGTTCATGTCGTATACCGATGTTGTAATATGTATCGGACCCCTCCCGTATCTTGAGACATGGCCACCTATATATAGGGGCCAGGAGAGGACGGTGGGGGACAGATTGAAAGCAAGCCAAGTTCACCACCACGTTTACTTTTGATATACACCTTGTTTAACTGATTTTACCTTCAAGTTCATCCGGCGCCCTACTCCCTCGATCCTAAGTCCTTCATATTGGATATTTTTTGAGTTAACCCTCGTCAGACGCTAAAAGGGTGAAAAGGTTCCTTAGAGGGTTGGATCCTTATGCTGCAATGCAAATGAAGTTGACCAAGCCGCGAAACTTCTAGGAGTTAATGGATACAACTATTACTTGGGAGAATGACTATCAGCTTGTTCAGTTGAGCAGGCAGAAGAAAGCGAAGTTGGAGGCAAAGAGATTTCAGCCGAGTCAACCCACTCCAAACTTGAGTTTCAAGCCAAGGATAAAGTCAGAAGGTTCCTCGACAAACTGGGAAAGATCTACCCCAAGGGATCAAATCATATGCCATAATTGCGGACTACCTGGGCACATGAAGAGAGATTGTGAGAAGCCTAGAGTTGTTTGCCACGCATGTGGAAAAGAGGGACATATAAGGTCTGATTGTCCCAGGAAGCCACCAGGTGGATGGCCTGTCAAAGGAAGAGGTAGACCTGGAGCAGGCGGAAGACCGTCATCTGGAGGAGGAAACAACGGCAAAAATAACAATGGCAAGAGAGATTGGTCATCCGGAAGGCTGAATTGCACAACTCTAGAGGAGGCTAACAATCTGGAGGCAGCAGTGATAGGTACGCTCAATAATCTTATATGTTCTGGTAAACTTCTTTTTGATACCGGTGCCACTACATCCTCTATTCCCAAGTCTTTTGCTAACAATCTTGGGATAAGGTGAGAGACGATAGATCCTCTTATGACTATTGTGACGGACGAGGCTAAGCCTTAATAACTATTTGAAACTAGACTAGGTCATTAGAATCTTTGATTACCTATACTTTGCTGAACTATCTATATTCTACATAGTCTATAACTTAGAAACATTGAAATCATTCTGGTAAGGATTGGATGTCCGACCTTGGAGCACACATCGGTTATCAGGAGAAGACCGTGTTCATTTGGAACCCTGGAGGTGGTAGAAACACATACCAAGGAGATAGGCATACCTTGATGAAAGTGGAATATAGCTAGAATCACTTGATGAAGTTAAGTCGGGGAATTTACTTTGTGTCAATGAGTTCACGGACGTATTTCCATGGGAGTACAGGGAATGTCTCAGGGCAAAGAAATAGAATTCACTACTGACCTGAATTCACACACAACTACCTGTGGTAGAGTTTTCCTACAACAGTGGTTGTCAGGGTAGCAATCAAAGGAGAAGGATCATGACTGGAGGCAAGCATAACTAAAACCTCTCAGTTGCATGAAATCTTAACTTCGGGACGAAGTTCTGTTAAGGGGGAAAGACTGTAATGTCCCAGCGTTTAGGAATATCGAAGGGTAGATTTAGGACCTATGTGCATTCATGCATCCTAAAATATGGATAAATTTTTTGCAAATTCAAAAACCTGAGTGAGCAAAGCTTCAATCTAGATAACATTATTTAGGGTTAGATGTTATTTGGATTGTTATGGGCTTGGTTATGATCTCTTGATGTAATTTACCTTAGAGTTTAGGATAATATTGAATAATTGCAAATATAGAATTAATAAATAAAATAAACAATTATAGTTAATCAACTCAACTTAATTGAGTTGGAAATAAAACTTGTAAAAGACTATGAAATAAACTGAAATCATACTTTATTAATTGAATACAACAATACAATGTCTTTACATATATTTGTAAAAGAAAATTAAATTACAAAAGAGAAAAATAAAAGAAGTCTAGTCCTAAGCTATCTTCATACATCTCCATAATCTTCAATCTTGACTTTATAACCTGCAAAGCAAAACAAAAACAAAGGAAATAAAAACAAAAGAAAAGGGTTAGTGTTAGTAAATTTTACTCTCAGACTTGGCAAAGAAATTTGCCATTTGCATCATTGAGTGTTACTGATCAAGTGAGGTATCTGTTCTTTTAAAATTCTGGGTACAACACATGTGTGTACCAAACCAGCCATCACACCACGTCCCAGGAGAGGATCAGATCAAGTCTGAGTGGCAAACAGCCTAGCTGCTCACAAGCAGCTCAGTCATCTGACTGAGTGTGCTGCTGGCAGCACCACAGTAATCAGCTGAACCATCAGCTGGAGAGAAGAGCACGACCAGGGAAAGCATTAGCCATTCGGCCAGACCAGGGTAGACATGAGAACATCACAGTTCTCAGCATAACACCACCACACCAAGCCAACCATGGTACTAGAAGCCTGAAGCTCAAGAACCATTCCAGGAGGAGAAGGGCAAGCAGCCAGTAGCCATCCCAGGAGGAGAAGGGCAAGCAGCCAGGAAATACCCCAGGAGGAGAAGGGCAAGCAGCCAGGAAATACCCCAGGAGGAGAAGGGCAGATCACCAAGAGCAACCACCACTGCACCACCAACCAGCAACAGCAACAAACCATTCCCAAGATCAAAGCACATCAGTAATCTTCAACTAACAGGTTGATTCTTTTGCACATCATATAATTAAATTTCCAGTGCATAGATTGTGCATGGATGGATTAGGAGTATTTCCCTCAGTCATGCAAAGAAGTGCTTTGCCAAATCTTCACTGGGAAGTTTATTTAAGTATGGCATCTGAACCAAGTCAAATCTAGCCTCAGTTTAAAACTTCACTGGCAAGTTTGAACATTTCATCAAGCAAACAGCCAACACCTAGCAGAGCTGTGCTGGGCACATGTCCAAAATGGACATGCACCTCAGCCACACAGCCACTGCCAGCTGTAGCTTTTGGGTTAGCACTGGATACAAATACAAGAAATGCATCACAAATACTAATATTGGCCTCAGACCAGCATCACTGGCCAGATAACAGGGGCAATTTTCACCAACTCAGTCACAGTAGGTTAGGGTAGGCACAAGTACAGAAAGAATTGCACCACAAACCCTAACCTTAGCCACAGATCAACATCTCTGGTTGAAGCTTGAAAGCTTGACCAGGATTTTGGCAACAACATGTGTTGCTGGGCACATGACCACACTGGCCATGCACCTCAACACAACACAGTTATCAAACTAACAATCAAGTCAGTGGGTATAGTCTAAATCATCTTCCTAGTCATACTAGCTAGGAATCATATTCAGTTATAACAGTTCATAACTAAACCTTACAACAAAGCAGGATTCAGACTAACACCAACTAAACTGACAGAGGGATACAGGCACAGATGAATTCTAGCTCGATTAAGCATCAGAAGCATACATCCTAGGATATTAATCAAGCAAGTCAATATCTAACCACACCACATAGCTTGGAAAGAGGAAGAACACAATCAAGCTTGGCCGAAATGGCCAAGGGCTATGGCAGTGGTAGAGTAGAAGGTAGGGGTAGAGAGAAGAGCGGCAGTCGCACTCACCAGCGCCCAGGTGCTTACCTGGATGGCATGGCGGGGCAGTGCCCGCGCGGCCAACCAGGCGTGGCCTAGGGACGACTTCACCGGCGGCGGCACTGTGACAGCACCGGGAGCACCCGACCATGGATACTTCCACCGGTGCTGCACGACCACCAAGACCACCACAGCACTACCTCCAGCTCATGCTCGGGAGGTCATCGTTGACGGCGAGTTCGGAGGCGACCAGAGCCGGCGGAATCCGAGCTAGAGAGGGCAAGGATCTCCTCGGAGAGGAGGCGGCCGCCAAATTCAGTTGGTGGAGGGGGTAGAGGACGCTGAGCGCATCGTTTGCCCCAGGTGGCGGTGGCAGAGATCATCGGAGGTGGACGGAATCGCCAGGCGACGGCGGCGGCGACTAGGGTTCGCCAGAGCAGCTCGGGAAGGAGAGGAGTGAGAGAGAGGGGCTAGACTGGGTCGGTTTGACCGACCCAGATCCGAGCCGGTTGGGTTCACCCAGCCAGGTGGGCTGGGCTAGGCCAATGGGCCAAGGCCCAATTTCAAATTTGAATCCAAATTAAACTTCAAATTCTATTTTTAAAACAATTCAAACTCAAAACAAAATCAAAATTGTTTGATTTAAACTTCCTGAAGTAAATTTCCTTTTCAGAAATGAATTGCCTATTTGATTAAAAATATACTTCTAATTTCTTTTCAAAATAAATTCAAACTTCAATATTCTTTAATTTCCAATTTTCAAAAATCTTAATTCTTAATAATAAAAATTAAAAATAAAATTAAGTCTTTTCAATGTTAAATTAACCTTTATTGTTACAAATAAAATTCCATTATTACTTTTTGATTTCAAATTGCTATGATACTTGAGTTGAGTTCTTAAATTACCAAGTCTTGGGTAAAACACACAAATAATACCAAGTCCTGGGTAAAACACACAAATAATACCAAGTCTTGGATAAAACATATTAAACATGCAAAGTCTTGGGTAAAACACACCAATAGGTAAATAAATTATCTAAACCATTATGCATTGCATATCATTGCATCATAGCATCCATTTGCTCCTTTAAACATTGTCCTTACCGGACAATGATGGTGTTTTATAGAACAAGGAGACCAGGAGCACCATAAAGCATCCGACTCTACTACTTTTCAGTTACAAGGAAAGTTTATCTTGCTCATATCTCTTGGTTGCACTGATTTGGTAACTATTTGCAAAGTGCTGACTTATAACCCTAACTTATCAAAAAGGCTCGAAAACCTATTTTCTTAAAAATATGACTAGTGGTTATCGATCCGAGTGGTGATAACCTAGGAAGGCTGACAGGTGGAACCACGGTAAGATTGTTGTGGTGGAGGTTCCACTTGCACGGGAAAGTTAACCCTAGGAGCTAATAACCAATGCTGTAGTTATTCTGCGCCGTAAAAACCGTGTCGTCCAAGAGACTTGGAATGGGACGGGAAAGTCATCTGTATCTTCTTCCATTCGCATGTCAATAGGCACTCAGCTACCATATGCCGTATATCTTGCGGGAATACGTGCACATGGGTGGGACCCCTTAGTGCCCACGGCCACTGGTGTCTAGGATGGTCTGCAAGAGGCCCCTGGGTACTTCATCTTGAGGGGTGAATATCTGGGTTTGACCCTCTTGGCAGAGTTGGGGTGGGCATGCGTTGTGCGGAGAAGGACGGTGAATGGCTTGGATCAATGACTGGGCCCCACACCAAGGAAGTGTGGACGGGAAAGATTCACCCGGTTGTGCAACAAAGCTTTGATCTCTTTTGGAAGGACACACCTCTGCAGAGTGTAAAAAGATGTGACATGTTACCCCTTGTTCCGGGAAGGAGCTGCGAACGCTGCAAGAAAGGTGCTCTCAAGGCACTAATACCCTGTGTTGGCTGTCGGGCATAGTTTTCAAAAGTAGAAGCAATCTTTCAAGAAACCTTTGTGAAAACCTTGCATTAGCCTATGACTCTTTTGGGTCTATGGTTGTAGCTAGTGCATATCCCACAACTTCATTTTAAAGTAACTTGTTGGGTAACGCTCGTTACTCACCCCACTCTCTTAAACCCTTGCTAGACTGTGAAGACTTAAATGAAGCAACGCTGAATGCCATCGGAAGCCAGAAGAATATCTTCTATGAGGAGCCTGATTTGTCTCATGGAGTTGAAGGCGTGGACTACGTCATCCGCTATGGAGCTGCATCAGACGAGGAGTCAGATTGAAGAACACCCTAACTAGCAGTTTTAGACTCGAGATCGAGGAACCAAGCAGCGTTAGGCCTAAAATAAGCTGTTGAGTTCCTCAGGTGTTTAATTATTTGGATCTTTTATTGTTTTGTTGTAATAACACTTAGCACTGAGATGTTCTCTTTTGGGAGCATTTCCTTATCAACACAACTTTGGTTTGTATTTATAAGTGAATGTTTGTATTTGGCCCCGCTATGTTTCTGTTGTACCACTCTGAGGGATGTAATACTTGCGGAGCGATGTTCTGCAAGTGTTATGTCAACAACTTGCATACTATAACATGCAGTGGTATGCTGGGTCACCGCAATATTATAGAATGGAAATGCCCCCATCTACCAAATGAGGACTCAACCTATCGACCTGGCCATCCTCCTTTGCTCTGGCAATTAATATGGCTAACATATCGGCGATTAAATTGAATAATATGGGTGATGAAGGATCGCCTTGTCTTAAACCTTTATGCGTTCTAAAATAATGACCTATGTCATCGTTAACTTTAATGCCCACCGTCCCTCTTGTTACAAAGTTATCTATCCAGTTACACCATTTCGAGCTAAAACCTTTCATACGCAACACTTGTAGAAAAGGCCATTTCACCTTATCATACACTTTTTCAAAATCTATCTTTGGAAGCACTCCATCTAATTTATTTATATGAAGATCATGAATTGTCTCATGCAAAATTAGAACACCCTCCAGAATATGTCTCCCTGGCATAAAAGCCGTTTGAGTTGGACGGATAACCGTATGTGCCACTTTGGTCACACGATTAGTACCCACCTTAGTAAAGAGTTTGAAACTAACATTGAGCAAACAAATTGGTCTATATTGTTGAATCTGAATTGCATTTTATTTCTTTGGCAACAAAATTATAGTACCATAATTTAGCTTAAAAAGTTGTAGATTCCCTTGTTGGAATTTGACAAACAACCCCATCAAATCATCTTTAATAATAGACCAAAAGGTTTGATAAAATTCTGCCGGGAACCCATCCGGCCCAGGGGGCTTTATTTTGCTCCATATTCATAATGGCCTCTCAAACCTCCTCCTCTGTACTAGGGAGAAATGATTTTCTTAAGGCAGCCCAAAACAGATTTTTGTAGAACTCTGTGATATAATTTTTAATGTTCTCCTGACCGATTATAGTTCCCTCATCCTGTTCTAATTGGAAGTTAATTTATGTAGCTTGCTTGTAGGGCTCAACACCCTAGAAATTCAGTATAGGGCGACACTCACCATTCCGAACTGGTTAGAGTCTCGCGCTACATTATTTGAGCTTCTGGCATGAGCACTTGGATGTTTACAACAAGAGAAAGTACAACAACACATTATTCTTATTTTAACAAAGCAATACATCACACATATTAATGCGCTGATTATACAGAATAATTTTTTATTATTACATAGAATAGAATTTTATTATCAATCGCTATGGAAGGTGCAAAATTTAATTAGTTGTGGTTGTCGGCCTAAAACTGAGCTTGGAGCCAGTCCTATTTAAATTGGTAGTAATCAAGTTTGTGTCGAATGTCACACTACTTAATGTTAAGTTGCTTGGTTGTAGGGCTTAACACACTAGAAGGTCAGTGTAGCATGATATTCACCATTCCGAACCGTTGTAACATGAGCACTTTGGGGCGTTCTTGCTCCCATTTCAAAAAAAAGAATAATATACTATTCGTGTTTGAATCAAATCAATACATCTGACATATTAATGTGCTAGCTGATCATACACAATAAATTTTATTATTACATAGAATAATTTTATTGTCAAACTTTTGTGGCAGATGAAACATGTAATTAGTTGTGGTTGTCGGCCCAGAACTGAGCTTGGAGCCAGTCTACGGTCTTCTTCTCCACCTGAAAGGCCTTGGCGAGTACATCATCCGAGATCATAGGCTTTGATCCAAAGACAGCATTGGCAATGGTAATGGCCCCCGGGTTCTGACCGCTAAGTGCAGCAATTGCCACCGCTGGCTTGTAGGGATTGGGATTAAACTGGAAGTGGATGAGTCCTTGTGGGAAAACAAACACATCACCCTTGTTGAGTTCCTTGGTGAAGAGCTTGTTGTCAGTGTTGGACGTGACGAATCCGACATAGAGTGTGCCCTCAAGCATGGTGAGGATCTCAGTTGCACGGGGGTGCGTGTGTGGCGGGTTCTCGCCTAGGGGTGCATAGTCGATACGTGCTAGGGAGATGCCAAGCGTGTTAAGGCCAACAATCTTCATGACGTTGATCAAGGTCACGTTGGAACCAACCTTGCTCATCTTTGTGTCCCTTGGCACGTCGAGCTTCGCCGCCAGGAAGAAGTCCTCCGCTGTCATAGCCTTTGGGTCCTTGCAGACAAACCCATTAACTAGCACTGGATCAAAAGAAATCACAAAGTCATTTTAAGAATTAAGATTGATGATGATTGGCAGAACTAAGGACAAACTAATATGAATTGTTGCAGGAATTAAATTCATACCATGTGAGCTATTATCGGCAACACAGAAGTCTTGGAGAGGGCCAGGATCGGAAGCTACCGCCTGCCATGAGATCACTGCAACAATAGCAGTGAAGAGAAGGAAGCACGAGGAGGAGAACGAGGCCATTTTTGTGCTCGAGAAATCGATGTTGGATTCTCTTAGCTTTGTGTGCTTGGTATGTATGCAGTTGCAGCTGATTCTCTAGGTTGGTATCCTGCATGGATATATATAGCTCGCTTGCAGTGACCAGATGTAGCTGACCGAGTTCACAATCGTGCCAAGTAATATCTGATGTAGATTGACATGGTCTCTTGCGGAGCAGCTAGCCAATTTATTCTAATTAACATGTCTTGAGAACGCGGTTAAACTGGCCGGCCGGTTCTCCTCATTCAAGCTACTGTATGTGTATAGGTCAATATATGTCGATGACGATGCCCACATAGGGTACATATGGAACAATATCCATGGCTTGAAGGCTGCGTCAATGATAGTCAGAGTACCGTTCACAAGAGTAATGTATGTGTTGTTTCAGATAGATGCCGCAAATGCATACTAATACTGAGGTTGGGCAGACCCAGCAAAAGCGTATAGACCATCAGAAAGAACAGGAAAGTAAAATTGATTGCTGGCAGTCCAGTCGGCGAAGGACGAGTTAGGCCTCAGAGTCATTTTCTCCAACAGTGGCTGCCTGGGAAGCAAAGTATCTGTCGGGTGATCAAATGACTGCCAGACTTACCTGTTATTTTGATCGAAGTGCACCAGATTTTGATGGTCATCCAAGGGGCAGACTGGCCTGATGTGTTGGTAGACCAAATGAGGCTGTTGTCGTCATCCTGGAGCACCAAATCACCACCGGAGGTGAAGTTGAGGGTAGCATTCAGCTGGACCTGGTGGTTACTGTTTGCAGACCAGACAAATACTATTGGGTCCAAAATTTTCAATGATCAATCTGGCTGGTCTGAAAGGGCAGCTACATAGACTCCAAAGAAGTATGAGTTACATGGGTTAGTGCAGTAGAAGCCAGCAAAAAGGTTAGACTGTGATTTTCGGGGACATGGCATGTGATTAAAGTACCAACAGAGTAAAATCTGCCTTCTTGAGGATTTGTACTACCTGTCCAGACAGTGGACAAATCTGCAGATGGACCAAGAGAGTACTCCAGACCGTAATCGTGGTGGGCTTGGATGGAAAAACTTGAGATGACACTGAGGACGAACACGAGGGAGCTTACAAGAGCCATGCATGCGGGCTTGTAGCAGAGGGAGTTGGTAGGGGGAAAGCACAACCTTTCACACTTGAAATCGACACATCCGATGGCTGTTCTGTGTGCTTCTTTCTTCTGTAACAAATAAAACAGAAGGAGGCATACTGATGGGGGCTAGCACTGGTAGTTCTTAGACTAATCTCAGACTGAATCCATGGAGCCATGCTCTCTAGGTCTTTATAAAGCAACATGGGAGATTTTTAATAATTTATACTTTCCATTTGCTAACCAGATATTGCAATATAGGAGAGTGCTGCTGTGCTGCACACATGCAAGACGATTGACCTGTTGGTGGGAGGTTTGGTGGATAGCACTTGCACTGCGACAGGCTGAAGCTTTGGTGATAGGCTGATAGCAGACACTTGCTTTCCAAGACCAACTGATGGGTATACTTTAGGCTATATGTATGCCCACTCTGTAGCTGACGATTGTTCTTCTGTTATGAACTTCTTGACTGTGGAGATTTGCATCTTCTTGCCTAACAAACAGCCCATGCAAGAGTGATGGATGGGTAAATCTCTAGTGGGAGTTGGATAGACAACGAAGACCGAATTAACCATGGCTCTAATTCTCAGGCCTTGCATTTGTGACCGGAATGTTATGTCGAAGATTGACTTCTCCACTAGGAGTTACTTTACGAAGAGGTGAACTGTGAACTGTGAACTGTGCTGTCTATCCTTGATTTTTCGTTGAAAGAAACCAGCTATAATTGATTCCCTGTACGGTCTCTAGTTTTCTTGTTGTTCTGCTCGTGATCAGACTATCATGTGCTTGGATGTAGCATAACTGTAGTGTGCTCTATAGTGGCTCTAGTTGAGCAGAACTCTAGCTACTCAGATACTCACCATACAGGATTAAAAGCTACTAGAGAGATATGAAAACATTGTTAGCAAATTATGACTTGGTGGTGTCTCTGTCTCACTAGCAACCATGGTTCTTTTAAACTGTTTGTACGTGCTTGTCGCAGTTTTTTGAGACAACTACCAATCATATATGAAAATGAAACAGAACCGGAAGATGAAGATGGTAGGTAGTTGAAACTATTGTACATGATGGCACTACTCTATTTGTACAAAATGGTATGTTCCAGATGTCGACGGCGAGATGTGAAAGTTTGAAACTATAGATAACGTGGCACCACCTTTTTCTTGTAGGTATATGGACAAATGGTGATATTGTTCGCTGAGATTCCTTCATACTGGTGCTGAACATGACAAGCCTGGTGTCCTACCAAGTTATCTACAGTTGGTGCTTTTCTTTGAGTAAGCAACTTATCTGAATCTCCATTTTTATATTTATATACTTGTTGAAATTTTTTATAAGGTAAATGTGAATATTCACAATCATCATTTTGATAACTATGGATAGTAGTGGACAATTTAGTTTGTAAATGGAAGATCTAGCGTTCTTTAAATGTCCAATGTGTTTCCCCGGTGAGTATACTCTTTCACTGTTCTCTTACTTTGGAAATGCATTTTTGATCCCATGTACATATGCTCCCTTTATCCGATAAATAAATTTTAAAATGTCAAAGAGATTAGCAAAAAATATAAGCATGTGTATCTTCACATTATACGTGCTCACACAAAGTTTCATGAAAAACGGATATTTTTCATGGCCCGTGCAAAAAAGACAAATGGACGCGTGGTGAAAAGGCTTATTTTAGTATCAAATTTTATTATCTTTACCTAATAATAAAGTACGCAAGGGTTCCATGGTTTGGTTCTTCCCGTCTGGCTTGGTATGTTAATTTCTGTAAACGAACGAACTAGCCGAGGCGGTACTAAAGAAATACACGTTCTACTAACATGATCGGGAGCCAAGAGAAGGGCGCGTCCTAATTTTCACACGCGGCCCATGCTGCTTGGTCCGGCCCATCTAGGATCCATCGATTGTGAAGACTCTATAAAGTCTGAAACTCTGGATCGGTATTGGTTTGATCTCTTCTCCACCCCGCTTCGTCCAAAATTGAGCGTCCCAATTGATTCACGTACGTTAACCAAAGACCGCAACCTACTAGATTTCACCTTCCCGATCCACTACTCGCATCCATAAAACAAGCGAAAAAAGCAGGCCTAGCAGGTACTCGCATATACCGTCTCCTTCCCATCTGCAGCCTTCTAATTTGCCTCCCAGCCCGCCCGATCCGTCGCCACTACTACCGAAGGCAAGCGCCGCCGCAACACAATCTGCATCGCTTTTCTGCGACGGATCGACCCGGCCGACGAGTACTGCATCATGGCGGCTGGCACCAGGACGACGAGCCGGTGAAGATTGCGGACGAGGGGAGATCGATGAGGTCGGTGGCGCGCGCAAACAGTTGACGCAAGTCAAGGAGTTGGTCGATAGGTTGAGCTACTTCTTAGGCACCTGCAGATCTTCAAGTCCATCAATGACAAATCTCCAAAATGCAAATTAATGAATGGCCAATGGATATAATTAGCATGTACAGCACGGCGTGCAAGGTGATGGCTCAAAGATGAATTAAGCACGTACAATACAGCATGCATCGGCGACGATATGGTCGGCGACGATCTTTGGGTTCAATCGAGCGGCAGCGAGACAGAAGAGGGGTTGGTCGACGGGGCAGCAACGGGGAGGCAGGGAATGGCGATGAGGGGAACTAGGGAGGGCGCGATCCTAGCTCCGACAGCGGAGAGGCAGTGGACAAGACGTCACGCCGGCGGCACGGAGGCAGTAGAAGGGCCGGTCGGAAGAGATCGAGAGACAAAGTGAGCTTCGCAAGTGGGGAATGAGTGAGTGATGAGAGAGAACGGTGTCCAATCTGGTTTCTTGTATTCTTTTGCAGGTGCGAAGTACTACAAGCATTACAAGGTAAGCAGAATTGGTTTCTTGTATTTTTTTAATTAACGCTGCTATGTTCCTTCTGTTTTATATATTACAACAACCCTATAAAGAAGAGAAAGAGGTGTGTGTGAGAACATTCATATGTTTTCCAAATGTGAATATTGAAATATTGAAAATATCCCATAAAAATATTAAGACTAAGGCTGGCTACGTGGTTGCTTAACTTAAAAATACATCGTTATTTAATTAGCTACATTTGTTCCTCGACACAAAGTGTAGATCAAAAAAGGATGTCACATACCATCACAAAGTGAGAATGATGCACCGAGTTTAAATAGATAGGAATGGCGCCGAAGATCAATACAAGTCTGTGGTATTATAAGTACATGGAGGATTAACTTTGACCCAAATTTTGAAAAATGTCAAACAAAAGGATAATTTAAAAAGAGCAATACATCATTTTGCTAATCAACAACATTTTGAAGTGTAAATCAAACACGGATGTTGCCCACCATCAAAAGTCTATGGAGTGTTATCAACGGAAATTTGCGTGATAGATGGATTTTTAGTTACACCCGGTGCAACGCACGGGCAATTTTCCTAGTTTTTACATAGACCACATAAAAAGTCGTTTTTTGTTGAAACGACTTCGTGAACACATAGAACATGGAGATGTATAAAAAATATTTTTGGTTGGAATTTTTTGACATTTTCAAATATGTAAAAAAATGAACTTCAAATAAAGGGTGCATATGCACATGAGAGCAAAAAAGCCCTGTCAGTGTGTTTACTTTCCACGCATTTTTTGTAGCGATATCTGGTCATGTTTAACACATGGCGTATTAATTGTTCTTCCACACACAAAAATCTGAAATAAATATTTTGCTTTCTGAATGCCTAGCGATTGACAAACAATTATCTACCTGTCTAGGATGTCGATGATTGTTCCTTATGATGTGTTGCAAAATGAGGATTATATAATTAGGATAAAAATCGTTACCTGTCGATGAGTTGGAATATGCTCATCTGTATGTTATGATTTCTTGTTAACCTTTCCGGGTATTAATGTGTGCATCATTGTGGACAGAAAAAAATAGGCATATAATACTCCCTTGATTTTGAGCCAGTTACGTATTGGATGGGAGTTTCCGTAGTGGGTTTGGTCTTCTGTATGGGATACTTATAAATGAGTATTTGATACGTATATTTTCTGTAAATCATATATCTCAGACATGGCAATTGGCAATAGAAAGTTTGGTGCCACTTCCAGAGGGAAATGATGAATTAACAGCTCCCCGCACAAGTCAAACAATTTTGTTTAATATCAATGTTATTTTTATTCATGCGACTCACAGTATACTTACATATTATGTAGACATTCATAAATAAATAATTTGATGATGATTATATTGTCTGGACTTATTACACCCATAATTATGAACCAGAGGCAGGTGAAATGAAGGGAAATTCGACACTCTTAACCAAGGAAAAAAATAGCGCGCTATTTCCCGCTATTTAGCGTGCTATAGCGTATTTTGAGTATCGATGCTAATTTTTTATAATTTTACTCGCTATGGCGCTATTTGCAAATTAACACGCTATATCGCGCTAAAACATCATAGCGTCAGCGCTATTTCAAATATAGCACGCTATTTTTTCTTAGACTAGTGTGGAGAAAGCAATTGTAAGATGAGATTGTTGAGTAAGCGAATGTACGATACAAATATTAATGATTAAACATAACTAATCATGATAAAACATCTATGTGTTTCACTATAGACCTTATCTTTACTGAAATCTTTTATTTTAACTAAAATTTGAAAACGCTAATTTTTAATATAGCACGCTATTAGCACGTTATAGCGTGTATAGCGTTTGAAGCGGGTTGCGCTAAATGAAATAGCGCGCTATTTTTAACATTGCTCTTAACACCGGTACCTAGGCACACATACACTGGGATACCACATTGGTTGGTTCCCATTCGTCCCCTCCATCACCCTATGTCTCCTTATTCCACCTCCCCTTTACATACAATCCCACGGCCTGAACCTTTACCAACCGGCCATGATCTGGTGTGCAAAACCTGCATCCTTCATATGCCCTTTCCGCAGTTTGATTTGATATATTTAAACATGCTCTTCGAGTCTTCGTATAACATCGTTGTATGATATTCCTGAAGTAATCAAGGTTGGGTTGAACGTCACACCAGTTAATGTTATGTAGCTTGCTTATAGGGCTCAACACCCTAGATATTCAGTGTAGCACAACACTCACCATTCCGAACTGGTTCTACCATGAGCATTTGAATGTTTACAACAAGAGAATGTAGAACAATATATTATTCGTGTTTGAATCAAATCAATACATCAGACATATTAATGTGCTAGCTGATCATACACAATAAATTTTATTATTACATAGAATATAATTTTATTGTCAAACATTTGTGGCAGATGAAACATGAATTAGTTGTTGTTGTCGGCCCAGAACTGAGCTTGGAGCCAGTCAACTGTCTTCTTCTCCACCTGAAAGGCCTTGGCAAGTACATCATCAGAGATCATAGGCTTTGATCCAAAGACAGCGTTGGCAATGGTAATGGCCCCCGGGTTCTGACTGCTAAGTGCAGCAATTGCCACCGCTGGCTTGTAAGGATTGGGGTTAAACTGGAAGTGGATGAGTCCTTGTGGAAAAACAAACACATCACCCTTTTTGAGCTCCTTGGTGAAGAGCTTGTTGTCAGTGTTGGACGTGACGAAGCCAACGTAGAGTGTGCCCTCAAGTACGGTGAGGATCTCCGTTGCACGGGGGTGTGTGTGTGGTGGGTTCTCACCTAGGGGTGCATAGTCGATGCGTGCTAGGGAGATGCCAAGCGTGTTGAGGCCAGCAATCTTCATGACGTTGATCAAGTTCACGTTCGAACCAACCTTGCTCATCTTTGTGTCTCTCGGCATGTCGAGTTTGGCTGCCAGGAAGAAGTCCTCCGCTGTCACAGCCTTTGGGTCCTTGCAGACAAACCCATTAACTAGCACTGGATAAAAGAAATAATAGTGTCATTTTAAGAGTTAAGATTGATGAAGGTTGATAGATGTGTGGATTCAAACTAATATGAATTGATTGGGGAATTAAATTCATACCATGTGAGCTATTGTCCGCGACACAGAAGTCCTGGAGAGGGCCAGGATCGGAAGCTACCGCCTGCCATGAGATCAATGCAAGAATAGCAGTGAAGAGAAGGAAGCACGAGGAGGAGAACGAGGCCATTTTTGTGCTCGAGAAATCGATGTTGGATTCTCTTAGCTTTGTGTGCTTGGTATGTATGCAGTTGTAGCTGATACTCTATGTTGGGATCCTGCATGGATATATATAGCTCGCTTGCAGCGACCAGATGTAGCTGACCGAGTTCACAATCGTCACAAGTAATATCCAATGTAGATTGACATGGTCTATTGCGGAGCAGCTTGCCAATTCGTTCTAATTAACGTGTCTTGAGAACGCGGTTAAACTGGCCGGCCGGTTCTCCTCATGCATGCATGGTGTGTATATACTTCAAGCTATTGTATGTGTATAGGTCAATATATGTCGATGGTAACAGGCCAACAATGACATTTTCAACGGCAAGACATATTCACCAACTAGCTAGCTTCCTCGTACGTACGTCATGCATGACACTGACACAACGTTACACAGGATCACCTTGATTTAATTAGTAGTAGCATGAAGATGAAATACTGGAATGAAGTATCAAATCAGAACAACGTAGGCTTCTATGCCCACGTCATGTTATATATCTATCAACGAATGAATTGGGCAGTAGTCCTCCTGACATGCGGCTGAGTCTCTGGAGTACGACTTGCATGCATGCATCTGGCCGCTTGCTCTAAAAATTACCGGCGGACTTGGAGGCTAAACGTGCGATGACAATGAGGACGAACACAAGGGATTTTACAACAGTGCAGAAACACGGGAACAAATAACATTTCTGTGAATGCTTGCAAGTAAAATATGTTAGCTCTGGGTGATACTTTTGGTTTCAGCTTTGTTACCAGTTTGATATGCTGCTCCTTCTTGCAGGTATGGAAAGATGGTGTTATTGTTCGCTGAGACTTCCTTCATATTGGTGCTGAACGGACGCAGATTCAGTGACTTGCAAACAGCATGGCACCACGTACCTGGACCCCCTCCATCCAGCGTCCACTTCCCATCCAACGGCTGAAACGATTCAAAGGCAAACCACACAGAGGGATACGGTGCCACGCTGCCTTTTTCCATCGAGCGCGGGCAGTATTAGAGCTTTCGCGGGCCTTCTCGACCAGTTCCCGCCGCCCCACCGCAGAGGAGTGAACGGAGAAGAAGGAGTCCGCCGGAAGGAGAGTAGGGGAGCTGCGCTGGCTGCTGGGAAGGTGGGAGAGGCACCGCTGCGGAGCACAAGGGGGCGGCGTGCAGCGCCGGCGGCGGAACCCGACGCCGAAGGGGATGGCCTCCGCGCCGCCCCGGAGGACGCCAGCGCCGCCGCGGCCATCTTCAGCATGTCTCCCTCAAGGACCACTCTGTTGATGTGGATTGAAGCTGGCCACCGAGAGGTAACTATCCTCTTCACAGTATACTCTGAATTTTGTAATCTGCTAGTGATATCTATCTCTGATTGGTGTGCAATCTTTCTATTTTAAGTTTAATCAGCGAGTAATTTGTTGTCTTCATCTAAATTTCGCAGAATTTGACAGAGAGTTAGTTTTAGGGTTGTCTAGTTGTCTCTGATTTAGAAGCAATGACAGAACCAGAACTTGAAAAATGGATTCCTAAAGTTGGGTTGAGATTCAGAACTCCAGATGATGCATGGCAGTTTTGGCTAGCATACGGAGGCCGTACAGGCTTTGATGTGAGGAAAAGATGCACTAATGTGAGTAAAATCGATGGTAAGGCGACTTCTTGCAGATTTGTTTGTTCCAATGAGGGTGTTCGAAGAAAAGGGCAAACTGATCATGTGCCGAAGCTTTTTAGAGCTGAAACAAGGACAAAGTGCGAAGCTCGGATGATTGTTTCATTGGATAGGTTGGCTGAAAATTATGAAGTCATTCAAGTTGTTCTAGGACATAATCACTTACTTCATTTGCCACAGACTCGGCACTTAATGGCATCTCAAAGGAAAATTTCTGAACTTCAAGCTTTCGAAATAGAAACCGCCGATGATGCTGGAATTAGGCCAAAAGATGCACATGAGTTGGCTTGTCTTCAAGTTGGTGGGCCGCTAAACCTTAGCTACACTTGTCGTGACCACAAAAATCATCTACGGAGCAAGCGGCAACGAGAGTTAGCTTTTGGACAAGCTGGTAGTATGTTGAAGTATTTTCAGGACAAAATCATTGAGAACCCATCATTCCATTATGAGTTGCAGTACGATTGTGAGGAGCACATAACCAATATATTCTGGCTTGATGCAAAAATGATCATTGACTATGCACACTTTGGTGATGTTGTGACATTTGACACCACTTTTGGCACAAACAAAGAATATAGGCCATTTGGAGTTTTCCTTGGGCTCAATCAGTTTAGAGAAACAACTATCTTTGGTGCTGCCCTGTTGTTTGATGAAACAAAAGACTCATTCATATGGCTTTTTGAGATATTTTTGGCTGCACATAATGGAAGGCAACCAAAGACTATTTACACCGATCAAGATGCAGCAATGGGAAAGGCTATAGAGAAGGTATTCACAGAATCATACCATGGATTGTGCACCTTTCACATAATGCAAAATGTCATCAAACATTTATCTCCTATAAAGGACGAAGAGAAAGATGAAGGTGAAGTTGAAGGCGAAGATGAAGAATCTCATATCCTCTCCGATTTTAGCACTTGTATGTATGGCTTTGAGGACAAGATAGCATTTCAAGAAGCATTTGATAATATGAGATGCAAAGTGCATAAGCAAACTTGGTTGGATAGTATCTACAAGGTAAAAGAAAAATGGGCTGAATGCTATATGAGAGATGTATTCAGTTTGGGAGTAAGAAGTACACAACTAAGTGAGAGCTTCAACAATGCATTGAAGAACCATTTGAAATCAGATTTTCATATTGTTCGGTTTTTGAAGCATTTTGAGAGGACGGTGGAAGTAAAAAGAAGTAAAGAACTAGAATCTGAATTTGCGGCAAGGAAGAATATACCAAGAATCAAAATGTGCACACTTATGTTGGTGGAAGCAAGCAAAGTGTACACTCCAATAATTTTTGAAAGTTTTCAAAAGGAATATGAAAGATCCATGGCTGCTTGCGCCAAAGCATTGGATGGACATAACAAATATATTGTTTCTATTGGGAGCTTGGATGGAACCTTTGAGGAGGAGCGCATAGTGATTGGTGATCCTTTGGCGCAAACGGTTTCATGTACTTGTGGAATCTTCAATAGGACAGGGATATTGTGTGCACATGGTCTGAAGGTTCTTGATTTGATGAATATAAAGACATTACCAAATCACTATGTGTTAAAAAGATGGACTAGAGAAGAACAAAAAGGAAATATATTTGACAGGCAAGGAAGAAATGTGGTAGAAAATCCAAAACTAGAAGCTATGCTTCGATACAAGAATCTGTCTCATAAATTTCTCACTTTGGTGAAAAAAATAGCTAGCTCTGAAGAATGTTGTTTGCTGTTAGAAAATGCACTTGATTCCATTGGACCGCAGCTGGAGGATAAACTCAATGCATCTTCTAGTGCTACGGGTGAACCAAGTAATGACCAAGAAAATGCTGACCCGAATGTTGCCCCGAATGTGCAACAAACAACTGAGTTTCTAAATGCCGCACAACTGAAGAAGAAGGAGGTTCAATCCAAAAACTTGAAGAGAAAAAAAGGTTGGATTGATAAGTTGCAAAAGGGAAAGCGCAAGCCAACTAAATCTGCCACATCAACAACAAAAGGAGCAAAGGTACGCTGCAATCCAGAAATTCCTTATGATCTTGTCATTCATTCTACACTCATTCTTTGATTTTTTTTCATTGGCAGCAACAAAAAAAGAGTGATGGTGTTCAGCCTCTAGTAGAAGTGGAGAATGGTGGCAACAAGAAAGGAGGAATTGTGGTGCATGAAGATTACAATGTCATTGGTAGTTTTACCCAACTCCTGACAGCTCCTACTTGTGATTATGATAGTCTCTGTGACGGAAATCTATTCTAGTATCTAGTTGGTAATATAGGATTTTGGGGTTAACTTGGTATATTGTGGGTATTTTGGAGGCTAACTATAGTCTTTTTAGGCCAAAGTGTACTAGTGTAATGGCCTAATTAAGTACGCAAATCATGGTTCCATGGTAGCACTTGATGCTACAGATTTGTGTGTAAAGTTTCTTCACCTTTAAATATATTCTCGGTTCAGTTTAAATGTATGGAGAATTGCTTCAGATTTTATTTTGCTTCATGTTCATATTTGATTTAGATCAGTGCTAAGACAGTGACTGCAAGCAGTTTTGGTTCAGTTTTTGGTTCACTTCGGTGCTAAATGTTCATATTTTCCTTTGCCTGTACCTTTAATTTTGATTCAGTTCAGTGTAAACAGCAGTACTGCTAGCAGCGAACTGACCATCTATTCAGGTTCAGATCTGTAGCATTTGCCTTTGAATCGTTTCAGCCGTTGGATGGGAAGTGGACGCTGGATGGAGGGGGTCCAGGTACGTGGTGCCTTGCTGTTTGCAAGTCACTGAATCTGCGTCCGTGCTGAACATGACAAGCCAGAGGTCCTATCAAGTTAGCTATGCTTGGTGTCTTTCTTTGAGTAAGCAGTTCTTGTATCATTTCTATATTGATATACTTAAAATATTTTATAAGGAAAATGTGAATTTTCACAATCATCATTTTTAGAACTATGGACAGTTGTGCACAATTCAGTTTGTAGATGGTAGATCTAGCGTTCTTTAACTGTCCAATGTGTTTCCCTGGTGGGTATTACTCTTCACTTCCTTCTATTCCCTGATTTCCCTTTCTTTGCCCGGTGTGTTTATTTTGTATGCATTTTTTGTAGCAATGTCGCTATATATCATGTTTAACACATTGGCATATTAATTGTTCTCCAATGCACAAATCTAAAATAAATATTTTTTCTTTTCTGAATATATAGGCAAACAATTATCTACCTGTCTAGGATGTCTATGATTGTTCTTTATGACTTGTTGTAAAATGAGGATTGGGTAATTGGGATAAAATTGTTGGCTGTCCATAAGTTGGAATATGCTCATCCATGTTAGGTGCATTATAGATTTTGAGCTAGTTAGGTATTGGATAGGAGTCTCCGTAGTGGGTTTGGTCTTCTGTATGTGATACCATGAATGAATATTTCTGTATAAATCATATATGTCAAACATAGCAATATAAATTTACATTTATTTCAAGAGAAAAATGATGAATTAAGAGCTCCACGCACAAGTCAATATACTTACATATTAGTCAGACATTCATGCGACTTACATTATACTTACTTATTAGTCAGATATTCATAAAAGAATATGATGATCATGTCAACGGTTATATTGTCTAGACTTATCACACCCATAATTAAGAACCAGAGGCAGGTTAAATGAAGGGAATTCCGAGACTCTTAACACCGGTAGCTAGGCACACATACGTAGGACACCGCATCTGTTGGTTCCCAATTCGTCCCCTCCATCACCCTCTATGTCTCCTTATTCCACCTCCCCTTTAGACACAATCCCACAGCCTAAACTTTTGCCAACCGGCGGTGATCTGGTGTGCAAAATCTGCATCCTTCGTATGTACTTTCCACAGTTTGATTTGATATATTTATACATTCTCTTAGTATAACATCGTTATTTGATATTAATAATTAAATCAATTGTAATCAAGGTTGGGTCGAACATCAGGAAGTTAATTTATGTAGCTTGCTTGTAGGGCTCAACACCCTAGAAATTCAGTATAGGGCGACACTCACCATTCCGAACTGGTTAGAGTCTCGCGCTACATTATTTGAGGTTCTGGCATGAGCACTTGGATGTTTACAACAAGAGAAAGTACAATAACACATTATTCTTATATTTTAACAAAGCAATACATCACACATATTAATGCGCTGATTATACAGAATAATTTTTTATTATTACATAGAATATAATTTTATTATCAATTGCTGTGGAAGGTCAAAATTTAATTAGTTGTGGTTGTCGGCATAAAACTAAGCTTGGAGCCAGTCCTATTTAAATTGGTAGTAATCAAGTTTGTGTCGAATGTCACACCACTTAATGTTAAGTTGCTTGGTTGTAGGGATTAACACACTAGAAAGTCAGTGTAGCATGACATTCACCATTCCCAACCGGTTCTAACATGGTTTACAACAAGAGAATGTAGAATAATACATTATTCATTTTGAATCAAATCAATACATCTTACATATTAATTTGCTAGCTCATCATACACAATAAATTTTATTATTACATAGAATAATTTTATTGCCAAACTTTTGTGGCAGATGAAACATGTAATTAGTTGTGGTTGTCGGCCCAGAACTGAGCTTGGAGCCAATCCACGGTCTTCTTCTCCACCTGAAAGGCCTTGGCGAGTACATCATCCGAGATCATAGGCTTTGATCCAAAGACAGCGTTGGCAATGGTAATGGCCCCTGGGTTTTGACTGCTAAGTGCAGCAATTGCCACCGCTGGCTTGTAAGGATTGGGGTTAAATTGGAAGTGGATGAGTCCTTGTGGGAAAACAAACACATCACCCTTGTTGAGCTCCTTGGTGAAGAGCTTGTTGTCAGTATTGGACGTGACGAAAGCAACGTAGAGTGTGCCCTCAAGCACGGTGAGGATCTCAGTTGCACGGGGGTGCGTGTGTGGTGGGTTCTCGCCTAGAGGTGCATAGTCGATGCGCGCTAGGGAGATGCCAAGCGTGTTGAGTCCAGCAATCTTCATGACATTGATCAAGGTCACGTTGGAACCAACCTTGCTCATCTTCGTGTCTCTCGGCACGTCGAGTTTGGCCGCCAGGAAGAAGTCCTCTGCTGTCACAGCCTTTGGGTCCTTGCAGACAAACCCATTAACTAGCACTGGATCAAAAGAAATCACAAAGTCATTTTAAGAATTAAGATTGATGATGATTGGCAGAACTGAGGATTCAAACTAATATGAATTGATGCAGGAATTAAATGCGTACCACGTGAGCTATTGTCTGCGACACAGAAGTCTTGGAGAGGGCCAGGATCGGAAGCTACCGCCTGCCATGAGATCAATGCAAGAATAGCAGTGAAGAGAAGGAAGCACGAGGAGGAGAACGAGGCCATTTTTGTGCTTGAGAAATCGATGTTGGATTCTCTTAGCTTTGTGTGCTTGGTATGTATGCAGTTGTAGCTGATACTCTATGTTGGGATCCTGCATGGATATATATAGCTCGCTTGCAGCGACCAGATGTAGCTGACCGAGTTCACAATCGTCACAAGTAATATCCAATGTAGATTGACATGGTCTATTGCGGAGCAGCTTGCCAATTCGTTCTAATTAACGTGTCTTGAGAACGCGGTTAAACTGGCCGGCCGGTTCTCCTCATGCATGCATGGTGTGTATATACAATTCAAGCTATTGTATGTGTATAGGTCAATATATGTCGATGGTAACAGGCCAACAATGACATTTTCAACGGCAAGACATATTCACCAACTAGCTAGCTTCCTCGTACGTACGTCATGCATGACACTGACACAACGTTACATAGGATCACCTTGATTTAATTAGTAGTAGCATGAAGATGAAATACTGGAATGAAGTATCACATCAGAACAACGTAGGCTTCTATGCCCACGTCATGTTATATATCTATCAACGAATGAATTGGGCAGTAGTCCTCCTGACATGCGGCTGAGTCTCTGGGGTACGACTTGCATGCATGCATCTGGCCGCTTGCTCTAAAAATTACCGGCGGACTTGGAGGCTAAACGTGCGATGACAATGAGGACGAACACAAGGGATTTTACAACAGTGCAGAAACACGGGAACAAATAACATTTCTGTGAATGCTTGCAAGTAAAATATGTTAGCTCTGGGTGATACTTTTGGTTTCAGCTTTGTTACCAGTTTGATATGCTGCTCCTTCTTGCAGGTATGGAAAGATGGTGTTATTGTTCGCTGAGACTTCCTTCATATTGGTGCTGAACATGACAAGCCAGAGGTTCTATCACTAGTGGAAAAAGGGCCTTTGGCCTGGACCCTTTAGTCCCGGCCGCAATCTGGGCCGGGACTAAAGACCCGGCCACGTCGCCCCAAAATCGCCTAGTCGCCCGGGAGGCTTTAGTCCCGGCCCGTAACGAGCCTTTAGTCCCGGTTTGAGACACGAACCGGGACTAAACCCTTTAGTCCCGGTTCGTGTCTCAAACCGGGACTAAAGGCCTCTGCCTATATATATGGCAGTAGCCCCTCTCCCCTCTTCCTTGTATTTTTCTAGGATAAAGGAGTGTGGGTGTGTGCTAGTTCTCCATTTCATTGCTATGCACTAGAGGTGTTTGTTGAAATGTGTGTTAGAGCGATGCCGCTTCAGTTCACCGAACACAACTACGATATGAGCTGCCCGAGCCACGCTTAAGCCTCTTCCTCTTTATTTCCACTTATTCTAAAAGGTTAGCAACTATATTTCCTCGTTTAGACCGTGCGGTACTAATTTTTAGGATCGTGATTGTGTTTGATATACTGTCGTATGACGCAGATGAGCCATCCATGGATGTACGGTGATCGACGCACAGCCGCTTACAGAGAAGGCGTGCATTCTTTTCGAGATGCGATCGATGCGAACAAGCATGGTGGTGGCTATATGTTTTGTCCATGTGTTGAATGTCGGAATGAGAAGGATTACACTTCCTCAAGAGTCATTCAGAGCCACCTGCTTCGGTCCGGTTTTATGTCGGGCTATAATGTTTGGACCAAGCACGGAGAAAGAGGGGTTATGATGGAAGACGGCGATGAAGAAGAAGAGAACGATGATGACAACTACCGATCTATGTTCCCTGAGTATGCTGATACCGCAATGGAAGACAATGAAGAAGAAGATCAGGGTGAAGAACGGGAACCAGATGAGCCCGCTGATGATCTTGGCCGGGTCATTTCTGATGCACGGTGAGGCTGCGACACAGAAAAGGAGAGGTTGCAGTTCGAGCAGATGTTACAGGACCACAACAAATTGTTGTACCCAACTTGTGAAGATGGCCAAAAGAAGCTGGGTAGCACACTGGAATTGCTGAAGTGGAAGGCAGAGACCGGTGTGACTGACTTGTCATTCGAAAAGTTGCTGGTACTGATGAAGAAGATGCTTCCAAGAAAGAACGAATTGCCCGCCAGCACGTACGAAGCAAAGAAGCTTATCTGCCCTCTAGGATTAGACGTGCAGAAGATACATGCATGCCCTAATGACTGCATCCTCTACCGCGGTGAGAAGTACGAGAATATGGATAAATGCCCGGTATGTACTGCATTGCGGTATAAGATCAGAAAAGATGACCCTGGTGATATTGAGGGCGAGCCACCCAGGAAGAGGGTTCCTGCCAAGGTGATGTGGTATGCTCCTATAATACCACGGTTGAAACATCTGTTCAGAAATAAAGATCATGCGAAGTTGTTGCGATGGCACATGGAAGATCGTATGAAAGACGACAAGTTGAGGCACCCCACTGATGGTCGGCAGTGGAGAAAAATCGAGAGAGAGTTCCCGAGATTTGCAGGTGACACAAGGAACTTATGGTTTGGTCTAAGTACAGATGGCATGAATCCTTTTGGGGAGCAGATTTGCAGTCACAGCACCTGGCCCGTTACTCTATGTATCTACAACCTTCCTCCTTGGTTGTGCATGAAGCGGAAGTTCATTATGATGCCAGTGCTTATCCAAGGTCCAAAGCAACCCGACAACGACATTGATGTGTACCTTAGGCCATTAGTTGATGAACTTTTACAGCTGTGGGCCGAACCAGGTGTACGTGTGTGGGACGAGCACAAACAAGAGGAATTTGACCTTCGAGCGTTGCTTTTCGTAATCATCAATGATTGGCCTGCTCTTAGTAACATTTCAGGACAGTCAAACAAGGGATACAATGCATGCACGCACTGTTTTGGATCAGACAGAAAGTATATATCTGGACAAATGTAGGAAGAATGTGTACCCGTACAATCGTCGTTTTCTTCTGCCCAAGCATCCCTTAAAGAAAAAAGGCAAGCATTTCAATGACAAGGCAGAACCCCGGGGGAAGCCTGTCACCCGTACTGGTGCTGAAGTATTTGATATGGTCAAAGATTTAAAAGTAATCTTTGGAAAGGGTCCTGGCATCCAACCTGTTCCTAACGGCCCTGATAAGCGCGCACCCATGTGGAAGAAGAAATCTATATTTTGGGAGCTACCCTATTGGGAAGTCCATGAGGTCCGCTCTGCAATCGACGTGATGCACCTGACGAAGAATCTCTACGTGAATATTCTAGGCTTCCTGGGCTTGTATGGGAAGTCAAAAGATACACCGGAAGCACGGGAGGACCAGGAACGTCATAAAGGAAGAGATGGCATGCATCCAGGGCAGTTTCAAGGGCGTGCCAGCTACGCTCTTACCAAGGAAGAGAAGGAAATCTTCTTTGAAGTCCTTTTCAGTATCAAGGTCCCGACTGGCTTCTCGTCGAATATAAAGGAAATCGTAAATATGAAAGACAAAAAATTCCAAAACCTAAAGTCTCATGACTGCCACGTGCTTATGACGCAATTGCTTCTGGTTGCATTGAGGGGAATTCTACCGGAAAATGTTCGCCTGGCAATTGTGAAGGTATGTGCATTCCTCAATGCAATTTCTCAGAAGGTAATCGATCGAGAAAGTCTATCAGGGTTACAGATTGATGTGGTCCAATGTCTGGTTAGCTTCGAGTTGTTGTTCCCGCCATCCTTCTTCAATATAATGACACACCTCCTAGTTCACCTAGTCGAAGAGATTAGAATTCTCGGTCCTGTGTTTCTACACAATATGTTCCCCTTCGAGAGGTTCATGGGAGTCTTAAAGAAATATGTTTGTAACCGTGCTAGGCCAGAAGGAAGCATCTCCAAGGGCTATGGAACAGAGGAGGTCATTGAGTTTTGTGTGGACTTTCTTCCTGACCTTAAGCCGATTGGTGTTCCTGAATCTCGGTATGAGGGTAGGCTGATAGGAAAAGGCACACTAGGAAGGAAAGCAAAAGTATGTATGGACGGGCATTCTTTCTCTCAAGCACACTACACAGTTCTACACAATTCCACCGTGGTGACTCCGTATATCGTGAGACACAAGAATATTCTACGCTCCGAAAACCCGGGGAAGGCTGACTCTTGGATTAAAGGGGAACACGAGAAGACTTTTGGCAGTTGGTTGCAGAGACATCTCATGAATGACGACACTGTTGTAGATCAGCTGTACTATTTGGCCAGGCCACCATCTTCAACTATATGTACTTTCCAAGGGTACGAGATAAATGGGAATACATTTTACACGGTTGCCCAAGATAAAAAGAGCACCAACCAAAACAGTGGTGTCCGCTTTGATGCAACAGACGAGAATGGGCACTGTTTGGAAACATATTACGGATACATAGAGGAGATATGGGAACTTGACTATGGACCTACTTTTAAGATCCCTTTGTTTCGGTGCAAATGGGTGAAGCTAATAGGAGGCGGGGTAGTTGTAGACCAAAAGTACGGCATGACAACAGTGGATCTCAACAATCTTGCGTACATGGATGAACCATTCGTCCTAGCCAACGATGTCGCTCAGGTTTTCTATGTGAAGGACATGTCTACAAAAACGAGAAAAAGAAATCAGCAAAAGAAGATATTGTCCGATGAGCCAAAGCGCCACATAGTTTTTTCAGGTAAAAGAAACATCGTGGGAGTAGATGACAAGACAGACATGTCAGTAGATTATAATAAGTTTCATGAAATTCTGCCCTTCAAAGTAAAAATTGACCCAAGCATCCTACTGAATGATGAAGATTCTCCATGGCTACGACCCAGAAGAAAACAGAAATAATAGATAGGAATGTTGGTGCAATAATGTAATAATGTATTAAACCTTTTATGTAATGCATGTATGAAATGTACTAAACCTTTATTTAAGGAGCATGCATGTATGACAACCTTTAGTCCCGGCTGGAGGGTGCAACCGAGACTAAAGCTGTCGGCAGGATAAGGACGCATGGGTAACCTTTAGTCCTGGCTGGAGGGTGCAACCGAGACTAAAGCTGTCGGCAGGATAAGGACGCATGGGTAACCTTTAGTCCCGGTTGGTGGGTGCAACCGAGACTAAAGTTGTCGGTAGGATAAGGATGCATGGGTGGATGCCCTGCTCGATGAGATAAAGCATGTAGCGCATGACGCCCCTATCGGAGGAACAAGACAAAAGAAGAAGCGGCGCCGTGCCTATAAAAGGAGCATCGATACGCCATGGCAAGCACAGCTCGAAGGCAGGGAGAGTTTTATCCCCATGGATGGAGGAAAGGGTTGGGAAATCTCCCGTGGCAGAGCTTCTCAAAAATGTCATTGGTGCTCACGCCCTACGGCATCTTCGGATGCTCTGCCTCGGAAACATTTCCCTGCAAGCCCGTGAAAGACTCCATCTCCTCTAACAGTTATGGAGGAAAGGGTTGGGAAATCTCCCGTGGCGGAGCTTCTCGAAGATGTCGTTGGTGCTCACGCCCTACGACATCTTCAGAAGCTCCGCCTCGAAAAAAATTCCCTGCAAGCTCGTGAAAGACTCCATCTCCTCTAACAGTATTGCGTAAAGGGTTGGGAAATCTCCCGTGGCGGAGCTTCTCGAAGATGTCGTTGGTGCTCACGCCCTACGGCATCTTCGGAAGCTCCGCCTCGGAAAAATTTCCCTGCAAGCCCGTGAAAGACTCCATCTCCTCTAACTGTTTTGGAGGAAAGGGTTGGGAAATCTCCCGTGGCAGAGCTTCTCGAAGATGTCGTTGGTGCTCACGCCCTACGGCATCTTCGGAAGCTCCGCCTCGGAAAAATTTCCCTGCAAGACCATGAAAGACTCCATCTCCTCTAACTGTTTTGGAGGAAAGGGTTGGGAAATCTCCCGTGGCGGAGCTTCTCGAAGATGTCGTTGGTGCTCACGCCCTACGGCATCTTCAGAAGCTCCGCCTCGGAAAAATTTCCCTTGAAAATGGAAAAATAGTTATTCAATTCTAAAATATACATAGTTTTGTCCAATTCTAAAATATACATTAGTTATTCAATTCAAAATTAAAAATTCATATTTGAAATGAAAATCTGAAAAAAAATCAGCCTTTGCCGCGCATTTATTACCCCTTTAGTCCCGGCTGGATCCACCAACCGGGACTAAAGGGGGGGGGGCTCGGGCGCGATCTGAAACCGCCCCCCAAACCCTTTAGTCCCGGCTGGTGGCTTCAACCGGGACTAAAGGGGGGCCTTTAGTCCCGGTTGAAGCCACCAACCGGGACTAAAGGGGGGGTATAAAAGCCCGCCCCTCCTCCTTCTTCCCCCTCTCACGCACTTAGCGAAAATTTCGACGGAGCGTGAGGAGTAACCGACGCCGATCGTTGTGGTCGGATCAATCTGTGGTCGCCGTCGAGCCCGCCGTCAAGCCCGCCGTCGCCGTCCGAGCGCCGCCGCCTCCCGAGCTCACCGCCCCCGCGACTCACCGCCCTCGTGCGCCCCCCCGAGCTCACCGCCCCCACGACTGGCCGCCCCCGAGCGCGCGCCGCCGGCCCTGACTCACCGCCCCGGTCACCGCCCCCGATCGAGCTCGCCGCCGACGCCCCTGCTGCAAGCCGGCCGCGCCTTCCCTGTAGGTAAGAAAATTAGGTTAATTAGAATTTAGAGTTAGAATTTAGTTAGAATTAGTTAGTATTTAGTTAGAATTAGGGTTAGAATTTAGGGTTAGAATTAGTTTGTATTTAGTTAGGGTTATATTATTTAGTTATTAGGGTTAGAATTTATTTAGTTAGGGTTATATTATTTAATTAGTTAGGGTTATATTAGAATTTAGGGTTAGTATTTAGTTAGTATTTATTTAGGGTTATATTATTTAGTTAGTATTTAGTTAAGGTTATATTATTTAGTTAGGGTTAGTGTTATTTAGTTAGGGTTAGTATTATTTAGTTAAGGTTATATTATTTAGTTAAGGTTATATTATTTAGTTAAGGTTATATTATTTAGTTAGAGTTATTATTTAGTTAGGGTTAGTATTTAGTTAGGGTTATATTATTTAGTTAGGGTTATTATTTAGTTAGTGTTATTATTTAGTTAGGGTTAGAATTTATTTAGTTAGGGTTAGTAGTTAGGGTTAGTATTTAGAAAAAAGTGTTAGGGTTATTATTTAGTTAGGGTTAGAATATATTGACCAACTACTTAGTTTCTTTTTGAATCGTCTTTTCGAATTTTGTTAGGTTAATTGTTAGCACTTTAATTGTTATGGTATTTTGCAGAAACTATGGATCCACATAGCAAGAACCTAGAAGAGGAAGAACTTCTCGAAGATATAATCAAAGACGCCCCCGACGTTGAACCAGCTGAATCTCCGTCGTCATATCTGAACCCCTCCGGAGATGGAATGGAGGTCGACCAACACGAAGATGAAGCCGACGGGGCAGGAGATAGCTCCGATGGCGGAGAAGGTGATAGCTCCACTGATGGAGAAGCCGGTGGAGAAATAACAAAGTCCGGCGAGGTATATATATGAAGTTCGGCAATCACTTGTAATATGTGAAAAATATTGGAGATAGCTCTATATTGTATACATATACATTAATTTGACGAATGTTTCTCCCTCTTAGGCCTCCACATCGAGCAAAGCTACGAAACGAGGCCCGACCAAAAAGTTGGATGCACGGACGCATTACACCTTTGAGGTGATATTGCCTACGGGCGAACCCAAGCTTCCTAAGAATGCTGCTGACACATTCAAGAAGCAATGCAGAGTTCTCGTTAGGGATCACGTCCCGATCAGCGTTCGGGAGTGGAACAAGCGCAAAGGGGCAGCCGATAGTGACTATGTCGCCGAAAGGTACAAAGATAGTCTTTGGAATGATCTCATGGCACATTTCAACCTGCCAGAATGTGAGAATGAAGACGCCGCAAAAAAACTGAGGGCCAAAGTTAAGCAGTGGACTCTAAAGAAGATGGCCGAACTGTTCCCGACGTGGAAGAAGAAACTATGGAAAAACTATCTGAAGACAAAGAAAGTGCCAGTATTCGAGGGGTATCTAGCCAAGCAGGCGAATCACTGGAAGGCATTTCAGGAGTACAAGGAGTCAAAAGATGCCAAGGCATTATCAGAAAAGAACAAGAAAAATGCCGACAAGAAGAAATATCACCACACGCTGGGGCCAGGGGGCTATGAGACTGTCATCCCAAAGTGGGATAAGAAAGAACAAGATATGCTAGCTAAAGGGATCATACCTGAACCCATCCGTGATGAGTGGGAATTGAGAGCAAGAAATTGGTTCCTTGCGTATGGTGGTTCGTACGACGAAGAAACAGGGGACCTTATCTGCAGTGACGGTCTTAGGATTCCCAGGGAAAATTGGAAAAAAATAGTGAAAGAAATTAAAGAGGGAAAAAGACAGTTCACTCCAGATAGAGAGAAAGATTTGCTCACACTGGTCCTCGGCAATGACGAACATGGAGGACGAATGCGAGGCTTTGGTCCTTCTTACCCGTGGTGGCTTGGGTTTTCCAGAGACCAAGACACTTACAGAAGCCGAGCGAGAGCAAAGAAGCGATAGCAGGATGAGGAAAATGACAAGTTCAACCAGTTGCTTGCCAGGCTTAACGAGCAACAGCAGCAGATTGACGAACTTAGAGGAGTAGTGCGCCAGGAAGATCATGCACTCGATATTACCGCCGCCCCATCTAAGCGGAAAAGCAGCGTGGCTGAATCTGAGGCCCCGACCGACTGATGCACGAAGAATGATAGAGGGCGGTCCCGGCTACCCCGTGGATAGAATCAAGGAGTCAACATCATGTGAACTCCATCAGAGAATCAAGAACATATCCATGAAGGTGGCCATCGGACAAGCTTTACCTTCTGGCCCTGATGTACGCTGGCATGGCCGTGAGATTCCAGCTGGCTATGCTAAAGTCGGGGTGGATAAAATCGTGTCGGGGTTTCATGATATGGAGCTCGACATAGCTGGACCCGAAGATGAGAGGACACTCGGAGAAGTACTAGGTGGAGTCATCCTATGGGACAAGAACTACATCAAGCTTCCAGGCTCGGCCCCAAGGACAACACCGCCTCTGAGTCATCGTAGGTCACGTACACCTCCATCACCTCCAAGCCCTCCACATGACGACGGCCACCACAACACGAGTCCATCTCGATCACCGCCGCCGGACTTGGGTCGGCCATCTCCACCGCCGCCCGCTAAGGATACTAAGCAGAAGCGTGCCAGCAAGAACGCTCCGTCGATGAGTTCTAAGCGACAGAGCTCCCCAAAGCGCAAACTGTCGCCCCTCCCAAAGGTACCTCATGCTAATCTTCCCATCAGACCTTATGATCGTACCCCCGAGGAAAACGCCAGGATAGCAAAGGAACATTATGATGCGCAGATGAAAAAGAAGGAACCCGAGCCCCGCCCGGAATACACCGAGAAACAAATAGCATATGCAAAATACTTACTGAACCTTCCATCACAGTATAACCTGCACCATAAGCCTGACGACTATACACGCGCATTGCAAAAGGAAGGGAAAAAGAGCAGATCACGTGCAAGTGCAAGTGGGAGCAAATCAAGTTCAACTACAAGCAAAAAAAGATCAGACGTTCCTCAGCTTGGACAACAGGCCAAACAATCGATCCCACCCCTCAGGGTGTTACCCGAGAATGTTCCCTCTCTGGTGCAGAGGCAAGATTTGGAATTAGCAAAGAAGTGGGCGGCTGAATGGGGTATAAGTGTTGAAGACATTCTGGCTTCCCAAAACAACAGGTTACCCAAGGCTGTGGTAGCCTGATGTCTACGCACTTCTATTCTTGTAGACACTTGTTGGGCCTCCAAGTGCAGAGGTTTGTAGAACAGCAGCAAGTTTCCCTTAAGTGGATCACCCAAGGTTTATCGAACTCAGGGAGGAAGAGGTCAAAGCTATCCCTCTCAAGCAACCCTGCAATTACGATACAGAAAGTCTCTTGTGTCCCCAACACACCCAATACACTTGTCAAATGTATAGGTGCACTAGTTCGGCGAAGAGATAGTGAAATACAAGTGGTATAGATGATTATAAGTAGCAAACGTGATGTGAAATAAATATCGCTGCAAGCAAACAAGTAACAAAATAGCAAGTAAACGGTATGCAAAGCTTGGAAACAAGGCCTAGGGATCATACTTTCACTAGTGGACACACTCCCAACAATATAACATGACTGAACAAATAACTTCTCTTTGCTAAGGCACTCTGAATTACTCTCCTATTGAATAACACTAATCATTGTGTAGTGGCTACAGAAGCACCCCTTAAAGTTCATCAAGTACTTGACAAACACCACTCATAGAGATATCCAAATCAAATCACAATTCAAGATAGAAATCATTGCAACTTAGACCAAGTACTAACACGGTGCACACACTGTCACCATTACACCATGAAAGGAGGAATAGATCACTCAAACTATCATAGCAATAATTATTCTCATAATCCACAAGAGATCACAATCATAGCCTAAACCAAGTACCACCATGATGCATGCACTGTCACCGTTACACCAAGGCAGGAGGAATAGATTACTTTAACAATCACCACTAGAGTACACATAATATCTGAATAATAACATCTACTTGTTCAACATGATACAAAGCTCACGATCACATAAAGATCACATCATGGGAGAGAGAGGTGAACCACATAGCTACCGGTAGAGCCCTTAGCCCCGGGGATGAACTACTCCCTCCTCATCATAGGAGACAGCAAGGTCGATGGAGATGGCGGTGAGGTCGATGGAGACGGCAGAGACGGCGATGGAGACCGATGGAGATGGCTCCGGGGGCACTTCCCCGTCCCGGCAGGGTGCCGGAACAGAGACTTCTGTCCCCCGAAATTCGTCGGCGATGGCGGCGGAGCTGCGGAACTCTTTCTGGAAAATTGCCGAATCCTCTAGGGTTTTCCGTCCCGAGGCTTTATATAGGCGAAGGGGCGTCGCGAGAGGGCAGCCAGGGGCTCCTCACACATGGGTGGCGCGGCCAGGGCCTGGGCCGCGCCACCCTAGTGTGAAGGCAGGCCCTGGCCCCTCTCCGGCTCTCTTTCGGATGTCTGGATGCTCCCGGGAAAAATAAGACTTCTGGCTTTGGTTTCGTCCAATTCCAAGAATATTTCCTGTGTATCACTTCTGAAACACAAAAACAGCAGAAAACAGGGAACTGACACTGTGGCATTTTGTCAATAGGTTAGTTCCGGAAATCGCATAAAAACGCCACGAAGTGTAACGAAACATTAGGCAAATGGTGTAAAAACAAGCATGGAGCATCAAAAATTATAGATACGTTTGAGACGTATCAAGCATCCCCAAGCTTAACTCCTGCTCGTCCTCGAGTAGGTAAGTGATAACAAAAGAATAATTTTTGAGGTGACATGCACCTACACAAACTTGATCATATATGTAAGCATTTGTGAGCTGGGATCATAAGAACTTAAAACATGGGCATGAAAGATATGATCTTGATAGAAGAAACTTAGCAACCATGTTATAAACATGCAAATGAACACAAACAAAAGATCATGAAAATGAAATAATGAAAGTCAAACGTGTGTTCAAATCATAAGGAAAAACATACAAGTGGTTTTCAGCTTGTCCTTAATAGAGAGCAAAACATAAATGCATAGGACACCTTCAAGTTTAAGAGGGTGACTAGATACAAGTAATTTAAGAACAAGTGAAACCAACAATATGAATCAATCAATGAAAACTTTGGGACAATGCACATTATACTAAGAATGACAACTATGCTCTCTTAATGGTGCATAAAGATAGAAGGTGGTGACTCAACATAAAAGTAGAAGAAAGGCCCTTCGCAGAGGGAAGCAGTGATTGCAAGTTTTATAACCTTCAAAAATTATGGTACTTACCGGCTTTGAGCTCTCATTGCCCCCATCATAAGCATCTTGAATGGTTAAAGTTAATGCGAGAACAATTATGATGCATATGCTTGACAAATCATAAGTTGAAAACCTCGTGCCCCGTGAATACGAGTACCCAAACCTCATGCTACTTTACTTAGAGTCCCAAGCAAGGCTCTTGTCATTGTAAGTATATGCATATCATTGAGAACCGCCAATGGGGTACCTCCGTGCCCGATGACATGGAACAAGCCCACAGCAAAATGACAGGACAAGCAGACAATGAACACCTCGACATCTCTTTTATTTGCCTTTTGTTTAGCTTTTTATTGTGAGATGCGTCGTCGTATGTTCACCATGGGTATGCTGCAAATTTCCACCATGAATTATGCATGGCTTAGATTGGCGGCCCGGCGTTTCCCTAACACATATACAAACTCTATGATCCCCACAAGATTCCCAATTCATTTCACACCGCGGGCATCCATAAACAAAAGATCACGATATCAACTCAAATAAGAAGTGCAATGTTGAAAGCTTGCCCCATGACAGCATGGCTGGGCTAGAATCCAACTTACAACTTGCAAGCATAACAACTCAACATAAGAGACCACAATGTCAAATTTTTAAGAACAGGAAAAAGTAAAGTGTGCATTCCGGTTCGTGAGAGCTTTACTGACCGAATTTCGCATAACACTGGTAAGAGTTTAATTTGAAGAGAAAATAAAAGCAAGTCAAATTTACTTGGAATAGCAAATTGCTAGTAGGTATGTATGGTGGACACTTTGGAAAACTTTGGATTTTAGGAGTTGGATGCACGAGTAGAGCTCATACTCAGTACAAAATGAGGGCTAGCAAAAGACTGGGAGCGACCAACTAAGAGAGCAATAACGGCCATAATCATGCAAAGCGACAAAGCGACATTAAAAGGAGCATAAGATGGCATCAAAAGTCAAAAACTAAATGATCATAGAGGCTATTGGCAATTTTGTATGAGTCTAACATGTGTGAGCATGCGCCAAGTCAACCCAAATAAAGCATCAAGGAGAAAACCAAAATAATGCTTCCAAATAATTAAAACAACGCATGATTTTTTCAAAGGCTCATTAAGCAATCTCAGTTATTTGAGACAAGTCATGCTACAGCAAAACCACTAAGAATACTATCAAAAAGACATCAAACACGACATGCAAAAGCCTAAGCCGCAGTCTACACAAGCTCCTTTTTGTACCACTTTTTTGCATAAAGCTTTTTCTCTTTTCCAACACCATTTGAAATTTTTATAAACACCTCTTTTGATAAAAACCAATAAAAACCAGAGGCAAAAAAAAACACCTTGATGCAAAGATAAAATAAGATCTGAACAAAAATTAAGGCAAAAAATGCAAGCTAAACGCAGTAGCAGAAAAAGAGAACACTCATTGAACGATAAGAGTGAAAACTAGAGTGTTCTTGGCAAATGAAAAGCGAGTTCATCTCCTCCAAAAGAAACATGATGTGATCTAACCATTTATTGCAGCAAACAAAACTAAACTAACTAAGAAAACTAAAACAACTGACGCTCTAAGAAAAACACATAGTGCATAAAGCAATAAAAATATAGTGTCTTGAAAGGTGACTTGATTTTTGCCGATGAAGAAGGGGTGCCTCGGGGGCATCCCCAAGCTTTGACGCTTATACTTCTTGGATATTTCTTGGGGTGATGCATGGGCATCCCCAAGCTTGAGCTTTTGTCCATTCTTCAACTCATCTCATCATTCTCCAATCCCTACACTTGAAAACTTCCTTCATACAAAACTGAACACAATTCTATTAGCAACATTAGTGTAGGCATAACATATAATCAACCTCTTTTTGCTTCAGGTTTCAACCCAAAACCACCACATATATAGCAAATACTACTGTAGCAACTTCCCCAAAAGTTCCATGATCAAAAGAACTCAAAAAGAAAGCGAGAAAGCGGCAAACACAAATATTGGCAGAAATCTGTCAAAACAGAACAGCTGACAAAGGTCGAATTTTTGAGGGGTTTTCTGTTGCTCAAATCAAAAAGTGTTCAACTAATGAAAGTTTTGATATAACCTGGGGCATATGCACAAGAAATCGCAGGTCCAAAAGATAAACAGATAATTTATACGAATTTTTACGGTGCAGCACCGAAAACAGTTTCAGGACAGCAACATCCCCAAATCTTTACCTCACTCAAATTAGAGGCTTCTCTTGGCACAAAAACGAAATAAACAAGATAAGGAGCGGTCATTACAGTAGTAATGACTTCCAAGACTCAAATAAAAGAAAAAGTACTGAAAATAAACAATGGGTTATCTCCCAAGAGTGCTTTTCTTTAACGCCTTTGAGCTAGGCGCAGTAATTTGCAAAGATGCTCATGTGGGCGCCATATAAGAGCTTGAGGCAAAGGTGCCATATAAGAACTTAAAGCAATAGAGAGCATCAAAAAGCAAATGTGAAAGACATTTATATCTGAACCACTTCCTATGCATAGGAGTCTTGTAAGAAAATAAATCAACGAGGCACATAGTAGCAAGCATGGATAGATAAAACAAGTGTCACTTCAAGATTTGCAACATAAAGAGGGGAAACTTAATATTGTTGAGATCCATCAAACCATGTTTCCCTCTCTCATAATAACTTTCAGTAGCATCATGAATAGAACTAACAATATAACTATCACATAAAACATCCCTATCATGAGCCACATGCATAAAAGAATTAATACTCACCACAGGAACAATAGTAGTACGAGCAGATTCAACAGAATAATTATTCTCATCACCATAATCATCATAAATAGGAGGCATATTGTAATCATAACTAATTTTATCCTCAATAGTAGGTGAACTGAAAATATTATACTCATCATCATAGCCATCATAAACTAGAGGTTTAGTATCATCACAAGCTAGAGAGCAACTATTTTGCAAAGCATATTCTTCAAACATATCATCATAAGAAGGAACATCACATATGGGAGATAAAATATCATCAGAGCAAACTTTCTCCACTAAAGCTGGGGAACTAAAAATATCATGCTTAACAAAACCAGCTTTCCCAAGCTTAGACTTTTCTATAGCATTAGCAATAACGGTGTTCAAAGCATTCATACTAATAACACTATTAGCATGCAAATTAAGCTCCAAAGGTTTTTCAATTTTCTCTTCAAACACTTCATATCTAAACTTAGGAAAAATACTACAGAACTCTTTGTTTTCCATTAAGCCTAACTAGTGAAAATAAAAATAAGAAACAAAAAGATGTAATTGCAGAATCTAAAGGAAATAACTCCAAGCACTCACACAGGAGGATGCGAGTACCTTTTACCTTACCTCCCCGGCAACGGTGCCAGAAAAGGGCTTGATGTCTACGCACTTCTATTCTTGTAGATACTTGTTGGGCCTCCAAGTGCAGAGGTTTGTAGAACAGCAGCAAGTTTCCCTTAAGTGGATCACCCAAGGTTTATCGAACTCAGGGAGGAAGAGGTCAAAGCTATCCCTCTCAAGCAACCCTGCAATTACGATACAGAAAGTCTCTTGTGTCCCCAACACACCCAATACACTTGTCAAATGTATAGGTGCACTAGTTCGGCAAAGAGATAGTGAAATACAAGTGGTATAGATGATTATAAGTAGCAAACGTGATGTGAAATAAATATCGCTGCAAGCAAACAAGTAACAAAATAGCAAGTAAACGGTATGCAAAGCTTGGAAACAAGGCCTAGGGATCATACTTTCACTAGTGGACACACTCCCAACAATATAACATGACTGAACAAATAACTTCTCTTTGCTAAGGCACTCTGAATTACTCTCCTATTGAATAACACTAATCATTGTGTAGTGGCTACAGAAGCACCCCTTAAAGTTCATCAAGTACTTGACAAACACCACTCATAGAGATATCCAAATCAAATCACAATTCAAGATAGAAATCATTGCAACTTAGACCAAGTACTAACACGGTGCACACACTGTCACCATTACACCATGAAAGGAGGAATAGATCACTCAAACTATCATAGCAATAATTATTCTCATAATCCACAAGAGATCACAATCATAGCCTAAACCAAGTACCACCATGATGCACGCACTGTCACCGTTACACCAAGGCAGGAGGAATAGATTACTTTAACAATCACCACTAGAGTACACATAATATCTGAATAATAACATCTACTTGTTCAACATGATACAAAGCTCACGATCACATAAAGATCACATCATGGGAGAGAGAGGTGAACCACATAGCTACCGGTAGAGCCCTTAGCCCCGGGGATGAACTACTCCCTCCTCATCATAGGAGACAGCAAGGTCGATGGAGATGGCGGTGAGGTCGATGGAGACGGCGGAGACGGCGATGGAGACCGATGGAGATGGCTCCGGGGGCACTTCCCCGTCCCGGCAGGGTGCCAGAACAGAGACTTCTGTCCCCCGAAATTCGTCGGCGATGGCGGCGGAGCTGCGGAACTCTTTCTGGAAAATTGCCGAATCCTCTAGGGTTTTCCGTCCCGAGGCTTTATATAGACGAAGGGGCGTCGCGAGAGGGCAGCCAGGGGCTCCTCACACATGGGTGGCGCGGCCATGGCCTGGGCCGCGCCACCCTAGTGTGAGGGCAGGCCCTGGCCCCTCTCCGGCTCTCTTTCGGATGTCTGGATGCTCCCGGGAAAAATAAGACTTCTGGCTTTGGTTTCGTCCAATTCCGAGAATATTTCCCGTGTATCACTTCTGAAACACAAAAACAGCAGAAAACAGGGAACTGGCACTGTGGCATTTTGTCAATAGGTTAGTTTCGGAAATCGCATAAAAACGCCACGAAGTGTAACGAAACATTAGGCAAATGGTGTAAAAACAAGCATGGAGCATCAAAAATTATAGATACGTTTGAGACGTATCATAGCCCCTAAGCCGCAGTTTGTCATGGGAGCGCCTTTGGTCAGCAAAGATAAGTTTGATGATCTTCCAACAAATATGCGTTACTTGCATACATGGTACTTAAGTGAAGCAAAGAATGGGAGAACGATGATCGTGGCGCGTGTCCCACGGGAGTACTACGGCCGTCCCAAAGACATCCATATCGACTTTGATGAACTCTTCCAGATGTACAATTGCGACGCCCTCGACAAATCTCTTATGAGTTGCTATTGTCTGTAAGTTTTTCAATTCGTTGTCTACATATAACTTGTTCAGTTATTTCAGTTCATTGTCTATATATAACTTGTTCAGTTCTGACTTGTACTCTATTATGCAGAATAAAGATTCTGGAATGTAAAACTAGGAACATCATAAATATTGGGTTTATTGACCCAGATAAAATACATATAAAGACGCTAACTGATAAGCCCAAGGAGACGGAGGAAAACCTTCTTAGGTTTCTAACAGATCAAAATTACTGTGACCACATACTGTTTCCATACAACTTCAAGTGAGGGTCTTACTCTGTTGTGTCCATTCACTTATAAGTGTAATTGATAAGTTACTGACATATATATATATACATGTGCAGCTACCACTGGATTCTGTTGGACATTCAAATTGATAAGGGAAGAGTTGATGCCTTCGACCCATTATCGAGACCCTTGGAACAGTTCCAAAGCCTGCAAGACATGCTCCAAGGGTAATTTCAATCATTCTTGCGCTCTATCGGTCTCTTTCGATGATTTTCTGATATATCAAGTAATGAAAAACTTAGCAAATCATTTTCCTTGTCGGGCAGGGTTTGGAAGCGGTTCAAGTGCGTGACTGACGGTATCGAGCATGAGAAGCTGACCTTTAGAGCGGCTCAGGTAAGTAGTAGTATGATATACTTCTATTTTCAATACATTTATGATGCTAGATTATTATTTTGATTATATTCTATTCTCGTAAAGTGCGACCAACAGCCACGGGGGACGCATCTATGTGGATACTACGTTTGCGAGTACATTCGCACGTTTACCTCTGAGCACAAGGATTACAGATACGACGTAAGCAATAAACATTCACACCTCTATTTTTACACGTCATTCTTTGTTATCATGATTGACATTCATATTCATCTCCTCTTCTTATATAGTACACGGCCATGCGGGAGAAGTACCTACCAGAGCAACGCGCGATTGCTGTTGCAGAGGAGCTAGCGGCCTTTCTGAGGACAGAAGCTATAGACGACAAAGGACGATTTAGTGTAGCTAGGGGTCATTACTGATGTTGGTCCATGTAATCGAATAGACGGGCTCTAGTCCCGATAATTCTGATCTCCATATAATTGTATATATATGCTCTCTTGTAAGATAAGTTAATCTTATATATATATGCATAAACATGTATATTTAGAATTATACGAAAACTAATTCCCGAACACCAAACAAGGCACCAAACGAGGCATCACGTTAATCCTCCGAACACCTAAACCCTAAAACCCTAAAACGCTAAAATAAACAAAATCTGCAGAAAATCTTTAGTCCCGGTCTATGTTACGACCCGGGACTAAAGGGCCTGCCCCTGAGGGCGCTCCCAGGCGCCCACGTGGAGCTCCTTTGGTCCCGGCTTGGAACAGGGCCAGGACTAAAGGTTAGGCCTTTAGTCCCGCCTCTTTGGTCCCGGTTGGAGAACCGGGACTAAAGTCCCTTACGGGCCGGGACTATAGGCCCTGTCCCCACTAGTGTATCAAGTTCGCTATGCTTGGTGTCTTTCTTTGAGTAAGCAGTTCTTGTATCATTTCTATATTGATATACTTAAAATATTTTATAAGGAAAATGTGAATTTTCACAATCATCATTTTCAGAACTATGGACAGTTCTGCACAATTCAGTTTGTAGATGGTAGATCTAGCGTTCTTTAACTGTCCAATGTGTTTCCCTGGTGGGTATTACTCTTCACTTCCTTCTGTTCCCTGATTTCCCTTTCTTTGCCCGGTGTGTTTATTTTGTATGCATTTTTTGTAGCAATGTCGCTATATATCATGTTTAACACATTGGCATATTAATTGTTCTCCAATGCACAAATCTAAAATAAATATTTTTTCTTTTCTGAATATATAGGCAAACAATTATCTACCTGTCTAGGATGTCTATGATTGTTCTTTATGACTTGTTGTAAAATAAGGATTGGGTAATTGGGATAAAATTGTTAGCTGTCCATAAGTTGGAATATGCTCATCCATGTTAGGTGCATTATAGATTTTGAGCTAGTTAGGTATTGGATAGGAGTCTCCGTAGTGGGTTTGGTCTTCTGTATGTGATACCATGAATGAATATTTCTGTATAAATCATATATGTCAAACATAGCAATATAAATTTACATTTATTTCAAGAGAAAAATGATGAATTAAGAGCTCCACGCACAAGTCAATATACTTACATATTAGTCAGACATTCATGCGACTTACATTATACTTACTTATTAGTCAGACATTCATAAAAGAATATGATGATCATGTCAACGGTTATATTGTCTGGACTTATCACACCCATAATTAAGAACCAGAGGCAGGTTAAATGAAGGGAATTCCGAGACTCTTAACACCGGTAGCTAGGCACACATACGTAGGACACCACATCTGTTGGTTCCCAATTCGTCCCCTCCATCACCCTCTATGTCTCCTTATTCCACCTCCCCTTTAGACACAATCCCACAGCCTAAACTTTTGCCAACCGGCGGTGATCTGGTGTGCAAAATCTGCATCCTTCGTATGTACTTTCCACAGTTTGATTTGATATATTTATAAATTCCCTTAGTATAACATCGTTATTCGATATTACTAATTAAATCAATTGTAATCAAGGTTGGGTCGAACATCAGGAAGTTAATTTATGTAGCTTGCTTGTAGGGCTCAACACCCTAGAAATTCAGTATAGGGCGACACTCACCATTCCGAACTGGTTAGAGTCTCGCGCTACATTATTTGAGGTTCTGGCATGAGCACTTGGATGTTTACAACAAGAGAAAGTACAATAACACATTATTCTTATATTTTAACAAAGCAATACATCACACATATTAATGCGCTGATTATACAGAATAATTTTTTATTATTACATAGAATATAATTTTATTATCAATCGCTGTGGAAGGTGAAAATTTAATTAGTTGTGGTTATCGGCATAAAACTAAGCTTGGAGCCAGTCCTATTTAAATTGGTAGTAATCAAGTTTGTGTCGAATGTCACACCACTTAATGTTAAGTTGCTTGGTTGTAGGGATTAACACACTAGAAAGTCAGTGTAGCATGACATTCACCATTCCCAACCGGTTCTAATATGGTTTACAATAAAAGAATGTAGAATAATATATTATTCGCGTTTGAATCAAATCAATACATCTTACATATTAATGTGCTAGCTCATCATACACAATAAATTTTATTATTACATAGAATAATTTTATTGCCAAACTTTTGTGGCAGATGAAACATGTAATTAGTTGTGGTTGTCGGCCCAGAACTGAGCTTGGAGCCAGTCCACGGTCTTCTTCTCCACCTGAAAGGCCTTGGCGAGTACATCATCCGAGATCATAGGCTTTGATCCAAAGACAGCGTTGGCAATGGTAATGGCCCCTGGGTTTTGACTGCTAAGTGCAGCAATTGCCACCGCTGGCTTGTAAGGATTGGGGTTAAACTGGAAGTGGATGAGTCCTTGTGGGAAAACAAACACATCACCCTTATTGAGTTCCTTGGTGAAGAGCTTGTTGTCAGTGTTGGACGTGACGAATCCGACATAGAGTGTGCCCTCAAGCACGGTGAGGATCTCAGTTGCACGGGGGTGCGTGTGTGGCGGGTTCTCGCCTAGGGGTGCATAGTCGATACGAGCTAGGGAGATGCCAAGCGTGTTGAGGCCAGCAATCTTCATGACATTGATCAAGGTCACGTTGGAACCAACCTTGCTCATCTTTGTGTCCCTCGGCATGTCGAGCTTGGCCGCCAGGAAGAAGTCCTCCGCTGTCACAGCCTTTGTGTCCTTGCAGACGAATCCATTAACAAGCACTGGATTGAAAAAAAATAACAAAGTCATTTCAAGAAATTATATTTCTAGTTGACAGAACCAAAGATTCAAACTAATATGAATGGATGCATGAATTAACTCTATACCACGTGAGCTATTGTCTGCGACACAGAAGTCCTGGAGAGGGCCAGGATCGGAAGCCACAGCCTGCCATGAGATCACTGCAAGAATAGCAATGAAGAGCAGGAAGCACGAGGAGGAGAACGAGGCCATTTCTCTGTTCGAGAAATCGATGTTGGATTCTCTTAGCTTTGCGTGCTTGGTATGTATGCAGTTGGAGGTTGGGATCCTGCATGGATATATATAGCTCGCTTGCAGTGACCAGATGTAGCTGACTAATATCCAATGTAGATTGACATGGTCTCTTGCGGAGCAGCTTGCCAATTTGTTCTAATTAACGTGTCCCGAGAACGCGGTTAAACTGGCTGGCCGGTTCTTCTCATGCATGCATGGTGTGTTTTTTTCCAATTCAAGCTAGTCTATGTGTATAGGTCAATATATGTCGATGGTAACAGGCCAACAATGACATTTTCAACGGCAAGAAATATTCATCAACTTGCTAGCTTCATCGTACGTCATGCATGACACTGACGCAACTTTAGACAAGATCACCTTAATTTAAGTAGTAGTAGCATCAAATACTGGATGAAATATCACATCAGAACAACTCTTCTATGACCACGCCGGCCATCAGGTCATCTATCTTAGTTAGTACACAATGCTGAGAAACGATACTAACAATAACAAACTTCGGAGGAGTTGATCTATTCAAGCTTCAAGGTAACACACATGCCTATTTAGTCAGCGCACTCTACCAGCTAGATTAAATCAACTAGTAGTACTATTTCTACCTGGCTACACGTTTTTGCTGACCATTTCACGAGGTCACCTACTCTTTCTGCTGCTATATATACCTAGCAAGCGGTGGATGCTCGCTTCGATCGGGGTTGGCCTAGAGGGAGTCGTCTCGCTCGCGTCGGGGTCCTCTTTGTGAGGAGCTCGGGGCGGAGCTCGGGGCATGGGGTGGTGCTAAGCAGGCGGAGCTCGGGGCGGCCTTCGCTGTAGTGCCGACTGCCGAGCACCTGTGCTATGATACGTTCGTTTCGTCCCCTTCAGTATTTTGATTTTTCTAAACGCTGCCTCCTGTTGATCCGTCCTCGTTTTGCTGTATGTGGCAGTAGGATGTGGATAGGAACTTAATTTTCAGTTGATCAGCTAGCTAATTTTGTGTGCTAGCGGTAGAAAAAAAATACAAGTCCATCATTAAGGATTGATCAGCTAGATAATTTTGTGTGCTAGCGTCTAGCGGTAGCAAAAAATACAAGTCCATCATTAAAGATTGATCAGCTAGATAATTTTATGTGCTAGCGATAGCAAAAAATACAAGTCCATCATACATAATTTTTTCAATGCTGTCTAAACGTGAGGTGGAGGGTTGCTGCAGATGGATGATAAGTTGATGACTTAACTACTAAATGAATCTGGACAAACAATGTTAGAGAGAGTAGAATAGGTTTAGCATCTACTAAATCTGAATGAAAAAGGTGCTAATGAATTCTAAAAACAATGGCTTCATTCTTAATCACATTACAATTGTAGAAAAGTCATTCTCATGCGTCTTTCATACAGTACTGAATGAAAAATATGCAAATGAATTATGAAAATGATGGCTTCATTCGTATTCACATTACAATTATAAGAAATTCATTCTCGGGCATTTCATATACAATATGTGCACTCGTAAGAACTTCTGTTAATGAAAAAAAATGGCAAAGAATTTTGGATAAAATAAAAGGGTATGTACATGTGTAAGAACTTTTGTTAGTATTTAAAAAAAACTTTCATATTAGTTTCAGAGTATTATTTATATGATGATTCCGTCGCGAAGCACGGGTGATGTGCTAGTCACACAATAATACAACATAGCCACAAACACAGAACTGCTTTCAGGAAAAACTCAAATGGCCCCCTCTTCCCATTTCCTTCTCATCGCAGTCCTTGCCTTGGCCTCATGGCAGGCTATTGCTTCTGATCCGAGCCCTCTCCAAGACTTTTGTGTTGCTGACAACAGCTCACATGGTATGTATTCTAACTAATGGGTAAAGATCAAGTACACGTTAGTATTCATATACATAGTTCTTAGGGTATATTTGGCATGCATTTAATTACACTTTTTTTTATCATCCCGACTTGGCTGATGCTAATAGTAATTTGTCCTCCGTTACACAGTTCTTGTCAACGGATTTGTCTGTAAAGACCCAAAGGATGTGAAGGCCGAAGACTTCTTCTTGGCGGCCAAACTCGACATGCCGAGGGACACCAAAGTGAACAAGGTTGGGTCTAATGTCACCTTGATCAATGTAATGCGGATTCCCGGCCTGAACACATTGGGCATCTCCTTGGCACGAATCGACTATGCACCTTTGGGTGAGAACCCACCGCACACTCACCCGCGTGCCACTGAGATCATCACCGTGCTTGAAGGGACTCTTTATGTCGGCTTCGTCACATCCAACCCTGGAAACAAGTTCTTGTCGAAGGTGCTCAACAAGGGTGATGTGTTTGTATTCCCAGAAGGACTCATCCACTTTCAATTCAACCCCAACCCCTACAAACCGGCAGTGGCAATTGCTGGACTTAGCAGCCAGAACCCTGGGGCTATCACCATTGCTAACGCTATGTTTGGTTCAAAACCAGCAATTTCAGATGATGTTCTTGCCAAAGCCTTCCAAGTGGATAAGAAGACCGTGGACTGGCTTCAAGCTCAGTTTTGGATAGACAACCACCATTAAATAAGTACTACATTAACTATGTGGCTACCAATGGTTTCATGATACATTTTATTGTTCTATTTTATTAGCTTGCAAAAGCACATACCATTGTACGTGTTGTTGGTCCACTGTTGTACACCACAAATAAATACTCTAAAATGCCAGTAATTTTTTTAAGTTGTAACCCATATGGTCGCATAGCATGGTTTGAGTGAATCCCATTCCTCTTTAACTATGTAGCGCTAGCTACATGCTTGTTGAAGCCAACTGTTCCTTCCACTGTTAGTAATAGAGGAACCCATGACACCTATCCACAAGTGCATAATAGGCATCCCTCCCATCCTTGACATTGATGCGGCATGTTTTCCACCTTGGTCCTCGATGTGCAACTCGTCTTGCTTCTCTTGCATGCATAGGTGGCGACCACATGCCCCTGTCACGAAGGTGCATGCTCGCCACCCATCAATGGATCCATTACCGATGCCAAGGTTGCAAGCCACTTATTCCTTCAAGCTTGATGAGCTGAAGGATCAGAGAGCTCCCCAACCACCCTTTTGTGTAATCTTTGCCTATCATTGTTTCTCTTTTATGATCTATAACTAGTATGAAGGGTTTAAATGGTTACAAATAAATGATTTTCAATGATTGTGCATGAGGCAGTTTGGGGTTCATGGTAACCGGCACCTCTCCAACTATGAGTTAGCTCCCCCTTAAGGGAGTGAACACCAAAAAATCTTCATCTCCGTGTGACTCGGATTATTTATATAAGTGATCTTTACCTATGGTTAGCGTTGATGGTTTAAGTACCTTTATTGCATCATATATGATTTTTCATCAACTTACAAGGCACACTTTATCTATAGCTATGGGAGAAACACCCCCCTTAGCTATAATGTTATGACAAAGCTACCAATAATTTGTCTTGCGCTACCACGCAACTACTGGTTTGGTAGTCAACTTCGCCAAGAGATCAATATTTGTGAAGGAATTATGCCCTAGACGAAAATGATAAAGGGTTTATTTGCATATTCCGAAGAGTTTGTAATAAGTTTAATACTGTGCTATAACTGTGTTGGTCCGGAGACACCGATACACGTGTGGTATTAAACAACTAGAGTCCCTAGTAGAACCTCTATACTAGCTCATTGGTCAACTAATGATCAGTATCTGAATCATGTGACAAATGCGTCCATTGACAATGAGGTTCATGCCATTGTGTAAATGCCATGAAGGACATACCCAACATTATTATGTAACACGATCGTGTCACGATGTTCATGTTACAATAATAAGAAATGTTGTGACTAAATCCTTAGACCGTGAGGTCACTACGATAATCACTACTTCCGGAGGAGGCTTTAATTGCATCAACCGTCATCACGTAACTGGTTGACTGAAAAGATGTCTCTTGGGTTTCCAAAGGAGTAGGTATAGGAGTGTGAACCAAGAGCGGGATTTGCTCATCCGCGTGACGGAAGATACTCTGGGCCCACTCGGTGAGATTCATCCAATGTTGCAACATGTGACTACGTCACGAGGATGTGATATCATGGGAATGAGTTTAATAGCAATGTCAGTAACGAGGTTGAACTAGGTATGGAGATACCGATGATCAAACCTCGGATATTGCAAGTATCATAGAAGCAAAAGGAATAGGGCATCGACATTTACGGTGACGACAAAATCCTTCGTGGGAAAACACAGGGATCATCACGGATGTCCAGATCCAATTGATGATCATTTATCAGAGAGGAGTCTCGGTAATGTCTGGAATATTCCCAAGCTGTAGGGTAACTCATATTAAGGGTATGATGATATTAAGATGTTTCTAGAATTGTCAAGGAGTTGATAGGAGGAAACCGGAAAAGTTCCGTGAAGATCCGAAAGTCGTTCGGAGGGTTGCAGAAGGAGTTTCAGAGCTGCAGGGAATTAAATAAAGAAGTAATTGATATTAATTAATGAATTAATATTAATAAACATTATTTAATTAAATTATATAGGTAGCCAGCTTAGTTTCTTTACTTTATTTTTTTTTGCATCTTTTTATCAAAAATACAAAAAAAATAGTTCCTTTTATAGTTGGTACTTTGTTACTTTATTTTTATTTCATAATGTTGATTCCGGAGTACGTTCTCAAAGACTTATCAGTAGGTAGTGGTTCTATAATTGGGAAAGATAACATTGAAGAGTTCTTTAATCATGTCAGTAAGCATAAAGATGTTGAGGATAGATCCTTAGCCGAACTTGCTCCTAGTTATGAAATTGCTGCTGCCTACTTAGTTCACATGTTGGAGTCTAGGTTTGTTAACCTTCACCCCATAATATAGCAAATATTTCTTAATCTTCATGATATTGAAGACGCTGAAAAGAAGGATTTTATTTTGGAAACTTTGCGTAAAGAATTTAGAGATGTTGTTATAGAAGCTATGAAAGTCTTTGATCGTTTTAATATGCTTGGCGCACATGTAGATGTTATTGGTACAAATAGGGCGAAAATCAAGATTCCAATATCTTTTAAACTTGTAGGAATGAATGAAGCTTTGGAAAAGAATTTTGATTTGATTGTTCCTAAAAACCCTTTTGATGAAGGTAGTGAACCCAAGAGTGTTCATATAGGATCTTCTAAAACTTATTTGGATAAAATACAATTCCTTGTTGAAAAGACTTCTGGTATTGATCTTGATGCTTCTTCACTTGAAAAATACTTGATTCTCACTTTTTGCGCCTAGCTCAAAGGCGTTAAAGAAAAGCACTCTTGTGAGAGAACCCAATATTTTGTTTTTAGTACGTTTTCTTTTTGTTGAGTCTTGGAAGTTATTACTACTGGAATGACCTTTCCTTATTATTTTTATTTCGTTTTTTGTGCCAAGAAGAACCTCTAATTGGACGAAGGTAAGATTTGGGGAAGTTGTTATCCTGAAACAGATTTCTGCGCTGCACCGTAAAAATTCGTGAAAATTCTCATAGCGTAATTCTGATCTGCGATTTCTTGTGCACATGCCCTAGGTTATTATCTAACTTTCATTAGTTTTGCACTTTTCGATTTGAGCAACAGAAGATTTAAAAAAATATGATCTTTACCGGTTGTTCTATTTTAACAGATTTCTGCCACTATTTGCATTTGCCTCTTGATCTCTTTCTTTTTGAGTTCTTTTGATCATGGAACTTTTGAGGAAGTTGCTACAGTAGCTAATGTTTTAATGGGTGTTATAATTGAGTTGAAATTGAAGCAAAGAGTGGATCTGCTATCTTGCATACACTAATATTGCTAATAAGAATTGTGTGAAGTTTTGTACGAAAGAAGTTTTCAAGTGTAGGGAAAGGAGAATGATGAGATGAGATGAAGAATGGACAAAACCTCAAGCTTGGAGATGCCCATGTCACCCCAAGAAATATCCAAGAGGTACAAGCGTCAAAGCTTGGGGATGCCCAAGGCACCCCTTCTTCATCAACAAAAATATCAGGTCATCTTTCAAGACACTATATTTTTATTGCTTCATATGCTATGTGTTTTTCTTGGATCGTCTTTATTTTTGCTTTCAGTTTTCTTTTATTTTGTTTGCTGCAATAAATGGTTGGACCCCAACATGTTTCTTTTGGAGAAGACACACTCCGTTTTCATTGCCTAGAACACTCTAGTTTTAACTTTTATCGTTCAACGAGTGTTCTCTTTTTCTAGTACTGCGTTTTGCTTTTATTTTTTTGCCTTCATTTTTGTTTAGTACTTGTTAGTTATTTGTAGCTAGGTGTGTTTAGACCTCTTGTCTTTGTTGCTTTTCATCTTTGAGAGTTGTTTCAAAAAGGTTGATTGGTGTTGGAAAAGAGTAAAAAGTTTAATGCTTATAGTGGTGCAGATGGGAGCTTGTTTAGACTGTGGCTTAGACTTCTGCATGTCATGCTTGATGTTATTTTGATTATATGCTTAGTAGTTATTGATGTAGCATGGCTTGTCTCAAATTACTGAGAGTGCTTAATGTGCCTTTGAAAGAATCATGCATTGTTTTTATCTTATAGAAGCATATTATTGTGGTATTCTCCTTTGATGCTTTATTTGGGTTGACTTGGTGCATGCTTACACCATGTTTGACTACAAATCAGTCCCCTCAAGCCTCTATGATCATTTGGTTTTTGAATTGTGATATCACTTTATGCTTTGGTTAATAATGTTTTGTCGCTATGCATGATTATGGCCGTTATTGCTCTCTTAGTTGGTCTCTCCCAGTCTTTTGCTAGCCTTCACCTGTACTGAGAGGGAATACTTCTCGTGCATCCAACTCCCAACAACCAAAGTTTTTCCGAAGAGTCCACTACAAATTCCTATGCATGGTATTTCAAGCCACTCCAAGTAAATTTTCATGTGCTACCTTTCAAAACCTTCAAAAACTTCTCATTTTGTGACACTATTTTTAGCTCATGAGGACGTAGTGGTCGGGTTTGCTATCTTCCATATTGAATTAAGTACCCCTTGACTTGCATGCTTCATCTGCTCATCACTAATTTTGCAAGGGAGCTGGTCAGACCATTGTAACCTCTAAAAGAAAAGAAAAGAAAAAGGCACTCCTCCATGATATGTGAAAGTTGGTGGGCGCCCGAAGGATTCGGTTAGCCATGGTTTGTGAAAAGAAAAGTGGGGAGAAGTGCCAAATTTTATAAAAGAGCATGTATATGCCAATTTTTCAAAGAACTCGGAACCACTCTCAACTTCTTTAGTATGGAAGATAGCAAGAACACCATTGCCAGTCGTTGATAGGAACAACCACCTCTCAAAACAATGTTTATCTCTATTTTACAAATGAAAAGCTCTAGCACATGTTAAATCCCTGCTTCCCTCTGCGAATGGCCTTTCTTTTACTTTTATGTTGAGTCTTCATCTTCTACCTTTATGCACCGATTAGGAGAGCATAGTTGTCATTCTGAGTATAATGTGCATTGTCCCAAAATTTATTATTGATTGATTCATGATTATGGTATTGCTTGTTCTCAAATTATTTGTATCTAGTCACCCTCTTGAACTTGAAGGTGTCATATGCATTTATGTTTTGCTACTCCACGAGGGACAAGCTGAATACCACTTTGCTTTTTTTTCTATATGCTCGAAACAAACAATTGACTTTCTGCATTATTACTCATGATCTTTTGTTTGTGTTACTTTTCATGTTGCAACATGGTTGCTAAGTTCTATTGTCAAGATATTATATCTCTTATACCCATGTTTAGAGTACTCTGATCTCAGCATGCAATGCTTTACATCATTTTGATCAAGATTGTGTTGGTGCATGTCACCGCAAAAATAATTGTTTTGTTATCACTTACCTACTCGAGGACGAGCAGGAGTTAAGCTTGGGGATGCTTGATACGTCTCAAACGTATCTATAATTTTTGATGCTCCATGCTTGTTTTATACCAATTGCTTTTTGTTTTGTTTACACTTTGTGGCATTTTTATGCATTTTCTGGAACTAACCAATTAACGAGATGTCACAGTGCCAATTCCTGTTTTTTTTTGCAGTTTTTGTGTTTTAGAAAAGTTACACATGAAATATTCTTGGAATTGGATAAAACAAAAGCCGAAGTTCCTATTTACCTGACAAGAAGACGGAGTCCAGAGGAGAGACAGAGACGAACCAAGGGGCAGCTGCACCATAGGGTGGCGCGGGCCACCCCCTGGCCGCGCCACCAGGTGGTGTGACCACCTGGTCCACCTCCTGACATCGTCCTTCCGCCTATAAATTCCCTTCGACGGGAAAACCCTAAGGAGACGAACACTTTTCTAGAAAACATACTGCAAGCCGCCGCCGTCATCGTCCCGAGATCGGGAGAGTCCAGAAGCTCTTCCCGGCACCCTGCCGGAGAGGGGAATCCTCACCGAAGGCCTTCTTCATCACCATGCCAGCCTCCGGAGTGATGTGTGAGTAGTCTACCTTGGACTATGGGTCCATAGCAATAGCTAGATGGTTGTCTTCTCCTCCATGTGCTTCATGTCTAGATCTTGTGAGCTACCTATCATGATCAAGATCATCGTTATGTAAATCTACATGTTATGTTTGTTGACATCCGATGAATATTGAGTACTATGTCAAGTTGATTTGTTGATTTATCATATCTATGTTATTTATGATCTTGCATGCTCTCCGTTGCTAGTAGATATCTTGGCCGAGTAGATGCTAGTGACTCCAAGAGGGAGTATTTATGCTCGATAGTGGGTTCATGCCTCTAGTAATCTGGGAGAGTGATAATAACTTCTAAGGTTGTAGATGTGCTATTTCTACTAGGGAGAAAACAACAATCTTGTGTTCAAGGACATTTGTATTGTTTACATTACACACTTTGCTTAAGGCGATAATCTGTTGCTTGCAACTTAATACCCAATGGTTGTTCGGATGATATCCGGCGGTTGGATTATTAGTCATAGATGCAGTTGGATTACGGTCTATGTATTATGTTATAATGCCCAAGTGAATCTCATAGTGATCTTCGTGACATGTATATGCATTGTTTTGCATTCTTTATTATGTCAATTGCCCAACTATAATTTGTTTACCCAGCATGTTATTTATCTTTATGGAGAGACACCTCTAGTGAACTGTGGACCCCGGTCCATTCTTCTATATATATATTACCGTTTACTTTCTACAAGCATTATTTATTTACTTTATTGCAAACAAATAACTTTTTCCACACGATACGTTTAATCCTTTGTTTTCAGCAAACCGGTGAGATTGACAACCTCACTGCAAGTTGGGGCAAAGTATCTTGGTTGTGTTGTGTGCAGGTTCCACATTGCTGCTGGTGCCGGTAGTGCGCCCTGCCAAAAGTCAGCTAGCATCAACCTCCGGAAGTTGTTTCATTCTCCTACTGGTCGATTAAACTTGGTTTCATAACTAAGGGAAAACTTACCGCTGCGCTCATCATACATTGCTCTTGGGGTTCCCAACTGGCCCACATTTACTAGGCGCCACCATCATCGTGGTGCCGAGGCGCCGTGGCATTGTGACGTTGAGTTCTTCATGACCTTGAGGTCGGCTATGTCGGCTTCATCATCAACACCTGTGCACTACTAGATAGATAGATCTCGGCAATTCGGGGTTCCGTTGGGAATAATTTTTTTGTTATTTGCAGCGAACCCCAACAGTGGTATCAGAGCCGATCTATGCGTAGTATGCTTGTACGGTTAGAACGCATCGTGTGGATGCGGGCGTTGATCACCTCATTATTACCCTCCAAAGTGTATTTGTGTAATATCCATGGCATAGTTGGATTGAAGCGGCCCGTGACCGACTTTACGCGTTTTACGCGAGACTGGTTCCACGCTTGACATACGGCATGCACCGTATAAAAGTGGCTAGTCGGGTGCCAAATTCTCCAATTATAGTGGATATGACATCTACAACGGAGGGCCCTTAACAGGGACTCAAAGCAACAATCTGCTAATCAACATTTTGGTTTCATGTTCGTAGGTAAGAATCGGTTCTTGTGCGAAAGCCCTAGAAACCACGTAAAACATGCAAAAGAAAAGTAGAAGCGTCTAACTTTGTTTTGTAGTGGGGACATGTGATGTGATATGGTCAACATGGTAAGTTGCATGAAACTAACCGGAGGCTTCATGACGATGGCGCCGTGGACTTGGCGCCACACCGGTGCAAGGATGGAGATCATGCCAGAGGGCTTGATGGAGATCAAGCACGTCGATGAAGAACCATATCATATCACGTATTATTGACATTAGATGTTATTGTGTGAATCTTATTTGTGCTAGTATTTAGATACATGACGGTAGCATAGAATAAGATAATCCCTAATAAAATACCAAATGTGTTCTCCCTTAGTGAAGCAATCGCAACTAAAGTTCTTAGTTATATAACCTCACATGACGATCGGGGCCATATCGAAGTTCACATATCGGCGTGGGTACAAGCCATGTATGTGCTACGCATACACTAAGGTTGTTCTTGTGAGCCCTAGTTTGTACAGACATAGCACTCGGAACACGAGACCGAAAGGTCGAGCATGGGTCACATGGATGATGTGATTGACATAAGTTCTGTCTACCTTCGCAGTTATATCGCCTCACGTGACGATCAGGGGCGGTATAGTGAATAAGGACCATGTAATCACTAGAATATTTTAGAGATTTTGTTCTAAGTGGGAGTTCTTCACAGTTAAAACTTGTTTAATAAAAATGAACTCAAAATATTATGAATTCAGTTTTAATACCTTTGCAAATTTGTGTAGATGAATAGTCCACTTCCATTTTAGTCCTTTTATGCATAAAGAGAAACTTAAAATTGATGGGTCAAAGTTTATCATATATACCAATGCATGAGGATTGTCCTAAATAGAAATGAATAGCTCCATGTGATAAAATAACTATTTAGGAGACGCATCAGGGGGTTTTGTGATCAGGAATGATAATAGTGATTATCACGATCGCGGTGATAATTCTATAAAAGTCTATTGCATTATACTTCATACCACGAAGTCTGAATCATGGGAGTGTTCTTCAAACACCAACTCATGTTTGATGGTTGTTGAACTTGAAGCGCTCTTGGCATCGCAAGCCAGAATTATAAAGTATGGGCTAATGGACAAGTTCCTTTCAATTGAGTTGGAAGAGAACATTTGCTTTTAAAGGGTCATACGACAACCATAATAGGATTCATGAGTGCCTCATTCGACTAGGTATACCGGATGGCAAATGAATTTGCGATAGACGGGGTATCATGTTGACTTCCTACCATCCACAAAGACATTGTCATAGGCTATGCCATGCAAGAAGAATAGCTCATCTTCCATGGATTCCTATCTCGGTGGTGAACCATGAAAGTAGCACCAATAGTAGGGGAAATTGTCAAACCCGAAAGTGTATATTTGATACACAAATTATAAATGTTTCATGTTAAACCCTTATAGCAAACTTTGTGTGTTTGACGCAATTTCCCGTTTATTTGAAAACATGATCTTCTGCGTAAGAATTGCATGAAGGAGCTTATGGCGTGTGTCAATGGCAATCAAGATGTTGATGGCCATGAACGTTATACCTCCAGATTTATTATCAGAATTAGTGATAGAATAAATTTTGTAATCAATAATGGTTGAGGACCTTATTTGTGTGTCTTACAATTCATGAGACAAAGTTATGGTCACATTATCATTATGAATTTATTATTCTTGTTTATCCTTGATAATTATTTGATGAGAATTTGTAAACAATAAACATAAATTATCCAAGCTAAATAATGACTTCATATTTAAATCACACTGCTGTTTGAAAGTCATACTTTATGATTAAGTGCGTGTGAAATTTCATAATGATGAACTGTGTTGTTACTAGATATTTGATCTTTCAATAATATGAATCATGTTTCGTTTGTCGAAATGACTCAAACTCCGCATTTTGGAGAGTACACCTAATTGTTGAGAACATACGGATGATTTCAACATAGCAAAAAGGATTGTACTTAAATTGTTAAGTATTATACATGTCAATGTATAGTATTCATACAAGTAGTGGATATCATTATTTCATATTCTTCATTAGAAATCCAAATTGAATATTTGTATTTCTGGGGTTTTGAATTCATTTGATGTGTTCAAAAGATTTTGGAAATGAAGAAAGAATTATAATTAAGTCCTTGTGATTTTGATCAACGCGACAAGATTATAAGTTGTGGTTTTTTGGTGTAAGAATTTGTAGAAGTTATTCTAACAAATAAACACCCAGAACACTTCAATTTTATTTGATGTGTGTGAAATCATAACTTGTTGGATATTATGTGATGCTGAATTATCTCATATAGTGTTAGAATTATTTTTAAAGAGCGGTTCATTAAAATAGCAAACACTCAATTTTAATAAATAGGAAGCCATATAAAATACTATATGAGTTATAGTATGATTCATAGAAATTCCTAAGTTATAAATGATAATTTGGAATTGATATGAATAATTCTTTGTAGTGTGTCCTTATTTGTAATATGGACATGTCTTCCATGAACCAAAAGTGCAAATTTGTATTGCAAAGTTTTGGTGCACTCTAGAGAAAGAGTATTCTCCGTGAGGGTGTTAAATGGAAGAAAATAAAAAGAATAAAATAAAGTTATTGACTTTACCTTGATAATGTCAGAATAGCACAACGGAATAAGTTCTAGAGCGAAGGTCTACATTAGAAGAAAGAAAATTAATGATGAAGATCATGATATTTTCAATTGAAGTACTTTATTGAAGAAAGTAGGATTCATGAATAATTTTGTGCTTGTTCACAAAACATAGTTCATGATTTACTTGTCATGTTTTTGGAACAAGACATACCTATGAACTATGGAGAAAAAATGGTGGACCAAATTGCGATAAATGACTTGGAGTCATGGAATCCTATTAAGTAAAAATGTTACTTAATTTGAAGTTACATTTAAGATTGAAAAGTAAGAGTACTTGATCTTATTAAGTAATGTGTTACTTAAATCTTCCCGAATAATGCAAGATTATAAGGAAGAAATAAAACTTCTAAAGAAAGACATGAAAAGCTCGATTTGTCACAAAATTTCTTTCTGACAAATTCAATAAGTTGACTACAATATGTAGTGATGCTAAAGTCTTTTAGATAATTTAATCCAATAGGTTGTCAAAAGTGCAATTTTTAAAATTTGTTTAAGAAGAGGCAGAGTTTTGAAATCCTTTGGAAATTAATATCTCGCAACTGGAAATCTCGATTTGATGTTTGATCAAAGGATTTAGAATTGTCCAAAATATCGAGAAGACCTATGATTTACATTAAACTGAATGGGAGCTAAATTAAATAGTTTCTCATCATTATATGTAAAGAGACATATTTCTGAGTGGGAGCTATGGAAGCTTTCTCAAACTTATATGTGACGGATATATTTTTGAGTGGGAGCTTGAAGACATTATTATATGTAGATGACATATTATGAATGGACTAGTTGGTATTATGAAATATTAATAAATGGTATTAATAGATAAACGGAAAAATATTGATATCTATAGAGATAGATTGATATGTTAAATAAAAACATTAAGTCTGAATGTTTTCTTAGTCAAAATTCTGAAAGTACAGAATGGAACAAAGACAGAGAGGAAGCTCATGGATGACTAAGTGGCTAAGGGAAACATTGAGTTAGGACTTGATACGTTGCAAACGTATCTATAATTTTTGATGCTCCATGCTTGTTTTACACCAATTTCTTTATGTTTTGATTACACTTCGTGGCATTTTTATGTATTTTCCGGAACTAAACTATTAACAAGATGCCACAGTGCCAGTTCCTATTTTCTGCTGTTTTTGTGTTTTAGAAAAGTTATACAGGAAATATTCTCGGAATTGGACGAAACGAAAGCCAAAGTTCCTATTTACCTCACACGAAGACGGAGTCCAAAGGAGAGACAGAGAGGGGCCAGGAGGCGGCCACACCATAGGGTGGCGCGACCTACCCCCTGGTCGCGCCGGGCCCTGGTGTGGGCCTCTCGGCCGCCCTCTAACATCGCCCTTCCGCCTATAAATTCCCTTTGTCGTGAAAACCCTAAGGCCAAAACATCCATCCATGAAACATACTATAAGCCGCTGCCATCGTCGACCCGAGATCGGGAGGATCCAGAAGCTCTTCCCGACACCCTGCCGGAGAGGGGAATCATCACCGGAGGCCTTCTTCATCGCCATGCCTGCCTCCGGAGTGATGCGTGAGTAGTCCACCCTTGGACCATGGGTCCATAGCAGTAGCTAGATGGTTGTCTTCTCCTCCATGCGCCTCATGGCTAGATCTTGTGAGCTACATATCATGATCAAAATCATCTTTATGTAATTCCACATGTTGTGTTTGTTGGGGTTCGATGAATGTTGAGTACTATGTCAAGTTGATTGTTGATTTATCATGTCTATGTTATTTGTGATCTTGCATGCTCGCCGTTGCTAGTAGATATCTTGGCCAAGTAGATGCTAGTGACTCCAAGATGGAGTATTTATGCTCGATAGTGGGTTCATGCCTCTAGTAATCTGGGAGAGTGAAAATAATTTCTTAGGTTGTAGATGTGTGGTTGCTACTAGGGAGAAAACAACAATATTTTGTTCAAGGATAATTGTATTGTTTACATTACACACTTTGCTTAAGGCGATAATCTGTTGCTTGCAACTTAATACCCAAGGGTTGTTCGGATGATATCCTGTGGGTGGATTATTAGTCATAGATGCAGTTGGATTATGGTCTATGTATTATATTGTAATGCCCAAATGAATCTCATAGTGATCTTCATGACATGTACATGCATTGTTATGCATTCTTTATTTTGTCAATTGCCCAACTATAATTTGTTTACCCAGCATGTTATTTATCTTTATGGAGAGACACCTCTAGTGAACTGTGGACCCTGGTCCATTAGTTTACATTTATATTGCCATCTACTACAAGCATTGTTTACTTTCCGCCAGCATTATATTACTTCACCGCAAACGAACATCTCTTTCCACACTATACGTCTAATCCTTTGTTTTCAGCAAACCGGTGAGATTGACAACCTCACTGTAAGTTGGGGCAAAGTAGTTTGGTTGTGTTATGTGCAGGTTCCACGTTGCTGCTGGCGCCGAAGCAACCATGCGCCAGACTATTTTCTGGCACCAGTTAGCAACAACCTTCAGAAGTGGTTTCTTTCTCCTACTGGTCGATTAAACCTTGGTTTCATACTAAGTGAAAACTTACTTTTGTACTCATCATACCTTCCTCTTGGGGTTTCCCAACTGGTCCTTTGAGACATCAGGACTCAACACAATAATAGTGGTTCATAGATGTGCCACGTTGTGAACGTCATCTAAACCATATTACGTATACGACATAATGTGACCTGAGTTCTTGGATAGAAGAACAGGTTTTGGAATGATTAGAGAATCATTGAACAAAGGATGAACGATTGGAGAATCGTTGAACAAAAAGTTTGTTCTTGAGGTTCCAGTTAGAACTAAGGACATATTTCTAAACAGAAAAGTAAGCTTGGCCGCAAGTGCAAGTTTATGGGGTTGGAAATTTGCAGAATTAAAGGCTTAGTTAAATGGAAGCGTGGTAGATATTGAAGTTGCACTTTGCACTTCAGATTGAATCTACATAAATTGAAAAGTTAGAGGCTTTTTGAAAGTGGCGAGTATAATGTTATGGCCTCGAAAGTTTGTCTTCTAGATGAGTGTGTTTCTGGTGTGCATGGCGACAGAGGAAGTCCTTTTGTGACTGATCGAATGGCCATTACTAGAATACAAAGTCTCACTCTACTGCCGAAAACATATATACACTTTAACGACATCATTAGATGATGGAAAAATGTCAAACTGGTTGAGAAGTTGCAAAGGACATAAAAGGTCTGAGTTGTACAGATCATTGAAAACATCTCTCACAAGCAAGCATGATCAAGAACACATATGGCTGATATGATATCATGATTGAAATGCAGCTGGATTATTTGTACTCTAGTGCAAGTGGGAGACTGAAGAAATTATGCCCTAGTAGAAAATAATAAAGGGTTTATTTGCATATTCCAAAGAGTTCGTAATAAGTTTAATACTGTGCTATAACTATGTTGGTCCGGAGACACTGATACACGTGTGGTATTAAACAACCAGAGTCCCTAGTAGAACCTCTATACAAGCTCATTGGTCAACTGATGATCAGTCTCTGGATCATGTGACAAATGCGTCAATTGACAATGAGGATCATGCCATTGTGTAAATGCCATGAAAGACATACCCAACATTATTATGTAACATGATCGTGTCACGATGTTCATGTTACAATAATAAGAAATGTTGTGACTTAATCCTTAGATCGTGAGGTCACTATGATAATCACTACTTCCGGAGGAGGCTTTAATTGCATCAACCGTCATCACGTAACTGGTTGACTAAAAAGATATCTCTTGGGTTTCCAAAGGAGTAGGTAGAAGAGTGTGACCCAAAAGCGGGATTTGCTCATCCGCGTGACGGAAGATACTCTGGGCCCACTCGATGAGATTCATCCAATGTTACAACATGTGACTAGATCACGGGGATGGGATATCATGGGAACGAGTTTAATAGCAATGTCAGTAACGAGGTTGAACTAGGTATGGAGATACCAATGATCAAACCTCGGATATTGCAAGTATCACAGAAGCAAAAGGAATAGGGCATCGACGTTTATGGTGACGACAAAATCCTTCGTGGGAAAACACAGGGATCATCACGGATGTCCAGATCCGATTGATGATCATTTACCGGAGAGGAGTCTCGATAATGTCTGGAATATTACCGAGCCGTATAGTAACTCATATTAAGGGTACGATGACATTAAGATGTTTCTGGAATTGTCAAGGAGTTGACAGGAGGAAACCGAAAAAGTTGCACGAAGATCCGAAAGTCGTTCAGAGGGTTCCGGAAGGAGTTTCGGAGCTACAACAATTAAATAAAGAAATAATTGATATTAATTAATGAATTAATATTAATAAACATTATTTAATTAAATTATATAGGCAGCCACCTTATTGGGCTCCTACCGGAGGGGAGCCCAATAAGCCCTAGCCGCCCTCCCCTTATTGGATAAGGTGGATGGGGCGCCTAGGGTTTAGGGATGTGCCAATTGGGGCCCATGAGGGTGGCCGGCTGGGCTAGCCTAGCCCTAGGGCGCCCTAGGGTTCCTCCCTAGCCGCCGGCCCTTGCCTTGGGCAAGGGGCAAGGCTGCCCCGTCATCCCACTATATAACCCCCTCCCCCATAGAGGAGAGTTAGACACAAGTGGATTGAGGGAGTTCCTAGAAGAGCTCTCCTCTCCTCTCCCCTATGCGCCATCTCTCTTTCCCTCGTTTGGAGTCATGCCAGCGAGTTAGAGGATTCTTCTCATACCAAACGCAATTAGGCTACCGGATTCTCCAGTCCAAATACTTCTTCTTCCGCTGCACTGGTGGAGTGGATCCGGAAGGAGTCATGGTGCGCCGTACGTGTGGGAGTACTACGACGTACTCCACGTGCGGCACTATGTCGTTGCGCAGGTGTTGTCGCATTGGCATCGTGGTGCCGAGGCGTTGTGACGTCGAGTTCTTCACGATCTTGAGGTCGGCTTCATCATCAATGCATGTGCGGGGGCGTAATCCCCGCGATCGGTCTACGAGGTTACGTGTCCGAGTCTCGATTAATCGTTACAGCATTACTAGATATATAAATCTGGGCAATTCAGGGGAATATTTTTTTTGTTATTTGCACCGAACCCCAACAATTTGAACTAACCTCCCAGGAATATAGGTGGTAGAAATCATATGCCCCACCTAGTGAATCGAACATATCCTCGAGCAGAGTAGCAAGAAAATGGACTTGTGACATGCAAATTGGTACCGTATCGAGAGTGGACGTTTGGAGCTCAAGCTCCATGGAGCCCAAAATTTAAAGCAACAAAAATTCAAATTTAGACTTTTCAAAAAATTCTAAAAAATACTATGGTGCAGATAATGATATAACTATCAGTGTGTAATTTTCAGAACAAAATATGTTGTATAATAGTCTCAGAAAGGAGATAAATTGAGATTTTGCCTCAGTGAACAGTGCATATAAAACTTGATTTTGTCTTTTTATGCGATTTTGTCATTTTTAGTGAGCCCAAAATACAACGTATTTCATTCTGAAAATTTATAGAATGATAGTGTGCAACATTGCCTACGTCATAGTACTTTTTCAAAAAAAATTGAAACATTTGTGTTTGAATTTTTTAAACTTAAAAAAGAAAAAAAAAACCGAGCTCCATGGTGCCCGAGCTTCATTTGGAGTTCTTTTTTGTACCGTATCCTGCTACTTTTCCTAATAAACAAATGAAAGATGCATGGACGAGCAGAAAGTAGACGCATGTATCATGCTCAGGGAAGAAATCCACCGCGGAAAAAGCTAGGCGAAGAAAAAGTGACTCGAAAAAAGCTAGCGTGCAGAAAGTAGATGCATGTATATTTTTTTAACCCAAATTCTTGGTATCGCAGCTGCGATAAAGGGACACTCTCGTCGCACGACCGCACGATTGACCATCCTTCCTCCATGGCTTCACCATCCCCATCTCCACCCCCGCATCGCACTTCTGACACGCGTGTCGTTGACCTCCGCCCCCGCCCATCCCCTCCCTGAGCTCCGCCGCGCTCCAGCCGCCATCCATCCTCCCTGGCCCAATCTCTCCGCTCCATCGACGACACAGTGAACTCCCTCCTAACCTCACATGGTGCCACCCCGCCCTCCAATCCGTGCCCCCGTCGGTCAGCCTCAAGTCATCGGCCCGAGCACCGCCTCCGCCTCCCCGAGGTGACGGCCATGGCGCCCGACGTCGGCGTGGTAGAGCCGCCCTTGACGCTGTACCCGGTCCCGTGCAGGAGCGACCTCACACAGCACCCCGCCTCAGCGCTCAGCCACTTCCTCCCAGCCCCAGCGCCTCGCCGCTCTCCACCTCCTACAGCGTGCTGATGATGATGTGGGCATCATCTCGAGGCCCTGACTGTGCCCGCTCTATGGTCGTCGATTTTGTGTCCGTCATGTTTTCCTTGCTCGCCTTAACCATCCTGAGCTGCTTCCCCTTGTCGACTCCCGCGGCTGGGCACGGCCATGAGAGGCCACGGAAGCGGCGGCCAGCGCCTAGTCATCGGGCCGGCCCGGCCACCTTAGGAGTTGTAGCTGCGGGCGAGTTGAACCACGTTCCCAACTCCTTGCTTGGGCCTTCCACCACCGCTCGGCTAGCTGGAAAGCCTTCAGTTGGACCAGTGCGCTAGCGCAGCACAAACAGCTTCGTTCATGGGGATCTTGTACAGTATGAACTTTCATCAAAGCAAAATAGATGGAGTCACAACACAACTGCTCCTAATTAATCCCTCGTCAGAAGAGATAGTCCGTATGCTTAGGAGTAGAACTTTTGCCTATGTGAGACATTTTTTTGTTTGTGTAAGAAAGTTTTTAGGTCAGACTGATTCAATTTTGTTAGTTTGTTGCCTAACTGCATATATTTTTTGCTCATTTCTACCTATTTGTTGCCTAAAATCAAATTGCTCAATTATTACTTACTTTAACTAGCACAAAATACCCGTGCGTTGCTACGGGTAAATCAAGTGTTGAACCCATATATTTTAAAATAATTTGATTTTATTATTATTAAATATAAATGGTCGATGAAAACACGTGCGTTGCCATGGTTTATCAAGTTTCTTTCCGTAAATTGTTAATCTTATTTACATACGTGAAAAAAATCGTGTGCACACAAACAATGGCTTTAGAATACTATAAACCAATGAAATTCCACTTTCGTCAAATTCATTACCTTGGAATAAGCAAAGTACATAAGACTTATACAAATTCTGCAAAGATCTTGGAAAGTTCAGAATGATTATATTTTTAATATTGCAAATTCTAATTCATTTATGCAGGTTATTCTGCTGGCCTCTCATTGAATCCGTATGTGATCTTCCCTACAACCAATGAAGAAACAAGATGATTTGGTTTCTAGGTGCAGCCGCCTAGAGAAGGTTGCACGGGATTTATACAACCAGTACAAGTGGTGTTTTGATCTCCGGTTGACATGTTATTGATAAGTCATGCTATGAGGTCCGGTTTGTTATGACTTTGTGTGACCCATGATGTAATCCTCTGTAAACTTGTTACTCACCTATAATAAAGTAATAAAAGCCGCATGCATCTATCGATGCAGGGGCTAGGATGAGGCCTCCTTTTCGGAAAAAAAAAATCTGCAAAGATCTGGTAACACAATGCCAGCTCTTGAGATGCATCGTCCTGACATGAGTCTGCAACACACGTAGATCCTAGCTGAAAATTCCATACAAGCTAGTAGCACTTTGCACAATAGTATTGTGTATTCTTATGAGAATTGCTACTGATCGATCGCCATCACAAGCTCTTTCCCACTCTGAACCTGCAAAAGGAAATGCTAATAATAACGTGCAACGTTGAAGTGGTACTACAAGATGTAATTGACTGCTGGCTGGTACTCTAGCAAATCTCCTAATCAAAAAGTGAGCCGTAGATTATTTGTGCATTCTGTGGATTCAGCTAATAATACCAGTCACGTGCAGCGGAGTGGATGAAAAGAGCAACAATGGTACTGAAGAAAATCCCCGATTTAAACAAATATGTGCAGTTAAAGATCTGCAGATGACCACCGGCGACCAGAGGCGTGAGAAGCTTGATTTCAACGAGTCAGTTTCACCGGAACCACTCGCGGCGGCTCTGGAACAACCGGCTCTGCCTTGGACGGTTACTGGTGCTCTTCCATGAGCTGCTAGCACATGGAGTAGCAGACCCAAAGCAGTCGTGGAGGTGCTCCTTTCGTGGACGAAGAGGCGGGAGGAGTCACGTTGTGACCGCCCCCTACTGCCGACCGAATTCCCGAACCTCGCCGGCACACTCCGATTCCCATCACCTCCGCCTTTCTGCCGATTGCCGTCTCCCCCACCGGCCCGTTCACGGCTTGATCTTGGCGAATCCAGTGTCCAATCGTCACCATAGACGAATGCGAGTTCCACTCTAGCCGGCGGCCGATTCCGGCACAGCAGGCCGCCTTCACCAGATCGGAGACTGCTGGAACGCAAGTGCTCGGCGGCGAGTCCGCGCGAGGAGGCGTCCTTGACAGGAACCATGGTACCGCGTCCTCCTACGTAGCACACGCACAGCAGGCTGCCTTCACCAGATCGGGGGCCTCCTGGAACTCTAGGTGTTCGTGATGCGGCTCGGCGGCAAGGTCGTGCGAGGAAAAGGGAGGAGGACGGATTGACCTAGAGGGAAGAGAGGAGCGGGGAAGGGAGAGTCCCGGTGGGCCAGGCCAGGGGCGTCGTCAGACATGTTCGCCGTGGAGGTCCGGGCCGCGGACGGTGATGATGCTTGCGACCATGCCGTCGAGAACATCGCCGGGCGGCCATCTTCTCGTGGTGACTGGCCTGTGGTCCGTCCGAGTCCGAGCACCATGGTATCTTGCTGGCGTCCTTGCTCTAACAGAGCGGCCTCCAGGCTCTGCTCCGCATGCGGTTCCGTGGCGCATCGAGCACATCCCCGGCCATCTCGAAAATCCCGTCGGCCTTTGCACCTCAAGTATCTCGGTCCCTGCTTCCTATGCCCTGGATCATGGCGATCGCGGTATAGATAGGGATCGGAACGAACCGTTTTATTTTTTTGACTGAGCGGTGGCACTATTTGTAATTTTCTAAAACCGAACGGAAGCGTATTTTTAGTAGATTGAAAGCGTACTTGCGAGCCACGGACCATACCTCTAGCAATATTATTAGTAGAGATTAAACCAACAAGTATTTTTCAAATAGACGCCAATGTATCAAACCTAGTATTTCACAAGAGTACTAGTTGTTGAAGATCAAAAAAAGAAAATAAGTCAAAATATGTGGGAAATTTTTATCACCGACATGTTTGATGGTTGTTCTTGATAAGGCCCGCCGAATCATATGTCATTGTGTTCTGCGGCCAAGGTCGCCTTCCACGGTTCTACCGTTTCCGTGGCCCACACCCAGAGCCTCTTGTGTTGCACATCGTGCCATCACTCGCGTCACCGCCACATCACGAGCCCCCCGCGCCATGGCCGTCATACTCCTTGAGCTCCTCTTGCAGTGAAGTCGCCTACGACAACAAGGAAGTTGCCTATTGATACTGTGAAGTTGCTTAGCTCTGTAGGGAAGTTGCAAACTCGTGTTGTCGATACCAGAATCCGATGTTTTGTTGGATGTTATGTAGTTGCATAAAAATGTTGCGAAGTCACCCAAAATGTCGCACCAAGAACATTTTGACGCATTGCTAGAAGATCAAAGCGGATTTTGGACAATGTACTTGTAGGGAACTCCGAACCTTATTGGGAAAGGTGTATCGAGACTCCATACAACCCATATTCCCATTCGATGATAGAGGACCTAGAATCTGGCGTTTGAGGGTAGGCAATTTTGCTGCAACCGAAAGCAACCCCACTACACTGGTATGCAACTTCGCAATAACACCAGGCAAAATTAATGTAATTGTAGGCGACTTCCCTAAAGCGGTAGAAAACGTCACAATAACTATATATATAGGCAGCCATACCTCCATACTTTGTTGCTTCCCCTACTTCCATTACCATCGGCTCTCTCTCTCCCTCCCATTATTGGGAAAGGTCGGAAGCTGTGTTCCTCGGACTATGACAATTTCATCTATTAAAATGATGATGTTTTTAGCCAAATCGTCGTAATTTATAAGGCCTTTGGCCTCCCCAATTGGCTTACGACCATTTGTTGTGGAATCGTCATAACTCTATGACGATTCCATCCATGGTCACTACGAGAAGGTCATAAGTTGACATATTTCTTGTAGTGTCCATCGGCGGTAAAGACGTGATTCCTTGGTGGAAGGGTTAGAGTGTGGGTCATTACCTCGATGGGGCGACGCGAAGTTGCAAACCGCCTCTCTAAAGTTTCTTATCGCCGCTCTGAAATTGCCTACCGCTGTTGCAAAAAAATTTTGTTGTTGATATGAAGATTCACTGTTGACGCTGTATGGCCTGCTTAGTTGCTTTTAGTTGTTGTGAAGTTGCCAACCGCTTATATGAACTTGTATAACATTGATATGAAGTAGATTGCTTATAAAGTAGTTTGTCAAAAGGCACCAAAGTTGCTTTGTCACGCACCACAGTTGCATCATCGTGCACCAAAGTTGTTTTGTCGCACACCAAAGTTGCCGCGACGAGCACCAGAGTTGTCACGTCGGGCACCAAAGTTGCATTGTCCCAAACCAAAGTTGATTCTTTGCACATCAAAGTTGCCTCGTCGAGAATCAAAGATGCTTCTTGGCGCACCAAAGTTGCATCATCGGACACCAAAGATGCTTCTTCGCACACCAAAGTTGCATCGTCGGACACCAAAGATGCTTCTTCGCACACCAAAGTTTGGTTGCCTACACCAGCGTTAAAGACATGATCCTTTTTCGGGGACGGGGGGAGAGCGTAGGTCGTTGCCTCGATGGGCGGGGGCTTTGGTAGGAGAGAAAGAGCATTGCAGGACGTGATTTCTTGGTCGAGAGGTGAGAGCGTGGATCGTTGCCTCGGTGCGGCGGCTCTGTTGGATGTGAAGTTGCCAACTGTCTTCTGAATTACAACTAAATTTTACTTTTAGGCAACAATCTAGAAATTTTAAGCAACTATTATGTGATTTTACACTACAAATTGACACGATTGGGTAAGTACCATGTTTCTTACGTGTGGGACCCACATCTCCCCATCTCCTCATTCTTTCACCTTATCTTGTTCCTCCAAACATCTTCTCTACCATCCCGTCAGCACTCCCCCGCCGCCGCCGATTGTGGCTGTCGTCGGCCTCCTTTGCCGCTGCCGTTAACCGGTGCAGCTTCTCTGGTCTCCCTCCCGCAATTCCCCACTGGCGAGACGCTGGTCCGCACGCCCGTGCTGCTGCTTCACATGATGCCCCGGGGCTGCTGCTCTACCTACTTCTCCTAGATGAGGCGCGGTGGCGTGGAGAGCAGCCGCGAGGCAGGGGGGAAGTCTACAGTGCAGAGCTCTTGCGATGGGAGACGGGACCCTCGCCGTCGGCCGACGCGCGCGGCGAAGAGGAGGCCAGCGGCACGCGGGCTGGAGGGGAGACCAGCGACCTGCGACGAGTGCGCTGGGCTGGAGCGGGGCCAAACGTTTCCATATCCGTCCGTGCCCCCGTGCAATGGAGGCGACCTGCCGGTGCATTGAGGACTCCTGTGCGCTCGCGTGAGCGACTCCGAACCGCGCTGCGGTCGGAAAGGTTCCAGCTGGGGATTGGGGAAGCCCGGACATCGTGCTCCGGTGCTCCGCGGTCACTCCTCTGTGCGCCGGTGACGAGGATGTCCCAGGGGATGCGACCAGAGCAGCTTGTACTTCATCTACCAAAACGCGGGGTCTGTGCTCCGCCCGCAGCCGGAGAGCCCGTCGAACTATCTCGTCGGGTCCCTAAGGCACGGTGCTATGCATTTTCGGGGCAGAGGAGTGGGTGATGATGGTGGTGGTGCGTTTCGGCAGGACGGGGGCGTCGAGAGGAGTTGCGGAGAACGAAGAGTGGATGTGCTTGTCCTCTAGCGTGTACGATCAAGACTAGGAATAATCGCACGTGCGATGGGTAGACAGTTCCTTGTTAAAGAGTCTAAAAGTCTCACAATCTAAACCTTACTAGCACCGGTTAAGATTGAGGGGGAACTTTTTGCAAAAAAAAAGATTGAGGGGAGACTGTCTTGACCCTCCAAGATAGAACAATTAGCATATCCTATGATCTTAGGATCTAACTAACTGATTGTAATATGTTGTATATTGATATGCTAATATAAATAGAGATGGATGCCCATTGCCCAATATCAATGCATCTAACCTAGAAGTCGAAATCACGTACTCCGTATGATATTGTGTGGACCGTCACTAGTGGAAAAAGGGCTTCCATTCGTCCCATTAGTCCCCAACCAAATTCGATCCGGGGCTAAAGGGTCCATCAGTCCCGGTTCATTTGAAAATGTGGGCCAGGGGGCATTAGTCCCGGTTCAAATGGGCCCTTCAGTCCCGGTTTTAGCCAACAACCGGGACTAATGCCCCCTGGCCCTTTAGTCCCGGTTCGTGGCTCAAACCGGGACTAAAGGGTACCTTTAGTCCCGGTTCGTGCCACGAGCCAGGACCAATGGCTCGTTCAAACGAACCGTTCGCGCCAGTTACGATCGACGACACTTCGGATCGATCGACTTCATTAACGACGACGCTTCGTATTGTCGCGCGCTGATCGGGAACCAGCGCCGGCGCATTGGGAACTCGCGCCTGCATTCATCGCCGGCCGGCGTGCTCTCATCATCTCCCTTCCTCTACACTATATAAAGCACTCATATTCATCTAAGCACATCATCTCTAGCCTTCTTCTTCCCCAAAACATCTCTCCCACATCATGATACGTCTCCAACGTATCTATAATTTTTGATGCTCCATGCTTGTTTTTACACCATTTGCCTATTGTTTCGTTACACTTCGTGGCACTTTTATGCATTTTCCGGAACTAACCTATTAACGAGTTGCCACAGTGCCAGTTTCATGTTTTCTGTTGTTTTTGTGTTTCAGAAGTGATACACAGGAAATATTCTCAGAATTGAACGAAACAAGTTCCTGAAGTCTTATTTTACCCGGAAGCTTCCAGAGATCCGAAGGAGAGTAGGAGGGGGGCCACTAGGGCCCTACACGCCAGGGCGGTGCGGCCAGGGCCCTGGCCGCGCGAGCGTGGCGTGAGGGCACCTGGCTCCTCCTCTGACATCGCCCCTTCGCCTATAAAGACCCCCCGACGGAAAAAACCTAAGTACCCGATCACTTTTCCAGAACACATCGCGATCCGCCGCCGCCGTCGACCCGAAGATCGGGAGGGTCCAGAAGCTCTTCCCGGCACCATGCCGGAGAGGGGATTCGCCACCGGAGGTCTTCTTCATCGCCATGCTTGCCTCCGGAGCGATGAGTGAGTAGTCTACCTTGGACTATGGGTCCATAGCAGTAGCTAGATGGTTGTCTTCTCCACCATGTGCTTCATGTTTAGATCTCATGAGCTGCCCTACATGATTGAGATCACCGTTATGTAATTCTACATGTTTGGTTTGTTGGGATCCGATGAATATTGGTGTTTATGATTGAGTTGTTGTACTGAATATTATCTTATGTTATCTCTATGTTGTTTCTGATCTTGCATGCTCTCCGTTGTTAGTAGCTATCTTGGCCGAGTAGTTGCTAGTGACTCCAAGAGGGGGTATTTATGCTCGATAGTGGGTTCATGCCTCTATTTAACCTGGGGGAGTGATAGAAACCTCTAAGGTTGTAGATGTGCTGTTGCTACTAGGGAGAAAACAACATTCATATGCTCAAGGGCATATGCTTTGTTTACATTACACACTTTGCTTAATGCAATTATCTGTTGTTCGCAACTTAATACTCATGGGGTGTTCGGATTGATATCCTCGGGAGTGGATTATTAGTCATAGATGCAGTTGGATGGCGGTCTATGTATTTTGTTGTAATGCCCAGAGTAAATCTCATAGTGATCTTCTTGACATATCACGTTTATCTTTATTCTATCAATTGCCCAACTGTAATTTGTTTACCCAGCATGTGTTATTTATCTTATGGAGAGACACCACTAGTGAACTGTGGTCCCCGGTCCTATTTCCATCATATTGCTATCACCTGTTTACTTTACTCGCACTGTTTACTTTACTCGCACTGTTTACTTTATTCGCATACTCTACTGTTTTCCACTCGATACACTCATAACCTTTGTTTCAAGCAAACCGGTGAGATTGACAACCTCATCGCAAGTTGGGAACAAAGTACTTGGTTGTGTGTGTGCAGGTTCCGCGTTGCAGCTAGCAAGCAAAGCTTGGATGAGGCGCCATATATAAATTGTATGAAGCTGTCGCAAACTAGCAAGCATCACCTTCAGTCGTCGATGTCTGCTTTTCTCCTGAACGATATTAAACCTTGGTTTCTTAACTGAGGGAAAACTAGCTGCTATACTCATCATACCTTCCTCTTGGGGTTCCCAACGGGCTGGTCATTCACCACGCACAAGGACTGTCTGCTACACGCCATTAAACGCCAGCAGCTTATTTTCTGGCGCCGTTGCCGGGGAAGAGTGGAAGACTTCTGCGAGGGGAGTTTTTCGCACACACATCCTTTACTTTGTTATTGTTTTGCTTTACTTTATTTATTTTACCTGCATTGCTTTATATCAAAAACCCAAAAAAATTAGAATCCTTGGTAGTTGTTTTTACTTATCTGCTTTTAGTTTTGTTAAAATGAGTAATCCTAAAGTAGAAGTTCGTAGTTTTAAGCAACAAGGAGGAGAAAGTTTAAAGGATGCTTGGTATCGTATTAACAATGCTCATCATAGGTGTACCAAAAAGCACTCTACCACGATCCTCCTTAGGAATTTTTATGTTGGTATATCTAGTTGGAATAGGCATGTTCTTGATACTCTTACAGGAGGTAATTTTCTGGGTACTCCCGCTGGAGAAGCATGCACTATAATTGAAAGTTTAGTGGGAATACCACCTATTCATGTTGCCAAAACCGAGACCACCTTGGAGGAGGTGGTAGAAAAGCTCAGCTCTTTAGAGAAAAGTTTGCCAAGTATCCTAGAAAACGCTAGCCGCGTTAGTGAATTAGTAGAAAACATTGGTAAAAGAATTACCGTTTTAGAGGCTAGCACTAGTCATGACAATCAAAACTTGAGGATTGGTAAACTAGAGGAGTCTATGGAAACTCTTAGCTTAATCTTCTCTTCTCTTAAATTTAAGAAAGAGAAAGTGTTTGTTGGAAAAGAGCAAAAATTTATGTATGTTCCCAAGGTTTCTGCACTTAAATCTCAACATGTTCTTAAAATTGGTAAGACTCTTAGTTCCACTAAGGGTGACTTGCAGGTTGAATCATCTTCGGGAACCTTCAAAGAGCCTACTGAGGTAACTAGCACTTCATCTATTGATATTACTTGATTCGCAATTTTCTGCGCCTAGCTCAAAAGCGTTAAAGAAAAGCACTCTTGGGAGATAACCCAATGTTTTTATTTTCAGTACTTTTTATTTATTTGAGTCTTGGAAGTCATTATTACTGTAATGACCGCTCCTTATCTTGTTTATTTTGTTTTTGTGCCAAGAGAAGCCTCTAATTCGAGCGAGGTAAAGATTTGGGGATGTTGCTGTCCTAAAACTGTTTTCGGTGCTGCACCGTAAAAATTCGTATAAATTATCTGTATATCTTTTGGACCTGAAATTTCTTGTGCATATGCCCCAGGTATATCCAAACTTTTGTTAGTTGAACACTTTTTGATTTGAGCAATAGAAAACCCCTAAAAAATTCGACCTTTGTCAGCTGTTCAGTTTTGACAGATTTCTGCCAATATTTGTGTTTGCCACTTTATCGCTTTCTTTTGAGTTCTTTTGATCACAGAACTTTTGGGGAGGTTGCTACAGTAGTATTTGCTATATATGTGGTGGTTTTGAGTTGAAACCTGAAGCAAAAAGAGGTTGATTATATGTTATGCCTACACTAATGTTGCTAATAGAATTGTGTTTAGTTTTGTATGAAGGAAGTTTTCAAGTGTAGGGATTGGAGAATGATGAGATGAGTTGAAGAATGGACAAAAGCTCAAGCTTAGGGATGCCCATGCATAACCCCAAGAAATATCCAAGAAGTACAAGCGTCAAAGCTTGGGGATGCCCCCGAGGCACCCCTTCTTCATCGGCAAAAATCAGGTCACCTTTCAAAATAATATATTTTTATTGCTTCATGCACTATGTGTTTTTCTTGGAGCGTCAGTTGTTTTAGTTTTCTTAGTTTGTTTAGTTTGTTTTTTTGGTGCAATAAATGGTTGGACCCCAACAAATTTCTTTTGGAGAAGTACTCGTTTTCATTTGCCAAGAACGCTCTAGTTTTCACTCTTATTAAAAATCGAGTGTTCTTCTTTTTCTGCTACTGCTTTTGGTTTTCGTTTTCGCCTTGATTTGCGTTCAGACCTTGTCATATCTTTTCATCAAGGTGTATTTTCGCCTCTGATCTTTATTGGTTTTCATCAAAAGAGGTGTTTATAAAAATTTCAAATGGTGTTGGAAAAGAGAAAAAGCTTTGTGCAAAATAGTGGTACAAGAAGGAGCTTGTGTAGACTGCGGCTTAGGCTTTTTCATGTCATGCTTGATGTCTTTTTGATAGTATGCTTAGTGGTTTTTCTGTAGCATGACTTGTCTCAAATAACTGAGATTGCTTAATGAGCCTTTGAAAAAATCATGCGTTGTTTTTATTGTTTGGAAGCATTATTTTGGTTTTCTCCTTGATGCTTTATTTGGGTTGACTTGGCGCATGCTCACACATGTTAGACTCTTACAAAGTCGCCAATAGCCTCTATGATCATTTAGTTTTTGACTTTTGATGCCATCTTATGCTTCTTTTAATGTCACTTTGCATGATTATGGCCATTATTGCTCTCTTAGTTGGTCGCTCCCAGTCTTTTGCTAGCCCTCGCCTTGTACTGAGTATGAGCTCTACTCGTGCATCCAACTCCTAAAAGCCAAAGTTTTCCAAAGTGTACACCATACATACCTACTAGCAATTTGCTATTCCAAGTAAATTTGACTTGCTTTTATTATCTCTTCAAATTAAACTCTTACCAGTGTTATGCGAAATTCGGTCAGTAAAGCTCTCACGAACCGGAAGGCACACTTTACTTTTTCCTGTTCTTAAAAATTTGACATTGTGGTTTCTTATGTTGAGTTGTTATGCTTGCAAGTTGTAAGTTGGATTCTAGCCCAGCCATGCTATCATGGGGCAAGCTTTCAACATTGCACTTCTTATTTGAGTTGATATCGTGATCTTTTGTTTATGGATGTCCGCGGTGTGAAATGAATTGGGAATCTTGTGGGGATCATGGAGTTTGTATATGTGTTAGGGAAACGCCGGGCTGCCAATCTAAGCCATGCATAATTCATGGTGGAAATTTGCAGCATACCCATGGTGAACATACGACGACGCATCTCACAATAAAAAGCTAAACAAATGGCAAATAAAAGAGATGTCGAGGTGTTCATTGTCTGCTTGTCCTGTCATTTTGGTGTGGGCTTGTTCCATGTCATCGGGCACGGAGGTACCCCATTGGCGGTTCTCAATGATATGCATATACTTACAATGACAAGAGCCTTGCTTGGGACTCTAAGTAAAGTAGCATGAGGTTTGGGTACTCGTATTCACGGGGCACGAGGTTTTCAACTTATGATTTGTCAAGCATATGCATCATAATTGTTCTCGCATTAACTCTAACCATTCAAGATGCTTATGATGGGGGCAATGAGAGCTCAAAGCCGGTAAGTACCATAATTTTTGAAGGTTATAAAACTTGCAATCACTGCTTCCCTCTGCGAAGGGCCTTTCTTCTACTTTTATGTTGAGTCACCACCTTCTTTCTTTATGCACCATTAAGAGAGCATAGTTGCCATTCTTAGTGTGATATGCATTGTCCCAAAGTTCATTGATTGATTCATATTGTTGGTTTCACTTGTTCTCAAATTATTTGTATCTAGTCGCCCTCTTAAACTTGAAGGTGTCCTATGCATTTATGTTTTGCTCTCTTTGAAGAACAAGCTGAAAACCATTTGTATGTTTTTCCTTATGATTTGAACACACGTTTGACTTTCATTGTTTCATTTTCATGATCTTTTGTTTGTGTTCATTTGCATGTTTACAACATGGTTGCTAATATCTTATTGTCAAGATTATATCTTCATGCCCATGTTTTAAGTTCTTATGATCCCAGCTCACAAATGCTTACATATATGATCAAGATTGTGTAGGTGCATGTCACCTCAAAAATTATTCTTTTGTTATCACTTACCTACTCGAGGACGAGCAGGAGTTAAGCTTGGGGATGCTTGATACGTCTCCAACGTATCTATAATTTTTGATGCTCCATGCTTGTTTTTACACCATTTGCCTATTGTTTCGTTACACTTCGTGGCACTTTTATGCATTTTCCGGAACTAACCTATTAACGAGTTGCCACAGTGTCAGTTTCCTGTTTTCTGCTGTTTTTGTGTTTCAGAAGTGATACACAGGAAATATTCTCGGAATTGGACAAAACAAGTTCCTGAAGTCTTATTTTACCCGGAAGCTTCCAGAGATCCGAAGGAGAGTAGAAGGGGGGCCACCAGGGCCCCACATGCCAGGGCGACGCGGCCAGGGCCCTGGCCGCGCGAGCCTGGCGTGAGGGCGCCTGGCTCCTCCTCTGACATTGCCCCTTCGCCTATAAAGACCCCCCGACGGAAAAAACCTAAGTACCCGATCACTTTTCCAGAACACATCGCGATCCGCCGCCGCCGTCGACCCGAAGATCAGGAGGGTCCAGAAGCTCTTCCCGGCACCCTGCCGGAGAGGGGAATCGCCACCGGAGGTCTTCTTCATCGCCATGCTTGCCTCCGGAGCGATGAGTGAGTAGTCTATCTTGGACTATGGGTCCATAGCAGTAGCTAGATGGTTGTCTTCTCCACCATGTGCTTCATGTTTAGATCTCATGAGCTGCCCTACATGATTGAGATCACCGTTATGTAATTCTACATGTTTGGTTTGTTGGGATCTGATGAATATTGGTGTTTATGATTGAGTTCTTATACTGAATATTATCTTATGTTATCTCTATGTTGTTGATGATCTTGCATGATCTCCGTTGTTAGTAGCTATCTTGGCCGAGTAGTTGCTAGTGACTCCAAGAGGGGGTATTTATGCTCGATAGTGGGTTCATGCCTCTATTTAACCTGGGGGAGTGACAGAAACCTCTAAGGTTGTAGATGTGCTGTTGCTACTAGGGAGAAAACAACATTCATATGCTCAAGGGCATATGCTTTGTTTACATTACACACTTTGCTTAATGCAATTATCTGTTGTTCGCAACTTAATACTCATGGGGTGTTCGGATTGATATCCCCGGGAGTGGATTATTAGTCATAGATGCAGTTGGATGGCGGTCTATGTATTTTGTTGTAATGCCCAGAGTAAATCTCATAGTGATCTTCTTGACATATCACGTTTATCTTTATTCTATCAATTGCCCAACTGTAATTTGTTTACCCAGCATGTGTTATTTATCTTATGGAGAGACACCACTAGTGAACTGTGGACCCCGGTCCTATTTCCATCATATTGCTATCACCTGTTTACTTTACTCGCACTGTTTACTTTATTCGCATACTCTACTGTTTTCCACTCGATACACTCATAACCTTTGTTTCAAGCAAACCGGTGAGATTGACAACCTCATCGCAAGTTGGGAACAAAGTACTTGGTTGTGTGTGTGCAGGTTCCGCGTTGCAGCTAGCAAGCAAAGCTTGGACGAGGCGCCATATATAAATTGTACGAAGCTGTCGCAAACTAGCAAGCATCACCTTCAGTCGTCGCTGTCTGCTTTTCTCCTGAACGATATTAAACCTTGGTTTCTTAACTGAGGGAAAACTAGCTGCTATACTCATCATACCTTCCTCTTGGGGTTCCCAACGGGCTGGTCATTCACCACGCACAAGGACTGTCTGCTACACGCCATTAAACGCCAGCACATCACCATACCGCCGGCGCCCGAGAGCTCTCTCTCCCTCGACAATGGAGGAGCAATTTTTTCCCCAGTCTCGGATCTACTACGTCGTCATTGAAGAGATGAACTTCACCATCACGGAGAGTCTCCGTGCTTCGAGGGTGGAGAAGTGGATCCGCGCCGTCAAGCGCCGGTTCCTCGACGACGCACTGGTCAAGTGCGTGGGCTTGGATTGTGAGTTCACCACTCATGAGCTCCCGCAGCGTGCCGCCGTCCTTCAACTCTCGGTGGCGTCCGTGATATTGGTCTTTCAAATTTGTAAGGCCAACGGCGTGCCGCAACTACTCAAGGACTTCTTGAAGGACACCACCATCAAGTTTTGTGGTGTGGCTATCAACAATGATCTGCGCATGCTAAGGTCATACGGAATTGTTATTCCGTCCGCGTATGATCTTCAACAGGTTGTCCCAAACCCCACTAGCAATCTAACGCCGAGTCTCTATGATTTGGCCAATGCTACTATTGGGACACATCTTGAGAACAAGAAGAGGGACAAGAAGAAGAAGGACAAGAAGAAGAAGGAGAAGAAGTACAAGAAGAAGGGAGAAGAAGAAGAAGATGATGATGATGAAGAAGATGAACTAATTTTTGGTTGGGAAAAAGTTCCATTGAGCTTCAAACAACTATTATATGCCGCTTTAGACGCTCGCCTAGGCTTTGAGATTGCTAGGAGATTCTGGAAGCTAAAGGGCTACAATAGCCATGTTGATCCTCTTAACCTTAATAATTAGGTGGATGATTATGTATGGAAAAATGTTGGATTGAGCTTGCTTGGAAAATATACTCCCTTTGAGCCATGTTGGATGAGTATGTTTGGAAAAATGTACTCCCTTTGTTTCGGTTAACAAAGTCTATTAATTTTCGAATTTGTGAATTTTCAAGTATTTTGGCTTTTTTGAATATTTTAATTATTAAAAATTAATAATTAAATTATACATAAAGATTATTTGAAATTCATTGGTGCTTATTATTCTTAATCATTGTATCTTATTTTGTGAATTTATTTGGAATTTAAAAAAGTAATATTATATATTACCGAACTGTATGGGTTAATAGAATTGGTACCATACCATTATCAAGAAGTCGCGGGCGCAGTCTTGGAAGCTAGTAGGGAAGGAATGGAGAAGTTAAGCGTGCTAAGGGTGGAGCAGTGTGAGGATGGGTGACCGACCGGGAAGTGAGGACCACAAGTACTTGTAATTTGAGATATGGAGTGAGAGCCATAAGTATCTAATTTGATATGAGAATAGAGATGATTAGATAATAGAGAAATAAAGAAAAATAGAGAAATAAAGAAAATATAGAAATTCCAAAACAGAAAATACAATTTTATTCCGAATGGACCTATAGTCCCGGTCCGTGTTACGAACCGGGACCAAAGGTCCTCCAACCGCAGCACATGCCCCGGACCATGTGGAGGACCATTGGTCCCGATTCATAAGCAACCGGGACTAAAGGCTGAAGCCTTTAGTCCCGCTTTGTTAGTCCCGGTTGCCACAACCGGGACTAATGGGCTTTACAAACCGGGATTGAATGCCTTTTTTCCACCAGTGCGTTCCTGCACTACTGACACTCCTTATATATTTCAGCTTCGCACATAGTTTTCTTCTCCATTTCAAGGAACGCGTATACGGTATACCTTGCCGTGCTCTTGTGCTTGTGCTGGATGCATGCAATTCCTAGCTACTCCAGATAATTTGCGAGATGGCACGAGACAGCTTCACATTAGTATCCGAGTTTACTTTTTTTTGAACGGTAAAAGGGCCTAGAAGGCCCGAGGCATTTCATTGATCATGTGGCGAGTACAAATTACAGAAACAGCCTTGTAACAACGCAGCCCTAGGAAAAGCCCAGCATACGGATAAGGCCATTTCTTTTACAGAAAACACCCTGGAACACAAAGATAGGAAGCAAACAGGTCCCTGAGCATCGTCGCCACCTTTCGCCGGCGTCCTCGAGGCGTCACCGCCGAGGAGCAGGGACCAGCTGCTCGGGAGCCCCCTTCCGACGACTGACATCCACCGCGGTCCCTCTCTCCGATGCGGGGAACGAATCACTTCGCCTCGGAGGGAGTTCGAGCACCCACGACAATGCCGAGAGCAGGCCTCCATCATGGAGGTTGAACTGATGCCGCCTTGCCGGCAGAGAATCACGGAGGCATTGAAGGCGTCCGCGATGATGAGCTCAGAGAATGTACCAGGCCAGCACTGATACGTCTCAAACGTATCTATAATTTTTGATGCCCCATGCTTGTTTTTGCACCATTTGCCTTGAGTTTTGTTACACTTCGGGGCGTTTTTATGCGATTTCCGGAACTAACCTATTGACAAGATGCCACAGTGCCAGTTCCCTATTTTCTACTATTTTTGTGTTTCAGAAAAGCTACACAGGAAATATTCTCGGAATTGGACGAAACAAGTTCCAGAAATCTTATTTTTCCCGGAAGCTTCCCGAAGACCGAAAGAGAGCCGGAGGGGGGCCAGAGGCCGCCCTCACACATAGGTGGCGCGGCCCAGGCCCTGGCTGCGCCACCCTGGTGTGAGGAGCCCCTGGCTGCCCCCTGACGACGCCCCTTCGCCTATAAGAAGCCTCGGGACGGAAAACCCTAGGGGAGTGGGCGAAATTTCCAGAACAGTTCCGTAGCGCCGCCGCCGTCGAAGCCAAATTTCGGGGGACAGAAGTCTCTATTCCGGCACCCTGCCGGGACGGGGAAGTGCCCCCGGAGCCATCTCCATCGGTCTCCATCGCCGTCTCCGCCGTCTCCATCGACCTCACTGCCATCTCCATCAACCTTGTTGTCTCCTATGATGAGGAGGGAGTAGTTCATCCCCGGGGCTGAGGGCTCTACCGGTAGCTATGTGGTTCACCTCTCTCTCCCATGATGTGATCTTTATGTGATCGTGAGCTTTGTATCATGTTGAACAAGTAGATGTTATTATTCAGATATTATGTGTACTCTAGTGGTATTATTAAAGTAATCTATTCCTCCTGCCATGGTGTAACGGTGACAGTGCGTGCATCATGGTGGTACTTGGTCTAGGATACGATTGTGATCTCTTATGGATTATGAGAATAATTATCGCTATGATAGTATTGAAGTGATCTATTCCTCCTTTCATGGTGTAATGTTGACAGTATGTGCACCGTGTTAGTACTTGGTCTAAGTTGCAATAATATCTATCTTGAGTTGTGATCTGATTTGAATATCTCTATGAGTGGTGTTTGTCAAGTACTTGATGAACTTTAAGGAGTGCTTCGTAGCCCTACGCAATGATTAGTGTTATTCAATAGGAGAGTAATTCAGAGTACCATAGTGAAGAGAAGTTGTTTATTTGTTCAATCATGTTATATTTGTTGGGAGTGTGTCCACTAGTGAAAGTATGATCCCTAGGCCTTATTTCCAAGCATTGCACACCGTTTACTTGCTGTTTTGTTACATGTTTGCTCGCAGTAATTTTTATTCCAGATTGCATTTACTACTTATAATCATCACTACCGCTTGTATTTTACTATCTCTTCGCCGAACTAGTGCACATATACATCTGCAAGTGTGTTGGGTGTGTTGGGGATACAAGAGACTTTCTGTATCGTAATTGCAGGGTTGCTTGAGAGGGATAGCTTTGACCTCTTCCTCCCTGAGTTCGATAAACCTTGGGTGATCCACTTAAGAGAAACTTGCTGCTGCTCTACAAACCTCTGCACTTGGAGGCCCAACACTGTCTACAAGAACAGAAGCGTGTGTAGACATCAAGACTATTTTATGGCGCCGTTGCCGGGGAGGTAAGGTAAAAGGTACTCGCATCCTCCTGTGTGAGTGCTCGGAGTTATTTCCTTTAGATTCTGCAATTACATCTTTTTGTTTCTTGTTTTTATTTTCACTAGTTAGGCTTAATGGAAAATAAAGAGTTCTTTAGTCTTTTTCCTGAGTTTAGATTTGAAGAGAAAATTGAAAATCCTTTGGAGCTTATTTCGCATAGCAATGTTATTAGTACGAATGCTTTGAATACCGTTAATGCTAATGCTATAGAAAAGTCTAAGCTTGGGGAAGCTGGTTTTGTTAAGTATGATATTTTTAGTCCCCCAGCTTTAGTGGAGAAAGTTTGCTCTGATGATATTTTATCTCCCATATGTGATGTTTCTAATGATGCTTGTGCTCCTCATCCTTTTAAAATACCTACAAATATTGTTGAACGTGTTAGGGATAACTGCTATTTAGGAGATGGAACTGTCCATCCTGGTGATCATTTGCTCTTTATACATGAATTATGCGAGTTGTTCCAGTGTGCAGGTATTTTAATGAACCAAGTTAAGAAGAAGCTATTCTCTTTATCACTGAAAGGCAGAGCTGAGGAATGGTATAAAACACTGAAGGATAGTCGATCTATTGACTGGGAGGAAATTGTACCTCTCTTTTATTCTAAATTCTATCCTTCTAGTCAGGTTTATAAAGATAGGAATTACATTTATAATTTTCATCCGCATGAGGGAGAAAGCATTGCCCAAGCTTAGGGAAGATTGAAGTTACTAATGCATAAATGTCCTATTCATGATCTTCCCCGTAATATTGTTATTAATAATTTTTATGCAAGGCTTTCAAGATATTATAAGGACTATCTAGATGCATGCTTTGATGGGTCTTTCACAAGCAAGGATGTTGACACCAAGTGGGATCTGCTTGAAACAATTCAAAACAATATTGAAGGTTGGGATAGCGACAAAGGTAAAGGATCAGGCATGAATTACGAGTTTGATTGCATTAAGTCTTTCGCTGAAACTGCTAATTTTCAAGAGCTTAGTGCTAAATATGGTCTTGATCCTCAAATTATGTTTGATTGCTTTAAAGCCTTTGCTTCCCATATGAATGTTCCTAAAGGAAATGGGGACGTGTATCATGAACCTTTTAAGGACACTTGCATAGAAAGTGATATTGTTATTGATGATTGCAATAAACATGCTCAAACTTCTAAAAGTACTATTTCTTATAAGCATGTTAATTTTTGTGGAATACATAGACCTTGTGAACAGAGTTACAACAAGGAAGATTATTGCATTACCCACGCAAATGAAGAAACCAGTATGTGGCTCAAGGATCTAGATGTGCTTGGTGAAAGGGTTTGTGAGCTTTATCCTTTTCTTTGTGAATTTTGCGGTGAAAAGGGGCACTTTAATTTTCAATGCCCAATTAATCGAACGAGTACCGCAGATTTGTATTGTGATGATAAGATTACTTTCAATCAGTATGATGAGCTTACTTTGTTTTTGAATTGTGAAGAGATATCTAGAAAGATTGCTTTGGTAGATATGAATGATGTTGATATTAATAGCACCCTTCGTGGTTGTCGTCTCTATTGTTCTAAAGATTGCCTCACAAATACTTACTTACAAGATCTTATAAAACATGATGTTTTGCCAAGCTATGACAGGACTAATAGATGTTTCGATATTATTAATAGAGAGGAGGAATCCTCCAAAGTTTCTTCTGTTGTTTCGGTCAGCAAACCAGATTATGTGGAGAAGATGCCTTTCCCTCCTAAAGAATATGTGGAGAAGATGCCCTTCAAGTCTCTTCCTCCTAAAGGAGAGAGTAAGAAGAGTATGAAGAAGAAGAAGAGGAGGAGTAAAAGGCGAGAGGACACGGTATCTTCCCCTAAGCGTTATGATCCTGCTATAGATTATGATAATTCTGATTGGGATGATGTTCCTATGCCTATTACTTATGTTAGTGATCATGATTGGGAAAAGCACTCTACTTTTGATATTGAAAATCTTTTTGGTACCAATTCTAAGGTTAATAATTGTTGTACCATTAGTGCTATCCATGTTCCTTCTTATGATGATATGTTTGATGAATATGCTTTGCGACATAGTAGTTCTCTATCTTGTGATGATACTAAGCCTCTAGTTTATGATGATGATTATAATGTTTTCAATTCACCTACTTTTGAGGAGAAAATTAGTTATGATTACAATATGCCTCCTATTTTTGATGATTATGGTGATGAGAATAATTATTCTGTTGAATCTGCTCCTACTACTATTGTTCATGTGGGGAGTATTAATTCTTTTATGCATGTGGCTCATGATAGGGATGCCTTATGTGATAGTTATATTGTTAATTCTATTCATGATGCTACTGAAAGTTATTATGAGAGAGGGAAACATGGTTTGATGGATCTCAACAATATTGAGTTTCCCCTCTTTATGTTGCAATCTTTGAAGTTGTACTTATTTTGCCTTCCTATGTTTTTTGCTTTGCGCTTTTATGACTTGTCTCTTTACAAGACTATTTTTCATAGGAAGTGGTTTAGATTTAAATGTGTTCCATACTTGCTTTTTGATGCTCTCTATTGCTTTAAGTTCCTATATGGCGCCTTTGCCTCAAGCTCTTATATCGCGCCCACATGAGCATCTTTGCAAATTACTGCGCCTAGCTCAAAGGCGTTAAAGAAAAGCACTCTTGGGAGATAACCCATTGTTTATTTTCAGTACTTTTTATTTTATTTGAGTCTTGGAAGTTATTACTACTGTAATAACCGCTCCTTATCCTTTTTATTTTGTTTTTGTGCCAAGAGAAGCCTCTAATTTGAGTGAGGTAAAGATTTGGGGATGTTGCTGTCCTGAAACTGTTTTCGGTGTTGCACCGTAAAAATTCGTGAAAATTCTCTGTATATCTTTTGGACCTGCGATTTCTTGTGAATATGCCCCAGGTTATATCCAAACTTTCATTAGTTGAACACTTTTTGATTTGAGCAACATAAAACCCCTCAAAAATTCGACCTTTGTCAGCTGTTCCGTTTTGACAGATTTCTGCCAATATTTGTGTTTGCCGCTTTATCGCTTTCTTTTTGAGTTCTTTTGATCACGGAACTTTTGGGGATTTTGATACAGTAGTATATACTTAATATGTGGTGGTTTTGGGTTGAAACCTGAAGCAAAAAGGGTTGATTCAATGCTATGCTTACACTAATGTTGCTAATAGATTTGTGTTTAGTTTTGTATGACGGAAGTTTTCAAGTGTAGGGATTGGAGAATGATGAGATGAGTTGAAGAATGGACAAAAGCTCAAGCTTGGGGATGCCCATGCATCACCCCAAGAAATATCCAAGAAGTACAAGCGTCAAAGCTTGGGGATGCCCCCGAGGCACCCCTTCTTCATCGGCAAAAATCAGGTCACCTTTCAGGACACTATATTTTTATTGCTTCATGCACTATGTGTTTTTCTTGGAGCGTCAGTTGTTTTTGTTTTCAGTATTAGTTTAGTTTAGTTTTCTGCAATAAATGGTTAGATCACATCATGTTTCTTTTGGAGGAGATGAACTTGTTTTTCATTTGCCAAGAACGCTCTAGTTTTCACTCTTATCAAAAACCGAGTATTCTTCTTTTTCTGCTACTGCTTTTGGTTTTCGTTTTTGCCTTGATTTGCGTTCAGATCTTCTTATATTTATTTATCAAGGTGTGTTTTTGCCTCTGATCTTTATTGGTTTTCATCAAAAGAGGTGTTTATAAAAAGTTTGAATGGTGTTGGAAAAGAGAAAAAGTTTCATGCAAAAAAGTGGTATAAGAAGGAGCTTGTGTAGACTGTGGCTTAGGCTTTTGCATGTCGTGCTTGATGTCTTTTTGATAGTATGCTTAGTGGTTTTGCTGTAGCATGACTTGTCAAATAACTGAGATTGCTTAATGAGCCTTTGAAAAAAGCATGCGTTGTTTTTATCGTTTGGAAGCATTATTTTGGTTTTCTCCTTGATGCTTTATTTGGGTTGACTTGGCACATGCTTACACCATGTTGACTACAAAAATAAGTCGCCTATAGCCTCTATGATCATTTAGTTTTTGACTTTTGATGCCATCTTATGCTTCTTTTAATGTTGCTTTGTCGCTTTGCATGATTATGGCCATTATTGCTCTCTTAGTTGGTCGCTCCCAGTCTTTTGCTAGCCCTCATTTTGTACTGAGTATGAGCTCTACTCGTGCATCCAACTCGTAAAAACCAAGTTTGCTATTGTGTCCACTATAAATTCCTATGCATGGTATTTGTAAGCCATTCCAAAGTAAATTTTCATGTGCTACCTTTCAAAAAACCTTCAAAATACTTCTCATTTTGTGACACTATTTTCAGCTCATGGGGACGTAGTGGTCGGATTTGCTATCTTCCATATTATCTTATTCCAAAAAGAAAAAAAGGAGAAAAAAGAAAGAAAAAAAAGGCACTCCTCCATGGAATGTGAATGTTGGTGGGCACTCGATGGAATCGGTTAGCCATGGTTTGAGAAAGGAAAAAAGGTGGGGAGGAGTGCCAAGCTTTATAAAAGAGCACAAAAGTGCCAATCTCTCTCTCAAAAACTTGCTTCATTTTTGTATGGAAGATAGTAAGAACCCCATTGCCAGTCGTTGACAAAGACAACCACCTCTCAAAACCAAATTTTATCTCTCTGTTTTACAAATGAAAAGCTCTAGCACATGTTTAATCACTGCTTCCCTCTGCGAAGGGCCTTTCTTTTACTTTTATGTTGAGTCACCACCTTCTACCTTTATGCACCATTAAGAGAGCATAGTTGTCATTCTGAGTATAATGTGCATTGTCCCAAAGTTTATCATTGATTGATTCATGACTATGGTTTCACTTGTTCTTAAATTACTTGTATCTAGTCACCCTCTTAAACTTGAAGGTGTCCTATGTATTTATGTTTTGCTATTCCATGAGGGACAAGCTGAAAACCATTTGTATGTTTTTCCTTATGATTTGAACACACGTTTGACTTTCATTGTTTCATTTTCATGATCTTTTGTTTGTGTTCATTTTCATGTTATAACATGGTTGCTAAGTTTCTATTGTCAAGATTATATCTTCCATGCCCATGTTTTAAGTTCTTATGATCCCAGCTCACAATGCTTACATATATGATCAAGATTGTGTAGGTGCATGTCACCTCAAAAATTATTTCTTTTGTTATCACTTACCTACTCGAGGACGAGCAGGAGTTAAGCTTGGGGATGCTTGATACGTCTCAAACGTATCTATAATTTTTGATGCCCCATGCTTGTTTTTGCACCATTTGCCTTGTGTTTTGTTACACTTCGTGGCGTTTTTATGCGATTTCTGGAACTAACCTATTGACAAGATGCCACAGTGCCAGTTCCCTGTTTTCTGCTGTTTTTGTGTTTCAGAAAAGCTACATAGGAAATATTCTCGGAATTGGACGAAACAAGTTCCAGAAGTCTTATTTTTCCCGGAAGCTTCCCGAAGACCGAAAGAGAGCCGGAGGGGGGCCAGAGGCCGCCCTCACACATAGGTGGTGCGGCCCAGGCCCTGGCCGCGCCACCCTGGTGTGAGGAGCCCCTGGCTGCCCCCTGACGACGCCCCTTCGCCTATAAGAAGCCTCGGGACCGAAAACCCTAGGGGAGTGGGCGAAATTTCCAGAACAGTTCCGTAGCGCCGCCGCCGTCGAAGCCAAATTTTGGGGGACAAAAGTCTCTGTTCCGGCACCCTGCTGGGACGGGGAAGTGCCCCCGGAGCCATCTCCATCGGTCTCCATCGCCGTCTCTGCCGTCTCCATCGACCTCACCGCCATCTCCATCAACCTTACTGTCTCCTATGATGAGGAGGGAGTAGTTCATCCCCGGGGCTGAGGGCTCTACTGGTAGCTATGTGGTTCATCTCTCTCTCCCATGATGTGATCTTTATGTGATCGTGAGCTTTGTATCATGTTGAACAAGTAGATGTTATTATTCAGATATTATGTGTACTCTAGTGGTATTATTAAAGTAATCTATTCCTCCTGCCATGGTGTAACGGTGACAGTGCGTGCATCATGGTGGTACTTGGTCTAGGCTACGATTGTGATCTCTTATGGATTATGAGAATAATTATCGCTATGATAGTATTGAAGTGATCTATTCCTCCTTTCATGGTGAAAGGATCACACGGGCGACTAGAGGGGGGGTGAATAGGCGCTACACAAAATTTTACCTTTTTCAATTTTGGGCTTGACACAAAGTAAATTCTCTAGATGTGCAACTAGGTGAATTTCCTAAGTGACAAGCAAGCAAGTGGACAAGTAAACAAGTAAGCAAGTAAGCGAGTTCGGGTAAGAAATAACCGAGGAGCGGAGACCGGAGACACAAGGATGTATTCCCGTAGTTCCTTCCCTTTGAGGGGAAGTACGTCTACGTTGGAGAGGTGTGGTGACACGGAGTCGACCAACGCCATGGAGGCTCACCTTATTCTCCGGTGAGCAAGCCACGGAGGCTAGCTCGTTCCACTAAGCGGTGGTATTGGGGGAACTCACCGAATCCCTTACACGGAGATTGGGGCACACATCCACAACTGAATTGGAGGCTCCCAAGAAAGCCACGGAGGCTAGAATCCACAAAGACTAGAGAAATCTCGAATCAAACAACCTAGTGTTTCCAAAGAACCACTAGGAGCAAATCCCTCAAGCAAACGGAGGGGAAAAAGAAATTCCTTCGGTGGAGATGTAGATCGGGACCTCCTCCTTCGATCCTCCAAAGATCTAAGACTTTGGGTGGTTGAGGGTGGAGATCTTGCAGTGGGGTTGGCTCCAAATAGTGTCTTCTTCTTGATGAGGACGAGCAAGCTGGAGAAGAAGAGGGGAGGGGGTATAAATACCCCTTCCCGAATGTATCCGTTGCAGCCTCCAGGGACCGGATTATCCGGCCCAAACTTGAACCGGATAATCCGGCCGACGGATAATCCGGCCCACTTTTGGACAAAAATCCGGCCAAGAATCTGGGTGACGCGCACTCAGGAACTTCTGGTCCTTAGCCATTTTCACCGGGGGGCGGATAATCCGGCCCACTTTTGGACAAAAATCCGGCCAATAATCCGCCCATGGATCTGGGTGACGCGCACCCTGGAACTTCTGGTCCTTAGCCATTTTCATCGGGGGGCGGATAATCCGGCCCACTTTTGGACAAAAATCCGGCCAATAATCCGCCCATGGATCTGGGTGACGCGCACCCTGGAACTTCTGGTCCTTAGCCATTTTCACGGGTGCCCGGATTATCCGGCCCAGTTTTGGCCTAAAAATCCGGCCAGTCTTCCTGCACAAAAACTTTGGTAAAATGTCCTGGTGTTGTCAACTAACACACAAAACTAGGGAGGCTAGAAAATGCCCTAACACATGGTGTAATGTTGACAGTGTGTGCACCGTGTTAGTACTTGGTCTAAGTTGCAATAATATCTATCTTGAGTTGTGATCTGATTTAAATATCTCTATGAGTGGTGTTTGTCAAGTACTTGATGAACTTTAAGGAGTGCTTCGTAGCCCTACGCAATGATTAGTGTTATTCAATAGGAGAGTAATTCAGAGTACCATAGTGAAGAGAAGTTGTTTATTTGTTCAATCATGTTATATTTGTTGGGAGTGTGTCCAGTAGTGAAAGTATGATCCCTAGGCCTTGTTTCCAAGCATTGCACACCGTTTACTTGCTGTTTTGTTACATGTTTGCTCGTAGCAATTTTTATTCCAGATTGCATTTACTACTTATAATCATCACTACCGCTTGTATTTTACTATCTCTTCGCCGAACTAGTGCACCTATACATCTGACAAGTGTATTGGGTGTGTTGGGGACACAAGAGACTTTCTGTATCGTAATTGCAGGGTTGCTTGAGAGGGATAGCTTTGACCTCTTCCTCCCTGAGTTCGATAAACCTTGGGTGATCCACTTAAGGGAAACTTGCTGCTGCTCTACAAACCTCTGCACTTGGAGGCCCAACACTGTCTACAAGAACAGAAGCGTGTGTAGACATCAAGCACCAGCACATCAGCAGCACTAGGCATTCTTCAACCTCTCCCTCGCCACCAAGGCCGGCCAAGAGGAGGAGGACCACCACGGCCGAGCGACAGAGGGAGACAGGCCTGCTGCAGGGGCCTCCACCACGGATCGGGGTCGCCAGAGTCCAGATCGAAGCATCCCCCATCAATCCCGTCACCATGACGGGTTCGCAAGGAGGGCGCCAGATCTCAAGCCGGAGGCCACGACCTAGCACAAGGAATGAGCTTATTCGAAGAGCTTTGGCCTGAGCTGGCCCTGCCCGCCGCCCACCAAGGTCGCCGGAGAGGGAGGGGCTCACGCCGCCGGCCAGCATCGCCCAAGAACGCCGGCGCGCAGCTCCTACTCGGCATAGAGCCGAAACTGGAAAGGAACCCTAAACTACAAGCTTTACAGGGGGGCGACCGCCCCTCTCCCCTCCACTCCGGCCGGTGAGGCCGCCGGAGGAGGGGGAGAGGGGGGTCGGCGGGTCAACTCAGCCGGGGTCGGGAGCAGGGAGGCGGGGGCGAGAAGAGAGACTCCAAGTGGAGTCATGCGACGGGGATCCGAGTTTACATGAAACGTACGCATTGTATGTATCTCGCGAGCGACGATCCAAAATTGAGTTGGAATCCGATACGCGAAGCCGTACATCTCTCAGTCCGATACGATCACGATGCAGTACATTATGTATACTTCAGGTCCATATACCAGCTTGATTCGGACACCAACTCCATATCACCCTTGATAAACATAATAGTGTCATCAGCATACTGAAGAATGGCACATCCTCCATCAATCAGGTGATCAGTTAATCTAGAGATCAAACCATTATGTTGGGCAATTTGAATCATTTTTTTACAGACAATTGACAACTAAGTTAAACAAGGTGGGAGAAAAAGGATCTCCTTGTCTGATAACTGCAAAAATATGACCCCACACAATCATTGATCCTCACACTCAGTGTTCCTCCAGAAACAGCTTTGTTAATCCAGGTTAACCCTTCTGTATGCAGTCCAGAAGGAAATCCCAGTTAACCTTATCATAAGCCTTTTTAAAATCCAACTTCAGTATCACCCCCAACTGTTTTCTGCATTTGGTGTCTCTCAAGATTTACTGAAGCAATATTACTCCATCAGTTATGAATCTTCCTTTGATGAAAGCAGTTTGACAAGCATGAATGACTTTCTTCATGTATATTTCTGATCTGACAGTCAAGGCTTTTGTGAAAATCTTGAACAGCACCTGCAGCAGACAAATGGGCCTGTACTTCTGAATTGTGCTTGCATCTTAACTTTTTGGAAGCAAAGTAATTACCCCATAGTTGATTTTCACCAAATCTATCTTGTTTTGGTGAAAATCATTAAAAATCAACATCAGATCCTGCCAACACGCCAACAACTGAAGACATCTCTAATTTGAAGAAGAAAACTGAAGACATCTCTAATTTTGGCGGTTTTGAGTATTTTACTAAATTGGAGGTTTGGCACTGTCAGTCGCCTATAATAAGCCGCTGCTTCTCGGTCCTAATGCAGTTTAAAAAAAATAAATGATTGCATTGATTGGATACATACAAATTTCTTGTTCTGCATTTTGCTGGAGCGTCATCAAGGCCTGAAGCAACCATGACAAAGCTCAAGATGCAACTTTTATCACCGTTAGATAAGAGTATCAATGAGCAGACACAGCAGGTTTAAGAGGATTCATGCACAACCCAAACTTACATCTTACTACAAACTGTAGCAGGACAGGACTCTCTTTGTTAAAATGTTTACACGATCAAATTCACACGGCTTAGTAGAAGAGCTCACAGCAAACTGAACTAGCACACCTTGACATATCAGAACACCGATGGCTTCTTTTTATCTGTACCAACTTGCTCCAGCATCCAGGACTGAAGGGTGCCATTCAACATTTGTCCAGGCAATCAGTTCCTTCCATCCGGCACATCGAAGCAACCTGATAATCACAAACAAGTGGGGACATTTATGTTCAGCGTACATCAAACGTGCATGGTTTGCGATCAAGCATATGTTTCGACACAATCGGACTCAAAGTACTCAATCAATTGACTGAACCATATAGAAACCATGATCAGGGCAATTGCTTACCACAAAACAGGTGAAGAAACCAACGCTTGAATGGATTAGTTTGCGCTATGCTTACATTGCTACCCTGCTTTGCTAACCAAAAAAGGCAGAGTAACTCGTGAATAAACGCTGCTTCTGTAATCTATTTCATACTAAACAATTACAGTACGTAGAAACAGATATAACCTGAGTGTTTAGTTGCGAAAAGATGGCCTTCACGTCTTCAAACACCATGTCCGGTTGCCTGGTACCGTCAACCTGAAGGGGCAGAGCACAGCCATAACCAACAACTGTTCACTATTCTCATAAAAACCTCATAATTTAAACAAAGAAAACATATCTCATCATTGAATCTACATTATCTAAATCTTCGGATTGTAGGGACTACGTGTAATTTCAAAATATTACATATTGTACTATTTATTCCAATTTACCCGGCGGAGCTTCCCCATTTTCTCATAGTGCTGAATAACAGGCAGGGTTGATTCATGAAAAACATCAAACCGATTCCTGATGGTCTCAATGTTGTCATCGTCTCTTCCCTGTAGACAACCAAATTGAGTGACATGTTAATCAATTCACAAGTTGGCACTAAGGAGTCAGGAACCACAAGTACAAAACCTGATTTCGATGTAGAATGCGCCGCTCCATCTCTTCCCTTGAGCAGTCAATCAGTAGTACGAACTCAGGGTCAATGTTAACCTGATGCACAAATATATAAATGTGAAACACACACACACCAAGCGATTGTACGTTTCTAGTACTACTTGTAAGTACATAAAAGTATTCTTACAATTTTCTCGTATGCTTGGCGGTTCTCTTCATTTCGCGGAAATCCATCGATAAGAAACTTATCATTTCCACTTGCAAGAATGGCTTTTAGCAGTAGCCTAACAATGATTTCAGAACACACAAGCTTCCCTTCATGCATCAGATTCTTGATCATTGTACTAATTGAAACAGGCAGAGGTTAGAAAAACACCGAGACAATGCTGAAAATGCAGGAGTTTATTTGCAGGAATTGGGACTGGATTGCTACCCTTGCTCGGTATTAGATTTAGCTTCTTCACGGAGAAGATCTCCAGCACTCAGATGGGTATACCCAAACTGGTTCACAATCTTGGAACACTGAGTGCCTTTGCCACTGCCAGGCCCTCCTGCACCAGCAGTATAAGCAATGGACTGATTAGCTCAAGTAGTTAAGCAGGGTATATCATAGGCGACGCATGTGGTAGTGTCCAACTAATCTTGCAAAAAATAGTATTGTGCTCACTTTTAGTTTATTAAATTACCACTGTATATTAGTTTAGAAGAAGTAATACCTATGACAAACACAATTTTTATCTTTTTGCCGGGGGGCAATGACCCAGTGTTACCCTGCATCACACCAAATTAGTAAAACGGCAAGTCATAGATGTATAACAAATTAGGAATTGACAGACATCCATTTACCTTCCACAGGGGAAATTTGGCAACATAAAAGTGATAGAACACCAATTACTGGAGTTACCTTTTTTGCATCTGCCATCTAGCCGGGTCTTGGAACACAACAGGTCGGCAGCAACACCTATTCGCTCTGAATTCAGCAGGTAGGTTTACTGATTCAGACAAGTAACAGAGCTGAACCAAAGAAGCAAACAAGGATCGATGATTCAGTGCCAAAGTTACACGCAAAGCCAAAGTGGCACATTCTACAACGAGCCTTGTTTGTTCCCACTATGTGACCGTGAGCAGGCATGCAGCTATTTTCCAAATTTCCTTTTGGCACTTGCAGTCTTGCAGACACACGCACGGTTTCGCTAGAGACTTCAGGAAGTGACACCTAATTGATTTTAAGGTTCATCCAGAAATTTCATCGCAACCGCACATGTGGATACAAATGATGTGATGCCGTCCATGGATGATGTTTTGAGCTGGAGCTGCTCGAATTAATCAGACTACATACTTTTTAACAAATTAGCTTCAGAGCATAGTAAGAGGTGACAAGAAACTAGCAGCTGAAACAGGAGCCTTCAGGTTCTAGCCTTCTGGGATTCTCTCTCTACGTATGCAAGAACAGTACTATCCAGTATATCAAAATTAAGGTCGAGTGAAGTTGTTGTTTCTCCAAAGGTGGAATAACTAAGATTATACGCTCCATATTAGAAGAAAAGAAAACATCCAACAGAATACCAGAGATTCTGGAGGGAAGCGCCATAGAAGTGCATATAAAAGAAAGTGAATGAAGATTTTAATGTGATTTTCATCCAAGGTAAAGCAGCTAGCTTGACGAAAATAGAGAGGAGGAGCAAGCTTACCGGAGAGAGCTTGCTGTTCTTGGAAACGGTAGTGCGAGGGTGACGGGGAGGAACCGATTCTGCTGGTGGGTGGCCTCGAGAAGAAGGAAAGGGAGCGGTCGATTTGTGCAGAGGGGAAGAGACGAGAGTGTAGAGGAGACAAGGTGAGCAAAGCAAAAAAGGCAGCCGACAAATTAAAGACACACGGAGAAAGAGATTCTTGACACGTACTGCATACATGCATTGTAAGTACCGTGACAATACATATTCATGAGAATCCAACAAAGTAAAAAATTATACGCACGCCCATATGACAGATGCGGATTCCGAGAGGAAATATTTTTATAATTTTTAGTTATTACTGGTCCAATAAATTGGTTGTTGGACCCTTTCCCTCTTCCCCTCCCCTCGCATGAACATCAACCGAGAGCAAGTCGTGCTTGCCGGTCCGATCCTGAGCCGTCTTCGCCATCTTCGCTGGTCAGAGATGGCGGAGGGGAGGCGCCGGCGTAGTCTAGTAGTAGTAGTTGTAGGTGTCCCGGCGTCTTCGCCGATGTAGCGGGCGGTAGGAGCTCCGATCAGATCCGACTGGATATGGAGCTTAGGGCCTCGCCCTGCCGTCTCCACGTTTCTCTGTTGGAAGCAGGAGGTGGTGTTGTGGGCTGGCGCCGAAGCCGGGGCCTCCTGGTGCTGCAGCGCCGTCGCTCTGCCCTTCCCCTCCCGGGCGGCTATGGTAGCGAGGAGGAGTGGGTGGGCAGAGTGGTGTGCGCGTCCTGTCTTTGCTCTAGGCCGGCCGTGGAGGCGAGGAGGAGTAAAGACGCGATGTGTTGCTGCATCGCCTGGAGGTGGGTCTGATATTCAGCGCCACTGGCTGCGTGGTCGACGCTGTCCCCTCCCTTTCTGGTCGCCATGGTGGTGGGTCGATGGTGGAGGGCTTGGCTTTGTTCATCCTGGCGCAGCGGGCTTCCTGCAGGAGCTGTTCTCCAGCGACTTTTAGGCAGCACGTCTCCGCCATCACGCCGGACTCAAAAGGATGTAGGGCATCCGCTCCCTGCTGCTTCAACTGCTCCGTCTCGGCCTACTGCCCTGGCCCAAGTGGTGCCGTCCCCGGCCCCGGTGCGGTAGCCATGCTCGGAGCTTCATCGGATCCCTGGAGGAGGAAGACGGAGGACCTGATCGTATTCTAGAATAGATGCAGGGTTATCTATGCATATTTGCAGAGCTTGACTGTAATTTTTCTTTTATTCTAGGCCTTTCTATAATGTTGCATCAACGAAGAGTAATGGCAGCAATTTAATCAGGTGCGTTCGCACCGTCACCATTCAAAATAAAATGGGTGTTACATGGCACTTAAGACAAATCATCTCACATGTTCGTACTATATATAATTTTAATTTTTGATAACTTGTCCGTAGATATTATACAACTCCCGGTTGGTAGTATGTACTTTATTTCACATACAAATAGCCAAGAATTAGACTATTCCTTCTACGAATTAATGAAAAAATTCGTACATGTGCAAATGTGAGAAGATAGGATTGCTAAGTTTTTGAAGTCCTATCATCCTATTCGTGATTATGAAGTGTACAACAATCTTCAAAAGGATCTTATGTATGAGCGCTGAAAATGAAATAGCAACCAACCAAAGAACAAGTAAAGTCGGTGCGACTTGTGTGTAATTCTATAAACTATTTGTGTGTGACTTAATGAATAATTTATTTATGTTGAAATAATAATGAAGCATAAAGTTTTCTTAATTTGTTTGATCTTCATTGATATATACATATTTGTGTGTGAGCTAAAAAAACACATCTATTGGAGATGCTGTTATATGCTGGTGTGGGTTTGGTGATATATACGTGACGTTCTCAGCGCGACCCCGGGCTGCCCAAAACGGCTACAGGTAACCAAACGCGCCCAAATCAGTCCCCACCGGAGGCCTGAACCACCTCCGCCCCACACCGCCAGACCGGAGCTCAGCGGACGGCGGCCAGTGGCGACGTGCCCTTCTCCCCCCTCTCGCGCCAATCCATTCTCCCGCACGAGCGGGGAGTTCGCCTCCCGTAACCTCCTCCTCCTCCTCCCCCAGGCCGCAGGCGGCACCCCCTGCTGCTCCCACGAGTCCAATCTCCCCCCGCCTAGGGTTTTCACCAATTGCTCCAATCCAAGGTATGGAATCCAAATTCTCCGATTCCCACATTGACTTGGATCGGTGACTGGGAGGGTTACTTGTATATTGTTCATAGCATTTCTGCTCCGAGACATGAACTGGTACTTAAGATGACAGTGTTGCAAGTTCAGTTTTGCTATAAACCGCCTATCGCTCCTGTTTCTCCCAACCATGAAACCAACATATGCTGGCTGGATTAATTGCTCTGAAGTACCAATTGTATTTTAATTGCTCTGATGTAACTGTTGTGGATTCAATACTCTTGCTGTAAACTAACCTCTTATGGATTTCTCTAAAATGCCAACTACTTTGATAAGTCTCTGACAAGCTAAAGTTACAGTTAGCATTTGCATTCTTCTGCGTCGGTACTGTTCTTCACGATTTATACCATGTTCATCTCAAATGCATTGTAGATGGACAAGAAGAGGCTCAGAAAGAGAAGGCTGAAGCTTATAAGAGCCGCTGCATCCTTGGCTTCATCTATGGTCACGATGTATGTCCGGTCTAGACGGTCTAGACAGTCTAAACTGCGGAGAAAGAAAGAGGGTATCGCCTATGGCCCGATTGTTGACAGGGATGAGAAGAGAATTGACTTTCTAAACAATCAGATCTACAAGGATGATATGACTTGCCAGAGAACGCTGAGGCTCACGAGGGCTTCTTTCTTCGGTTTGTGCCAGGTTTTGAGGGAACGCTCTTTGCTCCGTGATACCGTTCATATATGTATCGAGGAGCAAGTTGCCATGTTCTTGATCACGGTAGGACACAACCTTCGGAATAGGGATGTAGCTGCTATTTTTAATAGGTCGGGTGAACCGGTCAGTCGCTATTTCGGACTAGTCCTCCATGCCATAGGTGAGCTGAAGGACGAGCTTATTAGGCCACCATCATTGGAGACCCCAACCAAAATTGCCGGTGACCCAAGATGGGACCCATACTTTAAGGTATGACCATGAACAACTTTTTTTTTCAGTTGTAAAGTAAAAAACTGTGTGTTTTACTAATTTTTTGTGGTGCTTCTGATCTTTCAGGATTGTGTTGGAGCCATTGATGTCACACACATACGAGCTTCTGCTAGTAAGAACATGGAGACTACCTTCTGCGATAAGAAGTCATTTCCAGGCCAAAATGTGATGGCAGCCGTCGATTTTGACCTTCGTTTCACATATGTACTGGCTGGCTGGGAGGGATCTGCACATGATGATGCTGTCTTAGTGGACGCAACAGAGCGTGAGAATGGCTTAAATGTTCCTCATGGTAACAAATTTCTTCTAGCATGATATGTCCATGTACAGTTATCACTACTTAGTATTGTGCGATGCTACCTTAGGTGCTCATATGTGTTCCTGATATTATAGGGAAATTCTACCTAGTGGATGCTGTATATGGAGCCAAACCTGGATTTCTGCCACCTTTCCACGGTGTGACATATCGCTCGAATGGGTGGGGGAACAATCATGTGCAGGATGCAAGGGATTTTTTCAATCTTAGGCACTCATCTCTACAAGTGACCGCAGAACGTGCATTCTCATCACTCAAGTGTAGATTTAAAGTTCTTGATGATGGAATCCCATTCTTCCCCTCTGCTACTCAAGTGGATGTTGTGATGGTTTGTGTCATCCTCCACAACTGGGTTCTTTCCAAAGGCACTGATTGCTTCATCCTACCAGAGGGTAATTGGAAACCTAACCCCCCCAGTTTGCCAAGGGAGCAAATACATGGCCATAGCCACATGGTTGAATTCAGGCAAGCCCTTGCTGAAAAAATGTGGGAAGACCATCAAAACTACCAGCGCAGTGATACTGACTTCTTGAACACCCCAATTGACTATCATGAGTTGCTCCCAAGCTTCGATAGCGGTATGGCTGTCGGTGTAGATGCTAGGCGTTGGGAGGGTCCTCTCGCTGGTAATGTGACCGAGAATGAACATGTCAATGGTGGAAATGACACTTCTGCTGCAAGTGTCGAAGACTTTACATTGCCTTTTCCTATTCCCAGAGTGGGGAACAATGGTGATTCCTCCAGCAGTAGAGCACCAAAAAGGGCCAAGCTAGACAATGATGATGAGTTGACACATTTGATGGCTAGCCTTGATAACCTTAACGAAGCTATAGAGAAGTCCAAAGACACTGATGTTCCTGAAGACCTCTGGAGTAACTTGATGGATCTTCCTGGATTTGAAGAGGCGCAACTTGCCCATTACTACGCTCATTTAGTTGAGAATCCTTCAATTTCTAGAGCATTCAAAAAGCTCAGCGTGTCTAACAAAACGACATGGGTTGCTAGCTATATTAAGAACCAACTTTCTGTGTAGAACCTACTTCTTTTATATTTGAATTATGTGGTAAACTTTTTTTTGTTGCTAGTAGAAACAATCACAATGTGGCACAACTGTGCTATGCCTATGTTTATTTCGTAACAAAAGGGCAGTTAAACTATGGCTGACCTTGTAAATAGTTCATGTGTGTGCCAGAGTCAGACTCCGCGAATTGGACCAGATGCTTGATGCAAATTATCCCTGCTATGTATCCTATTGATTTGATTTGAAGTTCAGTATATAGGACCGACAGTGATATTGCTAACTGAATGTTTCTGAATTTGATGTTCACGAGTAACTGAATGTTCAGTGCATTAGTCAGATCGTATTGTCGTCAGTGTTTGTGTATGTAGCTCTGTGCGGACGTAAAGCTGGTTTGCTCTGGGTCTCCAGTGCATTTGACAACGAGTTAACAGCTGTGTTTATTCTGACGCGTAGAGTAGTTTCTTGTCTCGTGTAATATCCCCTATGTCCAAGAAATCATTTAGTTGTGTGTAATCTCCTTCTACAAGTACTAAGACGCACCGATAAATCAATTCCTACTTGCCGATGCTTTTAAATTAGTTGTGCTTGCGGGTGACCATGGATTATTGTCGTGGTCGTGATTATGAATCTAATCGAAAATGTTTTAGTGCTGAGTTTGGAGCCAGGAATTGGCCAAAATTTCTTTTAGCATCTATTTCTCAAAGGTAGCCGGTAAGTTTACCACTCACATTAAAGGTGAGAAATAATTACCAACTGGTGAACTTACACAGTTTGACAGTTTGATGGATGGTAAGACATTTAAGATCGTAAGTTTCAACTAGAATGGCGAACCATTTTAAACATAGATAGATGGATGGTTCAAACTCATACAACAAACTTGTGTATTTTGTGTTGGTACAGAGAAAAAAAACCAGGAAATAAAACAAACAAAATGAGGAGGATGCAAGTACATATAGAGGACTGTGCAACACAAAGACAGTGCATAATAGTCATTCACAGAATATTCGATGCATAAGAATTTAAGTGGAAAAATAGAGGGTATAGTGGACTGTAAATTTTCTACTATAAAAATTGGTGCATAAGAAACTATACGGAGAGAACTTAATACAGTAACATTATTGTTTTAACGTGAATTTAATACGAGTAGAACAGTTTTATAACAATTTGTACTTCACAAAATTCCTGTATACATCATGTAATATCGTAATCCAAAGAAGACCTAAAGCTTCTGAAAGTCGCATGACTATTTTCCTGTAGACATCATTATCAAATTATTTTAAAGTAAAATGCGTGTCAAATGATTAAAAAAAATCCCCGGTACCACCGCGACACGGGATACCTAGCTCAATATAAGTCGAACCGCATGGTTGATACATAACTTGTTTACAAATCTCGTCAAGGAAGTTAATCATATAAAACATTTTTGTTATAATGTTTTTCTACTCTCTAGATTTTTTTTGACGGAACCTCGTTAGAGGGCGGAAAGCTCCCGCATTGTATTAAAGGAAGAGAAAAAATATTCCAGTTAATAAGAGAAACCGGACTCAAAACCATACAAACACGGTTAATTAAAAGAACCGACGAAAACGACACACCCAAATAATATTAGCAACAATCTCTACTAATAATATTGCAATCGGACTGGTCCGTGTCCGTAAAATACGCTTTCGTCCAACCAAAATACGTTTTCATCTAAACATATTTTAGACCAAATTACCCTCCCACCAAATCACATAATACGCACTTATGCCACAATATGCCACCATACCGGTTCACAAAATAAAAACCAAACCTAACCGTTATGTATTATCTCCGGTCTCCATGTTGACCACCACGATTGGAAACGAGGCCATGTCAACCGTCGCCCGGCTGCTGGAAGAAGAAAAGGTGACCTCCGGCACGCGAAAGGAAGGCGAGAGGAAGGGAAGAGTACGAGCAGTTACTGGCACGCTAGCGTTGTTCGACCTTCGACGACCACCCGGATGGATCGGGCCTCTTCGACACCTCCTCGTGAGAGTCGTGAGCGTATTGGGAGACAGCGTTGCTACAGCCGGCGAGCGCACTCGCGAACCAGCGGGCGGCCGGTGTAGGGGCGGGCTCAACATTACTCTGCTCGACGACATGTAGACTCTAGAGCCCACGCGTAGCGAAAACATTTGTCTTCTCTGTCCGGCCGCCTAGATCGAGCTACATGCATGGCTTTCCGGCCGCCCGGGACACCCATGCTCGCACGCACAACACCAGGAGCTGAACCCTTTTGCAGCTCGATGGTAGTGTCGCCGCTGACGTACGTACATATCTCAGACATACAGACGAAGCTGAAATTTCTAACGGATGAGCAGATGGTGGCGATGGGCCCTAGCAATGCAAGAGCAGCGGCCATAGCAGTTCATGCCCCTGGAGTTATTGCAAGCTTGTGTGCATATTTCTATTGGCATGTGGGAGGTGCATATGATGCATGATTTTGTATAGATTCTCTATTTGGATGAATGTGATCTGGGTGTGGTTTGTCCAGACTGCTTGCTGCACTTTGAAATTTGTTTGGCTAGAGGGTTATGTCGATGAAGGATAAGAGCCTAGAGTTAACTTAGTTAGCACTAATTTATGTCACAAGAATGCTACCAAGCCAAAGCACCAAAAATCTTAAAACATGGGTTGTAAACTTCCGATGTTTTTATACTACAGTACTGTGCATATAACTTTGCTGAGCTTCACCAACGAATTTCTTGCCAATGATTTGTTAGGATATTATATGGTAGAACTATGGTGTAAATAGTTGCAATATTGGTGATGAATGGTGGATTAGCTCCAAATTTTTCCACGCAAGTAAGGAATTGATTTTGTCTTTTCCTCATGTGCTTTCATTCTTATTTGCCCTTAGAGCACCTGCATATTGATTAGAACATACTCCCTCCGTTTCAAAATATAAGATGTTTTAGATTTGTGAAGCAAATGTATCTAGACATTTTTTAGTGTGTGTATTCGAGTGAACCTACACACTAAAAGAGGTATAGATATATTTGCTTCACAAAACTAAAACATCTTATATTTAAAAACAGAGGAAGTAGTTTGTATCTGATCCATAGTCAGTATAACTGAATGAAGGCCTGGATCATTTCATTGAGGCAATAGCTGGATATAATAGAAGGATCACATTAGCATTTTGCAGTTGAACAAATTGCATGCACCATAAAGGCCTGCAACAGCCACTCCCTAGCACATGTAATTGCCTATGATCGTGATAACGAGACTAATATATCAACCGACTATGTGTTGGTGGAGTGGAGTAGAGAAATGAGGAAATACTCAAAGAGGAATACTGAAGGATATCCCAATTTATACTAGCATAGTCATGCTATTTGACTTGTAGCAACGCACGGGTATATATAGAGAGACCGCAACAACGCACGATAATTTTATTAATATATTACCAAATATATATCAAAAACTTATTCTCAATTAAAAGATTTTTCTGTGTATTTTAAAACTATTATGAATGATTATTGTGTGAATGTGGATAATTATGTTGTATCACTTAAGTAAGGGTAAAATTACACCATATAATCAATTTTGGGAAAAAAAATTGGGATATGCCAAATAAAAAACAAGGGGTAAAAAAGAAATGAGGTGTGCGTACAGTATTATCATTATTCTTCTATGCATGTTTGATAAAATCACATATAATTTAATATCCCACATATGGTTTTCTTTTATAGATCATACACGAAACAAAATAGATATTCTGGATACTTCGAAAACATAGACACAAAACACTTGCTGTTGGAACTTATTAAATAAAAACTTATTGACAAAACTATTAAAGGCACACGACCAACGGTGTGGTCAGAAAAACTTAATAGCTCGTAGCAACGCACGGGCATTCAACTAGTTAATATAGATCAGAGGAAGTAGTAATCACAGAAAAACATTTTTTTCTATGCATTTCTGAGTAGATCACTTGTTGTGGTTTTTTACATTTACAATCACTCGAGCTCGAGCGGGTTCCTCGTTTCCAGCCTTGCGAACTGCGCGCCGTCGGCCTCCCTCCGGCGGTAGGACCCGCGCTCGACCACGGAGCGCGCCAACAAAACAGGGGAGGCGGGAAAACCGCCCCAATCCAACCCCCCGCCCACTCTCCTCCAATTCCTCCGTCTTCACTCGCCGCCCCCCAATTCGAAACCCTAGCGAGGGTTCCAGAACCTTCCGGACCAGGAGCGGAGCCCCCCTGGCGATGGCCGACGGAGCGCTGTTCGACCTGCTGCCACAGATCCACGCCCTCTTCTCCGACCAGCTCCGCGTGGTAAGCAACCCCAGTAATCCCCAGCTCCGGTGATTCAACCGCGTGTATGATGGTTCGCCCGTCCGATTTCGCGCTGTATTGCCGTCTGTGCGTGGTTTCTCGGCGTCCTGGGTCAGGGGAGACGCGATTTCGTGAGTTCCGTTGGTTTATTATTTCATTTAGGGTTGCGATTTATATTGAGCTGTAGTGTCTGCCGGTGATATTGGTGCCACTGTTATGGCCTAGCGGTTCATTGTGGGTCAACGCCTGATTATGTGAGAAATTTCGAAAGAAAATGTAAATAATATTATGTATGGTTATTCACGGTGCATTTGTTCTGATTGGATTCATTTATCCTTATCATGACGAAGAATGTGTCCATCGTCATTGATGTGCAATCTCTATATGATTTGTACAACAAAGACTGGATTCATTTGTCTACGCGGCTAGATAAGAAAATTATCTAGTGAAATCATTTCTCATCTGGCTAAATCATTTCAGCATGAGAAGCTCATCCAAGATGCTTATGAGATAGTAACATCTAATGAAATATCTGTGTACCATTTAGTTCATTCAGACTTAGGATTGACTACGCAAATTCAGCACCATGAATCAGTGTTTTCTCTTGTCACTTGAGTTTTTTGTATGTACCTGTTTAGTGGTTGCTTGTTAATCACTGTTCAGACCGTTGTGATTGTTTACATGGTGGCTAACGTTCCTGCACGCTATATGTGTTTTATTCTAACAGGTTTCATACAAATGGCTAAGTCGGGAATTTTCCGTGTCATCGAATGATGCCAAGAGGTGATAGATCGCTTTCTCTTGTGACATGCATTGCATAACTGTAGTATCATGCTCAGACCTGACTAGTCTCTTGCTCCCTCCAGATTGCTTCAGGAGTTTGTCAACAAACATGGGGCCGATCACCAAGTGATTTACAGTGTGTCTGGGTGGTTAAAGAACAATCCCGAAAATTATTGTGTCAAACTCACTTCTGGCCCTAAACTTGAAGGTAATGTGGTTAAAGAGCAATCTCCAACTCACTCTGTTTATGATTAATGTCTGTTGTAGCTTAGAACAAAAATCTATAGTATCTACCTTTCTCCACTCTCCAGTGATATGTCTGTTTTCAGAGTCATCCTTTGTTCTAAATAGTTATATTCTTTGTATAATGCAGAAGCAAGGCGAACATTTAAGGATTCTTGTTCAGTTCAGGTTTACAGTATCCAGGCTTGTATTCCAAAAGATACTGCTGTACTTTGGAATCCAGAATTCGTGCAGGCAGAGGGGCTTTTCAACCAGCCATCTGACGAAGAGAATTGTTTGAGAGATAATAGGTATTGCTCACTTTAGTCCCCTTGCTTTGCCCCCCACCCCCCCCAAATAATGTGTAGACATACTTACAAAGGATTTATCAGATCAGAATAGTATGCAATCTCTGTTTGGGAGACAGGGGGGATATGTTATAGAGGAAAAAATTAAATAGACTAATATCCCCTTGCTTTGTCCCCCTAAACCATGTGTAGACATATTTATAAATGGTATGTAAGAGAAGACATGATCAAATGAGAACAGTGTGGAATTTGTGGGTGAGAGACAGTGGAGATATGTTATAGAAGAAAAAATATATTATATATTACTGTCTGAAGCATATATTTGTAAGTGTTTTTAAGCATGGCAATGTTTTTTCTCAATGTATAAGAAAAACATGCCAATGTTATGACACATTCCCTTATCAGTTCTAAATCTGGTAGCTTCTGAATTCTTGAACAGGTTTTGTGGTGTTGTGAACTCTTTTGTCAAGCGGACTACCAATGGGAAGCATGTGAGCTCAGTGCCCCCAAAGCCTATGAATAGTGTTGTAGCACCTGCACTGTCAAAACCTAGCAGTGCTCCAAAAGAACAGTCTTCTATTGTTCGACAGCAACATCTACCTGAACCGTCCAATCCAGTGAAAGGAACAAGTGTTAAGGCTGAGAAGGATAATGCTCCAGTCTTGGATAAAACTGTTAATGCACCAGCTGTCAAAGAACCATCAGTTGTTGCACATGTAAATAAAACCAAAGCTCAGAACGGGAAGACTGTGCCCAGTAATGGTGGATCCCTGGCTACTATGTGGGGCCGTGCATCAGCAAAACCCAAGGCTCCAGCTGTCACTAAAGTTACAGATCTACCAAGTGTTCCTGGTATTTTCTCACAAACGTCATGTTTTAAACCTTGTTGCTTTACTTTCTTGCATGTTTCATGTATAATCTACTCTCATAGATGAAGTGTACCACAGTGCTGAAATTTCCATGCTGTAAATATTTTCAGTTACAGCTGATGCACAGATATGTGCAAAAGAAGAAGCTGATGCTGATAGCAGTGATGATGAAAGAAGTGCACACTACAAGCGGGCCTCTAGTGGTGCAAGTAACAGAAAGAGAAGAGCAATCTTTGATTGTTCAGATGATGACGATGATGATGATTTTGAACCCATTGCAACTCCAGAGCCAGCAAAACAGTGTGCCAGGAAACTTGTCACTGAAGCTGCTCAAGACAATAAATCGGAACAGAAGAAAGTGGAAAGCAAGCAGGAGGCAGCGAGCGATGTGAAAGCCTTCACAAAAGGGAAAGATTCTGAATTTACTTCTGAATGTAAAACTGAAAGTGAGAATGGTAGCAACCATTCTGGGATTACCTTAAAACAAAAGGACAATGATCCACCAAGTGATGACAATAAGAAGAATAATGCTGCCAAGACTTCCACCTCACCAAAAAGAAGGAAGGTTTTGAAGACACGTATAGATGAGCGAGGCAGAGAAGGTAATACTCTATCCCATGAAACAAGTAAAGCATTGTTCTGTCATGCCTATATCATTTGCTTAGGCTTACTGGCTTTTGCAGAAGCAAAAACTAGAAATACATTTAGAACACTAGTTCCCCTTGCTACAATTCTACTGCATACACGTTATTTTTTGCCAGAACTGCATGTTATATGTTGATAACCTATTGCAAAATATCTAAGATAATGTGACATATTTTAGGTACTCTAGTGATATTGCAATAATGTCCAAATGTAGTATCTTATCAACCCAGTGAACATTATGCGTAAGCAACTTGTCTTATTTATGGTTGAGAGTCTTTATAGATCAAGTGCGAGTGCGAGTATGTGTTAATATTGTTTCTCTGCATGTGTTGTTTTGAATGCGTATGTGAGAAGTCTAGAAATTCAGTTGAAGGCTTCACAAAACTGTGCTTTCAAGCAATATTTCTGTGGCTTGCATCATACTGTACCTATCTTAGCTAATCCTATTGTTTAAACTCTTCCATCTGCTTTCCATCAACATGGTTGTAAATCTCTGAAGCTTTGCTTATGTTCTATTTTAGTAACTGAGGTTGTCTGGGAGGGCGAAGCTTCTGCAAGTGATAAGGCAGAGAAAAATACGACCAATACTGAATCCACAAACAGGTAATTGCTGTATTCTGTGTTCTGTGAAATTCATTATAATTCGCTACATACATTTTCACCTTATAGTTTGATGTCACGCTGTTCCTGTTGGTAGCGTAGCACGTTAGGCTGCTTAGCTAGGAGCTGGTCTTTTCTTCTCTAGTTCATCAGAGGAAGAAAGAAGAAATAATTGTGCATCAGAGTCCACTAAGAAATATAGATTGCTTTAAGGCATTGATCACATTATGGCGCTGATGACTCCACTGACTGTTATCATGTACAATGGAAAGAAAAATTCATATTTAGACCTTTAGCAGAAGCTTTGCCCATCTAATTATCTCTAAGAAGCATAGGTATCTCGGATGTCGCATCGAATTACATTTTGCACTTTCAACTCATGACTATCGCTTTGGTTGAGCTGTTATTAACCGGAGCCAGTGCATCAGTTTTGGTTCATCTTACAGAGAAATCAACTGATTTATGTTCTTACCATTTAGTGGCAGGCCAACTCTTCCAAGCAAGCCACAGCCAGCAGCTAACACTGAGAGAAACAATGCTCCGGGCAAAACAGCAGCAGGCAGCAAGAAACCTGCCAAGGCCGCTGCCCCCAAGCAAGGGAAGAACATAATGTCATTCTTCAAGAAGGTATAAGCCTGCCCTTTTAATCTGATGAAGCTATTAAGCAACCCGTGTCTGTGCGCACCGGCACCGGGGCCTCTGAATGATCAAGCACCAGCGGCAGCTGAACTGGCTCTACCTGGATATCCACCTCGAACAAGGACTCCTTTGCCGAGCGGCTGTACGTCGTAGCGTTTCTTCTATGGAAGCTGTAGCATTTTGTGTTGTACTAGTAGTTAGTAGTACTGTTGATTTGTGATCCCTGAATCGAAATTCAAGATAGCTAAACCAAGCTTTGCTGCGTGGTAAGCTAGCGCTCCTGTAGTCCTGTTGGGTAAACTGAAGAGGCGTCGTGGTTGAGAATTCAGAGGTTCGCTTGCTGTACATATCCCGTCTCTTTCTGCACCTGCACGGTGTTTGTTCCTTGAATTAGAGAGGAGCGCTTTTGCACATGCCCTGACGAACTAGGTAGGCATGGCAGATATGCAAAAGCGTCTGAAAAAAACTCGGTAGGCATGGCAGATATGCAATGCGATGGCTCCACAGTATGGTGAGGTTCAGGTTATGGGCACTACCTGCTGCTATGTCTGACACTTGTACTGTGCCACACCTGTTGCTGCAGGTTCCATGTGTTGTTGGGTTCACCTTAACTGACATGCACCAAGTCCACCTCTGCAAGTAAAAAAACACCATATATTTACTGAACCACTGCCCATTGGCACCATTTGTTCCCACGGTGCTAACGAGAGGAGTGGAACGCAAGGAAGCCAGAAAGCGTTACTGCGTCACTACCATCAGCAGCAGCGGCATGATCCTGTCTTGTATCTTTCGCTCCTAACCGCCCAATCGGCTGAGATGAGCCGTGTCGGAGAAGACTGACGGAAGATTTGGTGTTGCTGCTGGAGTGTTGTGCATTCCGAGCCGCCTTCGTGCGGGCTTCCGTTGCCAGCAGCCATCGATGGTGGCTGCTCGTATCGCCTAGCCCATCATACTGCCCGGCCGCGCCGCATGATTGCGCCACGCCTGCTAGCTAAACAGAGTGATTACCTCGCTGATAAGGTACATCGCATGAGCAACGAAACTGTCATCATCTAGGGTGGCTTAAGATGACAGCAAACTGCAGCGAGACATCACACGGAAATGGATGGATGCGGAGTCGATCGGCCGAGGTACATGTCATTTGGTCTCTGTGGACGCGTCAGGCTAGAGACGCGAACGTGCCACCGCTGCTGAATTCTTTTTCGAGAGCGTTGATTGAGTGTCGTGGCAACAGAAACGAACAGGTAATCGCTAGAGACGTGAGCGTGCCAACTCAACTGAACTCACGCTAACTGAATCACACAGAGTGAAACTATATCGAGTATTTCGTGCGATAGCAAAGTTTCAGTGCTACGGCACGCAGCTACGTGGAGCTAAAACTGTTAAAAAGTTCTAGACTAACTAAATAATGATGACGTACACGACGAAGAGCGGCGCATCGAATAACTGGGCCCAATCCAGCGCGAAATCGACTTGAAAGATAACCGGAAAATGGGGCTCTACAGTCCAAACCTGGTATCCATTCGGGAAACAATGATCGCCGCACGCTGCAGCTATCAGATTTGCTTTACCAAATACTGAACCTCACTGGCCCCATCCTGCCCGTGTCATACCACACCTTCACGCCGGGACCTACGGAGATGTGCGCGTCACCGTGTCGTGCCGTCTAAGAAAATATGTCTCTCCTCCTCACATATTGGACATAAGGAGAGCAGCCAAAGGTAACATACATATAATACGTTGTACAAACTAAACAATACAAATTTCGTTTGTAAGTAGAAGCCATTTAACATTTTACGGATTCTTTGCATGTGTTAGATACTACTAGGAAATATGCCCGTGCGTTGCACCGGGAGAGAAAACTCATATCACGACTCGGCGCAACCGGGAGAGAAAACTCATATCACGACTCGGCGCAATGCATATTCTATCACTTTTTGCCTTATTCAGTTATCCTTTTTGGTACTTGTATTTCAAAGCACTTTTGTCCGTAATTTATTTTAGCAAATCAAGATCCAAAATTTAGGAACAAATCAAAATAATGTTAGAGATCTATCTAGCCTATAGTGTCATATTCACTCGTCTGGGATTTAAGAAGTAATAGACACGTTCTTCTATTGCACATGGATTTGGAAAAAATGAAACAAATAACAATATAACCATGTATAAGAACAATGTATATGGCTTGGGTCGTGTTATTTCTATACTACTTATGTTCTATTGCCTGGCTTATCCTCTATATCACATGAGACACAGAGAGAGAGAGAGAGAGAGGTAAAAATTGATTAAAGAAAAGACCAAAAGAGGAGAGACCACGACAGGGGAAAATAGATCGGAGAAGAGACAGAGAGAACAGAGAGGGATGCAAAAATTGATCTGAGGTGCTGCAGCTGCACAAGCACGAGGAGCACGTCTTTGTGAGCCGGGGCCCCTCGTCAACCTGTCCCGCTGTGCTCGCTCGATGTGCCGAGCCGGCTCGCTCAACGCGTACTTCCTTAAGCTTTCTATGCTCTCACAGAGTCATGGAACGGCTCTGGGCGTGGATCCAGGCATCCAGCCCCGCTGAGGATGAAGAAGTGGCGGGCCGAGCCGCCGAGGGACCAACCAGGAGCAAACAGCCACGCGTCCTGCTCACCGGCCGAGCGGAGGCAGGAGACGGCGGGAGCTCGGCCGGCTGCCATGGCTGAGCTCCGCCTGTTGTACGTCCTCGTGTCGCGCTCGAGGCGGTGCCCCCAGGAGATGGTGGGGGGGAGCTCGGCCAGCCTCCATGGCCGAGCACTCGTCGAGCTCGCGCTCGAGGCGAGGCGACGCCTCCCATGCTTCCCCGTGTCTAGCCGAGCGGAGGCATGAGAAGGCGGCGGGAGCTCGGCCGGCCGCCATGTCCGAGCGCTCACGGAGCTCGCGCTCGAGGCGGCGTCTACCGTGCGTCCCCGCGTCTGGCCGAGCGGAGGCAGTAGACGGCAGCAGGAGCTCGGTCGGTCGCCATGGCCGAGAGCTCCTAGACACTCCTGCAAGCCTGCCGCGAGCGGCAAAGCGACGGCTTCGCCGGCGACCGGAGCCGTGTGCGAGGCGGCGAGGTGGGTGGATCTCCCCTGGGTCAAGCGGATCCCAGCGGCACACACCACCGTTTACTGGCCGCGCGGATCCCCGGCAGCGCCCCATCAAAAAAGGGGGATAAGGTGAAGGTTACTGCAAGGGGCTATACTGCAAAAGTGGCAACCATCGATCTTAGAGTGATTGCGGGTTGATTTCCCCAAAAGTCGTTTTTCAGTTTTATTTGCAGATAAATACTGTGGGTTGATTCACAGAATTAGGTAGGATTTTTTTGCAAAACGTTCGACGGAAGAACCAAACCATGGAACCCTTGCTCCCTTTATTATTAGGCATAGATTAGGCATAGATTAGGCATAGATTAGGTATAGGTATAGATATAGATATAGATTATTAGGTATAGATAAACATATTTCATAATAAGCCTTTTGTATACAGTTTTTGTACATTCATTCATCAGATTGTCTCGATGCACAATGCACCGCATGTTAGCTCAAGAAGATCTGAAAGGCAGAACCTGTCTAAGTCGACTTTATAGATTGAGCAGATAGAGATAAAAACTCTGAATGGAGCTCGGGCACCAGGGTGTCCATTTCTTTTTCTTCTTATTTGAAGTGTACAAAATTAGAACACAAACATTTTTAGAAAATCCAAAAAAAATACTATGATGTAGACAATGTTGCACTCTATCATTCTGTAAATTTTTATAATGAAATACGTTGTATTTTAGGCTAAGTAAAAAAACAAAATCGCTTTAAAAGACAAAATAAAGTTCTATATGCATCATCACGGTTCCACCAAGGACAAAATCTCAATTTGTCTTTTTTTGCTGAGATCAAAATACAACATATTTTGATTTAAAAAATTACACACTGGTAGATTACGACATTGTCTACACCATGGTATTTTTTTCAGAATTTTTTGAAAAGTTTGAAATCAAATTTTAGAGCTTCAAATTTTGGGCTCCATGGAGCTCGAGCTCCAAAAGTCCGCTCTCCAGATAGAGATGGTTCCTCTCTTTTTCATAAATCATAATAAGCCTATGGTAGTATTTTTTTTTATGAGTGCATGTGCCGAATGTTAGCTTAAGAAAATAACCAAACCTTGTTTATGTCGACTTGATGGATTGGGCAGTCCGTCTAAACATCTAGTTCATGAACTGGGACAACCGTAGGCCACACAACTGTGATTGGAAACTTAGCAGAATCCGACCGAATTGATGCAAATCAAGGTGGCGCTGCCGTTCGACCAATATATACTGCTTTTGCGGTTTGGTTGCTCATCATATTGTTGACATCGATCGTAACCATCGGATGCTAGCTATTCTGAATTGCAGTGCCTCCCGATCGCTATTGAGCTTGTAGTAGATGTGTCTGCGTGGCCGTATACCTCGAGCTTTTCACTAGTGGAAATCGGGGAATTTGCACCGGTTTGTAACTGCCTTTTGCATCGGTTTTGGAACCGGTGCAACGCATCCGGGACTAAAAGCCTTAACCTTTAGCACCGGTTGCGTTACGAACCGGTGCTAAAGGTCCACCACGTGGCCTCCCACACGCGCCCCCGTCGGAGGACCTTTAGCACCGGTTTGTAATATGAACCGGTGCTAGAGGATGGCGACGTGGCAGCCCCTGCAGTGTTTGGCTAAAACCCTAATCCCTAGCCTTTTGAAATACGGTTTTTTTGGGTATTTGAAAAATGTTGATGCACATATAAAAGAAACCATCATATATAGTACACAATATCATCATACATATAGAGATCAAAGCTAGTATGTGTTATTTTTTATCGTGTTTGGTCGAACATATTACATAATGGAACATTGTACACGTTCATGAATATATACAATATAATTTCAGCTACGATTTTCCAAAATCGTAATGCCGATGGTATTCACCGGTTGGTGCTATGACCTCATCAAGTAGGAATCCCGCCAGTTCCTCTTGAATTGCTCGTATACGCTCAGTTGCTAGAAGACAATCCCGCTTCAGTTCGATCTAATGTAAAGAAGGGGATCAATATATATGAATGAAGAAACTCAACATAAATGATGGTAATAAAATAAAATTGTGAATATTGTTTACGTACATCTAGTTGTTCTAGTCTTCTCTTCTCACGACAAGTCTCTCGCATGAACTCGCAGACATAGAATCCACATAAATTATTCCCGTCTTCTTGCTTCAAGCACTTTACGAGAATAGAGTTCAATCAAAATAATAATCAAGGATGATAATGGTATTGAAACTAGAACCAAAGAGATGCGCGGACCTAGCTAGTAGTACTTACCGGTACTTGTTTAAATTCAAGCTCATTTCTCCAGGGACCCGGTGCCTTAGCCGTGAACCGTTTCCAAGCACTGCCCGGCAAAGAAAATGAATAAAGAAGTTAGTAATTACTTGATATCGGGAAATGAACGAAAGTAGCTGATATAGTGCCATGCATAATGATTAAAATTACCGCTGGAGTGTATCAATCATGTCCCCGAATGTCTCAAGGGATTTTTTTTTCGAGTCCATGACTAGTACTCGTCCTCTATCAAGTTCAATAACTAGCAGAATAAAATGATAGCTGCGCACACACATAACACACACTTAACATCGAGTAACCAACAAAATATATAGTAATGTGTGTATAAGACAGTTAACACACTCACTTGAAATTGTAAGGAAATAGTATTTTCGTCATGGTTTCTTGTTTCCTTAACGCCCGTACCAAGTTATCCTCCGTGTCCTTGATATGGTTATGGAGAGTTACCTCGTTCACGGTATATGGGTCAATGAACCCAATATCATAGATTTGTCCTCTTTTGCATTCGAGTCTCTTCAATCTGCATAATATAGTGAGTAAAATTATGCATGCAATAAACGAGATGAGATAAAGACTTATAGTTACAAGGAAAAATAATACTTACAAACAATAGGCACTGATCATCGATTTGTCGAGGGCGTCATGATTGTATAACTGAAATAATTCAGCAACTTCGATGTTTATGTCGTCGTTTCCACGAAAGTAATGCTCATCATTAATTCCTATTACGATCCAATTCTGCCCACGCTGTGAGGCTTCCAAGTACCAGTTATGCAATTTTCGCATTCTTGTTGGTAGATTACGAATCTCCTCGGGTCTGACGAGAGGGCTCCCATACCGGTATTTGTATGCTACTACTTCAGCCGTGGGGAAATCACACCTGCTTAAGTATTGAGCAACAGACATACCTGCAGCTTTGGCCTCCTCTTTGTACAGTGCTATGATCTCTGGATCATACTGGACATCGGGAAACACTTGGAGCGGGGGGCAAGAGTTCATCTGTTCTCCGAGCTGAGGAACTGATTTACCTTTCGACCGCTTTGCTGCATCTGACTTGAGAATAGTGCGGTCATAATCTGATGCAAGCCTTGGCTCGGGTTGGTGAAGGTTCTTCAACATTTTTAACACTTTTGGATCTAGAGGAGGCTGCTCGGCGGACTGCTCGGTCTTCTTTCTCTTCAAATTTTCAAGGAAGTTCTTTGATTTCTCTTGTACCTTCGCCGCGGTTTCCTCCGGAGTATAGTCGTAAGGTCTCTTTGGAGGAACCTTAGGTACTCTTGGAAGGGGCTCCTGTCGACGGATCGGTGATCGGTTACTCTTGGGAGCGGCGATGGTACGCTTCTGCCTTTGGCTCTGAGCCTCAGTGGGTGGAGGTGGCGGAGACGGCTCACTAGCTGGCGAAGGCTAGTATGCTGGAGAAGGCTGACGCGGAGATGGCGGAGAAGGCTGACGCGGAGATGGCGGAGAAGGCTGATGTGGCGGGGGAGAAGGGTGACGTGCTGGAGACCTTGGCGTCCAATTTGGAAGCACGATTAATTCCTTTAGCCATAGAACTGTGGTCTTCTTGGCTTCTCCCAGCTCGTACAAATCCCCTTCACCCGCAGGGTGGTCAAGCTTCAGCTGCTCAAATCCGCCCATAACTTCATCCACCCCGGCAACAGCATAGCCAGGTGGAATCGGACGGCAATGATAGGTTGAATCAGGTCCAATGGGTAAGGCATAGCCGACCGCTACCTTCATGGTTATGTTCACGACCTTCACATGTAGCTCGCAAGATGTCGACTCCGTGATATCATCCACTGGGTAGCGGATCGCCGGTTCATCATCATCCGCTGGGAGGTCCGTGGAAGCCACGCTGCTTTTCCGCTGAGATGGTGGGCCGGTAGCATCATATCCGGCTTCTATCTGTGGCTGAGATGCGGCGGTTCCTTGCTGGCTTATCCGATTTAACAAGTCTGATTGCCGCTTCAGCTCTTGTTCTATCTGAGACATGCGGTCTGCTTCCCTTTCCTTTCTTCTCTGACGGCTTCTATCGGGAAATTTCTTCATTTCCACGGGAAACCCGACTTTCTACGGTTTGGAGCCCGGAGTGGTTCGTGTTCGTCCTGGGTGTTCATCATTCCCAAGGGCACGCGTGAGCTCGTCCTTCTCTCTATCGGGATGGAACCTTCCCTCTTCAACATCCTTTGATGCGCTTCTAAGGGCATCAATGGGAAGAGGGTCTTCGTCATGCTTTTTTGTGTATACACACTTCCCTTCCGAGTCCAACTTCCCTCCATGCCCGTAAAACCAATCCCTTGACCGATCATTCCATTTCAATGTCTCCGGAATGACCCCTTTGGCAATTAGATCGTCCTACATCTTCTTCCACTTAGGCTTGCCAGTCTTGTAGCCTCCTTGCCCCATAGTATGGTGATACTTCTTTTTAGCAGCATTTTTCTTATTTATTTCTGACCTTCGCTTAGCTGCCTCTGAAGTCTTGTACTCCACGAATGCGTCCCAGTGATCTTTTATCTTTTCATATTGTCCAGTGAACACCGGAGTCTTTTTTTGGTCGACAAAATCCTTGTACAATCTTTTCTTCCAGTTGTTGAATTGTATTGCCATCCTCGAAAGAGTCCACTTCTTGACTTTCCGCTCTATGATATTCAGATGACGATCATCGTCATCTGAATCCTCCTCATTTGAATCCTCCTGATTTGGATCCACCTCAGTTCGATCCACCTGTGGCGCCTCTGGTAGGGTAAAATTAACCATGAGCTTCTTCCAAAGAATATTCTTCAATCTGTTGCGGACATATTTAGCTGGTTCCGTCTTTGTCTTCTTCCATTCTCGAAGGGTGATCGGAATGTTGTCCCTAACAAGAACTCCGCATTGTCTTATAAATTTACTTGCGTGAGCCGCGGGAGCAATCGGTTCGCCATCTTCACCGATTTCTTCTATTCGGTACCTTTCATGTTCTTCCAACCTTCTGGCCGGACCTCTTCTATTTACAGAAGAGTGGCTCGATCCAGAGGGCTAAAAGAAGAAGGAGCGTTAATATATGTATATACACAAATCAAATAATCCAACTATACAACAAATGCTTAATTTATTATTAATACACATCTACCTCGCCGGCGCCTTCTCCCTCATCTCCGGCACCTTCTCCCTCTCCGGCACCTTCTCCTTCATCGGTGCCTCCATCCACTCCGGCACCTTCTCCCTCTCTGGCACCTTCTACTTCACCGGTGCCTCCATCCTCTCCGGCACCATCTCTACGATTTCGTTCGTCTCCCTCACCGGAGTCGTTTAGAAACACCGAGGTGACATCGTCGTTATTATCGCGGATGATGTCCTCGATAATATTTTCCTGGAAGTCGTCTCTTCCGAGATCCATAGTTTCTGCAAAGAATTATTACAAATTATTATAATGATACGGAGACCAAAAAAAAAGGGGGCGTTGGCCGAGCGCCCGAGCGGTGGGGGAAGATTAGGTCTTCCCTCCCCACCACGCCGGCGCCCGGCCAACGCCCCCATTTTATAACCTAAAAAAATGTAAGACCTAAAAAAATGTTCACGAGTTTGATGCATGCAAAATCAATATTTGTAGTGTTGTGAGTAAAAATCTCGTGCAAACCCTAAATAACTAAATAATTAATTAAATACCCTATAATGAACTAGAGAAAATTCCTTATATGACACTACTTGTAAATTATGATTCCTTATATGACACTCAATTTTTTTGCATTCCCTAGATGACACTCGGTGTAAATTTTTCTCTCTCGCGGGGGCTACTTCGATCTGTCTTACACATGCAGATGCATACAGGAATTAAGCTCGATGAATCTCGTTGTATTAAGCTCGATGGATCTCGTTGCGAAGTCTAGTGCGGTGTGTCGTGCATAACTAAATAACTAAAAAACTAAAAAAATAGCTAACTAAATAACTAAATAACTAAAAAAATAGCTAACTAACTAACTAAATAACTAAATAACTAAATAATTAAAAAAATAGCTAACTAAATAACTAACTAACTAAAAAAATAGCTAACTAAATAACTAAAAAAACATAACTAAATAACTAAAAAACTAAAAAAAATCAAAAATAACAAAAATCTAAAATAACTAAAATAATTAAAGTAAAAAAAACCTAGAATAACTAAAAAAAAGGTGCTCGAACCTTGCAGGCGAGCGGCGGGCGGCGCGGGTACGTGCAGTGCGGCGCGGGGGCGAGCGTCGTCGTCGGCGGCGCGGGTCCGGCGTCGTCGGTGGCGAGCGGCGCGGGGGCGAGCGGGCGCGGGCGCGTCGGTGGCGGGCGCGGGGCGCGTCGTCGGTGGCGGGCGCGGCCGGGCGCGTCGGTGCAGGCGGGGGCGAGCGGGCGCGGCGCAGCGTCGGCGGCGGAGGCGAGCGGGCGCGGCGCAGCGTCGGCGGCGAAGGCGAGCGGGCGCGGCGCAGCGTCGGCGGCGACGAGTGGGACGCAAAAATCCGGCAGCGTAACGGCGTCCAAGAGAGCTCCTCGCGCGGGACTTAGGCGTTTTGCGATGCGGGAGAGGAAGAAGAAGGGAGTTATAGAGAAAGGCCCCTTTAGCACCGGTTCGTGGCTTGAACCGGTGCTAAAGGACCTTTAGCACCGGTTCAAGCCACCAACCGGTGCTAAAGGTCAGACCTTTAGCACCGGTTGGTGGCTTGAACCGGTGCTAAAGGTTGCTTTCAGGGAACTGCACCGCCACCCCCTTTAGCACCGGTTTGAGCCACGAACCGGTGCTAAAGGGTGTTTTAAAATTTTCAGTTGTTCCCGCCAAATTCTTTTGATTAGTTATATTTGATTTTCTTTTTTCTTTTGATTAGTTATATTTGATTTTCTTTTTTCTTTTGATTAGTTATATTTGATTTTCTTTTTTTTGATTAGTTATATTTGATTTTCCTTTTTCTTTTGATTAGTTATATTTGATTTTCTTTTTTCTTTTGATTAGTTATATTTGATTTTCTTTTTCTTTTAATTAGTTAAATTTAATTTTCTTTTTTTCTTTTGATTAGATATATTTGATTTTCTTTTTTCTTTTGATTAGTTATATTTGATTTTCTTTTTTTAATTAGTTATATTTGATTTTCTTTTTTCTTTTGATTAGTTATATTTGATTTTCTTTTTTTTATTAGTTATATTTGATTTTCTTTTTTCTTTTGATTAGTTATATTTGATTTTCTTTTTTCTTTTGATTAGTTATATTTGATTTTCTTTTTTTAATTAGTTATATTTGATTTTCTTTTTTCTTTTGATTAGTTATATTTGATTTTCTTTTTTCTTTTGATTAGTTATATTTGATTTTCTTTTTTTTTTGATTAGTTATATTTGATTTTCTTTTTCTTTTAATTAGTTATATTTCCATGAGAGGAAAAGGGCGGGAAGAAAAGGGCGGAAAGAAAAAGGGCGGGAAAACGATTGAACAGGAAAAGAAGTACATATCTCAACTGAAAATTAAGATACATGGCCAGATTAAGTCACAATCGGCCGAGCTTGTTTTCGAATGTTGGATGATTCAGTCATAGTCGTGCCTAGCTTCTCACAGATATCGTTGGGTAAATTATTGGGAAATCTCCTGTGGCGGAGCTTCTCACAGATATCGTTGGTGCTCACGCCCTACGATATCTTTGGAAGCTCCGCCTCGAAAAAATTTCCCTCATACAATAACATCATTACACAAAAAATAAATGGGAAAGTGATTTCCATATTGAGATACACAAGTTATGATCCCTATCTAGTCTTCTGAGTTTTCTTCTTGTGTTTCCCTTTCTTCTGATTTTTTGTCTTGGAGGCCATGAACCTCCCTTCGCGTATCTCCCTTGATTAGGATCGCTTCGGTCGTAACCATGGAGTATGTTCACCATTTAACGCGATGATTGGGTCAATATTCACTCTGAAGGGCGGAATTTCATCAAACTTATTATAATCTTCTGACATGTCTGTCTTATCCTCAACTCCCACGATGTTTCTTTTCCCTGAAAGAACTATGTGACGCTTTGGCTCGTCGTATGATGTATTCATTGTCTTATCTTTTCTTTTTTTTGGTTTGGAGGACATGTCTTTCACATAGAAAACTTGAGCCACATCATTGGCTAGGACGAATGGTTCGTCTCTGTAACCAAGATTGTTGAGATCCACTGTTGTCATTCCATACAGCTGGTCAACCTTTACCCCTACTCCATCTAGCTTGACCCATTTGCACCGAAACAAAGGGACTTTAAAAGAAGGTCCATAGTCAAGTTCCCATATCTCCTCTATGTAACCATAATAGGTGTCCTTTTGCTCGTTGTTGTTTGTTGCATCAATGCGGACACCACTGTTTTGGTTGCTGCTCTTTTTATCTTGGGCGATCGTGTAGAATGTGTTCCCATTGATCTCGTACCCTTGGAAAGTCAATATAGTCGAAGATGGTGACCCGGCCAACAAGTATAGCTGATCTCCAACAATGTTGTCATTTATGAGATGTGTCCGGAACCAACCGCCGAAAGTCGCCATATGTTTATGTGTAATCCAGGAGTCAGACTGAGCCGGGTGTTGGGAGCGTACAATATTCTTGTGTTCAATGATATACGGGGCCACCAAGGCGGAACTTTGTAGAACTGTGTAGTGTGCTTGAGTGAAAGAAATCCCGTCTATACAATACATTGATTTCTTTCCTAGCGTGCCTTTTCCACGTAGTCTCCCTTCATGCCGCGATTCAGGAACACCAATCGACTTAATATCAGGGATAAAGTCAACACAGAACTCAATGACCTCCTCTGTTCCGTAGCCCTTGGAGATGCTTCCTTCTGGCCTAGCACGGTTATGAACATATTTCTTTAAGACTCCCATAAATCTCTCGAAGGGGAACATGTTGTGTAGAAATACAGGACCGAGAATAGCAATCTCTTCGACAAGGTGAACCAGGAGATGCGTCATAATATTAAAGAAGGATGGCGGGAACACCAACTCAAAACTAACAAGACATTGGGCCACATCCTTCTGTAACCTTGGTAGCATATCTGGATTGATTACCTTCTGAGATATTGCATTGAGGAATGCACATAGCTTAACAATGGGTACGCGGACATTTTCCGGTAGAAGCCCCCTTAATGCAACTGGAAGCAACTGCGTCATAATCACGTGACAGTCATGAGACTTCAGGTTTTGGAATTTTTTCTCTGTCATATTTATTATTCCCTTTATATTTGACGAGAAGCCAGACGGCACTTTAATACTTGAAAGGACATCAAAAAAGATTTCCTTCTCTGCTTTTGTAAGAGCGTAGCTGGCAGGACTTAAGTGACGCCCTTTATCCGTCTTGCTCTGTGGATGCATGTTGTTTGGGTCTTTCATACGTTGTTGATCCTCCCGTGCTTCTAATGTATCTTTTGTTTTTCCATACACGCCCAGAAAGCCTAGCAGGTTCACGCAAACATTCTTCGTAACGTGCATCACGTCGATTGAAGAGCGAACCTCTAGGTGTTTCCAATACTCAAGCTCCCAAAATATAGATTTCTTCTTCCACATGGGTGCGTGTCCGGTAGCGACGTCATTTGGAACAGATTGACCGCCAGGACCCTTTCCAAAGATTACTTCTAGGTCCCTGACCATATCAAATAAATCATCACCAGTACGGAGATCAGGCTTTTGCCGGTGATCTGCCACACCTCTAAAATGCTTGCCTTTCTTTCTTACGGAATGCGTGGTCGTAAGAAATCGACGATGCCCCAAGTACACAATCTTCTTGCATTTTTCCAAATATATAGCGTCAGTCTTATCTAAACAGTGCGTGCATGCATTGTATCCCTTGTTTGTTTGTCCTGAAAGGTTACTAAGAGCAGGCCAATCATTGATGGTTACGAAAAGCAACGCTCGTAGGTCAAACGGCTCCTGTTTGTGCTCATCCCATGCACGTACACCTAGTTTGGTCCATAACTGTAAGAGTTCATCAACTAATGGTCTTAGATACACATCAATGTCATTGCCGGGTTGCTTCGGACCTTGGATGAGCACTGGCATCATAATGAACTTCCGCTTCATGCACAACCAAGGAGGAAGGTTATAGATACATAGAGTTACAGGCCAGGTGCTATGACTGCAGCTCTGCTCCCCAAAAGGATTCATGCCATCTGTACTCAGACCAAACCTTAAGTTCCTTGCGTCGCCTGCAAAGTCTGGGTAGTCTCTCTCAATTTTTCTCCACTGCGACCCATCAGCGGGGTGTCTCAACATCGCGTCTTTCTTACGGTCTTCTTTGTGCCATCGTAACAACCTGGCATGCTCTTTGTTTCTAAACAGACGTTTCAACCGTGGTATTATAGGAGCATACCACATGACCTTGGCAGGAACCCTCTTTCTGGGGGGCTCGCCATCAACATCACCAGGGTCATCTCGTCTGATCTTATATCGCAGTGCAGTGCATACCGGGCATGCTTCCAAATTCTCGTACTCCTCACCGCGGTAGAGGATGCAGTCATTAATGCATGCATGAATCTTCTGAACCTCTAATCCTAGAGGGCAGAGAACCTTCTTTGCTTCGTACGTACTGTCAGGCAATTCATTATCCTTTGGAAGCTTCTTCTTCATTATTTTCAGTAATTTCTCAAATCCCTTATCAGATAAACCAGTCTCTGCCTTCCATTGCAGCAACTCCAGTGTGGTACCGAGCTTTGTGTTCCCATCTTCACAGTCTGGGTACAACTTCTTTTTGTGATCCTCTAACATACCTTTTAACTTCCGCTTCTCATTCACACTTTCTGCTTCTCTGTGTGCATCTACGATGGCCCCACGAAGATCATCATCAGGCTCATCTGATGCCTCTACATCTTCAGCTTCTCCTGTCCCTTCAGCTTCAGCTTCCCCCGTTGCAGTATCACCATATTCAGGGTACATATCATCATCCTCTTCTTCTTCATTGTCTTCCATTATAACCCCTCTTTCTCCGTGCTTGGTCCAACAATTATAGCTAGGCATGAAACCTTTCCGAAGCAGGTGGGCGTGAATGATTTTCCAGGAAGAGTACTCCTTCTTGTTCCCACAGTCAACACATGGACAACACATAAAACCATTCTGAATATTTGCCCGAGCCACATCGCCAAAATTACGAAGACCTTCAATGAACTCGGAAGTGCGTCGGTCACCGTACATCCATTGTCGTTGGTTTATCTGCGTCATATAATTAGGTTTACTAATACTATTACCGAACATCATAAATAGTAAAATGACGAAACATGCATTTGTATCAATGACAAATAAAAGAATAGAGTTGCTAACCTCGATCGAGGAGGAAAGAACGAGGAGAAGACCTAAGTATCGCTCGGGCACCTCATATCATCTTTATTTTGTGTGAGCTTAAGTTGGTTCATGCTTTTAGGCATTTCATCAAACACCTCTTGTGCATAGGGGAAAAAACCAAACTAGCACACCCCCTCTCACACCTTCCAAAGGAAAAAAAACAGAGGAGAAGGCTGGTGGGCGGCTGTATTTATAGGCAGGGCCTCTAGCACCGGTCCGTGTCCAGAACCGGTGCAAAAGGGTGTCCATTAGCACCGGTTCGTGCCACGAACCGGTGCTAATGGTTCCTAACAAACCGGTTCTAGAGCTCCACGGGCTCAATTTAGCTCTCTGGCAGCTCGAACCGGTGCTAAAGAACCTCTTTAGTCTGGGTTCGTAAGCCAACCGGTGCAAATGCCGTTTGGAGCAAAAAAACGAAAGCCCTATTTTCTACTAGTGTTTCCATCGCGACATCGTGAGAAACTCTCAACTTCGTCCTCGAGCGCAGGACGGTCGATACCACGCGTGATTCTGGTGTTGCTGTGATGCTCCGCCGATCAAACCGTCGTCAAGCGCAAGACGGCCGGTACCATGCATTCTTCCATGATCCACAAACAGGACAGCGGAAATACCGGGCATCTCTGCCAATTGTTCAGGCTAAGCGCGACTCGCTGTTGTTTAATAGTAGAGGTGGAGACGTGGAGAATTTATTGTCCTCCTTCTATACCATGTTGTATACGTGGAGTAGTAGTTTTCTGGAACTTCAAAAGGTAAAGGATGTTGTACGCGCGTACGATTCCACTTAACCGGTTGTATTCCAAACCACTTTGAACTTCCTTGGTTAACCGGTGGCAATAGAGGGTTATTATTTTTAATTTTAGGGGTAAATTTGTCCAAAAAAGTATTGGAAGAAACCAAACCATGAAACCCTTACGTCCTTTATTATTAGGTATAGATATAGATAAGTCTTGTCACACGTTGTACAACACGGTTAGTCGCGAGTCTAGCTTCTCGGTACATGCTTGCGATGTTGCAGTCCGTAGTTAGCTCATTTTTTTTTCTTTTTGCAAAGATTCTGGATGTTAAGATCAACCCTTATAGCACCATATTTACATTAAAAAAATTAGACAAAAGTTCATCAGGAAATCAACTTCTTCTTCCTCACTCGCCAATGGCTCCTCGTCAGCGCAGCTCGATACACCCTCTAGTCTAGACATACGAACCATGTCAGAAAACATTATTGATATGGTAGCCATGAAGACACCGGTTGAAAAGGGCTAGACGACTACCCAAATCGCCAAGACAGATCCGAGTAGACCTAACCTCACTAACTCTGCGACGAAGTCAAAGCTGACCGAACTTCACCTATCAAAGAAGAAGCAAATAAACCGATACATATAAATTATTGTAAAACATGAAGATATAATCTATATCAACCACTCCAAAAGAACACCAACCAGATGATTCCCCGCCCTCCTCATCATCCGACGAGATTGCTGCTACGAGGTGGACAAGGAGTCAAGGAAACCTTATTCTTGTTTCGCAGAATGCTACTGCAGGTTGACCAAAACCTAACTTCAAAGACCTGAGTGCCCACCTCCTCCACCGACAAGCCGAGATGGAGACACTGATTTGTGGGCCAAGGAGGAAGGAGATGGGGAGCATATGCAATGTGAGTGAAGGTTGTGAAGGCTAGTTAACTGAGTTAGTCGTACACACACACACCAATGTTTAAATGTATCGAAACCACAAAATTTGGCAGCCACAAGAAATTCCTCTGAATTTTATTTTATAATTTTTAAAAATAATTTAGATTTTGATCTAACAGAATTGTCTAGCTTTTCTCGCGAGTTCTGTCCAAACTTAAAATTTGTTTGAAACTTGCTCCAATCTGGTTTAAGATTCATGGCTACAAATATTTCGATACCAAATTTTGAAATTTGCATCGATTTTATTAAACCCTATGTGTACTTACACCCAGTTGATAAATGCAACAAAGGTGTGTTGTGAACTTGCAAGTTTATCTCCTTTGTGGTATGGGTGATCCTCTAGTCCTTTTAGGCTCTCCTTTCTTTGTAGCACCCAAGCCTTTTAGCTTATGCTCCTCCATGTTGGCGAAGCTGTTATAGAACCATTGGATTTAGGTGCGAACCCAATAAAATCCAACTAACCTTAATCAATATGTGATATTATTCCTTATTAGTGAAAGAATACAAAACAACATCAGGAGCTAAACCCATTGAGTTTTGCCTCTAGTTTCGCCCATGTCCATGTTGATGCAAATACTTTACCTGTGGCAACAACCACAATATCACTACACGCAAATGATTCCTCTCATAGACAACTGACAAGTTATAGACATTCTACCATGTGCAAGTTGTAATAATAAATATTATTTATTTTGAAACAAATCCTCCACCTCATCATTTTGTAACCTGAGCCACTTTCAGCTAATATACATCTTCATACTTGACACATTTTCCTCGTGTAACTAATTGATCTACGTAGCCTTTTGTGTGATGCCATGGAAAACTAAGACATACTCTCTTTGAGCTGTATGCATGACTAGATGGAGAACAAGTCGGCATTCATGGAGTGCATTGCAACGCCATCTCCAGCTTGCGTAGTCCACGAATGAGACACATCTCTCTTTGGGTAGTATGACCAGATGATGGAAAATGCTATTAGCTCCCGGGCTTCCTTGAGCCCTGTCTTTCAAACATAAAAAAATTCAATTTTTAAAGCTTTAAAAAAATTCAAAAAATAATAATTTGATGTAGCTAACTGCATACACTATGACTATGAAATTTTTCAATATAAAATACCTTGTTATGTAGGCGCAGGATATAATACAAATTGAACAATTTTTGGGAGAAAAAAGTGACACTGTTCACGCTCCCAGATCTGTTTTTTGTTGCCGAAGACATAATACAAGGTATTTTGAATTATAATTTCCACGATCGTAGTGTATACAGTTAGCTACGTCCACATATTTTTTGATTTTTTTAAAAAAACTTCTATTTTTTTTAAAAAAACTTTGAAATTTGAATTTTTTGGACATTCAAAAAAAAGGTCTCCATTGAGCCCATGTGCCAAAACGACGCACTCGGCCAGACGCAAGTTATTCATCTAGCTTTTAGACGCATAAATGGTTTAGAAATTCTAGCTGGCAGTCTTGCAATTTTTGGGGTTTAAAGATGACTGAGATATATAATACCACCGTAAATGTTTTGAACTTGTTCTTTGCGCTAGTTGTTACTGAGTGCATCCATGACGGTGTACTCACGTTTTTCTACATCCGTGGAGAAGGAGAAGAGTGGCGAGTGCTGATGGTCTCTTTAGTTTGTCTCCTCAATCTCAATGCCGGAGAGATGGAGCGATTTTGGTTTTGGTGACATGGTACCAAATAATCTACTTGATTCTTTATGCGTCCAAATGACGAGAAGCATGCTCTTCATCGCAAATATCATCTTGTTCAATTTTCACTTATGAATCTTTTTTCTCATGCGACTCATTTATCTTCAGCATTAACTTGAATTTTGAAGAGCAAAACTGATTATGATTATGTTTCTCAGCTTTGCATGGCCGGCTCCCACTAAGGGCCGCTCTAATTTTTTATACACATGCATGGTTCAGAGATTTTAATACAAAAATTGTTTGTGTGCTGCAGAAGTTTATAACTATAGCGTAACTATTAGGTTGATCATATGATTACAACACATTTTTCCTATTAGATTAGATATCATTTGTACTAAACTTTTATACCTCTATGTAACTTATTGATCTATTCCAATAATTTATTTAGACTATTTAACAATATAATTATGTTGGTTAATATTCATTATCATGTTCTTTCTTACACAATTATAACATCTACCATTGGAAAATACACTTCCGCGATGCTAAATTTAAACAACACTTGATAGCAAAAATTATTTACTTTTGGGATTATTCCTCACATTCTTTAACGAACTTATTTTAATGCGAGAGAAATGGAAAAAGATTCATTACCTTGGAGAATTAATTTATGAAACTTGCGTAAATTATACTCCCTCCGATCGGAAATAACTGTCGGGAACATAGTACAAACTTTGTACTAAGCTAGTATAAAATTGCTGACACTTATTTCCGATCGGAGGGAGTAGTATATATTTATGCGCATACAATGTGCTTTTTCCTGCACATTATAATAACTTTAATATTGTGGCATAGATCTCTAAAGAGCATGGTCTAACCAATACCCTCAGAGAGTATTCTAGTGTATGATTAGGTATAACATTATAAGGAAATAGAAAATTCTTATAGATATAAGGTGTTTTTAGACACCACAAGTGCAATGTAGGGAACAATCATCACTACCACGCACATACAATTCATATTGAAGATTAGAGTTGCGGAGCTTTGATATTGATGAACTCATCCGCGACTAGCTAACCTGCAACTCACTATCCATGCAAGGTGGCTCTCAAAGAATATTTCGCCTCAATGTGACTCATAAGCTATTAAACCAAGGGTTAGAACCCTTGCGGATTGGGTTCAATCATCCTCCTAGCCATCCAACAAGAGGTACAAAAGATCACTTACGGTCAATGTCCAAGCTATTTACAAGTAGCTTGTCATCTAAACGTAGGCGTGTGTTGCTTTAATGGTGGCCAAATATGGCTACACATTGAAATTTTACTTTAGTTGTACTTGACACTGAAATGCTCAGCTAAAATAATCACGCTCGTACGAAACACTTGTGTTTGTTTGTAAGCTAAAATCAGTCTTAGCCACATGCACAAACTTAACACATGCATGAACCCCCGAATTCATTGATCCCCATGCATTTTAGAGAGCCGTGTTTTCTCGCTCTAAACTAGTTCGTGTACGACGAATTGGAATGCAGCTCTCATACGAGAACTGATCCTACAATGCTGCTACATGCCTGTCGAACGGTTCTCGGCATTCATCGTACCGAAATCGGACAGATATTTGTCCTACGCGTAGCATGTTTTCACTCGCTCAACAAAGCCTGCTGCACTTTTTTTAGGGACTGTAGTTTGCACTATTTTGCATCGCACCGCTAAACGCGCACCAAGTTTTTTTCATAAGACACGTTTCAAAGATCTTATGCAAAAGCATTTCACAATTCACACGTCATTGACAGGTGGGGCACGACGAACTCAGAGCGGTGGCTTCGGTGGCCCATATCGCGGGACCAAGAGGACCGGACTGGAGCAGGGGCCAGAGGCACATGGCTCTAGTGCCATCAGGAGGTCAGAGCGCGGGTCCCGCGCGTTGGTAAAGAGACAAGCGCATAGGGGTGGAGGCTCAGCCGCAGCAGCGTTAGGGCATCTCTAGCAGGCCGATCCATTTTGGACAGCCAATCTGTCCGAATCGGTCCGTTTGGGTTAGACCCCGGACAGAAAAGGCCTCCCGTTCGGCCTCTGTCCGTTTGGGTCGGGCGGTGCACCTAGCGACGCGACCCATTTTCTGGGCAGGGATGATTTGGACTGGTGTTTTCGTCAGGATGGCTGCATGTCTGTCCATGCTGACTATCATTTTGACCAGTTTGACAAGGGCAATATATTTACAAATTAGAAGACAGATTAAAACATACAAATAAGTACAGTTTTAGCATACAATTACATTAATTTAATCATCTCTGGACAGAATGAGGCGTTGCCTCTTCTCAAACCATGCCCTTGTACCTGGGTCCATCTTGGACAAATCGGCGGTCATGATTCGGTTCTCCTCGGCGAGCAAGGTGGCGGCGACCTCTTTTTCCTTCAACTCAATCTTCTTGGCAGTAGCACGGGCATTGGCCTCATCAATCTGGAGCTGCCTCTCTCGTACCTCGATGGCCTTCTGTTGAAAGGCCGCAAAGTTGGTCATCGCTACCTCTTTCTGTTGGCGCCTCCTCTCCTCCCGCGCCGTCCACACTTCTTCCTTCTCGGCCAGGACAGCCTTCAGTGTGCTCTCCAGAGCTAGGGCACTGGCATCGCGCTTCATGTCTTGCTTGGTGGCCTTGTGGCCCCTTGGCCGATCACCTTGGATAGGTTTGGCCGAGTCGCCGCTGTCAAGGTCGACCGTCTCGCCTGGATGATGCTTGCCAGCTGCCTTTTCCCTCTTGTAGATGGCATAGCTGGCTTGCCATTTAGGAAAATCTTTGAGCTTCTTCCAACAATGGCTAAACATGAATTGGTGCTTCTCCACCTCCAAGAAAAAGTCCAAAGAGTTGGTCACCACATCCTTCACGCCATGGCCGCTCAATCTCCGATTGGTGATATTCTCGTGAGCGCCACAAAACTTGTTGCACTCCAATTGAATTGTCGCCCACCTCTTTGAGATCGATAATTCATTTCGATCACTCTCGAAATTGTGGGGGGCGAACCGGCGGCGCTCGTGGAAGTAGATCCAAACTCTTTTCCAAAATGCAGCCCCCTTTTGCTCGGCTCCTTGGATGGGATCTTGCCCAATGTCCAACCAAGCTTCACATATCAAGAGGTCCTCTTTCCATGTGTATGACCCAGTTCTGTGGCTATGGCGTTTCCTCCGAATGGCCTCGGCTTGCAACGCATCCTCGAACAACGGCTCACTGTCAATGGATACGCCATAGTCAGGTTGGGTATCGGCGGTGGGCAGGGCGGCATGGTTGGTGTCAGTGACGACACAGTCGTCGCCGTCATCATGTACCTATACACAATTTACTTGTCATACAACGCCAAACCATACGCGGCGCGGCCAGTGAGAGATTGTGGGCATACCTCCATTGTTGGGGTCGGGTCAGGCATTTCGTCGAACAGGTTCCGGCCATCCGGCATTTGGCCGACGGGCACGACCCGTGGCCTCTTGTTGAGCTCCGGAAGGCCATCGCTAGAGTGGGGCGTGCGGTTGAGGTCGACGTCGATGACCGGCGGGCGAGGGCGCATGGGTGGCCGCGAAGACACCGAGCTTGCCGCCGAATGGGTGGCCTCGATGGCGACCCCGTTGGCCAGCTGGTACTGGGTGATCGCCTCCTCCTTCATCATCATCACCGCGTGGGTGGCCGCCTGTGATGCCAACAACTCGGCGTTGGCCCGGCACTGCATCTCCCGAAACTGCTCGGCCGTAGCGGCCTCCGCTATCGCCTTCTCGGCCTCGGCCTTCCTTGCCCGCTCGGCGTTCCGGCGGGCGGCGCGCTTCTTGGACTCGGCGGCGCGCTGCTCCACCGATATCTCCTTCTTCACCCTCACCGCTGTCGCCCGCGCTGGCTCGCCGGTGAGATCGACGGAGGGGTTCATGCTGGCATCGTAGGAAGGAGCTGTGGCGGCGATGGGAAGGCCGGTGGCGGCGACGGGAAGGGTGGCGCCGGCGGCGACAGTGGAATCGGTGGCTTGCTCCATGGCTGGCTAGGGTTTTCGGCGGGACAGTCCAGTGGCGCTGGCGGGATAGGAATGGGCGAAATTTCAATTTTGTGTCACTGCCTTGGGGGCCAGGGGAGGACAAGGGAGGCGAGCGCGCGGACGAGCGAGGCGTCCGCGTGGACGAGCGAGGCGTCCGCGCACACCCATCTTTGACCCAAAACTGGGTCACGGATAGGTGCGCGCGGACGGCTCCGGGGTCCGGGGTCCGTTTGGGTCGGCCCGCTGGGTGTAGGTTTTTCGGCCTGTTTGTCCGGTCGAACAGAAACAGACCCGCCGTGTCCGTTTGGGTCGGCCCACTGGAGATGTGTAACAACTCAGAAAATTGTAATCCACTTCCTATTAATTAAAGTACCAAATTTTGGACCAAGATAAAACTTTTTATCTATTATTGCATGTATGCATGTATTTTCTACTATATGTCTTTTATGATTTCATGTGTGTTATTATTTGTTGTGCAATAGTTAGTTGATTCTAACTTAACCAACAGAAGCAATTGAGAAGAATTATAAGAACCAAAGAAACAAGAAACAAAAGAAAGAAAGAAAAAGAGAAGAATAAGATGATCTAGGCAATCTTATTGACTATCCTACTTTGGACCCTTATATTAAGAAACCTGTAGCTCAAGCAAATGTTTGGCCAGTTAGTTGAGCTTGACCAAGTTATATACTAACTCAACCAAGAAGTTGCAAACCAAAATTCAAAGTGTAACTCAACACAAACATCAGCCAAACTTTGAATCTGAAACAGTGACAATACCAAAATTTGAAATATGATTTCTGCAAAACTTAACCTTTCTTGGTAACAAAAATATCACTGGAAACCTTGGCTAATATGTTGACCACCCAAAGTGAAAATTTTCAAAAATTCGAATTTAAATCTCTTGCGGGCATTGTGTCGAGCACCTGGCAGACAAAAACCGAGCAAATCGTGGATACTGTGAACTTCACTGTTCTCGTGCGTCCCGACCCTGTAGCCATACTCGTGGACGACGCCGCGGTCGAGCCCAGCCCCCTCTGCCCCGACCCGAGCCGTGAGAAGTGGAGGGAAGAAGAGGAACGCGCCCAGGACCCCCCTCTCTGTCTCTCCTCTTCCTGCACGACGCCGACCGCCATGACCGCGCCAGAGCCGACCCACAGCACGCCGCAGCCGAGACCACACCCCTCCAGCACGCCCCCGAGGCTGCCGTGCCCGGCGTGGCCTTTGCACACCGCTAGGGCCCCCGCACTGGCCACCTTCTGGCCGCCCTTGCCCTCGGCCTTCCGCGCCTATAAAAACCCCCCCGTCGACCCCCAGAAGAAGCCCACACTCACCGCAACCGATCCCCACTCTTCTCTCTTCCTCTCTCCCTCGGAAGCGTCCAATCTCTGTGAGCGTGCGCCGCCGCGTTCCTGGAGATTCCGGCCGCCGTTGGAGCTGCTGCTGGTACGAGGTGGAGGAGCGGAGCCACCGCCGTCGATCTGCTACCCCGCCGTCAAGCTCGGCTTCCTCTCCGTCACGCCCTCGCCGTCGAACACTCGTCACTGCAAACGCCGGTGAGCCCTGCCCTAGCCGAGGAAGACGATGCCTGTGAGCCGTTAGATCTCGATCCGTCGGTCGCGTACCGGTTCGGTGCGTTAAGTGACCTGACCGGTGGGCTCCACCTGTCAGGTTTAAAATTTGAAACTTCCCCCGCCCGGGCGAAACGGTATCGGGCCGGCCCGTTCGGGATTCTGTTGAAATCGGCCCGGTTCAGTTTAGTTTCGGTCCGATTCGTTTTAATTAAATTCCCCGCCCGTTTGAATTAATTCAAATAAGTTTCAGATATGATTTTCAAACTTTAATTCCAAGAGATTTACAAATCCATTTCTAGCAAATGAATATGCGTTGGAAAGCTTATGAAATGCTCTACACTATAGAACTGGTTAGAATTCAATTTGAGTTAGGAATTTAAATAAATAAGAATACTTTGACCATAGCTTTATTAATCATAGGAAAATTCTAGAAAATTGTTTAAGCCTCCAAAAATTATGAAACTTGATTTGTGAACTCACAAATGAACTCCCCTACTGCTTAGTCAACCTCAATCACCTCAAACCTTGTTAGTGATACCAATTAGACCTTAACCCAATTCTAGTTAGTAACATAAAATGATAGATCTCTATCATACACCTAGAATTAATTCTGCCCTCAATACCAATTCACTTAATTAGTCGATCCTCACTTAAACTAGCCCTAATACCCTAGTTTCACACCCATACTTAAAAAAGTAAACAACACATGGCACATGGTAGGAAATTTAACTTGCACACTCAATGCAAACTTGGAAGAAAACTTGCAAACCAATTTAAATAAAATCCAACATGAACTCTATTGTTTGAAAATAATGATGTGTGCTGAAGTGATGTTAGTATGGTGTGGTGATTGTGTGTTTGTGTTTATTCGTTATTAGACGCTAGTGTTGCTGAGGAGGATATTGAGGGGGAATATTATCAAGAAGAAGAAGAATACCCCGGACACTTTGCCAACCAAGGCAAGCCATCTTTTGAATCATACTCCAAATGCCTAGTTTTACTATTGCATTCTACTTGTTTTAAGTAAATTGCATGATTGAATTGCTAGAGCAGAATGATAGAAGTATAGTGATATCTTGCTTAGCAAGAGCATCACGCTGAGGTTATCCAACCATAGCTTAGTGGTATCATCACTCAATATAGTTGCTTAGTCGCTAATAAAATTGAGGCCATCTCTAAGTGGAACCCCATTTGAACTTGGTGACTTGAACTTGAAAACTTGAAATGGAGATTCTCCTACATGATGGTCTTATGAAGGAAAATAATATTGACTAAGAACTATGGAATGTATTTACTAAATGATAATAAGTGATGTACCATGTGAGCCAACCATTACCGTACGACCACATTACCCCTAAATGGGAAGGGGCTTAGTCCGTAGCTTGTTCACCCTAGTATGGGAGGTCTTGTATCATCCTTTATAGAAGTGCACCGTGCGCGGGTACTTCTGAACCGAGTGGAAATTCCATTCATCCGGCACTCCGGAGCGGGCAAAACTAGAGACGCCGAAACGGAGATGTCCGTGTCTCGGGCTCTAGGGAAGGATCCTATACTAGAGTGAGCAAGTGAAAGAGTTTGTTTGATTATCTGAACCCCGCATACTTGGTGTATGACGATCCGTGGATTTCTCCCGGCAGATGTATCGAATCTTGTGGGTAAAGTGTACCCCTCTGCAGAGGTTTCAAACTATTCGAATAGCCGCGTCCTCGGTTATGGACAGTTGGCAAACTGTACTTGACTTTTGTCAAGAATGATAATAACTTATGGTGACTTGGTGAATGACATGACTTGACTTGACATTGATCTTGACACACTTGAAGTTCCTTTTTAGATTGAACTTAGAGAACTAAACCTCTTTTCTACCAATGAACATTCTTGGGAAATAAAACTAGCTTTTGCAAATAAACTTAGTGCTTAGTCCACTCTATCAACCTTGCATATCTACTTCATCATTCCCTTTATAAGATGGTTTGCGAGTGCATCCAATGTACTCATGGCTGTGTCCCTGGCTATCAACTTGGCCAGACTATGGGGAGGAGTATCCGGAGGAAGGTTATGAAGAAGAGTATCAGAACTAAGAGCTTCTACTGAGTCGCCATTGCCTGTAGGGTGAAGGCATGGACCCGAAGACGCTATTTCTGCTGCTATATTGTGATTGTAATATGAACTTGGTCACTATGACCATTGTATTTGAACCATCGTATTGTAATGTCTATGGAACTGGTTACCAACTACGTTATGTGTATCACAACAATGATTCTGGGATTGTGGTGGAATGCATAACGGGCACTTCGAATTTGTGATAAATTCGCGGGTGTTACAAGTTGGTATCAGAGCCTAGGTTGACCATAGGAGACCTTAGTTAGAATGGGCGTTAAATGAAACCTTTATAAAAACAAAGAAATAAGTAATGGTTTCAAATTGCTTAGTCTTTTCCTCTCTATTTACAAAGTTTTGTACATGCTTTAGTTTTGCCTACTTAAAATTTTGCACACTTGAGTTGGTCACTAACTTAATCAAATCTAAAATTTTGTAGATGGCCCCGGTATTCACTGAGCAGTACCAGTTGGGCCATGGTGGCAGCCTTTTTATCGAGCGCGACCTCACCACCCTGACCTTGTTTCTGGATCGTCTGTATCCGGAGTTCAAGGGAGCCGTGCTCAATGAGCACCCGGATGGAGAGCTACGGTGGCTTGTCAGGGCCAGTTGCCGTGGCAAGAAGGGAGATTTGAGTTCTCCAAGGATCAAGTTTGAGCTTGTGGAGAACACTTGGGCCGATGGTTTGGTCCGAGGTATGCAGGAGATGCACGCCCGCTTGTGCGGACTGCATGTTGAGGAGGTCCAGGGGGAGCGCTTTAGGAACTTTGCTCGGCGTGATGCAGACGGGCGTCCCGCAAACATGCCAGGGCAAAATGAGTCGAGTACCTACATCGATCACATGGACTTCTTGCTGTACTCCACTCAGCAGGAGGCAGATCGTGCCCGTACCAAGGCCAACCTTGAGCACTTCGCACTGGTGGAGGCAAGGAGCACTATCAGGATTCTTGCTAGGGATCGCAAGAGTCTTCGCCGCCAGCGCGATGAGAGGGATCACACCATTGATGAGTTGAAGGCCAATGTGGCTGAGCTGACTGAGTACATTGAGAGTCTAGAGAGCCACCTTGGTGAGGAGGAAGGCATTGATCTCCGCAAGGAGGATAATGCCCTCATTAGTGACGAGGATGACTTCATGGAGGACCTTGATGATGAGGAGCGTGATGAGGATGCTGGATTCATTGTGGATGATGAGGAGGAAGGCCCCGAGGAGCCCGATGTCTAGATTGGAGATCCCCGTGTTATCTAGCTATGAGTTTTACCTTAAGTCACTTCGTGTAGGTGTGAGTTGTATCCCCCTCTCTAGTAGACGAGTCGCAATGGTTTGATGTAAACCATTTGTAATGTGTGAACTCGTATGTATGATATGTTTGCTGCTTGTTGAACGAAATATGAATTTGGCCCTTAAGGCCTTAGTAAGACAAAAATTGCATCATCCATATTACATTTAAATCTTAGCAAATTAGTTTTTCCCTCTTGTCTTACACACCTTATCTTCATATGCCGCGAGCACCCCCACCCCCGAACCCGGAAATGGCCGAACTATTAAGGTTGATCATGGAAGACCGAGAAGCAGCCCGAGCTGAGCGCCAAGCTAACTTCGCCACGCTTCAGCAACTAACCCAGATGGCAATGAACCACAACAATGGCAGTGGGAATGGCCATGGTGAAGGAGAGAACAATGGCCATGGTGATCACCGATCCAAGTTAAGGAGTTTCCAAAACACCAACCCACCTATGTTCACTAAGTCGGAAGAACCCTTAGATGCGGATGACTGGCTTTGCACCATGGAAAACAATTTGGCAGTCGCCGAAGTTGGTGAAAATGAGAAGGTCTTGTACACCACCCACTATCTTGCGGGAGCCGCAAGAGCTTGGTGGGATAGCACTCGTGCAATGCAAGCTCAAGGGTATGTGATGCCTTGGGAGGAGTTCAAGAGCAAGTTTAGCAAAGCCCATGTTCCGTTGGGATTGGTTAAAAGGATGAGAGATGAGTTCAGAAATCTGAAGCAAGGTTCCCTATCTGTGGTTGACTACCGTGACAAGTTCCTCACCTTGTCTAGGTATGCCCCAGATGACACTAACACCACTGAGAAGAAGCAAGAAAGGTTTCTGGATGGACTTCATGATGAGATGCAATGTGTCTTGGTCAGCATTCACTTTGCAGACCTGGAGTCATTGGTTGACTCTGCCATTCAGATGGAAGGCAAACTCAAGCAAGCTGCAGAGAACCGCAAGCGCCGTATGATGTATCAAGGCAACTCAAGCAACTCGCAGAAGCCAAGGGGAAATCCACCTATGGGTTTCGCCCCTAGACCTATGAGGCCATCTGCATCTGCTCCGCGTCCCAACTTTCCTAGCCGTCCACCCGGCAACAACTTCAACCGTGCACCTCCGACACCTAATGGCAACAACTTCAACCCCAATACTCCATGGCCAAATGGAGCACCTGTGCCGCCCAAGTTTGGTGACAAGTCTGGTGTTACCTGTTATGAGTGTGGACTCAAAGGGCACTACTCCAATGAATGCCCGAAGAAGCTGAATGATGCATCCAAGACCACTGCTCCTGCTCAGCAGCAGCGCCGTGTTGGAAATGGCAAGAATTATCCACCAAGGAACCAGCCTCAGCCCCGAGGTCGTCTGAACCACATGAATGTGGAAGAAGCTCAGGAGGCAACCGACGTTGTGCTTGGTATGTTCCCTGTTAATTCAGTTCCTGCAAGAGTTCTGTTTGATTCTGGAGCTTCACACTCGTTTGTCACTACATTATTTGTTGATAAAAGTGGACTTCAACCAACACCCCTGAAACATGCCATGTTAGTACAAATACCTGGGTCAACAACAAGGGCTGAGTGGAACTGTCTGGCAGTTCCCATAGAAATTCATGGAATATCCTTCGTAGCCAATTTAATAGTATTGGGAACCAAAGGTTTGGAAGTAGTTCTCGGTATGAATTGGATGTCTTCCCATCAAGGAGTGATAGATTGTGCCAAGAAGACCATCACCATGAAGAGTAGCACTGGAATTGTAGTAAAGCATGTGTCTGTAAAACCACCCCAATCCACAAGATGTCATAAGAGTATCTTAGAACCCACTATAGAGGAGGTTCCCATCGTCTGTGAATACCCGGATGTTTTTCCCGATGAGCTACCCGGAATGCCACCGGATCGGGATATTGAGTTTATCATTGAGCTTATCCCAGGGACTGGATCCATAGCCCAACGACCCTATCGTATGAACCCAGCTGAACTAGTTGAGTTGAAGAAGCAATTGGATGACCTTTTGAGTAAGGGATTGATCCAGCCAAGTTCTTCTGCTTGGAGATCACCCGTCTTGTTTGTGGATAAAAGTGACGGTTCCAGCCGACTGTGCACTGATTACCGCAAGCTAAATGATGTGACCATCAAGAACAAGTATCCTCTCCCAAAGATTGATGATCTGTTTGACCAATTGACCGGAGCTCGAGTCTTTTCGAAGATAGACCTGAGAACTGGATACCACCAACTGAAGATCCGTGCAACCGATATACCTAAAACAGCCTTCACTACCCGTTACGGATTGTATGAGTACACCGTAATGTCCTTCGGATTAACCAATGCCCCTACTTATTTCATGAACCTCATGAATAAGGTTTTCATGGAGTTTCTGGATAAGTTTGTTGTTGTCTTCATTGATGACATCCTTATCTACTCCAAGTCCGAAGAAGAACATGCAACCCATCTGAAATTAATCCTAGAGACTCTTAGAGAGCATCAGCTTTATGCCAAGTTCAGTAAGTGTGAGTTTTGGTTGAAAGAAGTTGGATTCCTAGGCCATGTGTTATCAGCTGGAGGAATATCAGTAGACCCAAAGAAGATCAAATCAGTCATGGAATGGGAAGCCCCTACCACTCAAACTGAAGTTAGAGGTTTTCTCGGATTAGCGGGATACTACCGCAAATTTGTTGAAGGATTCTCAAGCATTGCCAGACCCATGACCCAATTGTTGAAGAAGGACAAGAAGTTTGAATGGACCCCTAAGTGTGAAGAGAGTTTTCAAGAGCTCAAGAAGCGATTGGTGACCGCCCCCGTCCTAACCATGCCCGATATCACCAAGAACTTTGATGTCTATTGCGACGCCTCCAAACTTGGACTTGGTTGCGTACTAATGCAAGAAGGCAAGGTCATAGCCTACCTCTCCCGGCAGCTTTGACCCCATGAAGAAAACTACCCAACCCATGATCTGGAGTTAGCAGCTGTAGTTCTCGCTTTGAAGACCTGGAGGCGCTATCTTATGGGTAACCGTTGCGAGATCTACACTGATCACAAGAGTTTGAAGTATATTTTCACTCAGAAGGAGTTAAACATGAGGCAAAGAAGATGGATAGAGTTGATCAAGGATTATGATCTGGAAATCCATTATCACCCCGGTAAGGCCAATGTAGTGGCCGATGCATTGAGTAGGAAGCCCTGCTCATTGAATATGATGATCAAAGAGGAGCAACCTATGTTGCACCAAGAGTTTGAAAGGTTTGGATTGGAACTAGTCAGTCGAGGATTCTTAGCCAACCTTGAGTTTCAACCCACCTTGATGAGCGAAATCAAAGAAGCCCAGAAGGGAAATGAGAGTATTGACGGAATTAAGCGCAGAATTAGTTCCGGCAAGGTGCCAGGATTTGAAGAAGATGATCAAGGAGTTCTTTGGTATAAAGGACGTATTTGTGTGCCTGCGGACTCAGAATGGAAGGAAGTTAATATGAGAGAAGCCCATGAGACACCTTACTCCATTCATCCCGGTGGAACAAAGATGTACCAAGATTTAAAGGCACAATTTTGGTGGCATGGAATGAAGCGTGAGATTGCATCGTTCATATCCAAGTGTGATATTTGTCAAAGAGTCAAGGCTGAACATCAACGTCCTGCTGGATTGCTGCAACCTTTGCAAGTTCCGGAATGGAAGTGGGAATCTGTTGGAATGGATTTCATCACTGGATTTCCAAGGTCTAGCCGTGGAAATGACTCTATCTGGGTCATTGTGGATAGACTAACCAAAGTTGCCCACTTTATTCCTGTCAAGACCACTTATACCTCCGGACAGCTAGCAGATCTTTATCTATCCAGAATTGTTAGTTTGCATGGAGTCCCTAAAACCATAGTTTCCGATCGAGGAACCCAATTCACCTCAAGATTTTGGAGAAGTTTGCATCAAGCGTTGGGAACCAAATTAGCCTTTAGCACAGCTTACCACCCTCAGATGGATGGACAAACTTAAAGGGTGAATCAAATACTTGAAGACATGTTGAGAGCCTGTGTTCTAGCTTATGGAGCTAAATGGGAAGATTGTCTGCCTTTCGCTGAGTTTTCCTACAACAACAGTTATCAAGCCAGTTTGCAAATGGCCCCATTTGAAGCTTTATATGGAAGAAAGTGCCGTACCCCTTTGAATTGGTCGGAAACAGGAGACAGTCAGATATTTGGACCGGACATTCTACAAGAGGCTGAAGAGAAGGTTCGCATGATTCGTGACTACCTCAAGGCAGCTCAGTCTAGACATAAGAGCTATGCTGACAAGAGACGTAGAGAACTAACCTTTCAGATTGGAGATTTTGTTTATCTTAGGGTATCACCTCTCAAGGGAATGCAAAGATTCCAAGTAAAAGGAAAGCTTGCACCAAGGTATATTGGACCCTTCAAGGTACTAAGCCGCAGAGGAGAAGTGTCATATCAGTTGGAAATGCCCCCTAAATTGTCTGAAGTACACGATGTTTTTCACGTGTCTTTACTTCGGAAGTGTCTGGAAGTTCCGGAGAAGCCATAAGTCTTCAAGAATATTGATCACCGTTCTGTGGACATCAACAAAGATTTGACCTACCGTGAAGTGCCTACCCGTATCCTCGAGGAAGCATATAGAACCACTCGAACCCGAAGCATCAAGTTTCTGAAAGTTCAGTGGAGTAATCACACCGAAGATGAAGCCACTTGGGAACGAGAAGATTACCTTCAGAGAGAATTTCCCAATCTTTTCAGTTCTTAATTAGTGAATCTCGGGGACGAGATTCTTTTTAAGGGGGGAAGATTGTAACAACTCAGAAAATTGTAATCCACTTCCTATTAATTAAAGTACCAAATTTTGGACCAAGATAAAACTTTTTATCTATTATTGCATGTATGCATGTATTTTCTACTATATGTCTTTTATGATTTCATGTGTGTTATTATTTGTTGTGCAATAGTTAGTTGATTCTAACTTAACCAACAGAAGCAATTGAGAAGAATTATAAGAACCAAAGAAACAAGAAACAAAAGAAAGAAAGAAAAAGAGAAGAATAAGATGATCTAGGAAATCTTATTGACTATCCTACTTTGGACCCTTATATTAAGAAACCTGTAGCTCAAGCAAATGTTTGGCCAGTTAGTTGAGCTTGACCAAGTTATATACTAACTCAACCAAGAAGTTGCAAACCAAAATTCAAAGTGTAACTCAACACAAACATCAGCCAAACTTTGAATCTGAAATAGTGACAATACCAAAATTTGAAATATGATTTCTGCAAAACTTAACCTTTCTTGGTAACAAAAATATCACTGGAAATCTTGGCTAATATGTTGACCACCCAAAGTGAAAATTTTCAAAAATTCGAATTTAAATCTCTTGCGGGCATTGTGTCGAGCACCTGGCAGACAAAAATCGAGCAAATCGTGGATACTGTGAACTTCACTGTTCTCGTGCGTCCCGACCCTGTAGCCATACTCGTGGATGACGCCGCGGTCGAGCCCAGCCCCCTCTGCCCCGACCCGAGCCGTGAGAAGTGGAGGGAAGAAGAGGAACGCGCCCAGGACCCCCCTCTCTGTCTCTCCTCTTCCTGCACGACGCCGACCGCCATGACCGCGCCAGAGCCGACCCACAGCACGCCGCAGCCGAGACCACACCCCTCTAGCACGCCCCCGAGGCCGCCGTGCCCGGCGTGGCCTTTGCACACCGCCAGGGCCCCCGCACTGGCCACCTTCTGGCCGCCCTTGCCCTCGGCCTTCCGCGCCTATAAAAAACCCCCCCGTCGACCCCCAGAAGAAGCCCACACTCACCGCAACCGATCCCCACTCTTCTCTCTTCCTCTCCCTCGGAAGCGTCCAGTCTCTGTGAGCGTGCGCTGCCGCGTTCCTGGAGATTCCGGCCGCCGTTGGAGCTGCTGCTGGTACGAGGTGGAGGAGCGGAGCCGCCGCCGTCGATCTGCTACCCCACCGTCAAGCTCGGCTTCCTCTCCGTCACGCCCTCGCCGTCGAACACTCGTCACTGCAAACGCCGGTGAGCCCGGCCCTAGCCGAGGAAGACGATGCCTGTGAGCCGTTAGATCTCGATCCGTCGGTCGTGTACCGGTTCGGTGCGTTAAGTGACCTGACCGGTGGGCTCCACCTGTCAGGTTTAAAATTTGAAACTTCCCCCGCCCGGGCGAACGGTATCGGGCCGGCCCGTTCGGGATTCTGTTGAAATCGGCCCGGTTCAGTTTAGTTTCGGTCCGATTCGTTTTAATTAAATTTCCTGCCCGTTTGAATTAATTCAAATAAGTTTCAGATATGATTTTCAAACTTTAATTCCAAGAGATTTACAAATCCATTTCTAGCAAATGAATATGCGTTGGAAAGCTTATGAAATGCTCTACACTATAGAACTGGTTAGAATTCAATTTGAGTTAGGAATTTAAATAAATAAGAATACTTTGACCATAGCTTTATTAATCATAGGAAAATTCTAGAAAATTGTTTAAGCCTCCAAAAATTATGAAACTTGATTTGTGAACTCACAAATGAACTCCCCTACTGCTTAGTCAACCTCAATCACCTCAAACCTTGTTAGTGATACCAATTAGACCTTAACCCAATTCTAGTTAGTAACATAAAATGATAGATCTCTATCATACACCTAGAATTAATTCTGCCCTCAATACCAATTCACTTAATTAGTCGATCCTCACTTAAACTAGCCCTAATACCCTAGTTTCACACCCATACTTAAAAAAGTAAACAACACATGGCACATGGTAGGAAATTTAACTTGCACACTCAATGCAAACTTGGAAGAAAACTTGCAAACCAATTTAAATAAAATCCAACATGAACTCTATTGTTTGAAAATAATGATGTGTGCTGAAGTGATGTTAGTATGGTGTGGTGATTGTGTGTTTGTGTTTATTCGTTATTAGACGCTAGTGTTGCTGAGGAGGATATTGAGGGGGAATATTATCAAGAAGAAGAAGAATACCCCGGACACTTTGCCAACCAAGGCAAGCCATCTTTTGGATCATACTCCAAATGCCTAGTTTTACTATTGCATTCTACTTGTTTTAAGTAAATTGCATGATTGAATTGCTAGAGTAGAATGATAGAAGTATAGTGATATCTTGCTTAGCAAGAGCATCACGCTGAGTTTATCCAACCATAGCTTAGTGGTATCATCACTCAATATAGTTGCTTAGTCGCTAATAAAATTGAGGCCATCTCTAAGTGGAACCCCATTTGAACTTGGTGACTTGAACTTGAAAACTTGAAATGGAGATTCTCCTACATGATGGTCTTATGAAGGAAAATAATATTGACTAAGAACTATGGAATGTATTTACTAAATGATAATAAGTGATGTACCATGTGACCCAACCATTACCGTACGACCACATTACCCCTAAATGGGAAGGGGCTTAGTCCGTAGCTTGTTCACCCTAGTATGGGAGGTCTTGTATCATCCTTTATAGAAGTGCACTGTGCGCGGGTACTTCTGAACCGAGTGGAAATTCCATTCATCCGGCACTCCGGAGCGGGCAAAACTAGAGACGCCGGAACGGAGATGTCCGTGTCTCGGGCTCTAGGGAAGGATCCTATACTAGAGTGAGCAAGTGAAAGAGTTTGTTTGATTATCTGAACCCCGCATACTTGGTGTATGACGATCCGTGGATTTCTCCCGGCAGATGTATCGAATCTTGTGGGTAAAGTGTACCCCTCTGCAGAGGTTTCAAACTATTCGAATAGCCGCGTCCTCGGTTATGGACAGTTGGCAAACTGTACTTGACTTTTGTCAAGAATGATAATAACTTATGGTGACTTGGTGAATGACATGACTTGACTTGACATTGATCTTGACACACTTGAAGTTCCTTTTTAGATTGAACTTAGAGAACTAAACCTCTTTTCTACCAATGAACATTCTTGGGAAATAAAACTAGCTTTTGCAAATAAACTTAGTGCTTAGTCCACTCTATCAACCTTGCATATCTACTTCATCATTCCCTTTATAAGATGGTTTGCGAGTCCATCCAATGTACTCATGGCTGTGTCCCTGGCTATCAACTTGGCCAGACTATGGGGAGGAGTATCCGGAGGAAGGTTATGAAGAAGAGTATCAGAACTAAGAGCTTCTACTGAGTCGCCATTGCATGTAGGGTGAAGGCATGGACCCGAAGACGTTATTTCCGCTGCTATATTGTGATTGTAATATGAACTTGGTCACTATGACCATTGTATTTGAACCATCGTATTGTAATGTCTATCGAACTAGTTACCAACTACGTTATGTGTATCACAACAATGATTCTGGGATTGTGGTGGAATGCATAACGGGCACTTCGAATTTGTGATAAATTCGCGGGTGTTACAAGATGCCCTTAGGGCATCTCCAGCGGGGCCGATCCATTCGACCAGCGCTTGTTCGAATGTGTTTGCACGGATAAGAAAATAGAAAAAATATATCTCAGCGGACCGACGCAAACGGATAGGTGTGGTCCGGCAGATCCATTCCTGGCCTAAATGTGGGAGAGAGATGGGTCAACACGGACAAGCGGGCGGTCCGCGCACGCGTCCGCGCGTGCCTCCTCATGTCCGGCGCGACCCCACCTGGCAGCTACACTGCCTTAACCCGTCTTCTCCACCGCGGGTACTGGCCACTCTACGCCGCCTCTTCGGCCTTGTCCGGCGCGTCGTCAGCCTTGAATTGATGCCGCCCCTGGCCATTTGCGTCGGCCTTTAATGCCGACGCCTCGATGATCGCGCTGGGTGGCGAGCGGCCAGCGGCACGCGTCCTACGCCTTTATAAAGGGCACCCCCTCGCACGCCGGCCACACACACCAGCCGCCACCGCGCCTCCACACCCTACGAGAACACCATGAAAGGCCACTGGCCCTTCAGGCGGAAGGCCACACATGACGGCGAGTCGTCTGGATCGGTCTCGTGGGGCCGGGATCGGGAACGGGATCGTCGCCGGATGCCCCCACCGCGTCAGCTCCGCCCTTCGCCTGCGCGCGTGCCGCCGCAACGGGCGGATCCACGCCACGCCCTGCACGACCGCGTCTACGTGCCGGTCAAGATGGCTCGCCACCTCTTCGCCGACCGCGAACTCGTCCCTTGGCGAGACGTGAACCTCCCGGCGCGATGGCACCTCAACAGCCGCCGTCTGCCCATGCCGTCCATCTCGTGTGACGGGCCAGAGCGCCGGCGGGAGATACGTCGGCGGCGGGCCCTCCACCCCATGCACCTACGCCGCGATGCCGCCTTCGACATCGAGTCCCTGAACTGGGACACGTTCTCCCGGTGGGAAGTGCGCCCAGACAGGCGCGCCGGCTACCTTGGTGACGTCGACTGGGACCGCAACTGGGAGCCCATCGTGTCCTCCTCCGACAAGGACTCCGACAAGGATGAGGATGACGATGACAAGGACGACGAGGCCGAGGACAAGGACGATGCCAAGACGCCACTGCCTCCTCTTGTCAGCGGCGAGGTCTCCGGCCAGATATACAATGGCCGGGTGATCCGCGATGACACAGACAACATGATCAACCATGTCGTCTACCAATATTTTCAGGCCGCCGACCGCGGCGAGGTCTACCAGATGCCTTCCGAGCTCACCGAGGAGGAGGAGCTCGCCGTCGCCGTCCTCATCAGCCAGGAGGAGGAGAGGAGGGCGGAGATGAGGGCGTTCCCGGAGCTCGCGGACGCTCTGGTTCTCTCGGTGGCGCCGCCACCACCGCCTGGGCTACCGCCGATGCAGCCGTCGCACACTCCGCCGGCTAGGCCACGTCGAGAGGCCAGGGCGGAGCCATGGGACGCCTGGCCCAGAGCTGCACCGGGGTGGCCGGCGGGCGCGCCGCCTATCCTGGGTTGGGCTCCCGGGACACCGACCCCCCCACCAGGGCCTCCACCGCCGTCCATAGCCAACTGGCCATGGCCACATGGGCCTTTCATCGACCTCTCCGGCGATGACGACGACGAGTAGGCCCTGCGGGCAACGCCACAACCCTAGTTTAGGCTAGAGTTTTATCCTTTCTATTTTTTCTTTTTCTTTTCCTTTTTTGACTATGTCAAATATCTATGTTAATGCAAAAAAATGGCCCACCCGTCAGGGCAAAAAAAATGTGTCGGCCCATTGGGTTGCCCCCCCCCCCCCACACACACACACATCCGGACAGACATGTTTTTGGTGTCCGCGGCCCGACCCAAACGGACCGAATCGAGATTCGGACACCAAAATGGGTCGGCCCGCTGGAGATGCCCTTACGCTAGAAAAGCCTCGGATTCGGCAGGCATATCTCGGCTCTGTTCCTTTCTTCCCTGCCATTTGGGCCCATGCTTTGCTAAGTAGTAAAAACTAGGCTCACCGCACATGCATGACTAGTCGGTCGGATGGAAATCGTTTGAAGATTTAACACTGCAAAAAAAAAAAGAACTGAAAGATTGAAAGAAATAACATTGTGAAGTGAATATTCGGCCTGCAGTTCTGAACTTTGGAGGTCAAGTGAGTAACTGAACGAACTGAAAGCTGCGGATAATTATAGCCATGTTGCAGTCATGAATCATGAACGAATGGTCCGAAAAGGTAGCCCTGGCCATTATTCCTCTCGGGTTTTCACCTATGCGTAAACAATATACGTCATCCATCATTCATACACATGCCCCATGCAATGCAATCCGTTCAATCATCTTTCTTTTTATATATATACTCCGTATCTTAAAATATGTCTCCGTAAAAAAATGAAACACGCAAGAAATTCTGCACATGACAGCATCAATCTTCAACAAAGAAAAAACTTACAAATCATCGTGCCTCGCGTGTAAATTAAATAGCATGGACACACGACAAACTCCACCTCTATAAGAGTCGACGGCGCAGCTAGCTATGATATAATCCGTTGCAGAAAAGTCGAGACAGACCTTCCTCGCCCAATAATCCCGGCAAGCGTTACATGGCAGGGACAGCAAATGTGACAAAACTCCAAACCCTTTTGCATGAACGAATCAATTATCCTTCCATCCATCCATCTACTGCATATCATAATCTGCTACGATCGGTCGGCTTAATCATGAGTTCCGCTGCTCGTTGCGTGATCTGCATATAATACCCAAACTCTCTGTCCAAGATCACGTACCTTGCAGCCAAAGTATATGCATGCAGTAGCTAGGCTAATCATCCCATCCCATCCCATCTGAGCCTGCGCTTATATCAATTTGGGTAAGGCCACTTGATCATGATCACTAGCCCCGCCGCCAACTGCTAGTAATACTTTGCTGAGCCCTGCCCATACTATATGCCCAGCGCCCCGTGCATGATCAAGCATGATTATGTTACGGGCAGACGTGTGTTTGTTCTAGTTAAGTTTTGAGACCAAATTTCCCACCGTGCTCTTGTTGCAAGTTTGGAAAACTAACTCAGCCTTAATTTGTCCTAGTTTGCTGAATAAGATATATAGCGGTGCACCGACGAGCAAGATATATGGCGAGGTTTCATTGGCCGGTCAATCGCGTGCTAATTGAGATTAAGATATTTATGTACACCTCACACTACGTCCACATCAGCTAAAGGTATGGAATTAACAAATGGAACATAGATTGCGTTTTCGCTTTAATTCGTAATGCATGTACTGTACTCCTAGAAAACTTCACAAATTGGCCTCGTTTTGCTTTCCTAGTAAATTGGAGATATCTCTAGTGACGGCTTGTAGTGCAGTTCGTTAGAAGCGATTTTGCTCGGTCCACACTGAGCAACACATCCCCGACAATTCTGAACTGATCTCCTCGTGTTCTAAACTAGTGATTGATCTCAAGCACGTGTGAACTGAGTATGTTTTCCAAATTAATCGCGGCGAAAGCTCACCGTCACCGCACGATCTAACCACGAATTCAGGACTGACACGTTACTACGGGAACAAGACACTACGCCGACGGCCCAGAGCTATGCCGACGGCTTTTTGTCGGGGCCGTCGGCGTAGCTCATTGAATAGGAATCCTACGGAAAAGACCGTCGGCGTAGAAAAGCCGTCGGCCTAGTTATCTACGCCGACGGCAAAGCCGTCGGCCTAGCAAAGCCGTCGGCCTACGAAGGTACGCCGATGGCAAAGCCGTCGGCATATCAAAGCCGTCGGCCCAAGGTGGGCCCGCAAACTGCAGGCCTAACGGTCGTCACGGAGGACCGTCGGTCCAACCTATGCCGACGGCAATGCCGTCGGCTTAGATTTTTCTGAATTTTTTTCCCGCATTTGGTTTCATGATAATTTATGCACCACTAAAATATATCATAAAATAACCAAATATAGATATTTTGATGTTTCAAGATTTCAGAAAATGATGTATGGGATCGCATGAAATGACACGATAGGAAGTTCGCACAACTGGTCTATGATGCTCTTGGACTCCACGGTGTTGTTCCATGTTCAAAGCCCCCAAAGTTATCACTTCCCCTAATATATGTAGCTACGTGTGTTAGGGTGCTTAGAGAGGCAACATCTATCTCCGAGGTGTCACCCTCTTCAGACACATGCGATAACACCCTTGAAAATGTCGGGCGTAGGGCGGGAAACTCCCACGACGAGTCTACTGGGGGGCTCTTGGACTCCACGGTGTTGTTCTGTGCTCCTATAGCCTAACAAAACAAAATAAATTAAAAAAGTCCACCGGTCAACCGTTGTTGGAGGGAAGTCAAAGGGGTAGACCGCGCGGGCCCACATGGCTAGAGTTTCGATATACACAGAGCCTCAGAGGAGTAGGAATCCCCCCCAAAGCTATCACTTTCCCCTACTATATGTAGCTACGTGTGTTAGGGTGCTTAGAGAGGCAACATCTATCTCCGAGGTGTCACCATCTTCAGACACATGCGATAACACTCTCGAAAATCTTGGGCGTAGGACGGGAAACTCTTACGACGGGTCTACTAGGGGGGCTATTGGACTCCACGGTGTTGTTCCATGCTCCTATAGCCTAACCAAACAAAATAAAGTAAAAAGTCCATCGGTCAACCATCATTGGAGGGAAGTCAAAGGGGTAAACCGCGTAGGCCCACCTGACTAGAGTTTCAATGTACGCAGAGCCTGAGAGGAGTTGGAATCCCCCAAAAGCTATCACTTTCCTTAATACATGTAGCTACATGTGTTAGGATGCTTAGAGAGGCAACATCTATATTCGAGGTATCCCCCTCATCATACACATGTGATAACACTCTCGAAAATCTCGGGCGTACGGCGGGAAACTCTCACGACGGGTCTACTAGGGGGATCTTGGACTCCACGGTGTTGTTCCGTGCTCCTATAGCCTTACCAAACAAAATAAAGTGAAAAGTCCACCGGTCAACCATCATTGGAGGGAAGTCAAAGGGGTAGACCGCGCGAGCCCACCTGGCTAGAGTTTCGATGTACGCACAGCCTGAGAGGAGTAGGAATCCCCCAAAGCTATCACTTTCCCCAAATATATGTAGCTATGTGTGTTAGGATGCTTAGAGAGGCAACATATATCTCCGAGGTGCCACCTTCTTCACACACATGCGATAACACTCGAAAGTCTCGGGCGTAGGGCGAGAAACTCCCACGACGGGTCTACTAGGGGGATCTTGGACTCCACGGTGTTGTTTCGTGCTCCTATAGCCTAACCAAACAAAATAAAGCAAAAAAGTCCACCGGTCAACCGTAGTAAAAAACGGGAATCCGCACCGCCCGGGCGCGAGCGGGAGTTTTTGGGCGTTGTCATTTCATGTGGGTCTCAAATCGGGAGTAACTAATTCAAAAAAATCGAAAAAATGTGAGACCTTCACGTGGCATCATTTTATGTGACCTAGATGTGGAAAAAATTCAAACCTTGAGAAAAAAATGTTTACCAGAAAATCCCTTCACAGAAATGACCTATCACGTTCGAGGTTTCATAACTTTTAGGTTAAATGAGCTAGATTCGGCTATGAGCATGACATATTTGTCAGAACGAGGCCATATCGGACACGTGCGTGGCCCTTGGGATGGCGAGGAATGCCACGAAAGCTGATTTTTGTTTTGTGCCTTTTTTTGTGAAACAGCTACCGAAACGCAAAATCAAAAGCTGGGGAAAACACCCCACATAAATAGTAGACCACCTGGGATACGCATATCAGCTCTTGTTTTTTTGCAACAGCCTTCGGAGGTATTTTTTGAGTTTTGTGCAAGTTTCTGCCGATTTCATTGGAACCAGGGTGGTTTTGCACTTTAGCGCTAAAAAGTAAACCTCCTGATTTTTTGCAAAAATCATTTTTAGATCCGCAATATGTCATTTCTTCACTAAACAAGTTGGGAAAAAGGGAATTCGCACCGCCTGGGCACAAGCGGGAGTTTTCGGGCGTTGTCATTTCATGTGGGTCTCAAATCGGGCATAACTAATTCAAAAGAAATCGAAAAAATGTGAGACCTACGTGTGACGTCATTTTATGTGCCCTAGATGCAGGAAAATAATTCAAACCTTGAGAAAAAAAGTTTACCATAAAGTCCCTTCATAGAAATGACCTATCACGTTCGAGGTTGCATGACTTTTAGGTTAAATGAGCTAGATTCGGCCATGAGCATAACATAGTTTGTCAGAACATGGCCATATCGGACATGCGCGTGACTCTTGGGATGGCGAGGAACGCCACGGAGGCTGATTTTCGTTTCGTACCACGAAAAATCCTTTTTCCATTTTTGGAGTACCGAAATCGGGTTTTTTTGTGAAGCAGCTACCGAAACGTGAAATCGAAAGCTGGGGAAAACACCCCACTTAAATAGTAGACCACCTGGGATACACATATCAGCTCTCGTTTTGTTGCGGCAGCCTTTGGAGATCTTTTTTGAATTTTGTGCAAGTTCCTGCCGATTTCGCTGGAACCGGGGTCTTTTTGCACTTTAGCGCTAAAAAGTAAACCTCCAGATTTTCTGAAAAAAATCATTTTTGGATCCGCAACATGTCATTTCTTCACTAAATAGGTGGGGGAAAAACGGGAATCCGCACCTCCTGGGCGCGAGCGGGAGTTTTCGGGCGTTGTCATTTCATATGGGTCTCAAATCAGGCGTAACTAATTTAAAAAGAATCAAAAAAAATGTGAGACCTTCGTGTGACGTCATTTTATGTGACCTAGATGCGGGAAAATAATTCAAAACTTGAGAAAAAATGTTTACCAGAAAGTCCCTTCACAGAAATGACCTATCACATTCGACGTTGCATGACTTTTAGGTTAAATGAGCTAGATTCGGCCATGAGCATGACATAGTTTGTCAGAACGAGGCCATATCGGACACGCGTGTGGCCCTTGGGATGACGAGGAACGCCACGGAGGCTGATTTTTGTTTCGTACCACGAAAAGTGCTTTTTCCATTTTTGGAGTACCAAAATCGGGTTTTTTTGTGAAACAGCTACCGAAATACGAAATCGAAAGCTGGGTAAAACACCCCACATAAATAGTAGACCACCTGGGATACGCATATCAGCTCTCATTTTTTTGCGGCAGACTTTGGAGGTATTTTTTGAATTTTGTGCAAGTTCCTACCGATTTTGCTGAAACCGGGGTGGTTTTGCACTTTAGCACTAAAAAGTAAACCTCCTGATTTTTTACAAAAATCATTTTTGGATCCGCAACATGTCATTTCTTCACTAAACATGTGAGGAAAAAATGGGAATCCGCACCACCTGGGCGCGAGCGGGAGTTTTCATGCGTTGTCATTTCATGCGGGTCTCGAATCAAGCGTAATTAATTCAAAAAACGGAAAAAAATGTGAGACCTTCGTGTGGTGTCATTTTATATCACCTAGATGCGTGAAAAAATTCAGACATGGAGAAAAGCAGTTTTATCAAGGTAGCTGCCTTACAAAAAAAAAATCCAATTTCACACTCCAAAAATAAAAAATCACTTTTCTGTGAAGAGATTTTCTTGTAAACTATTTTTATCAAGGTTTGAATTTTTTCCCCGCATTTAGGTGATATATAATAATACCACGCGAAAGTCTCACATTTTTTCGATTTTGTTTAAATTAGTTACACCTAATTTTGTGAAGGGACGTTCTCGTACAGATCTTGATGCAATCCGATGGCTCTAAAGCTTTTTTAGAAAACACATATCCGTGTACTTTGCTCTGATTGGCTGGGAGTGTTTTGCCCTGGATTACTAACACAACACCATACACCAGGCGCATCAGACCCCACGGGCCACGACCCACACAGACACATCACACCACAGCGCACGCCACACACCGCTACCACACCACACACCACGGCAAACAATAGCTGCAGCCGCCACCGCCGCCGGCGGCTTCCCCTCCCTTCTCTAGATGCCGCCGTCCCTTCTCTCCCTAGGCACCGGCGGCGCCGCCCCTTCTCTCCCCAGGCGTCGCCGCTGTGGAGGGCCTCGCGCCGCCATCGCAGACCCGCAGGGCGCGGCCGTCGTCCAGATGTCCTCTGCCGCCACCGTGGAGGGCCTCCGCCTCGCTGAGGGAGGGCGGGCGATGCAGAAGCCTGACGGGGCCGGGCGGCCGTCCTCCACGCGACCTCAAGCCCGACCGAGCTTGATTGTCGGTGAGCAGAGCAGCACCTTCTGATGTGCCGGTGGCCCGATCTTTCGATGAGAGTGGCGATAAGTATCGATTTTGGTGGATTTTGACCTTGACGATCCGACTATACCGTACTAGACGATACACTCCGCAATCGCTAAACCAATCTCCGATGGTTATTGACCTTGCCGTAGGCACGATCAACCTGAACAACGAGGTTCGAGTTCCTGCAGACAACCGAAAGAACCGGCAAGAACAATGGTGAATTGCAATCTGAAATTGCTAATAATGGATTGAGCACGAAAAACTGATGAACAAGTTGGGGTTCCACTGAAGATCTGAACAAGGCGGTAGTCCTACACGTCTTACAGATGTATATTGTAGCAAAGCTAAACAACTCAATAAAACCTGATCTGAACCTACGCGGGCGGCGATAGTCTATTTATTGGAGGCAGAACAACGTGCGCCGCCTCGACGCTCCTTAGCTACGTATCCGGCATGGACTCTCGATGGATAATCTGGAAAGCCTCTATCGCATGTCATGCAACATGCATGGGCCTGGGCCCCGCTTCCTTGGTTTTGGAATCTATTATATATTAAAAGTGCATTACGGGTTAACCAGAAATTAGAGAATTAACCTAGAAAATCTCACAAAAATTAGAAACATCTGACCGTTAATATAACCAAGTAGCCGATGTCAGCCGATGGATGATAGAAAAAAATTACTAACATTAAAGTTATAGAAAATTACCCACCAATGCCCCTTATAAGTTGCATACAGTAATAAAAAAAGCTTATGTACGTCCTCCTCCATCAAAAAATAAAACTAGGTCACGGCCAAAGGCTCCATGAAAAACTAAAAACTAGGTTACAACCTCCCTAGCGCAGCCCTCGTGGGCGCCGCCACAAAATTCATCTTGGTGCCTCCGGCCAGACGACGGCCTCCAGTGTGCATGGATCAGCGACTAAAACGGCCAACCTCCTCCAAGTGCATGTATGTCGATCGGCGGCAAAGATTTTGATATAGCTTGGCACATGCATGTAACAGACCACCATGCACAAGCATTACTGCAGATTGCTCAGACGGGCTTTCCCAATGAGCTGACCCTCAAGCTGCTCTTCAGATCGGTTCTCTGGGAACCACCTTTTCCCCCTGTTGATTGCCGGAGAAAACTCACACGGGGGCACAAATTAAGCTGATCAATTTTAAAGAGCTAATTACTGATTTGCTGCTGAGATGTGTAGAGGTCTTCAAAGGTAACTGATGTGAGCTATCTAGATTGATATGTATTTTATATGGTGCTTCTGACGATGCAACTGGACTAAACTGTCGAGCCTGATCTAGCTTGTCTTTTTTTTGCGGGGAATTTATAGGGCTTTATTCAGAATCAAACACTCCTGCACTGTCAGCTTGGAGGCTGGTAGTAAGGAAACTAGGTACATGATCGAACCAACAGCAGGTATCCTCCTGTGTACAAGCAAACTTTGCACACAGATGGGCCGGCACATTAGCAGATCGTTTTGCATGCTGAATAACAAAATAAATAAACGATGAGGCTAGCCCTTCAATATCTTGGAGAATTGGCGCTACTATAGAGCGTGAACCAGCGCGCGAGTCCCAGAGGTTAACAACCTCCAAGCAATCAACTTCAAAAACCACTCGCTGAAAACCTCGGAGCTTTGCAAAAATGACACCCTCCCGAAGAGACATGGCCTCGGCGATCAAGGGGTCAGTGATACCTGGATATGGTTTGCTCCAAGCCCCAATGAAGCCGGTAGGAGATCGTGCTATCCCCCCCGCTCCACCTTTCCTTGCATCCAGAGAGATTCCAGCATCAGTATTTATCTTCATCCAATCATCATCAGGAGGCCTCCATCCATGACCCGGCAAGATTGTCGCATGCTGCCTAGGCACCTCGAGCACAGCAAGCGCATCTCTCACGCGGACTCGCGAAAACAAAAATCGATATACTTCGTATCAAGCCTTTGTACGTACACCTTCTGTACCTCGGCGTAAAGGACGTGGGCGATCTACAGCGGCAACAGGCAAGTCGAGCCTGATCAGCTGACATTCGATGCTATCATGAGCCGTAATTTGACTCCCTGCTGTCGTTCGGCCGGCCGGCATGCTCAGTTAGGCTTACATGCTTATATACTCCCTCCGTCTCAAAATAGATGTATCTTGTCATTATTTAGTGTGTAGATACATTCAAATTTAGAAGAAAAAAAGTTTGACATTTATTTTTGGGACGGAGAGAGTATTTTTATTGGCAACTGCAGGTTAGCGGTATTGAGATGATATGAATACAAGATCCAAATGCGGTCTTCATGTTTGAGGAAAAAGCATTAATAGGTTGATAATAAGTATACTATTGATGCTTTAATTTTTAACTACTCATGTCTAATGGTTTACAAATGTTACGTATTAGTAGACAAGTGTGCACCCAGGCTACCAAATTTTCCTTCTGTTGTTTAATCCCATTAAAAGAAGGCCAACTATAAATTAATTATATATAATGTTGATGAATGATTCTAGGTTTACATAGGTATTAATTAACCGGTACGTCATAATTGTGTTGATGTTATGCAAATATCTCGCTATTTAATAAAGCCTTTGCAACATTTAGTCAGAACAACTTTTGTTATCCCTTCAATTGCTTGCAGGAGCTCATATGGATATGGTTGTTACTTTCAGATTGAACTTTTCCAGAATAAGGCAATACTTTCCCCAATCTGTTCAGCTGGGTACAACCCGCATCATCTTCGATAAAGCTAGGTATGAACCTATTACATTGTTTAATTTGATCCTTTTCAAAATATCTTATTCATATTAATGATTCCTCTCACTTTGATTTTGTTTGTCTACACTTCATCTTAGTAATTTGTTTCGGTAGATATTATGTGGGTAAATGATTGATTCCTACTGCTTCATTGTTTATACCAAAAAGCTGCTTAGTTCTTTTAGCTTTATTATTATGTTTTACCACACTTGCACCTCATCTGGAACCTACCACACTATATGGTTGTAGGGTCTCTGTTCAGTGATGAAGTTCCTCAAGATTTACTATCTAAAGCATATATATTATCGTATAATTCAAAATTATTGGGAAGCTTTTGCACCTCACAACCATTTATGAAAGTGTGTATATATATTTAATAATAATAATTTCATCGTTGCTTAATTTTTCTCATAACTGAACGAAATTTTGTATGCTTGAACGGATGTAATTTAGTAAACGGATCCACACCAGCCCGTTAACCTTACACGAGAGACAGAAAAAACTGACGCTACGTAGCACCTGCCGCATATCTTTCTGAGATCTCTCTTTGCCGTCAAGGATTGTATAAACGTACGCCATCTCCTCTAGAGACCCTAATCATTTAGGTACCAATGCCATGCACGCGAGGTTTTTTTTTTTTTGTACAAGGACGGGTGCAAGCACCCGACAAATTTTGCTGCATTCATTACCATCGCTGGAATCTTACAAACAGGCCCTTACAAAGATAGCAAAATAAAACAAGGCCGGGAAACATATAAGGAGGCCCCTTGACCAGAAAGAGAAACGCAATCCGGTCCTCCCCCTCCTTCCTCCAGATCGACGGAGGAATCCGACGCCGGCCTGCCGTCGCGCCGTCGGGGACGCACCACTTGGAGACGAGATGCAGAAGGCGCCGACGAAGAACTCCAGTGCAGCTTTGGAGCGGCTGCCCATCAGCCTAAGAGTCCGGTGCGACGGCGGACATGTCGCCGAAAAACCACCGGAGAGAAGCTCCACTGAGATCGAGTAGACGCCGAAGTTTCTCCACCACCAGCAAGCTCTGCCACCACCATGATGCCAGCGCGAGCCAGAGCCAGAGACCACAACGCGCCAGAAACGAACCTGCCCCGGCATCCAGACGAGGAAGAAGAGAACGACGCGCAGCTTCGCGACCCCCTCGCCTCCACGGCCGGCCGGGAAGGAGAAGCAAGCACGCCACCCGCCACCGGCCCTTCCCCCCTCGCCACCACGGCCGGCCGAGGAAGCCACCATGACTTCACCTTCCTCGCTGGAAACCGGGTCCTAGACCCTTTATTGGGAACCGCCAGAGGTAGACCAGCTCCGCACCATGGACTCCGACCATCGGAGCGCTAGGACGAGAGGACCACTTCCGGCCAACTCTAGGCCTCGGTCGGCAGCCTGAAGCTTGCTCCGGGCAAGACGCCCAACAAGCGACGAAGATGCCGCGAAAACTACCTACTCTACGCCAGGCGCCTCCCCTCCGCCACCTCCGGCCAGCATCGCTGCCGGAGGGGCTCGGGATCGGGCCGGCCGATCTAGATCTTGGGCGGAGAACTGTAGCTAGAGATAGAGGGGCCGGGAGGAGAAGGTGGTAGGCCGGACCAAACTGAAACTCCTCCTCACCCGTCAATAAGATGCACCGGTGACGACGAACGGTTGATTAAGCGAGCTTCCATGTCACGGGCATCTGGAGCTCTGAGGTCTGAAGGTGCGCTTGCTGCCAAAGACTAAGATTTTTGTGACTAAAGATTTGTTGGTAGCTGATGCCTCCGTACTTCACCGATTCATAAAATGATCATGTTGTTTTTCCAACCTAATAGCTCTCCGGCATACCATCTGTATTCTGTAATCCTAATAATGTTGTGTTAACGACTCTAATTAGCACTTCAAGCTTCTGTTTTGGCAAGTGCAGCAGAAGCACTGTACGTATCGCGCACATGCATTAGAACAAGATATTGGTGACCGGTCATATCCTGCAATTTCTTCACAGGTGCTGTACCTATCACGACTTGGAATAATATCTTGCACATATTATTGTCCAGTAGCACGTGTTAAGTAAAAAGATCGGTAGCAGGGGTTGAATTTCTAAAAAGTGTTACATTATATTTCCAAGGGGAAATAATATTACATTAGTTTAGAATATTTTGCATTTGGCGCGTTTGATGGTATCTGAGGGGGTATTTCCAAAGTACAATTAGCTTGAAATTTACATTAAATTGTTCTTTCATTGTAAGTAAAAATAGTCTCTCCATGGTATTTCGTTGCAGATATATATGTAAATTCTGGGTTTGTGCATTTCTTACGGGCGTTATGTTTTTTCTAAGCAATGAGCCTGTATAAACAATAATTGGGTATCGATTTATCAAAGCTTAGTTCTGCATGCTTTGCATCGTTTGTTTGAATAAAATTTGCTAACTGATAATGGGTCATATATTCTCTTTGAACAGCTTAGGCCAAATTGGCTTATTTAGTTGTGACTTATGTTGTGAGCACGTGCTGCAGCCACTGCTGACCATAAAACTACAAAGCTTTTACTGTACTTTGCGGTACACTCTGATATACATGGTGAAACCAAGATCCAAACACAATTTTAGACTTGAGTTGGTGTTTGTTCTTTTGGCAATTAGGGAAAATTCTGATGCTACAACAAGAGTATCAGTGCCAACATTCTAGATTCTACTGAGATATAGTTACAATAAGGTTTTATTTTTTTTATCCGCAAACAAATCTATGAAGTTGAAACTTGGGAAAACTTCAAACTGATTCTGAGAAAAGTTCCACCGAGATAGTTCTACATGTAGGATAAGAAGCATTAAAAAAACGGTTATCAATTTATTGCACTAAATTTCAAATATTTTTTTTTTGTGCTGGTCTAGCGCTTTGGAGAGTTTTGTTGGGCTGATGAGTGTATATTTCTTTTCCAGGGTGTGGTTAAATAAGATCTACTATCTTATATGGTTTCTAATTCTTTAAGATTTAAGTGGAAATGGCATGGAAAGCTACCTTTCATCTTTATGTGCCCTTTTAATTATGTGATACTTTACATAAGTATTTGGATCCAAACCAATATTTGATCTAAAGTATAAATTGGGTACAATCACAACGCTATATTGAGGATGTTCACAACCGGTTGGGTAGAAGGCGGTGGTGCCATGAGATTTAGTAAGGTGATTTTGTCAGGACATGAAGTATACATGGAAACTTAAAATGGGAATAGTCCCTGATCAAGTGATTTAGTGACGTCATGTAAATAGATGAGTAATACATGACATGGGGTTTTAAGAGTTTGAGATTGAAGGAGGGAGTGAAAATAAATCAAAACAGAATAATGAATGTTGTTCTACAATCAATGTGATTATGGTATTATGGGGAATTCAAAATAAAACTTGTCAATAAATTAAAAATAATAATATTGTTTTGAATCAATACTATTGTTTCGAAGTAAATGTTTTCGATATATATAGAGCCATAAAGTTATTTATTATATTGTTTGCAAAAAAGTTATTAATTATACATGTGCAATGCATTAAATATGTTGCCCTCGCATTTGCGAGGGCCCCCTGGCTAGTTCTCATAATAGTACTACTCGTGGATGGTTGCATGGTGCTGGCCAATGTGTTGTGCGCTGATGCTTGGAGCATCTCTCCTTCTTCCTTGTCTACTTGATTCTCTACTTGATTCTCTCTTGGGCATTCTTCAATTCCTTTATTCCTGATTACAAGTAAATCAACAGATGAAGGCAGTACCATATTCTTAGCAGCTAAATCATACATATTAAGAAGCAAAAGTACCTGGCAATTTAATTGACGTGTACGAGCTCTAGTCATTGGTCCTTGTGGAATATTTGCCGGTATAGCAGAGGGTGTATCGGTAGAAGAGATGTCCTCATCACCTTCTCATATGCAAGATTGATTGTGGCACGCCTTCTTGGAACTACTACTTATATATCATCTAATGTGCATATTGATCTGGCTGGAATTTTAGTTCTGCTGTTCTGCATGTTGTATATCATCTCAAATCCTTGCTGGTTACGCTGTTTCTGAGTTCAACTATGCTTTGATAAACAGAGAGTTAACTGAAACTTTGGACCTGATTCATTCATTTGGGGTTCAGGGGTACATATACGCTGTCTTGCAACAGTTACAGAGAATGCGTCGTGCACTGATCGTGCAACGTGTGCTGAATACAGGACAAGACCGAGTCCAATGTTAACTGAATATAACTGTACCGAAAATAGTTACTGATCCTTGTCAAGTTCACTACCATCTGGCAAGCTTTTATTCCCCATGGTTACTGATCCTTATCAACAAGAATAGTTTTATTGCTTATTTGATCTGAACTGATACAAAAGCTAATTACACTATAATTCAGTTCAGTGCACATTTATTTTGAACAACCATGTATGACAAATTAGAGAAATGATTTACTTTGCTCATTTATGTTTGCCCATATACAAGGATTACATATCATGAGGATTTGGCATCTAGACAAATTGAGAGCATTACGACAGCCGGCGCCGTCGTGTTCATTTTAGCATTTGTATTTTTACAATACATAGGTGGTACTGTAGTGACCACTAATGTATGGAGTTGCTCTGCAAAATTTGTTTGTATAAAACTTTATCTGTTCTAGTGAAACTTTGTTGTATTCCATGGACATGTTGTGGAAATGCTTGTAACCACTAATTGGAGTTATTTCTAAGTGTGGCATGGTCAAGTAAATTCTAACTTGTAATATATTCTTAGTGATTGTCGTGCCATTGTAATTAATTCTTTATATCATGATTTTTAAGGTTTTCAAAATGGCAAAGTAAGATTTAAATGTTGGAGAAATCTAGAATTCACAGTTTATAACTTTGTATTTTCGATTTTTGCTTCTATAGCTAGCAGCAACAAGTATTGTGCATATAGCAGTAAATTGGAGAGAGTCAATGCAATATGCAGGCAGCAACAAAGATAACACTTTCTGAATCTTATAGGTTTTGGTACACATAGCCTGCACTTTTAAATAAGGGTGAAGCAAAACTAGAACATTTACCTTTCTGAATTCTGATGCTACCTGATAATCACCCTATCAAGTGCTTTGGGCAGCTTTTCTTCACTTAAGATGTACAGAGTACTTGATGAATGAAATGTGTGTTTGTATAGCGGTGAAGCAAAACTAGGACAATCCAAACTTTCCAATGAGATTACCCAAACTATTTTATTATTATTTACACAGCAAAGCGATTCATTTTCTTGAGAATGATTTGTTACTGTAATCAAGTGTACCTTTCCTTTACAGCATTTTCTGTCTAAGTGACACATTAATCAGGCATGCTTTTACTATTGGCATGTATTGTTGTTTGCGAAAGCTAATGGTTGTATGAGTACATGATATTGTCTGTTTACTTAATTTAGCTAGATTTTTTACTTCATTTTGTTGATTTCACATGAAGCTGGGCACTAGTTTGAGCATCTTTATCACAAAACAAAACCTATCGTTGGTGACTTCATTTGCCCTCCTGTCATGTGCATCTTATCTCGGGTCATGGGGATAAAACGATTTAGGCTTTTTCCTCACAGCAAAGAAAGTTCCAACTGAATATTATGTGACTGAATTTTTATGATCTGATTGTTGACTGAATCACTAGCAACTGTTATTATATATGGTCACTAGATATTTTAAAGGGCCTATGACTTTTTATTTTATGTATTCACTATGCTGAATGATTATCTGACTGAATCTTTAATGACCTCATTGCAGAAAGCATTGACAACACCCACGAAACATGGCACGTTTGCAAGATTTTGGTTCCTGTCCACTTCCCTCCGCACTACCTATTCAAACCACCTAAGGTAACCTGGTCACGTGATGTATCTCATCTAGGTACTCGTCCTACTCAAACATTCAATAATTTTGCATTTTCAGGGACGATTGACTATGTTTGCTTAGATAGGTAACATGCCAAAGTTATTAACATGTCAAGCTTTTGGATTTAGCTAGTTTTGCATATCAAAATCCCAATTATGTATTTCAGAAAAAACTAGAACAAATGTATTTCAGAAAACACAATAAGTACTAACCTTCCATTTTACAAGATGATCACCCCAAAATAACTGGATCGTTATCTTACCCACATAGCTTGTAAAATTAGGCCAAGGGTTGCAAAGTCATGCTATCTAGCTTGTTGACTCCTTAATTTTCTGGTAGAAGACAAGGAATATATAGCGATTTCGATATATAGCGATTTGTTTGTCAGTCATAGTACAAATTATCTATGTACAACTACCTGCTTGTCTATTATTTACATTAAACATGCAGAAGTAGATCCACACTAATAATTGGTGGATTATGAGTTGATCCAGTACATTTCAAACCTTCTGACAGTTCCTTATGTTCAGGGGAGCCAAAGGCAATTCCATGGACTCATTTGACCCCTCTTAAGGCAGCTGCCGATGGATGGTGTCACATGGATATCCGTAGAGGTGATGTTGTTGCGTGGCCTACAAACCTTGGCTGGATGATGGGTCCCTGGCTTGTCTATGCATCGCTACTGAATGGAGTACTACAAGGTAGCCGCTTTGTTCAGATCACGTGTAGCTTCCAGTTTCTACATTCTTAGCATGCTAATGGGATGGAGCTTGCTAGCATAGGTTTTCCAAGTGTATTTCAGTTTTGAATTTTATAGTTTGTTGATGTACTAGCCGATGTGTTAATATAAGCTATAATTCGTAAAGCGCAGCTTTGTGGATGGATTGAGGTACCGAGTATTGATCTGTAAACTAGCGTGCACTAATAGCAGCGTAGGTGGGCTAAGCTGCCTTTGCTTCTATTGTGAGTGGCTGCAGCTGCTGCAGTTTTTTTGTCTTGCTATTTACATATGCCGACGGCTTTGCCATCGGCCTAGCTCTCTACCAGGCAGCCGAAACATCCGAGAATTCAACACGTGGAGGCTAAGCCGACGGCACGTCGGCCTAGCTCGCTACCAGGCCGCCGAAGGATTCCCAGGTTTCGACACATGGAAGCTAAGCCGATGGCCATGGCCGTCGGCCTACATCGTCTCCCGACCAACCCTCAGACGGCCGTTTCTTTGTCCGCCGTCACTCCTGCTGTGCCGACGGCCAAGGCACGCCGACGGCCGCACGAAGCCGTCGCCTTACCAAGGTACGCCGACGGCTATAGCTACGCCGACGGCCATCCGGGAAGAGCTGACGGGATCTATGCCGACGGAGCTACGCCGACGGTTGCCGTCGGCGTAGGTATGCGCCAACGGTTTTTCTAGCTAGGCCGACGGCCTAAAGCCGTCGGCTTAGCTCTTCGCTGCCGTAGTGCGTACACCCTTCGTTTAGACATATAAGATGTTTTAGTTTTGTGAAGATAGTGTATCTAGACATCTTTTAGTGTATAGTACGTACGTACAACTCGCGCGGTGCTTTTCGACAAATTCAATCCAGCTTCCATCAATCATCCGTTACACTAGTAGAAAACTGGCCTTTGGCCTGGACCCTTTAGTCCCGGCCTCCATCTGGGCCGGGACTAAAGGCCTGGCCACGTCGCCCCAAAATGGCCTAGCCGCTCGGGAGGCTTTGGTCCCGGCCCGTTACGCGCCTTTAGTCCCGGTTTGATACACAAACCGGAACTAAAGGGCTATGCGCTGAGCGGCCAGCATGTGCGCCCCCTTTAGTCCCGGTTTGTGTATCAAACCGGGACTAAAGGTCCCTGCCTATATATACCGCCACAGCCCCTCTCTCCCCTCTTCCTTGCATTTTTCTTGGATGGAAGAGTGTGGGTGTGTGCTATAGCTCTCCTTTTTTCTTGGATGCACTAGAGGTGTTTGTTGAAATGTGTGTTAGAGCGATGCCGCTTCACTTCACCGAACACAACTACGATATGAGATGCCCGAGCCACGTTTAAACCTCTTCCTCTTTATTTCCACTTATTCTAAAAGGTTAGCAACTATATTTCCTCGTTTAGACCGTGCGGTACTAATTTTTAGGATCGTGATTGTGTTTGATATACTGTCGTATGACGCAGATGAGCCATCCATGGATGTACGGTGATCGACGCACAGCCGCTTACAGAGAAAGCGTGCATTCTTTTCGAGATGCGGCCGATGCGAACAAGCATGGTGGTGGCTATATGTTTTGTCCATGTGTTGAATGTCGGAATGAGAAGGATTACACTTCCTCAAGAGTCATTCAGAGCCACCTACTTCGGTCCGGTTTTATGTCGGGCTATAATGTTTGGACCAAGCACGGAGAAAGAGGGGTTATGATGGAAGACGACGATGAAGAAGAAGAGAACGATGATGACAACTACCGATCTATGTTCCCTAAGTATGCTGATACCGCAATGGAAGACAATGAAGAAGAAGATCAGGGTGCAGAACGGGAACCAGATGAGCCCGCTGATGATCTTGGTCGGGTCATTTCTGAAGCACGGCGAGGCTGCGACACAGAAAAGGAGAGGTTGCAGTTCGAGCAGATGTTACAGGACCACAACAAATTGTTGTACCCAACTTGTGAAGATGGCCAGAAGAAGCTGGGTAGCACACTGGAATTGCTTAAGTGGAAGGCAGAGACCGGTGTGACTGACTCGTCATTCGAAAAGTTGCTGGTACTGATGAAGAAGATGCTTCCAAGAAAGAACGAATTGCCCGCCAGCACGTACGAAGCAAAGAAGCTTGTCTGCCCTCTAGGATTAGACGTGCAGAAGATACATGCATGCCCTAATGACTGCATCCTCTACCGCGGTGAGAAGTATGAGAATATGGATAAATGCCCGATATGCACTGCATTGCGGTATAAGATCAGAAAAGATGACCCTGGTGATATTGAGGGTGAGCCACGCAGGAAGAGGGTTCCTGCCAAGGTGATGTGGTATGCTCCTATAATACCACGGTTGAAACGTCTGTTCAGAAATAAAGATCATGCGAAGTTGTTGCGATGGCACATGGAAGATCGTATGAAAGACGATAAGTTGAGGCACCCCGCTGATGGTCGGCAGTGGAGAAAAATCGAGAGAGAGTTCCCGAGATTTGCAGATGACGCAAGGAACTTATGGTTTGGTCTGAGTACAGATGGCATGAATCCTTTTGGGGAGCAGAGTTGCAGTCACAGCACCTGGCCCGTTACTCTATGTATCTACAACCTTCCTCCTTGGTTGTGCATGAAGCGGAAGTTCATTATGATGCCAGTGCTTATCCAAGGTCCAAAGCAACCCGGCAACGACATTGATATGTACCTAAGGCCATTAGTTGATGAACTTTTACAGCTGTGGGCCGAACCAGGTGTACGTGTGTGGGACGAGCACAAACAAGAGGAATTTGACCTTCGAGCGTTGCTTTTCGTAACCATCAATGATTGGCCTGCTCTTAGTAACATTTCAGGACAGTCAAACACGGGATACAATGCATGCACGCATTGTTTGGATCAGACAGAAAGTATATATCTGGACAAATGTAGGAAGAATGTGTATCCGTACAATCGTCATTTTCTTCCGCCCAAGCATCCCTTAAAGAAAAAAGGAAAGCATTTCAATGGCAAGGAAGAACCCCGGGGGAAGCCTGTCATCCGTACTGGTGCTAAAGTATTTGATATGGTCAAAGATTTAAAAGTAATCTTTGGAAAGGGTCCTGGCAGCCAACCTGTTCCTAACGGCCCTGATAAGCGCGTACCCATGTGGAAGAAGAAATCTATATTTTGGGAGCTACCCTATTGGGAAGTCCATGAGGTCCGCTCCGCAATCGATCTGATGCACCTGACGAAGAATCTCTGCGTGAATATTCTAGGCTTCCTGGGCTTGTATGGGAAGTCAAAAGATACACCAGAAGCACGGGAGGACCAGGAACGTCATAAAGGAAGAGATGGCATGCATCCAGGGCAGTTTCAAGGGCGTGCCAGCTATGCTCTTACCAAGGAAGAGAAGGAAATCTTCTTTGAAGTCCTTTTTAGTATCAAGGTCCCGACTGGCTTCTCGTCGAATATAAAGGGAATCGTAAATATGAAAGACAAAAAATTCCAAAACCTAAAGTCTCATGACTGCCACGTGCTTATGACGCAATTGCTTCCGGTTGCATTGAGGGGAATTCTACCGGAAAATGTTCGCCTGGCAATTGTGAAGGTATGTGCATTCCTCAATGCAATTTCTCAGAAGGTAATCGATCGAGAAAGTCTATCAGGGTTACAGATTGATGTGGTCCAATGTCTGGTCAGCTTCGAGTTGTTGTTCCCGCAATCCTTCTTCAATATAATGACACACCTCCTAGTTCACCTAGTCGAAGAGATTAGAATTCTCGGTCCTGTGTTTCTACATAATATGTTCCCCTTCGAGAGGTTCATGGGAGTCTTAAAGAAATATGTTCGTAACCGTGCTAGGCCAGAAGGAAGCATCTCCAAGGGCTATGGAACAGAGGAGGTCATTGAGTTTTGTGTGGACTTTCTTCCTGACCTTAAGCCGATTGGTGTTCCTGAATCTCAGTATGAGGGTAGGCTGACAGGAAAAGGCACACTAGGAAGGAAAGCAAAAGTATGTATGGACGGGCATTCTTTCTCTCAAGCACACTACACAGTTCTACACAATTCCACCGTGGTGGCTCCGTATATCGTGAGACATAAGAATATTCTACGCTCCGAAAACCCGGGGAAGGCTGACTCTTGGATTAAAGGGGAACACGAGAAGACTTTCGGTAGTTGGTTGCAGACACATCTCATGAATGATGACACCGTTGGAGATCAGCTGTACTGTTTGGCCAGGCCACCATCTTTGACTATATGTACTTTCCAAGGGTACGAGATAAATGGGAATACATTTTACACGGTTGCCCAAGATAAAAAGAGCACCAACCAAAACAGTGGTGTCCGCTTTGATGCAATAGACGAGAATGGGCGCTGTTTGGAAACATATTACGGGTACATAGAGGAGATATGGGAACTTGACTATGGACCTACTTTTAAGATCCCTTTGTTTCGGTGCAAATGGGTGAAGCTGACAGGAGGCGGGGTAGTTGTAGACCAAAAGTACGGCATGACAACAGTGGATCTCAACAATCTTGCGTACATGGACGAACCATTCGTCCTAGCCAACGATGTCGCTCAGGTTTTCTATGTGAAGGACATGTCTACAAAAACGAGAAAAAGAAATCAGCAAAAGAAGACATCGTCCGATGAGCCAAAGCGCCACATAGTTCTTTCAGGGAAAAGAAACATCGTGGGAGTAGATGACAAGACAGACATGTCAGTAGATTATAATAAGTTTCATGAAATTCCGCCCTTCAAAGTGAAAACTGACCCAAGCATCCTACTGAATGATGAAGATTCTCCATGGCTACGACCCAGAAGAAAACAGAAATAATAGATAGGAATGTTGGTGCAATAATGTAATAATGTATTAAACCTTTTATGTAATGCATGATGAAGATTCTCCATGGCTACGACAGACACGGTTACATGGATGGCTGGATGTGAAGAATGGTATGGATCGGTCATCACCGCTCTTTAGAAAAAAAGCCGGCTCACTTTAATAGTTTTGTCAGATTCTAAATTATACAAAAAGAATATTAATCAATATAGTTTTAATTGAAAATGGCAAAATAGTTAATAGTTTGGATAGTTAAAATAATTAATTTTGAAAATAGAAAATGGTTTTGAATTAGTTAATCAATTTCAAACACTTTTCATATTAATAGTTTTGTCAAATTCTAAAATATACAAAAAGAATATTAATCAATATAGTTTTAATTAAAAATGGCAAAATAGTTAATAGTTTGGATAGTTAAAATAATTAATTTTGAAAATAGAAAATAGTTTTGAATTAGTTAATCAATTTCAAACACTTTTCATATTAATAGTTTTGTCAAATTCTAAAATATACAAAAAGAATATTAATCAATATAGTTTTAATTGAAAATGGTAAAATAGTTAATAGTTTGGATAGTTAAAATAATTAATTTTGAAAATAGAAAATGGTTTTGAATTAGTTAATCAATTTCAAACACTTTTCATTTTGAAAGTTTTATCAGATTCCAAAATATACAGAAGTTATTCAATTCAAAATTACAAATTCATATTTGAAATGAAAAACTGAAAAAATTTCAGCTTTGCCACGCATTTAATGAACCTTTAGTCCCGGTTTGAGCCCCCAACCGGGACTAAAGGGGGGGGGGGGGGCTCGGGGGGCTCGGGCGGTTACCGCCCCCACCACCCTTTAGTCCCGGCTGGGGGTTTAAACCGGGACTAAAGGCCCCCCTTTAGTCCCGGTTTGAGCCCCCAGCCGGGACTAAAGGGGGGGTGGTATATAAGCCGCCGCCCCCTCCTTCTTCCCCACCCGCTCACACTTAGCGAAAAAACGATCGACGCCGCCGGACATGCGAGGAGCTCGCCGCGCCCAACGTTGCGGTCGCCGGTTGGATTGCCGCCGGCCCCGGCCCGACGCCACCGCTGCTCCGCCACCGGCCTCCGCGCCCGCCCCGGCCTCCGCGCCCGCCGCGCACGCCCGCAGCGCACAGCCCCCACCGGCGGCCACCGCTCCGGCCGCCCCCGGCCTCCGCGCCCGCCCGCAGCGACCGCCCCGGCCACCGCTCCGGCCTCTGAGCCCGCCCGCACACGCCCGCAGCACCACCGCGCCCGGCCACCCCCGTTCCTGCAAGGTTTTTTTTTAATTTTTGTTAAGTATTAATTAGGGTTAGTAATAGTTAGTAATAGTTAGAAATAGTGTAGTTGTTAGAAAATAGTTAGAAATTTTATTTTATTTTTTTAAATAGTGTATTTGTTAGAAATAGTTAGAGTTAGTATAGTTAAATTTTAGGGTTAGTAATAGTATATTTGTTAGAAATTGTTAGTGTTAGTTTTTGTTTTAATTTTTAGGGTTAGAAATAGTGTATTTGTTAGAAATAGTTAGAAATTGTTAGTGTTAGTAATAGTGTATTTTTTTTAGAAATAGTTAGAAATTCTTAGTGAATTGTTAGGATTAGTAATAGAAATAGAAATAGTTAGAAAATAGAAATAGAAATAGTGTTATTTGTTAGAAATAGTTAAAAATTGTTAGTTAATTGTTAGGGTTAGTAATAGAAATAGAAATAGTGTTATTAGTTAGAATTTTAGTAGTTAGAATTTTGTTAGGGTTAGTAATAGAAGTAGTTAGAATTTTAGTATTTAGAATTGTGTTAGAATTTTAGGGTTAGTAATAGTGTTATTAGTTAGAAGTAGTTGGAATTTTAGTAGTTAGAATTTTGTTAGAGTTAGTAGTTAATTTGTTTTGTTATTAGTTAGGGTTAGTACTTAGAAAATAAGTAAGGTTATTTTGTTAGTTATTATTCCATATAGCGTCTATAATTGAAATATAAAAGTCGGTATTTTGCAGAAACTATGGATCCACATAGCAGGAACCTCGAAGAGGAAGAACTTCTCGAAGATATAATCAAAGACGCCCCCGACGTTGAACCAGCTGAATCTCCGTCGTCGTTTCTGAACCCCTCCGGAGATGGAATGGAGGTCGACCGACACGAAGATGAAGCCGACGGGGCAGGAGATAGCTCCAATGACGGAGAAGGGGATAGCTCCACTGATGGAGAAGCCGGTGGAGAAGCCGGTGGAGAAGCCGGTGGAGAAATAACAAAGTTGGGCGAGGTATTCATATGAAGTTCGGCAATCACTTGTAATATGTGAAAAATATTGGAGATAGCTCTATATTGTATACATATACATTAATTTGACGAATGTTTCTCCCTCTTAGGCCTCCACATCGAGCAAAGCTACAAAACGAGGCCCGACTAAAAAGTTGGATGCACGGACGCATTACACCTTTGAGGTGATATTGCCTACGGGCGAACCCAAGCTTCCTAAGAATGCTGCTGACACATTCAAGAAGCAATGTGGAGTTCTCGTTAGGGATCACGTCCCGATCAGCGTTCGGGAGTGGAACAAGCGCAAAGGGGCAGCCGATAGTGACTATGTCGCCGAAAGGTACAAAGATAATCTTTGGAATGATCTCATGTCACATTTCAACCTGCCAGAATGTGAGAATCAAGACGTCGCAAAAAAACTGAGGGCCAAAGTCAAGCAGTGGACTCTAAAGAAGATGGCCGAACTGTTCCGTAGCTGGAAGAAGAAGCTATGGAAAGACTATCTGAAGACAAAGAAAGTGCCAGTATTCGAGGGGTATCTAGCCAAGCAGGCGAATCACTGGAAGGCATTTCAAGAGTACAAGGAGTCAGAAGATGCCAAGGCATTATCAGAAAAGAACAAGAAAAATGCCGATAAGTAGAAATATCACCACACGCTGGGGCCAGGGGACTATGAGACTGCCATCCCAAAGTGGGATAAGAAAGAGCAAGATTTGCTAGCTAAAGGCATCCTACCTGAACCCATCTGTGATGAGTGGGAATTGAGAGCAAGAAATTGGTTCCTTGCGCATGGTGGTTCGTACGACGAAGAAACAGGGGACCTCATCTGCAGTGATGGTCTTAGGATACCCAGGGAGAATTGGAAAAAGATAGTGAAAGAAATTAAAGAGGGAAAAAGACAGTTCACTGCAGATAGAGAGAAAGATTTGCTCACACTGGTCCTCGGCAATGACGAACATGGAGGACGAACGCGAGGCTTCGGTCCTTCTTACCCGTGGTGGCTTGGGTTTGCCAGAGACCAAGACACTTACAGAAGCCGAGCGAGAGCAAAGAAGCGACAGCAGGATGAGGAGAATGACAAGTTCAACCAGTTGCTTGCCAGGCTTAACGAGCAACAGAAGCAGATTGATGAGCTTAGAGGAGTAGCGCGCCAGGAAGATCCTGCACTCGATATTCCCGGCGCCCCATCTAAGCGGAAAAGCAGCGTGGCTGAATCTGAGGCCCCGCCCGACGATGCACGAAGAATGATAGAGGGCGGTCCCGGCTACCCCGTGGATGGAATCAAGAAGTCAACATCATGTGAACTCCATCAGAAATTCAAGAACATATCCATGAAGGTGGCCGTCGGACAAGCTTTACATTCTGGCCCTGATGCACGCTGGCATGGCCGTGAGATTCCAGCTGGCTTTGCTAAAGTCGGGGTGGATGAAATCATGGCGGGGTTTCATGATATGGAGCTCGACATGGCTGGACCCGAAGATGAGAGGACACTCGGAGAAGTACTGGGTGGAGTCATCCTATGGGACAAGAACTACATCAAGCTTCCAGGCTCGGCCCCAAGGACAACACCGCCTCCGAGTCGTCGCAGGTCACCTACACCTCCATCACCTCCAAGCCCTCCACATGACGACGGCCACCACAACACGAGTCCATCTCGATCACCGCCGTCGGACTTGGGTCGGCCGTCTCCGCCGCCGCCCGCTAAGGATACTAAGCGGAAGCGTGCGAGCAAGAACGCTCCGTCGATGAGTTCTAAGCGACGGAGATCCCCAAAGCGCAAACTATCGCCCCTCCCAAAGGTACCTCATGCTAATCTTCCTATCAGACCTTATGATCGTACCGACGAGGAAAACGCCAGGATAGCAAAGGCACATTATGATGCGCATATGAAAAAGAAGGAACCCGAGCCCCGCCCGGAATACACCGAGAAGCAAATAGCATATGCAAAATACTTCATGACCCTTCCATCACAGTATGACTTGCACCATAAGCCTGACGACTATACACGCACATTGCAGAAGGAAGGGAAAAAGAGCAGATCACGTGCAAGTGCAAGTGGGAGCAAATCAAGTTCAACTACAAGCAAAAAAAGATCAGACGTTCCTCAGCTTGGACAACAGGCCAAACAGTCGATCCCACCCCTCAGGGTGTTACCCGAGAATGTTCCCTCTCTGGTGCAGGGGCAAGATTTGGAATTAGCAAAGAAGTGGGCGGCTGAATGGGGTATCCCGGTTGAAGACGTTCTGGCTTCCCAAGACGACAGGTTACCCAAGGCTGTGGTAGCCCCTAAGCCACAGTTTGTCATGGGAGCGCCTTTGGTCAGCAAAGATAAGTTGGATGATCTCCCAACAAATATACGTTACTTGCATACATGGTACTTAAGTGAATCAAAGAATGGGAGAACGATGATCGTGGCGCGTGTCCCACGGGAGTACTACGGCCGCCCCGAAGACATCCATATCGACTTTGATGAACTCTTCCAGATGTACAATGCCGACGCCCTCGACAAATCGCTTATGAGTTGCTATTGTCTGTAAGTTTTTCAATTCGTTGTCTACATATAACTTGTTCAGTTAATTCAATTCATTGTCTACATATAACTTGTTCCGTTCTGACTTGTACTCTATTATGCAGAATGAAGATTCTGGAATGTAAAAGTAGGAACATCCTAAATATTGGGTTTATTGACCCAGATAAAATACATATAAAGACGCTAACTGATAACCCCAAGGAGACGGAGGAAAACCTTCTAAGGTTTCTAACAGATCAAAATTTCTGTGACCACATACTGTTTCCATACAACTTCAGGTGAGGGTCTTACTCTGTTGTGTCCATTCACTTATAAGTGTAATTGATAAGTTACTGACACATATATATATACATGTGCAGCTACCACTGGATTCTGTTGGACATTCAAATTGATAAGGGAAGAGTTGATGCCTTCGACCCATTATCGAGACCCTTGGAACAGTTCCAAAGCCTGCAGGACATGCTCCAAGGGTAATTTCAATCATTCTTGCGCTCTATCGGTCTCTTTCGATGATTTTCTGATATATCAATTAATGAAAAACTTAGCAAATCATTTTCCTTGTCGGGCAGGGTTTGGAAGCGGTTCAAGTGCGTGACTGACGGTATCGAGCATGAGAAGCTGACCTTTAGAGCGGCTCAGGTAAGTAGTAGTATGATATACTTCTATTTTCAATACATTTATGATGCTAGATTATTATTTTGATTATATATATTCTATTCTCGTAAAGTGCGACCAGCAGCCACGGGGGACGCATCTATGCGGATACTATGTTTGCGAGACCATTCACACGTTTACCTCTGAGCATAAGGATTACAGATACGACGTAAGCAATGAACATTCACACCTCTATTTTTACCCGTCATTCTTTGTTATCATGATTGATATTCATATTTATCTCCTGTTCTTATATAGTACACGGCCATGAGGGAGAAGTACCTACCAGAGCAACACGCGATTGCTGTTGCAGAGGAGCTTGCGACCTTTCTGAGGACGGAAGCTATAGATGACAAAGGACGATTTAGTGTAGCTAGGGGCCATTACTGATGTTGGTCCATGTAATCGAATAGACGGGCTCTAGTCCCGATAATTCAGATCTCCATATAATATATATATATGCTCGTTTGTAAGATAAGTTAATCTTATATATATATGCATAAACATGTATATTTAGAATTATATGAAAACTAATTCCCGAACACCAAACGAGGCATCACGTTAATCTCCCGAACCCCTAAACCCTAAAACCCTAAAATAAACAAAATCTGCAGAAACTCTTTAGTCCCGGTCCGTGTTAAGAACCGGGACTAAAGGGTCTGCCCCTGAGGGCGCTGCGAGGCGCCCACGTGGAGCACCTTTGGTCCCGGCTTGGAACAGGGCCGGGACTAAAGTTGAGGCCTTTAGTCCCGCCTCTTTGATCCCGGTTGGTGAACCGGGACTAAAGCCCCTTACGAGCCGGGACTATAGGCCCTGTCCCCACTAGTGTTAGTTGTCCGATGTACGCTGGTCGATCGACACACTCCTTGGAGAGCTCCCTTTTCCTAGACACTTCAGAAAAAAGCCAGCGAGCGAACGTACGTACCGCCGCGCCAAAAGGCCGTGCATGGCACATTGGAATGATACGATGATTCGGAGTGTTTTTCCTTTTTTTTTTCTGGGATTTTTGATAGATTTTTTCTCGGATTGTTTTCTCGCTTTAACACTACGCTGCTTTTGAGCTTAGCTAGCGGGTCATGATCGAGTGCCGACCGGTCCCATGTGACAGACCCCGGAAAGGCAAAGTACCATGTTTAGGTTTGGCCCACGTCTTCCCTCACTAGCTATCAGCTTTGACCTTTGAGAGATATATTTTTGCACTCACCCCTGATGTTGTGTCATCTCATAGCCTATCATGTTGCCATGCTGGGCAGCTCTTTTTGGTTGAATCCAATGGCTTTGAGTTTGATTGGCTACAAAAGTAACGGGAGGTAATTAAGACTAGGAGTAGTAGTAGGTGACCATGAAGATCCCTCTTTCTTTCTCCTTCATTGACCAAGAAAAATGGAAACAAAAAACACCAGCTGGGAGTAGATAATGTGATGTGTGCATGCCTGCCTGCCTGCCCCTGGGAATCACAAGATTCACGATGACAAACAAGTTCACAGCTTTCGTCATCTCGCATGGGCACCGAATCGATCGTGACATGCATCATGCATGCGTGCGTGCGTGCATGCTTAGCCGAGCGAGAGTACGTTCGCCTTTTCATTCTTTTGGAGGAGTTCTGCAGTTTGCATGCAAAGATTCATGGTAGAATACAGTGTGACGACCAAGTACGGTGGTTGGTACAGTACCGATGGTACGGGGAAAAGGAGTCAAACCTTTGGGAACACGTCTGTTAGACGAGGGCGAGTAACCCGTGCATTGCAAGCACAGATCTTGCATGCTTCAAAAGAGACCTTGGTATAAAGTTTTTTTTGAACGATAAGGGGGGTGCGACTGCACCCAAGATTTCATTCAACTCATAAGCATTGTACATCGATGATTACAACGCCTTGTGACTCAAGCGCGAGACACGCCGCAAGCACAGGGCAAGAGCTGCTGCTATGAGCTGAGTTCCTGCAGGAACGGGTAGGCTCGGATCGCATAGATCGCTTCGCCTGATGAGCGCAGTTGTGTGCTACCCCGTTGATTTCCCTTTTGACATGGAAAATCCGGGGTTGCAGCGACCTGGTGTCTTCCTGGAATTCAATCGCCTGGCGCCGGATCTCCCAGAGCATAGCTGGGTTCGACGCACCTTGGGCTGCAGCTGCCTTCACCAAGTTTGCACAGTCTGAAAAGAAGGTGGGTTCTCTCAGACGAAGGCCAGCAGCTAGCTGCCCTGCCAGGGTGAGGGCATGAGCTTCTGCTTGAATCGGCGAGGTGACACCATGCTTTATCGCCAGGATTAGAACGTCAATGTGAGAGTTTTGCTCCTTGAAGGTGAGGTAGACTCCGAGACCGGAAGTAGTCTCGGTGCTATGGCGCGGGAGCTTCCATGCCGCATCGACGTACAGCTTTGGACCTGCAAAATAGAAGTCTGAGCTTACCGGATCTCCAGATTTCGGCTGATCTATTTTCTCCCTCGTAGCTCTAGTTGCCTGCTCTTGATGCTGAGTGATTGTAGGCTGAGTTTCCAGGTTGCTGATTAAAGCTTTTGCTTGTATGATCATCTGATGAGGCTTATGCTTCTTTCTGCAAAAAAGTTCATCGTTTCTTGCCTTCCAGATGCACCACATAAAGGTGGCGATGGAGGTAAGGTTAGCTTCAGGGTGGTTAAGCCAGAGCAACGATTTGATAACCAAAGCTATAGAGTGAACATTCTGCGTGATCACCTCAGTTCTAAGGAACCAGGGTTTATCGAACCAAGCAGCTTTGGCAAAAGGGCGAAGAAAGAAAAGATGCATGTCTGTTTCAGGCACTCCGCATCTGCAACAGTCCTTTTCAATATGTTTGGAAAATCTAGAAGCTCTGTTACCTGATGGAAGGGCCCTCCTAAGGATTCTCCACATGAAAGTTTTTATTCTTGGTATTATGTCCTTGGATTTCCATACCTGGGTCATCAGTTGCTTGATAGTGTCGCTGACTGGCGCTGGGGCTGGCATTCCACTCTCCTGCAAGACCTGCAAGCAGATTTTGTACGCAGCTTTGGTCGAGCATTTGCCATTAGGGGTCAGTTTCCAACAGAGAATATCTTTTTCGTCAACAGGCAGGATAGGCGTAGCTAGGATGCTGTCAGCCGTTCTTTGCGCGAAAAGGGATCTGACAAGAATAGTATCCCAAGCCTTTTGTCCTGGGATCCAGAGATCTCTCGGCGGTGCCGGGTACTGAAAGCCTGGCTGCTGAATGATGCGATCATCGTAGACATACTGCCAAGCCGAGCACCAGGGAGAGCTCCAAATTGAGGTGCTTCCTTCTGCGAGTTGATAGAAGGCATTTCTCTGAAGAATGGGCAGAACTTTGAGCACCGAGGCCCTGAAGGCAGATTTGGGGGTAGTGTGATTGGGGCGCCAAAGACTGGTCTCAGGAAAATATTTGGACTTCAGAATGAGGTGGAGCTGACTGATGGGCTTTTCCGCGATCCTCCAGGCCGCCGAAAGGATGAGACTATGGTTTACGGCCCACAGATTTCGAATTCCTAGCCATCCATCCTTTTTTGGCGCGCAGATATCTTTCCAAGCCGTGAGACAGAGAGCTTTTGTGGAGGGCTCAGAAGAAACACCAGTCCACCAAAAGGTTCTAATGACTTCATTAATTTTGGCTATGAACTTTTTGGAGAAGATAATGTTGGACATGTAGTACACCGGGATAGAGGAAAAAACCGAGTTTATCAATTCCACTCTAGCTGCATGAGATAAGGAGTTGGCCTTGTAAGTAGAAAGTTTGTTTTTAAATTTTTGCAGAATAAACTCATAGGCATCACTCCTGTTTTTGGCTGGAAGAACAAGTGGATGTCCAAGATGGGTACAGGTTTCATCTATAATGGGGACATGAAAGATTGATTGGATATTTTGCCTCGTGGAGTTGTCTACAAAAGAGCTGAAAAGGATTCCAGATTTGTCCCAGTTAGGCAGCTGGCCAGAAGCCATGCAGAAATCAGCAAGAATACGTCTGATCTCAGCTGCTTCATTAGTAGTGGCTTGACCACATATGAGGAGGTCATCGGCAAAAAGCAGCGAGTGTATTGGGGGGCAGTTTGGTCCAGGAAGGATACCAGAGAGGTTGTCAGCCGCTAAAGCCTCTCCCAGGGCAATGGAAAGCTCGTTGATGGCCAGGATAAAAAGATATGGGGATAGTGGGCATCCTTGCCTTATTCCACGCGAGCTTCTGAACGTGGCATAGGCTTGGCCGTTGATGATGACCGAGAACCTGGGAGAAGAGACACAGGCATGGACCAATTTTATGAAATGCCCATGCAGCCCTTTACGAGCGAGAGCTGCCTCGATGAAACTCCACTCCACTCTATCAAAGGCTTTGGCAAGATCGATTTTCAGCATAAAAGCCTTGTGCTTCCAAGAGGAGAGGTGAAAAGAGTGCGAGATCTCCTGGGCAACAATGATATTATCACTAATTCTTCTTCCTTGAATGAAAGCTTGCTGTGCAGGGTGTATGTAGTCAGGGAGATGAGGTTTCAATCTGTTGGCAATGCACTTGGCTATGATTTTGTAGATCACGTTGCAAAGACTGATAGGTCTGAAATCTGTGGGAACAGTAGTGACAAGCTTTTTAGGGATCAGAGCAATGTGGGTGTCATTGGCTCTGTCTGGAAGATGGCCAGAAGTGAAAAAGTTCACCACGAGCTTGTGCACTTCATCGCCAATCCAATCCCAGGTGGCCAGATAGAACTCCACATTAAAACCATCTGGGCCGGGAGAGGCGTTCCTCTTCATATCGTTTAACACTTGCCAAATTTCATGTTTGTCAGGTTTAGCGTAAGTAGGATCATTTGGAGGGGGTTCTCCGGTATTAGAGGAATAAGTAGAAGGAGAGCCCGGCTTAGAAGAGGAGAAAATGGATTTGAAATAAGAGTTGAAAACCTCAGCAATTTTATCAGGCATGAAATGAGTGAGATTCTGTTCATCTTTTATAGAGAAAATTGAATTTTTCCTTCTTCTCTTAGCAATGGAGCGGTGAAAATAGGCAGTATTTCTGTCCCCGTCCTTAGCCCAATTCTTTTTGGCCCTCTGCAAATAGGAATCATTAAGTTTCGTGACTGTTTGTTCATACCTTTGCACCAGCGAAGCCTCTTTCGCATGATCCTGCTGATCAAGGGGAAGGGTTTGGATTTTTTCGATCTCTTTCTCTAGGTCTTGCAACTCCTCCTGCAAGGGCTTCTTTTTCCTGCACCAAACTTTGAGACTAGCAGCAAGATGAGACAATTTATTGGTGAAAGGCATATTAGGGTTTTGAGGCCAACAGCTTTTGGAGTAATCTTTGAAATCTTCTTCTTTCATCCACCAGTTTTCAAATTTAAAATTTCTTCTAGGTTTTCTCATTTTCCCATTGGTGGAAAGGAGAATTGGAGCATGATCACTATAACACGGCAAGAGAGGCATATTGTAAACATTGGAGGCAGGGTAATTCATGCACCACTCATGATTCACAAGGCACCTGTCAAGTCTTTGGAATAACGGTTTAGAAGCAAACCTTCTGTTAGTCCAAGTGTAGGCTGGGCCACTGTAACCTAGGTCAAACAGGCCGCAGAGTTTAACAGCAGATTTAAAGGAGTTCATACGCCTACGATTAACATTAGGAGTGCTCTTATCAGAGTCATACAACAGATCATTCATATCTCCGATACAGAGCATCGGCAGCCCATTGTTATAATACACAAAATTCGCGATTTGCTGCCAGATGACCGAGGAGTTTCGGTGGTACGGGTCACCATAGATACAAATAAGACCAAACTGAAGGTTCTTAGCCTTGTCCTTAGCTACCGCTAAAACTAGATAAGACGACGTAAGATGGATCGTCACTTCAACATCATCAGACCACATCATCCAAAGCCCCCCTGCACGACCTTTCGCTGGCACTACAATACTATCGTGCATATCAAAATGAGCAGAAATCTGGGAGGCAGTGAGCTTAGAGTTTTTAGTTTCAGAAATAAAGATTACCTGAGGATTTGTAGCACTGATCATCCGGGCAAGGTGACGAAGTTTAGGATTGCCAAGGCCCTTGCCCGCACCCTGGCAATTCCATCCGAGGGTCCTCATGGCGCCCGTGGCGCCTTGAAGGCTGGCGCCATTGCCTGCATCTGCGAAGTAGCATTCTGATCCCCGTTGCTTCTCCAGCCAGTCTGAGCATCTGCAGAAAACGCTGCAGATTGAACCTGGTCAAGATCATGTCCCTGGTGACTGGAGCCAGCGCGAGGAGGAGTAGCATAGCTGGCCACGTAGTACTCGCTAAGTTCTCAAGGAGGTGAGAAAGCACCACGCCTGGAAGCCTCTGAACCCACTGACGACCGCGTTGAAGACTAGAGGGGCCAGGGGTTGAACTCTGCAGTGTTGGAGGAGAAGGACGGAGAGCCATGGCTAGCTGCATGAGTGGCGGTGAGCATAGCTCCTCCCAGATCATTGTCACCAAACCTGCACAAACTGCTGCTAGTCCCCATTCCCACGGGGCTTGTATCACGTCTCCAAGAGACGGCACCAGGGCGATGGACAGTAAGTCCAGCACCAGATCGGATGTGAGCTCCAACTTTAGACGGGTCGGCCTGATCCCATCGAGTCCATCGGCCACGAGACCGAGTCTTTGCAGCGGAGGCCCCCTTGCCGGCCACTCCACGGCGGCGGCGATCGATTGGATTGGGCCTGGAAGTAGCAAAGACTGGGGCATCTCGATTCTCACCTCCAACGGGTCGATGGCTATCTCCTGCTCTGCCTGCTCCATCGAGGCTGGCTGCCGGTCCGCCGGCGCCGATCTTCTCCTGACCGCTTCCACATCCGCCGCCCAGCTCCTGCGGTCGCGGGGCGGGAGCCCCATTACCGATCTGTAGCGGAGCAGGTCCGCCATAGCCTCCAGCAGAGCAGCTCCAGCTCTTGGGCGGGGCGGCTCGCTTTCCGGGAGGAGAGCCCGGCGGCGACGCAATGCGCTTGGAGGGGATTTTTCTCGGTGGGGATTGGTCTCTGGGCGGAGACCTCTGCACTGCCTTAATAGATAGGCCATGTTTCCTTCCTTTGCTGGATTCCGATGCAGTTCTGTCTGTGGCGTTGTGCTCTGTGGTGGTGGAGGCGATAGTTCTCTTCTTCTCCGGGCAAGGGATATCATCTATTGTGGAGGTTATACCTCCCATCAGAGGAACAGTTGGCGGTGAAATTAGTTCCCCTCGGGGGAGGAGTTGCTTTGTCGGCAGAGAGGCTTGCTGGGCTGGCTGTCCACTTGCTGGGCTTGGGCTTTGAGGGTGGCCCGCGACACGATTTGACCTTGCCTCCTGCAGAATGGCTCTCTCTTCTGTCTCTGTGTATGGCATATTCTCTGCATCTGCACGAGGGACTCCTTCCAACCGAGTCGTGACAAGGTCAAGCTCCATGGTCTGAACAGTGCGGTCAGCTATCACTGGTTGCTCACGGCGTAAAGCATGCTGCCTGCTGCCTTCTCCCTCTACTGGGTTGCACTGACTGTTCTTGCCACGCGCCTCCCATGCAGGCAAATGGCTAGGGATGTGGCCATCCTGCATGGTTAGGGTTGCTGGAGCTTTGAGAGTGAGCTGGCCGCCGGCGGTGACTGCTACAGTACTGCTTTGAATCGGCTCCTTGTTCTTCGCTGAAACTTGTTCTTGGAATCTCTGAGATCCTCCCCTACTCATCTCCATCCTCTTCATGGCATTGGTGATGGCTTCTTCATCTGCCAGATTGAAAGTTTCCTGGGCTGCTGTGAGTAGGCTGCTGTTAGTGGCGATCTTTGTGCTTTGTTGAGCTCTTGGTGTTTGATTGAGCATTGGAGGCTCGACTCTTCTGATAGCTGGGATCTTCTTGTCATCTATAATCCACTGCCCATAACGCTGGAAAGGGATTTCCTGGGCACTTTCTTTTGCTTTCATTCTGTGGGTGACTAGCCTTTGCCTCATGAAGCAGTTTCCAGCAATGTGGAACATGACTCCATAGAACAAACAGATTCTGCCTATTTTTTCATAGTGCACATAAACCAGGTTGTCACTTCCATTGTTAGAACCTAGCTTGATTCTATCCACCACAGGAGCAAGGATGTCATGTTTAATCACTCCCCAGACATAATCTTGGTGGGAGTAGATCATGATGTCTTTCAGCTCATGCAGCTCTGATGGTGTGCCTATCATTCTGAGAATGTCCGTAAGAAGGGCCAGAGATCTACACTTCCATGGCACTCCATAGATTCTGACAGTGACATAGATGTATTTGAAAGCATATTTGGGCTGGTTACCTGTAGCAAGGGATTTCTGCTGCTCCTTCTGAAAACTTTCACCATTGGAGTCAGCAAACTCGAACAGTAACGCGTCTTGTCCCATCAGCCATGGCTGTCTCTTGAACACCCACATCATGGCATTGAATGACTGAAAGGAGGCCTTGAAGATAAATTGGTGTACCTGGGTGATATCTCCAAAGTTTGCCCTCCATGCACGATGCATCTGTTTCTTGATGATGTCCAAGGAGAGAACCCTAGGAGGGCCTTGAGTTGTTGCAAGCTTCATGTAGAGGCTGAACTGATGAACTTCCTCTTGCTCTTCCTCTTCTGTGCTGGTGATCGACATTGACTGCATGTCTAGCTCCAACCTTGGGATAACTGGATCTTGGATGGCATTGGATCTTCCTGCTACAGAACTCCCTTGCCCTGAAGGGGCAATCTGGAGATCTTCCATATCCGGTGGCTGCAAGCTGGTTGCTTCCTCCGGGGGCAGCCCGTGGCCGACAGGCTGCTGCGATGTGACTTCTGGATTTTGCGGTGGCATGGAGAGGTTGCGGTTACTGGATCTGGGCGGGGTGGGGTGGGGTGGGGCTTTGAGATGGGATTGAGCTGGGGATTTGTGAAGAAAACGTGGGATCTAGGACTGGGGTTGGTGTGGGAGACGGCATTTCGCCATGCGCCACTAGGGACTCACTCGTGCGTTCTTCGGACTTGGTGAAGAGAGGCTATCCGCTTCCCGGATGGCCAGCCGCTGCTCGACCTTGGTATAAAGTCGCGGCTTGCGAGAGACAAACTGGCTGTTTGTTAATATCCGTATTGGATCAGAGGGAGTACCGAACCTGCAACGAAGGTATAGAGAGTACCACTGGGTTACTGGGTAAATCATCTAAACTACTCCGTAGTACTCCAATGAAATTATTAAAAACTGAAAATGGAGTTTAGACGAAATGGAACAGACAGTATAGGTAATATTGTGATTAACATTTTTTAGGGGAAAAAAGGACACCGCATGTACCGATGGGAATTTGAAGCCTCGTGTATGCATGGCTTTGGCACGACACCGTATACCATTAAACCTACTAACTAGTGACTGACATGTGGGCCCAACCCTCTTGACAACAATTTTAATTTTTGGCGAACTCCTGGCCACGCTTGTCGGTGGCATATGCCTGTACGCTATCTTAATGACCGAAACCTCTAGGTTAAAAAGATAGAGGCAATGGAGGGCTCAACGAACCTGGTCCAAATTGTCCAACTGATCAGTACATCAAATTGATGCATATGTCCCGTCCAATTGTTCATGCTTGTCATCCATTTGTATGAGCGCCATATCTGCCAGTAATGTTGCAGTACGTACGAGATGACACCTACAGTTTATGGTCTTGTAAGAGCATTCTTCATCAGCGTTTCCAGCATTCGACAAAATGGGCTGGACAAAACACTACTGGGGCGCCGACACATGCTAGCTGCCCAACGGCGTTTTTAATAGATTTTTCTAAGTAATATGGGTGGCAATTGGGGATTGGAGGGCCCTTGTAGCCACCGGGGCTGATATTCCACCTATTCTATAGCCGGCAATCCGGAGGGATGAGAACGTTGTTCTCGGCAAGCACGCTGCCTCCTACTAGTTCAGGTTGCGCGTGCGGGGCTTGCCGCCACTGTCCTTGTGGCTGTGTGATAACGACTTTGGCGTGGATGCTAGGGTTCTCGAGACGACAAGATGAATCGGAGACCGATCATTGCATTTACTGCAACGAGATAAAGGTGCAGCGGCACAATCCGTACTCTCCTAGGGAATATTGTCACCATTAACACGGCCACTGGCTGGCTCCCGAGATCAGGCCTTCTCCAATGTATTGTTTCTTAGCGCGATATCTTAGGTAGTGGTATATTTGAATAAACAACCTCTTCAATGCATTGTATATTAAGGGTTGTATCTAAATTTAATGATTTGGGGCTTATACATGCATTTGATTGGTCTAGCAATATTTTTTGCCTATGGTTACGTGCAACAGTTGTATCTTAGCTAAGATACAATAGCCCTCTCTTTCCTCATTTAATATAGTGCCACATAAGTAAAATACTTATGATACCGCGCTAAGAAACCCCCATTGTGGAAGGCCTCATAAAATACGTTGACCGCTGTTTGGGATAGGGCTAGATAGGGCCCACGTGCCTAATCCAACGTCGCACCATGTGCTGGCCCTAAACTATTGAGCCTGGCATGGGTGTGTCAGACAAATTTTGGGCCTCGAACCTTGCGGTATGTTATCGGGGACGCTGATGAAAACTTATTTTGAGTCCATCTCTTTTTTGTTGTCTTCATAGTTTTCTTCCCTCCACGCATAACGTGAGTTGTTTACCTTTGCTTATGCTATTATGTTCCTTGCATCCTCCTTCCTCTTTTGGCGTTTCTCGTCCTCTGAAGACTCGCTAGTTTCGTTCCGCGAAGATTTGCGCTTGACCTCTTCCTTTTGCCTTTCACTGCGGTGAGTCAACTTTTTCTCTAAAATATTTCCCCTTAGCTTGTCTTCTACTAACCCAAGGCTTCGTATCGCGGCTTGATGCATGTGTTCCCGCGGGTCTCCAGGTTTTGGTTGCGTGGTTAGTAGGTATGCCTGTGCTGCTACCAATGCTACTTCTGGTGTTTCTTGCACGAATTCTTCTTCCTCCTCTGGTTGGTTCACGCTTGTGTTTTTCATATAGCTTTCTTCTACTATACGTGCTGTTGTCCTTCTGCTGTGCTTCGGGTCTTTGTGCCTCTCCATGCTGGACTCTGATGAATTGCTATATTCACTCCAATATCCTTCACTTGGTGTGCTATTGTAATCTGGGCTTCTCATAATCATATCTCTTTCCTGCCTTAACTTCTTTCTGCGCTGGTGTAGCGCGTACTGGTATCCCATTAAAACTTCTCTTTTTGAATCTGCGGGTACATCAGTTCCATGGTTGATAGCTGTCATGATCATTCTCCATTCTCTGGCCGAAACGTGCACTTTCTCCTTCTCTTTCTTGTCATTGCTCCTTATTTTGTCGACTTGCATGTCGACCTCCTCGTTGCCAGCGTGATTGTTTTCTTCTTCTGCTGCTTCAGTGATAATGACGCATAATTGGTGTATGCTTCTGGAGACGCCGCTGCTTCCGCTGGCGAAGTCCCTTGGTTTGTCCACTGCTGCTTCCACGATGGTCTTTTGCCCGGTTTCGTCGGGTTCCTCGAATTTTTCCTGTAGATTTTTTGTTGCTGCTAAGCTGACTGGCGAGTTTGCCTCGCTAGAAGAGCCTACAAATGATCCGGATTTGGCCATTATTTCGGTTTTACTTGTCGACGAACCCGATTTTGCCGGACCCGAAAGACAAGTTGAACCCGAAGGTCCAACATAGAAACTCAGACTTCCGAATATCAACTCTATCTTTTTGTTTTCATCGATTTCTGGATTGCTATTGGCTAAAAGCGAAAAAGCCATCGAATTCATGATTCAACGCCCAGAGTCCCCACGGTCGGCGCCAATTGACGAGGGGTTAACTCGACAAATGTCCTAGATGAAGGACTTAGGATCGGGGAGATAGGGTGTCGGATGAACTCGAAGGTAAATTCAGTCAAACAAGGTAGCTATGAAAGTAAACGTGGGTGTAAAACCTGGCTTGCTTTCAATCTGTCCCATACCGTCCCCTCCTGGCCCCTATATATAGATGGTCAGGTCTCGAGAATCGGGTGGGATCCGACACAGATTACAATATCAATATACGACATGAACTCGTATTTTGACTAATATTACAATTGGGCCTAGCTTAACGGGCCTCAGGGATACTTAACTGACGGGCTCTATTATCTATACCCTTGTCAGGCGCCCCATAGCTCTACTGTAGGTGTTGTTGGGGCTGCTGTTGGAGATGCTCTAAGCGACACATCACAAGAGTTGGAGCAATCACAGATTCCACAATCTAAAAAAGTATAATTCAAATTGGAAGAAGAGATGTTTGTGGTTATTGGGATCGCATCAGTTAAGCTAAGCAAGCTTCAGCTGATATGTACTCCACGCAAAAAAAAGGACACAACTTCCGAAAATCAACAACAAAATCGTGGTGAAGTAATTGACCAAACCTTCCAACCTCACTGCTGACCTGCCACGCGGCCGGTTGGGGTGGAAGGGTATTCTGGTCCCATCAAATCGCTGCATTGCAGCATTGGTTCCGAGATAAATAGACCCAGTGAAATCAATTGCTTGGTTTGTATAAATGGAAAATACTCCTCCACAGTTTTCAATTCGTATGTCGCCTGCGTCTCCTTCTCTGTCCCAAACAGGACCGGTCAGCACCATAGGAGATGAGCTAGCCTGCCGCCGACCACCCGCCCCTTGGCTGATTCAGGGGCGGACCCAGATAAAAATTGACCGGGTGTTCACATGTACTCTCTCTGTTTTTAAATATAAGATATTTTAGCTTTATGAAGCAAATGTATCTATATATATCTTTTAATATGTAGGTTCATTCGAATACACACTAAAAGATATCTAGATATATTTGCTTCATAAATCTAAAATATCTTATATTTTAAAACAGAGGGAGTACATGCCTGATTCCGAGAAGGAATGAGCTGGCGGGGCTAGCTAGGGAGAAAGAAGAGGTAGCCGAGGAGGATACGTGCGAGAAGTCTTTTGCAAGCTTGTCTCCTTGATGTTGCTAGTCTGTCCTCTAGTGGATGGAGATCCTTCCAAGATATGGGGAAGTGAAAATAGAGAATATTCCGTCTAAAGTTGTGAATTTGGAGGGCAAGTGAATAACTGGATGAACTGAAAGCTATGGATAATAATACCCACGTTTGAGCCATGAATCATGAAAGAATGGTCCGCGGTCCAGCACGCTATCAGGTGAAACATCTGGAAATAGTATGCATGCATGCTCCGAAAAGCTGCCCCCATGGCCATTATTCCTCTCGGGTTTTCACTCGTGCATAAACAATATTCATCGATCGTTCATACATGTCCCATGCAATCCGTTCAATTATCCAGCTGATAACTAATTGGTTTTCTTTATCATAAGTCCATAAAATAGGACTCTATAACAAGAGATGAAACACACCAGAAAATTTGCACAAGAGAGTATCAAATTTTCAATCGACAAAGAAACAAACTTGGAAGTCGTCGTGTCTCGCCTGTAAACGTAGACACATAACAAACCTCACTTTTCCTAAACAAGCGACGGCGCAGCTAGCTGTGATATGATATGATCCGTTGCAGAATAGTCCAAACGGCCCTTGGCCAATCATCCCGGCTAGCGTTGCATGGAAGGGACAGCAGATGTGACAAAACTAGTACAAACTCGTTTGCACAAATCTACAACCTATCCATCCATCATATTATCTGCTGCGATCGGTCGGCTTAATGATGAGTTTCGCAGTTCGTTGCGTGATACTATGCTCGATCACGTACCCTTGCAGCCAAAGTATGCATGCAGATGCAGTAGCTAGGCTAATCATCTCATCGATCCAAGCCTGCGCTTAGATCAATTTGGGTAAGGTCGTTGATCATGGCGGACGCCAACTACTAATACTCCTACTTTGCTGAGCCTGCCCATATTATATATCCTGCGCCCAAATGCATGATGATTATGTTATGGCAGAGTTTGCGCCGTGCTCGTATGCATGCTGCGGCAAGTTGGCATATAATCATCTAGAAAAAAGTTGGGAAATAATCTTGCCCTTGCCTGTTTTTCTGAATAAGATTTTTATTTTTGAAACAAGGTAAAAGACTTGTCACTTTTATTGATTATAAGACGTCGGAAGCAGGGGCCGCAAAAAGTCGCCGTCGCGACCAAGAAGTTTCGCCGGGAACGACTCGTGAAGCCGTGCTATCGAAGAGGAGCAGCATCGACAGTGACACGCTGCCACCGTTGCCTCTTCGCTGGAGCAAGGACACTGATGCCGCTGGGACACCCGAGCCACTAATAATATGTGGTGAAACTGCCTCTGTGCTTGGGGCCTTGCCCCGCCACTGCCATCCAGGGCACGGGCGTAGCCCAACAGCATCCTCCGGCAGCGGCGGACGGAGGAGGTAGGGAAGGAGGGAGGGGCGCCAGGGGTGGTAGCTAGGGTTCCTCATGGCCTCCCCTAAGAGCGACGCAAAGGTCGGTTATCCGAGGTTCTGCTAAATAAGATTATCGTGCACCGACAAACTCAATGCCATGTCGAAGTTTTATTTGCCGATCAATCGTGCGTACTTTTTTTAGAACTATTGGTACCGTTTTATTAAGCAGCTATCACAGTTACATCGTTCCGAAGCATTGGTACAAGAAAATCAGGAGCATGGTCTAGCCAAACTTGAGGCTGAGACCCTCTAGCTACCCTGGCCAGTTCATGTGCCACAGAATTGGCCTCCCAAAACGAGTGTTCAAACTGAACTCTCGAAAACTCTGAGCTTAGGTAATAGCAATCATCAAATATAGCTGCCGCTACACCACTCGAATTGCCTCCTTCATTAAGATATGTATGTACACCTCGCCTTACGTCCACATAAGTTTAAAGGTATTGAATTAACAAATCGGACCTAGATTGTGTTTTCGCTTTACTTTGGGGACGAGCATGTAGTCGTAGAACTTTGCAAACATATTGATAACCTGTTTTGCTTTTCTTAGCAAACTGCAGAAGTGCAGTTATCTCCCGTTAAGACACGTAGTGCGGTTCGATAGGGCGAATTGCTCTTGAGTCTTGAGCAACACATGCCGACTATCTAGGCTCAAGCACAGCACGTGTTTTTTCCAAACTTAATCGCGGCGAAAGCTCATGACCACCGGCACCGCACACGATCAACTATAACCACGAATTCAGGACAGACACGTACGTACGGTACGCCACCTTTCTTTTCGACAAATTTAATCCGGCTTCTATCAATCAGCCGCTAGCTGTTTGATGTACACACACTAATTAACAGTGTTCTGTGTTCTCATCCTGGCTACCGAGAAACTTCAGCAGAAAAGCCAGCTAGCAAGACGAAAGGCCATGCATGGAACGTTGGAATGGTATGATTATTTGGCGTGTTTTTTCCTTCTTTTCTGGTAGTGTTTTCTCTCTAATTTTAAGCTTAGCTAGCGGGTCCCACATGACACACGGCAGAAAGGTGAAGTACCGTCTTTAGCTTTGGCCCACGTCTTACAGCCTGCTTTGTGTCATCTCTTGTTGGGTCTCCTTTTTAGTTCAATCGGGGCTTTGAGTTTGATTGGCTACAAAGATAACAGGGCGTAGGACTTGGATGGGTCCATAGTTGGGGGTGCATGCCCGACGCTCCCATCCGCTCCCATCCGGTCGAACCATATTGGACTGGCGCGGAAGTTGGTTCGCTGCAGATGTCCTAAGTGTTGATCATATAAACATGTCCTCTAACATTCTCTTTTATCACTGATTAAGAATTTTTTTTTCGAGAATACACCCCGGCAGGTGTATCAATCATATAGAAGAGACAACGCCGAAGACCGGCAAAGTGCTGCCAACAAGAGGTGGCAGCTCCTCGAGTTCAAGAACTACTCTCCCCCTGGCAACGGCACCGGCTCTACCAAGCCAAAAGAAGCACTACGAAAAAGCCTAGCTAGGCGCCACCTACCGTAATCCTCTAGAAGACCAGGATGATAGCGGTCCACAGATCTCGCTACGTCGCCTTGGGACAAGGGCGGGATGTCCACCACTGAAGGAGCCATGTGTTCGTCTGAGGCAGCCAAGCCACCCTGTCCCACAGGTTAAGAGCCCACGCCCAAACTTGTCGGGCCACCACACACCCAAGCAGAAGGTGCTGAATCGTCTCCGGCTCCTGGTCACATAACGGGCAAGCTGCAGGTGGCGGGAGCCCACGACGCTCGAGGCGATCCGCCGTCCAACACCGATCTCTAGATACGATCCACGTGAAGAACTTGCAGCCGTAAGGGGATTAAGAATAATAATAATAATAATAATAATAATAATAATAATAATAATAATAATAATAATAAAAGAGCATGCTTGCCCTGCGAATCACAAGATTCACGATGACATGTTCACTGCTTTTTTTTAGATAACATGTTCACTGCTTTCGTCATCTCGCCTGGGCTTCTGCATGCCTCATGCGGGCGATTCAGTTTGCGGTCACCAAGTTCCTTGCCACAGGCTCACAGGTGCCTTAGTTCGCTGCAATCACCCTGGGGGTCCAAAAGCCCTTAACAAATAGCTCAGAGGGTCTTTTTTTGGTAAAATTTGTTTGAGCCCAAATCGTAGTGTTTGAATTGGGGAAAAAACGTTTGAACTCATAATTCCCGTTCCGCTGCCGCTTGCTGAGCCCACCCTTGTCAGGTTTACCCGTTATTCTAACAGAACTAGACTTTGTCAGCGTTAGAGTTCCATTGCCACCGTCTTCTTCCCTGTTCTGTCGTTCTCCCCTGTTCTGTCCGCCCGCCCAGCTCGCCGTCGACCCCTCGCCGTTGCTACGCCAGAATCGAGCTCGCCGTTGCTTCACCGGAATCGAGCTCCCCGTCGCTGAAACCACCCTGGTGCTAGGATCTCCCACATAGTGGCAAGGGTTCCCCAGGTCGCAGTTCCGGCTCCTCCCTTCCCCCATAGATCTGAGCTCCCCAGATAGGAGATCTAGAATTGCTCCCTCTAATATCTCTAATGGAAGCGCGGCACCAATGGAAGCGCGGCAATCTCAGAGGAGATCAGCTAGCTGTCTCTAATGGCGATAGCGGCGGTGGCCGTTCCTGTGGACTTGGTGGTGGAACCTCATGAACATCTTGTTTCTTGTTATGTTAATTTTCACCGAATTCATCTCTATAATGCGAATCTCAAAAATGAAGAACAATAAATGTAGATTTCAGATCTGAAATTTACAGGAGAAACACTAAATCTGAAAGTTCATAATATTTGGTTGCTTCAAACTTACAGAAGCTAGTTAGTAACACAAAAGGCGGCTTTAGCCTTGTCTATATAAAAGCTATTCTTCAGAGTTAGTCTAACACTAACTATACTTAACTGAAGAAACTAGGGGAGAGCAGCCTTCTTGGAAGTTGGCATACCAAAATGCTGCGAAGGGCTAAAGTTCATTGCTAAATCATCCGGAACTGAACGATTTCCCTTCCCGCCTAACTCATGCTGCTTTTCTCCATTCAGCATGCACGCCGTGGCTTCCCCTTCCTCGGGCGGCTGCGCTCGCCCTTGGGGGAGGAGGGCTTTCCGCGCTTCTGGCGGAAAAGCGTCTGGTTGAACCTGACCAGCAGCGCCGCCGCAAGGCATTCTTCAAACGAGTAGTACGGCAGATCTTGATAGGTGTCGTATTTCCTGGTGAACCGCAGTCGCAATGATAGATCAGTGTAGTTGTGGTTCGCCGGCGGCGCATAAGCACGCCATATCGTAGAACTCGATATGGATCGCTTCCTCGCCCGCCGCAAGTTCTTGTTGGTCTTCGACGCCGGGAAGGCGGTGTATGGCCGACGACGATGCTTCCCCAGCTTACCCCACTTCAGCTTCATAGCCCTTACCTCGGACAGAGCCGGTGAGCATCTAGACCTTAGGGAAACCCTCCTACCCGCCTGCAACGCCCCCGCCGACAATGCCAACTTGGGGAAGTTCATGACAGCCGCTATAGGCACCTGCACACCGGCTTTGACAAGGCAAGTCATTGCCTGCCGGATGGGGGCTTGATATTGGAGCGTCGGCGGCGGCGGTGCCATGAGCTACGACGAGCTTAGGGTTGGGACTGTGAAGTGGGGAGTGAGACAGGGGAGCAAGACGCGTAGCAGCCTTAATCTGCTCCGTAAATAAAATAACAGTTGTCCATGTTTATCTAATTGGGCTTTTACTTCATTTTTCTAGGTCCACTGTCAGTTAGACCGGGATTGCTATATGGGGTAAAGTACTAGATACCTCTACCCGTGGCGACCTCAACCCTAAATCACATTTCCAGTCGCCTTCCTCCCAAACCGGCGGCTGCTGGGGGTTGGCCGCCCCGCCCACAGCGACTGCTCGAACCAACGCCGGCCGGGTGGCGTTCGACCTCCACGGCGTCCTGCACGCAGGAATCCCTTCTCAAGGTAAGTGTAGGGTTTTCCCATACGGATTGCCCAATGCTTCGATGTAGCACTAGTTCAAGGGGCGGCACTAGTTCAAGGGGAATGTTCCAAAAATATTTCTACTTCTGTAATAATAGTTTAGTAATTTCGTAATCGATATTTCGCAAAAGGAGTGGTTCATATGGTCAGTGAGCCTGCTTGATTGTTCTATAATCAGAACTATATGGTTGCTATGTATGTTGCCCAAACTTGCATGCCCTGCCAAAACATTGGTTACCTATTGTATTTTAGTCTTTGTTCGGTTCGGTTTGTTGCCAAAATATTTAAAATGATTGAATGGGTGCTCTTATTCCAGTTTAAATTGTGTTGTATCTCGGACACAACATTGCTCCATTGTGCTAAAAGGGGAAATCTAGGACATGCTCTTGGTGGAGCTTTTAAAGCACTGTTGGAAGCTATGCAATGCTACTGGATATATTCACATGTTCTTGTTGAGATGAATTTTAAATGATAATAGAAAGCTATGTCATGCTCTTGGTGATTTGTATATCAAATATTGCATTCCACCTCATGTTTTTTGGTGATTTTTAATTTGTTATTTAGACGAAGAATATAGATGTGATGGGTTATGGGGTGACGGACCGTGAGTTTGACCTAGAATTCAAAATTGAGCTAAGGAAATAAAAATAAAATCAAATAATTGGAAAACCAGCGCATGGAGTCATGGTATATGATGTAGTATCTTGGGAAAATAGCAAACAGGGCATGCCAAGGATTCATAGGAACACTCTTCACAAATTTGGCATGCTTTTGGGAGCTTACGGCACCGTGAGTTTGACCAAGTTTTTCCACATGCTTTTGAAATGAGGTCAGTTTCCAATGATCATACATAGTTAGGACATGCGCGTGGTGGAGCTTTTTAATTGCTATTCGAAGCTATGTAAAGCTATTGGGTTTAAAATCATGTTCTAGTTTACATATTATAATTGAAAGCTTAGCCATGCTATTGGTTATTTCTATATCAAACATTGCAAGCTACATCATGCTTTTTGGTGATTTATAATTGATTATTTATAAGAAGTAAATAGATGTGATGGGTTATGGGGTTTCGGGCTCACGGCACTGTGAGTTTGACCTAGATTTCAAAAGTGAGCAAAATAAATACAAATAAAATCGAAAAAATGGAAAAATAGTGCATAGAGTCATTGTATGTGATGTAGTACCTTGGAAAAATACCAAACATGGCATGCCAAGGATTCATAGGCAAACTCTTCACAAAATTGGCATGCTTTTAGGTCTTTCCAATGAGGTCGGATTCCAATGATTATACATAGTTAGGACATGATCTTGGTGGAGCTTTTAAATTGCTATTAGAAGCTATGTAATGCTATTGGTTATATTGTCATGTTCCTGTTTTAAAATGATAATGAACTGTCCCTCACACAATTACAGGTTACAATGCAACGTCATGAAGCATGCTACGACTGTCCCTCCGACGATGAGAACTGTGTGATTGGGCACAGTCCGAGGACTTAGCAGTACCACACCCATCTAGGACCGGCGCTGACAGATGAAGGTAATAACTTATACATGTCTGGTTATAGAATTTGAGAGATAGGACATATATCTCATTCATGAAATAATTCATGTAGGCCCCATCGTTAGGGGTATAAAAGGGGGGGCTCTTGACCTAGCACCTTGGGAGCTAAATAAAATCGTTTATGGAAATGATGTACCAATGTCTTATGTAAGGATTGGACTTCTCAAATTGCTCTCACGGAGGCTTGATAGTGCTAATCCGGTGATCCCTTTGTATGTCTGCTCTGTCAAGAAGTCTTTGATAGCTAAAGGGAAGTCAAAGATGGTAAGATTTCATTGTGCACAGTGAATACTAACGTGTTTGCTCAACTGCATGACACCCTAGTATCTATACTATCATATCAGGTATTTTCGAAGCCATACAGCCAGCTCTATCTCAAGCAGTACCTGGAAGCAGGAGATATTATGGTGCCAGCCTGCGCCGATGACCCGTATGCACCTGAAGGTGAAACTGAGCAGGATGTGCATTACGTCAAGCTTCGGATGGGCAACGATGGTCGTGCCCAGATTACAACTAACTGGAGCACGCTTGTGACCACCTCACGCATGTCTGTTGATGACATGGCTGTGTTCGAGCTTGAACCAGATGAGGAAGTACTATTTATCCATCTGATGAGTAATGTGCCGATAGGTAAGCCAGTTAAGTGATAACTTAAACTACTAATCTGGTGGTGTATACATCTGCACCAACTCAACTTGTATACCAGATATTAAGGCTTTAGTACTAATTCTGATCGGCTGGTTTATGCTATATATTAAGGCTTGAGTTGTATAACTTGTATGATATTACGTTGTGCATTCTCTTATCTAGATTTTGGATGCCATCTATCTAGTCCGTCTAGCCGCTAGACCAGACAATTTTTTTTCCGTTTGAATACAACTAAGCTTAATTTATAGACATATTGACCATCAGTGCATCACAGAAAGCACAACACGTTGCAATCAGTTAATACAAACAATTCAATTCACAAAATCATGTACGAGTTGAGGCACTTCATCATAACAAGATGGTTTTAGTAAATAGAGTATAAGCATGCAGAGAAGAATGTAAGTAATCATAGCCTGCGCAACATATTGGCATATGTTTTAGACTACCAGGTGACACAATAATATAATAACATAATTAACTAACTGATAGCAACTGCGCAACATATATAGGCTATATTTTTTCAACATGAACAGACATAGCCTCCTGCCCCACATTCAAGAAGGTGAAGATGCACACATTCCCTTCTTCTATCGACGCTTTTTGGAGAACCTTAGGCCAGTTTGCTGTCATCTGGGCAACACCGTTGCCCTGATGGGTGAAGCTTACATTATAGAAACCATCTTGCTCACTGCAATATGTTAGAATGGTGCATGGAAGATAGCGGGCGAGGTGGGCACTGCTGTACTTTGCTGAAAAGTACTAGAGTACAAGAATAGAGTCAGTTTTTGAACACAGATTCATGTGCATGAGAAGATTAAAAGAGTCAAGCAGATTACCATTTTTGCCTTCCCACGAAGGACATGTGACTTCTTTATCTCACAGATATAGTATGGAACTGTTGGCCTCAGTTTAGCAACTATTGCATTGAGATCAACAATCTGATGACCAGTGAGATTTATATTGCTTGCAAACACACAGTGCTTGTCGAATTCTAAGTCACCAGTTATCTTGGGACCTAGAAAGAAATGCACTACTTAGTTATCTTTATCTCCATAAGAATGTATTAAAAGATCATCAGACCCATGTTAGACAGATTCACACCTCTGCAAATGACGATAGTCTCAGCCGCCCTTGCAGGGCCACGATAGGATGAGAGTGGGCCCGATGTGAGTCTACGTGCCTTGGATTTAGGTGTCTTGGAAGATGAGATAGTCCTTGGCTCACTATCTGGATCAGTACCTTGATATGAAGGGTGGGGGTAATCCCTATTGGTTGTGGCTTTCTTGCATTTCTTGATAGCATAAGAATCATTGATTTTAAATAGCTTGAAATAATCGACAGAACGGTTCTTCCGGCTAGTACAAGCATCAGCCTAAAAATAGAGATTGTTCTTATTACAATGTTGTGTAGCACCTAAAAATACCATTGCCAGAAATAGAAATTTGTATAACCTGCACCTTAGTGGCGATATGGTCAACCGTTGGGTCCATCTGGAGACTTGCAAGCTTTTCTGAAAGAAATGGGCACCTATTTAGTGCAGGCATCTATTTTCCTTGGAATAATAAACTATGCTATAAGTAGCAGTATGTGCTACTACAATTTGCAATGACAGTACCTCATTCCATATCCAGTACGAAGTGAAATCTACTACCATATCCAGCGACAACTACCCTACAATAATAGAGTGCGTACAGAGGTTCCCCAGCCGTGCCGCCCATCCCAAAATTTAAACTCGACATAATTCAGCATACTACATAAATTTCATTGAAATTTAGATGGTTTTTACAAAATACGGTGAAATATGAAATAGACTAAAAGAGGTGGTCTTCGATGGAGTCCTCGCCGGCGGCGAAGTTCACCGATGCGGCCGATTGTGCTGGCGGTGAATCGTTGGACGGCCTAGCTCCTTCATCGGACAGGCGGCCGGAAACCATCCCGCGGCGGCGACGGTTCTCGTCAGCGGCCAAGTTCACCGATGCGGCCGATGGTGCTGGCGGTGAAGCGTTGGACGGCCCAGCTCCGTCATCGGACAGGCGGCCGGAAACCATCCCGCGGCGGCGACGGTTCTCCTCCGCCGCGCGCTGGCTGCGGTCGCGCTCGTCCTCCTCAAGGGATGACATGAAGGTGTGGCGCTCCTGCGCTCGCTGCGCCGATGCGTTGAAGGAGGGGAGAGGGTACTGATGCTCGCGGCGCTGGCGCTCCGCCGCCACCTTCGCGAGCCCTACGGCCACGTCATGGTGAGTGATGCACCACCTAGGAAAAATACCAAACATGCCATCCCAAGGGTTCACATGTGGACTCCCTCACAGAGAGGTGCTTCCACGCAGGAGTTCTCTTGGTCTTCCTTGGCAGATGACCATGGTTTGTGCAAGTTCCACAGCAAAATTTGGAACCATGGCCCCATTTTTGGTGGAGATGTGCATCTTTGCATTCCCAACCACTTTTGCAACTAGTGTTTTTCCAGTTTCCACATAAAAAATGCATCTCCTATTTTTCGGGTGCCCGAAGGGGTCGAAACAGGTGCTTTTTTGTGAAGGGGCCACCAAGGATAGTGTGCAGAACATCACCACTCTATTTTTCATGGGTGGGGGAGCTGCCAGGGGTGCCACATCCAGTAGGTTAGTTATTATCTCGGCCTGCTGCCATATAATAAATTATTTTTGCCCTAAATCCTTATTAATCCAACTAGCATGGCGACCCTCGCAAATCGAGGGCATCGGCCATTGGATGACTTGTTGTTTTATAAATTTTTTAATATATTCTCTTTTTCAGTCTTATTGTGTGATGGTAATATATTATGGATCAAAAATATTACTCCAATATATTTACATAAAACTATCTCGATTAATATGAATAATCAGTGTGCTAAATGTGACCATGTGGACCAGATGCTTAAACTCAACCTTATAGAAAATCAAGTGTGCTTTTCTATAAATTTTTATTTTGTGAAGATTTTATATGTCTTGTGGCAAGAATGTCTAAAATATTTGTATCTCATTTTATGTTTGTACTCAAATGAAAAATCTAAATGTGTTGTGATGACTTTTTTGTACTCACACTTAACCATGCACATTTTACCAAAACACATAAACATGCATATGTATATATTATTACACGCAATACTCAATTAAAGACATATTGATCAATATAAACTTTATATTATAGCTTATTTATCCACACCATATTCTAGCAAGTTAGTCAGCAAATCTAGCATATTTATTCACACCACGTTCTAGAAAGTTATTCAGCCATGTAGCAACCACATGTAATATTTTTTAAGTGGAGATTGTTTTCCACAGCCCAAACTATTATATTGCGAGAGTTTTGTGAAATAAAAAATAAAATAAACTATGTATCAATCAATAAAGCAGCTGCTCGGGCCTTCCATAGAGTCAACCTAAAGCGCCAGGCATCCTAAATTTTTCCATAGTGCTTTTTTATTTAATTCTAAAACATGTAAGGTTTGGTATGCGTTCACATTAATCCCCGTTAGTTAATTCAGCTAACAACTGCTTACAATAGATTCCACAAAAATATGTTGTTTAAATGGTACGCATGTATGCTTAATAATCTTTCATTAAATTGTGACCACGAATTCTTGATCTATCCATCAAGCTAATTTAGATAAAGTGGTCTACTTATCCACCTAATAAATGTTTATATATCAAATGTAATTTGAAGCCAATATGAAAAGAATATAAGCGGTAATAATTTGATGTATTAATATATTATATATGGGTATGTATATTTTTCCAACATGTGAGGCATAATAACCGGATATGCGAGTGATCTAGTGTAGCTTGTATATATTACTGTGATTGTCATATGCAAAACCCACCTTGTCTCCTTTGACAAAATATATTAGCGATTAAAATTGACGCGTATAATTCATTGCGTCTTAAGTATGTTGTGAATTATGTGATGCCTCAGTCAGGTGATGTAGCGCTCTCCTTCATTCATTTCAAGTAAGAGTAATTTTTATTTGGTAGGAGTAGTAGTTGGTAGCCAAAATTGTGTCATTGTATCTGAGCAGCAGTTATTAGTCGTATATTTTTCACTAATATTTTTACTACTCTTTTTGTATCAAATTATTTATCTTAACTTTAACTTGATATAGATACAAATGTACTCCCTTCATCCATGAGGGAGTGTACTTCCAACTTTGTTAGAGAGCCAAACTTTTCTAGCTTTAACCATGTTTAATTAAAATGGGCACCAACATTTATGCCATTGAATTAGTATCATTAGATTCACTACAAATACATTTCTATCATATATCTATTTGGTTTCACAAATATACTTATATTTTTAAGTAAACTTAGTAAAATTTGAAATATTTTGATTTCTCCAAAATAGTTGGAAATACTGTCTTTTATGAACGAAGGAAGTTTCTACGTACTAAAATATGTCTAGATATATACATAGATAGATAAACTAAAATAGCTACTTTTTGAAAAAAAAATACCATTAATTAGCGTGCATATATAAGAGTCCTAGCAATGGACGCTAGTTTGGTCACATTTTCATTCTTTTTTAAATAAACTGTCCGCTTTGGGTCACGTTATAGTAACTATAGTATGGAAGTGTATATGGATTGGACTGTTTGTTGGTTTCGTGCCTTTGGCAAAATTTTTTTAATCCGTAGCCAAGTTGTTTGGAGTGTACATGTGTGGGTCGGCACCTTTCTAAAAAAAATACATTGAATTTCTCATACGTGACACTACAAACATTTATTTGTACTAACTACAGTTTTACGTAACTTTTACTATGTTTAAATTCTAGCCACATATTTTAGATTTAACTATTAAAATTAATTTAGATGATGTGGATTAATGTGATATCTCTATTTTAAAACTTCGTATTGTGCTTTTAGTATATAATAGATTTTGCACTGGGGCTACAAGAAATGCACAGCAGGAAAATTGGGGAAAAATACAGGGAGGTCCCCTGGGGGTGTGGGACCCTAGAACTAAGACCAAACCATGGTTCCCACCCCACCTGGCAGACATCGATGGCACCGCCGAGTCTGACCTAGATCTCGGAGGGGGGCCTGGGGAATTTAGAAAAAATCAAAAAAATTGAAAAACACTGCATGGAGTCATGGTGAGTGATGCACCACCTAGGAAAAATACCAAACATGATAAATAGAATAACGCTGCATTTTCCATTTTTTCCAGTGGCCGGAGGTGTCAAAACAGGTGTGTGGGCCTTTCAAAAAAACTCTATTTAAAAAACACGCCGTGGATCCTCTAACTTCCACACCCTAACTTTTCTAACTTTGGGTGACTGAAAGTAGGCCCCACGTGTGGTTGGCCCTACTAATCAGTGACACAAAATGGCTTGATTAAGTGGCAGTTCCTGGCCTACAAAATGCGCAGCAGCCGGGCCACCCGCAGCAGCCTCCTGAGCCAGACAGTCAATCAGCTATCCTTCTTCTTCTACCTCTTCTTCTACAAAAATCACGGGCATGGATGCACGCCGGGCGATGAGATAGATGTACATGTACGGCTGGGCGTGCGCGTCGTGTCGCCGCTAGCTTGGACCCAATGCAGAGTCCAATCGAGTTCAATGCCCAATCCCATCGTGGCAGTGCGCAGTGAAAAAGCAAGGGGCTACTGCTTCCTATTCGTTCGTACCTACGGTGACCCTTCGTCAACAAGGTACCAAGGGCTACGCTTAGATTCAAACGGACGGTCGAGATTGCTTGAGATGGTGCCCAGGAGGCAAGGACACGGTGGTCAGCTGAAGCTGGTCCTTGACCGTGTAGCACTATTCTGCAGAAACCCACTTCCTCTGCTTCCTCCTGCCTTCCTTGCCCCTCCCTCCATTCTATGACGAAGCCATGCCTCCCAAGAAGCGGACCCGACCGGCGTTTAAGACCGATGGGGTCAAGACTAGGGCGGCGGAGAGGAAGGAGTTAACCCGCCGGCAGGCAGATCTCCATGCAAGCAGCCTAATCAGTCAGGCCGAAGCCGTCCTCTCTTTCTGCGCACCAACGCACGAGGGGGACGTTGTCTCCCCCGGGTGGGTTTAGGGTTAACGACGCCTTGATCTTCCGTTTGTTTGTTCTTTCCAACTTTGTAACCTATTTGATTTTGTAGGCCCCCAAAATCGACGGATAAGAAGCTGCCCATGAAGACCATGGACCCGTCAATGGACTTCCTGATCAAGCCCGTTCCCCGCCTAAGCAAGGTAATCGCATGCCATCTAGTGTACTTGCTGATCAAGCCTTACCATTGTTCATAACCTGCCTTTGGCAATGCGGCTAGGTGCTACGCATGTAGATCTGTATAGATTCAGTGTATAGATTCACTCATTGTTAACCGTATCTAGTTTACTTTAAAAAACTAAAAATAACTATATATTTGTGAAAAGAGATAGTATTAGCATTGATCTCTTTTATTGCCTGCCCTAAACTACGGTGCAGGAAGCGAAGGAGAAGATCGAGACAGATGTGGCCGCACTGAATGTCAAGATACAGAGCCAGTTGGCCGAGAAACATTCCCTCGAGCTGCACTGTGCTAGTCTAGGCTCACATTTGGATCAGGAGAAGGAGAAATCACGAACTTTGGCGCATGAGGTTGACAAGCTTACGGCTGCGAAAAACTTGCTATCAGGGCATATGGACTACCTTGTGAAGACGCAGGAGCAGATGAAAATGTTCCTGGACAAGGATAGGTTGACCATCAGGGTGCTGGAGGTGGAAAATCAGAAGCTAAATGCCACGTTCAGCGACCTTCGTGTGCAAATCACCAAGGGCCTCAAAGAGCAGATCAAGCAGAGCGAGAGGACCATGGTAGCCTATGAGGCCAGAGACAAGTCCAGAGATCTCTTGAAGCTGATGACTGAGAGCACTCGCAAAGCAGCCGGTCTGCTCGAGGCTGTTAAGAAGGAGAATATCATGCTGAAAGCCAAGATCAATGAGTCCAAGCGCCTCCAGCAGGATCAGATTGCCTCCAAGTAAGAGGAGATACGATGTAGTCTGCGCGCTACGTTTCATCGTCCTGTATGTCTGAACTTTGTGTTAACTAGCCAGAATCTTATGTTATCTGAACTAGTAGTGAAATGTTAACTGAACTATGATGTTGGCTTAATGCTCTCTGTTATATGGAAGCAATTGTTGTAGGTACGCTATTGCTTATAGATAACTTGAAATGCTGAACTACATAGATATAACTTATTCATCTAAAATTTGTTTCAATCTATCTAACTTGTCCTATTAACTGTTGCTTGCTTCAAGAGATCTGCAATGCAGTTCTTCAGCCTTTTTTTCTCCTCCTTTAGCTGGTCCCTCTGCTTTTCTTCCTTGAGCTTCAGAAAGATCTGAATATCTAGAAGATTTTTCGAAATGGATCCCACCTGCCTATCGGTCATTGTTTTCTGGAGTTCTTCGCCATATTGTTGTTTATTTCTTTGAGCTCCTTCTTATCCTGTGATAGCTTGTAACATTCATCAGCAGTAGCACAAGCATCACTAATTCTTCCAATACTTTCCGATTTATACAACTTCCATAACTTGACCAAACATTTTTTCAGTGCGTCAGGCCACTCCAGATCAATCCACTCCACTATTCCACACTTCGGACCATCCTAATGATCAGCAGCATAGTATAACAAATATAAGAAACTATGAAATAAAGAGAGAACAACGCTATTCAAACATTCATTTTGCAATATAAATAATCCAAACCTCCTTTGCACATCCTATAAACCTTTTTCCTGTGTTAGTGTCTTCGAAGGCAACAAATTTCCTTAGTTTCAACCCATGGTCACATGGTGCCTCCCTCTCGATCGCCAAACCATCCCAATCTGGGTCGTAGATAGCCTGTGCCACCTAAAACAAAACCTAAACCTAAATTCCCAACCCCATAAACCAACACGTCGAATAAAAGGAACTCACATTGGTCCGGCAGTAGTCGAAATCGGAGAGAAGGCTGCCGCTGTCGCTGCCGCTGCCGTAGCTTGTATCGTCGCCATCATTACAAGACGGCATGGTGAAGGAAGGAGAGAGGGGGGTAGAACTAGAGGAAGGAGAGAGAGGTGCTAGAGCCGGCGTGCGAGGTAGCTCAACGGTCAGTTTGAACATAAATATCTTGTTCTGCCTACTACCCATGCCTCCTACTACCCATGCCTCAGTGGAAATAAATAATTTATACGCTTTCAAAAGGAAAACAACACATAAGTTGGCAATTGATTTTGGATAAATCAGGTAAATTATGCAGAACAATAACTGTCCCCTACTAGTTGGTATTTTTTGTAATATTTGTTTTTTAGTTTTTAATATTTCAATTAAGAATAGTTTTAATCTTCAAAATTTGAAATGTATTTTACAAATGTGAATCTACACAGTACAAGGTATGTAGATACACGACATGATTTGTTTGTAATATAATACAACAAGTGATGTAAACAACGCTTATTATTTCAGCAGTCATTTTATTACAACATCTCAATATCCCAGAAATGAATTTATTACATTCTCGCAACATAGTTCTACAATAAAATTATAAATTGACACTAGTTTTCAGAAAAAGTTTGAGGCAGACAATATAAGATACAACATTTTCTAAGATACAACAGCTTATTGCATATAACAGCTACAGCACACTCACAAACATTTACAGAGTGATACAGAATGAAGGAGATGAATCAAATAGTGACCAGAATTGGGTTGCACTTCTCACTGTAACATACCAGCACCTATGAAGCGGGAAGCTTAAAACTTCAAGATGACAGCTCTACAGCAGTCTCATCATCTCCAACCATTTCTGAAATTGCAACAACAAAAAATACCTTCTTACTCAATTTCTTTCTTCGGAAAACCTGCATGAGATCGTCATCTTTAACAATGTCGATGAAATCCCTCTTCTTAAAGTGCCACCAACGTAAACGTGCCTGCTGATTAGGGCCCCAAGGACATCTCTGATTTAGCCGCTCAAGAATCTGGTCAACAGTAACTGTCTTGGGATCTACCATTATTTCCATATGATCGTTCTGTATAGCAAATTCTTGGCCATCATCTAGTACTGCAGTGTAAGGATCCACTTGCAAAGCAATTAGATACATTTATGAATGGTCAATAGCTGCTAGTTTACAAGCATCCATACCACTGGGAGCACCACCATCTGGATCAACACCTTTGACACCTAACTGTGCTTCTGGTGCATCAACATCATCAACCATAACAAAGAGATCCAACTGACGAGTATCCTTATACTTCTCCCAAATCTGCAACAGCTGATGGGAGTGCTCAAGTTATTCGTACACCTGATTCATGTTCATCCACACAAACTTAGCCTTCTGTTTGGATCCCCAAGGAATCCTAGCGTGAAGAATGGCAACAAGCTGCGAAACAGACACAATCTCACTGCAATTCACATTCATTTGCACAGACTGCGAAGCCACACACCTCTCCAAGCCGTAATCTAATCTAGCAATGTACTGATGCACTCGGACATTTATTTTGTATGTGTTCTCTGAATCATCGCTGTCTCAAAAATATTGGGAAACAAAAGATACAAATTAGTTGCTTCTCTCTAATCATACCACAATTTGGGAAAACATAAGACAAAAAGTATGTTATCTGCTTTTGGATAAATTGGAGCCTTCAGATCTGAACATAATTTGAGATGACTTCCATAAGATAAAAAATCTGGGTTTGCATGTTGGTTGGTTTGATAGAGATTGAGGATTACTTGCATACAAAATAATACCACAATTTCGGAAAATATATGACAAAAATCAGTCAGTTTCTTCTCTACAATTGTTCAGATACTGACGGACAGTTACTCCTGCCGTTCCATAAAACATCTTAGTGCTATCGGGATGTAAGAGAGGGATCTGAAATATTCACCTCTGCTTTCTGGCGCTCAGAGTCACAGTAGAAGGCCCAATTCCGTTCAACTTTGGGATTTGGTCTTTTCCTCCAATCTGCTGGCGGCGCCGCGCCAGCGACGCCGGAGGGCTACCGCTCCGATTGCTCTTGGTCAGCGGCGCCACCGCCGGGCTGGCTCTTCGCTTGGTCGGCGGCGCCACCGCCGTCGGGCAAGCTTTCCGCTTCTCGCTGCTCCCCGCTGCTGGCTTGTTGCAAGATATCTGGCTGCTTTTCTGGCTTACAGCTCCAGCAATCGCCGCTCCTGGCGGCGATGGTGCCTCTCGTTTCCTCCTAGTAGACATGCGTCGCCGCCGGAATTCGACTACGACCTAGGGGGGTCTAGGGTTGGAAGGACAAGAAAGGGGATTTATTCGTACTGAGAGTTGCAGGTGGAGTTGACATACTGTCAACTAACGAGACAACATAATGGAGACACCTGACAAGCAGGACCCACTCGCTCGGCACATAACAGAGAAATACTGACATGCGGGACCGCAATGGGCCCAAAACGGGAGAAGTCACGGCAATATTTGATTTGCCCTCATTTCGTCCAGAATGGGCCCTCTGAATAATTACCTACCCAACTTTTCAAATCGCGTCTATTACAAGCAATAAAGACACCTGTGAACCTGTGCCAAAGAACTCGGTGACCGCAAACAAAATATCCCGCCTCATGCTTCGCCTGCGAATCGATCGATGGCATGCAAGCGTGCGTGTGCCGCATGCTTAGCCGAGCCGAGTACATCCGCCTTTTCATTCTTTTGGAGGAGTTTTGCAGTTTGCATGGGAAGATCCATGGCCGGTACGGTCTGCATAGCAAAGTACGATGGTTGGTACAGGTACTCATGAAAAAGGAATCAAACCTTTGGGTAGACGTATGCTAGACTACGGCTAGTCATCCTTGCATTGCAAGCACACATCTTGCATGCTTCAAAAGAGACCCTGTTTATAACGTCATGGAAGACAAACCAGCGCTTTGTATACCAAAAAAAGCTGAGAGAGGAGAACCATCTAGTATCTAAACTAGGAGTAGTAGTCGTATGAAATAATTTAGAGGAATGGGAAAAAATGGAGTACAAGGCGAAATGGAATACACATTTTGGTAAAACTGTGATTAACATGTTTTTTAAGGGAAAAAGGGCACAGCATGTGCCTCTTGGAATTTGAAACCTCGTGTGTGGCTTTGGGACGAGTATGGTCGAACGCAGCCCCGGGACTATTAAACCTACTTACTAACTTGTAAATACATGTGGACCTAACCTTCCTAGCCACGCTTGTCGGTGGCATATACATGTACAGTTATCGTTAATGACCGAAACTTCATGGTTAAACGGAGAGAGGCACCACGAAAAATGGAGGGGTCAACGTCCAACTGATCACTGATCAGTACATGCATTAATGCATATGTCCGGTCCTATTGTTGATTTTTGTCTGCAATACGGTGGTATGAGACGACATTTACTCCCTCCGTTTTAAAATATAAGATGTTTTAATTTTGTGAAGCAAATATATTTAGATATATTTTAGTGTATAGGTTCATTCAAATATACACACTAAAACGTGTCTAGATACATTCGCTTCATAAACTTAAAACATCTTATATTTTAAAGCGGAGGGAATACATTCCATCGTCTTATAAGCGACACATTACAAGAGTTGGAACAGGAGTTCATTGCGGTCCCGATCTCGCAGATTACGCAACCAGTGAACGTATAATGCGAATTGGAGCAAGAGTTCTTGGTGATTTGATTAGGATCGAATCAGTTTAAGAAGCTAAGCCGCCTGCGTCTTCTTCCCTGGTCCGGACGCGGACGAGACTGGCCGGTGCCGTAGGGGGCGAGCTAGCCTGCCGCGCCGACCATGGCTCTGCCGCCCCTTCGCTGATCCCAAGACGAACCGATGGAGCGAGCTAGGGAGGAAGAAGAGGAAGCGGAGGAGGAGACGTGCGAGGTGTCCTTTGCAAGATTGTCTTCCTTGATGTTGCTAATCTGTCCTCCAGTGTTTCACAAAGAAAAAATCTATCCTCCACACTACATGAATAAAGTTATACGCCGACAGCCAATACCTTAGGCGCTGGACTCGGACGCGACCAAAACAGGGCCATCGGGGCCGCCGGACGCCCACGGAAATCCTTTCAAGATATGGTGAAGTGAAAACAGAGAATACTCCGTCTAAAGTTATGAACTAGTAGGACAAGTGAATAACTGAATGAAGTGAAAGCTATGGATAATAATAATACACACGTTTGAGCATGAATCATGAATCATGAAAGAATGGTCCAGCAGTCCAGCACGCTATCTGGTGAAACCACTGGAAATAATAGTCATGCTCTGAAAAGCTGCCCCCCTGGCCATTATTCCCCTTGGTTTTTCACACGTGCATAAACAATATTCATCGATCGATCATACATGCTCCATGCAATCCGTTCAATTATCCAGGTGACGCTGATAACTAACATGTTTTCTTTATCATAATATAGGTCTCTATAACAAGAAATGAAACACACCAGAAAATTTGCGCAAGACAGTCACTAGTAGAAAACGGGCCTTAGGCCTGGACCCTTTAGTCCCGGCCTCCATCTGGGCCGGGACTAAAGGCCCGGCCACGTCGCCCCAAATTCGCCAGCCGCCCGGGAGGCTTTGGTCCCGGCCCGTTACGAGCCTTTAGTCCCGGTTTGAGACACAAACCGGAACTAAAGGGCTATGCGCTGGGCGGCCCGCATGTGCGCCCCCTTTAGTCCCGGTTTGTGTCTCAAACCGGGACTAAAGTACTCTGCCTATATATATGGCCCCTGCAGCCCCTCTCTCCCCTCTTGCATTTTTTTGGATGAAAGTGTGTGAGTGTGTGCTAGCTCTCCTTTTTGCTTGGATGCACTAGAGGTGTTTGTTGAAATGTTTGTTAGAGCGATGCCGCTTCAGTTCACCGAACACAACTACGATATGAGGTGCCTGAGCCACGCTTAAGCCTCTTCCTCTTTATTTCCACTTATTCTAAAAGGTTAGCAACTATATTTCCTCGTTTAGACCGTGCGGTACTAATTTTTAGGATCGTGATTGTGTTTGATATACTGTTGCATGACGCAGATGAGCCATCCATGGATGTACGGTGATCGACGCACCGCCGCTTACAGAGAAGGCGTGCATTCTTTTCGAGATGCGGCCGATGCGAACAAGCATGGTGGTGGCTATATGTTTTGTCCATGTGTTGAATGTCGGAATGAGAAGGACTACACTTCCTCAAGAGTCATTCAGAGCCACCTGCTTCGGTCCGGTTTTATGTCGGGCTATAATGTTTGGACCAAGCACGGAGAAAGAGGGGTTATGATGGAAGACGACGATGAAGAAGAAGAGAACGATGATGACAACTACCGATCTATGTTCCCTGAGTATGCTGATACCGCAATGGAAGAAAATGAAGAAGAAGATCAGGGTGCAGAACGGGAACCAGATGAGCCCGCTGATGATCTTGGCCGGGTCATTTCTGAAGCACGGCGAGGCTGCGACACAGAAAAGGAGAGGTTGCAGTTCGAGCAGATGTTACAGGACCACAACAAATTGTTGTACCCAACTTGTGAAGATGGCCAGAAGAAGCTGGGTAGCACACTGGAATTGCTGAAGTGGAAGGCAGAGACCGGTGTGACTGACTCGTCATTCGAAAAGTTGCTGGTACTGATGAAGAAGATGCTTCCAAGAAAGAACGAATTGCCCGCCAGCACGTACGAAGCAAAGAAGCTTGTCTGCCCTCTAGGATTAGACGTGCAGAAGATACATGCATGCCCTAATGACTGCATCCTCTACCGCGGTGAGAAGTATGAGAATATGGATAAATGCCCGGTATGCACTGCATTGCGGTATAAGATCAGAAAAGATGACCCTGGTGAGATTGAGGGCGAGCCACCCAGGAAGAGGGTTCCTGCCAAGGTGATGTGGTATGCTCCTATAATACCACGGTTGAAACGTCTGTTCAGAAATAAAGATCATGCGAAGTTGTTGCGATGGCACATGGAAGATCGTATGAAAGACGATAAGTTGAGGCACCCCGCCGATGGTCGGCAGTGGAGAAAAATCGAGAGAGAGTTCCCGAGATTTGCAGGTGACGCAAGGAACTTATGGTTTGGTCTGAGTACAGATGGCATGAATCCTTTTGGGGAGCAGAGTTGCAGTCACAGCACCTGGCCCGTTACTCTATGTATCTACAACCTTCCTCCTTGGTTGTGCATGAAGCGGAAGTTCATTATGATGCCAGTGCGTATCCAAGGTCCAAAGCAACCCGGCAACGACATTGATGTGTACCTAAGGCCATTAGTTGATGAACTTTTACAGCTGTGGGCCGAACCAGGTGTACATGTGTGGGACGAGCACAAACAAGAGGAATTTGACCTTCGAGCGTTGCTTTTCGTAACCATCAATGATTGGCCTGCTCTTAGTAACATTTCAGGACAGTCAAACAAGGGATACAATGCATGCACGCACTGTTTAGATCAGACAGAAAGTATATATCTGGACAAGTGTAGGAAGAATGTGTACCCGTACAATCGTCGTTTTCTTCCGCCCAAGCATTCCTTAAAGAAAAAAGGCAAGCATTTCAATGGCAAGGCAGAACCCCGGGGGAAGCCTGTCATCCGTACTGGTGCTGAAGTATTTGATATGGTCAAAGATTTAAAAGTAATCTTTGGAAAGGGTCCTGGCAGCCAACCTGTTCCTAACGGCCCTGATAAGCGCGTACCCATGTGGAAGAAGAAATCTATATTTTGGGAGCTACCCTATTGGGAAGTCCATGAGGTCCGCTCCGCAATCGACGTGATGCACCTGACGAAGAATCTCTGCGTGAATATTCTAGGCTTCTTGGGCTTGTATGGGTAGTCAAAAGATACACCGGAAGCACGGGAGGACCAGGAACGTCATAAAGGAAGAGATGGCATGCATCCAGGGCAGTTTCAAGGGCGTGCCAGCTACGCTCTTACTAAGGAAGAGAAGGAAATCTTCTTTGAAGTCCTTTTCAGTATCAAGGTCCCGACTGGCTTCTCGTCGAATATAAAGGGAATCGTAAATATGAAAGACAAAAAATTCCAAAACCTAAAGTCTCATGACTGCCACGTGCTTATGACGCAATTGCTTCCGGTTGCATTGAGGGGAATTCTACCGGAAAATGTTTGCCTGGCAATTGTGAAGGTATGTGCATTCCTCAATGCAATTTCTCAGAAGGTAATCGATCGAGAAAGTCTATCAGGGTTACAGATTGATGTGGTCCAATGTCTGGTCAGCTTTGAGTTGTTGTTCCCGCCATCCTTCTTCAATATAATGACACACCTCCTAGTTCACCTAGTCGAAGAGATTAGAATTCTCGGTCCTGTATTTCTACACAATATGTTCCCCTTCGAGAGGTTCATGGGAGTCTTAAAGAAATATGTTCGTAACCGTGCTAGGCCAGAAGGAAGCATCTCCAAGGGCTATGGAACAGAGGAGGTCATTGAGTTTTGTGTGGACTTTCTTCCTGACCTTAAGCCGATTGGTGTTCCTGAATCTCGGTATGAGGGTAGGCTGACAGGAAAAGGCACACTAGGAAGGAAAGCAAAAGTATGTATGGACGGGCATTCTTTCGCTCAAGCACACTACACAGTTCTACACAATTCCACCGTGGTGGCTCCGTATATCGTGAGACACAAGAATATTCTACGCTCCGAAAACCCGGGGAAGACTGACTCTTGGATTAAAGGGGAACACGAGAAGACTTTCGGTAGTTGGTTGCAGACACATCTCATGAATGATGACACCGTTGGAGATCAGCTGTACTGTTTGGCCAGGCCACCATCTTCTACGATATGTACTTTCCAAGGGTACGAGATAAATGGGAATACATTTTACACGGTTGCCCAAGATAAAAAGAGCACCAACCAAAACAGTGGTGTCCGCTTTGATGCAACAGACGAGAATGGGCACTGTTTGGAAACATATTACGGGTACATAGAGGAGATATGGGAACTTGACTATGGACCTACTTTTAAGATCCCTTTGTTTCGGTGCAAATGGGTGAAGCTGACAGGAGGCGGGGTAGTTGTAGACCAAAAGTACGGTATGACAACAGTGGATCTCAACAATCTTGCGTACATGGATGAACCATTCGTCCTAGCCAACGATGTCGCTCAGGTTTTCTATGTGAAGGACATGTCTACAAAAACGAGAAAAAGAAATCAGCAAAAGAAGACATCGTCCGATGAGCCAAAGCGCCACATAGTTCTTTCAGGGAAAAGAAACATCGTGGGAGTAGATGACAAGACAGACATGTCAGTAGATTATAATAAGTTTCATGAAATTCCGCCCTTCAAAGTGAAAACTGACCCAAGCATCCTACTGAATGATAAAGATTCTCCATGGCTACGACCCAGAAGAAAACAGAAATAATAGATAGGAATGTTGGTGCAATAATGTAATAATGTATTAAACCTTTTATGTAATGCATGATGAAGATTCTCCATGGCTACGACAGACACGGTTACACCGCTCTTTAGAAAAAAAGCCTTCGTAAACAAATTTTGTAGAAGAAAAAAACCTCCTGAGTGTTTCATCATAAAATTAGATGAAACAGCAAAGATTGAATTTTGGTTCATCTTGACCAGTGGGTAAATTGCCAAAGAAACAAACAGAGCTATCACAAGCACGACGAATAGAACATTTCATACCGAACGCCACAACACTGGATCCTAGACTTCTAGATTTAACTCAGGCCGCCACCGCATAAAACTCACGCATAGTTCAAACTAAACTAAACTAGACTTCTAGATTTAACTCAGGCCGCGACCGATGGATCTCGTCCTGCGCAACAACAAATCCCTTGTATGGATCGGTCAAATTCTCAAACATACAAAAAGAATATTAATAAACATAGTTTTTAATTGAAAATGGCAAAATAGTTAATAGTTTGGATAGTTAAAATAATTAATTTTTAAAATAGAAAATAGTTTTGAATTATTTATTCAATTTCAAACACTTTTCATTTTCATAGTTTTGTCAAATTCTCAAATATACAAAAAGAATATTAATAAACATAATTTTTAATTGAAAATGGCAAAATAGTTAATAGTTTGGATAGTTAAAATAATTAATTTTTAAAATAGAAAATAGTTTTGAATTATTTATTCAATTTCAAACACTTTTCATTTTCATAGTTTTTTCAAATTCTAAACTATACAGAAGTTATTCAATTCAAATTTCAAATAAAATAGTTTTGAAATGAAATCTGAAAAAAATCATAACTGGCGCGCATTTATTTCACCTTTAGTCCCGGCTGGAGTAACCAGCCGGGACTAAAGGGGGGGGCTCGGGCGCGAACTGGAACCGCCCCCAAAACCCTTTAGTCCCGGCTGGGGGCTTAAACCGGGACTAAAGGCCCCCCTTTAGTCCCGGTTTAAGCCCCCAGCCGGGACTAAAGGGCTGGGGTATATAAGCCCGCCCCTTCCTCCTCTCTTCTTCCTCCCGGACTTAGCCATTTGCAGGAGTCGACGACACGCGCGAGGAAGCTCTGCCGCCGATCGTTGCGGCTGCGCGAAAACTCGCCGGCGCCACCGAGCCCCGCCGCGCCGCCCGCCACCAAGCCCCGCCGCCCGCCGCCCTCCCACGCGCGCCGCCCGCCGCCCTCCCGCGCGCGCCGCCCGACGCGCCACCGCCTGCCCTCACGCGCGCGCCGCCCGCCGCCCTCCCGCGCGCGCCGCCCGACGCGCCACCGAGCCGCCGCGAGCCCCGCGCCACCCCGACCACCTCTCGGTGAGCCCCGCGCCACCCCGACCACCTCTCGGTGAGCCCGCCGGCCAAATAGAATAGAAATAGCAAATAGAAATAGAGTTAAATATAAATAGAGTTAATTAGAAATAGAATTAAATAGAAATAGCAAATAGAAATAGAGTTAAATAGAAATAGAGTTAAATAGAATAGAAATAGCAAATAGAAATAGAGTTAAATAGAAATAGAGTTAAATAGAATAGAAATAGCAAATAGAAATAGAGTTAAATAGAAATAGAGTTAAATAGAAATAGCAAATAGAAATAGAGTTAAATAGAAATAGCAAATAGAGGTATAGTTAGAATAGAATTATTTAGATACATATAGTTAGAATAGAATTATTTAGATAGATATAGTTAGAATAGAATTATTTAGATAGATATAGTTAGAATAGAATTATTTAGATAGATATAGTTAGAATAGAATTATTTAGATAGATATAGTTAGAATAGAATTATTTAGATAGATATAGTTAGAATAGAATTATTTAGATACATATAGTTAGAATAGAATTATTTAGATAGATATAGTTAGAATAGAATTATTTAGATACATATAGTTAGAATAGAATTATTTAGATAGATATAGTTAGAATAGAATTATTTAGATACATATAGTTAGAATAGAATTATTTAGATAGATATAGTTAGAATAGAATTATTTAGATACATATAGTTAGAATAGAATTATTTAGATAGATATAGTTAGAATAGAATTATTTAGATACATATAGTTAGAATAGAATTATTTAGATAGATATAGTTAGAATAGAATTATTTTGCATCATATATAGTTTGTTAGTTTATTAGTTAATTAATCAAATGTTCGTTTTTTGCAGAACTATGGATCCACATAGCAGGAACCTCGAAGAGGAAGAACTTATCGAAGATATAATCTTAGACGCCCCCGACGTTGAACCTGCAGAATCTCCGTCGTCATATCTAAACCCCTCCGGAGATGGAATGGAGGTTGATCGACACGAAGATGAAGCCGATGGGGCCGGAGATAGCTCCAATGATGGAGAAGGTGATAGCTCCACTGATGGAGAAGCCGGTGGAGAAGCCGGTGGAGAAATAATAAAGTCCGGCGAGGTATACATATGAAGTTCGACAATCACTTGTAATATGTGAATAATATTGGAGATAGCTCTATATTGTGTACATATACATTCATTTGACGAATGTTTCTCCCTCTTAGGCCTCCACATCGAGCAAAGCTACGAAACGAGGCCCGACTAAAAAGTTGGACGCACGGACGCATTACACCTTTGAGGTGATATTGCCTACGGGCGAACCAAAGCTTCCTAAGAATGCTGCTGACACATTCAAGAAGCAATGCGGAGTTCTCGTTAGGGATCACGTCCCGATCAGCGTTCGGGAGTGGAACAAGCGCAAAGGGGCAGCCGATAGTGACTATGTCGCCGAAAGGTACAAAGATAATCTTTGGAATGATATCATGTCACATTTCAACCTGCCAGAATGTGAGAATGAAGACGCCGCAAAAAAACTGAGGGCCAAAGTCAAGCAGTGGACTCTAAAGAAGATGGCCGAACTGTTCCGTAGCTGGAAGAAGAAGCTATGGAAAGACTATCTGAAGACAAAGAAAGTGCCAGTATTCGAGGGGTATCTAGCCAAGCAGGCGAATCACTGGAAGGCATTTCAGGAGTACAAGCAGTCAGAAGATGCCAAGGCATTATCAGAAAAGAACAAGAAAAATGCCGACAAGAAGAAATATCACCACACGCTGGGGCCAGGGGGCTATGAGACTGCCATCCCAAAGTGGGATAAGAAAGAGCAAGATCTGCTAGCTAAAGGCATCGTACCTGAACCCATCCGTGATGAGTGGGAAATGAGAGCAAGGAATTGATTCCTTGCGCATGGTGGTTCGTACGACGAAGAAACAGGGGACCTCATCTGCAGTGGCGGTCTTAGGATACCCAGGGAGAATTGGAAAAAGATAGTGAAAGAAATTAAAGAGGGAAAAAGACAGTTCACTGCAGATAGAGAGAAAGATTTGCTCACACTGGTCCTCGGCAATGACAAACATGGAGGACGAACGCGAGGCTTCGGTCCTTCTTACCCGTGGTGGCTTGGGTTTGCCAGAGACCAAGACACTTACAGAAGCCGGGCGAGAGCAAAGAAGCGACAGCAGGATGAGGAGAATGACAAGTTCAACCAGTTGCTTGCCAGGCTTAACGAGCAACAGAAGCAGATCGACGAGCTTAGAGGAGTAGCGCGCCAGGAAGATCCTGGACTCGATATTATCGGCGCCCCATCTAAGCGGAAAAGCAGCGTGGCTGAATCTGAGGCCCCGCCCGACGATGCACGAAGAATGATAGAGGGCGGTCCCGGCTACCCCGTGGATGGAATCAAGGAGTCAACATCATGTGAACTCCATCAGAAATTCAAGAACATATCCATGAAGGTGGCCGTCGGACAAGCTTTACCTTCTGGCCCTGATGCACGCTGGCATGGCCGTGAGATTCCAGCTGGCTTTGCTAAAGTCGGGGTGGATGAAATCATGGCGGGGTTTCATGATATGGAGCTCGACATGGCTGGACCCGAAGATGAGAGGACACTCGGAGAAGTACTGGGTGGAGTCATCCTATGGGACAAGAACTACATCAAGCTTCCAGGCTCGGCCCCAAGGACAACACCGCCTCCGAGTCGTCGCAGGTCACCTACACCTCCATCACCTCCAAGCCCTCCACATGACGACGGCCACCACAACACGAGTCCATCTCGATCACCGCCGCCGGACTTGGGTCGGCCGTCTCCGCCGCCACCCGCTAAGGATACTAAGCGGAAGCGTGCCAGCAAGAACGCTCCGTCCATGAGTTCTAAGCGACGGAGCTCCCCAAAGCGCAAACTGTCGCCCCTCCCAAAGGTACCTCATGCTAATCTTCCTATCAGACCTTATGATCGTACCGACGAGGAAAACGCCAGGATAGCAAAGGAACATTATGATGCGCAGATGAAAAAGAAGGAACCCGAGCCCCGCCCGGAATACACCGAGAAGAAAATAGCATATGCAAAATACTTCACGACCCTTCCATCACAGTATGAGTTACACCATAAGCCTGACGACTATACACGTACATTGCAGAAGGAAGGGAAAAAGAGCAGGTCACGTGCAAGTGCAAGTGCAAGTGGGAGCAAATCAAGTTCAACTACAAGCAAAATAAGATCAGACGTTCCTCAGCTTGGACAACAGGCCAAACAGTCGATCCCACCCCTCAGGGTGTTACCCGAGAATGTTCCCTCTCTGGTGCAGGGGCAAGATTTGGGATTAGCAAAGAAGTGGGCGGATGAATGGGGTATCCCGGTTGAAGTCATTCTGGCTTCCCAAGACGACGTGGTACCCAAGGCTGTGGTAGCCCCTAAGCCACAGTTTGTCATGGGAGCGCCTTTGGTCAGCAAAGATAAGTTTGATGATCTCCCAACAAATATGCGTTACTTGCATACATGGTACTTAAGTGAATCAAATAAAGGGAGAACGATGATCGTGGCGCTTGTCCCACGGGAGTACTACGGCCGTCCCGAAGACATCCATATCGACTTTGATGAACTCTTCCAGATGTACAATGCTGACGCCCTCGACAAATCGCTTATGAGTTGCTATTGTCTGTAAGTTTTTCAATTCGTTGTCTACATATAACTTGTTCAGTTATTTCAATTCATTGTCTACATATAACTTGTTCAGTTATTTCAATTCATTTTCTACATATAACTTGTTCCGTTCTGACTTGTACTCTATTATGCAGAATGAAGATTCTGGAATGTAAAAGTAGGAACATCCACAATATTGGGTTTATTGACCCAGATAAAATACATATAGCGACGCTAACTGATAACCCCAAGGAGACGGAGGAAAACCTTCTAAGGTTTCTAACAGAACAAAATTTCTGTGACCACATATTGTTTCCATACAACTTCAGGTGAGGGTCTTACTGTGTTGTGTCCATTCACTTATGAGTGTAATTGATAAGTTACTGACACATATATATATATACATGTGGAGCTACCACTGGATTCTGTTGGACATTCAAATTGATAAGGGAAGAGTTGATGCCTTCGACCCATTATCGAGACCCTTGGAACAGTTCCAAAGCCTGCAGGACATGCTCCAAGGGTAATTTCAATCATTCTTGTGCTCTATCGGTCTCTTTCGATGATTTTCTGATATATCAATTAATGAAAAACTTAGCAAATCATTTTCCTTGTCGGGCAGGGTTTGGAAGCGGTTCAAGTGCGTGACTCCCGGTATCCGGCATGAGAAGCTGACCTTTAGAGCGGCTCAGGTAAGTAGTAGTATGATATACTTCTATTTTCAATACATTTGTAATGCTAGATTATTATTTTGATTATATATATTCTATTCTCGTAAAGTGCGACCAGCAGCCACGGGGGACGCATCTATGTGGATACTATGTTTGCGAGACCATTCGCACGTTTACCTCTGAGCACAAGGATTACAGATACGATGTAAGCAATAAACATTCACACCTCTATTTTTACTCGTCATTCTTTGTTATCATGATTGATATTCATATTCATCTCCTCTTCTTATATAGTACACGGCCATGCGGGAGAAGTACCTACCAGAGCAACGCGCGATTGCTGTTGCAGAGGAGCTAGCGGCCTTTCTGAGGATAGAAGCTATAGACGACAAAGGACGATTTAGTGTAGCTAGGGGCCATTACTGATGTTGGTCCATGTAATCGAATAGACGGGCTCTTGTCCCGATAATTCTGATCTCCATATAATTGTATATATATGCTCGCTTGTAAGATAAGTTAATCTTATATATATGCATAAACTAATTCCCGAACACCAAGGCACCAAACGGGGCATCACGTTAATCCCCCACGTAAAACCCTAAAACCCCTAAACCCTAAAACCCTAAAGCAAAAAACAAAAATCTGCAGATGCCCTTTAGTCCCGGTCTGTGTTACAAACCGGGACTAAAGGTCCTGGCCCTGATTCGCTCCGAGGTGCCCACGTGGACACCCTCCAGTCCCGGCTGGTAAGCGGGCCGGGACTAAAGGTTCAGGCTTTAGTCCCGCGGCTGGGGTCCCGGTTTACAAACCGGGACTAAAGCCCCTTACGGGCCGGGACTGGAGGCCCCGTCCCCACTAGTGAGTATCAAATTTTCAATCGACAAAGAAACAAACTTGGAAGTCCTCGTGCCTCGCGTGTAAACGTAGATACATTTTTTTCAATAAAGAGTATACATTAATATTAAGAAGATACCAGTTACATCCAACCTCTGCAACAACGCAGTGCCCTAGTGACCAACCATACGAATGCACGCAACTAAAAAGGAAGAAAAATTACAAAAAAAAGTCCCGCTTTAGCGATTAATTCCTTAGAGCAACGGCACTAACACCGCCAAGACAGCACCCGAATTCCACCTTACCTTGCTCACTTTTCCTAAACAAGCGACGGCGCAGCTAAAAGCCGAGACAACACCTTTATGTGCGGCCGAGAGGGCTCAAAAAAAGGAGGCTGATATAGCTCTGGCAAAACTTAGGCGTGATGAAGAGACCAAATGGGCCCAACGCGCTAAAGTTAAGCATATTCAAGAGGGTGAAAATAATACGAAATATTTCCACCTGATTGCTAATGGCAAGCATAGGAAGAAAAGGATCTTCCAGCTTGAACAAGATGAGGGAACCATTGTGGGTCAGCAAAACCTAAAAGTTTTCATAACTGAGTATTACAAGAAATTATTTGGCGCTCCGGTTGCCAATTTCTTCAATATGAGAGAAGAAGTCACTCATGATATACCTCAGTTATCTCAAGAGGAAAATAGCATTCTTACATCCCCTTTTACGGAGGAGGAGGTTTTCGAGGCTATCTCCAAAATGGAACATAATAAAGCTCCAGGACCAGATGGGTTTCCTGCTGAGTTCTATCAAAAGTTTTGGCATGTCATTAAGTTAGATATGATGGCAATGTTTAATCAACTGCAAGATGGAGACATACCATTGTATAAACTTAACTTTGGCCTTATTACCCTTCTTCCGAAGAAGGAGGATGCTAGTAGAATTGAACAATATCGCCCAATATGTCTACTAAATGTTAGTTTTAATTTTTTTTACTAAGGTGGGTACCAACCGTGGAACAGTTATTGCACATAAAGTGGTGCGTCCAACCCAGTCTGCTTTTATTCCAGGCAGAAACATCCTAGAAGGGGTTGTTATTCTGCATGAGACCATTCACGAACTTCACATGAAGAAAATGGATGGTGTTCTTTTCAAAAAAGGCATATGATAAGGTTAAGTGGTCTTTCCTTCAACAAGCCTTGAGAATGAAAGGTTTTCCACCAAAGTGGTGTGATTGGATTGCTCGCTTTATTCAAGGGGGCAGCGTTGGAATCAAGGTAAATGATGACATCGGTCATTATTTCCAAACTTTGAAAGGTCTTAGACAAGGTGACCCATTCTCCCCTATCCTGTTTAATATAGTCGCAGATATGCTTGCAATCCTTATTGCAAGAGCAAAAGAGGATGGACAAATTGGTAGCCTAGTACCACACCTCGTGGATGGTGGGATTTCTATTCTACAGTATGCGGACGATACTATCCTGTTTATGGAACACGATTTAGCGATAAGCCGTAAACATGAAGTTGATCCTTTCTTTTTTTGAGCAACTATCTGGTTTAAAAATAAACTTCTATAAAAGTGAACTATTTTGTTTTGGAAAGGCTAAGGAGGATGAGGAGAACTATAGACACATCTTTGGATGCGAAATTGGTTCTCTCCCCTTCAAATATTTGGGAATTCCTATCCACTATAGGAGATTACTAAATAAGGAATGGAAACCAATGGAAGATCGCTTTGAGCGAAAGTTGTCTTCGTGGTTAGGCAAGCTGCTGTCATATGGTGACCGCCTTGTTCTAATTAATTCTGTCCGGTCAAGCCTTCCAATGTTCCTTTTATCATTCTTTGAGATACCCAAAGGGGTAAGGAAAAGACTTGATTTTTATAGGTCTAGATTCTTTTGGCAAAGCGATGGCCAAAAAAAGAAATACAGACTTACTAAATGGAATATCGTTTGTAGACCTAAAGACCAAGGGGGTCTTGGGATTGAGGTACTAGATATTAAAAATAAATGTTTACTTAGCAAATGGCTATTTAAACTTCTATCTGAGGAAGGCATGTGGCAGGAATTGCTTTCCAATAAGTACCTTGGGAGTAAAACTCTATCACAAGTTCAGGCTAAACCCACTGATTCACCTTTTTGGAAAGGAATAATGAGGGTCAAAGATGATTTCTTCCAGCGAGGTTCTTTTGTTGTACGAGACGACATGAAAACTAGATTCTGGGAGGATACCTGGCTTGGCGATGCACCTCTAGCTTCCCAATATCCCAATCTTTACACTATCGCAAGAAGTAAAAATGTGTTAGTGGCTGATGTTTTATCTCACGCGCCGTTAAATATAAGATTTAATAGGATGCTCATAGGAGATAGATGGGATTCTTGGGTTAGTCTTTTGAGGAGATTGATGGTTGTAAACTTGAGTGATGAACCAGATAGTTTTAAATGGGGCCTTACAACCACTGGTATTTTTTCTGTTAAATCTATGTATGCTGATTATATGAATGGGCATACGGCTTTCCTTAAAAAATACCTATGGAAGATTAAAGTACAACTTAAGATTCGGATTTTCATATGGTTTCTTTATAAGAAGGTGATTTTAACCAAGGATAACCTTGCAAGAAGAAATTGGAAGGGATGTACCAAGTGCGCCTTTTGTGGTCTAAAGGAAACAATTGATCATTTGTTTATATCTTGTCATTTCTCTCGTCTTGTTTGGCGGGTAGTACATTTCACCTTTAGTATACCTCCACCCAGTAATATAACTAATCTCTTTGGTAATTGGTTAAATGGGATTGATAAGAAAACAAAAGAACGAATTCATGTTGGGGTTTGTGCTTTGGTTTGGACAATTTGGAATTGTCGTAATGAGGTAGTATTTAACAGGTGTGCTAATCCTAATTTTCTGCAGGTTATTCACAGGGCAGCTTCGCTGATCCATCTTTGGTCAATCGTATGATGGCGGTTGTTCGGGCTATATTCAACCAGGGTGGCTGGTTGCACTCTAGACGCATTGAGGATGCCCCATAGACACTTTTAGCTTGTTCTTTCTTTCGTTGGCTGATCTTTGCAGCAACTTTGATCGATTTATGATTGTACTTCTGTGATACTATGACAACTGCTTTAATAAATAAGGCCGTGTGCATCACTTTGATGCAGAGGCTGGGGCTATGCTCCCATTTCTTAAAAAAAAAGCTATGACTATGATATGATATGATCTGTTGCAGAGAAGTCCAAACGGCCTTTTGGCCAAATATCCCGGCTAGCGTTGCATGGAAAGGACAGCAAGTGTGACAAAACTAGAACAAAGTTTTTTTTTGCACGAATCTACAACCTATACATCCATCATATAATCTGCTTTGCTAGCCTGCACATACTACATGTCCAACGCACAATGCATGATGATTATGTTACGGCAGACATGTGTTCGTTTTATGATTGGAGACTAAGTTTGCGCCGAGCTCTTATGCTAGGAAATAATCATCTAGCAAAAAAAAAGGGATATAATCTCGCCATTGTCCTGTTTCGCTGAATAAGATTTTTATTTTAAAAACAAGGCAAAAGACTTGTTATCTTCAGTGATTAAGACGTCGAAAGCAGGGGCCGCAAAAGTCACCGTGGTGACCAGGACGTTTCGACGTCGTGAAGCCGCGCCATCAAGAAGCAGTTCCTAGACGCCACACCGATCAAGTGTGTGGGCCTGGACTGCAAGTTCACCGACCCTCGTGAGGGTAGACAAAATCAGCGTGCCGCCGTCCTTCAACTCTCGCTGGCGTCCGAGAATTTGGTGTTCCAAATATGTTGGGCTAATGAAGTGTCACAGCTGCTCAAGAAATTCTTGCAGGACAACACCATCCGATTTTGCAGGGCGGCTATCCACAACGATGTGCACATGCTGAGATACTACGGAATTGATATCTTTACACACGCACATGCTGCTTCTAATGTTCAACTCTCAAATTCTAAGATTTAAAACAGATAGCACTTGTACTGAACTTTTATACTTGTATGTAAATTGTTGATTATTTCAATTATTCATTTAACCTGTTTAACACCATAACTATTGTCGTGGGAATTTGGAGATAGTAGCCATGGGGAGGCTTATCGGAGGGGCTCGACGTTGGTGACGATGGGTCCGGCTCGGGATTGTGCCAACAGAGACACCTCGGTTTACCCAGGTTCAGGGCCCTCCCGGCTGGAGGTAAACCCCTACTTCCTGCCTGCTTCGTATTGATTGGATAGTAGCGATTACAGTGCTCCTCGAGCTGTTCGGCTAGAGGAGGAAGAAGAAGATCGGATCCCCTATGCTAAGGGTCCAGGCCCCCTTATATAGACGGGGGCCTGGTTACAGGTTTCGGTTAACGCTTCGGCCGGCTGCCGGCTCCTTGGCGGCGGCGTCTTTGGCCTCATCCCCCCTGGCCGTTCTCTGGCAAAGGCACTTTATAAAGTGCCTTTTCCCCAGGCCGGCATCTGGAGAGCATATCCCCTCTCCTTCGCCTAGGATCCCGCCGTGGGGAGGAGTCTTCGTCTCCTCATTGGTCGGTCGTGGTCGTGGCGTTCATCACACCTGTCCTGCGCCTCTGTCGCTCTTGTCGGGGCCATCCGGCTTTTGGCCAGACAACCGTTGAGGGGTTTCGTCTCCTTCGCCCGGCTCCAGCCCTCCTCGGTGGAGTCGTCAGCCGGCCGCTGGCGCAGCCGGCCCTTCCGGCTGGAGCCGGTCTTCTTGCGCTGAGGCCGTGGGATTCCCCGGGACGCCAGCCGGCATACTGCCTGGCCCGTAGTACGCCCCCTAAGTCATCCCCACGACACTAGCCCCCGAAACTGGCGAAGTCTCATGGGCTAGCATGGGGCTTCGGCGGGTTCTTCTTTTCGCCAAAGTTTTGCTCGTCTTCATCGAAGTCCCAGGGCCTCTGGTTTGACTTGGTCGATCTAGTCATTGAGGTTGGGCCTTGCGGAGTTTTCCCAGCCGTCTCGGGACGAACCGGCTCCGGTGGTGACCCAGCTGGCGACCGCGAACCAACGCGCTACCTCTTGGGAAATTGTGCTGCCTCGGGGGCTGAACCGAGGCTCCACTTGTCCGCCCGTTATCGCGTCATGTCCAATCGACCCCGGCCCACGATCCTTTGCGGCTACCATGGCGGTTGCCCGATCTTTGCGCGATCATGAGTCGTGACGGGAGGAGTTAGTTGCCGTCCCATCGTGGCTGAAATAAGCGGCTGACCCGTCCCCTTACTTTTAAACCAGGGACCATTCCGGAAACAGAGCATCGGTTGCCCGCTTCTCTTCTTCCTTCCGCGTTCGCTCCACTTAGAATCCTCGGCTCCCGAGCTTCGCCCTCAAGGGATTAGGGTTCCTCGCTTGTTCCGCCGCCATTCCGCTCATCCAGATCCGCACCCGGATGGCTCCCAAAACTTCCCGGCAAAAGGGGAAGGGCTCGGCGGCGAGTAAGGGCGCCGCTCCACCTACCTTGCCGAAGGGATCCTGGGAAGGCTCTTGGGTGAAAGACAAAGAGATCGAGCTGCTGCGCAGGGGCCGAGTGCTACCTTCCGCGGATCTCGTGAGCTGCCGCTCCGCCGGCGACGAACTGGTCCCTGCTCCCGCGCCTGGGGAGATGGTGGTCTTCTATGACCATTTCCCCCGGGGTTTCGCGCTGCCCGTGAGCAGCTTCATGCACCAATTCCTGGACTACTTCCACTTGCAACCGCATCACATCGTAGCGAATGCGATGATGGTGTTGTCCGCGTTCGCAACCCTTTGCGAGGCGTACTTGGGCATCTGGCCCAACATCGAGCTGTTCCGCCGGCTGATCTTCTTCAAGACCCAGACGGCAGACACCGTTCCGGTGATATGCGGCACGGCCTCCTTCTACGCCCGCAAGTCTGCAAGCTTCCCCGGCATAAAGGGGAAAGAGTCCTGCAAGAAGTGGCAGCGCTCCTTCTTCTATGTGAAGAACTTGAAGGGAGGTGAGGACCATGTCAACTTGCCGCCCTTTGAGGCAGGCGGGCCTGAGCGGGAGAACTGGAGCGCCGCTCCTCCTCGCCCGTCGCCGGACATGGAGAAGATCCTTCAGCGGGTTGCCACGCTGCAAACGGAGGGCGGCCTGGAGCCGACTGACCTTCTCCTCGCCTTCCTGGTCGCCCGCGTGTCTCCGCTTCAACGCCGCCTGCACAAGATGTGATTCCTGGGATCTGCTAGAGATCCTACTCGCCATTCTTCCAAGGCACTGTCAGCACTGGAGGTGGCTCGGAAGGCGAACCGCATCGCCGACGTGAAGCTTCAAGCCTCGTGGACGTGGGGGCTAGAACCTCACGACCGGGACAACCCAATTGCTGAGGTGAGCTCGTCGGTCCTAGCTTTAAGCCTCCTCCTCCTTTGCAACTCTGGTCTACTGACCCCGGGTTGCTTGGTTTGGGCAGAACTTGTTCGCTCTGCAGGCGGCAGAGAATTTGACTCAGCGCCAAGCCGGCTTTGCCGCTGACAGAGCCGAATCGGATGATAAAGTTGTCTGGGACGAAGCCGAGGAGGTGGAGGATGCCAGTTCTCAAGCCGCCGTTGAGAGCTCCGGCACCACCCAAGGTGATGAAGGAAACGACGAGCTCGAAGACTCGGGTGAACTCCTCGACCACACCGGTAAGTTCCCCAGCCCCTCTCTCCTAAGGGATTGGTCCGATGATGACGATGGCGACGCAGGGTCGGCTACCACCCTCGGGGGCGTAGCTCTCCACGTAGCCGCCGCAGCCGCTGCTGGGGCCCAGGCTCCCCCGATCGTGGATCTGCCGAAGTCTCCCGGGCGACGCTCTGCCGCTCCGGAGCCGGCAGACCTTGAAGAGGCTGGAGGTGATCTGGTCGGCATCAAGAGGAAGGCCCAGCCGGCCTTCTCCGAGCCGGCTGACAAACGCAAGAAAACGGAGCCGGCAGCGCGGGACCTGCACCGTCCCCAGATGAAGAAGGTGGCCAAGCGGCGGGCTATTGCCATAGCCGGGTGAGCTCCCGCTTCCTCGCTTCTCATCCTCATTTTTCCGTCGCGGTCCCGATTGACTTGGTCGTGGGATGTTTTCTTCGCAGGTCGCCTCTTTCTGTCGATCCGGCTACCCGACCTCCTCCTGCCGTTGCTTCCAAGGAGATCGTGACCCCGGCTCCCGAGCCTTCCTGCCGCAAGAGGACGTGCGGGGAAGAAATGGGTCGCGCTGAGGACGTTCGTCGCTCCCCGCGGTTGAAGCTTGTGGCGGGCGACACTGGGGCAGAGGATTCTGCGCGTCCGGAGGTGCCCGTGGACGCTGTTCCCCACCTAGTCGCCTCGCCTGAGGCTGGCCCCACGCCCGCCGATGAAGCTGCTCCAGCTGGGGCTGATCTGTCCCCGCCTCCTGCTGCCGACGACGCCGCGGCGGGGAATGCCGCCGCCATCTGCATCTCCCCCGACTCACCCAGCCGGGGAAGCACGGGCGAGGCTGCGGCGGGGGAAACGGAAGGGGCCTCGGTACCGGCTGCCGAGGCTCTTTCCAATCTTGAGCTTGTACCGAGCATGCAAGCTATGGTGCCTGCGGCCGGGTCGAGGGTTGGCGCGATTGCTGATCCCCCGCTCCTTGAGCCGGCCTTCGGCTCTGGCGGGGCTTCGCCAGGGCTCCTCGCCACTCGGGTGGCAAGGAGCGAACGTGGTGACGGCTCGCCAGCCCCTGAGGTGGTGACCAAAAGCGCTTCTAGTGGGAAAGCTCTTGTCGCTGCGGCTGAGTCCAGCATAGGCAGTCTGAGCTCCGCCAGTCGCCTTCAGCAGGAGTGGGCGGACACCGCCTCGAGTGCAGGCGTCGGAGAGAAGCTCAAGGTGCAGGGCAGCAAGCCAACTCTGGCGGAGTTGGATAAGCAGTTTACAGCTGCCAGGGGATCGCTTCAGAACGCCGGCTTCCAACTCCTCGACGCTATACAGGCAACCAACGTGAGCGCTGCGCCTTTTAGCCCCTGGTTCCTCTTGCTATACCTGCCAGCCCCCGAGTTTCGAGGTAGCTGTAGGGACAGCTGGCTTGAAAGTGGATTTTGCTAAGAGTCGTCGCCTTTCCGTTTTTCGCATGAACTGAACGCGCTTCGCGCCAGTGTCTTTCAGAAGCTGCTGGCGAAGTATCGTGCCGGCAAGGCTCAGTACCAGGACTTGAAGAAAGAACTGGAGAAATTATCAGGTGTGCTCGGGACCTCCTATTCCGAAAACATTGCTGCTGTCCTTCCTGCTCTTACTCCTCCACTTTTAGATTCTGCCTCGCTCATAGCCTCGCTCGAGTCCCAGTTGGCCGACTCGGTGTCGGCCGCCGCTGTTGAGTCGCTCAAGCGAAAGCATGCCGAGGAGCTTCAGGGTCTGCAAGCCCAGGCCGCCCGGGCTCAGGAGCTGGAAGCTGACCTGGCGAAGGCTCGGGAGGCGGAGTCGTCACTGCAGCTGGAGTTTGATCGTCGGCTGGCTGAAGAGAAGAAAATCCTCTCCGCGGAGTTTGACAGCAAGGTGAAAGAGCTTCACGCCACTTGGGGGAGCGAGGTCGAGAACCGCGACGCCCAGATCGCCGAGCTGCAGACTCTCCGGGGGCTCGACAGTGAGCATTTTGACAAGGAGATCGGCGTTTGGCGCGCCCACGACCGCAAGGTTCAATCCGGCCTGCTGGGACTGGAGGAAGCTCTTCGTGGTATGCTTTCTGTCCTCCTTCTCGGCTTTTGCCCTTTCCTGCCGTCCTCTCACCCTCTGACTGCCCTTGCAGGAGCCTTCCCTGACTCCGACGAGTCTGCCGCGGCGGCGCTGAAGGATTTTAGGTCAGAACAGGGGATCGCCCCTCGTAGTGACCCTAAGGCCGAGCTTTCCTCAGGGGAATTGGTTGCGTTGGCCAAAGGCCGGATCCACCCGGCTGCCAAGCTGGGCAAGGATCTGCGCGAAGCCCTCGTTTCCGTCTTTGAAGCCTTGTGGCCGGGGAGGGCGGCGCCTGGCGGGATCCGGGCGCTCCTCCAGTGGGTCCTTCTCGCGTCCAACCGGCTTGAGGTCTGGAAGGAGTCCGCGGCTCGGGCCGGTGCTCAGCAGGCTCTGGAGTTCGTGCTCTCCTGGTATCCAGGCGTCAACCTGGACCAGCTGGAGAACCTTCGTGAAGGCGGACTGGCAGGCCTCGACGAAACTAAGCTTCGCCAGCGCGCCTGCGCCATTGCTGAGTGTGCCGAGACCGAGGCGCTTTTCGATGCTGGGGATAGTGACGAATCCTTGGATGGCGTGGACTTCGAGGAGCCCGATTCGGCGGAAAGACCTCAGAAGGCCCCCGTGGATCCCGTTGGTCACTCCATTCCGCCGTCCCCCAGCGGCGATGACTTTGTCCTGGCGTCTCGAGCTGGCGACATTTCTTCACTGGAGCCGGCTAGCTCGCCAAGCGCCCCCTGAGCGTGTCAGGGTCTTCTTATTTGTTTTTACGTACACTGAACTCGTGTCATGCCTAGCAACATTTCGTTCATATGTACCAGTGACGCTTCACCCTAAATTTCTTACGCATTGATCTCCAGTTGTTTGTGAACCGAACTTGACCTGACCCCTTTCAGCTTTTTCCTTTATCCCCCCATCCTTCGGCCCTTCTACCCCTAGCCGGTAGCCTGGTGCCGGCTGGTCTCCCTTGGACCGACAGCCGAATGCCGGTCTAGGGTGGGAGCGCGCCGCGGGATGGGGAGTAGTACTTCGGCGTATAGGGGATCTGGCTTGGTCCAGCTTACGCATAACTTTTAACCAATGCGCATGGGTTAGGGGTGAGCGCTTGTTCTGTCCTCTTAGCGATTTTCCAGTGTGAATGACCTGCCGGCTCCATCGCCCTCGACTTAGGCTGGAGGTTAAGCTCGGGGTCTGGTTCGCACACGGTACTCGTTCGTCTGACAAGGGACTCGATTCGTCGGGTCGCGGGCGTTTCCTCTAAGCGATTTTCCTAGGTGGGTGACCTGCCGGCTCCACCCCACGCGGTGCAGGGCGGAGGTTAGGCTCGGGGTCCGGTCCGCACACAGTACTCATCCGGCTGACGGGAGGATAGTTTCGTTAGGTTGGGGCTGCCGGCTCCCGACTGGAGGCGGCTTCCAGCCCCCGTGAATAACGCTTAGAAAGGTAAAAAGGTACTTCGGAGCACTTTTTCCAGGGATCAGCCGTATGCCGCCCAACTTTCTTTTATTCAACGATACTTGTTCGAAATACAAGATTTTTGCCTTGGCTTAGCCGAAGGTCTTAAGCGGTTTTGGACTTGTCTCAGGCGAAGCTGTGAAACGCTTCCCCCTACCTCGAGGAGGGGCCAGCCCCCGAGACAAGAGCCTCTGACTTCTTGCCCGCTTCGGGCGGGACTTCCTTGGACACGCTCGCCGGCTTAAGGAGTGGAGCCGGCAGTCCCGTCGCTAGCCTGCCCGGCTGGACTGCCGCCACCCTTTGTAGCAACTGTCGCTTCTCTTCAGCAATGACCAAGGCCTCCGCCAGTTTGGAGCTGGCTCTTGCGCACTCTATCGATTTCTTGTAGCACCCAGTGACGGTGATCACCCCGCGAGGGCCTGGGAGCTTCATCTTCAAGTAAGCGTAGTGTGGGACTGCCATGAATTTGGCCAAGGCTGGCCGACCAAGCAGCGCGTGGTAGGGGCTGTTGAGGTCTACCACCTCGAACCAGACCGGCTCGCGACGATGATTGTCCTTCTCGCCAAATAGCACCTCCAACTCAATCCTTCCCATCGGCGTACACGAGTGCCCGGGCACGATCCCATGGAAGGTGAGCTTGGTTGGCTTCAGCTGGATCTCTGGGATTCCGAGCTTTTCCATCGAAGTGCGATAGAGAAGGTTGATGCTGCTTCCTCCATCAATGAGTACACGCGAGAACCGGCAGGTGCGCGTCTCAGAGAACACGATTGGGTTCAAGACTAGCGCGTAGCCCCCGGGCCTCGGCATGAGCGGCGGGTGGTCTTCACGCCCCCAGGTGATCAACGCATCAGACCAATGCATGTACTGAGGCCCAACTTGCATGATGGCATTCACTTCGACACCAAACCACGGTTCATCCTTTGGCTCCTCTTCCTGGGAAGTGAATACATGGTATTGCTCCACATTCACTTCCTCGGGGTAGTCCCCTGCTGCTTTGGCCGGCTGCCGATTCTTGTTTCCATGTGCTTCAGCCGGCGGGCCCGGCGGTGGCCCGGGCAGTTGGTGATTTCCCTGCTCCAGATCCCTGGTGAAGCTGCATTGGCGAGTGGTGTGCGCTGCCGGCTTGCCTGAAACACTATGGAATTTGCAGGGTTGGTCTAGCATCACCTCGATGGTGTACTTGTCCTTGCCGAATTTATCCCCTTTGCGCTTCTGGCTTCCACCCGTAGCCCCCGGGCTTCCTTGAACAGCGGCCACTTGCTGGGAGCCGTACTTGTTGTCACGGCGCTCGTCTTTCCTCTTGCCATGTCGATCACGGTTGTGATGTCCTCCTGAGCCGGCTGCCGGCTGAGGTTGGTTTCCGGCTGGCGCTGGCTCAACACATTGCACTCTTGCTGCAGAATCGGCGGAAGCGTACTTGTCTGCTATTGCCATGAAGTCCGCCATCGACTTTGGCTCGGCTCTGTGGAGCTTGTGCTTCAGCAGAGTCCCTTCTCTGCATCCGTCCGTGAAGTAGCCAATTGCTTGCTCCTCGCCCACTCCTTCGCACGAGTTGCGCAGCTCGGGCCATCTCGTGAGGTAGTCACGGTCTGGCTCGTCGGGGCCTTGCTTGCAGAGGGCCAGCTGTCGTGGGCGAGGTGGTCGCTTGTAAGTTCCCGTGAAGTTCTTGATGAATGCCTCTTGGAAGTCATGCCAGGAGTTGATCTGTAGAGTCGGCAGGCTATTGAGCCACGTCCGAGCAGATCCCGTCAGCATGAGCGGTGCGTAGCGCACCGCTGTCCTCTTGTTGCCGCCCGCAATGTCGACGGCGGTGACGTAGTCTGACAGCCAGTCCTCCGGCTTCACTGCCCCAGTGTATTTGGGCATGTCTCGCGGGAGCGCGAACTTGGCTGGGAAAGGTTCGTTGCGGATGCGAGGGCCGAAACAGACCGGTCCTGCTGAGGACTCCTCCTCGTCGAACTTGGAATCTGCCAGCAGGTTGAGCCGATGGCGCGCGTCGTCCTTCGGCGGATCAACGCGTTCTCCGATCCTCTGGCTCACATGCGAGCGAGCCGGATGATGTCCCTGAGTGCCCTGGCCAGCTCCCTGAGCCGGCTGGGCTGGCGCCACAGACTTGCCGCGCGCCGGGTCCACCACGTCCACCCGAGGAGGGTGACGCGGCTTGCTGGTGACCGCGGCGGGATCTCGAGGTTGCCGGCTGTGGTGGCCGGAGTGTTGGGTGCGGTGGTTTCCACCGCCTTTGCCTGGAGCTCGATTGCTCCGGCTGTGCTCCGCCGGGCCGTGGTTTGGCGATGAGGCTTCTCCATGCGACTTGTTCTGGCCGGCCACGACGATACGGTTCTCGCCTCGAGTGCCGCTTGCCTCTCCGCGTGGTTCCATCGCCTGCTGCTGCAGATCGGCGGCGTCCAGGAGTTCCTGGATCCGGGCTTGCTTCTCCCGCAAGTCCTCGCCTTGTAGTCCATCCAGCTCGGAGGTGATGTAGCGCGCGGCGCGGAGGTTCTTCGTAGGCGTGCTGTAGGTGGGCTTGTTGATGATCGGAGGCAGTTTTGCCGAGGGCGCCGCCTGGTTCAGCTCCGCGCCCAGCTCGCGGCCTCGCTGACGAACTTGTCCCGCCCGGCTTGGGCCATCTCCGGCTGGGGTGAAGCCGTGGGCGACGTTGTACTCGTTGATCGTGGAGAGGACACGCCGGCGGGTGTCGTCGACGTCGACCGCTTCCTTGAGGAGGTTGAGGCGCGTCCGCTCCAGATCCTCGGAGGCCTTGACCGGATCCGCAGAAATGTCGAGCGGAGCGCGCAGGTCCGTGATGGCTGCGTCCAGCACGTCCCGCTCTGGAGGTGGAAGATCTTGTTCCGGTGGAGGTGGGCGTTCGAGCGGCGGGCGCGCGGAGCGCGGTAGGTCGTCGCCACCGTCCTCCTCCAGGGCTCGCACCTCGACCATGTTGCAAAAGTCGCTGCTTTCGCCGTCGTCGGAGTCTGTGTCACAGAGTGGGTCAAACACATCGGTTACCTCTTCCGGGAAGGGCTTGGCGACGTAGAAGCGGTGGCTGCCGACGTCGAGGAAGGAGCCGCCGTTGCCGAGGCCGTTCTTGAAGTGGGCCAAGTTGTCGTCGACGCAGTCGAAGGTGCCGAATCTCCAGACGAGGCCGGAGGCGACCTTCTCGGCGGAGGGTCCCGGCCGGAACTTGACTCCGCTCGCCACCGCGCTTTGCCCCACGGTGGGCGCCAACTGTCGTGGGAATTTAGAGACAGTAGCCATGGGGAGGCTTATCGGAGGGGCTCGACGTTGATGACGATGGGTCCGGCTCGGGATTGTGCCAACAGAGACACCTCGGTTTACCCAGGTTCAGGGCCCTCCCGGCTGGAGGTAAACCCCTACTTCCTGCCTGCTTCGTATTGATTGGATAGTAGCGATTACAGTGCTCCTCGAGCTGTTCGGCTAGAGGAGGAAGAAGAAGATCGGATCCCCTATGCTAAGGGTCCAGGCCCCCTTATATAGACGGGGGCCTGGTTACAGGTTTCGGTTAACGCTTCGGCCGGCTGCCGGCTCCTTGGCGGCGGCGTCTTTGGCCTCATCCCCCCTGGCCGTTCTCTGGCAAAGGCACTTTATAAAGTGCCTTTTCCCCAGGCCGGCATCTAGAGAGCATATCCCCTCTCCTTCGCCTAGGATCCCGCCGTGGGGAGGAGTCTTCGTCTCCTCATTGGTCGGTCGTGGTCGTGGCGTTCGTCACACCTGTCCTGCGCCTCTGTCGCTCTTGTCGGGGCCATCCGGCTTTTGGCCAGACAACCGTTGAGGGGTTTCGTCTCCTTCGCCCGGCTCCAGCCCTCCTCGGTGGAGTCGTCAGCCGGCCGCTGGCGCAGCCGGCCCTTCCGGCTGGAGCCGGTCTTCTTGCGCTGAGGCCGTGGGATTCCCCGGGACGCCAGCCGGCATACTGCCTGGCCCGTAGTACGCCCCCTAAGTCATCCCCACGACAACTATGTTGATCAATGTTCATTATCATTTCGTTTCTAACACCATTCTAACATCTGCCATTGTAAAATATACTTTTGCCACATGCTAAATTTATACAACATCCGATAGGCGATAGCAAAAAAAATTACTTTTGGGATTGTTCCTCTACATTGTCAAATCGAATTATCATAATGTGAGAATATAATGGAAAAAGGCGCAAGCCTTTCAGAATTCATTTACGGAACATAAACTACAGTGTATATTTATGCGCAAATATGTGTTCTTTGTTGTACATTATGATAACTTTAATATTGTGGCGTAGATCTCTAAATTAAGAGCATGGTTTAACCAATATCTTCACGGAGTACTCTAGTGTATTCAGGCTCTTAAATAATGGAAGATTTTACGGTGCATCGGACTATACAATTAGGCGTGTAGTATACGGCCTGATCGAACGGTGTAAACTAATTGTCCTCTTATGTGTTCAATTCTCTACCGGACCCCTCTTTTTTCTCGTATTCTCCGGGTGCTTCTGCTTCTTCTTCCCCAGATTCTCTTTTCCTCTAGGTGAGAGGCTGAGACACAAAACCAAGCTTCAGCGATGGTGCCAACTGCTCGATGCCGGTCGCCAACAGGGCAGCGCCATGGAGGAGCGCAGAGGACGAGCCGCTGCTCACGTCCAGGTCTGTGGGATCTGGGAAGTATACCCTCCCGTGGCCTCTCAATGATATCTAGACGGCGTCAAGACTCACGGTAGGATTGCAAACGGTGACTGAATTGTTCTGAAATCCTGCTGTATTCACAACATCTCTCCTTGAACCAAAGTCTATCTGTCCTCTGCAGGCAGCATTACTAGTGTCCCCAAAACAAAGTACAGAAGTCTGAACAAGACGAAGCTAGCTCGACTCATTGTTGATTTGAACGATTGGATCGATTGATATGCTTTGCAAAGCATCAGCGTTCTTGGCCGCATGTCTGCATATGCTGGCGCCGTGGTAAATTAACCACAGGCACCTACTAATATTGCGATTAGCACTCGTGTATAACGCGGACCTGACTATGGAATTTCATGAGTGAACTACCAAAAATACCCCTGAAGCCTATATATACTACATCAAATGTGTGGTAGTAAAACGGATCTGGACCGTCTGATTTGGTGACATAGACGGCCCATATTGATTTGATGTACCGTAAAAGGGCTCTAAATAATATGTCGCCTCATTGTGACTCAGAAGATATCACATCTAGGATTAGAACCCTGGCGGCGCAACATAGAGCTGCTGCTGGAGATCAAAAGGGCGAGTATGGCAAGCTGGGGTGTCCGTGGCCTCGGCAGCGCAACACCGAGCTGCTGGAAATCAAGAGGACGAGCACGGCAAGCTAGGGTGTCCACGGCGTCGGCGGCGCAACACAAGTGGTGTAGAGCTGTTGTTGCAGATCAAGACGACAAGCATGGCAAGCCGATGTGTTCACGGTGTCAGCACAGAGATGCTCCTGGAAATGGGGGATCTTGCAATGAGAGGATCAGAGGACGGGGAAGGACGGAAGCCATGCGTCAGGAGCTCGCGGCAAAACAACGAGACAATGGAGGACTTCGCGTCCAGGTCCAAGGATGGAAATAGGTAGGGTATAAGTAGGACACAGTAATACCATATCTATACTTGTATAGTTCATGGATATAAAGTTCTACCATACTCATACTTACGGGTATAAAACTTTACCCGCATCCATACCCCACGGGTACCTATACCCGTCGAATACCCATACCTGTTGGGTACCCGATAGATAGATAAAATATTACACCTATTATTCATAATTTTACATTAATCGATATAAAGCCACCTTGACTAAGCAGGAGGGGTTACATTGCGATCAAGAACCGCTTCAGGACCAGATCCTCTCTGCGATCTGGGTGTCTCGGCTTGGTTCTTTCCTTCCTTCCCTGCCATCTGGGCCCATTCTTTACTAAGTAAACTGGTCTCATCGCACATCTAGAGCGTAGGTCGTAGTCTCCTTGGTGTCCTCACTAGTAGAAAAAAGGGCTTCCATTCACCCTAATTAGTCCCCAAACTGTTCGACCCGCGGCTAAAGGGGGCATTAGTCCCGGTTCATTCGAAAATGTGGGCCAGGGAACATTAGTGCTGGTTCAAAGGTGCCCTTTAGTCCCGGTTTTTGTTAACAACCGGGACTAAAGGGCACCCTTTAGTCCCGGTTCGTGCCACGAGCCAGGACCAAAGGCCCATTCAAACGAACCGCCCTCTTCCCGCGCCAGTTACACGATGCTTCGGAATCAATCGTATTAACGAGCGTCGCTTCGTATCGTCGCGCTCAGGAACCGCCGGCGGTGCTTTGGAAATCGATCGTCTTCACACCGCCGGCGTCTTCTCATCTCCCTCTCTCTACTATATATAGTCACTAGTATTTTCATCTTAAGCACACACATTCTCATCCTAATCTTTCTTCCCCAAAACACATCTCTCCCACGCACATCACCACCGCTGGCGCCCTCTCTCTCCCTCTCAATGGCGGAGCAATTTCTACCTCGATCTCGGCTCTACTACGTCGTCATTGAAGAGATGAACTTCACCATCACGAAGACTCTCCGTGCATCAAGGGTGGAGAAGTGGATCCGCGCCATCAAGCGACGGTTCCTCGACGCCGCACCGATCAAGTGTGTGGGCTTGGACTGTGAGTTCACCACTCACGAGGTCCCTCAGCGTGCCGCCGTCCTTCAACTCTCGGTGGCGTCCGAGATATTGATCTTCCAGATATGTAAGGCCAATCGCGTGCCGCAACTGCTCAAGGAATTCTTGAAGGACACCACCATCAAATTCTATGGTGCGGCTATCGCCAATGATCTGCGCATGTTGAGGACATACAGAATTGTTATTCCGTCTGCGTACGATCTTCAAAAGATTGTCCCAAACCCCACCAACAAACTAACGCCGAGTCTCTATAATTTGGCAAATGCTACTATTGGGACACATCTTGAGAACAAGAAGAGGGACAAGAAGAAGTACAAGAAGAAGGGAGAAGAAGAAGAAGATGAAGATGAACTAACATTTGGTTGGGAAAAGGTTCCATTGAGCTTCAACCAATTGTTATATGCCGCTTTAGACGCTCGCCTAGGCTGTGAGATTGCTAGGAGCTACTGAAAGCTAAAAGGCTAAAATAGCCATGTTGATCGTCTTAACCTTAATGTTTATTAGGTGGATGATCGTAGATGTGGTTGTGTGAGTCTTATTGTTATTCTATTGGATGAGTATAATGTTTGGAAAAATGTACTCCCTTTGTTTCGGTTAACAAAGTCTATTAATTTTCGAATTTGTGATTTTTCAAGTATTTTGGCTTTTTTGAATATTTTAATTATTAAAAATTAATAATTAAATTATGCATAAAGATTATTTGAAATTCATTGGTGCTTATTATACTTAATCATTGTTGCTTATTTTGTGAATTTATTTGGAATTTAAAAAAGTAATATTATATACTTCCTCCGTTCACTAATATAAGATGTTTTAGCTTTTTATAGATTCACCTAGTTTGGTATGTATCTAGTCTATTTTTAGTGTGTAGATTCATTTATTGTAGAGTGTACCTAGTTCTTTTTAAAACTATGCAAAACGTCTTATATTCATGGACGGAGGAAGTATTATCAAAGTGTATAGGTTAATAGAATTGGTAGTATACCACTATCAAGAAGTCGCGAGCGCAGTCTTTGAAGCTAGTAGGGAAGGAATGGAGAAGTTAAGCGTGCTAAGGGTGGAGCAGTGTGAGGATGGGTGACCGACCGGGAAGTGAGGACCACAAGTACTTGTAATTTGATATGAGATATGAAGTGAGAGCCATAAGTATCTAATTTGATATGAGAATAGAGATGATTAGATAATAGAGAAATAAAGAAAATACAGAAATTCCAAAACAAAAAATACAAATTTTATTCCGAATGGACCTTTAGTCCCGGTCCGTGTTACGAACCGGGACCAAAGGTCCTCCAACCGCAGCACATGCCCCGGGCCACGTGGAGGCCCATTGGTCCCGGTTCGTAAGCAACCGGGACTAAAGGCTGGAGCCTTTAGTCCCGCTTTGTTAGTCCCGGTTGCTACAACCGGGACTAATGGGCTTTACAAATCGAGATTGAAGGCCTTTTTTCCACCAGTGCCTCTAGTGGATGGAAATCCTTATGGTGGTGAATATTCCGTCTAAAGTTGTGAACTTGGAGGACAAGTGAATAACTGAATGAACTGAAAGATGTCGATAATAATACCCACGTTTGATCCATGAATCATGAAAGAATGGTCCAGCAGTCCAGCTCGCTATCAGCTGAAACCACCGGAAATAATATGCATGCTCAGATCGAAAAGCTGCCCACCTGGCCATTATTTTCTCTCGGGTTTTCACTGGTAGAAAAAGGGGCTTTATTCTCGGTTGGTAAGGGGCTTTAGTCCCGGATGTCCAACCGGGACTAGCAAAGCGGGACTAAAGCCCCTCCTCTTTAGTCCCGGTTGCTCACAAACCGGGACTAAATGTCCTCCACGTGGTCGTATGCAGAAGGCTGAAGGACTCTTTAGTCCCGGTTGGTGGCCACCAACCGGGACTAAAGAGATCCGATATAATTTCTAGTAGAATTATTGAAAAAAATGCCCAATTTTTTTTCAGATTTTTTTAAATTTCCATATTTTTGAATATTTGAATTGTTTAACAATCTCCACTCTCCACTTAATCTCTAATCACCTCTATTCTCATGTCAAATTACATACTTATGGTCCTCACTTCCCGGTCGGTCACCCATCCTCACACTACTCCACCCTTAGCACGCTTAACTTCTCCATTCCTTCCCTACTACCTTCCAACACTGCGCTCGCGACTTCTTGATAATGCTATGCTATCAATTCTATTAACCCATACACTTTGGTAATATATGGTTTTAATTTTTTGAATTCTAAATAATTCACAAAATAAGCAACAATGATTAAGTAATAATAAGCATCAATGAATTCCAAATAATCTTTATGCATAATTTAATTATTAATTTTTTAACTCAAAATATTCAAAAAATAAAATAAAAAATAAAAAATTCCAAAATTCTAAAATTCTAAAATTAATAAAAAACTTCAAAATGACCAAAAAGTAGAAGAAACAACAAAAGAAATGAAAAAATCCAAAAAAAATCATTTTTTCTCTCATTATTTCTGACAAAATCTAAAATCTTCCTGCTTTCATATTTCCCTTTGGAATTTTGAGAAACAAGAAATTGTGCAAACGGCCGTAGGCAGTTGAAATCGGATGTAAAATTTTGTGTAGATAGTTTTTCATATATTATACGTTTTTTTTCGAGTCCGTATACAAAAGTTATAGCCGTTTTAATTTGGAACAACCTTTTATTGCAAAAAATATCAAAGTTCAAATTTTCAATTTTTCCATAAAAATTGGTTGCGTGAGGTACATGCATGTCAAAGGATTTTGAAATTTGAAGTTTTTATCATTTTTGTTTATTTGTTTTAGAGGAAAAATGGGCGTCGGACCTTTAGTCCCGGTTTGAGCCACCAACCGGGACTAAAGGTCAGGAGTCGCTGACCTTTAGTCCCGGTTGGTGGCTCAAACCGGGACTAAAGCCTCCATTTGAACCGGGACTAATGCTTCCTGGCCCACATTTTCATTTGAACCGGGACTAATGCTCATATTAGTCGCGGACCAAATTGTTTGGGGACTAAAGGGATCGAACGGAAGCCCTTTTTTCTACTAGTGTTTCACTCGTGCATGCATAAACAATATTCATTCATCGATCATACATGCCCCATGCAATCCATTCAATTATCGGGCTGATTACTAACATGTTTTCTTAATCATAAAATAGGTCTCTATAACCAGAAATGAAACACACCAGAAAACTTGCGCAAGACAGTATCAAATTTTCAATCAACAAAGAAACAAACCTGGAAGCCTTCTTGCCTCGCGTGTAAACGTAGACGCATAACAAAAAAACGAGGCCAGAGGGGGAAGTACCCCTCGACATTTTTATATATAGGAGAAACAGAAAACTCGGTTGATATTCGCTTCGCCCCTAGGGGATCGAACTCAGCCTGAAGTCGCTGACAACGCCCCTACCACTGAGCTATAGCTCAGTTCCTCGTAGTGATATGATATGATCCGTTGCAGAAAAGTCCAAACAGCCCTTGGCCAATCGCCCCGACCAGCGTTGCATGGAAGGGACAGCAAATGTGACAAAACTAGTACAAACTCTTTTGCACGAATCTACAACCTATCCATCCATCATATAATCTGCTGCGATCGTTCGGCTTAATGATGAGTTTCGCAGTTCGTTGCGTGATATGCTCGATCGATATAATACTCCAGCTCCTGTCCAAGATCACGTACCTTGCAGCCAAAGTATGCATGCAGATGTAGTAGCTAGGATAATCATCTCATCGATCCAAGCCTGCGCTTAGATCAATTTGGGCAAGGCCGTTGATCATGACCGCCGCCAACTACTTTGCTGAGCCTGCCCATACTATATGTCCAGCGCCCAATGCATGATGATTATGTTACGGCAGACGTGTGTTCGTTTTGAGATTGGAATATGATGCGGCAAGTTGGGGAATAATCATCTCGAAAAAAAGATGGGAACTAATCTCGTACGTCCTTGACCTATTTTGCTGAATAATATTTTTATTTTTGAAAAAAGGCAAAAGAATTCTCTCTTTTTTATTAAGACATCGAAAGCACGGACATCAAAAAGTCATCGTCACGGCCAAGACGTTTCGCTGGGAACACGCCGTGAAGCCACACAATCGAGTAGTAGCATCGGCGACGCCGTGCCGTGAGGGTCGCTACTTTGCTATAGCAGGATAGACGGGACACTTGAGCCACCATTATCTGTGGTGGAACCGGCACTGTGCTAGGGGGCTTGCCCCGACCCTGGGGCACGAGCTTAGCCCAATCGCATCCTCCGATGGCTGCAGACGGTGGAGGTGGGGGGGGGGGGGGGGGGGGGGGGGGCGCCGGGGGGGGGGGACGCTAGGGGTGGTGGCTAGGGTTCCCCCGAGAGAGTGACGCGAGGGTCAAGTATTCGAGGTTCTGATAAGAATATCGTGCACCGACGAACTCGGTCCATGTTGAGGTTGTATCGGCCAGTCAACTGAGATTAAGATATGTATGTACACCTCGCGCTACGTCCACACAAGTTAAAGTTATGGAAACAACAAATCAGACCTAGATTGTGTTTTCGCTTTAATTTGCGATTGGGCATGTAGTCGTCGAACTTTACAAAAATCTAAACTAATAATACGGCTTGAGGACGCGTTGGTCATAAAACCGTGGTAGGTCAAAAAACCGTTTTATCTGTCGGTCAATTTTCGTACGTCAAGAAAACCAATAACTAGCGATGACTAGCGATCGTGCGCTATGAAAACCAGCTACCGAGGATCGAATCGATGACAGAAAAAACAAAAAACCGGGGCCATCAAGCGATCCACGCCCAGGAAAACCGCAGAGAGGAAAACCAGCGATCGGCGCCCTCGTACACCCCGTTCCGCAAGCCATACCGCTCTTGATGTTAGCGAGGTGGTACTAAGTTTATTGTTTTTCATAACAACGGACATGCTGTTACCTCTAATGGGCCGTACTAAGCTGACTTGAGCCCGTGAGCTTTTTCCGACACCGGAGCCAGGAATTCACGAACATCACACGCGCTGTCGTTCCTCTTCTAGACGCACGACCGAAGAGGTATGTGCGGCGGCGAGATCCCAGCTAGCGAGCCAGTGTTCACCGTGCGCAGGCGTATGGCCAACCTTCACAGCCGCTTGGACGACTTCCTCAGGACGGCGTTGCCGCGTTGGGCAGGGAGAGCAGAAGCCGTTGTTATCCGCCCGCTGCTTTTCTGTCCATGGCGGGGCTGGATGCACGCCCCGAGTCGCTCCACGCCGCCGTCAGAGCACATAAAAGCTTCAGACAGTAGGTTCCTTGCGCGTCCTGCGTGAAGGCCATGTACATACAGCTGTAGAGGATCCTGACTCAGGACAACGAGCGAGTGCAGGAATCAACAGTATGGTGTTCTTCCTCCAAATTCTGAACCTGTCAAAGGTTGATGAAGGCTTCAGAGGAGCATAATAATTGTTTTTTACTATGCAAATTCAGGTTTTGGCTGAACAACATTGTTAGTAACGGTACTTAACGCAACTGGTGGTCCAGGTCGTGCGTAGGTAATATATTGGGGAATTGGATCTTTGGTATCTGGGTACTGCACTTTTGTAGGTCTGAAGCTTGTAATGTCCATTCTGAAATCATGGTAAAAACAAAGATGTAAAATAGAAATTTACAACAATTTCTGCAAAGATAATTCTGTTCAACAAACATACATACATCCGAAAAAGAGAAGCAAGATGACTTCCGAGGAGTACTTCTAAAGAGCTGCCACATTGAAAAACATCGGCGAAATATAGCATTCAGCAGGATGCATTATATGACTTGTTGATATAGCAGGTGCATTGTCATATTATTAGGTTAATATGCAACTGATGCCATATAGTCATGCCTCAGTACAAACAAACTTGATGTCTAATATACATTATTATAATAAATCTTAAAATTCTTTCAATATTATCGTACTAAACATGAAAAAATTGTTATTATCACGAATATGTGGAAGTTTTTTGATGAACTCCATTAGTTATTTGGAGGTTGTGTAATTGTTGCACATGCTGATCAACATAAGAGAGAAGAGTGGTTACTCACAGTGATTTGGTTGAAACTTCTACTCACTGATGTCCGAACCATTTCTCTCCAAACATCACTTCTGACTTGAGCATCAGTTGTCAGAACCTATAATAAGAAGTGGCTAATTGCCAATAACATATATAAGCAAGTCTGGGGACAATAAGTGACATGCTGAGAACATGTTTAACCAAATATCTTAGAATAAACGTCCAGGAAACTACAATAAGTGCAATCATCTCAAATGGTAAAAGACAGCAAAGGATTAAACAGAGGCATACTCTTCAAGTATTATAAGAAAATAACATCTGCAGCAGCAAAGGAATAATTGCTAAAAAATCGCTGGTCGCGATGGTTGTTTAATTCTGTTTCTACCATTGGCTTATTGGAGGACATTGCAATGTGTTTATGTGTGGACAAACCTCTAAATATGTGAGTATGTGACAATTGAAACCTGATAGTTTTTTCCTGACAACATGAACCTGATACAGGTAACTGAATTTCAGGGCAACGTACCTGATACAGGTTCTTTTGGTGGTGTTATGGCCAAAACGCAGAGGCAGGTGGTAGGCCCACGCAGAGGCAGGTGCTAGGCCCAAAACAGAGTCCCACACGATCTCAACTCTTGTCGATCTAATCTCTCCTCCTCCGACTCAAACTTTGCGATCGAGTAATCCGACTAGAACTTTGCAAGCAGGCCCCATGGAGACGCACATAAAAAGAGCCTCGACTACCTCATCGTGATCACCAATAGTCGCCGTTTGACAGAGCTCCCCACTTCGCCGGAAGTCCTCTGCTGTTTCGCCGGAACTCTGCTGCCGTTTCGCCGGAACTCCGCTGCCGTCTCGCCTCAAAAGAGATGAAGCTCCGCTCCCATCTCGTCTCAAAAGAGACGAGTAGCATCCAAGAACAGACTGAGGATCACCTGCCAGACATCAGCAGCCAATCCTCAGCCAAAACAGAGTCTTCCTCCAGCCCACCTGTCAACCTTGATCTGTCGCCCACCTTTGTCGTCAGCACCGCCACCACCATCACCAGCATCCAAGAACAACATGAGAACCAACTGTCAGACATCACCAGCGAATCGTCCTGCCCGCCAGTCAACGATGATCTGTTGCCTACCGTTGTCGCCGGCACCGCCACCACCAACACCGATTCAAGTACCATTGATAGCAACAGCGACTCGCCAGGACATCCGAACTCCCAATCCATACTGGTTCGTCTCGCATCGCATGCAATATCAACAATACAAGATACGGTAATCACTTCTCCTCATAAAGATACTATGAAATAGCACAACCACTTTTTATTCAGTCTTTTTTAATAATTGTTTGAACAATCTGAGTATTAATTTTTTTTTGTTATTGCAGAATATGGATCCCAATGTTGATTCAACCACTGATGAGGATTTTGATAACCGGCCTTTTAAAAAAACCAAACAAACTGAATCAATTGTTTTTGATAATCCTTTGCCATCACCTACCATCTCTACATTAGAAGCAGAAGATCAGATAAATGAGTTGGCGTCATCACCGGTTTCTGAAGTCCAGAATGAAGAAGCAGAGCCTAAATCTAAACATATAATCGAAAATTTCACATATGACTATCTCCCACAAGGTAAAATATTCAATAATTATTTTTACTTTTGCAAACTATGATATGTATCTGTTATTCACCCCATAATTGCTTTTTCAAACATTTTCTGCAGATTATAAATTGACCGAACAGGATGAACTGGCTCATTGTGTTATAGAATACTCTAATAAAGATGATATATTGGTGCACATAGATGATATATCTATCGAACAACGCTATTTGGTTTGCCTGCTAGATGAAAGAGCATGGCTAGATGATGAAGTAAGTATCCTTGCTAACAATGAAATAGTTTATGATTATTAATACCAATTCGTAATATACTTTTTAAATCTCTATATAGGTAATCAGCGCATATATAAGCTGTCTTAAGGAGCAAGCACATCTGCAGAATCAAAATGATAGTAAAGTATATTTTGAGAATCCATTTGTTACCAGGCTGTTAAAACGGGACGGTGAAAGTGGAATACGTGGACCTACTTCTATGACACAGATTGTCAACAACTATCTGAACCATGACATGGTTACATCAATACCCTAATCATCAAGTTATAGGTTTCTTATATTGTTTTCATAAGTATCTCTGTTTATAAGTAATTCATTGTATTTCTTACAGATTCACCTTCCAATAAATATCAAGGACTCACATTGGTATTTAGCTTCCATAAATTTTGAAAAGCAAGAGATACAAGTACTCGATTCGTTGTGTTGGAAGCACAATCGAGTCGACCTCAATATTACGGTTTGTTACTATATAATTTGTAATCATTCGTGTGTAATGTTTAAAACTGATCAAATGATTATTTGTATCATTTTTTTTATTTACCATTTTACAGCTGCAAGGACTACAATATCATTTGGACATTCTTAGAAGTGAAGGAATTTTGATCAATAATAAATGGAAAGACGTTGATCTTACTAAATGGAAGATTACGGAACAACTACAAAAGCCAATCCAGAAAGACAGGTATATATATCAAATATTTTTATAATAATAACCAAATATGAAATATTGTGACTAAGATTTTTTTAATTACACAGCTCATCTTGTGGTCTATTCATACTTAAATTCATGGAATATTGGACCGGACACACACTGTGCCATCCAGTTACACAGGTAAAAAAATATTATGCTTGCCAAACATATGTAGTTGGTGCCATTTTAATTGTTATTCTATACATAATATTTGTTTTTCATGCGCAGGAAATTATTACTTCTTTTAGATATAAGTTAGCTGCCATATTATTATGTTGGAAAACAAACACGGCGACACCAACTACAATGGTTAAAGAAAGAAATTACAGTGATGAAGATCCAGATGATGTTGTTATGTCGGACCATCCATTTGATCAAAATGAATCAAAAGACAATAACTCATTATCTGTTGAGAACAAATATCAATCGCTGATTTCTGTTCTTTCTAACCTGAGCGTACATGAGTTAGTAGGTGGACTTTGCAACTACATCAAATCAGTCAGTTATGGAAAAAGTTTAAAGTAAGCTATCTATTTGCAAAAATTTTTTTTTTGACAAATTGAATAAATTTTCAATCAACAAAAAATATCTTATTTTCCTCATGGTAATTATTTACAGGAAAGTCTGGGTACAAAGCTCTAATCCATATCCAATTAGCTTGACTCTCAAAAATCTGCAAGAAATGCTAAATGACGAGTTGCCTATGGACCGCAAATGTTTTAATTTGGTCATACGGAAGTTTATGTTTGACGACATCCAAACAGTGAAGAGAAAGAGAGGGGTGATATCCAAGCATTATCTTGACATGCAATTTTGGGTATGTTCTTATCATTTACTACATATTATTTTGTCTACATATATATACTAAACCTTTTTTATCTCCTTTCTAAACAATTATTTTCTAATATCCTAGATGATTACTGATTTTGGGAGACATCCAAATTTCCGAAAGAAGTTAGATGTGGAACAACTAGCATATTCTGTTCGTAGCTGGCCTGGTATCAAATATAATGTTTCATCATGCAAATCGGTAAGAAAACTTCCCTATACGTGTCCTCTAAATTATTTATTTTGATACTTCTAATATCAAGTGTATTTCAGATTCATATTCCAGTACAATCCAGCAGTGAATTTATTCTATTCATCTTGGACAAAGATACCAAAACTGTGAATATTTTGGACCCTAATCCTATGGAACCCATGTACCAACGGAACCCACTTGCAAAATATGTGCATAGACTTCTATGGATTGCTGAACACTTACCAAAAGCCATGTCAAAGGCATGTCCTGGTTCTATTTGGAATGAGAATATTTTCCTATGGCAACATAAAATCGTACAGGATATTTCGGGGTAACAAAAGGTAACATTTCTTAATAGATAAATACTATATGCTAAGTATTTGGTCTACTGGATATGTACGATTTAAATTTTTCATTGATCTATATTTTTCCTATCTTATACCAGGGAACTATCTGGTTACCTTGTTACACTATTCATGTCAACATGGGAAGACGAAAACGTGCATTTGCCATATATAAAGGTAAAAATTAAAACCATTTAAATTATTATCTTTCTTACACATGTGTTGCTTTTATTATTCACTTATAACATGATAAACGTGCAGGACGGATACGAACTAAGGAAACAAATTTTGGGACAACTGCTAACATTAAAGGAGAATGAATGTGAAGACAATATGCCTACCGGTGTACTGGATTTCATCAATTTTATCAGGAAAATCAAAGACATTTAAATGTAAAAACCTGAGGATCCAAAGTCAAACAAGATCTTCAAAGAAGCTACATTGCAAACTACATCTCCAGATGATGTCACTCAATTGTCACTACGCTCCTAGAGGCTTTCATACACTTGTAATATTGAGTTTGTCCAGCTTTTAGTAAAAACATAGATTTAGGCAGTAATGATGTACTGTTTCGTTTTTGAAACCTGGTACTTGCCTTGAAAGCAAGTTATTGTGGAACTATGTTATACTTCAATTTTCTTTAGTTCTATATATAGATATACGAGTTTGTAATATGATTCTATATCATTAAAATATTTTATGTGCTTACCACTGGTTGCATGATCGTGTATACACAATAAACTACTTTTATCTGTGAGGATGTGTATGTGTACACTTAGGCTAGAGGCTAGGTGTGACACTTATCTGGATGAGTGCGTTTCACATACTACTCCTATCTTCTGAATAGCATTCAAAGAGAACTTAACAACTCTAAATCATCAGTCTTAAAACTATCATGTTGCTTTTGGAGTGCCAGTAAGTAGCAGGAAGAACCAGTTTGCTCAACTCTCGTGGCTGATAAGAAAAAAGAGGCAGTGATAGGAAGATAGAATACCCGTTTAAATACCCAGCCATTATTCTGAGGTCTCCTTTTTAATTCCCGCTCACGCTTTATACGCAATGTACGGATTACTGATAGCTTGTTATCAGAGTACCGGGGATGGAGAACAGGTGGCCGATAATATGGCTGTTCAGTTGTGGTGTCATCTGAATTGGCATAATCATCATCACTTGACCCATATCTGATAGAGAATTGCTGGAACCCTGAGAATGTAGTCCCATCATCAACAAGCTGGGCCTCATGCTGAAGGAGAAAAGGGAAACAGTAGTAAATTAGGAGGCTGACAGGGATCAAACGAATCTGGAACCAGCAAAGGTAACAGACCATAGCATCAAACAAACTGGGTCATTCTAGACTGTAAACTGTAAGATTTGTTTGTAAGTACCTTATATTGCATCTGAATGCGCTGAAGGTTGACCTTGCATTCCATAAACTCCCGCTTTGTCTCTTGCCACTAAAGCATATATATTGTAGTTGGAAGTTAAATTTGGTGATGCTGAAGAACCACTGTAAGATCAGTTCATGTATGAAACTCCTTGGTTTCTCATGTCGTCCTCGTCACCAGCGTGACACCCGACAGGTCGCCGCCGAACTCTTCGAGCACTACCAGCAGGTTCCCGCTGGGCTTCAGCCAGGAGCGGGGCACGTGGTACCATCGCTGGGAGATGTCGCCGCAGTTGGTCTGGCACTTGGTCTCTCTGTAGGTGTCGGCGTAGCTGCATCCGCCGCAGCTGCCGGAGGCCTTGTACGACCAGTACCGGCCTGCGTTGTTCCCGTTCACCCAAATCTGGCCCTTCCCCATGCTTCCCATGTCCAGTGCCACCGGAGCGCTGCCGGCCGGCGCGGTGAAGTAGGCCTGTAGAGATCAGCGGCAAAAACAATTCAGAACTGTAAAATTCAGCAAAAATGGCAATGGAGCAGTTACAGTAGTAGCATTGGTGAATCGGCGCTGACCTTGTGCCAAGTCAGTGGCTGCGCGCCGCTGGCGCTGCTCCACTCGACGGACGAGCTCCCGGCGATGGAGTTCACGCCGAGCGACTCGCCTTTCAGGCCGATCTGCGAGGACAGGAAAATGGAGATCGGTACTGATTTTTGCTCCTATGTAGACAAGTTCAGTCTGAACAAATGTGGTGTACCTGGTATGTCCATTTCTGGGTGCTGAGATCCCTCTTCCCCTGGTTCAGCCCTGAGAGCGTCACCGGGCCGAGAATGCCAACGTTCCAGGTCTCGTAGTGGGTCCCCTGGTTCTGCGGCAGACACAAGGGATCGTAGAACATGTTAGACAACAAAATGGTCTGAAGTGAAACAAGTGTCAATCAATGCCCTAGAACTTACGGCGAGGCCGACTGCGGAGCTCAGGATGGAGATCTTGTTGCTGCCCTGCCACATCTTCATGCTCTTGCTGTACGTCAGCTTCGGGTTGTCGTAACCACCGTAGGCAACGCCTGCAACGCAGAGTTCATCAGCGACACATTCGGCCTCGATCTTATCGTCTATAACAGGATGCGGTGCTGGCAAGGATGATTCAGACAATACCGTAAGATTGCCTGTTGACGAACACCTGCACCGAGTGCCCGGCGGAGTTGATGGTGAGCTGCGGCCATTGGCCGGACTTCAAGAACTGCTCGCTCGAGTCAATGTTAACACTGCATCAACGTCAAGGTAACGAACATTCAGAGATCAGATAGTTTCAGAGAAAGATGGACAGTTCAAGAAGGGGTTAGTCAGTCGTCCGGTCACTCACTAGGTGGTGTACCACAGGTAGACGGACTTGTCCCAGGTCATGCTCAGCTGCTCCACCAGGCCGTCCTTGGTGAAGGCGCTCGAGTCCAGAGAGTTGGTGTCCTCGCTATACGACTGCCACGAGAAGCCCCCCGCCGGGTTCATCTTCGCCGGCGCCGACGGCTCCTTCACCTGCAGCACCACCGTCAGGATAACAAGTTCGTCAGGACATGCTGTCGTTCAGGCTTTGTACTGTCAGTTTCAGTGATTTTTGTCTCACCGTGGCGGTGTTGAAGACGGCGGTCTTGCAGTCCGGCAGGATGCTTATGGACCACGCCGGGAGGTCGTACCGCTGGCCGTTGTACACCACTCTTGCGGTGGAGCTCGTGTGGTAGTTGGACAGGAACGCGGCGCAGGCTCCGGTGCTCGACTTGAACACGTACGCCTGAAGAAACAGAGTTCGATCAGTTCAGTAGCAGATTATTGATCTGTTGTCCACTTAATTTGGTCGGTTTATTTTTTGTGTTTCAGGAATTCAACGGGATTAACCTTCTCGTAGTTGCCGATGGACTGGACGGTGGGATCGCCGGAGATGAGAGCCGGCTCGGCCTGCTTGATGGCCTTGTGCAGGTCCCTCAGATGACCCCATTTTGGCTGCCGGAGCAGACCTGCGTGTCACACCAACAACACTTCAGTGTCGAATGCCTCAATGCTACGATCGACTGCCACTGAGTTTACACTCCAGGAAGGCGTACCATATTCGTCGTTCGGCGCGTCGTAGCTCGTGGCGAGGATCTCAAAAATAGGAATCGCAAAAACGTGTCAAATGATTAAAAGGGGTCCATATACCTAATTGGCACTTATTAGATGAGCCTTTAAAGCTGTTTTGGGCTGAAATGGTCTTCAGAACACAGCTCCAACACTTCTCATGCTAGTTTATTGCTTTGCCTCTGTTCAGAAGTTCAGAAGAACAGTGTATCAGAGGAACTTACACTGATTGGTAAAGCAATATTGTAGATGATAAAACCTGGATGATTGGTAACAAGCATCCAAACCTTTAAACCAATATTTGACAGTATCTTGTGATGGTTTGTGAAATGAGATCAGTCAAAAATTAACACTAAATTTGTCATCTTCTGTGGGAAATATTTCATAGCTATGCTCCCGTTTGCCCTTGATTTTCTAGAACTGTTGTCAATTGGTTCATGTGCTGAATTTGGTGCATTCCACTACTGCATAGATTGTGTGGAATCTAAATTTATTCATCATTATCTACATCTCAAGACTTAGATGGGATGATTGATGAAGCCTAGGTGGAGTAGATTTATTAACTTGTCTTACAATGGTCTTAGCTGGAATTGGCCTCTATGATAACCAATATCCACTATCGGCTCCTTCTCTGAATATACAGTTCTGCTATTCCTTAACCTCCGTTGGAATAGCTTGTATGGCCGAATCCCATCACAGGCTGCAATGCTACTGGCGGGAAAATATAAATTCCTCATAATAGGGCACAACTACACGGGGGCCCCTGGGTTTTGGAAGCCCAGGGTGGCCTCCCCTCACGACCCCTCTCAGGGTCGGGCCTGTGTTGTTCAAAAACGAAAGAAAAAGGAGTCCAAATCCTACTTTAGTTCAATCTACTTAGCTCGAGGAATCCAAATCCGACTTAGGCAAGGGAATCCTAAAACGAGTAGAATACAAATCCTAAACCTACTTAGCTCGAGGAATCCTAATCCGAGTTAGACTGCTAAAGTTTCTGCTATAAATTCCCATACTACAAAGCTTTCCAGGTCGACTTGTCACCGCAGCTAGCTTAGATTCGACTTAGCTTCTTAGCAAGTCAGCCAGCTGCTCTGATCCTCTGAAAAAACTTAGGTTCGTGCTCCTTCCTTCCCCTATTAACAGAGGCGTTAATTTAAAGTCATGTCATGGTCATTGAAAGTTTAGCTTCTTATTTACTCTCAACGCTCAGCATGTGCGATGATCTGAAAACTCATTCAGACACTTATCAGTGGTGTGTTGCAACTTCGTTAATCTCTATCCGACTCCTCGTTTTCTCAGAGCTAGCTACTATGCACTATCTGTCTTGCGTTTTATTTTCTTGTTTGAGAGTGCATTATAAAGCTCCAACTAGACTACAATTCTGTGGCCAGATCAACTAGACTTCAGTTCTGTGGCCAGAGCTTGGCAGCACTTCCTTGTCAAGACTCGACAACCAGCCAGCCAAAAAATTCATATATCTCTGAACTAGAAAAGTCACGCATCTATGTCTTTTCTTGCAATATTAGTAGTCAGTAAGTTGTAAAGTTTAACCTATCGTGTAGACTGAATCTTGAAAGAAACTGCCAATAGATTTTTTGCAAAAACAGATAAAGGTACATGAAAAAAATGCAGTAGATAGTCTCCACTGACTGATCACTACCAAAAATTATAAAACTGTTCATTGATTTGCAAGTATTACTTCATGACTTCCCAACAATTTCTCAAAGTACTTAATTTTAATTTTGATGCAGACTAGCCATCTTGGTTGCAATCTAAAGTCATGGATGTAAAGGAAGAAAGAAGAAAAAAAGATAGAGAGCGGTATGCACGGATGACGGATGAAGAAAAGCAAGAGAAACTAAAAAAGCGTCGTGAAGCCTACCAACAGAAAAAAAAACAAGAAGAGGCCAACAAGCAAAGCATGCCAATTCAAGATTCAATTGCGATTGTCAACCCAACATATATCACAACAAAAGAAGTAGGTGCTTCTAACTTAAATGAGAGACAAAGAAAGCCTGTGAGTCCAGGAGAAAGACATACATTTCTACATCGCCGTAACGAAGAGTTCTCGACAAAACAGAGAACAACTACTTCGTTATCATCACAAGAAAACACATGTGTGATGAACGACGGCAACTATCGCAGAAAACAGCCACAAGTCCTGATTAACGGTAATACTATCTAAAACAGCCAAAACTCATTATTAATATGTACAACTAACCATATTTATTGGACAGGAATCCCATATTCATTGACTCCAACAAAAACAAAACAATCATTCTGCAATGATGGTGAACACGGTAAGGCAATCGATGCCATAATAACAATGATGAAAAACGGCAACGGTGACATACAAACTATTAAGCCACCAGATGTAATGATTAATGGTAATACTCTAAATTATTTATAGCACTCATAGATTCCAAAAACATTCTACGGTATGGACAACTAACCATCTTTTTTGATAGACATCCCCTCTTCGGCGTGTCCAACAAACAAAGACATAGAAGCTCCAACAAAATCATCCTGCAATGATGATGATCAAGGTATGGTTATCAATTTCATAACATACTTATGGAACACGTAGAAATAATGTACAATCAAATTTTGCTGCGCAAGTATGCTGAAGTCATATTTAAATCTTCAGATCTTACAAATCAAGCAAGACGTGAATATAATAGAGCTCGACGAAATAATTTGACTGCAAATCAAAAGGAGGATATTAATGCACGTAGACGAGCAGCCCGAGAAAATAAAGCTATCCTTAAAAGGCAGAAAAAATCCATGCCAGAGAGGCAGGATGACGACACACGGCGAAAGGCGATTAATGCATGTAGAAGAGCAGACCGGCAGAACAAACACATAGATGAACGGAACGCGCAAGAAAGGGCTAGGAGGCAAAATATATCAACTGAAGAGAGGCAGCAGGAGAACGCAAGGCGACGCTCATCTATGCAAAGCACAAGCGAAGAAAAGAGGGCAAGACACCTAGCTCAGCGTCGGGCAAATGCTGAGGCTAGGAGAAACACACCATGCGCTGAATCAATCGCGATGCAGTGCCCACATACATCAACATTTCCAACGATAAACCTTGCATCGGACACACATGGAAAACCTGCTACAGAGGGAACCTCTTCGCCTCCATGCTCCCCTTCAACGAGCATGCCAGAGTATACCATCAGAACCGAAGGTAACACAAATGATCTTTACTCCCTATATTTATTTATATGTCATGGCTCATTAAACCATCCTACTAACAAGATCAACAATGTTGTAGATGACATGGAGACCTTCCTAAGCGATATGATGGACGAGAATACCATCCCCGATGACGTCATGGACAACGAGTGCGAAGGTACTTATTTCATCCTTTCCATGGACCCTATCTGCTATGAGTCAAAATTAAAATACTGATGTGACATCCTACGCATATAGGTTCCGACACTGATGACATGGACCTCGAAACAGCAACGGACCCATCTGCTGCGGAATCTATAGATCTTTTCGACTTTGTGTACTCAAACATCCCAAACAGCACGCACATCCTAAAACAGGTGCCCAGCTGCCAACACTGTCATGCAAAGAAGTTTGATCGTGAGACCGACGGTTTTTGTTGTCGAAACAGACAAATACAGCTGGTTCAACAAGAAACAGAGCCGATCCCGGAGCTGGTGAGGCTATGGTCAAGCGCAGATGCAGATGCTCGCCATTTTCGAGAAAGCATACGATTCTTCAATGGTCACTTCTCATTCACAACACTTGGCGTCAGCCTAGACAACAACTGCACGAATATGAGGTCTGGGGTATACACGTTCCGAGCGCAAGGCTCGATGTACCACAACGTGCATTCATTCGGACCAAACTCTCGCCCGGAACATCTACAGCTATACTTCTACGACGATGATCCAAGCCTGATCCATCGCAAGGAAGCAACCAAGGAGCTGGACCAAGAAGTGGTCCGAAAGGTTGTGGACATACTGAGAGGAAACCCCTACTCCCAGCAGTTTAGGAGTTTGGGAGCCCATAGGGAAAACCTCGAGGACTACCGCATAGAACTGAATACCGACAAGAAGCTAGACCAACGGAGATACAATTTACCGGTGTCGTCTGAGGTTGCTGCGATTTGGGTCGAGGGGAGCAACCTGGCAAATAGGTTCAAGCGCAGCATTACCCTCTACGGTAACAACAACGAGAGGCATAGTATACATGCCACACAAGCATGCTATGACCCGCTCTCGTACCCCCTCTTCTTCCCCAGGGGGGAGCTCGGCTGGCATCCAAATATCCCTAAGCGCGAGACGAATTGGCATGTTGCGCAGCAATCAAGAGAGGACCGTGAGGACGAAGGTTAGGATATTTAAGATAATTCTACATGTTTTTCATATACTTTTTGTATTTTACCTAACCTATTTTTCATGTCCTTCACACAGATGGAGGTGGCAATTTATGCGTATCTGTCAGGGACTACTACTGTTACATGCTACAGACACGTCCAGCTATATTCAACCCAATACTACATGGCGGCCGACTGTTCCAACAGTTTGCGGTCGACATGTACATAAAGATTGAGGGCTGCAGGTTAAATTGGATCAGGGACCACCAACCGGAGATACGCGCCGATCTATATAAAGGCATTGTGGATAGCATAACGGCAGGAGAGACCCGAGCAAGCGTTGTTGGCACGAGGATTGTTCTTCCCTGGAAGTTCCAGGGGGGTTCAGAGACATGAAGAAGAGGCATATGGACGCCATGGCGTTGGTGCAAACGTACGGCAAGCCCGACATCTTCTTAACGATGACCTGCAACCCTAACTGGCAGGAGATACAAGATGCATTGCTTCCTGGACAAACCTCACAGGACCGACCTGACATTGTGGTAAGAGTATTTAGGGCAAAGCTAGAGATGATGAAAGAGATGCTGACCAAGAAGAATATCCTGGGTGTTGTGAAGGCCTACGTCTACGTGGTTGAGTTCCAGAAGAGGGGCCTACCGCATGCCCATTTCCTGTTGATCATGGATTCAAAATATAAGCTCATTGTGCCAGAGCAGTATGACCGCCTCATATCCGCTGAGCTACCGGACAAGAAAAAGTACCCGGAGCTATACGCCATTGTCGTGAAACATATGATGCACGGCCCATGTGGCGTCCTCAAGCCAAACAATGTGTGCATGCAAGATGGGTCATGCAAGTGTAGATACCCGCGGGCATTCACCGAGACCACCGTGCAAGGGAAGGACTCATACCCGATTTATCGGAGACGGAAGGACGGCCGTTGTGCAAAGGTCCGAGGTCAGATGCTAGACAATAGATGGGTTGTCCCTTACAACCCGTACCTCTTGCGGATGTTTGACTGCCACATCAATGTTGAGGTGTGCTCCAGCATAAAGGCCGTCAAGTACCTATATAAGTACGTATACAAGGGCCACGATCAAACATCGTTCAACATCGAGAAGCCAGATGCCGAAGGTAAAATAGACGAGATCAAGAGATTCGTTGATGCAAGGTGGATTACTCCACCGGAAGCCATGTGGAGGATATTCGGCTTCAAGCTCTGTGAGAACCACCCGTCGGTCCTAGCGATGCCGCTTCATCTCCCAGATATGCAAATGGTCACGTTCAAAGCGGGAGAGAACCTGAACGACGTCGCCGCCCGAGAAAACCCATCCATGCTGACAGAGTATTTCCTGGCTAACGAAAAGCACGCGTGGGCTCGGGATATTCTTTACAAAGATTTCCCGGGAAGTTTCACATGGCAACCAGCAAAGTACTGGAAGAAAAGGGACAGGGGTCAACAGGTAGGCCGAATCGTGTCAGCCCATCCCGCCGAGGGAGAACGGTACTTTCTGAGGGTACTGCTAAATCACGTACCAGGATCAAAATCCTTTGAAGATCTGAAAACAGTGGATGGTGTGCTATGTGATAGCTTTCGTCAGGCAGCCGAGAGGAAGGGTCTTGTCGAGGCAGACGACACGCTAGACGAGTGTCTTACGGAGTCAGAGCAATACGCCATGCCAGCCTCACTCAGAAGGCTCTTCGCGACGATCCTGGTATTCTGTGAGCCTGGAGATGTGCGCGGTCTTTGGGATAGGCACATTGAGGCGATGTCTGACGACTACCGACGCAAACACACGTGTCCAAAAGAAGTGGAGCAAAAGGTCCTGCTTGATATAAGGGGAATGCTGCAGTCCATGGGCAAAGACATAGAGACGTACCCTCTACCAGACATCGACGAGGCTTATGACAACACAGAAGGCGAGGCTAGGGAGGTCATCGAGGAGACCAATATCAAAGTAGACGAGGAAGACGCTTCTCTAGAAAGCTCACTAAACGAAGAGCAGAGGCTTGCCTATAATGACATACTAGCGGCAGTTGAAGGTGGAAATGGGGGTGTTTTCTTCGTGGACGGCCCAGGAGGAACAGGGAAGACTTACCTATACAGGGCACTGCTCGCTAAGGTTAGGGGCGAGGGAAAGATCGCGGTGGCCACAGCAACATCGGGAGTCGCCGCTTCCATCATGCCAGGAGGCAGGACAGCCCACTCGAGGTTTAAGATCCCACTAAACCTTGAAGAAGGAAAATCATGTAACTTCACTAAGCAGAGTGGGACAGCCAAGCTACTGAGGAAGGCTTCGCTAATACTATGGGACGAGGCAATGATGACAAAACGGCAAGCAATTGAGGCATTGGACAGAAGCATGCGCGACATCATGGAATGCCGAGATCGACCATTCGGGGGCAAGACTATTGTGTTTGGTGGGGACTTCAGACAGGTCCTTCCGGTAGTGAGGAAAGGGTCACGGGGTCAAATAATAGACGCAAGTCTACGGAGCTCGAACCTATGGAAGGGCATGCGCAAGATAAAGCTCATCGAGAACATGAGGGCGCAAAAAGACAGGTGGTTCGTAGATTACCTTCTAAGGGTGGGCAACGGCACCGAGGAAACTGACGAGGAAGGAAACATACAGCTACCCGAAGATATATGTGTGTCATCTACGGGAGACGCAGCTGACATTAAGAAGTTGATTGACCATGTATTTCCTGCTCTACACAACAACATGGAAAATCCACATTACATGACTTCTCGAGCGATCCTATCCACAAGGAATGACAGCGTCGATGAAATAAACATGCACATGATTGAGCGTTTTCAGGGCGACGAGATGATCTACTATAGCTTCGATAGTGCGGAGGATGATCCGCACGGCTACTACCCTCAGGAATTCCTAAATGACCTTACACCTAATGGGCTTCCCCCGCACGCACTTAAATTGAAGATAAATTGCCCTGTTATACTGTTGAGAAACATAGACCCGGCTAATGGTTTGTGTAACGGCACGAGGCTTGTGGTACGTGGGTTCCAGAGGAACGCAATAGATGCGGAGATCGTCGTGGGACAGCACGCAGGGGAGAGGGTGTTTCTTCCTCGGATACCTCTATGCCCATCTGACGATGAAATGTTCCCGTTCAAGTTCAAGAGGAAGCAATTTCCGATTAGACTGAGCTTTGCCATGACAATCAACAAGGCGCAAGGGCAGACAATCCCGATTGTCGGCGTTTACCTACCGGAGCCGGTATTCTCTCATGGCCAGTTGTACGTCGCGTTATCCAGAGCCACCGCGAAAAGCAACATAAAGATCCTCACCATAAAAGACAATCGAAAGAAGACCAAAAATTCAAACAAGAGAAAAAGAACAGAGTCCTTAGTAACGACAACGCTCAACATAGTCTACAAGGAAGTACTTAGCAACTGAACTCGATGGGCCAGATCGGAGCAGATTTATTGATAATTATTATGTCTTTCAATATGTAATGGATACAAACATACTTGATTTTTAACACATGGCTCATCCTGTAACACATCTCTCTTCATTTAACGATACATTTCTCTTGATTGATTTTTGTCTACAACTCTAAAGTGTTAGCTCATGTCCAACTAAATCGATAGTTTACATTGTACATATTGGCCTAACACATACTATGGCTACTGACAGTACTTAAACACTACATGCATATATCATAGTCTGGGGTAGATCTCGATGATTGCCAACCAATACAACACACACGACTATGAAAGGGCATAATTCCATTATGTACACAACAGTATGTTGAGAATGCATGCATAAAGATTGTTTAAATATGAAGTTACAATACTTAAACAATACATAGTGTTAATTAGCAACATAAATATATTTCAGCAGGTCAAAATAATTTTTTAATAATTAAAAAAAACCTTAGATATGCTTAACATAAAATGTAAAGTAGGCTGAGATATAAAACAAAAAAGACCAAGGATAGAGCATACCAAAGGTACTGGAAGGAAATGATGCTGACACCAAATAATAGGTGTCGCCAAGACGCGTGTTAAGCTGTTAAAACGGTGAGGAATAGACAGCCCTTGCTTGTTACTGGTGAGTAAAACTCGGATTAAACACACACAAAAAGTGGCAACGCTTGAGCCAAACCTGAAATAACCACAAGTTGAAAAATGAAAAGCAATAAAGGATAAAAGCTTTATGACTAACACAAAAACACTTGAGGTATATATTTCTGAAACTTTAGAGTTAAGTCTCTCTACAAAGAAAAGTTTAAGACAAAATCATGTAGTGTTTTTAGGCTACGACGAGTAGCTGATGAACAGATATTTCTGTATGAGAGAATACTTCAATTAACCATGGTACTGCAGCTTTTGTTCCATAGTAAAACAGCCTAGATAGTTGTAGTATAGTTTAAATAGGAGATGATCGAGAAGCACATACTAATTATTTTACACATACCAATTATATAGCACAACAATTGTACACATGACCGCACACACGGCTTAGAATTAACTGTAATAGAAGAGACTTGAGATCAAAGTTAGAATCAGTTCACCTTCTAGCAAAGAAACATGTGATCTGAACAGTGACTTGAAACCATCAAGCATATATCTTGACAATTTGAATCCTTGAACCTACACCAAATCCAGGAAAGGACCAGAACTGCGTAGAAAAGAAACATATGTGAGGGAACAGCAGCACGAGAAGAATCAAAGAAAGCCAATAGAAACACATTGTTTAATAAATGAACAACCATCTTCAGTAAACAGACATTCATGCCCAGGTAAGAACAAGCATGGAGAAAACACGCAGGTAACAGGAAGAGAAGCAAGAATACTATGTTGGACTTCAGCTTAGCTACCAAAAGCAGAAATAGCAAGACTTTCTTATCAATACCAAGGTTCCAGGACACTGTGAAGTGAAGAATCGAACATGCCTAAATTATACCCTCATTGTTGGAAGACTTTCGGGGATAAAATAACACAAAGGAAAACAGTAAAACTAATTGTCGACTTCAAGAGTAAAGGTTAAATTTGTATGATTAAATTCTTGTTTTCACATAAATGTGGATACTATGAGGTAAGCATATGAGAAATTAGCAAACACTTGGAAAAATTAGCAAGCCAACATGTCATGTATTGTTATGTTATTCAGGTGCAAAATAGACTAATATAAAATAAAAATAACTCCTTTAGAAGTAGCACTGGCATGCACAGTTTACTGTCAGATATTGAACACAAGCATGTGAGAAGAGATCAATGACCCTCGTGTGTGAAAGAAAGAGATCAATGACCCTCGTGTGTGAAAGAGTTGTATATATTAATTAGTGCTTGACATATAACATAACAGCTAACAGATGCATGACAAAACCTGGCTACTTATATTTATACACAAGAAAACTGTTCTCTAAAATTACAGAAACCAGCAGACACATGATTGTGGCTGTGTTTTTAAAACTGAAGATCCTACCATGGACGTTCTGAATGAGTCTCTCAATGTACTTCAGTCAATACAGATTCCATTTGAACTAATTCCTATCATCACCCTTGTTTCGAGTGAGCAACTCATGGGGAAATTCGTGATTGGTCCTATCACCAAAGTAAGTATCATAAACTACAGTTAATAACTCAAATTACAATAAAAAATAAGGCCAACTGAAAGAATCGAACCTTGTAGTTTTGTCCAAACAGGAAAAGAAGCACATGGCCATGGCGCCTATAGAGGCAGTGGAGACTACACGGATGTTGTCGTAAGGGGGGAAGGTCATGCCAGTGGTGTAGAATGCGAAAGGGAATCTGATGAACGGTGCAACAGTCGTCGAAGCATGGCCGAGCGGCACCAGACGAAGAAAAACTCAAATTTTTAGCTCAAAGAGGAAGAAAATTTACCTAAGCAGCAGATACGGACAGACGAACCGAAGCATCTGCCTCACGCCGCCCATGGCCATGGGGAATCGAACGATGCAGCTCTCCGGCGACGATTTCACCGGCGAATACGAGCAGAAATCGGTGCGGGGACGAAGCCACGAGAAGCTCAGGGAGGGAACTAGATTAGGACGATGGACACGAAGTACGGGAGGAGGACCTTGGAACCGGCGGGGGGCAGAGCCAGTCGGGGGCGGTGGCGACCAAGGAGAGGATTCATGGCCAGAAATGGGGAAAGTGACTGAGAGTCTGAGAGAGAGAGGAGAGAGTGAAAGAAAAGAAAATATTTAAAAAAAAAGTGATTTTGCTACCTTCTCGTAGAGTGAAGTCAAATTAAAAAAACTTTTGGCATCTAACAAAGTGTACTAGATCGACTAAGAGTAAGACCATAAATATTGATTTTTAATTCAAAAAAATAATATGCTTTTTTGAATATAATATCCAAATATTGTATATATTCTAGGTAATAATTAGTCATAATTCAATTTTGTGAATCACAAAATTATTAAAAAAAGATTATGTTGGTAGTTCAAAAATTATTTCTTGGGCTAAATATATTATATCAACAAATCTTCTATTGTCATTGATAGAGAGTATAACTATTACATCTAGAGAGGTGGCGGCAACGCATGAATTTTATTTAATACATGACTAAAATTAAAGATTATAAACTTATTCTCAATAAAAAATTGTATACTTTAAAAATGTTATGAATTATAGTTATATAAATGTGGATAATTACGTTGTATCAGGGAAACAAATTTTACATGATTTTTTAAAAATAGCATGTTCAAAAAATCAAATGAGGTGTGCATACAATATTATCGTTAATCTTCTATGCATATTTGTAAAAATAACATATAATTTAATATTAAATTTAAAATAGATAATATCAATCATTAAAAACAAAGGAAGACATACACACAAACAAATTAGTAAGAAAATAAAATTTGAATATAAGAATGTAATTTTGAATCCACATTTGAATCTTAATTGATATTTAAACTAGGGAATTTAGGCTTCATTGATATCACACACATAATATATTGTCTTTACAATATTTTTCTTACAAATGAATTAAATGAAATAATAAAGCAAGAAATAAAGAATAGGAAATTACAAATTATTATAGATATTAAATTAAATAAAAAGAGACCTAAACTATGTCTTCTATTTCTTTCTCTTCTTCTTCTCTGGAAACCTGCATAATGAAAACAAAGAAAGGAAAAAACAAGTTCAAATGCCAAATTGTAGTTAGAAATGTTGTAATGCGAGATGCAATGTTCTGTGACATACTCACTTTTATTTGGAGATCTCTGATTTGGGTCATTGGCCTATTGCTGTACCACTAAATATTTATATATGCACTGGGATAATTTCATATGTATGAAGTGGTAGCGCACTAGAAGAGGCTTCAAGAGGAAAGGAAGAAAGAACTTGCTAGGAAAGCGTGGGTGAGGGTTTACAATTGACTACATAATTTTTGGCTGGATAAAATTGTGCACATTACCTCTGCTTAGAACTTGCACTCAAATGGAGCTAATCTGTAATATTTCGAGGTTATTATGCGGTAAAAAATAGATAATTAGACAATTATATTTTATTACACTTGCAAGCAAACATCATTCTGTCTTAGGCATCATTAATAGAGCATTTTCATTCTCAAGAAATTATGGTAAAATTAAAAAAAAATCAAATTAGTTTTGTACTCTTGTCATTTGACCATCGATGTAGCGAAAAAAAATTAAAAGCCCGTAGCAACGCACGGGCATTCTTAGCAAACTGCAGATATCTCCTGTCAAGGCACGTAGTGCGTTTTTTCTGAACTAGTAGCATTAAAGTGCGGTTCGTTAGGGCGAATTGCTCTTGAGCAACACATGCATGCCGACTGCCAAGGCTCAAGCACAACCCGTGTTCTTTGCAAACTTAATCGCAGCGAAAGCTCATGACCACCGGCACCGTACACGATCAAATATAGCCACGAATTCAGGACGGACACGTACATACGGTACGCCACCTTTCCTTCCATGAATTTAATCCGGCTTCTGTCAATCAGTCAGCAAGCTGTTTGATGTACACACACTAATTAGCAGTGTTTTCATCCTGGCTACCGAGAAGCTTCAGCAGAAAAGCCAGCGAGCAAGGCAAAAGGCCATGCATGGAACGTTGCAATGATATGATTATTCCGTGTGTTTTACCTTTCTTTTTCCTTGGAGTGTTTTCTCTCTTTTAAGATTAGCTAGGGGGTCCCACGTGACATAGGCAGAAAAGTAAAGTACTACTACCACGTTTACGGCTTCTTTGATTCATAGGATAGAAAAATAGTGGAAATAGAAAAGACATAGGATTGAAATGTTTTGCCTAATCTATATCTATTCTATACCTAATAATAAAGTACACAAGGGTTCCATGGTTTGGTTCTTCCGTCGGACGTTGGACGTTTTGCAAAAAAAACCCTACCTAATTTTGTGAATCAACTCGCAGTATCTCTACAAATAAAACTGAAAAACGACTTTTGGGGAAATCAACACTCTAAGAACGGTGGTTGCCACTTTTGCAGTTTAGCCTCTTGCAGTAACCTTCACCTTATCTCCTTCTTCTTCGATGGGGCGCTGCTGGGGATCCGCGCGGCCAGGGAACGGTAATGTGTGCCGCTGGGATCCGCTTGACCCATGGGAGATCCACTGATAAGGTAAAGGTGTCCGATCTTTCGATGAGATCTTGATACGTCGATTTGGTGGGTGAAGTTCGTGCTTGACGATCCGACTACACGTGCGAAGCTCGTGCGCCAATGCAATCGCTAGGACAATCTCCGGGAGTTACTGATCTTGCGGATGCACGATCAGTCTGACCAGCGAGGGTCTTAATTCCTACCTGAAATCGTGAACAAGTAAGAACTAATACTGCAATCAAGATATTGCGGATGAAAGATGTATGCTTTATTCAAAAGGTGGGATTCCGAATAGGCGATCTTCTTCTGGGCGATTGGCCTCAAAAGTCGAGCTTGTAGTTACAGCAATGGCTAACTTTAGTCTAAACAAAATCTGAGTTCTAATGACGGCTACGGGGGGTATTTGAGGAGGAAAAGGTAGGGGTGCGACCAGCCATGGGTATGGTGGTCGAACGGAACCCTAACAGGTCTTTTCTCCTCAAATTAGGACTCCTAAAAGTGGCTGTCTTATTTGCTGTGAAAATTACATGGGCCTGGCCCAAAAATAAAAGTGACGCAGCACCATATTTATCTATGGACGAATTTATGAAGTAGTTCTTTGTATATTTCGTCCAAGTCTTCATCCTTCATTATGGTGGCTTCCAAGTTCTAAAATCTCCACTCGTGGCATCTTCTTCCATCCTCAGACGCTTGCTGCCATCTCCATGCACGATCACGCTCCAATGCTTGTCCCTCTCATCCATGCTAGGTCCATCATTCCTAAGAGTAACAAACATATCTGATTTAGGCAGCATCATATTCTCATGTATGTGAGAAAGAGTTCCAAGAAACGAAAGTACCTGATAGTTAAGTTGCTTGGCACGAGCTCGAGTGATAGGTCCTTGTATGTGTTCCGCTGTAGGTGCAGCGGGTGTATCAATAGATGGGATGTCCTCATCATGCTCCCCTTCTTGAATTGAAGTCGTCCTCGACGCAACCTCATCTTCTTCACCGAAGTAAGGCTTTAAATCTGCAATGTTAAATGTAGGACTTACCGTACCAAAATCTGCAGGAAGCTCAAGTTTATACGCATTATCATTGATTTTCTCTATCACCTTAAAAGGACCATCAGCACGTGGCATTAACTTAGACTTGCGCAAATCAGGAAAACGATCTTTGCGCAAATGCAACCAAACAAGATCACCAACCTCAAACACAACATGCTTTCGTCCTCTATCCCCAGCAACTTTATACTTAACATTCATGCGTTCTATGTTGTCTTTAGTAGTTGCATGCAATTTTAAAATCAATTCAGCATGCTGTGTAGCATCGAAATTATTTTGCACTGAAGATGGTAAAGGCAACAAATCAATAGGTGCACGTGGAACAAAACCATAGACAATCTAAAAAGGGCTCATCTTTGTGGTAGAATGCAGCGAACGATTATAAGCAAATTCAATATGAGGCAAACACTCTTCCCACAATTTTAAGTTCTTCTTTAAAACAGCCCGCAACATGGTAGATAAAGTTCTATTAACTACTTCAGTTTGTCCATCAGTTTGGGGGATGACATGTAGTACTAAACAGCAATTTAGTCCCCAACTTAGCCCATAAACATCTCCAAAAGTGGCTAAGAAATTTAGTATCACGGTCAGAAACAATAGTATTTGGCACACCATGCAAACGAATGATATCACGAAAAAACAAATCAGCAATGTGCGCAGCATCATCGGTCTTGTGATAGGGAATAAAGTGTGCCATCTTAGAAAACCGATCCACAACAACAAAAATACTATCCCTCCCCTTCTGTGTACGAGGTAATCCCAAAACAAAGTCCATCGAAATATCCTCCCAAGGAACACTAGGAACAGGAAGAGGCATATATAAACCATGTGGATTAAGGCGAGACTTAGCTTTTTGACAAGTAGTGCAGCGTGCCACGAATCTCTCAACATCTCGCCGCATGCGTGGCCAAAAGAAGTGTGCAGCAAGAACATCCTCCGTCTTCTTGACACCAAAGTGTCCCATTAATCCTCCTCCATGCGCCTCCTGTAACAACAAAAGATGAACGGAACTATCTGGGATGCATAGTTTGTTAGCATGGAACACAAATCCATCATTAAGGATGAATTTGTTACATGTTCTACCATCTCTACAATTCTGCAACACATCTTTAAATTCAGCATCATGCAAGTATTGTTCCTTTATAGTTTCCAACCCAAAAAAATTGAAGTCAAGCTGAGATAGCATAGTATATCGGCACGATAAAGCATCAGCAATAACATTATCTTTACCCTTTTTGTGTTTGATAACATAAGGAAAAGATTCAATAAATTCAACCCACTTTGCATGGCGACGATTCAATTTTGCTTGACTATGAATATGCTTCAAAGATTCATGATCAGAATGTATAACAAAATCTTTAGGCCATAAATAATGTTGCCAAGTTTCTAATGTCCGAACCAGCGCATATAATTCTTTATCATAAGTAGAATAGTTCAGACTAGGCCTACTCAATTTTTTACTAAAATATGCTACAGGTTTGCCCTCTTGTAATAACACACCTCCCAAACCAATTCCACTAGCATCACATTCAAGTTCAAACGTCTTATTAAAATCAGGAAGTTGGAGTAATGGAGCATGTGTTAACTTATCTTTCAGTATCATGAAAGCCTCTTGTTGTGCATCGCCCCAAACAAAGGGCACATCCTTCTTTGTGAGCTCATTCAATGGCGCAACAATAGAACCAAAATCTTTGACAAAACGCCTATAAAACCCAGCGAGACCAAGAAAACTCCTCACTTGTGTGACCGTCTTGGGCTGCGGCAATTCTCAATAGCTTCAATCTTGGCTGGATCAACTTCAATTCCCTGTTCTGTAATAACATAACCAAGAAAAGCAACTCTATTTGTGAAAAAGGTGCACTTCTCAAGATTACCATACAAACGTGCATCACGTAAAGCATTGAAAACAGCACGTAAATGATCCTCTAAAGATTTGCTATATATGAGAATGTCATCAAAATATACCACCACAAAACGACCAATAAAAGCACGTAAAACTTCGTTCATCAGTCTCATAAAAGTACTAGGTGCATTAGTTAAACCAAACGGCATTACTAACCACTCATATAAACCGAACTTAGTTTTAAAAGCTGTTTTCCATTCATCTCCTAATTGCATACGAATTTGGTGGTAACCACTACGCAAATTAACTTTAGAGAACATAATAGAACCACTCAACTCATCCAGCATGTCATCCAAATGAGGTATAGGGTGACGATATCGAATGGTAATATTATTAATAGCTCCACAATCAGTACACATGCGCGAAGAACCATCTTTCTTAGGTACTAAAATAATAGGAATAGCGCATGGACTAAGAGACTCACGAATATAACCTTTGTCCAATAAACTCTGGATTTGTCGTTGGATCTCTTTTGTTTCTTCAGGATTGGTGCGATATGGTGCACGGTTGGGCAGCGAGGCTCCTGGAACTAAATCAATTTGGTGTTCTATCCCACGAATAGGTGGAAGTCCAGGTGGAACATCTTGCGGAAAAACGTCCATGTATTCCTACAAAAGGTTAGCAACCGCAGGTGGCAAAGAAGGAGGCATATCCTCAAATGAAAACAGAACTTTTTTCCAAACAATGGCATAGCATGGAGTAATATGCACATCAATTTCAGCAAGATCAGATTTGCTAGCAAGTAAATGATACGTCTCCAACGTATCCATAATTTTTGATGCTCCATGCTTGTTTTTACACCATTTGCCTACTGTTTCGTTACACTTCGTGGCACTTTTATGCGATTTCCGAAACTAACCTATTGACAAGATGCCACAGTGCCAGTTCCCTGTTTTCTGCTGTTTTTGTGTTTCAGAAAAGCTACACAGGAAATATTCTCGGAATTGGATGAAACAAAAGCCAGAAGTCTTATTTTTCCTGGAAGCTTCCCGAAGACCGAAAGAGAGCCGGAGGGGGGCCAGAGGCCACCCTCACACATAGGTGGCACGGCCCAGGCCCTGGCCGCGCCACCCTGGTGTGAGGAGCCCCTGGCTGCCCCCTGACGACGCCCCTTCGCCTATATAAAGCCTCGGGACGGAAAACCCTAGAGGAGTCGGCGAAATTTCCAGAACAGTTCCGCAGCGCCGCCGCCGTCGAAGCCAAATTTTGGGGGACAGAAGTCTCTGTTCCGGCACCCTGCCAGGACAGGGAAGTGCCCCCGGAGCCATCTCCATCGGTCTCCATCGCCGTCTCCGCCGTCTCCATCGACCTCACCGCCATCTCCATCAACCTTGCTGTCTCCTATGATGAGGAGGGAGTAGTTCATCCCCGGGGCTGAGGGCTCTACCGGTAGCTATGTGGTTCACCTCTCTCTCTCTCCCATGATGTGATGTTTATGTGATCGTGAGCTTTGTAGCATGTTGAATAAGTAGATGTTACTCTTCTTCATTATGTGTACTCTAGTGTGTTATTAAAGTAATCTATTCCTCCTGCCATGGTGTAACGGTGACAGTGCGTGCATCATGGTGGTACTTGGTCTAGGCTACGATTGTGATCTTTTATGGATTATGAGAATAATTATCACTATGATAGTATTGAAGTGATCTATTCCTCCTTTCATGGTGTAATGTTGACAGTGTGTGCACCGTGTTAGTACTTGGTCTAAGTTGCAATAATATCTATCTTGAGTTGTGATTTGATTTGGATATCTCTATGAGTGGTGTTTGTCAAGTACTTGATGAACTTTGAGGAGTGCTTCGTAGCCCTACGCAATGATTAGTGTTATTCAATAGGAGAGTAATTCAGAGTACCATAGTGAAGAGAAGTTATCTATTGGTTCAATTATGTTATATTTGTTGGGAGTGTGTCCACTAGTGAAAGTATAATCCCTAGGCCTTGTTTCCAAGCTTTGCACATCGTTTACTTGCTGTTTTGTTACATGTTTGCTCACAGCGATACTTATTTCATATTACAGTTGCTACTCATAATCATCACTAACGCTTGTATTTCACTATCTTTTTGCCGAACTAGTGCACCTATACATCTGACAGGTGTATTTGTTTTGTTGGGGACACAAGAGACTTTCTGTATCGTAATTGCAGGGTTGCTTGAGAGGGATAGCTTTGACCTCTTCCTCCCTGAGTTCGATAAACCTTGGGTGATCCACTTAAGGGAAACTTGCTGCTGCTCTACAAACCTCTGCACTTGGAGGCCCAACACTGTCTACAAGAACATAAGCATGTGTAGACATCAAGCTCTTTTCTGGCGCCGTTGCCGAGGAGGTAAGGTAAAAGGTACTCGCATCCTCCTGTGTGAGTGCTCGGAGTTATTTCCTTTAGATTCTGCAATTACATCTTTTTGTTTCTTGTTTTTATTTTCACAAGTTAGGCTTAATGGAAATCAAAGAGTTCTGTAGTCTTTTTCCTGAGTTTAGATATGAAGTGTTTGAAGAAAAAATTGAAAAACCTTTGGAGCTTAATTTGCATGCTAATAGTGTTGTTAGCATGAATGTTTCGAACACTGTTATTACTAATGCTATAGAAAAGTCTAAGCTTGGGGAAGCTGGTTTTGTTAAGCATGATATTTTTAGTTCCCTAGCTTTAGTGGAGAAAGTTTGTTCTGATAATATTTTATCTCCCATATGTGATGTTCCTTCTTATGATGATATGTTTGAAGAATATGCTTTGTGAAATAGCTGTTCTTTAGCTTGTGATGATACTAAACCTCTAGTTTATGATGGTTATGATGATAGGTATAATATTTTCAGTTTATCTACTTTTGAGGAGAAAATTAGTTATGATTACAATATGCCTCCTGTTTTTGATGATTATGGTGATGAGAATAATTATTCTGTTAAATCTGCTCCTACTACTATTGTTCCTGTGGTGAGTATTAATTCTTTTATGCATGTGGCTCATGATAGGGATGCTTTATGTGATAGTTATATTGTTAATTCTATTCATGATGCTACTGAAAGTTATTATGAGAGAGGGAAACATGGTTTGATGGATCTCAACAATATTAAGTTTCCCCTCTTTATGTTGCAATTCTTGAAGTTGTACTTGTTTTGCCTTCCTATGCTTTTTGCTTTGCGCTTTTATGACTTGTCTCTTTACAAGACTATTTTTCATAGGAAGTGGTTTAGATTTAGATGTGTTCCACACTTGCTTTTTGATGCTCTCTATTTCTTTAAGTTCCTATATGGCGCCTTTGCCTTAAGCTCTTATATGGCGCCCACATGAGCATCTTTGGAAATTACTGCGCCTAGCTCAAAGGCGTTAAAGAAAAGCACTCTTGGGAAATAACCAATTGTTTATTTTCAGTAATTTTTCTTTTATTTGAGTCTTGGAAGTTATTACTACTCTAATAACCGCTCCTTATCCTTTTTATTTCGTTGTTGTGTCAAGAGAAGCCTCTAATTTGAGTGAGGTAAGATTTGGGGATGTTGCTGTCCTGAAACAGTTTTCGGTGCTGCACCGTAAAAATTCGTGAAAATTCTCTGTATTCCTTTTGGACCTGCGATTTCTTGTGCATATGACCCAGGTTATATCCAAACTTTAATTAGTTGAACACTTTTTGATTTGAGCAACAGAAAACCCTCTAAAAATTCGACCTTTGTCAGCTGTTCTGTTTTGACAGATTTTTGCCAATAGTTGTGTTTGCCGCTTTATCGCTTTCTTTTTGAGTTCGTTTGATCACGGAACTTTTGGGGAAGTTGCTACAGTAGTTTATACTTTATATGTGGTGGTTTTGAGTTGAAACCTGAAGCAAAAAGGGTTGATTCAATGCTATGCTTACACTAATGTTGCTAATAGATTTGTGTTTAGTTTTGTATGAAGGAAGTTTTCAAGTGTAGGGATTGGAGAATGATGAGATGAGTTGAAGAATGGACAAAATCTCAAGCTTGGGGATGCCCATGCATCACCCCAAGAAATACCCAAGAAGTACAAGTGTCAAAGCTTGGGTATGCCCCCGAGGCACCCCTTCTTCATCGGCAAAAATCAGGTCACCTTTCAAGACACTATATTTTTATTGCTTCATGCACTATGCGTTTTTCTTGGAGTGTCAGTTGTTTTTGTTTTTAGTTTTCTTTTGCTTTGTTTGCTGCAATAAATGGTTGACCACATCATGTTGGTTTGGAGGGAGACATACTTCACTTTTCATTTGCCAAGAACACTCCATTTTTCACTCTTATCGTTTCAACGAGTGTTCTCTTTTTCTGCTACCGCGTTTAGTTTTCGATTTTCGCCTTGATTTTTGTTCAGACCTTGTCATATATTTTCATCAAGGTGTATTTTTGCCTCTGATCTTTATTGGTTTTCATCAAAAGAGGTGTCTTAAAACTTTTCAAATGGTGTTGGAAAAGAGAAAAAGCTTTATGCAAAAAAGTGGTACAAGAAGGAGCTTGTGTAGACTGCGGCTTAGGCTTTTGCATGTCATGCTTGATGTCTTTTTGATAGTATGCTTAGTGGTTTTGCTGTAGCATGACTTGTCTCAAATAACTGAGATTGCTTAATGAGCCTTTGAAAAAAAATCATGCATTGTTTTTATCGTTTGGAAGCATTAATTTGGTTTTCTCCTTTGATGCTTTATTTGGGTTGACTTGGCATATGCTTACACCATGTTGACTACAAATTAAGTCGCCTATAGCCTCTATGATCATTTAGTTTTTGACTTTTGATGCCATCTGATGCTTCTTTTAATGTCGCTTTGTCGCTTTGCATGATTATGGCCGTTATTGCTCTCTTAGTTGGTCCCAGTCTTTTGCTAGCCCTCATTTTGTACTGAGTATGAGCTCTACTCGTGCATCCAACTCCCAAAAACCAAGTTTGCCATTGTGTCCACTATAAATTCCTATGCATGGTATTTGTAAGCCATTCCAAGTAAATTTTCATGTGCTACCTTTCAAAAAACCTTCAAAATACTTCTCATTTTGTGACACTGTTTTCAGCTCATGGGGACGTAGTGGTCGGATTTGCTATCTTCCATATTGCTTATTCCAAAAAGAAAAAAAAAGAAAAAAAGAAAAAAAAAAGCACTCCTCCATGGAATGTGAATGTTGGTGGGCACCCGATGGAATCGGTTAGCCATGGTTTGTGAAAGGAAAAAATGTGGGGAGGAGTGCCAAGCTTTATAAAAGAGCACAAAAGTGCCAATCTCTCTCTCAAAAACTTGCTTCACTTTTGTATGGAAGATAGTAAGAACCCCATTGCCAGTCGTTGACAAAGACAACCACCTCTCAAAACCAATTTTTATCTCTCTGTTTTACAAATGAAAAGCTCTAGCACATGTTAAATCACTGCTTCCCTCCGCGAAGGGCCTTTCTTTTACTTTTATGTTGAGTCACCACCTTCTACCTTTATGCACCATTAAGAGAGCATAGTTGTCATTCTTAGTATAATGTGCATTGTCCCAAAGTTTTCATTGATTGATTCATGACTATGGTTTCACTTGTTCTTAAATTATTTGTATCTAGTCGCCCTCTTAAACTTGAAGGTGTCCTATGATTTATGTTTTGCTCTCCATGAAGGACAAGCTGAAAACCATTTGTATGTTTTTCCTTATGATTTGAACACACGTTTAACTTTCATTGTTTCATTTTCATGATCTTTTGTTTGTGTTCATTTTCATGTTTACAACATGGTTGCTAAGTTTTTATTGTCAAATATTATATCTTTCATGCCCATGTTTTAAGTTCTTATGATCCCAGCTCACAAATGCTTACATATATGATCAAGATTGTGATGGTGCATGTCACCTCAAAAATTATTTCTTTTGTTATCACTTACCTACTCGAGGACGAGCAGGAGTTAAGCTTGGGGATGCTGATACGTCTCCAACGTATCCATAATTTTTGATGCTCCATGCTTGTTTGTACACCATTTGCCTACTGTTTCGTTACACTTCGTGGCACTTTTATGCGATTTCCGGAACTAACCTATTGACAAGATGCCACAGTGCCAGTTCCCTGCTTTTTGCTGTTTTTGTGTTTCAGAAAAGCTACACAGGAAATATTCTCGGAATTGGACGAAACAAAAGCCAGAAGTCTTATTTTCCCCGGAAGCTTCCCGAAGACCGAAAGAGAGCCGGAGGGGGGCCAGAGGCCGCCCTCACACATAGGTGGCGCGGCCCAGGCCCTGGCCGCACCACCCTGGTGTGGGGAGCCCCTGGCTGCCCCCTGACGACGCCCCTTTGCCTATATAAAGCCTCGGGATGGAAAACCCTAGAGGAGTCGGCGAAGTTTCCAGAACAGTTCCGCAGCGCCGCCGCCGTCGAAGCCAAATTTCGGGGGACATAAGTCTCTGATCTGGCACCCTGCCGGGACAGGGAAGTGCCCCCGGAGCCATCTCCATCGGTCTCCATCGCCGTCTCCGCCGTCTCCATCGACCTCACCGCCATCTCCATCAACCTTGCTGTCTCCTATGATGAGGAGGGAGTAGTTCATCCCCGGGGCTGAGGGCTCTACCGGTAGCTATGTGGTTCACCTCTCTCTCCCTTGATGTGATCTTTATGTGATCGTGAGCTTTGTATCATGTTGAATAAGTAGATGTTACTCTTCTTCATTATGTGTACTCTAGTGTGTTATTAAAGTAATCTATTCCTCCTGCCATGGTGTAACGGTGACAGTGCGTGCATCATGGTGGTACTTGGTCTAGGCTACGATTGTGATCTTTTATGGATTATGAGAATAATTATCACTATGATAGTATTGAAGTGATCTATTCCTCCTTTCATGGTGTAATGTTGACAGTGTGTGCACCGTGTTAGTACTTGGTCTAAGTTGCAATAATATCTATCTTGAGTTGTGATTTGATTTGGATATCTCTATGAGTGGTGTTTCTCAAGTACTTGATGAACTTTGAGGAGTGCTTCGTAGCCCTACGCAATGATTAGTGTTATTCAATAGGAGAGTAATTCAGAGTACCATAGTGAAGAGAAGTTATCTATTGGTTCAATTATGTTATATTTGTTGGGAGTGTGTCCACTAGTGAAAGTATGATCCCTTGGCCTTGTTTCCAAGCTTTGCACATCATTTACTTGCTGTTTTGTTACATGTTTGCTCGCAGCGATACTTATTTCATATTACAGTTGCTACTCATAACCATCACTACCGCTTGTATTTCACTATCTCTTCGCCGAACTAGTGCACCTATACATCTGACAAGTGTATTGGGTGTGTTGGGGACACAAGAGACTTTCTGTATCGTAATTGCAGGGTTGCTTGAGAGGGATAGCTTTGACCTCTTCCTCCCTGAGTTCGATAAACCTTGGGTGATCCACTTAAGGGAAACTTGCTGCTGCTCTATAAACCTCTGCACTTGGAGGCCCAACACTGTCTACAAGAACAGAAGCGTGTGTAGACATTAGTAAACAAGGATTCTTCAAACGAATTTCAGTAGCATGGTTAGAATCAGATTTAGAAGAATGTTTAGGGGGTACAAAATCTGCAGCAATAATCTGATTCTCACTCTTATGTTTGTCCTTGAAAGGAATATGCCCGAGAGGCAATAATAAAGTTGTTATTATATTATTCCGTCTTCATAATAGATGTTTATTTCTCATGCTAGAATTGTATTAATCGGAAACATTAATACTTGTGTGATTAATAAACTAAAAGGGTTCCTAGTAAAGCCTCTCTTTTATACTAGCTCGTTGATTAACCGATGATCAAGGTTTCCTGATCATGAACATTGGATGTTGTTAATAACGGGGTCATATCATTAGAAGAATGATGTGATGAACACTCACACCCATAGTACGAATAGCAATATGATCAAGTCATCAAGTTCTTTGCTATATCAAACTCATACGAAATAGTTCTAATCCTCAGACCATGAGATCATGTTAATCACTGATACCGGAAGAGTGCTTTGATGATATCAAACGTCACACCATCACAGGGTGATTATAAAGGTTGATTTGGGTATTCTGAAAGTATTAGTTGAGGCTCATGGATCAAGAGTGGAATTTGTCCGACCCGATGACGGGAAGATATTCTCTGGGCCCTTCTCGGTGATATTGCATTAGAATCGCTTGCAAGCATGTGACTAGGTCACAGGAATGCATTATCACGGAACGAGTAAAGAGACTTGTCGGGAACGAGATCGAACTAGGTATGGTTGATACCAAATGATCGGATCTCGGACAAGTAATAATATCGCGAGACAAAAGGAATTAACTATGTTCGTTACTGGTTCACACGATCACTAGTTCATCGTTGAGTAAGTGGGAGTCATCATGGATTTCCAGATCCCGCTGTTGATTATTGATCGGAGAGGAGTCTCGATCATGTCCACGTTATTCACGAACCGTAGGGTGACACACTTAAGGTTCACCGTCGTTTTTGAGTGGATACGATACTCCGATCGAATTACAGGACAGCATGAGGGTTATTTCAGAAAAGCACTGAAACTGTTTCGGATATCGAAATAACTCAAGGGTGTATTTGTTAATGTTTGTTAATTGAATGAATTAACAAATATTAAAGAAATAAAAATGTTTTACTAAATCAATAAGTGTGAATTTTAATTAGCATGAATGTCATGCATTAAAATGGGGGTTACCTCATGTTGATGAGGGGGTTACCACCATGAAGGGAATGAAGAGGGAGGTTACCACCATGATGAGGAGGAGGAGCACCTCCTTGGGGCCGGCGCACCCCCACCTTGGGGCTGCCCCCTCCTCCCCTATAAAACCCCCTCCCTCTCCTCCATGTCTCACACTTCTTGGTCCTCCCCTCCCTCGCATAGTTGCTGCCCAATTTCCGTCTCTGCTTAGCGAAGCTCTGCCAGAATTATAGTTCGTAGTTCATACACTTGGAGAAGTGTGTGGTGGAGTGTCTGGCGGATCCCTTCTTCCGCTGCCCCGCTGGACCGAGGGCGTGGAGGAGTCGACGTCGAGCTGTACGTGTGACCGAGCACGGGGGCGCTGCCACTTGTGGCGCCGTGTACACGATCTTGTGATCGTCAAGTGAACCACTGATACTCCAAGTGGATGTGGAAGATCAGAGGTCCTTGTGCGTGGTGAATGACCAGCCCGTTGGGAACCCCAAGAGGAAGGTATGATGAGTATAGCAGCTTGTTTTCCCTCAGTTAAGAAACCAAGGTTTATCGTTCAGGAGAAAAGCAGACAATGACAACTGAAAGTGATGCTTGCTAGTTTGCGACAGCTTCGGACAATTTATATATGGTGCCTCGTCCAAGCTTTGCTTGCTAGCTGCAACGCGAAACCTGCACACAAACAACCAAGTACTTTGTTCCCAACTTGCGATGAGGTTGTCAATCTCACCGGTTTGCTTGGAACAAAGGTTATGAGCGTATCGAGTGGAAAACAGTAGAGTATGCGAATAAAGTAAACAGTGCGAGTAAAGTAAACAGGTAATAGCAATATGATGGAAATAGGACCGGGGCCCACAGTTCACTAGTGGTGTCTCTCCATAAGATAAATAACACATGCTGGGTAAACAAATTACAGTTGGGCAATTGATAGAATAGAGATAAACGTGATATGTCAAGAAGATCACTATGAGATTTACTCTGGGCATTACAACAAAATACATAGACCGCCATCCAATTGCATCTATGACTAATAATCTACTTGTGGCGAATCAATCCGAGAACTCCACAAGTATTAAGTTGCGAACAACAGATAATTGCATTAAGCAAAGTGTGTAATGTAAACAAAGCATATTCCCTTGAGCATATGAATATTGTTTTCTCCCTAGTAGCAACAGCACATCTACAACCTTAGAGGTTTCTGTCACTCCCCCAGGTTAAATAGAGGCATGAACCCACTATCGAGCATAAATACCCCCTCTTGGAGTCACTAGCAACTACTCGGCCAAGATAGCTACTAACAACGGAGAGCATGCAAGATCATAAACAACATAGAGATAACAAAAGATAATATTCAGTACAACAACTTAATCATAAACACCAATATTCATCGGATCCCAACAAACCAAACATGTAGAATTACATAACGGTGATCTCAATCATGTAGGGCAGCTCATGAGATCTAAACATGAAGCACATGGTGGAGGAGACAACCATCTAGCTACTGCTATGGACCCATAGTCCAAGGTAGACTACTCACTCATCGCTCCGGAGGCAAGCATGGCGATGAAGAAAACCTCCGGTGGCGATTCCCCTCTCCGGCAGGGTGCCGGGAAGAGCTTCTGGACCCTCCCGATCTTCAGGTCGACGGCGGCGGCGGATCGCGATGTGTTCTGGAAAATTGATCGGGTACTTAGGTTTTTCCCGTCGGGGGGTCTTTATAGGCGAAGGGGCGATGTCAGAGGAGGGCCCAGGTGGCCTCACACCATGGTGGCGCGGGCCAGGGGCTGGCCGCGCCACCTATGCGTGTTGGCCCCTGGTGGCCCCTCTCCTTCTCTTCTTCGGATCTCTGGAAGCTTCCGGGTAAAATAAGACTTCAGGAACTTGTTTCGTCCAATTCCGAGAATATTTCCTGTGTATCACTTCTGAAACACAAAAACAGCAGAAAACAGGGAACTGGCACTGTGGCGACTTGTTAATAGGTTAGTTCCTGTCGGTGTTACGGATACCGGGGTATCCCGGTACACCTGCTCCTAGGCCACGTCATCGGCCCATCTCCAGAATCAACGACCAAAGCTACGGAGAAGACCCTCACGAGGAGGCGCCTCGTGAGGAGAACGACGACATAAACGGCTAAGGACCAGAAGACCTCCTCACGAGCCCCCGCTGGTGAGGAGAGGAAGCACGCCAATGTCAGCTCAGCACGTTTGCGTGCAGAGCAAGAAGATAACGGGCAGAAGACCGTGTACCGCCCACGCTACCCCCGACAGGGAGGAGACCAGCTTTCTCTGTGCCTGCCCAAAGCGGCAGAGTGGTAGTTGGCCACCCCCCTAAAAATAGCGTGGGCGGTGCAGGGCGCCAGAGGAGGACGTCAGCTTCCTCCACCCTCTCCTGTGGACCGGCGCCACTACCCTGCGAAGACTATGTCTACAGAAGAGCGTAGTCTACAGCTGTCCACCCTTCCTTGGCCTTATGTGTGGCAACCCCTTCCCCAAGAAGATGAGGGGAAGGAGGACCTGGGCGCTATAAGAGGGAAGGAGGCCACCCCTTAGAGGGGATCGGATCTTCTCCAAGTTGCTAACTGGGCACGCAGGTTCTTCAACCGCTGGCCAGCTAGAGCTTTGTAACCAAGACCTTGTACTCCTCGCGAGGTGTCGCGTAGCAATACAAGAAGGCAGGAAGTAGGGGTTTTACCTCACCACGAGGGCCCTGAACCTGGGTAAAGCTCGGTCTCTCTCTCTGCAGTGCGTTGCGCGTTCGACACTCGAGGCTTCCGTCACCGTGTTTCGTTGCGATCCAAGATCTCACACGTTCAGCCCCCTGTGTTCGAATCCTTGGGTCCATCGCGTGGTACCCCGTGTTCTTGCGATACGAAATCCATCGACATTTGGCGCGCCGGGTAGGGGGCTGTGGTGTGTTTTCTTCTAGATCTGCTTCAACATGGCCGACGCCAACGGAAGGCTCGAGCGTCTTCGCCGTCGCAATGCTGCTCGGGGGCAAACCGAGCCCATCTTCCGTCGTCATGAAGCTTCGGCCGAGGAGGAAGAGGAGGAAGATCTAGAGTCCTCCTACCTCCCGTCCGGGCGTACAGAGCCTTCGCTCTCCTTCACCGCCACCGCCACTTCTCGCGCTCGTTCTGGGAGTCAGCTGTCTCCTGCGCAGGCTCTCGCCATGGCGCAGGAGCTGCTGCACTATCAACCCACCGACGACGGGCGTGAGGGGTGGCGCGCTCGAATTGCCGAGCTCGTCGCCATCGCCAACGAAGACCCGGCCCAGGGAGGAGCCCAGGGCGCGGGGAACCCAGATCCGGCGGCGGGGCGTCGCGCCCCGGGCGCCGGAGATGGAAGGGCCAACAAGGCCAAGAAGGTGGTTTCCCGCGCCGCATCTTCGCCGCGCGGGGAGCCCAGCTGCCAAATCGTCCAACGCGCTCCGGAAGACGCACGCGTCTCCCTCGAGCGCCGCCGCGAAAATCATGACCGCGCCATCGATGATATCGGCGAAGCTGGCAAGAACGTCAGGACCCCCGGCGAGCCTATCTACAACCCCGGGTGTCTCGCCCTCACTCGCCAGCAGCGCTACGTGGTCTGGCCTGACAAGTTCAAGCCGGACATCGCCACGCGCTATGACGGGACCACAAACCCTGTCGAATTCCTCCAGCTCTACGTCGTCGCCGTCCAGGCTGCGCGTGGAGATCAGCGCGCCATGGCCAATTGGTTCCCCATGGCCCTCAAGGACGCTCCGCGAACTTGGCTCATGAATCTTCCTCACGAATCCGTGACTTCGTGGAAGGATTTATGTCGTCAGTTCGTTGCCAACTTCATGCCCACGTACGAGCGCCCCGCTACCAAGAATGATCTTAAGGCGGTGCGTCAGTACAAGGGCGAGACGCTTCGTCAGTACATCCAGTGCTTCAGTCAGATGAGGAACAAGATCCCCAGGATCTCCAACGAGGAGGTCATCTCCGCGTTCTCCACGGGCGTCTCCGATGTCAAGATGCGGGAGAAGCTGTCCGTGAATGATGAGCTGACTTCCGTCGTCAGGCTCTTCGAGATCGCCGACCGCTGCGCCAAGGCTGAGGAGGAGAGGCTCTTCGTGCACAATCTGCCGGAGGCGCCTCCCCCAAAGCCGAAGTCCAAGGACCCCAAGCGAAAGGAGGCTGCTGTCCTCGCGGCGGAGCCAGATCATAAGCAACGCCGCGGGGACCGCTCCGACCGCGATAAAGGCCACCGTCGCCGCTACTGCCTTATCCACAAGAAGGACACCCACAATACCGAAGATTGTTGGATTGTCCGGAAGTTTCACGAGGAAAACGGCGTCGCCAAGCGTCGCGGGGGCGGCCGCAGCCACGGCAAGAGTGGATCCCGGGGCGATCGCCGCGACGACGACCGCGAGGAAGGTCGCCGCCGCGGAGGTCTGTCTCGAGCCGATCCCGAGCCGCTGCCGTTGCCCCCACCAGCAAACGATCATCGGGAGGAGGACCAGGGGGGCTATCAAGAGCCGCGAGACTTCACCGCTTGCCTCCCGGGTGGAGCTCAGGCTCCTTTGTCAAATCGACACTTCAAGCAGCTGTCGCAAGAAATCGCGGCGGCGCAGCCCAACGTCGGTAATCGCCTAATGAAGTGGTCGACGTGCAAGATTGGCTTCGACGAGGAGGATCATCCGGCTTCCACAAGGGGCGTGGGCACAATTCCCCTCTTGTGCACGCCAACCATCAACAACGTCGCCGTCAATCGCACTCTCATCGACGGAGGGGCGGGCCTCAACATCATCTCGGTCGAGATCTTCGAAAAGATGCAGGTGCCGTACCATCGGCTCATGCCAACTCGACCATTCTTTGGGGTAACCGAGGGGTCTACAACGCCAATTGGGCAGGTAAGCCTGCCCGTCACCTTCGGCACCCGGGACAACTACAGGACAGAAAGCCTCAACTTCGACGTCGCCTACATTGCCCTGCCATACAATGCCATCCTCGGCTACCCAGCCTTGGCGAGGTTCATGGCAGCAACGCACCATGGCTTCAACGTCCTCAAGATTCCGGGCGCGAACGGCACGATCACCGTGTGCTGCAATGAAAAGGATGCTCCCCGGTCAGTGGAGCACGTCTACCGTGAGGCCGCCACCATGTTCCCCGCCGACGAAGATCTGCTGGAGCACTCCGGCGACCTCACGAGGAAGAAGCAGCTCATATCCCAAGAGCGGGCTGCTGAGAAGAAGGCCTCTCTCGAGCCCCACCCTCTGGGTTCGACAGGGAAGAAGTTCGCCGCCTCTGCATCGCCTACTCCGAGCGAGGACCTGGTCCATCCAACGCTGGACATGAGCATTGGGGAAGCTGCGGTACCCTCAGGCAGGAGGCCCCAGTTTACCCAAGAGCGCTCGACAACCAAGAAGGTCCCTCTTCAGGCTGGGGGCTGCGAAAACTTCGTCACCATCGGGGCAGGGCTTTCCCCCAAATAGGAAAGCGCGCTCGTCACCTTCCTGCGGGCAAATTCTGACATGTTCGCTTGGACTCCGTCAGATATGCCCGACGTTCCCAGGGAGGTGATTGAGCACCACTTGACCGTGTGCCCTCAGGCACACCCCGTGAAGCAGAAGACTAGGAAGCAAGCGCAAGAGAAGCAGGACTTCATCGTCAAGGAAATAGAGAAGCTCAAGAAGGCCAAGTTAATACGCGAGGTGGCCCACCCCACCTGGATTGCTAATCCGGTGGTCGTCCCGAAGGCTAATGGCAGTGGGCGCCTCTGCGTGGACTTCACAAGTCTCAACAAGGCCTATCCCAAGGATCCCTATCCTCTCCCGAGGATAGATCAAAACGTCGACTCTACCGCCGGCTGCGACCTCCTTTGCTTCTTGGATGCTTTCTCTGGCTATCATCAGATCAAGATGGCAAAGGAGGACGAGGAGAAGACCGCCTTCATCACACCCTGTGGGGTGTACTGCTACGTCTGCATGCCCTTTGGCCTGAAGAACGCAGGAGCCACCTTCCAAAGGCTCATGCGTAAGGCCCTGGGGGCTCAGATGGGAAGGAACGCGGAGGCCTACGTCGACGACATCGTCGTCAAAACCCGCGAGGGTCACACCTTCATCGAGGATCTGGAGGAAACATTCGTCAACCTGAGAAAGGTAAACATCAAGCTCAACCCCGCCAAGTGCGCCTTTGGCGTACCATCGGGAAAACTGTTAGGATTCCTCGTGTCCCATTGCGGGATAGAGGCGAACCCTGACAAGGTTAAGGCCATCGAAGAAATGCGTCCACCGCGCAATCTCAAGGAGATGCAACGCCTCGCGGGGTGCATGGCGGCCCTGGGGCGCTTCATCGCAAGGAGTGGGGAAAAAGCCTTGCCCTTCTTCAAGCTCATGAAGCGCGCTGGGAAGTTCGAGTGGACTCCGGAAGCCGACAAGGCCTTCGCTGAATTGAAAAGGTACCTCACGAGCCCACCGATCATGGTTGCCCCAACCACCCGCGAGCCCTTGCTACTCTACATCGCGGCAACTCCAAGGACTGCAAGTGCCGTCCTCATCGCGGAGCGAGACGCCAAGGTGGTCGCCAAAGGGGAAGCCAACTCCCTAAGCGTGGGGGCTCCTCGCGAGGAAGAGGCCACTCCATCTCCCGACCCTCGAGAGGAACCGCCCACGGCATCTTCGCCGACCGAGCCGCTCTCTCAGAGCAACGCTCAAAAGCCCCCCGAGGAGGAGCCCTCCGGGGGTGTCGTCAAGGTGCAAAAGCCTGTGTACTTCGTCAGCACGGTACTGCGCGACGCGCGAGAGCGCTACACCATGCAACAAAAGCTGCTCTACACCCTGCTCATTGCTTCGCGGAAGCTGCGTCACTACTTCCAGGGTCACCCAATCAAGGTGGTAACCGATCGTCCTCTGGAGACCATCCTGCGCAATCCCAACGTCACCGGGCGGGTGGCAGAATGGGCCGGAGGTGGAGTCAACTCTCCCAGGAGAGGAGGCCCCAGGCCTCTGGGTCATGCACTTCGACGGCGCCTTCAACCTCCCCGGCGCGGGAGCTGGTGCTGTCCTAACCTCTTCCTCTGGAGACAAGCTCTTCTATGCTGTGCAGCTCTGCTTCAAGCCTGAGAGCAAGGTCTCCAACAACATCGCGGAATACGAAGGACTACTCGCCGGCTTAAGGGCGGCAAACGCATTGGGCGTCAAGCGCCTCATCGTCAAGGGAGATTCACAGCTGGTTGTGAACTTCTCGAACAAGAGCTACACTCCAAAGGATGAGCACATGGCGGCTTATCTCGAGGAGCATCGAAAGATGGAAAAACGCTTCCTAGGCTTGGAGCTGAAGCACATCCCGAGAGGAGAAAATGTGGAAGCCGACGAGATCGCCAAGCGCGCCTCTCATCGCCTGGCGCAGCCGACCGGCGTCTTCGAGGAGCGTCTCTTCAAGCCTTCCGCTTCTCCGTCGACATCCGAATCACCTCCTCCTTCCGCTTTGCCACCGCCGCCGGAGCAGGGGGCTCCGGATTGCGGGCCTCCTTCGGGTGACCGTGTCCTTCTGGCATTGGCACGGCAGGAGGGAGTGGATTGGATCATCGAGCTCAAGGCCTACCTCACCAGCAGCAGGCTTCCCGAGGATGAAGAGGAGGCCGAAAGGATCGTACGCCAAGCTTCGGGCTACTGCGTCAAGGACGGTGACTTGTACCGGCGTCGCCCAAACGGCGTCGCTCTGAAGTGCATATCTACTCACCAAGGCCAAGAGCTTCTCAAGGACATCCACGCCAGCGAGTGTGGCCATCATGCTTCTGCGGCAACTCTAGCCGCGAAGGCATATCGGAGCGGTTTCTACTGGCCCTCAGCGCTCGGGGATGCGGCGGAGATGGTCAAGAGGTGCGAGGCATGCCAGTTCCATGCCAAGCAGATCCACCAGCCGGCACAGGAGCTGTGAACCATCCCACTCACTTGGCCCTTTGCAGTTTGGGGGCTGGACATCCTCGGTCCATTCCCCAGAGCGCAAGGGGGCTACCGCTACCTCTACGTCGCCATCGACAAATTCACCAAGTGGGTGGAGGTGGAACCGGTGTGCACCATCCCGGCCAGGTCCGCGGTCAAGTTCATCCGTGGGCTGGTCTGTCGTTTTGGTGTGCCTAACCGCATAATCACCGACAACGGCAGCCAGTTCACCAGCGGACTGTTCCGGGAGTACTGTGCATTGGTCGGCATCAAGATCTGCTTCGCCTCCGTCGCCTACCCCTGGAGCAATGGCCAAGCCGAGCGTGCTAACGCCGAGGTCCTAAACGGACTCAAGACGAAAAGCTTCAACGCCAAGCTCGAAGCCTGCGGCAAAAAATGGTTAGACAACCTCCAATCCATCTTGTGGTCCATCAGGACTATCGCCACCAAACCCACTGGAGAAACCCCTTTCTTCCTGGTCTATGGGGCGGAGGCTGTTCTTCCCACCGACGTCAAGTTCGGATCGCCAAGAGTGCTCGCCTTCGACGAAATTCGCCAAGAGGACCTCATCAAGGATCGCCTCCTCCTGCTCGAAGAAGCTCGGTGCCAAGCCGCGCTCCGCGCCGCGCGGTACCAGCAAGGACTACGCCGCTATCATAGCCGCCACGTTCGAGCAAGGACTCTGGAGGTCGGCGATCTGGTGCTGAGGAGAATACTCTCTCGCGAGGGCCTGCACAAGCTGTCTCCAATGTGGGAAGGGCCCTTCAAGGTGACGCACATCGCCAGGCCAGGCTCGGCGCGGCTAGAAACCGCAGAAGGCGTGCCGGTGGGGAACCCGTGGAACATAGCTCATCTGTGAAAGTTCTACCCTTAGGTTCCTCACGAGGAGAAAAAGACCGTTTTCACGGCACTTGTATCAGCTCAACCTGCTCTTAAGCACTGATATTAAGTTAAAGCGCGATGTAGCGCCTCTGCTTCGGCATGACATCAAAATGGCATGAAGTCCATTTATTTTCTGTTGTACTCCACACGGAAGGGGGCTAGGCACGGTGTCTATGCTGGGGCCTTCGCCCGGAAAACAGCGAGCCCGAAAAACCCGAAGGGAATGAGCTCTGGTCTGGGGCGACGGCCCTGTTATCGATCACCTCTAAATACCCATGGTGCTTAGTTCCTCGCGAAGTACGTCGGAAAATAAAAAATCTTCGAGGGAAAGTCCAAGGTGTGCCCCAAGGCACCCGCTAAGGACCTACCCCTCGTGAGCAACCCTCACGAGGGAGCAAGGACGCGTCGATGCACCAGCATCCGCAGGAAGATTCCCTCTGCTGAGGAAGGCCTAACGTGGCAGGATTATTGAAGACCAAGGCCGCTCCGATCATCTTGCGAAGGAGACGCAGATCCGGAGGTCCGCGCCAGGCCCTTCACCTCATGAGCAATCCTTGTGAGGTGTCGACGGTCTCTGGGCTCTCTTAAGCATCGACGTTTTCACGTCCGTGAGGGTCCAGCTTCCCTCAACGACGAGGAAGGCCCCGTGAATCGCCACGCGCGGCAATTTGCTCTTAGCTGCTGGCACAGATAGTGCCGCGCTCCTCCACGATGGAGAAGGTCCCTGTGCCGGTCACAGGGGCATCTTATTCGCCTTCTTTTTTCGTTTGTTTTGTCGATTTGTTTTTCCGTTTTCAGGGATTTGGGGTTTTTTGTTTTCCAACTCTTTCTTCAACTTCTTGTCTCAGGAATCGTCCAATGTGTCGTTGACGCCGACCCCGTCTCGAGCTCTGAGGCGAAGGGAGGCTTCCCATCAATGCCAACAGCTCACTAGGGCTCTCGAGCGGGCAAACGACCAGGACAATGAAGAACTGCAAGGTGATTAACAAGCGGATTTCATTAAAACGCCCTCAGTGGGGGAAGGAGCAAAAGCACGGCGGGGCATACCCCGCCGGCGAGATCTACATGGCAAGAGAGGGGAGGAGACTAGCTCCCCTCCCCAGAAGACTACCGCGCCAGGGCCTCCTCTTCACTGCGCCGCGGGCTGGGGGTAGGTGCGGCGGACGCCGCCGGCGGTGAAGATCCGCACCGTAGCCTCCAGCGCCCCCAGCTTAAAGCGGAAGACGAGGTGGTCACCGACGCGGAGGCGATGGCCGAGGGCGAATGCCCTCCAGCGGCCGGAGAGGACGGCGTTGCCGCCGTCCCCAAGGAGGATGTCCACAGGCCAGAAGAGGTCTGGCCTGCTCTGTTCCCCTAGGGCAATCTCCCCGGTGGCCGCACCGGGGGCGTAAATCACCCTCCGGACGGCGTCGGGCAGCCGGAGGGAGTTGAAGCCCGGGGCGTCGACGATGACGAGAAGCTCCAGGAAGCGGGACCCCGGGCCGATGAGGGGTCCCAGCATCGCCGCCGCCAGGGGCCGCGGAGTGGCAACCACTCCGTTCGCCGGCGGGGCCGGAGGATCTGCACCAGGGGGAGGCGGGCCCAGGGCGGCCAGCACCTCCTGGAGGGCCCGATCGACGCTCCCCGAGGCGTGGGGAGCAGGCGCTGCCGCCAGCGGCGACGGCGAATTCAGGGCGCCCCCTCGCACGGGACCCCTGAGGGCCAGGGCGCCGGAGGCCCCCGAGGCAGCGCGGTTCGCCTCGCCCTGCCTCGGCGCACCAATGCGGAGGGGGCCGCCGGCGCCGGGCGTCCACCGGGCTGGGACCTTCGCCTTCTTCCCGCTGCCCGGGGGGCGTCCGCGGCATTTCGCCCCAGAGCTTGATCCGGCGGCGACGGAGGAGTTGGAAGGATCCATGAGCTCAGGGGCGCAGAAGCAGAAGTGGCACTGGAGGAAGGAGGTGAAGTGCCGAAGGTCTCGAGGAGGATCTATTTAAGGGGGGCGTCCGGCGTCGATGCGTCAAATCCCTATGCGGGAATCGAAGCGTTGGCGCAGTGCTCCGCAGTCAAGCTGCGCGTCATTATGACGGTTTGACGCCTCGGAGACTGTAACGTCACCCGCCGTTTCGTCTCGCCAGTTGCGGCCGCGCCACGCGTCTGCAGCGTCTGCCTCTTCACATGGTCCTCTGACCGCATGGTCGACGCGTGCCAATGGAGGGCCCAGCAGCTTCTAGGGCCCCCGGCCCTTCCCTCCCTCGAGAGGGCGCGTTCGCGGGCCGGGCTCTCGGGGGCTACTGTCGGTGTTATGGATACCGGGGTATCCCGGTACACCTGCTCCTGGGCCGCGTCATCGGCCCATCTCCAGAATCAACGACCAAAGCTATGGAGAAGACCCTCACGAGGAGGCGCCTCGTGAGGAGAACGACGACATAAACGGCTAAGGACCAGAAGACCTCCTCACGAGCCCCCGCTGGTGAGGAGAGGAAGCACGCCCACGTCAGCTCAGCACGTTTGCGTGCAGAGCAAGAAGATAACGGGCAGAAGACCGCGTACCGCCCACGCTACCCTCGACAGGGAGGAGACCAGCTTTCTCTGTGCCTGCCCAAAGCGGCACAGTGGTAGTTGGCCACCCCCCTAAAAATAGCGTGGGCGGTGCAGGGCGCCAGAGGAGGACGTCAGCTTCCTCCACCCACTCCTGTGGACCGGCGCCACTACCCTGCGAAGACTATGTCTACAGAAGAGCGTAGTCTACAGCTGTCCACACTTCCTTGGCCTTATGTGTGGCAACCCCTTCCCCAAGAAGATGAGGGAAAGGAGGACCTGGGCGCTATAAGAGGGAGGGAGGCCACCCCTTAGAGGGGATCGGATCTTCTCCAAGTTGCTAACTGGGCACGCAGGTTCTTCAACCTCTGGCCAGCTAGAGCCTTGTAACCAAGACCTTGTACTCCTCGCGAGGTGTCGCGTAGCAATACAAGAAGGCAGGAAGTAGGGGTTTTACCTCACCACGAGGGCCCTGAACCTGGGTAAAGCTCGGTCTCTCTCTCTGCAGTGCGTTGCGTGTTCGACACTCGAGGCTTCCGTCACCGTGTTTCATTGCGATCCAAGATCTCACACGTTCAGCCCCCTGCGTTCGAATCCTTGGGTCCGTCGCGTGGTACCCCGTGTTCTTGCGACACGAAATCCATCGACAGTTCCGGAAAATGCATAAAAGTGCCACGAAGTGTAACGAAACAATAGGCAAATGGTGTAAAAACAAGCATGGAGCATCAAAAATTATAGATACGTTGGAGACGTATCAAGCATCCCCAAGCTTAACTCCTGCTCGTCCTCGAGTAGGTAAGTGATAACAAAAGAATAATTTTTGAGGTGACATGCACCTACACAATCTTGATCATATATGTAAGCATTTGTGAGCTGGGATCAAAAGAGCTTAAAACATGGGCATGAAGATATAATCTTGACAATAAGAACTTAGCAACCATGTTGTAAACATGCAAATGAACACAAACAAAAGATCATGAAAATGAAACAATGAAAGTCAAACGTGTGTTCAAATCATAAGGAAAAACATACAAATGGTTTTCAGCTTGTCCCTCCAAGAGAGCAGAACATAAATGCATAGGACACCTTCAAGTTTAAGAGGGCGACTAGATACAAATAATTTGAGAACAAGTGAAACCAACAATATGAATCAATCAATGAAATTTGGGACAATGCATATCACACTAAGAATGACAACTATGCTCTCTTAATGGTGCATAAAGAGAGAAGGTGGTGACTCAACATAAAAGTAGAAGAAAGGCCCTTCGCAGAGGGAAGCAGTGATTGCAAGTTTTATAACCTTCAAAAATTATGGTACTTACCGGCTTTGAGCTCTCATTGCCCCCATCATAAGCATCTTGAATGGTTAAAGTTAATGCGAGAACAATTATGATGCATATGCTTGACAAATCATAAGTTGAAAACCTCGTGCCCCGTGAATACGAGTACCCAAACCTCATGCTACTTTACTTAGAGTCCCAAGCAAGGCTCTTATCATTGTAAGTATATGCATATCATTGAGAACCGCCAATGGGGTACCTCCGTGCCCGATGACATGGAACAAGCCCACACCAAAATGACAGGACAAGCAGACAATGAACACCTCGACATCTCTTTTATTTGCCTTTTGTTTAGCTTTTTATTGTGAGATGCATCGTCGAATGTTCACCATGGGTATGCTGCAAATTTCGACCATGAATTATGCATGGCTTAGATTGGCGGCCCGGCGTTTCCCTAACACATATACAAACTCCATGATCCCCACAAGATTCCCAATTCATTTCACACCGCGGGCATCCATAAACAAAAGATCACGATATCAACTCAAATAAGAAGTGCAATGTTGAAAGCTTGCCCCATGACAGCATGGCTGGGCTAGAATCCAACTTACAACTTGCAAGCATAACAACTCAACATAAGAGACCACAATGTCAAATTTTTAAGAACAGGAAAAAGTAAAGTGTGCCTTCCGGTTCATGAGAGCTTTACTGACCGAATTTCGCATAACACTGGTAAGAGTTTAATTTGAAGAGAAAATAAAAGTAAGTCAAATTTACTTGGAATAGCAAATTGCTAGTAGGTATGTATGGTGGACACTTTGGAAAACTTTGGCTTTTAGGAGTTGGATGCACGAGTAGAGCTCGTACTCAGTACAAGGCGAGGGCTAGCAAAAGACTGGGAGCGACCAACTAAGAGAGCAATAATGGCCATAATCATGCAAAGCGACAAAGCGACATTAAAAGAAGCATAAGATGGCATCAAAAGTCAAAAACTAAATGATCATGAAGGCTATTGGCGACTTTGTAAGAGTCTAACATGTGTGAGCATGCGCCAAGTCAACCCAAATAAAGCATCAAGGAGAAAACCAAAATAATGCTTCCACACAATAAAAACAACGCATGATTTTTTCAAAGGCTCATTAAGCAATCTCAGTTATTTGAGACAAGTTATGCTACAGCAAAACCACTAAGCATACTATCAAAAAGACATCAAGCATGACATGAAAAAGCCTAAGCTGCAGTCTACACAAGCTCCTTCTTGTACCACTTTTTTGCACAAAGCTTTTTCTCTTTTCCAACACCATTTGAAATTTTTATAGACACCTCTTTTGATGAAAACCAATAAAGATCAGAGGCGAAAATACACCTTGATGAAAATATATGACAATGTCTGAACGCAAATCAAGGCGAAAACGAAAACCAAAAGCAGTAGCAGAAAAAGAAGAACACCCGATGAAATTGTAAGAATGAAAAATGGAGTGTTCTTTGCAAATGAAAACGAGTACATCTCCTCCAAAGGAAATTTGTTGGGGTCCAACCATTTATTGCAGCAAACAAACAAACTAAACTAACTAAGAAAACTAAAACAACTGACGCTCCAAATAAAACACATAGTGCATGAAGCAATAAAAATATAGTGTTTTGAAAGGTGACCTGATTTTTGCCGATGAAGAAGGGGTGCCTCGGGGGCATCCCCAAGCTTTGACGCTTGTACTTCTTGGGTATTTCTTGGGGTGATGCATGGGCATCCCCAAGCTTGAGCTTTTGTCCATTCTTCAACTCATCTCATCATTCTTCAATCCCTACACTTGAAAACTTCCTTCATACAAAACTAAACACAATTCTATTAGCAACATTAGTGCAAGCATAACATATAATCAACCTATTTTTGCTTCAGGTTTCAACTCAAAACCACCACATATATAGCAAATACTACTGTAGCAACCTCCCCAAAAGTTCCGTGATCAAAAGAACTCAAAAGAAAGCGATAAAGTGGCAAACACAAATATTGGCAGAAATCTGTCAAAACTGAACAGCTGACAAAGGTCGAATTTTTGAGGGGTTTTATGTTGCTCAAATCAAAAAGTGTTCAACTAACAAAAGTTTGGATATAACCTGGGACATATGCACAAGAAATCTCAGGTCCAAAAGATATACAGAGAATTTATACGAATTTTTACGGTGCAGCACCGAAAACAGTTTCAGGACAGCAACATCCCCAAATCTTTACCTCACTCGAATTAGAGGCTTCTCTTGGTACAAAAACGAAATAAACATCCAAGACTCAAATAAAGGAAAAAGTACTGAAAAGAAACATTGGGTTATCTCCCAAGAGTGCTTTTCTTTAACGCATTTGAGCTAGGCGCAGAAAATTGCGAATCAAGTAATATCAAGTGATGAAGCATCACTTACCTCAGTAAGCACTTTGGGAATTCCCGAAGATGATTCAACCTGCAAGTCACCCTTAGTGGAACTAAGAGTTTTACCAATTTTAAGAACATGTTGAGATTTAAGCGCAGAAACCTGGGGAACATACATAAATTTTTGCTCTTTTCCAACAAACACTTTCTCTTTCTTAAATTTAAGAGAAGAGAAGATTAAGCTAAGAGTTTCCATAGACTCCTCTAGTTTACCAATCCTTAAATTTTGATTATCAAGAGTAGTGCTAGCCTCTAAAATGGTAATCCTCTTACCAATGTTTTCTACTAGTTCACTAACTCGGCTAGCATTTTCTAGGATACTTGGCAAACTTTTCTCTAAAGAGCTAAACTTTTCTACCACCTCCTCCAAGGTGGTCTCGGTTTTAGCAACACGAATAGGTGGTATTCCCACTAAACTTTCAATTATAGTGCATGCTTCTCCAGCGGGAGTACCTAGAAAATTACCTCCTGTAAGAGTATCGAGAACATACCTATTCCAACTAGATATACTAACATAAAAATTTCTAAGGAGGATCGTGGTAGAGTGCTTTTTGGTACACTTATGATGAGCATTGTTAATACGATACCAAGCATCTTTTAAACTTTCTCCCCCTTGTTGCTTAAAACTACGAACTTCTACTTCAGGATTACTCATTTTAACAAAACTGAAAGCAAACAAATAAAAACAACTACCAAGGATTCTAATTTTTTTGGGTTTTTGATATAAAACGATGCAGGTAAAATAAATAAAGTAAAGCAAAACAATAAAACAAAGTAAAGGATGTGTGTGCGAAAACTCCCCTCGCAGAAGTCTTCCACTCTTCCCCGGCAACGGCGCCAAAAAAGAGGCTGATACTCCAAGTGGATGTGGAAGATCAGAGGTCCTTGTGCGTGGTGAATGACCAGCCCGTTGGGAACCCCAAGAGGAATGTATGATTAGTATAGCAGCTTGTTTTCCCTCAGTTAAGAAACCAAGGTTTATCGTTCAGGAGAAAAGCAGACAATGACAACTGAAGGTGATGCTTGCTAGTTTGCGACAGCTTCGGACAATTTATATATGGCGCCTCGTCCAAGCTTTGCTTGCTAGCTGCAACGCGAAACCTGCACACAAACAACCAAGTACTTTGTTCCCAACTTGCGATGAGGTTGTCAATCTCACCGGTTTGCTTGAAACAAATGTTATGAGCGTATCGAGTGGAAAACAGTAGAGTATGCGAATAAAGTAAACAGTGCGAGTAAAGTAAACAGCTAATAGCAATATGATGGAAATAGGACCGGGGTCCACAGTTCACTAGTGGTGTCTCTCCATAAGATAAATAACACATGCTGGGTAAACAAATTACAGTTGGGCAATTGATAGAATAGAGATAAACGTGATATGTCAAGAAGATCACTATGAGATTTACTCTGGGCATTACAACAAAATACATAGACTGCCATCCAACTGCATCTATGACTAATAATCCACTTGTGGCGAATCAATCCGAGAACTCCACAAGTATTAAGTTGCGAACAACAGATAATTGCATTAAGCAAAGTGTGTAATGTAAACAAAGCATATGCCCTTGAGCATATGAATGTTGTTTTCTCCCTAGTAGCAACAGCACATCTACAACCTTAGAGGTTTCTGTCACTCCCCCAGGTTAAATAGAGGCATGAACCCACTATCGAGCATAAATACCCCCTCTTGGAGTCACTAGCAACTACTCGGCCAAGATAGCTACTAACAACGGAGAGCATGCAAGATCATAAACCACATAGAGATAACAAAAGATAATATTCAGTGCAGCAACTTAATCATAAACACCAATATTCATCGCATCCCAACAAACCAAACATGTAGAATTACATAACGGTGATCTCAATCATGTAGGGCAGCTCATGAGATCTAAACATGAAGCACATGGTGGAGGAGACAACCATATAGCTACTGCTATGGACCCATAGTCCAAGGTAGACTACTCACTCATCGCTCCGGAGGCAAGCATGGCGATCAAGAAGACCTCCGGTGGCGATTCCCCTCTCCGACAGGGTGCCGGGAAGAGCTTCTGGACCCTCCCGATCTTTGGGTCGACGGCGGCGGCGGATCGCGATGTGTTCTGGAAAATTGATCGGGTACTTAGGTTTTTCCCGTCGGGGGGTCTTTATAGGCGAAGGGGCGATGTCAGAGGAGGGCCCAGGTGGCCTCACACCATGGTGGCGCGGGCCAGGGGCTGGCCGCGCCACCTATGTGTGTGGGCCCCTGGTGGCCCCTCTCCTTCTCTTCTTCGGATCTCTGGAAGATTCCGGGTAAAATAAGACTTCAGGAACTTGTTTCGTCCAATTCCGAGAATATTTCCTGTGTATCACTTCTGAAACACAAAAACAGCAGAAAACAGGGAACTGGCACTGTGGCGACTTGTTAATAGGTTAGTTTCGGAAAATGCATAAAAGTGCCACGAAGTGTAACGAAACAATAGGCAAATGGTGTAAAAACAAGCATGGAGCATCGAAATTTATAGATACGTTAGAGACGTATCAACCACTACGTCAACTACGTCAAGTGAACCACTATGTCGACTACGTCAAGTGAACAACTAGGTCGACTATGTGCGTCTACATCGACTCTCCATCGTCAACGTTTGTGCGGGAACGTAATCCCCGCTTACGGTCGTCGAGGGTTAGTCTCCGTTGCTACCACCTCGTAGAGTATCTTGGCTAGTTTATGTGTTCTTGCGTAGGAATTTTTTTATTTTCTATGCTACGAACCCATCAGTGGTATCAGAGCCATATCTATGCGTAGTTGGTATGCATGGCTAGAACACATGTGGATGTGGGCGTTGATGATCATGTTATTGCAATTTTTTTGTATTTTGGATCATAGTGGCATAGTGGGATTGAAGCTGCCCGACACTAACCTTACGTGACCGCGTTCACGAGACTTGTCCCACACTTGACATGCTTCGGCATATGTGGCTTTGCGGGTGTACGTTTCTCCAACTATAGTTATGATCTATTTTACAAATAGTTATTAATAATATTTTTTATCACCATTGTGGTTTCATGTTCGTAGGTAAGAACGGTTCTTCCTAGAAAGCCCCAAACCACGTAAAATATGCAAGACAAATTAGAAACGTCTAACTTGTTTTTGCAGGGCATGTGATGTGATATGGTTAAATTGTTTATGTTACAAATTGTATGCAATGATCCTTTTTGTAAGTTATAAACAACCGGCAGGAGCCATATGGTTGTCTTTACATTTAAATGGCCTGCGTGCCGAATATATATATCCAAGTGATATATTGTAATGAAGGAAGACAACCAAGGTGGCGCGCCATGGACCTTGGTGCTACGCCGGTGGAATGATGGAGATCATACCATGACGCACAAGATGGAGATCGAATGCGTGAAGGACCATATCATATCACATTATATATGCATGTGATGTTTATCCTTTTATGCATCTTATTCTGCTTAGATTTGATCGCGCGGTAGCATTATAAGATGATCCCTCTCACATAAATATCAAGATAAAAATGTGTTCTCCCATAACATGCACCGTCAAGAAAGTTCGTCGTTTTGAGACACCTCGTGATGATCGGGTGTGATAGACTCTACGTTCACATACGATGGGTGTAAGACAGTTTTACACACGCAAATGTTATGGTTCTACTTGGCGAGCCTCGCATGTACAGACATGGCCTCGGAACACGAACCGAAAGGTTAAGCATGAGTCATATGGTTGATATGATGAACATGGTGATGTTCGCCTTTGAAACTATACCGTTGCACGTGATGATCGGTTGCGGTATAGTGGATTTGGTTCGTGTAGTCACTTAAGAAAACTGGGAGGGATGTTGTTTTTAAGTGGGAGTTCACGTAGAATTTGATTTAACCTGAACTCATTCTATTATGAACTTAGTCTAAATTAACTTTGCAAATAACTTGTAGATCATGGCACCACCGGCTCTAAATTTCAATGCGTTCATGGAGAAAGAAAAACTAGCCACCAACGGTAGCAACTTCACCAACTGGGCACTTAACTTGAGGATCCTCCTCAATGCCTCTCAAAAGGGCTATGTGCTTGAGGCACCGCTAGGTAACCCGCCTGCAGAAGATGCTCCCGATGAAGAGAAAAATGTTTTTCTGACTCGTAAGGAGGACCACAGTTTAGTTCATTGCGGCATACTGTATGGACTTGAGCCGGAGCTGCGAAAACGTTTCAAGAACAACAACGCTTATGATACAATGGGAGAGTTGAAACTGATCTTCGACTCCCATACTGCCGTAGAGAGTTATGATGCTTCAGAAAAGTTCTTTAGCTGCATGATGGAAGAGAACAGCTCCGTTAGTGAGCACGTACTCAAAATGTCTGGGTACGCCGATAAGCTCATCTCTTAGGGAATAATGATTCCCAATGAGTTGGGAATACATCGGGTTCTCCAATCTCTCCCACCTAGCTTCAAGGGCTTTGTGATGAACTACAACATGCAGGGCATGAGGAAGTCTCTCCCCGAGCTTCTCTCAATGCTTAAGACTGCAGAAGTGGAGATCAAAAAGGAACATCAAGTGTTGATGGTCAATAAGACCACTAGTTTCAAGAAAGGTAGAAAGGATAATAAGTCCAAGGGTAGAAACAAGAAGGACGGCAAATCTGTTGCCGGTTCTGAGAGGAAACCCAAGGCTGGTCCTAAACCTGAAACTGAGTGCTTCTACTGCAAGGAAATGGGGCACTGGAAGCGCAACTGCCCAAAGTATCTGGCGGATAAGAAGAACGGGAAGATTAACAAAGGTATATATGATATACATGTTATTGATGTGTACCTTACTAGTAGTCGCAATAGCACCTGAGTATTTGATACTGGTTCGGTTGCTCACATATGTAACTCGAAACAGGGGCTAAAGAATAAGCGGCAACTTGCGAAGGATGAGGTCACGATGTGCGTCGGCAATGGATCAAAAGTTGATGTGATCGCCGTCGGGACGCTGCCTCTACATTTACCATCTGGATTAGTTTTAAACCTGAATAAATTTTATTTGGTGCATGCGTTGAGCATGAACATTATATCCGGATGTTGTTTAATGCGAGACAATTATTCATTCCAGTCTGAGAACAATGGTTGTTCGATTTATATGAATAATATCTTTTGTGGACATGCACCTGAGAAGAAAGGTTTATTTCTTTTGAATCTTGATAGTGATGAAACACATATTCATAACGTGAATGCCAAAAGAATTAAGTCAAATGATGATATAGCCGCATACATGTGGCACTGCCGTTTAGGTCATATTGGTGTTAAACGCATGAAGAAGCTTCATTCGGATGGACTTCTGGAATCACTTGATTATCAATCATTTGAGACATGCGAGCCATGTCTTATGGGCAAGATGACTAGAACGCCGTTTTCCGGTTCAATGGAACGGGCGACAGACTTATTGGAAATCATACATACCGATGTATGTGGACCTATAAGTGTGCTAGCGCGTGGTGGATATCGTTATTTTGTTACTTTCACTGATGACTTAAGTAGATATGGGTATATTTACTTAATGAAACACAAGTCTGAAACGTTTGAAAAGTTCAAAGAATTTCAGAGTGAAGTAGAAAATCATCGTAACAGAAAGATTAAATTTCTACGATCTGATCGTGGAGGAGAATATCTTAGTTACGAGTTTGGCGCACATATGAGAGAATGTGGAATAGTTTCGCAACTCACTCCCGCTGGAACGCCACAACGAAATGGTGTATCCGAACGTCGTAACCGTACCTTATTGGATATGGTTCGGTCTATGATGTCTCTTACCGATCTGCCACTATCTTTTTGGGGTTATGCGCTAGAAATAGCCGCTTTCACTTTAAATAGGGCTCCATCTAAATCCGTTGAAACGACACCGTATGAATTATGGTTTGGAAACAAACCTAAGCTGCCATTTCTAAAAGTTTGGGGATGCGATGTTTATGTGAAGAAACTTCAGCCTGATAAACTCGAACCCAAAGCGGAAAAATGCGTCTTCATAGGATACCCTAAAGAAACAATTGGGTACACCTTCTATCACAGATCCGAAGGCAAAGTGTTTGTTGCTAAGAACGGATCCTTTTTGGAGAAGGAGTTTCTCTCGAAAGGTGTGAATAGTAGGAAGGTAGAACTCGATGAGGTTATTGAACCTCCTCTTCATGAATTGGCGAGTGGCGCAGCGCCGGAAACCGTTCCGGTGGTGACTTCACCAAATGAAGTGGGAGCTAATGATGAAGATCATGAAACTCCAAAAGAGGATGCTACCGAACCTCGCAGGTCGACAAGAACACATGCCACTCCTGAATGGTACGGTGATCTTATCATAAATGCCATTGTTGAGAACGATGACCCTGCGACGTATGATGAAGCAATGATGAGCCCAGATTCCAACAAATGGCATGAAGCCATGAAATCCGAAATGGAATCCATGTATGAAAACCAAGTATGGACTTTGGTGGAACTTCCCAATGACCGAAAGGCCGTTGAGAATAAATGGATTTTCAAGAAGAAAACAGACGCTGATGGTAATGTGACCATCTATAAAGCACGACTTGTCGCAAAAGGTTTCCGACAAATTCAAGGAATTGACTACGATGAGACTTTCTCACCCGTAGCGATGCTAAAGTCTATTAGGATTATGTTAGCAATTGCTGCATTTTTCGATTATGAAATTTGGCAGATGGATGTGAAAACCGCGTTCCTTAATGGTAACATTGAGGAAGAGTTGTACATGGTACAGCCCAAGGGTTTTGTTGATCCTAAGGATGCTGACAAGGTATGCAAACTTCAGCGATCCATCTATGGACTGCAGCAAGCATCCTGAAGTTGGAATCTCCGTTTTGACGAAGTTATCAAAGGGTTTGGATTTGTCAAAACTTATGGAGAAACTTGTATTTACAAGAAAGTGAGTGGGAGCTCTGTAGCATTTCTAATATTATATGTGGATGACATATTACTGATTGGAAATGATACGGAACTTTTGAAGAGCGTAAAAGATTACTTAAACAGTAAGTTTTCGATGAAAGACCTTGGTGAAGCGGCGTATATTTTAGGCATCAAAATCTATAGAGATAGATCAGGACGCTTAATTGGGCTATCACAAAGTACATACCTTGACAAGATTCTAAAGAGGTTTAGAATGGAGGATAGTAAGAAAGGGTTCTTACCTATGTTGCAAGGAAAGATCTTGAGTAAGACTCAAGGTCCGGCTACAGCTGAAGATAGAGAAGAGATGAATAAGATTCCCTATGCCTCTGCCATAGGCTCTATCATGTATGCCATGTTATGTTCAAGACCAGATGTGGCACATGCTATTAGTTTGACTAGTAGGTACCAATCTGATCCAGGTTTGGAACACTGGACGGCGGTCAAGAATATCCTTAAGTACTTACGAAGGACTAAGGATATGTTTCTCGTATATGGCGGTGAAGAAGAGCTCGTCGCAAGTTGTTACGTCGATGCTAGCTTCGACACTGATCTGGATGACTCTAAGTCTCAATCCGGGTACGTATTTGTTATGAATGGAGGAGCGGTAAGCTAGAGAAGTTCCAAGCAAAGCGTGGTGGCGAGATCAACAACAGAGGCGGAATACATTGCTGCTTCAGAAGCAGCAGAGGAAGCAGTTTGGATGAAGGAGTTCATATCCCAACTGGGTGTGGTTCCGAGTGCATTGGATCCAATGGTTATCTATTGCGACAACAATGGTGCCATAGCCAATACTCAGGAGCCAAGGTCTCACAAGAAATTCAAGCATGTAAAGCGCCAATTTCACTCCATCCGTGAGCATGTCACGGATGGTGATGTAAAGATTTGTAAAGTACACACGGATCTGAATGTGGCAGATCCGCTGACTAAAGCTCTCCCCAAGGCAAAACATGATCAGCACCAGAACTCAATGGGTGTTAGATTCATCACTATGTAATCTAGATTATTGACTCTAGTGCAAGTGGGAGACTGAAAGGAATATGCCCGAGAGGCAATAATAAAGTTGTTATTATATTATTCCGTGTTCATAATAGATGTTTATTTCTCATGCTAGAATTGTATTAATCGGAAACATTAATACTTGTGTGATTAATAAACTAAAAGGGTTCCTAGTAAAGCCTCTCTTTTATACTAGCTCGTTGATTAACCGATGATCAAGGTTTCCTGATCATGAACATTGGATGTTGTTAATAACGGGGTCATATCATTAGAAGAATGATGTGATGAACACTCACACCCATAGTACGAATAGCAATACGATCAAGTCATCAAGTTCTTTGCTATATCAAACTCATACGAAATAGTTCTAATCCTCAGACCATGAGATCATGTTAATCACTGATACCGGAAGAGTCCTTTGATGATATCAAATGTCACACCGTCACAGGGTTATTATAAAGGTTGATTTGGGTATTCTGAAAGTATTAGTTGAGGCTCATGGATCAAGAGTGGAATTTGTCCGACCCGATGATGAGAAGATATTCTCTGGGCCCTTCTCGGTGATATTGCATTAGAATCGCTTGCAAGCATGTGACTAGGTCACAGGAATGCATTATCACGGAACGAGTAAAGAGACTTGTCGGGAACGAGATCGAACTAGGTATGGTTGATAACAAATGATCGGATCTCGGACAAGTAATAATATCGCGAGACAAAAGGAATTAACTATATTCGTTACTGGTTCACACGATCACTAGTTCATCGTTGAGTAAGTGGGAGTCATCATGGATTTCCAGATCCCGCTGTTGATTATTGATCGGAGAGGAGTCTCGATCATGTCCACGTTATTCACGAACCGTAGGGTGACACACTTAAGGTTCGCCGTCGTTTTTTAGTAGATACGATACTCCGATCGAATTACAGGACAGCATGAGTGTTATTTCAGAAAAGCACCAAAACTGTTTCGGATATCGAAATAACTCAAGGGTGTATTTGTTAATGTTTGTTAATTGAATGAATTAACAAATATTAAAGAAATAAAAATGTTTTATTAAATCAATAAGTGTGAATTTTAATTAGCATGAATGTCATGCATTAAAATGGGGGTTACCTCATGTTGATGAGGGGGTTACCACCATGAAGGGAATGAAGAGGGAGGTTACCACCATGATGAGGAGGAGGAGCACCTCCTTGGGGCCGGCGCACCCCCCCTTGGGGCTGCCCCCTCCTCCCCTATAAAACCCCCTCCCTCTCCTCCATGTCTCACACTTCTTGGTCCTCCCCTCCCTCGCATAGTTGCTGCCCAATTTCCGTCTCTGCTTAGCGAACCTCTGCCGGAATTGTAGTTCGTAGTTCATACACTTGGAGAAGTGTGTGGTGGAGTGTCCGGCGGATCCCTTCTTCCGCTGCCCCGCTGGACCGAGGGCGTGGAGGAGTCGATGTCGAGCTGTACGTGTGACCGAGCACGGGGGTGCTGCCACTTGTGGCGCCGTGTACATGATCTTGTGATCGTCAAGTGAACCACTACGTCGACTACGTCAAGTGAACAACTACATCGACTACGTGCGTCTACATCGACTCTCCATCGTCAACGTTTATGCGGGAACGTAATCCCCGCTTACGGTCGTCGAGGGTTAGTCTCCGTTGCTACCACCTCGTAGAGTATCTTGGCTAGTTTATGTGTTCTTGCGTAGGAAATTTTTTGTTTTCTATGCTACGAACCGATCAGTCCTCATTTTTTAATCTACTAGCTCTAGCAAGATCATCTTTCAAAATTTGTTCCGGAGTCATGGGTTTAAGTCCAATTTTCTTGCCAGCATGTGTAAGAGAATATTGATTAGTTTTACCATTATGTACAGATTCTCTATCAAATTGCCATGGTCTACCAAGTAACAAAGAACAAGCTTGCATAGGTACAACATCACAATCAACAAAATCTGAATAGGTACCAATAGTAAAATGCACGCGTGCAGTTCTTGTTACCTTGAACTTACAGGAGCTCTCAAACCATTGAATGTAATATGGATGAGGTCGTTGTCGTGTGGGTAGAGCAATCTTCTCCACCATGTCAATACTAGCCATATTGTTACAACTCCCTCCATCAATGATGATCCGGATAGCTCTCTCCTTAACAACGCCTCTTGTTTGAAACAAATTGTGGCGTTGATCATGCTCAGCTTTGCTCAATTGCACACTCAAGACACATTGTGCAACTAAACTCTTGTATTGATCAGCAGTTTCAGCTCCCATTACCTCCATCTCCTTGTCAGAATCAGAATTGGCACCATCACGTGCATCAATAAGTGCCAATGTATTATCATCAAAATCACTCGCAGAGTCATATTCGCCATCTTCAAGCACCACCATCACACGTTTGGTTCGACATTCTTTTTCGATGTGACCAAACCCAAAACATTTGCGACATTGAATGTCGTGAGTCTTCCCCGTGGAGGCCATGGAAGAAGAACTTCGTGTTGGACCAGCAGATGGTGATGGAGCAGGAGCAGGTGGCGTTCTTGATGCGGGCGTGGTATACCTGGAGGTGGAAGGACCTGGTGCATCCCCACGAGAAGGTGGAGCTGATTGGCGTGCAGACCATGAAGGATTACGACCTGCAGAATTATTAGCTCTTCTCCATGATGGTTGACGATCCCGCACATCAAGTTCAGCTTTGCAAGCAAGGTGAAATAAACGAGTAATAGTGTTGTACTCCTTATAGTCTAAAATATGCTGAATCTCCTTATTTAAACCACCAAAGAAACGTGCAAGCATAGCTTCATTATCCTCTACAATACCACAACGAATCATGCCCGTTTGTAACTCTTGATAATAATCTTGTACGGAATTTTTGCCTTGTTCTAAACGAGCTAATTTTTTAAGCAAGTCCCGTTGATAATGTGGAGGTACAAAACGAGTACGCATGGCATGTTTTAGACCAAGCCAAGTAGCAGGAATATTAGCATGATTGACTCTACAATGTTTAGACCACCAGATAGAAGCAAAATCTGTAAATTCACATGTAGCAGCACTAACACGCAAATGCTCAGGATAGCGTAAACATGCAAAACGTTGCTCTACTTCTAATTCCCAAGTGAGATATGCATCAGGATTATATCTACCCTCAAATGGCGGAATATTTAATTTCAGTTTGGCAATATGTTCATCATCACGTACCGACGTGGAGGTGGACGAGCATTGCGGTTGTATTGCCGCGGACGGCCAGGTGCAGGTTGTTGGACCTCGTCCTCTTCGAGCTCATTTTCATCTTCGAACTCGTTTTCCCCCTCGTCAGCAGCATATCCATCCTGGGTGGCTGATACGTCTCCAACGTATCTATAATTTTTGATGCTCCATGCTTGTTTTTACACCATTTGCCTAATGTTTCGTTACACTTCGTGGCACTTTTATGCATTTTCCGGAACTAACCTATTAACGAGTTGCCACAGTGCCAGTTCCCTGTTTTCTGCTGTTTTTGTGTTTCAGAAGTGATACACAGGAAATATTTTCGGAATTGGACGAAACAAGTTCCTGAAGTCTTATTTTACCCGGAAGCTTCCAGAGATCCGAAGGAGAGTAGGAGGGGGGCCACCAGGGCCCCACACACAGGGCTAGCGCAGCCAGGCCCTGGGCCGCGCCACCCTGGCGTGAGGGAGCCTGACTCCTCCTCTGACATCGCCCCTTCGCCTATAAAGACCCCCCGACGGAAAAAACCTAAGTACCCGATCACTTTTCCAGAACACATCGCGATCCGCCGCCGCCGTCGACCCGAAGATCGGGAGGGTCCAGAAGCTCTTCCCGGCACCCTGCCGGAGAGGGGAATCACCACCGGAGGTCTTCTTCATCGCCATGCTTGCATCCGGAGCGATGAGTGAGTAGTCTAAATTCGTATAAATTCTCTGTATATCTTTTGGACCTGCGATTTCTTGTGCATATGCCCCAGGTTATATCCAAACTTTTGTTAGTTGAACACTTTTTGATTTGAGCAACAGAAAACCCCTCAAAAATTCGACCTTTGTCAGCTGTTCTGTTTTGACAGATTTCTGCCAATATTTGTGTTTGCCACTTTATCGCTTTCTTTTGATCATGGAACTTTTTTAGGAAGTTGCTACAGTAGTATTTGCTATATATGTGGTGGTTTTGAGTTGAAACCTGAAGCAAAAAGAGGTTGATTATATGTTATGCTTGCACTAATGTTGCTAATAGAATTGTGTTTAGTTTTGTATGAAGGAAGTTTTCAAGTGTAGGGATTGGAGAATGATGAGATGAGTTGAAGAATGGCCAAAAGCTCAAGCTTGGGGATTCCCATGCATTACCCCAAGAAATATCCAAGAAGTACAAGCGTCAAAGCTTGGGGATGCCACCGAGGCACCCCTTCTTCATCGGCAAAAATCAGGTCACCTTTCAAGACGCTATATTTTTATTGCTTCATGCACTATGTGTTTTTCTTGGAGCGTCAGTTGTTTTAGTTTTCTTAGTTAGTTTAGTTTGTTTGTTTGCTGCAATAAATGGTTGGACCCCAACAAATTTCCTTTGGAGGAGATGTACTCGTTTTCATTTGCAAAGAACACTCCGTTTTTCACTCTTACAATTTCACCGGGTGTTCTTCTTTTTCCGCTACTGCTTTTGGTTTTCGTTTTCGCCTTGATTTGCGTTCAGACCTTGTCATATCTTTTCATCAAGGTGTATTTTTGCCTCTGATCTTTATTGGTTTTCATCAAAAGAGGTGTCTTTAAAAATTTCAAATGGTGTTGGAAAAGAGAAAAAGCTTTATGCAAAATAGTGGTACAAGAAGGAGCTTGTGTAGACTGCGGCTTAGGCTTTTTCATGTCATGCTTGATGTCTTTTTGATATTATGCTTAGTGGTTTTGCTGTAGCATGACTTGTCTCAAATAACTGAGATTGCTTAATGAGCCTTTGAAAAAATCATGCGTTGTTTTTATTGTATGGAAGCATTATTTTGGTTTTCTCCTTGATGCTTTATTTGGGTTGACTTGGCGCATGCTCACACATGTTAGACTCTTACAAAGTCGCCAATAGCCTCTATGATCATTTTGTTTTTGACTTTTGATGCCATCTTATGCTTCTTTTAATGTTGCTTTGTCGCTTTGCATGATTATGGCCATTATTGCTCTCTTAGTTGGTCGCTCCCAGTCTTTTGCTAGCCCTCGCCTTGTACTGAGTATGAGCTCTACTCGTGCATCCAACTCCTAAAAGCCATAGTTTTCCAAAGTGTCCACCATACATACCTACTAGCAATTTGCTATTCCAAGTAAATTTGACTTGCTTTTATTTTCTCTTCAAATTAAAATCTTACCAGTGTTATGCGAAATTCGGTCAGTAAAGCTCTCACGAACCGGAAGGCACACTTTACTTTTTCCCGTTCTTAAAAATTTGACATTGTGGTCTCTTATGTTGAGTTGTTATGCTTGCAAGTTGTAAGTTGGAGACTAGCCCAGCCATGCAGTCATGGGCAAGCTTTCAACATTGCACTTCTTATTTGAGTTGATATCGTGATCTTTTGTTTATGGATGCCCGCGGTGTGAAATGAATTGGGAATCTTGTGGGGATCATGGAGTTTGTATATGTGTTAGGGAAACGCCGGGCCGCTAATCTAAGCCATGCATAATTCATGGTGGAAATTTGCAGCATACCCATGGTGAACATTCGACGACGCATCTCACAATAAAAACCTAAACAAAAGGCAAATAAAAGAGATGTCGAGGTGTTCATTGTCTGTTTGTCCTGTCATTTTGGTGTGGGCTTGTTCCATGTCATCGGGCACGGAGGTACCCCATTGGCGGTTCTCAATGATATGCATATATTTACAATGACAAGAGCCTTGCTTGGGACTCTAAGTAAAGTAGCATGAGGTTTGGGTACTCGTATTCACGGGACACGAGGTTTTCAACTTATGATTTGTCAAGCATATGCATCATAATTGTTCTCGCATTAACTTTAACCATTCAAGATGCTTATGATGGGGGCAATGAGAGCTCAAAGCCGGTAAGTACCATAATTTTTTAAGGTTATAAAACTTGCAATCACTGCTTCCCTCTGCGAAGGGCCTTTCTTTTACTTTTATGTTGACTCACCACCTTCTTTCTTTATGCACCATTAAGAGAGCATAGTTGTCATTCTTAGTGAAATATGCATTGTCCCAAAGTTCATTGATTGATTCATATTGATTGGTTTCACTTGTTCTCAAATTATTTGTATCTAGTCGCCCTCTTAAACTTGAAGGTGTCCTATGCATTTATGTTTTGCTCTCTTTGAAGGACAAGCTGAAAACCATTTGTATGTTTTCCTTATGATTTGAACACACGTTTGACTTTCATTGTTTCATTTTCATGATCTTTTGTTTGTGTTCATTTGCATGTTTACAACATGGTTGCTAAGTTCTTATTGTCAAGATTATATCTTCATGCCCATGTTTTAAGTTCTTATGATCCCAGCTCACAAATGCTTACATATATGATCAAGATTGTGTAGGTGCATGTCACCTCAAAAATTATTCTTTTGTTATCACTTACCTACTCGAGGACGAGCAGGAGTTAAGCTTGGGGATGCTTGATACGTCTCCAACGTATCTATAATTTTTGATGCTCCATGCTTGTTTTTACACCATTTGCCTAATGTTTCGTTACACTTCGTGGCACTTTTATGCATTTTCCGGAACTAACCTATTAACAAGTTGCCACAGTGCCAGTTCCCTATTTTCTGCTGTTTTTGTGTTTCAGAAGTGATACACAGGAAATATTCTCGAAATTGGACGAAACAAGTTCCTGAAGTCTTATTTTACCCGGAAGCTTCTAGAGATCCGAAGGAGAGTAGGAGGGGGGCCACCAGGGCCCCACACACTGGGCTGGCGCGGCCAGGCCCTGGGCCGCGCCACCCTGGCGTGAGGGAGCCTGGCTCCTCCTCTGACATCGCCCCTTCGCCTATAAAGACCCCCCGACGGAAAAAACCTAAGTACCCGATCACTTTTCTAGAACACATCACGATCCGCCGCCGCCGTCGACCCGAAGATCAGGAGGGTCCAGAAGCTCTTCCCGGCACCCTGCCGGAGAGGGGAATCGCCATCGGAGGTCTTCTTTATCGCCATGCTTGCCTCCGGAGCGATGAGTGAGTAGTCTACCTTGGACCATGGGTCCATAGCAGTAGCTAGATGGTTGTCTTCTCCACCATGTGCTTCATGTTTAGATCTCATGAGCTGCCCTACATGATTGAGATCACCGTTATGTAATTCTACATGTTTGGTTTGTTGGGATCCGATGAATATTGGTGTTTATGATTAAGTTGATGTACTGAATATTATCTTTTGTTATCTCTATGTTGTTTATGATCTTGCATGCTCTCCGTTGTTAGTAGCTATCTTGGCCGAGTAGTTGCCAAGAGGGGGTATTTATGCTCGATAGTGGGTTCATGCCTCTATTTAACCTGGGGGAGTGACAGAAATCTCTAAGGTTGTAGATGTGCTGTTGCTACTAGGGAGAAAACAACATTCATATGCTCAAGGGCATATGCTTTGTTTACATTACACACTTTGCTTAATGCAATTATCTGTTGTTCGCAACTTAATACTTGTGGAGTTCTCGGATTGATTCGCCACAAGTGGATTATTAGTCATAGATGCAGTTGGATGGCGGTCTATGTATTTTGTTGTAATGCCCAGAGTAAATCTCATAGTGATCTTCTTGACATATCACGTTTATCTTTATTCTATCAATTACCCAACTGTAATTTGTTTACCCAGCATGTGTTATTTATCTTATGGAGAGACACCACTAGTGAACTGTGGATCCCGGTCCTATTTCCATCATATTGCTATCACCTGTTTACTTTACTCGCACTGTTTACTTTACTCGCATACTCTATTGTTTTCCACTCGATACGCTCATAACCTTTGTTTCAAGCAAACCGGTGAGATTGACAACCTCATCGCAAGTTGGGAACGAAGTACTTGGTTGTGTTGTGTGCAGGTTCCGCGTTGCAGCTAGCAAGCAAAGCTTGGACGAGGCACCATATATAAATTGTCTGAAGCTGTCGCAAGCTAGCAAGCATCACCTTCAGTCGTTTGTCTCTCCTCTCCAAGAACGATAAACCTTGGTTTCTTAACTGAGGGAAAACCAGCTGCTATACTCATCACACCTTCCTCTTGGGGTTCCTAACGGGCTGGTTATTCACCACGCACAAGGACTGCCAAGCTCCCACATCAACTAGGAGCATCAGTGGCCGCCTCCGTAGCGGCCGCAACAGCTGCCGCGGCTGTAACGGTACCCGCAAATGGCGGTACGGGGGGAACGCGGCGAGCACGTGGGACGTGTACGCCCGGCTGTGGCTGTGGTGGTAAACGGGCCAGGACTTCCTGGAACCTGGCGTCGAGCTTGGTGTTGAAAGATGCCTCAAGGTCAGCAATCTTGTCCATCGCATCAGAAAGCTTGGAATCAACATCACCCAAGCGTGTGTCCACATCTTGTGCACGACCCACCAACAGCCGAGTGAAGTGGGCATGCAACTCTGCAGTAGTCATCTTCTCCGGATCAACATCATTCTTCGTGGTTCCTGTCATGGTTAGCATAGAAGCAAGCACAAATATATACACCTACGCACTACAGAATATGGTGGAAACACGCGTAATCCGTCAAGCGGTATACAAAGCTCTTACAAGTTCTTACCAAACAGGAGGAAGGTGATATGCAACCAGCAAAGAGCAGCGACTCCCAAAATTGCACAAAGCGATTACCAGGTGTCAATACAAAGCACGTGCAGAAATATGTGGAGCTGTAGGAAGGCTTATATGGTAGCAAAAACAGCAAATATCAAAACAGCAATGCAATATTGAAAGAATGCTCAACCACGGTACTGTGCTGGTCCTAGGCTATACCGTGCTAGAGACGCGAGCCAAGAACACTAAGAAAGTCACGACGCGGCACAACAAGCAGAAAGAAACAGCTCCAAAGCAAGATATAAGTGAAGAACTGCAGGAATTTTCGGGTCCGAAACTTCAGAGGGCAAAAACTCGACCTTCCCGGCCTTTTTTGGGCGTTCCGAGTGTCGCATGTAGCGACAAAGTTTAGATAGAACTTTTCATGCTGAGCATTTTGAGTGGCCGCACGTCGAAAACGGAGTTCGTATGCAAAAGTTATGGCCTGTTGAAGTTTGCTGTCGAAAACTGTCAAAAAACTGATGAAACTGTCCAAATCGGACTAGATTCGGACTGGACTAGTAGGAACGGGTCAAACCGACTTGGATGTGGGTTTGACTTTTTTTTTTGCGCTTCTTCTTCCTCTTGCCTGGCGACCGAAACTGAACTCACGGACTCTGAAAAAGGCACGGATGAAATTGGGAGAAACGAACAAAATCTAATGTGAAGGCGGTGGCGGAAGTATATGGCGTGATGGTGGAAGGATATGGTGGAGCAGTGGTGCAAACGTGCGGCGGCGGCGTGACTATGGTGATTCGAACTCGAAACTCTAAAGGAACAGACACTAAGACCAGCAACTCGACACGCGGATGCAGACACAAATTCAACGATACAAACTGAAAAGACAATGCAAAGGCTCGGATGGTTTATGGGATAACATGATCTAAACCCTAACTGTATTTTTGGCTTTTTCGTGGTTTATAGGTATGAACACAGATGCAATCTAGACTACGAAAACAGTAAATCTCACCGAGCAACCTGAAATCTGATACCACTTGATAGGGTAAAGGTGTCCGATCTTTCGATGAGATCTTGATACGTCGATTTGGTGGGTGGAGTTCGTGCTTGACGATCCGACTACACGTGCGAAGCTCGTGCGCCAATGCAATCGCTAGGATAATCTCCGGGAGTTACTGATCTTGCGGATGCACGATCAGCCTGACCAGCGAGGGTCTTAATCCTACCTGAAATCGTGAACAAGTAAGAACTAATACTGCAATCAAGATATTGCGGATGAAAGATGTATGCTTTATTCAAAAGGTGGGATTCCGAATAGGCGGTCTTCTTCTGGGCGATTGGCCTCAAAAGTCGAGCTCGTAGTTTCAGCAATGGCTAACTTTAGTCTAAACAAAATCCGAGTTCTAATGACGGCTATGGGGGATATTTGAGGAGGAAAAGGTAGGGGTGCGACCAGCCATGGGTATGGTGGTCGAACGGAACCCTAACAGGCCTTTTCTCCTCAAATTCGGACTCCTAAAAGTGGCTGTCTTTTTTGCTGCGAAAATTACATGGGCCTGGCCCAAAAATAAAAGTGACGCAGCACCATATTTATCTATGGACGAATTTATGAAGTAGTTCTTTGTATATTTCGTCCAAGTCTTCATCCTTCATTATGGTGGCTTCAAAGTTCTGAAATCTCCACTCGTGGCATCTTCTTCCATCCTCAGACGCTTGCTGCCATCTCCATGCACGATCACGCTCCAATGCTTGTCCCTCTCATCCATGCTAGGTCCATCATTCCTAAGAGTAACAAACATATCTGATTTAGACAGCATCATATTCTCATGTATGTGAGAAAGAGTTCCAAGAAACGAAAGTACCTAATAGTTAAGTTGCTTGGCACGAGCTCGAGTGATAGGTCCTTGTATGTGTTCCGTTGTAGGTGCAGCGGGTGTATCAATAGATGGGATGTCCTCATCATTCACCCACCTCGCCGCCTCGCACACGGCTCCGGTCGCCGGCGAAGTCGTCGCTCTGCCGCTCGCGGGAGGCTTGCAGGAGTGTCCAGGAGCTCTCGGCCATTGCGGCCGGCCGAGCTCCTGCTGCCGTCTACTGCCTCCGCTCGGCCGGACACGGGGACGCACGGTAGACGCCGCCTCAAGCGCGAGCTCCATGAGAACTCGGACATGGCGGCCGGCTGAGCTCCCATCACCTTCTCGTGCCTCCGCTCGGCCAGACACGGGGAAGCATGGGAGGCGTCGCCTCGCCTTGAGCGCGAGCTTGGCGAGTGCTCGGCCATGGCAGCTGGCCGAGCTCCCCCCGCCATCTCCTGGGGGCGCCGCCTCAAGCGCGACACGGGGATGTACAGCAGGCGAAGCTCAGCCATGGTGGCCGGCCGAGCTCCTGCTGTCTCCTGCCTCCACTATGCCGGTGAGCAGGACGCGTGGCTGTTTGCTTATAGGCTAGATAGATCTCTGACATTATTTTGATTTGTTCCTGAATTTTGGATCTTGATTTGCTAAAATAAATTATGGACAAAAGTGCTTTGAAATACAAGTACCAAAAAGGATAACTGAATGAGGCAAAAAGTGATAGAATATGCATTGCGCCGAGTCGTCATATGAGTTTTTTCTCCCGGTTGCGCTGAGTTGTGATATGAGTTTTCTCTCCCGGTGCAACGCACGGGCATATTTCCTAGTCTAATAATAAAGTACGCAAGGGTTCCATGGTTTGGTTCTTCCGTCGGACATTTTGTAAAAAAAAACCCTACCTAATTCTGTGAATCAACCCGCAATATCTCTACAAATAAAACTGAAAAACGGCTTTTGGGGAAATCAATCCGAATCACTCTAAGATCGGTGGTTGCCACTTTTATAATAAAGTACGCAAGGGTTCCATGGTTTGGTTCTTCCGTCGGACATTTTGTAAAAAAAACCCTACCTAATTCTGTGAATCAACCCGCAATATCTCTACAAATAAAACTGAAAAACGAATTTTGGGGAAATCAACCCGCAATGACTCTAAGATCGGTGGTTGCCACTTTTATAGTTTAGCCCCTTATAGTAACCTTCACCTTATCCCCTCCTTCTTCGATGGGGCGCTGCTACGGTTCCGCACAGCCAGGGAATGGTGGTGTGTGCCGCTGGGATCCGCTTGACCCAGGGGAGATCCACCCACCTCGCCGCCTCGCACGTGGCTCCGGCCGTCGGCGAAGCCGTCGGCGAAGCCGTCGCTCTGCCGCTCGTGGGAGGCAACCACCCACCTCGCCGCCTCGCACACGGCTCCGGTCGCCGGCGAAGCTGTCGCTTTGCCGCTCACGGGAGGCTCGCAGGAGTGTCCAGGAGCTCTCGGCCATGGCGGCCGGCCGAGCTCCTGCTGCTGTCTACTGCCTCTGCTCGGCCGGACGCGGGGACGCACGGTAGAAGCCGCCTCGAGCGCGAGTTCCATGAGCGCTCGGACATGGCGGCCGGCCGAGCTCCCGCCGCCTTCTCGTGCCTCCGCTCGGCCAGACACGAGGAAGCATGGGAGGCGTCGCCTCGCCTCGAGCGCGAGCTCGGCGAGTGCTCGGCCATGGCGGCTGGCCGAGCTCCCCCCGCCATCTCCTGGGGGTGCCGCCTCAAGTGCGTCACGGGGACGTACTGCAGGCGGAGCTCAGCCATGGCGGCTGGCCGAGCTCCCGCCGTCTCCTGCCTCCGCTCGCCCGGTGAGCAGGGCGCGTGGCTGTTTGCTCCTGGTTGGTCCCTCGGCGGCTCGGCCCGCCGCTTCTTCATCCTCGGCGGGGCTGGATGCCTGGATCCACGCCCAGAGTCGTTCCATGACTCTGCCAGAGCATAGAAAGCTTGAGGAAGTACATGTCGTGCATGTCTGGGCGAAGGCCATGTGTATGCATCCACAGAGGAGCCGGCTCGGCACATCGAGCGAGCACAGCGGGGCAGGTTGACGAGGGGCCCCGGCCCCCGGCTCACAAAGACGTGCTCCTCGTGCTTGTGCAGCTGCAGCACCTCAGATCAATTTTTGCATCCCTCTCTGTTCTCTCTGTCTCTTCTCCGATCTATTTTCCCCTGTCGTGGTCTCTCCTCTTTTGGTCTCTTCTTTAATCAATTTTCACCTCTCTCTCTGTGTGTCTCACGTGATATAGAGGATAAGCCAGGCAATATAACAGAAGTAGTATAGAAATAACACGATCTAAGCCATATACATTGTTCTTATACATGGTTATATTGTTATTTGTTTCATTTTTTCCAAATCCATGTGCAATTGAAGAACGTGTCTATTATTTCTTAAATCTTGACGAGTGAATATGACACTATAGGCTAGATAGATCTCTGACATTATTTTGATTTATTCCTGAATTTTGGATCTTGATTTGCTAAAATAAATTACGGACAAAAGTTCTTTGAAATACAAGTACCAAAAAGGATAACTAAATAGGGCAAAAAGTGATACAATATGTATTGCGCCGAGTCGTGATATGAGTTTTCTCTCCCGGTGCAACGCACGGGCAAATTTCCTAGTTGAATCCTATATAAAGATGAAGTGTGGCTTTGATTGTAGCAAAGAAAAATTTCCTATAGGATATGTTCCTATAAATCAAACATATGTGTAGGAAATTTTCCCATTCAATCTAAATCCTACACAATTTCTATGCAAATTCTATGAACTAGTCATCAACCCGTGCAACCTGCACGGGCTAGCTGTTCTATGTCTATTTAATATAAAATCTTTATTGATTTATTACATTAATATTTAAAGTTAAGATCTCAATATATATCTATATATATTGGATTATGCATGTGAAACGTTTGTACTAAAAAAAAACTACTTCACCCTGTTTTTCATTGGAAGAATGTCATAAATCCATCGGAAGACTAATTGCAAAGTGATGACCAAACTATCCTATGAATCTTGCATTATTCAATCGTGAGTCATTAAAGTGTATAATAAGAAAAGTATATTTCAAGATCATGACTTCTATAGTAATGCGCATTTGCAAAAAAAACTGAAATAATGCTAATGCTACTACTGATAGGAGAAACGTTTGTTAGCTATTGCCATGGCACTAAAAAATTGGCATCGAACACATCCATTATGTAGCTGACCACATAGTTTTGGGACTTAACTGATAAGAGGAATTTCAGAGGGCATCTCTGTTATCATCGTTGAGATTAAAAATCAGAGTTAGAGTTAAACATATTACTCCCTCCGTTTTAAAATATAAGATGTTTATCCTTTACAAAGCAAATGCATCTAGACAACTTTTAATGTGTAGGTTCACTCAAATATACACACTAAAAGATATTTAGATATATTTGCTTCACAAATATAAAATATCTTATATTTTGAAACGGAGGGAGTACTAACTAAACTTGCAGCAGCAAAGAAAAAAATCAAAGCGACAGAAAGGATTACTTAGTCAGCTATTGAAAAGTAAAAATTATAAATTCAACTAAGTGTATTGAAACTTTTATATAGCAAATACGTGGGGATTAATAGTCCCCTCTAAGCATTTAACTTCAGCAAACCTTCTGAGTTGTCTTAGATATTTGATCATATAATGCATGCACCTATGGCCAGAACTTGAGCAATGATGCAAACACAAAAAGTACGAACCACTGAGCGAGACAAAGATAGAGATGCTCACGTACATGTCCAAAGTGAAACCGACGGCTACAGTAGTTTTTCAGAACGGACCAATCTAGCTAGCTTGGGTTGATAGCGAGGTTGCTTGTCACCAGATGGAAACGAAACTAATGATTATAGATGAGAAACACCAAAGCATGCACAGAACTACTGCTCCTAAGGGATCAAAAAGAAGTTCTGAAATTATTAAATCACCATGAGCAGGACTTTGCATGTCATCTCCTCTGAAAGCACCACTGAGGCGCCGATCTGTTTTTTCCCTTGTGGAGATGCATCGCCAATCCTGAAGGGTACCCTTAATATAATACAACTGATGGTCCAGCTAGGCAAGATCAGGTTAGCAGCATGCATCCGTTCACCTGTGAGGATTCAGATTGGTGCTCCTGGGTGTGACACACACACGATCGTCGGCAGCCGCCGCCGCTAAGCAGAGAACGTAGTCGAGCTAGGTAGGGTTTCCTCGCTACAACTTGCACGCGGCCCCGATATCCTTTCTCTTCGGTTGCACGTGACCCGGGGAGAGTTTACCGAAACGGTACGATATGTCATCCAAGGGCTCCTAATACATCTTTGCTATATCCAACGGATTATTTTGCTATTGACGTGAGGATTAACGTGAGGCCTCGTATGGTGCCTCCAATTAGTAAATATAAGATTAAAAAAGGCCTTAGTTTTGCCCCACGTCTCATATACACCCTGGGACCCCCGTTGTGTGTCATCTCATAGCCCATCAAGCTGGGCTTCTCCTTTTGGTTCAATCCGATGGCTTTGAGTTTGATTGCCTACAAAGATAACGGGGATGTAGGACTAGGAGTCTAGGAGTATGTGACCATGAACTTGTCCTCTATGGAGAAAAATAAAAAGAGAAGAACTTTGAGTAGATAATGTGATGTTGATGCGTTCACGACAAGAACTTGCCCTGCGAGTCACCAAATTCACGATGACATGCTCATAGCTTTCGTAATCTCCCCTGTGCAATGCAGTCATGCCTCGTGCAGTCGTGCTTCTTATCGGTACTGCTAACCGAATCGATCGATGGCGCGCGTGCGTGCATGCTTAGCCGAGCGAGTTTGTTCGCCTTTTCATTCTTTTGGAGGAGTTTTGCAGTTTGCATGGAAAGATTCATGGCGGAATACAGTCTGCAGAGCAAGTACGGTAGGTTGGTAGAAAAAGGAGTCAAACCTTTGGGTACACGTATGTTGGACGACGGCGAGTCACCCGTGCATTGCAAGCACAAAATCGCATGCTTCAAAAGTGACCCTTGTATAAAGTCTAGAAAGACAAACCTGAGCTTTGCATACTATCAAAGATGCAGTGAAGTTATAGAGAGTACCACGGAATAGAACCATTTATACTAGCACTCCTATGAGCGACCCGGATTTAGTGGACATGACGCACCTGTTATTGTAGAAATTGAAAAATGCTGTTTTATAGTTTCAGAAATATTGAAATAATCTGTGCATGTTATATACCTTGATCATACTTAGTCGTGCAAAATTTCAAAGCACGATACGACCATATGTGAACTACACAAAAGAAGATAAAATGAAAATATATATTTCTTTGAATGGTAGAAATCCAATCATTATAGTGTTATTTGGACGTTTATTTTCGTGCAAGCCACATACAATTGTATCTTTTTCTAAAATTTATAAGATTAATTATAATTTAGGTAATACTGATAACTAACATGTTTTCTTAATCATACAATAGGTCTTTATAACAAGAAATGAAACACACCAGAAAATTTGCGCAAGACAGTATCAAATTTTCAATCGACAAAGAGACAAACTTGGAAGTCGTCGACGGCGCAGCTAGCTGTGATAAGATATGATCCGTTGCAGAAAAGTCCAAACGGCCCTTGGCCAATCACCCCGGCTAGCGTTGCATGGCAGGGACACACTAGTAGAAAAAATGGCTTCTATTCGCACCCTTTAGTCCCCAAATAATTTGATCCGCGACTAATATGAGCATTAGTTCCGATTCAAATGAAAATATGGGCCAGGAAGCATTAGTCCCGGTTCAAATAGAGGCTTTAGTCCCGGTTTGAGCCACCAACCGGGACTAAAGGGTAGAGACATTTAGTTTCGGTTGGTGGCTCAAACCGGGACTAAAGCCTACCCTTTAGTCCGGTTTGTGGCTCAAATCGGGACTAAAGGTCCAGCGCTAAAAAACATCTAAAACAAATAAACAAAAATGATAAAAACTTCAATTTTCAAAATCCTTTGACATCCATGTACCTCACGCAACCAACTTTTATGGAAAAATTGAAAATTTGAATTTTGATTTTTTTGCAAAAAAAGATTGTTCCAAATTAAAATGGCTATAACTTTTGCATACGGACTCGAAAAAAAATATAATATATGAAAAACTATCTACACAAAATTTTACATCCGATTTCAACGGCCTACGGCCGTTTGCACAATTTCTTGTTTCTCAAATTTCCAAAGGGAAATATGAAAGCAGGAAGATTTTAGATTATGTTAGAAAAAGGGAGAAAAAATTATTTTTTTTCAAAATTTTTATTTCTTTTGTTGTTTCTTCTACTTTTTGGTTATTTTGAAGTTTTTATTAATTTTGGAATTTTTTAAGTTTTTTGATTTTTTTTGAATATTTTGAGTTTAAAAATTAATAATTAAATTATGCATAAAGATTATTTCGAATTCATTGATGCTTATTATTACTTAATCATTGTTGCTTATTTTGTAAATTATTTGGAATTCAAAAAAGTAAAATCATATGTTACCAAAGTCTATGGGTTAATAGAATTGATAGCATAGCATTATTAAGAAGTCGCGAGCGCAGTCTTGAATACTAGTAGGGAAGGAATGGAGAAGTTAAGCGTGCCAAAGATGGAGCAATGTGAGGATGGGTGACCGATCGGGAAGTGAGGACCACAAGTATGTAATTTGATATGAGAATAGAGGTGATTAGAGATTATAGATTAAGTGGAGAGTGGAAACTGATAAAAAATTCAAATATTCGAAAATATGGAAATTCAAAAAAATACGAATTTTTTTTGAGATTTTTTCAATAATTCTACCAGAAATTTTACCGGACCCTTTTAGTCCCGGTTAGAGCCACCAACCAGGACTAAAGGATCCTCCAGCCTTCTGCACATGACGCGGGCCACGTAGAGGACCTTTAGTCCCGATTTGTGAGCAATCGGGACTAAAGAGGGGAGACTTTAGTCCCGCTTTGCTAGTCCCGGTTGGACAACCGGGACTAAAGCCCCTTACCAACCGGGACTAAAGCCCTTTTTTCTACCAGTGACAGCAAATGTGACAAAACTAGAACAAACTCTTTTGCACAAATCTACAACCTATCCATCCATCATATAATCTGCTACGATCGGTCGGCTTAATCATCTCATCGATCCAAGCCTGCGCTTAGATCAATTTGGGCAAGGCCGTTGATCATGGCGGCCGCCAACTGCTAATAATCCTACTTTGCTGAGGCGCTGCCCATACTATATGTCGAGCGGCCAATGCATGACGATTATGTTACGGCAGACGTGTGCTCGTTTTATGATTGGAGACTGAGTTTGCGCCGAGCTCTCATGCTGGGAAATAATCATCTAGCCAAAAAAAAGGGATATAATCTCGCCATTGTCATGTTTCTCTGAATAAGATTTTTATTTTAAAAATGACAAAAGACTTGTCATCTTCATTGGTTAAGACGTCGAAAGCAGGGGCCGCAAAAGTCACCATGGTGACCAAGACGTTTCGACGTCGTGAAGTCGTGCCATCGAGGAGCAACATCGATGACGCCACCATTAATCTGTGATGAAACTACCGTTGTGCTTAGGTGCTTGCCCAACGCCGCCATCCGGGCCACACGGGCTAAGCCTAGCCGCATCCTCCGGTGGCGACGGCGATGGAGGAAGTGGGGAGGAGGGAGGGTGCTAGCCTCTCAGAGCGACGCAAGCGTTGGGTGTTTGAGATTCCGTTGAATAAGATTATCGTGCACCGATGAACTCGACCCATGTCGAGGTTCTATTGGGCGGTCAATCGTGCATGCTAATTGAGATTATGATATGTATGTATACCTCGCCCTACGTCCACATAAGTTAAAGTATATAATTAACCAATCGAACATATACTAGATTGTATTTTCCCTTTATTTTGAGATTGAACATGTAGTCATTGAGCTTTACAAAATACTTATAACCTCGTTTTGCTTTTCTTAGCAAAGTGCATCTGCCGTCAAGACACGTAGTGCGTTTTTTTTCTTCTAAACTAGTACTTCCTCTGTTTTAAAATATAAGATATTTTTGCTTTGTAAAGCAAATATATCTAGACATTATTTAGTGTTATAAACTTACATACTAAAAGATATCTAAATACATTTGCTTCACAAATCTAAAATATCTTATTTCTATAAAAAGAAGTAGTAGCATGTAGTGCGGTTCGTTAGGGCGAATTTCTCTTGAGCAACACATGCCGACATTTCTGAACAAGTGATCGACCACAAGGCTCAAACACAGCACGTGTTCTTTCCAAACTTAATCGCGGCGAAAGCTCATGACCACCGCACCGCACACGATCAAATATGGCCAGGATGGACACGTACGTACGGTACGGGTACGCCACCTTGCGACGTCGGTGATACAACGCGCGGTGCTTTTCGACAAATTCAATCCGGCTCCTATCAATCAGCCGCTAGTTCTTCGATGTACACACCCTAATTGGAAGAGTCCCCCATTTCAAAAAAGAAAAAGAAAAAAAAAGCAGTGTCCTGGCTACCGAGAAGCTTCAGCAAAAAAGCCAGCGAGCAACGCAAAAGGCCATGCATGGAACGTTGGAATTATATGATCATATGATTATTTGGTGTGTTTTTCCATTCATTTTCTGGGAGTGTTTTCTCTCTTTTAAGCTCAGTTAGCAGATCCCACGTGACATACGGCAGAAAAGTAAAGTAGTAGTATTTCCTCAGTTTCATAAAATATATCACTAATATAACCGATATCTCTACTAATAATATTGCAATCGGACTGGTCCGTATCCATAAAATACGCTTTCGTCCAACTCAAAATACGCTTTCGTCCGGCTTAGCTAGCACACGTTTCCTTCCCTGTATCACGTCCGCGTCCGGCCTAGCTAGCACGCGTTTCCTTCCCTGTATCACGTCCTCGTGGAGAGTCCGCTAGGAGCACGCTCGTTCCGTTGTTCCTGCATCACGTTCGCGAGGACGCAAGACCCCGCGAGAAGCACGCTCGTGACGCTGTTCCTGCATTACGTCCGCGCAGAGCCTAGCTAGCACGCGTTAGCTATATTGACTGCTGGCGTGACGGACGCCGGCGCCGTGCCGTACTTTAAGATACGATCATACGAAGCTACGACGACTGAGGCAATGAAGCGTTGATGAGCGGGAAGAGATTTGGGAAAAGAAAGATGACATGTACTCTCATTAAGTCTACCACGCATATTAGAGGAATTACTACAACGCATAGTTCAGTTAAACATACTGCACTGCAGTGTAGAGTTCAGTTAAACCTACAAACATATTGCAACTTCTATGGATGTTTTACGCACTTTTCAGATAAACATATTGCTGGTGCAGTGAGATGCAAACAATGTGATGAGGTACCGTGTAAAAATAAACTGACCACACTATCATATTTGCTATATCTAATCTAATCTAAACTAATAAGATTGCTACAGATCGTGATGGTCATAAAACCATGGTAAGTAAAAAGACCATCGTCTGTCAAAAAAAGCGTTCGCTCGTTCCTACTCCCGAACCGCTCCCCCAACTCCCGAACAGATCTCCCCCACGCTGCCCGTTCGCCTCGAGCCCTCGATCCGCCGCCTGCTCCACTCCCCATCCCGCTGCGATGATGAGGGGAACGGTGTTGTTCCCGGCGGCATCGGCCGTGGCGGTGCCGACATGGTCTGGCCCACTTTCCCATAGACAATGAAGGACGAGGCAAGTTCCCCGACGTGCTCGACCTGCCGCCCGGAGTGGCCGACATCGAGGTCCCCACGGCGATGCGGGGGTGCCCGTACACCTACAGCTCCATGGCCGGCTGGCCGTTTTCCTGTTCTTCCGGTGCATGCACATAGGCGATAGGTATAGTTCATTTTTGACTGCTTCATCTCTTAATGTCAGAACAACTGATTGATTTGAATCATGGATTGGTCTTTGACGACATGTAAATCGATGGTGAATTGGATCCGTCTGACTGGGTTCCTCCTCTTTTGTTTACGTTTTAGATTCAAATATTGCTGAAAGTTGAGAAAATCTCATATCTGATTTCAGTCAGAATCGTTGTTAGCCAGGGAGGGCGGATGATTCAGTTCTGCATTTTAGAGCATGCAAACTTTCGTATTTTGGAAAAAACGCATGTTTATGTGTTCATTATCCATGGTCGGTTCATATTTTCTGTGGAAGAAAAGTTGTTTGAGAAAAATCTCAACATTGCAAAATTCTTTTGTAATTAAGGATCTTCTTCTTTTATGGCCATGCACCCTACCACCACACGTGCCTCCTTTTTGCAGCGACGTCCTCAGCCTGAAGCACACACAGTGGAAGTAGTGTGCTTTGAACATTAGTTCGGGGAAGTGGCGATTCCGGTGATGCAGATGTTGGGGACACATTGGATGAGTAAACAGACCACATTAGGGATGAATTCAGGTGCTGATCCAAAGGCCGAATTGATTTATTATTTCAGATAAAACAAGAATCTCTTGAGAATGGTATGGATTTACTCACCCAGTCTATGTTCATTCACTAACCAATTCCTTAAGAGGTTGTTCATTCACACAAATGTGGCATGACAAATTATGCTTGTTGGGAAACTATGTAACTTCTATTTTTCTCAGTACAAGATTACCTATTTAAGTGATAAATCTGCTCCATTCTATAATACAACCTAGAAATATGTCTTCTCTATATTTCAAGTCAAAATAGCTAAAGCTCTCTTTATCAAATGGTTAAAATTACAATTTTACGACAGCGGTAGTTAATGATGTTTCACATGATTACAAGCTGATCTTCAACAAGGTTGAGGGCAGGGCCAGGAAGCATCACTTCTAACAGGTCTGCTTTAGAGGTTAGCCGTTAGCATGATAAAGCACGTAATTTGGCCAGAGCTTCTGACTTCATGAATAACTCTACTTCACAGGAGAACCATTAGCCATACCCACTGCTGGATTACAAGTACCAGCATCAAAGGGTGAGGACGACGACAACTCTGTAGAAGAATGAGGTAATTTCGGAGATAACAATTCAAACTCGGGCATTGATGGATTCGGTACATGGAGGTCACCAAAACTAACAATAGTTTCAGCATACACTTTTAGTTAGGAAGATAAACATATGATGACCGATTTCTCTGTAACAGTTCTTGTAAGGGTGATGATCAGAACATGTTGTATGGAACTTCTGTAAGTTATATTTTATAAAGTATGAGATTATGTAAACCAGTCATTCTCCTGGTGAAAAATAGTTGCAGTTGAATGTATCCGTCCATTTGTTGGCCTTCGTCTTTTTATTTTACAGTACATGTGTTTGTGCCTGGTAAAACACAGAGTGGTCTTTTAGTTAAAAGCAATTTTTCATACAATGCGCTGAAACTGTCTGACCAATTTATTTTGTTAAATTTAATTAGGACTCATTGGGCTATGTGGAAGCATTTTGAACTAATCTGTTTCATGCGACAAGATCTATATTATGTTTCATGCATGAAGTCTATGTTTCCTATATTCTCTCTTAGATAAAAAAAATCCAAGGACAGCAATGTTCAGAAGTAGATCCATGGCGCTGCCAAAAAACAGACCTACCGTTGTCATAGTTTCTAGCAAATCAATCCATATCAGTTATAATTCACTTTATGTCATGGTGTTGATGAAGCACTGATCTATTTAATCGATTACTTCGGCAATCACTGGGCTAAAATGTCTTCCGTGTTCTCATATGCATTGTTTTCTGGTAGCAAACTTTGAACATTTTCTTCATTCATATAATCTCTAGAGCTTTGTGAGAGCATATTTTTTTCCTAATTTGATGAAAACTTTGAAGGCCGTGGCAACGCACGCGTTTTCTCTTAAGATAGCCTGAAACGTTTTTTAGTACACCCCGGACCGGGAGGAAAGAAACATCATCCGTGAATATAATCGTATTGGTTTCAATTCCAAACACCATGAACAAATCCATGAGCGACACGCCCTGCTTCCTCATATACAGCCAGGGAACAATTGACCCATGATCTCCAAGTTAGATTGAATCCCACCAAAAACGCTAGCAGCGGGCAGTGGCACGTCCGGCAAGGGGCAGGGCTTTGGCGGATTAGCTATCGGCTATCGCATCTGTGGTGGTGCTCCAACACGACGCTGTGGCAATGGAGATGTCCAAAGGTGGAGATTGTTCGACGGTGGGGTGGAGCCGATTTTTTGCGTTTTACACCTGTACGAACGTCACGGCGCAGCTGAGGAAAATATACTCAGACCGATCCCTCGACCCCTCCTCCCGCCGGCCCCTCAATTCTTCCTCACGCAGGCCACATGCCACCGCCCTATCTCCCTCGCTGCCTCCCCTGTCCCCTGTCTCCTCCTTCATTCCCAGCCACGTCGCGCTACCTCCTCGCGGCACCCCCATCTACCACGACGGCGATGTCATGTACGTGTTCCTGCACAGCAGCCAGCTCGAAGGTCGATGCGTCGCGGCGTTCCTGCTCCCAGGGGCGGAGCCAGGGAGAGCAAGGACTAGCATTCTCGAGGCGGCGCGGAGGGAGCTCTTCCGCACAAGGACATGGTACGGCACTGGATCCTGTAGGTCGTGTATGGGAAGCGTGGCTGCCGTCCGTGGAGAGCATGACCACGGCCCTCTTTACTGCAGGCAGCGGGTCTATGTATAAGGGAGGCATGCATGGGTATGCAGGTGGTACCAGGAGCGCTCCACCGGATTGTGTGAATCGTGATCACGAACCTGGAGCCTTCAAGGTTTTGAAGGGGCAAGGAGCAAGTCTGCAGGCTGTTAGCTGATTTTGCACAACTTAATACAAAGTTATACTAGATCATCGATATTTGTTATGAACCAGAAGGAGTACCATGTATCCAGATTCTGCAGACCGGAAGAAACCATAGCCGGGATGGACAAAAATAAGTGGACGGTTACTATGTTCAGGTCACTTGACAAGGAAGTGGTGGATGCATGAATCAAACCAATTCTGGTGAAATCATATTCTCTGCTTGTTGTAACCTGGACTTATGCACTAGCGCTAAAGAATCTAATGTTTCAGCTATCCATGGGCTACACTACATGCTGTGGGCACTGGACCAATCGAGTTAGAGACTACAGCCTTACAGGGTTGCTCTTACTTCTCTAGACTGAATTGTTGAGCAGAGAAGAACTTGGAGGTTGGGGGCGACGTTGTGACGATGTAAAGACATACATTTTTTTCATGTTTTCTTCTTCGCCTGTTTTCACCGTCATGATAATATTTTAGCAATGTAATTTCCTTTGCAACGTATGTACAATTTTTCTATGCATTAAATATTAGTGAGTAAAGAAGTACATAAAATCCGCTGCAACGCGCGGGTACAGTGCTAGTGTTTTATAAAACCGAAGGAGTCCCGTCCCAATTAGGTGCGGGTAGAGCCTAACCAAATCCGTACCTATGTCCTAAATCTTACCCACTATCCGCACCTGCACCCACATCTGGGTATACATTTTGTCCCATACCCATACCCACCTGGGTAAAAAAACCCGCAGGTAATACCAATCCAGAAACAACACATCAAGACAATATAATATCACACCATATAAGTAAAATATAAGCATATACTCCCTCCGTTTCAAAATATAAGATGTTTTAGCTTTGTGAAACAAATGTATCTAGATATCTTTTAGTGTGTAGGTTCACTCGACTATACACACTAAAATGTGTCTAGATACCTTTACTTCACAAACCTAAAACATTTTATATTTTGAAACGGAGGAAGTATATATATATATATATATATATATCATTCATTCAAAAAAATAGCATACATATTTTAAAGAACCAACAATCAGACACAAAACAAGTTGCATATGTGAAAATAACAGCATTACAGCCCAATATAAGTTGCATAAATATTAATATTTAGTTCAAATTTTAGTCATAAAAAAAGTGCAAACCAAGCACACGACATCACACAATCAGCCACACAACATTACAATAAAGGTTCAAATGACATGGCTTTACGGGAGATGAAAAGGAGGAATTTGGGGGCCTCGGGAGGAGAAGCAATTTGTTGTTTAATACGGCTTTAATTTGAGTGCAAACAATTAGGGAGCCAAAAAGGTAGGTTAGACTACATTTTAGAAATATTTTTATTTGAAAATTTAATTATTAACAAGGACTCACATGTCATATTCTATGATAGCCGGGTAGGTGGGTATGCGGGTGTGGGATATGCATTATCATACTCGCACCCACTATACCCATTGGTAGAGATATTTTACCATTTGCATACCCATGGATTTAGAATTTTTCTATACCCTTACCCTAATGGGTAAAAAAGCGGATAATGGGTACCCATTGCCATCAGGAATCATGTTGAGCTTTGCCCCACGTCTCAAATACACCCTGGGGACCCCCGTTGTGTGCACTAGTGGAAAATAGGTCATCAGTCCCGGTTGGTGCCGGGCTTCAGTCTCGGTTGCGCAACCGGGACTAACCAACCGGGACTGGAGCCCTATCATTAGTCCCGGTTGCGTTATGAACTGGGACTAAAGCCTTAACACGTGGCAGGGGCCAGGCGCTCGTGGGCGTAGGACCTTTAGTCCCGGTTCGTGTTACGAACCGGGACTAAAGAGCCCACACGTGGCAGACTTTGCTTCTTCTTTATTTTTCTAGATTTCAATTGTTATTTAGGGGTTTAGGGTTTATTTGTATTTTGCTCCATTCAATTTTTTGATTCATTTCAAACAAGTTTTCGTATATACATATTCATACAACATTACAACATAATATACAAGCCGATACATATATAATATATCTTGTCCGCTGAGCATATACATAAAAGTATATACAACTTGTTTACACACATAAGATCGCGACTTGTTTAATTACACACATACAACTTGTCTAGTCGAAACTGACATGAAATTTACCCTTTGGGTTAATGACATGGTCAAGCAGAAATCCGGCTATTTTCTCTTAAATTCCTATTATGCGTTCAGTCGGTGAGAGCCGATTCCGCTTTGCTTCGAACTATGAAGAAGAAGATCAATATGAATATAAATCATCATAACAAAATTGATGGCAATAAATGAATTTGTCAGTATATTGTTCACTTACTATTTGGAAATCAATTCCTTCAGTGACCTGCGCGCGAAGGTTCTCGCAAGCGTAGTATGCACATAAATTAGTCCCCGATGGCTGCCTCGCACACTTTACGAGAATAGATTTTAGTCAGTGACATATCAAGATTGATATACTTAATGGTATTTGAAACTAGAATTAAAGGGATGTGCGGATCTAGCTCGTACGACTTACCTCGATTGGACGGAAAATCAGCTCATTTTTCCATTCACCTTTTACTGTGCGTATAAACCGTTTCCAAACACTGCCGAGCAAACAAAATGAATAGATGAGTTATAAATGAACGAAAGAGACCGATATAATGCTGTAATGGTTGAAATTACCTATCCATCATATCAATGATGCTTTGGTATTCATTAAGTTGTTTATTCAACGAGTCAAAGATTTCAACCCTTCCATAGTCAGGTTCAATCTTTAGCAAAATCCAGTGATAACTGCGTGCAAGTTTAATTATATAAGTTAATAACTCATCAATTACACTTATAACATCGAGTAAGGAAAATTAATTGTGTATAAGATAGTAACACTCACTTGAAGTTGTATGGAAACAGTATTCTAGTTCTGTATTCACTACTAGGAAATAGGTCATAGGAGGAATGGTTATCAGAGGCGTACACAAAACTCCGTACGCCACGGCTACATATCGGAGGCGTACAGGAAAACTGTACGCCACGGCTACGGCCATAGTCGTGGCGTACACAAATGGTGCACGCCAGAGAGAATTTGGAGCGTGGGTTAAGGGCTGTCGGGGCACCACATTAGAGGCGTACAGCTCTCCTGTACGCCACGGATAGTGCCATATCCGTGGCGTACAGTTAAACTGTACGCCTCCGATGCTACTGGTCCTGGCACAAACTGGGCCCACCAAACCTATCCGTGGCGTACATACAACCTATACGCCTCGGGTACGGGCCATAGCAGTGGCGTACAACTTATTGTACGCCTCAGGGTGCTGTTGGCCCTGTCACAACCCGGTCCCACCAAAACTATCTGTGGCGTACACCAGTGCTGTACGCCACGGGTGCTTGACGTATCAGAGGCGTGCGCCTTCCTGTACGCCACTGATAACCTGGGACTAACCCTTTAACACAGCCAGCCTCTCCCACCTACCAAAACAGCCACAACATTCATTCCCCCTCCTAGCTCGAACTCTTCTTCCTCTCCACCCTATTTCTCACATATATATCACTCTTTTTAACCAATTAGATCACTATTTTATCATTTTATCTATAAAATCACTCCCTCCTTGTCCCCATATATGGTTGTATACGTGGATCTCTCCATAGACCTCATCTAGATCTAGATCTAGATCTAGATCTAGATCTAGGTGTACTAATTAGAAGTCTCCGCTCATCGGCAAGCCACCCGGTTGACATCGGCATATATCCGGTTACCTATCTAATAGGTGACTATAATTTGCTTGGAGGATGCATAAAGTAGAGGATGACTTAAAAATGAGTTGCCGATTTTTTGGCGAAATGTTGATTCATTTCCATTTCGACAAAAAATTGGCTCTCGGCATCGGTCTTATTTGTAGGAAGGTGATGCCGAAATTTTGAATGACAACCCACCATATGCTTCTTATTCTTTTGCATATATGCTGTGCAGGTGAAAATGGTCATGATGAAGGAAAGCACCGTGATTAGATATTTGAGCCACGCGACGGACGACATGATCCAAAACAACCTTAAAGAGATACGGTGTCCGTGCCGGAAATGCAAACTAAGGACCTTGTTCAACCCCTTTTCGGGCAAAGTGCTGGAGCACCTGCTGATGAGTGGTTTTATGGATGGCCACACTCAATGGATGGATGAAGATGGGAATGAGGATGAGGTTTATGAAGACAACAACAACAACAACAACAACAACAACAACAACAACAACAACAACAACAATGAGGGACAAGAAGATGATATTGATGAAGAACATGATGATACCAATGAAGATCATGATCAGGAAGAACATGTAGATGACGAGGACACGCGGACGCCGCTGACTTCAGCCATGCATCACCCTCATCTTCAAGAACTGCTTGCTAGGAAGACAGGTGACGCTAGAGGTGCTGCTAGAGAGAAAGCTAAGATGGTGCAACTAGAGATAGACTCTACTACACCATTGTACGCAGGTTGTACCATGGAGGATACCCGCTTGAAAGTTGCGCTTGATGTCCTTCAGATGAAGGCAAAATACAAATGGACCGATGCAAGTGTCAACGCGAGCCTTAAATACTGGCACGGTCGCCTTCCGGATGGGAACACGTGTCCTAGTAGTCTAGACGAAGCCAAGAAAGTCGTGTGTCCTCTGGATTTACCGCACGAGAAATATCACGCCTGCATCAACGATTGCTACATTTATCGGAAAGAAGAGGACTCGAACAAGACCACATGCCCAGTGTGCAACGCTGCACGATACAAGAAAAAAGGCGAAAAAGCTCCTCGAAAAGTCGTGTGGTACTTTCCGCTCATTCCTCGCTTGCAGCGGTACTTTGCGGACCCCAAGGAAGCGAGGTTGATGCGCTGGCACGCTGAAAGAAAGTTGGCAGTTATGAATGATCGGAAGAAGAAGCTAGATGAAGACGTGGTGTTGACACACCCTTCGGATGCAACCCAGTGGAAAGCATTAGATGCTGAATATCGTAGTTTCGGGACCGAGCCAAGGAACATCAGGTTGGGTGCGAGCACGGACGGACTCAACCCGTTTGGGAGCCAGAGCAGCACGCATAGCACATGGCCCGTGTTTGTATGGATATACAACCTCCCACCATGGTTGTGCATGAAGAGGAAGTACATACACATGAGCATCCTAATTCAAGGGCCTAAACAGCCAGGGAATGACCTGAATCTGTATCTCCAGCTACTAAAAGATGAGCTAGACACGTTATGGAATACTGCAGGGGTCAATACATGGGACGCCGCCGCGGGAGACTATTTCCCTATGAGAGCCGTGCTGCTCACGACGGTGCAGGACTATCTCGGCTATGGGTATATCGCATGCCAGGTGTGTCACGGACACAATGCATGCGTGAAGTGCATGGATGATACCACGTGGTTACAGCTTAAGAAATTTCCCGGGTCTTCCAAAACCGTCTACATGGGGCATCGAAGGTGGCTAGCCAACAAGAAAGACCCGTGGAGAAGGCGTGGAGAGCTGTTCAATGGTGAAGACGAGCTCCGAGGACCTCCACGTAGGAGGAGCGGAAAAGAAATCCAGACGTTGCTAAATGACTGGGTAGAGTGCCCTGCGTCAGGAAAGAAGAAAAAGGAGCCAACACCGCTACTTGGGGTATGGAAAAGAAAGTCCGTGTTTTGGGACTTGCCATACTGGCATATCCTCAGTACGCCTCATTGCCTTGATGTCATGCATATCACGAAAAACGTGTGTGAGAGTTTGCTTGCCACTCTGTTCAACATGCCGGACAAGACCAAAGATGGGCCAAAAGCAAGACAGGACCTGATAGATCTGAATATCAGACATGATCTTCAAGTAAGTAAACCTCCTCAAGAGACGGAAGAAGTCCACAAGCGGAAAAGGGTTAAGAATAATGAGGCTACTCAGGAGACATCGACGGAAGGTCAACAAAGGATGATGGTAAAAAAGGACTACTACTGTCCTCCCTCCTGCTTCACTCTAAGTTCGGCTGAGGTTACATAGTTGTTCAAATGCCTTCTAGGAGTCAAGGTGCCTTTTGGTTACTCAGGGCTGATAAGCAGATACTTAGACCCGAATAAACAAAACTTCAGCAGGATGAAGTCGCACGACTGTCACGTGATGATGACGCAGATACTTCCGGTAGCAATCCGAGGTATAATGGACAAGCACGTCCGGGATACGCTGACTGACCTCTGCAACTTTTTCGACGCCATCTCTCGCAAGTCGATCAGCCGGAGGAGACTCGCGCGGCTGCAGGAGGAGATCGTTGTGATTCTATGCGAGCTTGAGATGTACTTCCCACCCGCATTCTTTGATGTGATGGTTCATCTGTTGGTCCATATCGTGGATGATATCGTCCATCTCGGGCCGCCATTCCTTCACAACATGATGGCGTTCGAAAGGATGAATGGGGTAATCAAAGGATATGTCCGTAACAGAGCCCGTCCGGATGGAAGCATCGCCCAAGGCTTTCTTACCGAAGAATGCATCTCTTTCTGCACAAATTATCTAGAAGTCAAAAACCCTGTTGGTTTGCCCGGAAACAAGCACCTTGACAGGCTCAATGGAGTTGGTCACAAAACTGGCCGGAGTGAACTGCATGTGGGCTACTCTGGCAGGCGCGCAGACTTTGATAGGGCCAACTTGGTAGTGCTACAACACATTCAAATGGTCGATCATTGGCTTGCAAAGCACAAAACCATAATTGCGGCGAATTACTTGAGCCAGAGAACGGAAGGAGAAATACTCAGAGAGCACAACTCCTCTTTCGCGCAATGGTTCAAAGAGCAGCTTACGGCTAAGCCCCCACCGATGAACTCTGACGAAAATAAACTCTTATTCGCCTTGTCGCATGGCCCCGCGCCCAACCTCATGACTTATCAAGCATACGATATCAACGGGTACACATTCTACACTGAGTCAAAGGACAAAAATAGTGATTACCAGAACTCAGGGGTAACGATGGAGTCCTACACCGGTGACGTAAAGCTAAGATACTACGGAAGGATAGAGGAGATATGGGAGCTTAACTACTCAGGAGAGAAGGTCCCGATGTTTCGTGTCAGATGGGCTAAGAGTGTCGTAAAAGAAGAACGTGGGTTCACCACCATGGTTATACCAGAAGCAAAAACAGTGACCGCCGGTGCAAACGTTACCGCACAAAATGAGCCATGGGTATTGGCTAAGCATGTGACCCAATGCTTCTTCATAACCGACCCTGCAAAGCCTAGTCGTGTTGTCGTGAGGAGAGGCAAGAGGAACATAATTGGAATGGATGGCGTCGCCAACGAGGAAGACTTCGATCAGTACGGTGACCCGATGGAGGATGATGATGAAGACAACACACCACCCACCACTAGAAGAAGCAGGACGACACTACCCAAGCAAGGTCTGCCGTTCAAAAGAAGAAGTCATGATGTGGGGCTAAATTATTCAGCGGCGAATAAAAAAGGCAAGAAGATTGTCAAACGCTGAGATGTACGCCTTATATGATGTTGTCTGTATCTTTTATGTTGTATGATGATGATGTTGGTTGTATTGATCGATGTACTGATGTATCACACACTTATTATTATTGTCATCAAACTCCGAGATATAGTATTGATGTATCACACTTATGTTAAAGATTTTTTTCAAGGTTTGAATTTTCTGTTAAAGATTTTTTTCAAGGTTTGAATTTTTTTTCCACATCTAGGTCACATAAAATGACGCCGTGCGAAGGTCTCATATTTTTTTGATTTTTTTTTAATTAGTTACGTCCGATTTGGGATCCACATGAAATGATGACGCACGAAAACTACCGCTCGCGCCCAGACAGTGCGGAGTCTCATTTTTCCGCCACCTACTTAGTGAAGAAATGACGTATTGCGAATCCAAAAATGATTTTTGCAGAAAATCAGGAGGTTTACTTTTTAACGCTAAAGTGCAAATCCACTCCGGTTCCAGCGAAATCGGCAGAAACTTGCGCAAAATCCAAAAATAACCCCCAAAGGCTGCCGCAATGAAACGAGAGCTCATATGCGTATCCCATGTGGTCTAATATTTATGTGTGGTGTTTTTCCTAGCTTTTGATTTCACGTTTCCGTAGCCGCTTCACAAAAAAACCCTATTTCGGCACTCCGAAAATGGAAAAAGCACTTTTCGTCAGTCGAAACGAAAATCGGCCTCCGTGGCGATACTTGCCATCCCGATGGCCACGCGCGTGTCCGATATGGCCTCGTTCCGACAAACTATGCCATGCTCAGAGCCGAACGTGATAGGTCATTTTTGTGAAGGGATTTTCTGTTAAAGATTTTTTTTTCAAGGTTTGATTTTTTTTTCCACATCTAGGTCACATAAAATGACGCCGTGCGAAGGTCTCATATTTTTTTGATTGTTTTTGAATTAGTTACGTCCGATTTGGGATCCACATGAAATGATGACGCACGAAAACTACCGCTCGCGCCCAGACAGTGCGGAGTCTCATTTTTCCGCCACCTACTTAGTGAAGAAATGACGTATTGCGAATCCAAAAATGATTTTTGCAGAAAATCAGGAGGTTTACTTTTTAGCGCTAAAGTGCAAATCCACTCCGGTTCTAGCGAAATCGGCAGAAACTTGCGCAAAATCCAAAAATAACCCCCAAAGGCTGCCGCAATGAAACGAGAGCTCATATGCGTATCCCATGTGGTCTAATATTTATGTGTGGTGTTTTTCCCAGCTTTTGATTTCACGTTTCCGTAGCCGCTTCACAAAAAAACCCTATTTCGGCACTCCGAAAATGGAAAAGGCACTTTTCGTGAGTCGAAACGAAAATCGGCCTCCGTGGCGATACTCGCCATCCCGATGGCCACGCGCGTGTCCGATATGGCCTCGTTCCGACAAACTATGCCACATAAAATGACGCCGTCCGTTTTTTGAGACCCACAGAAATGATGACCGCCCACATGAAATAACGCGCAATTCGCATGAAATGAAGCGATTCCCAATGAAAACAGGAAATGAAAGGAAAGAAGCTAAGAAAGGAAAAGAAAAGAAAAGAAAATATGTTAATCCCATAATACAATGAAATAAGCTAATGATGGTGGGACCCTACTGTCAGCATCGGTGGCGTACAGAACTCCTGTACGCCCCGGGTGCAGACATAGCCGAGGCGTACAAAATTTCTGTACGCCACTAATGCTGACAGGTGGGGCACGCACCCTGTTAAGTGGCCGGCTCCACTTGTCTATATCGGAGGCGTACAGGCGTTCTGTACGCCTCGGGTAAGAACGCATCCGAGGCGTACGCGCAACCTGTACGCCTCCGATACTGTCAGGTGGGGCCTGCCTAGCCGTCTTCCCCGCGCACGTTCTTTTCCCCAAATCAGATCTCGCCGCGCGCGCATGTTCGATTCTTTTCCCCAAATCAGATTGCGCCGCCGCTGTCCCCCCACATCTCCCCGCGCCGCCGTTGTCCCCCCACATCTCCCCGCGCCGCCCGCGCCGTACCCGCCGTCGAGCGCCCGAGGCCGTCATCTGACCCCGAGATCTGGACGCGGAGTTCGGGTTCCAGCGCCCAGAGCTCGGCAAGGAGAAGCTCGCCGGGACGGTCAGCTTCCACACAGCGCCCACGTCTTCCTCCCACGCGGAGGCCACCGACTCTCGCGGCGGCCGTCGCTTTCCCCTCCTCTCCTCCACTCGCGGAAGACGCGGCCGGTTCTCCATCTCCACGGTGAGTTCCCGGTTCTCCATCTCACGCGGTATTGGGGGGCGATGCTTTTGAAGTTGGTATAGCACAGGAAGAAAAATATAGTATGTTGACATGATCACATGAAATAGCTCTGGCTCTCTCTTATCTTTCTTCCACAGAATCTCTGTCTCTCAGTTGTTTATGTCAATGGGCTATTTGTTTAGATAATTACAGGTCAATCGGTGAGGTGGAGCAGCATATTTAGTAGTTCACCTACTAGAGCCCAGCGGTTAGGGTGCTTGTTTACAAAGCAATGGAAATTGCCAGCAGTATTTTTAAAAAAATAATGGAAATTGTCACATTTGATTAATTGTAGGGGTGTACTTGTCTAGCATTCAAGGTTATTGCACGTAATATAATGTTTGCTGAAACAATATTTATTTGAAACATCCAAACAAAGGCAGGAGAGTTGCCTCGTTCCATTAGGCAAGAAGGATTCTACACAAGAAAAAGAAATCAACAACATGAAAAGAAACAACTAATCATAATGGGAAATATTATGCCATTTGGTAGCACATTTCTGTTGTTGGGTGTATTATGCAGTAAAACCTTCAATCTTTGTTCTCTAGGCAGCATTATATTTAGTATTACTGTGAGTTTTTCTGTTTTGCGGGGGAGTACTACTGTGAGTTGATCCGAAATCACCCAAATCATTGTTATCTAGGGTTATGTATTTGACTTCTTATTTGAGCTGGAATGCATGAGTACAAATCAGTTTTAGTTTGACATGGAATGTAAGGACTCTATGCTGAGCTAAATGGTGGATCTTGTTAATAATGCTCATGCACTTGCTAATCCAAAAAAAATGTCAAAAACTTGTTGAATATCTGAATACTATTTATATGGTTTTTATTGGTGCAAATGGATAATCCAAAGGGTCTATTGGCTATTGCTATAGCTTGTCATGTTATTTTGTCCTTTATTTGTTGCAAACATTAAAAATATGCATATATTCAACTATGAAAAAGATACATCATGTAATTATAAATTTCTGTTGAGTATACAAAGAATCATGTGTGAGTACATAAATGCTGGGAAGAAATGGATCTTATGCATTCAAACAAATGGCAACCATATGCATTTCCATTCCAGAGCTGAATTGAAATTTATTTTTAATTCCTGCAGAACAATTCCTTTTAATTTCTTTATTGATTGAAATAAGGGGTACTTAGTAAAACTTTGGAAATGAGAATAACCTATGATGATAAATACTACTTTCCTTGCAAGATAGCCATCAATTAAATAATCAATATTGCTGTTATATAAATGATGTGTATCATATGCTCATCAATGGTTCCTATATGTTCTCTGTAATTCTGTATTTGAGCTAGATATTTATTTCTTGGAACATTGCTATATGTTCAGATTTGGGTAATGGTTCCTATATGTTCTCTGTAATTCTATAACTGAGCTAGATATTTATTTATTGAAACTTTGCTATATGTTTAGATTTGGGTAATGGTTCCTATATGTTCTCTGTAATTCTGTAACTGAACTAGCACACACAAATATTATTGGAACTTTGCTATATATTCAGATTTATGTGCTGCCAATGACACATGATGTTACCTTCCTTGTGCTGCTACTGCTGCCTTACTGGTGTTGCTGCTGCTTTGCCTTTAAGCTTGCTGGTATTGCTGCTGCCTTGCCGTGGTGTTGATGCTGCTGTGTCTTTAAGCTTGCTGGTGTTGCTGCTGCCTTGGTGTTGCTGTTGCTGCCTAGCTTGCTGGTGTTGCTTGCTGCTGCCTTGCTGGTGCTGCGCCTTGCCTTGCTGGTGCTGCTTTGCCTTGCTGGTGCATGCTGCTTTGCTGCTACTGCCTTGCTGTTGCTGCTGCCTTGCTGTTGCTGCTATATGTATGCTTGCTACTGCTACATATGCTTGCTGTTGCTATTTGTATTACAGGGTTCTGAAAACTTGAGTTGCCAATTTTGCCTGAAATGTTGATTTACTTCCGTTTCGGCAAAATTTGTGCACTCCATAGGTAGTTTTTTAGCAAAGGTCATGCCAAATTTTTCCGCCGATTTTTTTACTAACTAGTAAGTTGCACTTGATTAGTCCAGACATGACAAACGACGAAGCCGGGACTTCTGAAAGGAGGCAAGGCAGTGAAGAAGAAAATGAAGCCGATTTAGCGGCGCAGTACTTTGCAGCCCTAGATGCGTCTCAGGGGGGCCAGCCGGTGTCTAGACCCCTTGTTATCGGCGAGCGTGACCAAGAGATGTCCGATGAGGACTTTGATGCCGCTGATGAGATGTCCGATGAGGAGGATGAGGAGGAAATGGTGGATATCCAGGAGGGCAATGCGGAAGAGCCTAGCATGGATACCGGCCGAGCGTCCACGGATGATAGCCAGCAAAAGAAGGATAGGCGCCCAAACCAGCTAAAACCCGTGCAAGAAGTAATACTTGAAGTGGATCCGCAGAGCGGTTTGCCTAAACTGCCCGAGGAAGCCGCGAGGGGGTACGGCAACACTATCGCATGTATCCTCCGAGACACCGTCACCATCAACGAGCAGAACATAAGGCAGAAGCTCAAGAAATCCATTGCCGTCCTCCTGATTTCCAAGTTGCACGCTCGATACCAGTTCCCGTCGCCCTACAATGGCCAGGAGCTCACGGGTAACCTGGTGAACACAGTAGCCCTTGGAAAGATGAGCAAAGCCCTGAGCGCCTGGAAAACTAGGTTGAGGGCGATGATTACTAAAGGTGGTGGTTTTGAAGAGGTCCACAAACACTATCCGCAGATATCGGAAGACCAATTCAAAACTTTCCTAGCCAACGAAAAGAAACCTACAGTCGCGCGGCTTAAGAAGTGGGGGAAGGACATGCGGGAGAAGAACTTGGGTAACCACAACCTCAGAAGCTGGGGGTACGCCGGAAAGGAGCCAGTTTGGAAGAAAGAGGACGAGGCCCTAGAACGTGAGGGCAAGCCGAACCCGTGGAACAAGTTCACCGATGAGAAGGCCAAGAAATTTATCAGGTCAAGATACCGTATAGACCCGAAATCCGGGTTGCTTGTCACGACCGATAAGGTGAAGAAACTTGAGGAAGAATATCTGGTAAGGAGTTTACCAGCTTATCTTATCTTCGCTTCCGACAAATTCCGGTAGTAATTTTCCTAATATATGGTTCTTCTTTCCCGTCTGCAGAAAGAAGAAACACTTGCTGCTCAATGCACGTCATCCCAGGGGTCGTCGTCGAAGGCCCCGTGGGATAACCCTTTTCACAGGGCCGTGAACACGGTGATGGAAAGGCCGGTGTTGCAACCGCCGCACCGTGGCCATATTGTTGGCGAAGGACTAGGTCGCAGACCTAGTCTGTATTTTCCCGAGAGCAAGGAGGACCGAGCGAAGAGGAAGCAGCAGGAGGATACAGATGTCAAGTCTCAGTTGGCTAAGATGCCCGAGATGATCAATGATGCGGTGACAAAGACTGTCGCGGCACTCCTGCCCCACCTGCTTACCGCCTACACGGAATGGGTTGACGGAGGCAAAATCGGGCCTAGCCCACTGGCCAGCTTTACCGGGAGCAGCTCGCTCAACATCTCGGACCAGGTCCAGAAGAATGCACGAGTCGTGGAGTCTCCGCAGGCGGCCTCCAACCCTAGTGCTGGTACTAGCACTAGTAGGGAAAACCTCTTCTGTGGCGCACCAAAATATGCATTCTGTGGCGCATGGGTGGTGCTCCACAGAATCTTCGCCACAAAAATAAGCTTTCTGTGGCGCACCAGCACATGCGCCACAGAAATAAGAAATTCTGTGGCGCACTAAGCCCTAATGCGCCACAGAAATAAGAAATTCTGTGGCGCATTATGGTTTGGTGCGCCACAGAATTAGGTGCGCCACAGAATTTCATTTTAGTGCGCCACAGAAATATTACAGGTTTTATACAGAACTTATTCTGTCTGGTGTATATATACAGGTATTAACAGATATAATATAGCAGTATACAGATATATCAACAGATTTCATATAGCACAATTATATATCTCCATATAAAACTCATTTCATATAGAATATTAACAGATTTCATATAGCTCCATGCATATACAACTCATCATACATATATAGATCTCCATACAGCTCATAATCCATGCAAATTAAGTGCATCATCTCAAGATACAAATGAAGTGACACCGGCCGCCGCCTACACTAGGATGAAATAGAGTACCGCTCCGACGATGGTGAGCAAGAGCGAGAGCACAATGAAGGTCTTCATCTTGCTCTTGTTCGACTGGTGCTTCGTCCACTTGGCAACCGCCTCTTGTTGAGTCGGGTAGCCTTTGTAGCAGTTGCCGCTGGAACTTGTGCACCTGTTCCTTGCAGTCCGTCCACTCCTCATAGACTCCTGGAACCCGCCCCTCGAACACGACGTACCACGTCATCTCTATGGACACAAGGCATATAACAACACCTTTCTCTATAGACATGTAGAGAAAGGTAGCTCTACCTGTAGCTCTACCTGTAGCTCTATAGACATGTAGTATATATGTTATGCAACGAAAGGAATGACAAAGTGCAAAAACATGCTTGCATGATCACAAATACAATGGCAAGGATTCATAAGCCTAGAATAAAACATAGCATGGATGACGATCGATCATATATAAGCAAGTCCAACATCGAAAAAAAAGTTCGAATAGATCACACCGGCGACGACGATGAGCAAGATCGAGACCATGATCAAGAACTTCATCCGATTCTTCTTCCACACGTGTCTCCTCCACTTGGAGACCGTGAGCTCTCTTGTCTTGTACCCTTTGTAGCAGTTGCCGCTGAAGTTGGTCACCTGTGCCTGGTAGTCCTCCCACTCCTCGTAGACTCCTAGAACCCGACCACTGTACACCACGTACCACAAGACATCTCTGTATAGACATGAAGTATATATGTTATGCAACGAAAGGAATGATAAAGTTAAAAAACATGTTTGCATATGATCACAAATACTATGGCAAGGATTCATAAGCCTAGAATAAAACATAGCATGGATGACGATCGATCATATATAAGCCTAGAATGGAGTATATATGTTATGCAACGAAAGGAATGACAAAGTTCAAAAGCATGCTTGCATGATCACAAATACTATGGCAAGGATTCATAAGCCTAGAATAAAACATAGCATGGATGACGATCGATCATATATAAGCCTAGAATGGAGTATATATGTTATGCAACGAAAGGAATGACAAAGTTCAAAAGCATGCTTGCATGATCACAAATACTATGGCAAGGATTCATAAGCCTAGAATAAAACATAGCATGGATGACGATCGATCATATATAAGCCTAGAATGGATTATATATGTTATATATGCAACGAAAAGGAATGACAAAGTTCAAAAGCATGCTTGCATGATCACAAATACTATGGCAAGGATTCATAAGCCTAGAATAAAACATAGCAGTTCATATGATCATATATAAGCAGTTCATAATACGAAAAAAAAAGTTCTAGCGCCTAGAGGGTCCCGCCTCGTCGTCGTTGGCCCTCACACGCTTCCTCGTCGCGGGGGCGGCGGCGGGGGTGGGGGCGGGGGCGGGGGCGGGGGCGGGGAGGAAGTCATCCTCCACAATCTTGTGGAGGCGACCGGAGTCCTCCGCGAGCAGCGCCAAGAGGCGCCGCCGCTCCAACTCCATGAAGCTGTGCGCTCCCTCCTCCGTCGCGTGGCGGTCGCGGGACTCCTTGAGCCCCGACTCAAGAAGCAGGCCGTCCATCTCGTCGTCGCGCGCCGCCTCCTTGTTCTCCATCCGCAGAGAACGCCACGAGGCGTGGATGGCCGCCTGTTCTTCATTCTCGGGGTCCGAGATGGCCCACTCCATGTCGTCGATCTCCGCCTGGACTTCCGCCTCCAGGCGGTCGTTCTCCTCCTCGTCCTCCGGGTAGTCCACCTCGGGGACTTCCTCCTCCTCGCCGTCGGACGCTGGAGGTGGCGGCGTTGGAGGCGGCGTCGGAGGGGGAGGGGGTGGTGGTGGGCGTCGGCTCATCATCGCGTAGGTGGTGATCTTGCGGCGCACCATGGCGTACCTAAAAGCAGAGAGAAAAAGTAGGTCAGACTCTCAATAATAGAAACTTATAATTCTTTGCAATTAGCTAACAGAAACTTATAATTCTTTGCATTTTTAGCTAACAGAAACTTATAATTCTTTGCATTTTTAGCTAACAGAAACATTTTAAAGAAGTAAGCATAAAAGTGCAAGTATTTTGATCCCCAAATGGTGATTAGAGGGAGTAAATCTTATTTTGGCAACATAAGGATCACTTGAGCATATTTTGGTCAACAAGAAAATGTTAGCATAAACCCTAGACCGCCCATTACAGCAAGAAAGCATGTAAGAAAACAATGTTGAACTGAGATAATGATTTTCCTATAAATCACACTAGATGAGCTACCCTGTTAGTGATCAAAACACACACAACTGTTAGCTTCCACCAGCATTTTATAAAACTATCAACTTTTTCTTTTTCACCAGTAATAGTATTACTAGTAATCACAAAAAACAGAATTACAGAATTACAGACCTACAGTGGCAGGACACCATAAACAGGACTTGCATTTCTCTTTCCATTATATGATCTTTAATTTGACCAAATTTACTTTGCACTTCATACAATTTACAGCTTCAGCAATCTTGTTGTCTGAATGTTATGTTCATTGTCGTTACAAATTCAGTTGGCATGTACCTAGGCCTAGGAGAAGCATAAAAGCAATAACAGCACTAGAAAAACTGCACGTTGTACGCAGCACAAAAAATTACCAGATTTCACTGTCTAACTACAGTTCTAGGATTCATGTTCATCCATCCTTTTATTTTAAACATAGCAACTTATTAGTAGTCCTCTATTACTGATCATTTATGAAAAAAGTTCTAGCAAGCTTACAAAACAATACAGCTAAGCAACCCCTTTCATCAGCATTGTGTGATGGGAACTAAATTATGATCATTTAAGAAAAAAGTCCTCTATTACTGATCATTTAAGAAAAAAGTTCTAGCAGCTTATTAGCAGGCTATTACTGATCATTTTCCTCAGTCACAGATCAACTAGGAGCAAATTACTGTGCTAATCGTGTAACTAAAAGTTCATTTTTTTGCCTAACCGAAGGCACGCAACAAACTGAAATCAAAGCAAGAAATCAAAGAAAATTACTGTGCTAATCGTCTGCGCAATGCTGGTTGTAGAGACAAGAGAGAGAGAGAGTAGAACGCGAAGCTCACCGGAGGCAGAGACTGGCTGGGTCAAGCCGGACGAGGACGGCGGCACGGCTCGCTGATCTGCAGGGACGGCAACGCGGCGGCGGGCTCCCTCCTCTGCGAGGACGACCGGGGCTCCTCTGCGAGGTCAACGACGACCGGCCGGGGATCCTCTGGGCGGCAACCGGGCCTCCTCTGCGGGGACGGCGCGCCATGGGCCTTCTCTGCGAGGACAGCGCGCGGTCGGCGGCGACCGGGGCTCCTCTCCTTCGCGGCGGCGGCGGCGGTTGGTAGCCTGGCGCAGTGTGTTGGGTCGAGATCTGAATCGAGTAGGAGGGAGAAGAAGGGGGCCCGGCGCACTTAACCTAAACGAGGTTACGCGTAGATGTTGAGATACAGTTTAAAAAGTAACTGAACCCGTGTAAGACACAACCTCCTCTCTACCTTAGTGGCTTCGGCTAGCCAGCCTATTCAAATCCTGGAGTTTCAGGTTCGAGTCCTGGAACCCATATTTTTTTGTTTTATTTTTAAAATTAACTTTTTAGCATGTTATTACATTATGATATATTATAATATATATTATAAAGTAAATAAGCACAAATAATATTTTTGTATCATGCCAAAAATACATTTTTGTTTTATTTTTTAATTAACTTTTTAGAATGTTATTACATTCTTATACGTTATAATATATATTATAATTAACTTTTTATTTTATTTTTAAAATTAACTTTTTAGCATGTTATTACATTATGATATATTTTAATTAACTTTTTATTTTATTTTTAAAATTAACTTTTTAGCATGTTATTACATTATGATATATTATAATATATATTATAAAGTAAATAAGCACAAATAATATTTTTGTGTCATGCCAAAAATACATTTTTGTTTTATTTTTTAATTAACTTTTTAGAATGTTATTACATTCTTATACATTATAATATATATTATAAAGTAAATAAGCACAAATAATATTTTTGTATCATGCCAAAAATATATTTTTGTTTTATTTTTTAATTAACTTTTTAAAATGTTATTACATTCTTATACATTATAATATATATTATAAAGTAAATAAGCACAAATAATATTTTTGTATCATGCCAAAAATATATTTTTGTTTTATTTTTTAATTAACTTTTTAGAATGTTATTACATTCTTATACATTATAATATATATTATAAAGTAAATAAGCACAAATAATATTTTTGTATCATGCCAAAAATACATTTTTGTTTTATTTTTTAATTAACTTTTTAGAATGTTATTACATTCTTATACATTATAATATATATTATAAAGTAAATAAGCACAAATAATATTTTTGTATCATGCCAAAAATATATTTTTGTTTTATTTTTTAATTAACTTTTTAGAATGCTATTACATTCTTATACATTATAATATATATTATAAAGTAAATAAGCACAAATAATATTTTTGTATCATGCCAAAAATATATTTTTGTTTTATTTTTTAATTAACTTTTTAGAATGTTATTACATTCTTATACATTATAATATATATTATAAAGTAAATAAGCACAAATAATATTTTTGTATCATGCCAAAAATACATTTTTGTTTTATTTTTTAATTAACTTTTTAGAATGTTATTACATTCTTATACGTTATAATATATATTATAAAGTAAATAAGCACAAATAATATTTTTGTATCATGCCAAAAATATATTTTTGTTTTATTTTTTAATTAACTTTTTAGAATGCTATTACATTCTTATACATTATAATATATTTTATAAAGTAAATAAGCACAAATAATATAGTAATAATATGCTACCGTTGGATAAGTGATACATAGTAATAATATGCCCACACACATACATGTCAAAGTATTGCTCGTTGGCGACTCCATCCATTTCGATGATGTTCCTTTTGCCTCTTCTCACGACAACCCGGGTAGGCTTTGGCGGGTCGGTAATGAAGAAGCATTGGTCCACTTGGCATGTGCTCTTCTACCCAAGGGTCGATCAGTTGCATGTGCTGTAGCGCGACTAGGTTTGCTCTATCAAAGTCGGCGCGTCGACCAGTGAAGTTGATATGCATTTCACGACGACCCTCACGGTGACCCCATCCATCGATCCTCTCAAGGTGCTTGTTGACGGGCAGACCAACAGGTGCACAGCCACGGGGGTAGGTTGTAAGGCCATACAATGCGGCCATCTGCTGGCGGTGACCCCATTCCACGACGACCCTTGCGGTGACCCCATTCCACTAATTCTGTGGCGCACCAGACCAGATGCGCCACAGAATGTGCTAATTCTGTGGCGCACCATACCAGATGCGCCACAGAATGTACAAATTCTGTGGCGCATCTGGTCTGGTGCGTCACAGAATTAGTGGAACCAATGGTTGGGGCTGGCAGGGAGTGGGCCCCACCAGAATTCTGTGGCGCATGTCCTTCTGGTGCGCCACAGAAATGTTGTATTTTTGTGGCGCACCACGCCAGGTGCGCCACAGAATTATTTTCTGTGGCGCACTGCTGGCTAGTGCGCCACAAAAATACATCCCACCTATAAGGGTTTTCCTACTAGTGTAGGGATGATGAGTCGCCGTCCTGCATCGCGCCTCGTAGCAGCCCCTCCGTCGCTTCCACACTCGTTCGTGGCCCTTCGACTTTAGCCAAACTCGACGCCATAACGGTATATAAGCGTCGCAATCCTCAGCAAGTAACTTTTTCATTAGCTTGCATCCGTTTTCTGACGCCCTACACATGTCTCCGCAGGAGAACGAAGTGGGATCCACCCTCCTCTTGATTATTAACGAGGAATTACATGAGGTCGCGAAAGCAAATATCATTCAACCACTCGAGCGCAACTTCCACGGCCAGCCAATGCCCCCCAATGCCTACAGGATTTCCATTGTTCGGGTGTTGCCGGGTTATGAAGAAGTAGACCCTCCTATGCAACCACCCGGAGCCGAGAGCGAGGTGGACCTAGGAGGAAGCTTGGGTTATATGATGCTATGGCCGAAAGAAATGATTCGGCTAGACCACCCAGGGACCGCCAGCAACTCAGAACCACCGGTCAGATCGGCGCCGCCAAGCAACCCTATCATACGCAGCACCAGCACCTCACAGAAGACCTCACAGAAGTTGGCAGAGCCGTTCGGATCGGCGCCAAGCCAGGTAAAGGGCACTATGCCGCCAGTGGCGCCATCTCCTATAGCGGATGATCCTATAGAGCCCGAGGCACAGAACAATATGGATCCTATCGATGCCTTCATCGCTGACTTCGATGGACCATTTGAAGTGGATATTCCCCACGGCTGCTTCCCTGATCAACAACTCCCGGAGAAAAGTAATGTCTCTAAGCGTCGTCTGAGCTTCTTGTCTCAAGAAACGCCAGAGGATATCGCCCCCGATACTCAAACTGCGGCGGAAAAAATTATCACCCCGAATACACTCCATGGGCTGATCGATATGGCTTGCGCAGAAGTTGTCTCTCGCCCTGGGAAGCCGCGGAAAAGAGCTAAGAAGAAGGATAAAGGTGTATCCAGCAGCCAGCCTGTGCCTCCCGCAGCCGGCAAGCCCGTGAAGGAGATCCGGAGTCAGGACAACATACCGATCAAGGGATGGAAGGAGTATCACGTGGCGGGCGAACCGATCCTACCGCCGGAAGCTCTCAAGACCTTAACTGGGGATATGAGGAGCCTACATGATGGCGTACTCACATGGGAGACGCATCTTCTCTCAATGACATCTCCCACATACCCGGTTTTCTATGTCAGAGTGCCAAAGAGATTGGGCTTCGTCGACAGATCCCCCGGTGATGTGTTCTTCTTGAGATTTGATGATATCTTTGAGATGTTCCACCGCCGCCGTCTTGACCCAACCTTGGTCCGCCTAGTTGCGCTGAGTATGTCGCACCAGCTCATGCAAGAGAACACTCCGAAGCTCGCGATACTCGACCCTACTACATGAAAGACATATACTTGCAGACCGAAGGCACCCGTCAAATAGTGACGAACTACATTACGGACTTCATGGTGGCGAATAAGGAGAAGAAGATATTTCTTGTGCCGTACTTTTTCGAGTAAGTCATTCGCTTGCCGTCAGAACGTGCTTTCTTAGATTTCCGTCAATCCTTTTGCATGCATAACACACCTGGAATTGTTTTCCGCAGAAGCACATACTGCGTCCTCATCGTACTATACCCGCAAGATTCATATGCCATGTATCTTGACTCGGGGAGTGCTGACAAGAAGAAGGACTACACATTCATCAAGGCAGTTCTAGATGATGCCATCAACGGCTTCGTCGAGAAAGCTGGCCCCATCAAGAAAGAAATAGTCAGGCGAGGCCAGCTGATCTTCAAGCACAACACGACCTTCCCATGCCTCAAGCAGCCGGCAAATAGTTCAAGGGACGGCTACTATGCCATCCATCATATGCGGGAGTTTGTACGGGATCAACATCAGCTTCTGTTGCCGAGTAGTCTTCAGGACTGGCGCAAAGACTTTGCGAACGCGCCTGATGCAGATGTCCGCCTTGAGATCTACCGCATCCAGCAGAAGATCGCGCAGATAATCCACAGAGATGTCTGCAGTAGAGAAGGGGTGTTCTACTACGGCCCTATCCCACCAACCAACACGGAGATAGAAGCACGCTTAGAGATGCAGGGCGACGGCAGGCCCTTCAACACGCTACAGGGCATCCGCCCCTTCCCGCCGAAACCGAAGAGCAAAAAATGAAGCAATAGATATATTTGTGACTTGTTGTAATCGTGATGGATGAAAAATGTTGTCGCATAATGTTATTACTTTTCATGAACATGTGTACCAAACTCTAGCTAGCTTGTTCTCGATATATACCTTTTGTATATGCTTGTGTACATTCTTGCATGTATGCTTTAGCCTTTTTTGTTTTCGGTGACTAATTAATGTTATGTCTCGCATATTATCATCTATTAAATCTTTTCTAATATTTTTGGTTTAAAGATGACGACGAGGTGGTACGCCGTGTTCGAGGGTAGGGTTCCAGGGGTCTACGACAAGTGGGAGGATTGTTTCAAGCAAGTCAACAAGTTCAAGAGCAACAACTACAAAGGATTCAACACTAGAGAGGAGGCGGAAGTTAGGTACAATAACTATCGGCGAGTGAGAGAGAGACGGAGTAGGATGAAGACATGGTTCATTGTTACCTCCGTCTTGCTTATGTTCTTGCTCATTGTGTATGTGATGGTAGTTTAGATGACTACCGGCACCGCCGGCGGTGATATGTATGCATGCCTAACTAGTTAGCTTGATGCATGCATGAAGACTTGTAGTATTTATGTAATAATATGATATTTGGCAAGTTGTACTAATGTGACTTCGGTCGATACTTCTAATTTGATGGAAATGACTTTCTATATTATTTTGTATATATACTGCTATATGTGTGTAATAAATATACTGTTATATATACTGTTATATCTCATCTGCTATATACCAGTAAATCACTATAAAAAAAATCGAAAAAACGCAGCCGTGGCGTACAGAAAAAGCGGATCAGTGGCGTACACGTCAGTGGCGTACAGACCCATACGCCACTGCTGCGAGATACACCCGAGGTGTACACGCTTGTACGCCATGGATACAGAACACACCCGTGGCGTACAGACCTGTACGCCACTGGTGGGTGAGTTAGCCGTGGCGTATAGGCTGTACGCCACGGGTAGCCCTGTACCAGTGGCGTCTTACCCGTGGCGTACAGCAGTACGCCACGGATAGGCAAATTCTGTACGCCACGCATAAGGTTTTTCCTAGTAGTGATTCCTGCGTAAGTAAGAACTCTAGCAAGATATCCTCCGTCTCCTTGTGTTTGTTCTGTACCGTCACTGGGTTAACTCGATTTGGATCAATGAATCCAACTTGGAAGTCGTTCCTTTGCTTACATTGCATACTCTTCATTCTGCATAATAAACAGCGTACTGAGGATAATTACATGCAAAGAACAAGTTGAGCTAGAGACTTATAGAAATAATGAATCACTTACAGAACATAGGCACTGACGAGAGATTTGTCGAGTACGTCTTGATTGAATAGCTGAAAGAATTCATCAAACTCAATATGGACCAAGTCTTCACCTAAGAAATGGTACCGTGTGATTTTCATAAGGAGAAATTTGTGCGCGCCCTTTGCGGCATGCATGTACCACTTATGCAATTTTTGCATTTGTGTTGGTAGATTCCTTTCAATCTCAGGTGGGACCAGACTCTTCCCCTTTTCGTATTGCCGTGCTACAGGCGCCTTTGGGATATCTTCATACATCAATTGAGAAAGAGTCAAACCAGCTTCAGCAACAAAGTCATACTGACTGGGTTGAGCAACACTCCCACCAGCATCACTAGCAAAGACCTTTAGCGGGGAGATCGATTTTTTGGCCTGTGCTCCAAGCTGGGCAACGTCTCTTTTCCCTCTTGCAGTTGCGCTTGTCTTATTAGCTTCTTCTTTCGCATCTACCTGCTTATCCAAACAACGCTTGTAGTCATCTGGCTTATTCAATTCATATTGCGAAGGTTGGGTAAGCATATCAAAGGCCCACTCCTTCTGTTTCGGAGTATATACCTGCTTTGGGGTAGGGGTCGGGCGTAGCGCTGCGAGCTTTCTTTTCACTTTGGCTCTGTCCTCCGCCTCAATTTCTTCAGCAGTCTTCTCGACAGGAGGAGGCGGCACCGTCTTAACTTTTTTGGCCCTACGTTTCTTCGGAGAGGCATTGCTAGTGGACATAGTAGCGGACTTGCCATAACTCTGGGACTTACGAGTGGGCAGAGGCGGCGGAGGCGGCTGACATTGAGGCGGAGATCGATGTGGACTCGGGCTATGGTAGTCGTCCCTGTCGTCGTCGGGAGGTGGTGAATTGCGAGGACTCGGAGGAGAGGGTGTCCGCCTTGGCGCCGAGCCTGGAAACACGATGTCTTTCTTATCCCAAAGAATGACACCACCCAATACTTCTCCAAGTGTTGCCTCCTCTTTAGGTCCAGCGACGTCAAGCTCGAGGGGCTCATACCCCGGTACAATTGCATCCACCCCGACACAAGCATAGCTAGCTCGAATCTCACGGCCATGCCAGCGTTGTTCTGGTCCAGATGGTAACACATAGCCAACCGCCACCTTCATCGATATGTTCTTCATGGGAACATGCATCTCATAGTTTGTCTTCTTGCTGATATCATCCACGGGGTAGCGATCCATCGGTGCCTCATCGGCCCTGACCTCCGTGGAAGCCACGCTGCTTCTCTGTTGAGATCGGTCGCCTGATGCATGTTCTAGTTGTTGCTGAGGCTGAGTTGTCCCTTGCGACTTCAATTCGTCCAGTGCCTGCTGCTGTTTTAAATACATCTCTCTTAGCTCAACCTATTGCCTTTCTAGGCTCTCTATCCATGTGGCCTCCTCCTGCGCCTTTTGCTTCTTCGCTCTCTCTCGGCTTCTATAAGTCTGGCTGTCTTCGGCGAACCCAGACCTCCACGGAATGGCAGAACCCAGACCTCGTGTTCGTCCTGTGTGTTCTTTGTTCTTGAGGGCCTTTGTCAGCTCGTCGTTCTCTCTGTCCAGCTGGAACGTCCCCTCTTGAACCTGGGCGATTGTCTTGACAAGTTCTCCCAGGGGTTTAGTAATTTGTTTCTTCTTTTGGACTAATTTCCCTGTTCTCTCATCGTAGATAGCCCCATGCGCAAGTGCCCAATTTCTTGACCATCTGGACCATTGTTCTGTTTCTGGTTCGATGCCTTTTTCTCGTAGGGCGGCCTCTTGCATATCCCACTTAGGCTCGGACCTTTTGTAGCCACCTGGACCCAACGTATGGTGATATTTCTTTTTCGTGGCATTTATTTAATTTTTATTACTCCTTAGCTTATCCAGTTCGGACTCCTTGTACTCCACAAATGCGTCCCAGTGATCCCACATGTTCTCATTTGGGCCAGTAAATTCTGGAGCTTGTCGATCGGCATTGACATAGGCGGTCCATAACCTCTTCTTGTGGTTATTGAACTATGCAGCCATCTTCTTGAGAGCCCACTCCCTGACTTTCTCCTTCTATTTCTCTGCGACTTCCAGGGACTCGGTGGCCGGCAGATTGAAATGTGGAATGAGGGATTCCCAAAGTCTATCTTTCAAGACCTTGGTGACATAATTGACTGCTGCACCCTCTTCTGGCTCTGCCTCTTCTGGCTCTCCCTTTGCCGCTGACAAGGGTATAAATAATAGAGCCCGTCAGTTGAGTACCCCCGAGGCCCGTTAGGCTAGGCCCAATTGTAATATTAGTCGAAATACGAGTTCATGTCGTATATCGATATTATAATCTGTATCGGATCCCACCTTATCCTCGAGACCTCGCCATCTATATATAGGGGCCAGGAGGGGACGGTGTGGGACAGATTGAAAGCAAGCCAGGTTCTACACCCACATTTACTTTCGATACACACCTTGTTTGATTGACTTTACCTTCGAGTTCATCCGACGCCCTGTCTCCCCGATCCTAAGTCCTTCATCTAGGACATTTGTTGAGTTAACCCTCGTCAATTAGCGCCGACCGTGGGGACTCGGGGCGTTGGAATCATGAATTCGATGGCTTTTTTGCTTTTAGCCAGTAGCAATCCAGAAGTCGACGAAAGAAAAGAGATGGAGCTGACGATCGGAAGTTTAAGCTTTTACGTTGGACCTTCGGGTTCAACTCGCCTTTCAGATCCGACGAAATCGGGTCCATCGGCGAGCAAAGCCGACAGAATCACAATATCAGGATCATCCGTGGGCTCTTCCAGTGAGGTAAACTCGCCGGTCAGTTTCACAGCAACAGAAGATGTGCAAAAGAAACTCGAGGAATTCGACAAAACTCGGGGAAAACCCGATATGGAAGAAGGAGCGTTTAAAACTCACGATAGTTCAAGGGATTTCACCATCGAAAGCAGTGGCATCTCCAGAAGCGTACATCAGTTATGCGTCATCATCACTGAAGCAGCAGAAGAGGATAATCACGAAGGCAACGAAGAGGTCGACCTACAAGTCGACAAACTAAGGAGCAACAACAAAAAGGAAAAAGGAAAAATTCATGTTTCAACCGGAGAGTGGAGAATCATCATGTCAGCCATCAATCACGGCACAGAGGTACCCACAGATTCAAGGAGAGAGGTTCTGATGGGGTACCAGTACGCATTGCATCAGCACAAAAAGAAGCTAAGGGAGGAAAGAGACATGTTCATGAGAAGCCGAGATGACAACAGTACGTCAAGTGGAGGATACTGGGATGAGTATAGCGATGCATCAGAGTGCAGCACGGAAAAACACAGAGACCCGAAGCACAACAGGAGGACAACAACACAGATAAGAGAAGAAAGCTATGCGAAAAGCCTAAGCGAGCAGCAGTCAGAAGGGGAAGAAGACTTCGTGCAAGAAATGCCAAAAGCAGCGTTGGTAGTGATGTCTACGCACTTCTATTCTTGTAGACACTTGTTGGGCCTCCAAGTGCAGAGGTTTGTAGAACAGCAGCAAGTTTCCCTTAAGTGGATCACCCAAGGTTTATCGAACTCAGGGAGGAAGAGGTCAAAGCTATCCCTCTCAAGCAACCCTGCAATTACGTTACAGAAAGTCTCTTGTGTCCCCAACACACCCAATACACTTGTCAGATGTATAGGTGCACTAGTTCGGCGAAGAGATACTGAAATACAAGCGGTAGTGATGATTATAAGTAGCAAATGTGATTTGAAATAAATATCGCTGCGAGCAAACATGTAACAAAATAGTAAGTAAACGGTGTGCAATGCTTGGAAACAAGGCCTAGGGATCATACTTTCACTAGTGGACACACTCCCAACAAAATAACATAATTGAACAAATAAATAACTTCTCTTCACTATGGTACTCTGAATTACTCTCCTATTGAACAACACTAATCATTGCATAGTGGCTACAGAAGCACCCCTTAAAGTTCATCAAGTACTTGACAAACACCACTCATAGAGATATCCAAATCAGATCACAACTCAAGATAGATATTATTGCAACTTAGACCAAGTACTAACACGGTGCACACACTGTCAACATTACACCATGAAAGGAGGAATAGATCACTTCAATACTATCATAGTAATAATTATTCTCATAATCCATAAGAGATCACAATCGTAGCCTAGACCAAGTACCACCATGATGCACGCACTGTCACCGTTACACCATGGCAGGAGGAATAGATTACTTTAATAATACCACTAGAGTACACATAATATCTGAATAATAACATCTACTTATTCAACATGATACAAAGCTCACGATCACATAAAGATCACATCATGGGTGAGAGAGGTGAACCACATAGCTACCGGTAGAGCCCTCAGCCCCGGGGATGAACTACTCCCTCCTCATCATAGGAGACAGCAAGGTTGATGGAGATGGCGGTGAGGTCGATGGAGACGGCGGAGACGGCGATGGAGACCGATGGAGATGGGTCCGGGGGCACTTCCCCGTCCCGGCAGGGTGCCGGAACAGAGACTTCTGTCCCCCGAAATTCGTCGGTGGCGGCGGCGGAACTGCGGAACTCTTTCTGGAAAATTGCCGACTCCCTTAGGGTTTTCCGTCCCGAGGCTTTATATAGGCGAAGGGGCATCATCAGGGGGCTACCAGGGCGCTCTCACACCTAGGCAGCGCGGCCAGGGCCTGGGCCGCACTGGCCTGGCGTGAGGGCCCCTCGTGGCCCCACTCCTACTCCTCTTCGGTTCTCTGGAAGCTTCCGGGCAAAATAAGACTTCAGGAACTTGTTCCGTCCAATTCCGAGAATATTTCCTGTGTAGCTTTTCTGAAACACAAAAACAGCTGAAAACAGGGAACTGGCACTGTGGCATCTTGTCAATAGGTTAGTTCCGAAAAATGCATAAAAGTGCCACGAAGTGTAATGAAACAGTAGGCAAATGGTGTAAAAACAAGCATGGAGCATCAAACATTATAGATACGTTGGAGACGTATCAGTAGCAGCACAGGCATACCTACTAACCACACAACCAGAGCCTGGGGATCCGCGGGAGCACATGCATCAGGCCACAATACGAAGCCTCGGGTTAATAGAAAACAAGCTAATGGGAAAACTTCCAGAGGAAAAGGCGATACATCATAGGGAAAGGCGAAAGGAAGAGTTCAAGCGCAAGTCCTCGCGAAACGAGTCCAGTGAGTCATCAGATGAGGAGAGGCGACAAAAATGGAAGGAGGACACAAGAAACATAATAGCACAAGCACGAGTAAACAACTCACGCTATGCGTGGAGAGAGGAAAATTACGAAGACGATGAAAAAGAGATGGGCGCGTTATGCTTTACCCGCAGGGTTCGCAAAACGCGAGTACCCAAAGGTTTCAAATTGCCACACGATCAAAAAAGTATGACGGGTCGCAAGAACCCACTCTATGGTTATCAGATTACCTGCAAGCAGTACAGATATTAGGAGGAACAAGAGCAATAGCCATGCAAAGTTTGCAGTTACACCTCACCTGCGCAGCACGATCCTGATTGAACACCCTACCCAACGATTCTATCGGGAGTTGGGGAGAATTAGAGAATCAATTCGCAAGAAATTTTCGCTCAACATATAAACGCCCAGTGATACGTCTCCAACGTATCTATAATTTTTGATGCTCCATGCTTGTTTTTACACCATTTGCCTACTGTTTCGTTACACTTAGTGGCACTTTTATGCATTTTCCGGAACTAACCTATTAACGAGTTGCCACAGTGCCAGTTTCCTGTTTTCTGCTGTTTTTGTGTTTCAGAGTGATACACAGGAAATATTCTCGGAATTGGACGAAACAAGTTCCTGAAGTCTTATTTTACCCGGAAGCTTCCAGAGATCCGAAGGAGAGCCGGAGGGGGGTCACCAGGGCCCCACACGCAGGGGCGGCCAGGCCCCTGGCCGCGTGGGCCCCGCGTGAGGGCGCCTGGCTCCTCCTCTGATATCGCCCCTTCGCCTATAAAGACCCCCCGACACGTAAAACCTAAGTACCCGATCAGATTTCCAGAACACATCGCGATCCGCCGCCGCCGTCGACCCGAAGATCGGGAGGGTCCAGAAGCTCTTCCCGGCACCCTGCCGGAGAGGGGAATCGCAACCGGAGGTCTTCTTCATCGCCATGCTTGCCTCCGGAGCGATGAGTGAGTAGTCTACCTTGGACTATGGGTCCATAGCAGTAGCTAGATGGTTGTCTTCTCCACCATGTGCTTTATGTTTAGATCTCATGAGCTGCCATACATGATTGAGATCACCGTTATGTAATTCTACATGTTTGGTTTGTTGGGATCCGATGAATATTGGTGTTTATGATTAAGTTGCTGTACTGAATTATATCTTTTGTTATCTCTATGTTGTTTATGATCTTGCATGCTCTCCGTTGTTAGTAGCTATCTTGGCCGAGTAGTTGCTAGTGACTCCAAGAGGGGGTATTTATGCTCGATAGTGGGTTCATGCCTCTATTTCACCTGGGGGAGTGACAGAAACCTCTAAGGTGGTAGATGTGATGTTGCTACTAGGGAGAAAACAACATTCATATGCTCAAGAGCATATGCTTTGTTTACATTACACACTTTGCTTAATGCAATTATCTGTTGTTCGCAACTTAATACTACTGGGGTGTTCGGATTGATATCCACGGGAGTGGATTATTAGTCATAGATGCAGTTGGATGGCGGTCTATGTATTTTGTTGTAATGCCCAGAGTAAATCTCATAGTGATCTTCTTGACATATCACGTTTATCTTTATTCTATCAATTGCCCAACTGTAATTTGTTTACCCAGCATGTGTTATTTTATCTATGGAGAGACACCACTAGTGAACTGTGGACCCCGGTCCTATTTCCATCATATTGCTTTCACCTGTTTACTTTACTCACACTGTTTACTTTACTCGCATACTATATTGTTTTCCACTCGATACGCTCATAACCTTTGTTTCAAGCAAACCGGTGAGATTGACAACCTCATCGCAAGTTGGGAACAAAGTATTTGTTTGTGTGTGTGCAGGCTCCGCGTCACCTTCAGTTGTCATTGTCTCTCCTCTCCTGATCGATATTAAACCTTGGTTTCTTAACTGAGGGAAGACTAGCTGCTATACTCATCATACCTTCCTCTTGGGGTTCCCAACGGGCTGGTTATTCACCACGCACAAGGACAGTCTGCTTCACATCAACTTGGCACCAGCAGCTAATTTTCTGGGCGCCATCAATAAGTAGCAGCTAATTTTCTGGCACTGTTGCCGGGGAGGAAGAGAAGACTTCTGCGAGGGGAGTTTTCGCACACACATCCTTTACTTTGTTTTATTGTTTTGCTTTACTTTATTTATTTTACCTGCATTGCTTTATATCAAAAACCCAAAAAAATTAGAATCCTTGGTAGTTGTTTTTACTTGTTTACTTTCGTTTTGCTGAAATGGCCAATCCTGAAAACACCAAGTTGTGTGACTTTACTAGCACAAACAATAGTGATTTTATCTGCACTCCTGTTGCACCACCTGCTACTGCTGCAAACTTTTATGAGATTAAGCCTGCTTTATTGAACCTTGTTATGAAAGAGCAATTTTCTGGTGCTAGTGCTGAAGATGCTGCAGCTCATCTCAACAATTTTGTTGAGCTATGTGAGATGCAGAAATATAAGGATGTTGATAGTGATATTATTAAGCTCAAGTTGTTTCCTTTTTCTTTGAGAGGAAAAGCTAAAGATTGGTTGCTGTCTTTGACTAAAAATAGTATTGATTCATGGGCTAAGTGTAAGGATGCTTTTATTGGTAGATACTATCCTCCTACTAAGATTATATCCTTGCGTAGCAATATTATGAAGTTTACTCAATTTGATAATGAACATGTTGCTCAAGCTTGGGAAAGAATGAAATCTATGATAAAGAATTGCCCCACTCATGGACTGACTACTTGGATGATTATCCAAACTTTTTATGCAGGACTGAATTTTTCTTCAAGGAACCTACTGGATTCAGCTGCTGGAGGCACTTTTATGTCCCTTACCTTGGGCGCCGCATCAAAGCTACTCGACAACATGATGGTAAATTATTCCGAATGGCACACCGAGAGAGCTCCACAAGGTAAGAAGGTAAATTCTGTTGAGGAAACCTCTTCCTTGAATGATAAGATTGATACCATTATGGCTATGCTTGCTAATAATAGGACTCATGTTGATCCTAATAATGTTCCTTTGGCCTCTCTGGTTGCTCAAGAAGAGCATGTTGATGTGAATTTCATTAGAAACAATAATTTTAACAACAATGCTTATAGGAACAATTTTGCTAGTAACAATTATAGACCGTTTCCTTCTAATGGTAATGGTTATGGTAACTCTTATGGTAATTCCTACAACAACACTAGGGCCGTGCCCTCCGAGCTTGAGGTAATGCTCAAGGACTTCATCGGTAAGCAAACTGCTTTTAACAAGTCTGTTGAGGAAAAGTTAAGCAAAATTGATATTCTTGCTTCTAAAGTTGATAGCCATGCTCATGATGTTGAACTTCTGAAACTAAAAGTGTTGCCTAATGATGTGAAAGAGAACAATGTTCTTGCTACCGCTAATGCTATCCAAGTTGGAATTGATGAAAATATTAGATTGTTAGCAGAATTACATGCCAGGTCGGAAAGAGAAGATGAGATGGCTAGAGAAATGAAGGTATGTACCATTACTACCTCTAATGATGTTGCTCCTAATGCTAGCAATCCTCTTACTTTGATTGGTGTAGAGAAAACTCCCACTCCTTGTGTTAAAAAGCCTAAAACTACCAAAACTTTTTCTCAAAAGAGTGCTGAAATTTTTCGGAGTGTGGGAGATGATAGCTCTATTTCTTTTAATGATTTTGATGTTGATGGCTGCAATATATCTGAATTAATTTTGTTCTTGCAAAAGCTTGCTTTGACTCCCAATGCTAGTTCTTTAAATATTGCTTTTACTAAGCATATTACCAATGCTCTCATAAAGATTAGGGATGAAAAGTTGAAGCAAAAAGCCTCTGTTCCCAAGAAGTTAGAAGATGGTTGGGAACCCATCATTGATATGCATGTTAATGGTTATGATTGCCATGCTTTATGTGATCTAGGTGCTAGTATTTCTATCATGCCTAGAAAGATTTATGACATGCTTGATTTACCACCGCTTGAAAAATGTTATTTTGATGTTCCTATTGCTGATGTTGCTAAGAAGAAACCTTTGGGAAGAATTAATGATGTTCTTATTGTGGTTAACAATAACCTTGTTCCCGTTGATTTTCTTGTTATGGACGTTGAATGCCATGCTTCATGTCCTATTATTTTGGGAAGACCCTTTCTTCGAACTGTAGGTGCCATCATTGATATGAGGGAAGGCACTATCAAATATCAATTCCCACTAAAGAAAGGTATGGAACACTTCCCTAGGAAAAGAAAGAAATTTCTTTTTGACTCTATTCTTAGAGCAAATTATGAGCTTGATGCTTCATCACTTGATATTACTTGATTCGCAATTTTCTGCGCCTAGCTCAAAGGCGTTAAAGAAAAGCACTCTTGGGAGATAACCCAATGTTTTATTTTCAGTACTTTTTCTTTTATTTGAGTCTTGGAAGTCATTACTACTGTAATGACCGCTCCTTATCTTGTTTATTTCGTTTTTGTGCCAAGAGAAGCCTCTAATTTGAGTGAGGTAAAGATTTGGGGATGTTGCTGTCCTGAAACTGTTTTCGGTGCTGCACCGTAAAAATTCGTATAAATTCTCTGTTTATCTTTTGGACCTGCGATTTATTGTGCATATGCCCCAGGTTATATCCAAACTTTTGTTAGTTGAACACTTTTTGATTTGATCAACAGAAAACCCCTAAAAAATTCGACCTTTGTCAGCTGTTCAGTTTTGACAGATTTCTGCCAATATTTGTGTTTGCCACTTTATCGCTTTCTTTTGAGTTCTTTTGATCACGGAACTTTTGGGGAGGTTGCTACAGTAGTATCTACTATATATGTGGTGGTTTTGAGTTGAAACCTGAAGCAAATAGAGGATTGATTATATGTTATGCTTGCACTAATGTTGCTAATAGAATTGTGTTTAGTTTTGTATGAAGGAAGTTTTCAAGTGTAGGGATTGGAGAATGATGAGATGAGTTGAAGGATGGACAAAAGCTCAAGCTTGGGGATGCCCATGCATCACCCCAAGAAATATCCAAGAAGTACAAGCGTCAAAGCTTGGGGATGCCCCCGAGGCACCCCTTCTTCATCGGCAAAAATCAGGTCACCTTTCAAAACACTATATTTTTATTGCTTCATGCACTATGTGTTTTTCTTGGAGCGTCAGTTGTTTTAGTTTTCTTAGTTGGTTTAGTTTGTTTGTTTGCTGCAATAAATGGTTGGACCCCAACAAATTTCCTTTGGAGGAGATGTACTCGTTTTCATTTGCAAAGAACGCTCTAGTTTTCACTCTTATTAAAAATCGAGTGTTCTTCTTTTTCTGCTACTGCTTTTGGTTTTCGTTTTCGCCTTGATTTGCGTTCAGATCTTGTCATATCTTTTCATCAAGGTGTATTTTTGCCTCTGATCTTTATTGGTTTTCATCAAAAGAGGTGTGTTTAAAAATTTCAAATGGTGTTAGAAAAGAGAAAAAGCTTTGTGCAAAATAGTGGTACAAGAAGGAGCTTGTGTAGACTGTGGCTTAGGCTTTTTCATGTCATGCTTGATGTCTTTTTGATAGTATGCTTAGTGGTTTTGCTGTAGCATGACTTGTCTCAAATAACTGAGATTGCTTAATGAGCCTTTGAAAAAATCATGCGTTGTTTTTATTGTATGGAAGCATTATTTTGGTTTTCTCCTTGATGCTTTATTTGGGTTGACTTGGCGCATGCTCACACATGTTAGACTCTTACAAAGTCGCCAATAGCCTTCATGATCATTTAGTTTTTGACTTTTGATGCCATCTTATGCTTCTTTTAATGTCGCTTTGTCGCTTTGCATGATTATGGCCATTATTGCTCTCTTAGTTGGTCGCTCCCAGTCTTTTGCTAGCCCTCGCCTTGTACTGAGTATGAGCTCTACTCGTGCATCCAACTCCTAAAAGCCAAAGTTTTCCAAAGTGTCCACCATACATATCTACTAGCAATTTGCTATTCCAAGTAAATTTGACTTGCTTTTATTTTCTCTTCAAATTAAACTCTTACCAGTGTTATGCGAAATTCGGTCAGTAAAGCTCTCATGAACCGGAAGGCACACTTTACTTTTTCCTATTCTTAAAAATTTGACATTGTGGTCTCTTATGTTGAGTTGTTATGCTTGCAAGTTGTAAGTTGGATTCTAGCCCATCCATGCTGTCATGGGGCAAGCTTTCAACATTGCACTTCTTATTTGAGTTGATATCGTGATCTTTTGTCTATGGATGCCCGCGGTGTGAAATGAATTGGGAATCTTGTGGGGATCATGGAGTTTGTATATGTGTTAGGGAAACACCGGGCCGCCAATCTAAGCCATGCATAATTCATGGTGGAAATTTGCAGCATACCCATGGTGAACATTCGACGACGCATCTCACAATAAAAAACTAAACAAAAGGCAAATAAAAGAGATGTCGAGGTGTTCATTGTCTGCTTGTCCTGTCATTTTGGTGTGGGCTTGTTCCATGTCATCGGGCACGGAGGTACCCCATTGGCGGTTCTCAATGATATGCATATACTTACAATGACAAGAGCCTTGCTTGGGACTCTAAGTAAAGTAGCATGAGGTTTGGGTACTCGTATTCACGGGGCACGAGGTTTTCAACTTATGATTTGTCAAGCATATGCATCATAATTGTTCTCGCATTAACTTTAACCATTCAAGATGCTTATGATGGGGGCAATGAGAGCTCAAAGCCGGTAAGTACCATAATTTTTGAAGGTTATAAAACTTGCAATCACTGCTTCCCTCTGCGAAGGGCCTTTCTTTTACTTTTATGTTGAGTCACCACCTTCTTTCTTTATGCACCATTAAGAGAGCATAGTTGTCATTCTTAGTGTAATATGCATTGTCCCAAAGTTCATTGATTGATTCATATTGTTGGTTTCACTTGTTCTTAAATTATTTGTATCTAGTCGCCCTCTTAAACTTGAAGGTGTCCTATGCATTTATGTTTTGCTCTCTTTGAAGGACAAGCTGAAAACCATTTGTATGTTTTTCCTTATGATTTGAACACACGTTTGACTTTCATTGTTTCATTTTTATGATCTTTTGTTTGTGTTCATTTGCATGTTTACAACATGGTTGCTAAGTTCTTATTGTCATGATTATATCTTCATGCCCATGTTTTAAGTTCTTATGATCCCAGCTCACAAATGCTTACATATATGATCACGATTGTGTAGGTGCATGTCACCTCAAAAATTATTCTTTTGTTATCACTTACCTACTCGAGGACGAGCAGGAGTTAACCTTGGGGATGCTTGATACGTCTCCAACGTATCTATAATTTTTGATGCTCCATGCTTGTTTTTACACCATTTGCCTACTGTTTCGTTACACTTAGTGGCACTTTTATGCATTTTCCGGAACTAACCTATTAACGAGTTGCCACAGTGCCAGTTTCCTATTTTCTGCTGTTTTTGTGTTTCAGAGTGATACACAGGAAATATTCTCGGAATTGGACGAAACAAGTTCCTGAAGTCTTATTTTACCCGGAAGCTTCCAGAGATCCAAAGGAGAGCCGGAGGGGGGCCACCAGGGCCCCACACGCAGGGGCGGCGCGGCCAGGCCCCTGACCGCGCGGGCCCCGCGTGAGGGCGCCTGGCTCCTCCTCTGACATCGCCCCTTCGCCTATAAAGACCCCCCGATGCGTAAAACCTAAGTACCCGATCAGATTTCCAGAACACATCGCGATCTGCCGCCGCCGTCGACCCGAAGATCAGGAGGGTCCAAAAGCTCTTCCCGGCACCCTGCCAGAGAGGGGAATCACCACCGGAGGTCTTCTTCATCGCCATGCTTGCCTCCGGAGCGATGAGTGAGTAGTCTACCTTGGACTATGGGTCCATAGCAGTAGCTAGATGGTTGTCTTCTCCACCATGTGCTTTATGTTTAGATCTCATGAGCTGCCCTACATGATTGAGATCACCGTTATGTAATTCTACATGTTTGGTTTGTTGGAATCCGATGAATATTGGTGTTTATGATTAAGTTGTTGTACTGAATTATATCTTTTGTTATCTCTATGTTGTTTATGATCTTGCATGCTCTCCATTGTTAGTAGCTATCTTGGCCGAGTAGTTGCTAGTGACTCCAAGAGGGGGTATTTATGCTCGATAGTGGGTTCATGCCTCTATTTCACCTGGGGGAGTGACAGAAACCTCTAAGGTGGTAGATGTGCTGTTGCTACTAGGGAGAAAACAACATTCATATGATCAAGGGCATATGCTTTGTTTACATTACACACTTTGCTTAATGCAATTATCTGTTGTTCGCAACTTAATACTACTGGGGTGTTCGGATTGATATCCCCGGGAGTGGATTATTAGTTATAGATGCAGTTGGATGGCGGTCTATGTATTTTGTTGTAATGCCCAAAGTAAATCTCATAGTGATCTTATTGACATATCACGTTTATCTTTATTCTATCAACTGCCCAACTGTAATTTGTTTACCCAGCATGTGTTATTTTATCTATGGAGAGACACCACTAGTGAACTGTGGACCCCGGTCCTATTTCCATCATATTGCTTTCACCTGTTTACTTTACTCGCACTGTTTACTTTACTCGCATACTATATTGTTTTCCACTCGATACGCTCATAACCTTTGTTTCAAGCAAACCGGTGAGATTGACAACCTCATCGCAAGTTGGGAACAAAGTATTTGTTTGTGTGTGTGCAGGTTCCGCATCACCTTCAGTTGTCATTGTCTCTCCTCTCCTGATCGATATTAAACCTTGGTTTCTTAACCGAGGGAAGACTAGCTGCTATACTCATCATACCTTCCTTTTGGGGTTCCCAACGGGCTGGTTATTCACCACGCACAAGGACAGTATGCTTCACATCAACTTGGCACCAGCAGCTAATTTTCTGGGCGCCATCAATAAGTAGCACCCAGCGTCACTGGAGGAAATCAAGTCATGCACACAGAAGAAAGGCGAAAACCTTTGCTCTTATATACAACGCTGGAGTGTAATCAAAAATTCAGCAGAAGACGTCTCCGACAAAAGAGCAATAGATGCTCTTTCGAGTGGCCTTCATCATTCGGACCTAGTCGAAGAGATAGGGAGAACAAGGCCAAGGACAGTGTCTGAATTAATGGAAGTAGCCAACAGATTCGCCGATGGAGAAGACGCATATAATAATAAAAGGGGACGTTCACCAGAAGTTGACAGAGCAAGCAGGCAGAGGCGAAGATATCGCAATGGAGATAGCCGCGCAAGGCAAAATCAGGTAGCCGCAGGATACGAAAGAAGGGACGAAGAAGGATATGAAAACAAGGAGTTCCAGGCAAGAGGAAATCGTGAAGTAGAAAAATCAAAGTACTCTGGTCCATCGGCAGAGGACATGCTCTACGGACCTTGTCAAATCCACTACGCATACCTAGATGGAAAGAGGGTTTCTAACCATCAGATGAAGGATTGCAGAACCTTCTTAAGGTTACAAAATGCCATGGACTCGAATCAAGGAGCACGGCAGGGAAATAAAAGCATGAGTCAAGGATACCAAGTACAGAGACTAGCAAAACATCTGGAATCAAAAGTATATATATCCGCAATGATTCAACCGGTGCCAAATTCCAAGAAGGAGCGGAAGAACAGATCCAGACAAGTAAACCTAGCCATATCATCACCACCAGCCACTACAGAATACCTGCAATGGTCTGATCAACCAGTCAGGTTCAGCAGAGCAGACCACCCGAGGAAAGTTCCCAGGCCGGGGCACTCACTGATGGTGCTGAAAGCGCAAATAAGAGGATATGATGTCGGGAGAGTATTTATGGATGCAGGAAGCGGCATAAACCTAATATACGCAAGAACTCTGAAAGCAATGTGCATTTCACTGGAAAGTCTAAAGCCAACAGACTGTTCTTTCCACGGAATAGTACCAGGAGGCGCAAATTTTCCTCTCGGGAAAATATAACTCGATGTTTGCTTTGGTAACAGCAACAATTATCGCAGAGAGAAGCTAGAGTTTGAAGTCATGGACTGGCCTTCACTACGCATATCTTACACTCAAGATTCCAGGACCCAAAGGAACGATCATGGTGCAAGGCAGATTTGAAGTATCCAACACCTGTGACAAAGAATTTAATAGACTAGCGCAAACTTTCAGCATGACAGCAGAGTACGCAAGACTGAAAGGCGAAACCGATCACAATGTGCTACCCGCCATCGGGCGATCCCTGCTAGACTAGGCTTTCGATGCAACTCAAGATTCGAAGAAAATCCAGGTCCACCCGACGGACCCGAACAAAACCACCTCCATAGCAGTGAATCTGGATCCCGCATAGGAAAGCGCGCTCATCGAGTTCCTCTGTGAGTGCTGGGAAATCTTCGCCTGGTGTCCTTCAGACATGCCAGGGGTTCTCAGGAAACTCGTCGAGCACGCACTAAATGTGGATCCTAAAGCAAAGCCAGTAAAGCAACCGCTACGAAGATTTGACGAACCCAAAAGAAAAGCAATAGCATCAGAGCTACACAGACTAGAAAACGCCGGATTCATCAGAGAAATCAAGTCGTCAACCTGGGTATCCAACCCAGTCATTGTACCCAAGAAAAACACAGACGTACAAAGAGTGTGTGTCGACTACACTTCTCTCAACAAGCACTATTCAAAGGATCCCTTCCCGTTACTTCGCATTGATCAGATAATTGACTCAACGGCAGGGTGCGCCAGGCTTTCATTTCTAGATGCATATTCTGGTTATAACCAGATCAAACTGAAGAAAGAAGACGAGGAAAAGACAGCTTTCATCACACCATACGGCGTGTTATGTTATCAAGTCATGCCCTTTGGCCTCAAAAATGCAGGGGCAACCTACCAGCGGATGATGCAAAATTGCCTCGGAAGCCAAATAGGATGCAACATCCAAGTCTATGATGACCCACAAGTATAGGGGATCACAACAGTCTTCGAGGGAAGTAAAACCCAAATTTATTGATTCGACACAAGGGGAGCCAAAGAATATTTATAAGCCTTAACAGATGAGTTGTCAATTCAGCTGCACCTGGAAACAGACTTGCTCGCAGCGGTTTATCAGTAGCAACAGTTTTATAGTGGTGACAGTAGTGAAACAGTAACAGCAGTAGTAAAATAAAAGCAGTAATAGTAGCAATAGTAAACAGTAGGATAAAATACTGTAGGCATAGGGATGGATGTACGGGCGTTGCATGGATAAGATAATTCATGAAATCAGTGAGACATGGGCATTGCAGATAAATAATATAAAGCATCCTAGTACTAACAATCATAGGCATGTGTTCCGTATATAGTCGTACGTGCTCACAATGAGAAACTTGCACGACATCTTTTGTCCTACCAGCCTGTCGCAGCAGGGCCTCAAGGGAAACTACTGGTAATTAAGGTACTCCTTTTAATAAAGTACCGGAGCAAAGCATTAGCACTCGGTGAACACATGTGATCCTCACATCATAGCCATCCCCTCCGGTTATCCCAATTTCTGTCACTTTGGGGCCTCGGGTTCCGGACAACAATATGTGTATACAACTTGTAGGTAAGACCATAAATAACAAGTATCATCATAAAACAATAACAAGTTCATATCTGAAATCATGGCACTCGGGCCCAAAGTGACAAGCATTAAGCACAACAAGTTGCAACAATGTCATAAGCACTAATAAAAGATACTAGGCACTATGCCCTAACAATCTCATAGCAAATTACATGAATGATCTCATCCAATCCCTACCATCCCCTTCGCCTACAGCGGGAATTACTCACACATGAATGGGGGAGTCATGGATGGTTGATGGAGAGACGTCGGTGATGATGGTGATGAAGATCTCCTCCAAATCCCTATCCCGGCAGGGTGCCAGAACGGAGTTTCTGGTTCCGAATCGCGGTTTCTGATGGTGGTGGCACAGTGGAAGTCTATCTGGGAAAAACGTCGAACCCTCGCTGTTTTCAGGTCATCAGGTATATGTAGGCGGAAGGAGGGGTCGAGGCGACGGCCCAGGTGGCCTCACCACAGGTGGGCGCAGCCAGGCCTGGGCCTCGCCCCCTGGTGGTGAGCCTAGGCCCTTGCTCCTCTTCGACTCTCCTTCTGGCTCCGTGGGTCTTCTGGCAAAATAGAATTTTTGCAATATTTTTTGGGATTTTTCCTGAAAGTTGGATTTCTGCACAAAAACGAGACACCAGAGCAATTCTGCTAAAAATAGCATTAGTCCGTGTTAGTTGTATTCAAAACTAGAGGAGAAATAATAGCAAAAGTGTTCGGGAAAGTAGATACGTTTTGGACGTATCAACTCCCCCCAAGCTTAGCTATTTGCTTGTCCTCAAGCAATTCAGTTAACAACTGAGAGCGATAAAAGAAACTTTCACGAACACATTTGCTTCATAGATGTATATATACTTACTATATGATCAAGTACTCAGGCAATTCATAATAAGATATATGCAACTAATGCTACCTCATAGTCAAGCAAGCTATGAAAGAGTGCCAATATACTAATAGCAAGTAACATGAAACATAAGAAGTTGCAAGATTATAATGTTCATAAATGATATGAAAGAGTGGTATCCCGCTTGCCTTTATTTGTGGAGCAAAACATAAATGCTGAGGCACCTTCTGAAGTCCAAGAGAAGACTAGAAGTAAAAATATCAAAGATACAAGCATCAAAGTTACACCACAATTAACCGTGTTCTGGGACAAGCACATTATACTAAGAATAACAACTATGCTCTCAAGAAGGTGCTTTAAAGTTAGAAGATGAAGACCCAACATAAAAGTAAAAGAAAGGCCCTTCGCAGAGGGAAGCAGTGATTTAACATGTGCTAGAGCTTTTCATTTGTAAAACAGAGGTAAAAATTTATTTTGAGAGGTGGTTGTTTCATGTCAACGACTGGCAATGGGGACTTGCTATCTTCCATAATAAACAAGTGAGAGTGGTTTCGAGTTCTTTGAAAATTTATAAAGCTTTGGCACTCCTCCCCACCTTTTTTTCCTTTCTCAAACCATGGCTAACCGATTCCATCGGGGGCCCACCAACTTTCACATACCATGGAGGAGTGCTCTTATTTATTTATTTTTTTAAAATTAGATTACAATGGTCTGACCAGCTCCCTTGCAAAATTAATGACGAGTAGATGAAGCTGCCTAGTCGAGGGGTACTTAATTTAATATGGAAGATATCAATTGCAACCACTACGTCCCCATGAGCTAAAAACATTGGCACAAAATGAGAAGTATTTGAAAGTTTTAAAAGGTAGCACATGAAAATTTACTTGGAATGGCTTTGAAATACCATGCATAGGAATTTATAGTGGACTCTTTGGAAGACTTGGTTTTTGGTAATTGGATGCACGAGAAGTAATCCCTCTCAGTATAAGTGAAGGCTAGAAAAAGACTGGGAAGCGACAATCGAGAGAGCAATAACTGTCATAATCATGCCTGCGACAAAACAAAATTAATATAGGCATAAAAATGATACAAGAACTCTGAGGCAAAGTAAATCATTGACGCTTAATTGACTTTTTGTTCAGTCATGTGCATGCTTGAGCATGTGCCAAGTCGATTCAAATGAAACTTTCAGAGGTGGATACCACAATGTCATACCATATTATGAATAAAACAATGCAAGCAAACATCTACATGACATGCTACAAACTATTAGTAAATTGGAACTAATAATATGAGAGCAAGAACTACAAAGCATCCATTAAATAACATATACCTTACATGAACCGACTAAGCATGTCCACATAGATGAGTATATGTACAAAAATGAAAACAAATAGAGTTCATACCAGCCTCTTACCACATCTCGGATTGTCATATGTCGTCATTATTGCCTTTCACTTGTGTTGCTTGAATAATATAAAGTGAATACCAAGCTCCAATGGAGTCACGGGAGACTGAACTCTGCAATAAACTTTACAAAACCAAAGAAGAGCAACAAATATTTTTGGGTTTTTGATTTTTGAAACAAGAACAGAAGGAAATAGCAAACAAAGCAAAATATTTTTGGATTTTTCAAACTTCAAACCGAAAATAGAGAACAAAGCAAACCAAAGCTAGAAAACTAAAAAGGCAAACAAAGAGAAACAACAGAAATATTTTTGGTCTTTTTGTGTTTTGGAAAGAAGAAATAAGAACGAGAACAATAAAGAAAGTGAAACATGGATATACAAAGGACCGACAAAATATAATATGTAGATAAGTGAATCGTCGGCGTACCTCCCCCCAAGATTAGGCTTTTGGCCTAAGTGGAGATCAACGTCGTCTCGAAAACATGCCCCATGCCGGTGGGTCATCATTGGTAAAGTAATAGCTTGGCCCTTGTGAAGATGAAGCAGATGGTGTATAATCATAATAAGGCTGCTGGTAGGGGAACTCCGCAATGTTAGAGGGCTGGACCGACTGAATCTAAAATCCTGCACCACAGATATTGTTAGTTTAACATATTGGGGAGGTTCATCATCAATAAAATGTTCCAATCCTGCATTAGAAATTAGAGTTTGGAAGTCTTGCAGGATTCCAGCAGCATTCATGAACTCTGAGCATGGATAGATTGAGGGAAAGACCGTCTCTTCACGGCGAACTCTCATAACTTCATGCACTTCTAGTTCATGTTGAAAGAGTTTGTATGCATTCCCCTCCATTTCTGAAATTTTTAACAAATCTCATAAAAAGTGATTTTACGACAAACAAATGTAGGAAACTACTATAGGAAGTTACTAGAGAGCTAACATGCATCAAAATAACATTTCTAAGAAATAGAACAAGCATGTAAACTCATTTCACCTGTCACCTATAGAGCTAAAATACTCAAGAAATACTTCACTAAATAAAATTCTACTTGGACAATCAGAGGAGTCACATACCGGAGAACAAATGCTCCAAATCTCAGCAACAATGATGGGCTGAGCAAGGAGATCGAAAAATTGAGATGGAGAGCAGCAAGAACGCGAGTTTGAGCTGGTGTGTCGTTGTTTTCGGGAGAGAGAAAGAGCTGGGGAGGAAGAGATAAGTGAGAGGCCATGGGGCCCCCCTCACCATGGGTGGGCGTGGCCAGGGCCGCGCCCCCTTGTGGTGAGGTGGTGTGGCAGGTCCCCCTGAGGTCTCCCAGGTGCCTCTCGGCCCCATTTTTGACCTAAAAATTTAAAAAGATTTTTCTAGAATTTTTTGAGAAACTTTATTTTTGAGGATTTTTTTAGAAAAATGATAAAAGAATAAAACTCGGGAAAATGACGGTGGAATGATTGCAAGCAAATCAAACTCAAGTATGCAGCAGCTCTAAGATATTCTAATATGAAACTAAATGGTGAAACAAAAATGAATAAGTAAATAAGAGTGAGGTTGAGTAAATGCGGTGAAAATGAAGTTTCATTCATATAAAATCACTTTGTTAACAAGGTTGATCAAGTCTTGTTACCAAACTAACTTTATATGAGGCAAAACTTTGCATTTCACTATATGCTTATGTTACCTCGACCTTGATAGGCATAGTCCCAATCATAACAATTTTATATTCTTCCTTGGGCTTTTGCTCTGAACAAATAATTTGACCAACTCTGATGGTCTCAACATGCTTGATTGAATTTAGATCATTCTTTCTATCAATCTTCTTGGGAAAATAAACCGTATACTATTTGTCATTGACATTAAAAGTTACTTTCCCTTGATTGCAATTAATAACCACACCTGTAGTGTTTAGAAAAGGTCTCCCAAGAATAATAGACATATTATCATCTTCAGGCATTTCCAACACAACAAAGTCAGTTAATATTAAACAACTGTTAGCAACTTGAATAGGAACATTTTCACATATACCAATAGGAATAGCAGTAGACTTATCAGCCATTTGCAAAGATATATTAGTTGATACCAATTTTTCTAGATCAAGTCTCTTATAAAGAGAAAAAGGCATGACACTAACTCCGGCTCCCAAATCACATAAAGCAGTTCTAACATAGTTATTTTTAAGGGATTTCTATTTTCGTGCCCTCGGGTCCTTAGTTGTACTCAGTTTTCCCCAGCTCCTTAGTTTTTCCTCAGTTTTGTCCAAGCCCTTGGCTGAAACCCTCACCAGTGCTGGAACGGCCGGTTGCCCGACGGTTGAACACCTTTGACCGTTAACTGCTGACTAGTGGGGCCACGTAGAGCCCGCAAAGACACGTCAGAGCATCCATATTTGTTTGACCGTAAGCATCGCCGTATCCCTGACCAAAACGCGGACGAGTGGGGCTTCGGTATATCGAATGACAAGTGGGGCCATGACGCTGATACAAGGTGCAATACACAGGTAGGATTAGATTTTTAAACGGAGATCTGCAGCGATGGCACGGAGGAGGTGGCCTGCGGGGTGCCGAGATGAGATCGACGTCCACAAAGAACTGGATGAGGCGAGACCAGACACATTAGATAGATATGAACTACACGCGTTTAACCATGCAAAGAAGAGAAGAAATGGTCGAGGACATCGACGACGACCTCAACACTTTGACTGACGGTGTCGGACACGAACGCGAGCAATGTAGAGAAAACTAGTGTCTCTCCTTTCTGGCGTGTATAGATAGGTGCTAGGGGAGTGTGGTGGCGAAGGGAAAGACCTCGCGGTGGTCTGTGGCGTCCAGCATAGCGGGGCGGCGTGGCCGTGCCCACAACGGCGTGCATGTTCGGCATTGGCATCAGCATGTACGTTCGTCATTGGCCTCGGCGGTATCTCTGGTGTGTCAGTGATCGAATGAGGGGACGGGATTGAGGGTGCATCCCGACGGTGACCTAGCAGTGGCGGCGAGCATGCATAGCCGTTCTGACCATGCCAATATCGGCATCGGCACCGTTTGGAGGCTGTGGTGCTCGAATCATAGTGGAAATTGCGATTCCCTATTATTTTTACATGCATAATATATAGAAAATAGCTAGATCTATAAATCGATGCATATGAAGCTACATATATATTCTTGGTCATAATCCCCTTAGATGCATGGCTTCACGTCGTCGTCGCTTTCATCGTCAGTATCTTCGTCGTCCGTGTAGTAGTACTTCTTGCACGTTGTTCCGTCGAACACCTTCACTGTGAGCACATAATCGCCTTCATATTTGAAGTGTAGGAAGCAGCCGAAATCCACACCGTGCACGATGGCGAAATTCTCCCAGCCCTTGTTGAGGTACATCCGGCCTTGTCCGTCAAATAGGATCTCCACGGTCCAGAGACGAGGACCGCAGTCAGCTGCTCGCAGATACACCTTTGCGGGATCCTGGCCATCAAGATAGTCTGCAAACTTTTGTGGGAGTGCCTGTAAAGAGATCGAGCGCCGATCGTTTGAAATTAAAGGTTTTTTAGAACATGCACATAATTAATCACATGCATCATATATGTGGGAACGCGTACGTACCTTCTTGGCCAAAGGGTCTTCATAGATGGTGATGAAGAACTCCTCTATGATCAATGGCAGTGTTGACGGTGGTGGTGGCAATGATGATGATCCACCACCCAGGCCTCCCCTTCCCCTTCCCCTTCCCCTTCCCCTTCCCCTTCCCCTTCCGGTCGGCGTCCGAGATGTGGAAGCCATGGCAATGGATCAAGTGTATGTGAACGAAGAAGAGAGAGGCAGAAACGAAGAAGAGAGAGGCAGAACCTATTGACATGAGGGATGGCCGTTGTGGGGGTTTATAAGGGAGAGATGACCGTTGTGGGGTTTACACCATAAATTAAGGTAGAGATGACCGTTGTGGGGTTTACACAATAAATTAAGGAGGAGATGACCGTTGTGGGGGTGGTTTATATCTCAACAAAAAAGTAATGCCTAAAAGACATGGAAATTCGTGATAGTTTATCATTTTACCGTGAAAAGTAATGCGTAAAAGAAATGGAAATTCGTGATAGTTCATCATTTTACCGTGAAAAGTAATGCGTAAAAGAAATGGAAATTCGTGATAGTTTATCATTTTACCGTGAAAAGTAATGCGTAAAAGAAATGGAAATTCGTGATAGTTCATCATTTTACCGTGAAAAGTAATGCGTAAAAGAAATGGAAATCCGTGATAGTTTATCATTTCAACGTGAAAAGTAATGCCTACAAGAAATGGAAATTCATCATTTTACCGTGAAAAGTAATGCCTACAAGAAGTGGAAATTCGTGATAGTTTATCATGTTGAATCCGATGGCCAACTCGTTATTTAGCATACATAGAGGGGTAGTAGTTTGCCACCGACAGATAGAGAGAGGGTGGCACGATCCTGCCCGTTAGATCATAGGATCGACGGTAGGTGGGCACGATCCGTGTGACAACAGCTCGACCAATCAGGCCAAGTTTGGGCTTCTGTGAGAAGGGAGAGGGTAAAACTGAGTAGTATCAAGGATACAAGGGCAAGTAAATAGTAAACAGGCTAAGGAATTCAAATAAGAGATTTAGAAAAAAGAAAAACACATGTTTTGTACAATGAAACTCAGGTTGGTCTACCTCAAAGTATTAGCAATTCAAATATACATGAGTGTAAAAATTATGGCCTCATTCAGACAAACTATGTTTTGGGTATAGATGTTTTGAGAAGGGGTTTGAGTGGAAAGCCATGAACCTTCATAGCTACTAGTGATTTCAGAAGTGGCCATTTGTGTGAAAACTTAATTTATATATGATTGTTATGATTTTATTTTGCGCATGAGTTGGAGGCACTATGATTTTATTTTTTGAATTTTTTTGCGCATGAAATGACTCAATTAGATGGCTTAATCCCATCTGTTGACTCTCTGTTGACCAGCCACTTGAGGGTAAAACTGAGTATATTGCACTAGCCAGTATTAGTACTCGAGGGGAAAACTGAGTACAGATATTTTTCCAGTGTAAGACTCGAGGGTAGAACTGAGTACACGTAACGGTGCTGACGTGCAGTCCCACGGACGCGTGTCGCGGTGAGCAGCGGTTAGCCGCGCGGTGCGCGTGTTGAGACCAAACGTCAACTGCTGAGACGAACCGTCACTTTGCCAGTACAGAGCCCCTCTCTCCCTCCCTCTGCACACAGTCATAACTCACGCACGCAACCACGCCTCTCACGTCCCATCACCTTCTCAAAAAAAACCCAGCCGCCCTACGCGCCCTCCCCTGCCGGCGATGGAGAAGAAGAATGCGCCGGCGGCCGTCGCCCCCGAGCCCGTCGCATCCGAGCCCGTCGCCGCCGAGCCCGTCGCATCCGAGGCCGTCGCCGCCGAGCCCGTCGCCTCCGAGGGCGGCGCATCCAGGCGCGGCGCCTCCATGAACTGGGCCTCTCTCAGGGCTGACGGACCACTTTACAAGATCAGCGCCTGCTTACTGGCGAACGAGGAGTACGTGGACACCTACTCTGCTTTGAGGCGAGTTTGTACTAATTGGCGCTCAGATTTACCTGAGCCCGACGTGCACCTGCATGAATGGATCATGGTAGAGCACGCCCTTCCATGCGCCGCTGAGTTCTCCTTCCTCCACCTCCGCACATCCCGCTATGTCACCATCGATCTAACGGAAGTTCATGCAAGGTTCAAATTCCTCCATATCTATAGAGTTAATCCTTTTATTTTCAATCGTAAACATCTTAGTGCTGAATGTTATCTTCATCAATCCCATATATTTTAGATACTACTTCGTCAGCTTTTGCCGTGGCGTCATCGTGCTTGCCCAAAAGAACCAGCCGCACAAGATACGGCTTCTGAACCCACTCACAAAGACATCGAACACTATATTTCAGGCGCAGATGCCATCTGTTATTCTGGAGTCAGTCACTGTAATGAAGTCCCCGACTATGCTCTTCGTTTCCACATATTACCCGGCGGAAATTGCTTGGGTCGATGAGAGCACTCCAACTAAGGGTATAGATGAAGTTTGGGGAGAAGGAAGATTTTCGATCGAGCACCATTCTATGCGTTGCAGTACCACGTTCAATGGTGAATTCTATGCACTAGCTGTGAACAATTTTGAGTTCGGAACATTAGTGTGCACCAACAATGTCCAGTTGGAGCAGGGCGCGAGCAATGTCAACATGGAGACACTATTTTCATTTCCAGAACTTGGAAATGACAAGTTCTACCTTGTGAAGTCGGATGGTGATCTGCTGCTTGTGTTGTTGGGCGGTCGTTTGGAGGAAGGTCAAACAGTGGTGTATCGTGTGGACACTGAGAGCCGCTCTCTCCATGCCGTCAGTAACATTGGCAGTCGTGCCTTCTTCGTCCATCATGTCCGGTGTATCTCCGTCGACACCAGAGTGCACCCGACACTTCGACCTGGCTGCATCTACTACGCGGATTTGGGTTATATCAGAGAGTACTTTGATGATATGAACGCCTGGGATGAGTGGCCACTACGTGTGGATAGATTAGGAAAGTACGGTCTGAAAGATGAACAAAGGCCATACTGTTTGGAGGATGTATTGGCTGCACACTGCAGACGGAAGGAGTTCAATGAATATTTCTTTCGGACCAGAAAATGGAGCGACGAATATATATATGATGAATGAAGAACAGATTCATTCATCCTGGGTATCCTAATCTTCATGTTGGGCATACATTGCGTCTTGTATTATTTTCAGCTTAGTTTGTCGTGAACATTAACATCGTTATTGGCTGCTTTTGGCTGCTGTATGCGGTTTATGTATTATACTTAGTTTTCTAGATTTATTACGCTGCTGTGAATTTATCCTATACTAGCTTCTAGATTTCCTACTAGATTTGTTACCATATTGGGCAAAAAACGAGGGCCAAAAGGCAACAATCATTGAAGAAAGACAGAAATAGAAGCTTCTCTAGATTTGATACTAATTTGGTGAAAAGAGAGAGAACTGTTACACAGAGAGAGGGGAAAAAGGCGCTCTAAAAAGTCAGTGCCAATTTGGCCCGAGAGAGACAGAACCGAGCTCTCACGTACAACCAAATGCGGTCTCGTCCTGTCCCACGCGGTCCCTTTCTACCAGCCCCACGCGACGCGGCCCCACACGTCAGCACGGAAACGGTCAACTTAATGGGAATCCTCCCGTCCGAGCTCCTTCAGAGGGTTTCAGACAACGGCTTGGGGAAAACTGAGGAAAACCTAACGAGCTGGGGAAAACTGAGTACAACTAACGACCTGAGGGCACGAAAATAGAAATCCCTATTTTTAATGGAGCAAGGAATAGTTGGTATACCTGGATCTCCAAGCTTCTCTGGAACTTTACGATCAAAAGAATAATTAGCAAGTAGAGTGAAAATTTCCTCATTAGGAATCTTCCTTTTGTTAGTAACAATATCTTTCATATACTTTGCATAAGGAGGCATTCTAATAGCATCAGTCAAAGGAATTTGCAGAAATAAAGGTTTCATCCATTCACAAAACCTGTTGTAGTGTTCTTCTTCCTTTGATTTGTGTTTCTTACCAGGAAAAGACATTGGTTTCTGTACCCAAGGCTCTCTCTTTACCATGCTTGTTGGCAATGAAGTCTTCTTTGGTGTACTTTGCATTCTTATCAATCTTTTCTAGTTCTTCTTCAACTTCTTCTTTATCGGAAGCATCACCTGGTTCAGTTTCAGCATCAAAAATAGAAACACTATTAGGATCTTTACCTGCTTCAGAGGATTCTGCAGTTGTTTTATGCTTCTTCTTCTTCTTGGAAGGAATATCATCACTTGAAGTGCGTTGAGAATCTTACTCGATTCTCTTAGGATGTCCTTCAGGATATAATGGGTCTTGAGTGGTAGCACCTCCTCTTGTGCGTACTTCACATGCTTGTTTTTCTCTTGCTGCATTAACTAGCAAGTCTTTTTGCACCTTGGTAAGCTGATCAATTTGAGTCTGAACCATTTGAAAATATTTAACAAGTATCTTCACATAATTGGAGGTTCTCTCCACAATATCCTGCAACTTGTTAATAGCTCTAGAATTTTCCAACAAATGATTCTGCACCATTTTATTAAAATTATCTTGCTTAACAATAAAATTATCTAACTCATCTAAGCATTGATCAGGAGGTTTAGAGTAAGGAATATCTCTATCATCAAAGCGTTGGAGAGAGTGTACCTCAATAGTAGATGAGCGAGGGATTGGCTTACATAATTCTTCTATAGGAGGTAAATTCTTCACATCTTCGGCCTTAATACCTTTCTCTTTAAGAGATTTCTTAGCTTCCCTCATAACTTCATCATTTAATTCAATCATTCCTCTCTTCTTCGGTGTCGGCTCTGTAGATGGCGCAGGGGTTGGTGCTGGTGTTGGCTCAACTAGAGTCCAATCATCATGATTCCGGCTTATTTTAGCCATTAGTTCTTCAGCTTTAGCCGGAGTTCTTTCCCTGAAAACACAACCAGCACAACTATCTAGATATGTCTTAGATTCATCGGTTAGTCCATTATAAAATATATCAAGGAGTTCATTTTTAGGAAATGGCTCTTTAGGCAAGGCTCTAATTAAAGAACAAAACTTTGTCCAAGATTCACGCAGTATCTCTCCTTTTCCCGGTTCAAAGTCAAAGATTTTCTGCACAGCAGCATGTTGAGCACTAGCAGGAAAATATTTCTGAAAGAAAGCATTAACCAAAGCAATAGGACTATGAATAGATCCAGGAGACAAACTATTAAACCAAGTTTTAGCTGCATCTTTCAACGAGAAAGGAAAAATCTTAGCAACAAAGTAAGTGCGAAGCTTAATATCATCAGAAAACAAATTACTCAAAGTAGAAAGCTCATTCATGTGCTCCATAGCACTTTCATTCTCAGTACCACAAAAAGGCTCTTTCTCAACAATAGATATGTAAGATAAATCTAAAGAGAAATCATAATCCTTGTCTCTAATATTTCTGGGAGAAGCAGCAAACTTAGGATCAGGAGACAATTTATATCTAACAGCGCGTCTCGCTAGAAGTTCCTTAACAGTTTTAGCATCACGAGTAGCACGAGCTTCAGCAATAAAATTATCGTCAAGCTCAATATAAGCGTCATCAAAATCATCACTAGGACATTCCCTAGACTCAGGTGAACTAACAGGTGTAACAGTAGTGTTTTCCATCTTAGCTCTAGCAATTGTAGAATCTAAAAAGGAACCTAGCGAACCACTCTCATCAAGCACAGTAGAAGCATCATCTAAATTATCAGTGGCATTTTCAAACTCAGCAGAAGTAGTAGCAGTAGCGTGTGCGTGTGGTGGTGTAAGCAACTTACTCATAACAAATGGTGAATCAAGAGCAACAGAAGTGTTCAAAGTCATACCTCTTCTTGTAGTGGATGGCAATATAGGAACTTTTCCATCATGAGGTTTACCCATGATGAAAGGATTGCAGCGAACAATATGAATCCCAAGTGAACTTACAAATAAAGCTATGCTCCCCGGCAACGGTGCCAGAAAATAGTCTTGATGACCCACAAGTATAGGGGATTGCAACAGTCTTCAAGGGAAGTAAAACCCAAATTTATTGATTCGACACAAGGGGAGGCAAAGAATATTTATTAGCCTTAACAGATGAGTTGTCAATTCAGCTGCACCTGGAAACAGACTTGCTCGCAGCGGTTTATCAGTAGCAACAGTTTTATAGTGGTGATAGTAGTGAAACAGTAACAACAGTGGTAAAATAAAAGCAGTAATAGTAGCAATAGTAAACAGCAGGATAAAATACTGTAGGCATATGGATGGATGTACGGGCGTTGCATGGATAAGATAATGAGAAACTTGCACGACATCTTTTGTAGATAAATAATATAAAGCATCCTAGTACTAACAATCATAGGCATGTGTTCCTTATATAGTCGTACGTGCTCGCAATGAGAAACTTGCACGACATCTTTTGTCCTACCAGCCTGTTACAGCAGGGCCTCAAGGGAAACTACTGGTAATTAATGTACTCCTTTTAATAAAGTACCAGAGCAAAGCATTAGCACTCGATGAACACATGTGATCCTCACATCATAGCCATCCCCTCCGGTTATCCCAATTTCTGTCACTTTGGGGCCTCGGGTTCCGGACAACAATATGTGTATACAACTTGTAGGTAAGACCATAAATAACAAGTATCATCATAAAACAATAACAAGTTCAGATCTGAAATCATGGCACTCAGGCCCAAAGTGACAAACATTAAGCACAACAAGTTGCAACAATGTCATAAGCACTAATAAAAGATACTAGGCACTATGCCCTAACAATCTCATAGCAAATTACATGAATGATCTCATCCAATCCCTACCATCCCCTTCGCCTACAGCGGGAATTACTCACACATGGATGGGGGAGTCATGGATGGTTGATGGAGAGACGTCGGTGATGATGGTGATGAAGATCTCCTCCAAATCCCTGTCCCGGCAGGGTGCCAGAACGGAGTTTCTGGTTCCGAATCGCGGTTTCTGATGGTGGCGGTGCAGCGGAAGTCTATCTGGGAAAAATGTCGAACCCTCACTGTTTTCAGGTCATCAGGTATATGTAGGCGGAAGGAGGGGTCGAGGCAATGGCCGAGGCGGCCTCACCATAGGTGGGCGCGGCCAGGCCTAGGCCGCGCCCCCTAGTGGTGAGCCCAGGCCCTTGCTCCTCTTCGACTCTCCTTCTGGCTCCGTGGGTCTTCTGGCAAAATAGAATTTTTGCAATATTTTCTGGGATTTTTCCTGAAAGTCGGATTTATGCACAAAAACGAGACACCAGAGCAATTCTGCTGAAAACAGCGTTAGTCCGTGTTAGTTGTATTCAAAACACACAAATTAGAGGAGAAACAATAGCAAAAGTGTTCAGGAAAGTAGATACATTTTGGACGTATCAGTCTACATCGACGACGTGGTCATCACTACAAGGAAAGAAGAGTCCCTGATCAGCGATTTGGTAGAAAACTTTGACAACCTGAACAGGTACAAGCTCAAGCGTAACCCGACAAAATATTCTTTTGGCGTATCAGCAGGACAACTACTGGGGTTCCTGGTATCAGCAAGGGGAATAGAAGCAAACCCGGAAAAGATTCAAGCAATCCGAACAATGGGAAAACCGACGAAACTGCACGACGTACAAAAGCTTGCAGGTCATGTCGCAGCACTAAGTCGATTCGTTGCTCGATTGGGAGAGAAAGCACTCCCTTTCTATGCACTCATGAAAAAATCAGATGATAAATTCGAGTGGACAGAAGAGGCAGAAGTAGCTTTTGCGCAGTTGAAAAAAGTACTCTCCACACCACCAGTGCTGGTCGCACCAAATGAGAAAGAGCCACTACTACTCTACATCGCTGCAACACACTAGGTGGTGAGTACAGTATTGGTAGTCAAAAGAAGTGAAGAGGGGAAAGCTCACGGTGTCCAAAGGCCAGTATATTTTGTCAGCGAAGTACTATCTCCTACAAAACAAAGGTACCCGCACTATCAAAAGCTCGCATATAGTGTATTCACAACAGCACGAAAACTATGGTAGTATTTTGCGGTACACCCAATCATAGTGGTTAACGAAGCACCACTATCCAATATATTGAATAACCCTTCAGCAACAAGACGTGTCTCCTTATGGGGAATTGAGTTATCACCCCTGGACATCACGTATGAAAAGTGAAAGGCGATCAAATCACAAGTTTTACCAGACTTTATAGCAGAATGGTTGGAGTTACAAAACACAGGACCACCGGATATGTCGAGTGTATGGACAATGTACTTCGACGGCTCAAAAAGAATCCAAGGCGCAGGAGCAGGAATGGTCTTGATATCACCACAAGGCGACAAGCTGAAGTATGTGTTAAGGATGAGTTTTCCCCAAGCTTCTAATAATGAAGCCGAGTACGAGGCATTGCTCCATGGAATGAAGATGGCTAAGGCATGCGGAGCAACTCGACTAAAAATATTTGGAGACTCGAATCTTGTCGTCCAGCAAGTGATGAACAAGTGCGACGCCATCAGTGACAACATGACAGCGTACAAAAACTTATACTATTATCTAGAGGGAACATTCGATGGATGCGAAGTGTCGCATGTCAGCAGAGCTAGTAACGAGGAAGCCGACAATCTAGCAAACATCGGGTCCCAGTGCTTTGATACGTCTCCAACGTATCTATAATTTTTGATGATCCATGCTTGTTTTTACACCATTTGCCTACTGTTTCGTTACACTTCATGGCACTTTTATGCATTTTCCGGAACTAACCTACTAAAAAGTCGCCACAGTGCCAGTTCCCTGTTTTCTGCTATTTTTGTGTTTCAGAAGTGCTACACAGGAAATATTCTCGGAATTGGACGAAACAAGTTCCTGATGTCTTATTTTCCCAGAAGCTTCCATAGATCCGAAGAGGAGTTGGAGGGGGCCATGAGGGCCCCACACACCAGGGCGGCGCGGCTAGGCCCCTGGCCGCGCCCCCTATGTGTGAGAGCCCCTCGGTCCACCTCTGACGCTGCCCCTTCGCCCATAAAGACCCCTCGACGGAAAAAACCTAAGCACCCGATCACTTTTCCAGAACACATCGCGATCCGCCGCCGCCGTCGACCCGAAGATCGGGAGGGTCCAGAAGCTCTTCTCGGCACCCTGCCGGAGAGGGGAATCGCCACCGGAGGTCTTCTTCATCGCCATGCTTGCCTCTGGAGCGATGAGTGAGTAGTCTACCTTGGACTATGGGTCCATAGCAGTAGTTAGATGGTTGTCCTCTCCACCATGTGCTTCATGTTTAGATCTCATGAGCTGCCCTACATGATTGAGATCACCGTTATGTAATTCTACATGTTTGGTTTGTTGGGATACGATGAATATTGGTGTTATGATTGAGTTGCTATACTGAAATATATCTTATGTTATCTCTATGTTGTTTATGATCTTGCATGCTCTCCGTTGTTAGTAGCTATCTTGGCCGAGTAGTTGCTAGTGATTCCAAGAGGGGGTATTTATGCTCGATAGTGGGATCATGCCTCTATTTAACCTGGGGGAGTGACAGAAACCTCTAAGGTTGTAGATGTGCTATTGCTACTAGGGAGAAAACAACATTCATATGCTCAAGGGTATATGCTTTGTTTACATTACACACATTGCTTAATGCAATTATCTATTGTTCGCAACTTAATACTCATGGGGTGTTCAGATAATATCCCCGAGAGTGGATTATTAGTCGGATGATATCCCCGAGAGTGGATTATTAGTCATAGATGCAGTTGGATGGCGGTCTATGTATTTTGTTGTAATGCCCAGAGTAAATCGCATAGTGATCTTCTTGACATATCACGTTTATCTTTATTCTATCAATTGCCCAACTGTAATTTGTTTACCCAGCATGTGTTATTTATCTTATGGAGAGACACCACTAGTGAACTGTGGACCCTGGTCCTATTTCCATCATATTGCTATCACATGTTTACTTTACTCGCACTGTTTACTTTACTCGCATACTATCATCACTTTCCACTCGATACGCTCATATCCTTTGTTTCAAGCAAACCGGTGAGATTGACAACCTCATCGCAAGTTGGGAACAAAGTATTTGGTTGTGTTGTGTGCAGGTTCCACGTTGCTGCTCGCAAAGCAAAGCTTGGACGAGGCGCCATACATAAATTGCCCGGAGCTGTCGCGAAGCTTGCAAGCATCACCTTCAGTCGTTTGTATCTCCTCTCCAAGATCGACATACCTTGGTTTCTAACTGAGGGAAAAACTTGCTGCTATATTCATCACACCTTCCTCTTTGGGTTCCCAACGGGCTGGTCATCAACCAAGCATCAAGACGTTTTCTGGCGTCGTTGCCGGGGACTGAAGAAGAAGAAGCTCCCACGTCAACTACACGCCAGCAAGACGTTTTCTGGCGCCGTTGCCGGGGAGGAAGTAGAAGACTTCTGCGAGGGGAGTTTTTCGCATGCACATCCTTTACTTTGTTATTGTTTTGCTTTACTTTATTTATTTTACCTGCATCGTTTTATATCAAAAACCCAAAAAAATTAGAATCCTTGGTAGTTGTTTTTACTTATCTGCTTTTAGTTTCGCTAAAATGAGTAATCCTGAAGTAGAAGTTCATAGTTTTAAGCAACAAGGGGAAGAAAGTTTAAAAGATGCTTGGTACCGTATTAACAATGCCCATCATAGGTGTACAAAAAAGCACTCTACCATGATCCTCCTTAGAAATTTTTATGTTGGTATATCTAGTTGGAATAGGTATGTTCTTGATACTCTTACAGGAGGAAATTTTTTGGGTACTCCCGCTGGAGAAGCATGCACTATAATTGAAAGTTTAGTGGGAATACCACCTATTCATGTTGCTAAAACCGAGACCACCTTGGAGGAGGTGGTAGAAAAGCTCAGCTCTTTAGAGAAAAGTTTGCGAAGTATCCTAGAAAATGCTAGCCGAGTTAGTGAATTAATAGAAAACATTGGTAAGAGAATTACCATTTTAGAGGCTAGCACTACTCTTGATAATCAAAACTTAAGGATTGGTAAACTAGAGGAGTCTATGGAAACTCTTAGCTTAATCTTCTCTTCTCTTAAATTTAAGAAAGAGAAAGTGTTTGTCGGAAAAGAGCAAAAATTTATGTATGTTCCCAAGGTTTCTGCACTTAAACCTCAACATGTTCTTAAAATTGGTAAGACTCTTAGATCCACTAAGGGTGAATTGCAGGTTGAATCATCTTCGGGAACCTCCAAAGAGCCTACTGAGGTAATTGATGCTTCATCTCTTGATGTTACTTGATTCGCAATTTTCTGCGCCTAGCTCAAAGGCGTTAAAGAAAAGCACTCTTGGGAGATAACCCAATATTTTATTTTCAGTACTTTTTCTTTTATTTGAGTCTTGTAAGTCATTACTACTGTAATGACCGCTCCTTATCTTGTTTATTTCATTGTTGTGCCAAGAGAAGCCTCTAATTTGAGTGAGGTAAAGATTTGGGGATGTTGCTGTCCTGAAACTGTTTTCGGTGCTGCACCGTAAAAATTCGTATAAATTCTATGTATATCTTTTGGACCTGCGATTTCTTGTGCATATGCCCCAGGTTATATCAAAACTTTCATTAGTTGAACACTTTTTGATTTGAGCAACAAAAAACCCCTAAAAAATTCGGCCTTTGTCAGCTGTTCTGTTTTGACAGATTTCTGCCAATATTTGTGTTTGCCGCTTTATCGCTTTCTTTGCGAGTTCTTTTGATCACGGAACTTTTGGGGAAGTTGCTACAGTAGTATATGCTATATATGTGGTGGTTTTAGTTTGAAACCTAAAGCAAAAAGAGGTTGATTATATGTTATGCTACACTAATGTTGCTAATAGATTTGTGTTTAGTTTTGTATGAAGGAAGTTTTCAAGTGTAGGGATTGGAGAATGATGAGATGAGTTGAAGAATGGAAAAAAGCTCAAGGTTGGGGATGCCCATGCATCACCCCAAGAAATATCCAAGAAGTACAAGTGTCAAAACTTGGGGATGTCCCCGAGGCACCCCTTCTTCATCGGCAAAAATCAGGTCACCTTTCAAGACACTATATTTTTATTGCTTCATGCACTATGTGTTTTTCTTGGAGCGTCAGTTGTTTTAGTTTTCTTAGTTAGTTTAGTTTGTTTGCTGCAATAAATGGTTGGACCCCAACAAATTTATTTTGGAGAAGTTTCCTTGCTTTTCATTTGCCAAGAACGCTTTAGTTTTCACTCTTATCAAAAACCGAGTGTTCTTCTTTTTCTGCTACTGCTTTTGGTTTTCGTTTTTGCCTTGATTTGCGTTCAGAACTTGTCATATCTCTTCATCAAGGTGTATTTTTGCCTCTGGACCATGTTGGTTTTTCTCAAAAGAGTTGGATTTAAAAAGTTTGAATGGTGTTGGAAAAGAGAAAAAACTTTATGCAAAAAGTGGTACAAGAAGGAGCTTGTGTAAACTGCGGCTTAGGCTTTTTCATGTCGTGCTTGATGTCTTTTTGATAGTATGCTTAGTGGTTTTGCTGTAGCATGATTTGTCTCAAATAACTGAGATTGCTTAATGAGCCTTTGAAAAAATCATGCGTCGTTTTTTTTGTATGGAAGCATTATTTTGGTTTTCTCCTTGATGCTTTATTTGGGTTGACTTGGCGCATGCTCACACATGTTAGACTCTTACAAAGTCGCCAATAGCCTCTATGATCATTTAGTTTTTGACTTTTGATGCCATCTTATGATTCTTTTAATGTCGCTTTGTCGCTTTGCATGATTATGGCCATTATTGATCTCTTAGTTGGTCGCTCCCAGTCTTTTGCTAGCCCTTGCCTTGTACTAAGTATGAGCTCTACTCGTGCATCCAACTCCTAAAAACCAATTTTTCCAAAGTGTCCACCATACATACCTATTAGCAATTTGCTATTCCAAGTAAATTTGTCTTGCTTTTATTTTCTCTTCAATTAAACTCTTACCAGTGTTATGTGAAAATTGGTCAGTAAAGCTCTCACGAACCGGAAGGCACACTTTACTTTTTCTTGTTCTTAAAAAAATTGACATTGTGGTCTCTTATGTTGAGTTGTTATGCTTGCAAGTTGTAAGTTGGATACTAGCCCAACCATGCTGTCATGGGGCAAGCTTTCAACATTGCACTTCTTATTTGAGTTGATATCGTGATCTTTTGTTTATGGATGCCCGCGATGTGAAATGAATTGGGAATCTTGTGGGGATCATAGAGTTTGTATATGTGTTAGGGAAACGCCTGGGCCGCCAATCTAAGCCATGCATAATTCATGGTGGAAATTTGCAGCATACCCATAGTGGACATTCGACGACGCATCTCAAAATAAAAAGTTGTACAATTGGTAAATAAAAGAGATGTCGAGGTGTTCATTGTCTGCTTGTCCTGTCATTTTGATGTGGGCTTGTTCCATGTCATCGGGCACGGAGGTACCCCGTTGGCGGTTCTCGATGATACATATATGCTTACAATGACAAGAGCCTTGCTTGGGACTCTAAGTTGAGTAGCATGAGGTTTGGGTACTCGTATTCACGGGACACGAGGTTTTCAACTTATGATTTGTCAAGCATATGCATCATAATTGTTCTCGCATTAACTCTAACCACTCAAGATGCTTATGATGGGGGCAATGAGAGCTCAAAGCCGGTAAGTACCATAATTTTTGAAGGTTATAAAACTTGCAATCACTGCTTCCCTCCGTGAAGGGCCTTTCTTCTACTTTTATGTTGAGTCACCACCTTCTATCTTTATGCACCATTAAGAGAGCATAGTTGTAATTTTTAGTATAATGTGCATTGTCCCAAAGTTTTCATTGATTGATTCATATTATTGGTTTCACTTGTTCTTAAATTATTAGTATCTAGTCGCCCTCTTAAACTTGAAGGTGTCCTATACATTTATGTTTTGCTCTCTATGAAGGACAAGCTGAAAACCATTTATATGTTTTTCCTTACGATTTGAACACATGTTTGACTTTCATTGTTTCATTTTCATGATCTTTTGTTTGTGTTCATTTTCATGTTTACAACATGGTTGCTAAGTTTCTATTGTCAAGATTATATCTTTTATGCCCATGTTTTAAGTTCTTATGATCCCAGCTTTACATATATGATCAAGATTGTGTAGGTGCATGTCACCTCAAAAATTATTCTTTGTTATCACTTACCTACTCGAGGACGAGCAGGAGTTAAGCTTGGGGATTCTTGATATGTCTCCAACGTATCTATAATTTTTGATGCTCCATGCTTGTTTTTACACCATTTGCCTACTGTTTCATTACACTTAGTGAATGACCAGCCCGTTGGGAACCCCAAGAGGAAGGTGTGATGAGTATAGCAGCTAGTTTTCCCTCAGTTAAGAAACCAAGGTTTGTCGATCAGGAGAAAAGCAGACAATAACGACTGAAGGTGATTCTTGCTAGTTTGCGACAGCTTCAGACAATTTATATATGGCGCCTCGTCCAAGCTTTGCTTGCTAGCTGCAACGCGGAACCTGCACACAACACAACCAAGTACTTTGTTCCCAACTTGCGATGAGGTTTTTAATCTCACCGGTTTGCTTGAAACAAAGGTTATGAGCGTATCGAGTGGAAAATAGTAGAAGTATGCGAGTAAAGTAAACAGTGCGAGTAAAGTAAACAGGTGATAGCAATATGATGGAAATAGGACCGGGGTCCACAGTTCACTAGTGGTGTCTCTCCATAAGATAAATAACGCATGCTAGGTAAACAAATTACAGTTGGGCAATTGATAGAATAAAGATAAACGTGATATGTCAAGAAGATCACTATGAGATTTACTCTGGGCATTACAACAAAATACATAGACCGCCATCCAACTGCATCTATGACTAATAATCCACTTGTGGCGAATCAATCCGAGAACTCCACAAGTATTAAGTTGCGAACAACAGATAATTGCATTAAGCAAAGTGTGTAATGTAAACAAAGCATATGCCCTTGAGCATATGAATGTTGTTTTCTCCCTAGTAGCAACAGCACATCTACAACCTTAGAGGTTTCTGTCACTCCCCCAGGTTAAATAGAGGCATGAACCCACTATCGAGCATAAATACCCCCTCTTGGAGTCACTAGCAACTACTCGGCCAAGATAGCTACTAACAACGGAGAGCATGCAAGATCATAAACAACATAGAGATAACAAAAGATAATATTCAGTACAGCAACTCAATCATAACACCAATATTCATCGGATCCCAACAAACCAAACATGTAGAATTACATAACGGTGATCTCAGTCATGTAGGGCAGCTCATGAGATCTAAGCATGAAGCACATGGTGGAGAAGACAACCATCTAGCTACTGCTATGGACCCATAGTCCAAGGTAGACTACTCACTCATCGCTCCGGAGGCAAGCATGGCGATGAAGAAGACCTCCGGTGGCGATTCCCCTCTCCGGTAGGGTGCCAGGAAGAGCTTCTGGACCCTCCCGATCTTCGGGTCGACGGCGGCGGTGGATCGCGATGTGTTCTGGAAAAGTGATCGGGTGCTTAGGTTTTTCCCGTCGGGGGGTCTTTATAGGCGAAGCGGCGATGTCAGAGGTGGCCCCAGGCCTCCTCACGCCAGGGCGCCGTGGCCAGGGACTGGGCCGTGCCAGCCCTGCGTGAGGGCGGCCTGTGGCCCCTCTCCTTCTTCTCTTTGGATGACTGGAAGCTCCCGGACAAAATAAGACTTCAGGAACTTGTTTCATCCAATTCCGAGAATATTTCCTGTGTATCACTTCTGAAACACAAAAATAGCAGAAAACAGGGAACTGGCACTGTGGCGACTTGTTAATAGGTTAGTTCCGGAAAATGCATAAAAGTGCCACGAAGTGTAACGAAACAGTAGGCAAATGGTGTAAAAACAAGCATGGAGCATCAAAAATTATAGATACGTTGGAGACGTATCAAGCATCCCCAAGCTTAACTACTGCTCGTCGTCGAGTAGGTAAGTGATAACAAAAGAATAATTTTTGAGGTGACATGCACCTACACAATCTTGATCATATATGTAAGCATTTGTGAGCTGGGATCATAAGAACTTAAAACATGGACATGAAAGATATAATCTTGACAATAAGAACTTAGCAACCATGTTGTAAACATGCAAATGAACGCAAACAAAAGATCATGAAAATGAAACAATGAAAGTCAAACGTGTGTTCAAATCATAAGGAAAAACATACAAATGGTTTTTAGCTTGTCCTTCAAATAGAGCAAAACATAAATGCATAGGACACCTTCAAGTTTAAGAGGGCGACTAGATACAAATAATTTGAGAACAAGTGAAACTAACAATATGAATCAATCAATGAACTTTGGGACAATGCATATTACACTAAGAATGACAACTATGCTCTATTAATGGTGCATAAAGATAGAGGGTGGTGACTCAACATAAAAGTAAAAGAAAGGCCCTTTGCAGAGGGAAGCAGTGATTGCAAGTTTTATAACCTTCAAAAATTATGGTACTTACCAGCTTTGAGCTCTCATTGCCCCCATCATAAGCATCTTGAATGGTTCAAGTTAATGCGAGAACAATTATGATGCATATGCTTGACAAATCATAAGTTGAAAACCTCGTGTCCCGTGAATACGAGTACCCAAACCTCATGCTACTTTACTTAGAGTCCCAAGCAAGGCTCTTGTCATTGTAAATATATGCATATCATTGAGAACCGCCAATGGGGTACCTCCGTGCCCGATGACATGTAACAAGCCCACATCAAAATGACAGGACAAGCAGACAATGAACACCTCGACATCTCTTTTATTTGCCATTTGTTTAGCTTTTTATTGTGAGATGCGTCGTCGAATGTTCACCATGGGTATGCTACAAATTTCCACCATGAATTATGCATGGCTTAGATTAGCGGCCTAGCGTTTCCCTAACACATATACAAACTCCATGATCCCCACAAGATTCCCAATTCATTTCACACCGCGGGCATCCATAAACAAAAGATCACGATATCAACTCAAATAAGAAGTGCAATGTTGAAAGCTTGCCCATGACTGCATGGCTGGGCTAGTCTCCAACTTACAACTTGCAAGCATAACAACTCAACATAAGAGACCACAATGTCAAATTTTTAAGAACAGGAAAAAGTGAAGTGTGCCTGCCGGTTCGTGAGAGCTTTACTGACCGAATTTCGCATAACACTGGTAAGAGTTTAATTTGAAGAGAAAATAAAAGCAAGTCAAATTTACTTGGAATAGCAAATTGCTAGTAGGTATGTATGGTGGACACTTTGGAAAACTTTGGCTTTTAGGAGTAGGATGCACGAGTAGAGCTCATACTCAGTACAAGGCGAGGGCTAGCAAAAGACTGGGAGCGACCAACTAAGAGAGCAATAATGGCCATAATCATGCAAAGCGACAAAGCGACATTAAAAGAAGCATAAGATGTCATCAAAAGTCAAAAACTAAATGATCATACAGGCTAATGGCGACTTTGTAAGAGTAACATGTGTGAGCATGCGCCAAGTCAACCCAAATAAAGCATCAAGGAGAAAACCAAAATAATGCTTCCATACAATAAAAACAACGCATGATTTTTTCAAAGGCTCATTAAGCAATCTCAGTTATTTGAGACAAGTCATGCTACAGCAAAACCACTAAGCATACTATCAAAAAGACATCAAGCAAGACATGAAAAAGCCTAAGCCACAGTCTACACAAGCTCCTTCTTGTACCACTATTTTGCATAAAGCTTTTTCTCTTTTCCAACACCATTTGAAAATTTTAAAGACACCTCTTTTGATGAAAACCAATAAAGATCAGAGGCAAAAATACACCTTGATGAACAAATATAAGAAGATCTGAATGCAAATCAAGGCGAAAACGAAAACCAAAAGCAGTAGCGGAAAAAGAAGAACACCCGGTGAAATTGTAAGAATGAAAAACGGAGTGTTCTTTGCAAATGAAAACGAGTACATCTCCTCCAAAGGAAATTTGTTGGGGTCCAACCATTTATTGCAGCAAAAACAAACTAAACTAACTAAGAAAACTAAAACAACTGACGCTCCAAGAAAAATATATAGTGTATGAAGCAATAAAAATATAGCGTCTTGAAAGGTGACCTGATTTTTGCCGATGAAGAAGGGGTGCCTCGGGGGCATCCCCAAGCTTTGACGCTTGTACTTCTTGGATATTTCTTGGGGTGATGCATGGGCATCCCCAAGCTTGAGCTTTTGTCCATCCTTCAACTCATCTCATCATTCTCCAATCCCTACACTTGAAAACTTCCTTCATACAAAACTAAACACAATTCTATTAGCAACATTAGTGTAGCATAACATATAATCAACCTCTTTTTGCTTCAGGTTTCAACTCAAAACCACCACATATATATCAAATACTACTGTAGCAACTTCCCCAAAAGTTCCATGATCAAAAGAACTCAAAAGAAAGGGATAAAGCGGCAAACACAAATATTGGCAGAAATCTGTCAAAACAGAACAGCTGACAAAGGTCAAATTTTTGAGGGGTTTTCTGTTGCTCAAATCAAAAATTGTTCAACTAATGAAAGTTTGGATATAACCTGGGGCATATGAACAAGAAATCTCTGGTCCAAAAGATATACAGAGAATTTATACGAATTTTTACGGTCCAGCACCGAAAACAGTTTCAGGACAGCAACATCCCCAAATCTTTACCTCACTCGAATTAGAGGCTTCTCTTGGCACAAAAATGAAATAAACAAGATAAGAAGTGGTAATTACAGTAGTAATGACTTCCAAGACTCAAATAAAAGAAAAAGTACTGAAAATAAAACATTGGGTTATCTCCCAAGAGTGCTTTTCTTTAACGCCTTTGAGCTAGGCGCAGAAAATTGCGAATCAAGTAACATCAGAAGGAGCATTAAGATCAACTGCAAAAGTCTTGTCAATAAGGCATTGTATTTCATCCACATAAGGTTTAGAAGACCCTTTGTGATCACGCCTTGGTTCACTCAAATCACAAAAAAGATTTTTGGGACAGATCCAGTCAAAATTATTTTCAAAAGCTTCACATAATCCCAAGAGCTTGCCAGGTATAGGTATTTTGGCTCCTTCATCGTTTGTACTAATAACCTTTATAGGTGAACCGAGTTTATTAAAACGTTTAAGAACTTTTCTAGCTTCAATAACGACATCTTTTAATTCTAAGCGCAAAGCTTCCAAAATAAAAGCTTTTTTTCAGGATCTTCAATTTCATGAAGCTTAAGGAACATGTATTGCGTAAAAGGATTAAGACTAGCAAACCTAGTTTCCAACATGTGAATCAAATAAGTAGAAGCAACTTCAATACTAGGAGCTAGCTCAACCAAAGATTTTTCCTCAACTTCCTCATGCATACTAATGTGATTAAAGAACTCCTCAATGTTACTTTTTCCAATAATTGAACCACTACCTACTGAGAGGTCCTCCAGAACGTACTTAGGGATCAACATAATGAACTAAAAGTAAAGAAATAACAACTACCAAGGATTCTAATTTTCTTGGGTTTTTGATATAAAAAGATGCAGGTAAAATAAATAAAGTAAAGCAAAATAATAAAACAAAGTAAAGGATGTGCGTGCGAAAACTCCCATCGCAGAAGTCTTCCACTCTTCCCCGGCAACGGCGCCAGAAAATTGGCTTGATGCGTGGTGAATGACCAGCCCGTTGGGAACCCCAGGAGGAAGGTGTGATGAGTATAGCAGCTAGTTTTCCCTCAGTTAAGAAACCAAGGTTTGTCGATCAGGAGAAAAGCAGACAATAACGACTGAAGGTGATGCTTGCTAGTTTGCGACAGCTTCAGACAATTTATATATGGCGCCTCGTCCAAGCTTTGCTTGCTAGCTGCAATGCGGAACCTGCACACAACACAACTAAGTACTTTGTTCCCAACTTGCGATGAGGTTGTCAATCTCACCAGTTTGCTTGAAACAAAGGTTATGAGCGTATCGAGTGGAAAATAGTAGAAGTATGCGAGTAAAGTAAACAGTGCGAGTAAAGTAAATAGGTGATAGCAATATGATGGAAATAGGACCGGGGTCCACAGTTCACTAGTGGTGTCTCTCCATAAGATAAATAACGCATGCTGGGTAAACAAATTACAGTTGGGCAATTGATAGAATAAAGATAAACGTGATATGTCAAGAAGATCACTATGAGATTTACTCTGGGCATTACAACAAAATACATAGACCGCCATCCAACTGCATCTATGACTAATAATCCACTTGTGGCGAATCAATCCGAGAACTCCACAAGTATTAAGTTGCGAACAACAGATAATTGCATTAAGCAAAGTGTGTAATGTAAACAAAGCATATGAATGTTGTTTTCTCCCTAGTAGCAACAGCACATCTACAACCTTAGAGGTTTCTGTCACTCCCCCAGGTTAAATAGAGGCATGAACCCACTATCAAGCATAAATACCCCCTCTTGGAGTCACTAGCAACTACTCGGCCAAGATAGCTACTAACAACGGAGAGCATGCAAGATCATAAACAACATAGAGATAACAAAAGATAATATTCAGTACAGCAACTCAATCATAACACCAATATTCATCGGATCCCAACAAACCAAACATGTAGAATTACATAACGGTGATCTCAATCATGTAGGGCAGCTCATGAGATCTAAGCATGAAGCACATGGTGGAGAAGACAACCATCTAGCTACTGCTATGGACCCATAGTCCAAGGTAGACTACTCACTCATCGCTCTAGAGGCAAGCATGGCGATGAAGAAGACCTCCGGTGGCGATTCCCCTCTCCGGCAGGGTGCCGGGAAGAGCTTCTGGACCCTCCCGATCTTCGGGTCGATGGCGGCGGCGGATTGCGATGTGTTCTGGAAAAGTGATCGGGTGCTTAGGTTTTTCCCGTCGGGGGGTCTTCATAGGCGAAGGGGCGATGTCAGAGGTGGCCCCAGACGTCCTCACGCCAGGGCAGCGCGGCCAGGGGCTGGGCCACGCCAGCCCTGCGTGAGGGCAGCCTGTGGCCCCTCTCCTTCTTCTCTTCGGATGACTGGAAGCTCCCGGACAAAATAAGACTTCAGGAACTTATTTTGTCCAATTCCGAGAATATTTCCTGTGTATCACTTCTGAAACACAAAAACAGCAGAAAACAGGGAACTGGCACTGTGGCGACTTGTTAATAGGTTAGTTCCGGAAAATGCATAAAAGTGCCACGAAGTGGAACGAAACAGTAGGCAAATGGTGTAAAAACAAGCATGGAGCATCAAAAATTATAGATATGTTGGAGACGTATCACACCTTGCCGGAGAGGGGAATCGCCACCGGAGGTCTTCTTCATCGCCATGCTTGCCTCCGGAGCGATGAGTGAGTAGTCTACCTTGGACTATGGGTCCATAGCAGTAGCTAGATGGTTGTCCTCTCCACCATGTGCTTCATGTTTAGATCTCATGAGCTGCCCTACATGATTGAGATCACCGTTTTGTAATTCTACATGTTTGGTTTGTTGGGATCCGATGAATATTGGTGTTATGATTGAGTTGCTATACTGAAATATATCTTATGTTATCTCTATGTTGTTTATGATCTTGCATGCTCTCCGTTGTTAGTAGCTATGTTGGCCGAGTAGTTGCTAGTGACTCCAAGAGGGGGTATTTATGCTCGATAGTGGGTTCATGCCTCTATTTAACCTGGGGGAGTGACATAAACCCTAAGGTTGTAGATGTGCTGTTGCTACTAGGGAGAAAACAACATTCATATGCTCAAGGGCATATGCTTTTTTTACATTACACACATTGCTTAATGCAATTATCTGTTGTTCGCAACTTAATACTCATGGGGTGTTCGGATGATATCCCCGGGAGTGGATTATTAGTCATAGATGCAGTTGGATGGCGGTCTATGTATTTTGTTGTAATGCCCAGAGTAAATCGCATAGTGATATTCTTGACATATCACGTTTATCTTTATTCTATCAATTGCCCAACTGTAATTTGTTTACCCAGCATGTGTTATTTATCTTATGGAGAGACACCACTAGTGAACTGTGGACCCCGGTCCTATTTCCATGATATGGCTATGACCTGTTTACTTTACTCGCATACTATCATGACTTTCCACTCGATATGCTCATATCCTTTGTTTCAAGCAAACCGGTGAGATTGACAACCTCATCGCAAGTTGGGAACAAAGTATTTGGTTGTGTTGTGTGTAGGTTCCACATTGCTGCTCGCAAAGCAAAGCTTGGACGAGGCGCCATATATAAATTATCCGGAGCTGTCGCGAAGCTTGCAAGCATCACCTTCAGTCGTTTGTCTCTCCTCTCCAAGATCGACATACCTTGGTTTCTAACTGAGGGAAAACCTTGCTGCTATATTCATCACACCTTCCTCTTGGGGTTCCCAACGGGCTGGTCATCAACCAAGCATCATGCTTAACCATACAACAAGGAGTTTTTTGGGAAGAAATCATAGAAAGATCAATAAAAAGCAACAAAACTTCGGCTATAGAGGAACAAAGCCAGCACTAAGCAACAGGCTCGGGGGCTGGAAAAACAAGCATAGCAGAACCAGAAGAAGTCATGATGATAGAAGAAACTTGGATGCAGGCATATCTGGCATTCATGATAAACAAGACACTACCCGAAGATACGGTAGAAGCAAAGAGGATAATACGACGATCCAAGGCTTTCGTCATGTTACAAGGAAAATTATATAAGAAAAGTATATCAGGCGTCTTGCAACGATGCATCACTCCTCAAGAAGGGCAAGAAATCTTAAAAGATATCCACGCAGGAGTGTGTGGACATCACGCGAGCAGCAGAGCCATTGCAGCCAAAGCTTTTCGTGCAGGGTTTTATTGGCTCACACCCATTGAAGACGTGAAAGATATAGTAAGGAAGTGCAAAGCCTATCAACGCTTCACATCTCGGCCACACGCGCCAGCAACAAAGTTACAACCAATACCATTATCCTGGCCCTTTGCGCAATGGGGGCTCGACATGATAGGAAAATTGCAAAAATCTTGGCCAGGAGGGCATGTTTATATGCTGGTGGCAGTCGACAAGTTCACGAAGTGGGTAGAGGCAGCCCCAGTAACAACCCAAGATTTTACAGCCGCAATCAACTTCATCAAGTCTATAGTCTTTTGCTTTGGAGTACCACACAGCATCATCACACACAATGGGACAAATTTCACATTGAAGGAGTTCAAGAATTATTGTGAAGGATTGGGAATCAAATTGAAATTTGCGTCTGTAGTGCATCCAAAGACAAATGGGCAAGTTGAGAAAGCCAACGGCTTAATATGCAACGGGATAAAAAAGAGGCTGTTAGCACCCCTCGAGAAAGCCAAGCACGCTTGGGTAGACGAGCTACCCTCCGTACTCTGGAGTTTATGAACTACACCCAACGCAGCTACTCAAGAAACGCCTTTCTTTCTGGTCCACGCCGCAGAAGCCATGCTTCCAGTCAAGATTACACATGAAGCTCCAAGAATCGCGGCTTATGATGAGACAACATCCATAGAAGCGCTTCAAGATGATGTCGATGCACTCGACGAGGCGAGGGACGTAGCACTCGCCAGAGCTACTCAATATCAGCAGAACCTACGAAACTACCACAATAGTCGAGTTCGTCCACGGTCTTTCGTAGTGGGAGATCTAGTCTTACGGCTCAAGCAAGACGGGCATGGAAAACTCGAGTCCCCATGGGTAGGACCTTACATCGTGACAGAAGTAATACCACGAGGAGCTTATCGACCACAAGACAAGAAAATGGGGAAAGATGAGAGTAACCCGTGGAATGCAGAGCAACTACGACGGTTCTACGCATAGGCGACATAAGGCGACAAAGAGTTTTTTGAGTTATGACCCTCCGAACCTAGAACATGAGGCCATAGGCCGGGTTCCTTGGGTCAACTCGACAATATATGTAAATATTTTACTTTCCACTCGGGGGCTCAGACCCTCGAGTCGTACGAAACAATATTAACAAGTTATCGAGATTTATGAGCATCTGAGATACACTACAAGGTTGATCGCAACCCGATAGTCGGCAGCAACACAAAAGGTTCACAGAAACCCGATAATATATTAAGCGAACACCTCGGAACTATGATTCGTTCCCATGGTTTACTAATAAAAGTAAGGACAGTACATAAACCAAATACGACTACTTATTACAAATAGTACGGGGAAGAACAACTCGAACAAAGAGATTACATAAATCTAGTGAAAATGCACTTCAGCTTCATATTCTTTCTGGCACTGGGTGCAGTCGTAGATCCTCACGTCGAACTTCGACGTCCCGACGGGAAAGTCGAAAGTCATAAAGAAGCCCTGATAGAGGTCATGGTCCTCTGCAAACTGCGACCAGCCGCCCTTGAAGTACTGCTCACCGGCGCCGTCGTATCAGACCTCCACTTCATAGGGAGTTCCTCCCCTAGAGTGTTCACGAAGAACAGCTTCCCGTAGTTCTCGGCCATCCATAAACTTCGTGAATTTCAGCGGTAAACGCTGAATCTCATGACACTGCGCGCCAACGATGCAGAAGAAGGAATAGATTCTGGGCGGAGGAGGAGATGGATTAGAAGAACGAGCGCTTGGACCTGGTGCAGCAGATGGCACCTTAGGTCTATTCTTACTTCCGGCTAGGCGGCCGGGACGCCGCTTCACCAGCATAGACGACGAAGCTACCGCAGCCTCGATGGTAGCTTTATTCTTACTGCCGCGAGGGCAGCCGCGACCCCGTTTCTCCACCGGGGCGCCAATGTTCAGCCGCGATCCACCCGCATCGGCCATGGAGACAAGTGTTGAGAAGAAGAAACCCTAGATGAGGTGACGAGGAAGAAGACGATGCGGCAGGAGAAGAAGCTAATGACTGGATTTGGGTTTTTACCCTCGCCAGGCGCGCTTTATTTATAAGTACGCACTAATGGGCCTTTACAAGGGTAAGGTCCAACATATATCTACGGGCTCTTATATCCTGCCCAGCGCAGACGATAAAGGAAAGATCAACGTATCAAGGGAGAAGGTACGGGAAAAAAGAAGAAGTTATCTATCAAGAAGCACAACATACCTCGTCTTGGACTAGGGGGCTTAAGCCATAAGAAAAGAAGAGAATAATTGGAAGGGCGAAATATGTCGTCAAAAATCGAAAGGCACAGTATATGGGACAGATATGTCTACAGTTTTGAGCCTATACCCGAAAAAATTCGGTTATAGCCTCGGGGGCTACTCCCATCGGGAGCGCTGTCGCGTACCCGATAGCAATAAGTCAACAGAAAGAAGAAGAGTTGCAGTCGATAATAAAGAACCAGCTGGTGGAACTTCGACTATATTGTTGAAAAAATAAACGTCGATTACTCCCATCGGGAGCTATTTATGAGTGTTGCAAAATACAACTCGGATATTTTTGTATATTAAATCAGTCAAACAAGGCTGCGACATACGATTCTCGAGTTGCGTCATCGCGACAAAACTTGAATGCCGTGGTTGAAATACATCACGAAGGTAAGACCCCAGGATCCGTCCTGTGTGGCCCAGTATACGCACATGGATGCGCTCTGCTGGTATGTATCCGTGTCTACGACGTGAAGAAAAATCCTGGTGGACGCACTGGGTACCCTGAGAACCACTGGGATTCATCCTTTGTAAGTCCTAAATGCGGCAAAAAGATGAGTTTGACTGGTTTTCCGAATTCAAGTCCAAGGGGATTGAATTTGAAGTAGGTGACAAGTATCTGTTCCGGCAGTTAACTGGCCTCTTGATCCGTCAGAGTTGTCAGGCTTACTCATCAAAACCCCTTGCGAAACATTATAATAAAAAATAAGTCAAAAGACCAAGTCGAAGATTTGAAGATTTGAAGAAGTCAAGTATTGATCAAGTCGAAGATTTGAAGATTTGAGATTCAACCCGAATTTGCAATTCTGGTAGAATCTCGGGGGCTACTGACAAGGGTATAGATAATAGAGCCCGTCAGTTGAGTACCCCTGAGGCCCATTAGGCTAGACCCAATTGTAATATTAGTAGAAATACGAGTTCATGTCGTATATCAATATTGTAATCTGTATCGGATCCCACCCGATCCTAGAGACCTGGCCATCGATATATAGGGGCCAGGACGGGACGGTGTGGGACAGATTGAAAGCAAGCCAGGTTCTACACCCATGTTTACTTTTGATACACACCTTGTTTGACTGACTTTACCTTCGAGTTCATCCGATGTCCTGTCTCTCCGATCCTAAGTCCTTCATCTAGGACATTTGTCGAGTTAACCCTCGTCAGCCACCTTGGGCTTATACCAATACTGAATGCTTATCGGGACCATGTCCCTGACAAGACATCCACATTGAGTAGTGAACGCATTTGTGACACTCTTGGGTTCCAACGGTTCGCCTTCATTTGAGAGACGCCCAATCGTGTAATACTGATTGGATGCCAGCCATTTGGCCGGGCCTCGCTTCTTTCTAGAAGATTCATAGGTCTAAAAGAAGAAACACACTCGTTAATATATATATACCACTTAATGCATCGTCATCTACTGATTCATAAATAGAGTCTTCATATATATATATACCTCGCCGGACCGTGTTATTAAGTCACGTCCAGTCCCTTGTGAGCCGTCCTCGCAATCATCATTTCTTTCTAATTCATGCGGCTGCTCCTCCTCCATTTCCTCACCCGACTCGTTCAAAAATAGAGTCTCCTTCTGCACCGGTACCCTCTCCTATAATATTCAACAATTCTTCTTCACATTCTCTCCCGGCACCGAAATCCATAACTGAAATCCATAACATAGATTAATACGTCGATTAAACAATATACAACAGATAGATATAGATCAATAACATTACTATATTTCTATATTTCTATTTCTATTACTAACAATATTATTAACAATTTCTATTACTAACTACTATTTCTATTTCTAACTCTATTTCTATTATTTTTTGTAATTATATTACTAACAATTTTGCTAACCCTAAATTTGCATTTTCTAACTATTATTGCTAACTAGTATTTCATTTTTCTAACTATTTGCATTTTTTAACTATTGCATTTTCTAATTCTAACTCTATTTCTAACTCTATTCTGGACATTGTCGCCAACTCTATTTTTAACATATTTCTAACATATTTCTAACATATTTCTAACATTTTCCTAATAATCCCATTTCTAACATTTCTAACAAATTCATATTTCTATCTATTAACTATTTCTAATAAATTCCTATTTCTAACATTTCTAAGAAAATCCTATTTCTAACAATTTTTCTATTTCTAACAATTTTTCTATTTCTAACATTTCTAACAAAATTTATTATTCCCATTTCTAACATTGTCTAACCCTAATAAACTTAACAAAATTAAATAAAAATTGTAAACTTAACATATGAATTTCTAACATTTCTAACCCTAACATTTCTAACCCTAACATTTCTAGCATTTCTAACCCTAACATTTCTAACCCTAACATTTCTAACCCTAACAAATGAATTTCTAACATTTCTAACCCTAACAAATTAATTTTTTACCTTGCAGGGAGAGGGAAGCATCGGTGTTTGTGCTTGCAGGGAGGGGCATGACGGCATCGGGGGCAGTTCTCTGGGCATCAGCGAGCTTCTCTGGGGCGTCGGCGATGGCGTCGGCGAGGTCTCTGGGGCGGGCGGCGGCGCTCGGGTGCGGCGGGCGGGCGGCAGCATGGGGGCAGCGGCGGGTGCGGCGGGCTCCTAGACGGCGGTGCTCGGGGACGGTGGCGGAGTGGTGGCGGCGCGACGCGGTGGCACAGCGGTGGCGAGGGGGTCGACGGCGGCGTCAATCGGCCAGGCGACCGCAGCGGTGGACGTGGGTGCTCGTCGGGGGCGTCGGTGTTGTCTTCGATCTGTGAGTGAAGAAGTGAGGAAGAAGAGGCCGGCCCGCGGTGCGCTATATATACCCGCACTAAAGACCCCCCTTCAGTCCCGGTTGAAGCCACCAACCGGGACTAAAGGGTCTTTAGTCCCGGTTGGTGGCTTCAATCGGGACTAAAGACATTTGGCGGTTCGCGTCCGAGCCCCAGACCTTTGGTCCCAGTTAGTGAAACCAACCGGGACTAAAGGTATAATAAATGCGCGCCAAGCTGTGTATTTTTTCAGATTTCATTTGAATATGAATTTTGAATTTTAATTTGAATAACTTCTTTATATTTTAGAATCTGACAAAACTTTAAATATGAAAAGTGTTTGAAATTGAATAACTAATTCAAAACTATTTTCTATTTTTAAAATTAATTATTCTAACTATTCAAACAATTAACTATTTTGCCATTTTCAATTAAAACTATATTGATTAATATTATTTTTGCATATTTTAGAATTTGATAAAACTATGAATATGAAAAGTGTTTGAAATTGAATAACTAATTCAAAACCATTTTTTATTTTTAAAATCAATTATTCTAACTATTCAAATTATTAACTTTTTTGCCATTTTCAATTAAAAATATATTGATTAATATTCTTTTTGCAGATTTTAGAATTTGATAAAACTTTGAAGATGAAAAGTGTTTCAAATTGAATAACTAATTCAAAACCATTTTCTATTTTCAAAAAAATTTATTCAAACTATTAACTATTTTGCCATTTCAATTAAAACTATATTGATTAATATTGCTTTTGCATATTTTAGAATTTGATAAAACTATAATTATGAAAAGTGTTTGAAATTGAATAAGTAATTCAAAACCCAAAATTATACATTCACATAAAAGGTTAAATACATTATTACACATCACCAACATCCCCATCTAGTGTTGGGGTTTCCTTCTGCACCATAACCATGGAGTATCTTCTTTGTTTAAGAGGATGGTTGGGTCAGTGTTCACTCTGAAGGGCGGAATTTCATCAAACTTGTTATAATCTTCTGACATATCTGTCTTGTCCTCCACTCCCAAGATGATTCTTTTCCCTGAAAGAACAACGTGGCGCTTTGGCTCATCATGTGATGTATTCGTTTTCTTATCTTTTCTTTTTCTCGGTTTGGTAGACATGTCCTTCACATAGAAAATCTGAGCGACATCATTGGCTAGGATGAATGGTTCATCTCTATAACCAAGATTATTGAGATCCACCGTTGTCATTCTGTACTGTTGGTCCACCTTTACCCCGCCTCCTGTCAGCTTGACCCATTTGCGCCAAAACAAAGGGACCTTAAAAGACGGTCCATAGTCAAGTTCCCATATCTCCTCTATGTAACCATAATATGTGTCCTTTGTCCCATTATCATTTGCTACATCAAAGCGGACACCACTGTTTTGATTGGTGCTCTTTTTATCTTGGGCGACCATGTAAAATGTATTCTCATTTATCTCGTAACCCTGGAAAGTCAATATAGTGGAAGATGGTTTCTTGGCCAACATGGACAACTCATATCCAACAGTGGCATCATTTATGAGAAGTGTTTGCAACCAACCACCAAAAGTCGCCATGTGGAACTTTGTAATCCAGGAGTCAGACTGCCCCGAGTTTTCTGAGCATACAATATGCTTGTGTCGCTCCATATATGGCTCCACCAACATGGAATTTCGTAAAACTGTGTAGTGTGCTTCACTCAAAGAATGTCCGTCCATACAGTATGCTGATTTCATTCCTAGCGTGCCTTTTCCACTCAGTCTCCCCTCATGCCGCGATTGAGGAAGACCAATCGGGTTCAGGTCAGGAACAAAGTCAACACAAAACTCAATGACCTCCTCTGTTAGATAGTCCTTGGAGATGCTTCCTTCTGGCCTAGCACGGTTATGCACATATTTCTTTAAGACTCCCATGAACCTCTTAAAGGGGAACATATTGTGTAAAAATACTGGACCGAGAATGGAAATCTCTTCGACTAGGTGAACTAAGAGATGCGTCATAATATTGAAGAAGGACGGTGGGAATACCAACTCGAAGCTGACAAGACATTGGGCCACATCATTCTGTAACCGTTGTAGATCTTCTGGATTGATTACCTTCTGCAAAATTGCATTGAGGAATGCACATAGCTTCACAATTGGTACTCAAATATTTTCTGGTAGAATCCCTCTCAATGCAACCGAAAGCAATTGCGTCATAAGCACGTGACAGTCATGAGACTTTAGGTTTTGAAATTTTTCTCTGCCATATTAATTATTCCCTTTATATTTGATGAGAATCCAGATGGGACCTTGATACTGCTCAGGCATTCAAAAAAGATTTCCTTCTCTTCTTTGGTAAGAGCGTAGCTCGCAGGACCCTTAAAATCCTCTGGATGCATGCCGTCTCTTCTTTTCATACGGTGCTGGTCCTCACGTGCTTCCGGTGTATCTTTTGTCTTCCCATACAAGCCCAAGAAGCCTAGTAGGTTCACGCAAAGATTCTTCGTCACGTGCATCACGTCGATTGCAGAGCGGACCTCTAGGAATTTCCAATACTCAAGCTCCCAAAATATAGATTTTTTCTTCCACATGGGTGCGTGTCCGCTAGTGTCATTTGGAACAGACAGACTGCCAGGACCCTTTCCAAAGATTACTTTTAAATCTTTGACCATATCAAATATATCATCACCAGTATGGCGTTTAGGCTTGCCCCGGACTTCTGCCTCGCCGTTGAAATGCTTGCCTTTTTTCTTGAATTGATGTTTGGGTGAAAGAAATCGACGATGCCCCAAATACACCACCTTCTTACTTTTATCCAAATATATACTATCGATCTCACCTAAACAGTGCGTGCATGCATTGTATCCCTTGTTTGTCTGTCCTGAAAGGTTACTAAGAGCAGGCCAATCATTGATGGTCACGAACAGCAACGCTCGTAGATCAAATTCCTCTTGTTTGTACTCATCCCACACACGAACACCTTCAGTCTACCACAGTTGTTTAAGTTTTTCAACTAATGGCCTTAGGTACACATCAATGTCATTGCTGGGTTGCTTCGGGCCTTGGATAAGCACTGGCATCATAATAGACTTTCACTTCATACACAACCAAGGAGGAAGGTTATAGATACATAGAGTCACGGGCCAGGTGCTATGACTGCAGCTCTGCTCCCCAAAAGGATTTATGCCATCTGTACTTAGACCAAACATTAAGTTCCGTGCGTCTTCCGTAAACTCCGGGAAATCTCTGTCGATTTTTCTCCACTACGACCCATCAGCGGGGTGTCTCAATATCTCATCACTCTTACGGTCTTCTTTATGCCACCGCAACAACTTGGCATGCTCTTTGTTTTTGAAAAAATGTTTCAACCGTGGTATTATAGGTGCATACCACATCACCTTGGCAGGAACCCTCTTCCTGGGGCGCTCGCCCTCAACATCACCAGGGTCATCTCGCCTGATCTTATACTGAAATGCACTGCACACCGGGCATGCATTCAAATTCTCGTACTCACCGCGGTAGAGAATACAGTCATTAATGCATACATGTATCTTCTGCACCTCCAATCCTAGAGGGCAGACAATCTTCTTTGCTTCGTACGTACTGGCGGGCAATTCGTTATCCTTTGGAAGCATCTTCTTCACAATTTTCAGCAACTTTTTAAATCCCTTGTCAGATAAACCACTCTCAGCTTTCCATTGCAGCAATTCCAGCAAGCTTCCTAGCTTTTTCTGGCCGTCTTCGCAATTTGGATACAAATTCTTTTTGTGATCATCTAACATGCGTTCCAACTTCTCCCTCTCCTTTTCACTTTCATAGTCAATCTGTGCATAAACAATGACCTGACCAAGATCATCAGCGGGCACATCTGATGCCCGTTCTTCACCTTCTTCTTCTTCTTCTTCTTCTTCTTCATACCTTCCATTGCAATATCGGTGGTTTCAGGGAACTTAGTATAGTTGTCATCATTCTCTTCTTCATCGTTGTCTTCCATCATAACCCCTCTCTCCCCATGCTTGGTCCAACAATTATAGCCGGACATGAAACCGAATCGGAACAGGTGGATGTGAAGGGTCTTTGTGGAGGGGTAATCCTTCTCATTTCGACAAACACCGCATGGACAACACATAAAATCATTCCGCTTGGTTGCCTCAGCCACATTGAGAAAAGAATGCACGCCTTTAATGAAATCTCCAGAGCGTCGATCGGCGTACATCCATGCTCGGCTCATCTGCATTATATAAGTATATATCAAACGCAAATCAAATATACAATTTCTATTTCTATCTCTAATTTTGTTTGTATGTCCATTTCTATATCTTTAATTTTATTTCTATCACTATTTTTATCACTATTTCTATTTCTATCACTATTTTTATTTCTATCTCTATTTCTATCACTATTTCTATTTCTATCACTATTTTTATTTCTATCTCTATTTCTATTATCTATATATTTCTATCTCAATTTCTAATTCTATCTCTATTTTTATCATTATTTTTATTTCTATCTTAATTTCTATTTTCTATTTCTATTTCTATCTCTATTTCTATCTCTATTTCTATCTCTATTTCTATCACTAATTTTATTTCTATCTCTATTTCTATTGCTATTTCTATTTTCTATTTCTATCTCTATCTCTATTTCTATGTCTATGTCTATTTCTATCATTATTTTTAATTCTATCTCTATCTCTCTATCTTTATTTTTATTTTCTATTTTATATTTCTATCTATATCTCTATCTCTACCTCTATTTCTATCTCTATCTTCATCTACTTCTACACATAATCAAATAAACATCTAAATAATTGCTCCCATAAAAATTCACAAATCTCTCTACTTCTAGAGCATTAAATGAGCTAAATTACCAATGAAAGACAAAAGCTCAAAGTTCCTCACCTTTTAGTCCACTTAGTTTGAAGTGGGGACACCAATTTGTGACAAAAAATGGTGGTCAAAGAGGATGAACTCGAGCTAGCTTGTTGCATGAAGAACACTTGTAGAGTGGAGAGGGGGAGTGGCTGACTCGGGGTGGAAGAGGGAGATTTTTTATATAGAAAACTCATTAGTCCCAGTTGGTAATAGCAACCGGGACTAAAGGCTGCGTCTTTAGTCCCGGTTGGTAATACCAACCGGGACTAATGAGCCTGGCAACGGCCAGATTCGACTCCAGAGACATTAGTCCCGGTTCGTCCCAGTTCGTAATACGAACCGGGACTAAAGGTTCAAAACAAACCGGGACTAATGGATTCTGGGGTCCTGAGGCCGAAAAAGCGGTGGGGCTCAGGGCATCAGTCCCGGTTCAAAGAGCAACCGGGACTAATGCCCTAGGATATTAGCCCCGTTTTCTACTAGTGGCGTCATCTCATAGCCCATCAAGCTGAGCTTCTCCTTTTGGTTCAATATGATGGCTTTGAGTTTGATTGGCTACAAAGATAACGGGATGTAGTGATGGGTTCGTAGCATAGAAAACAAAAATTTTCCTATGCATGAACACATAAACTAGCCAAGAACATCTACAAGCTGGTAGCAACGGAGACTAACCCTCGAAGACCGGTAGCGGGGATTACGTTCCCGCACAAACGTTGCCGATGGAGAGTCGAGGAAGACGCACGTAGTCGACGTAGTCGTTCACTTGACGTAGTCGACGTAGTGGTTCACTTGACGATCACGAGATCATGTACACGGCGCCACAACCGGCAGCGCCCCCATGCTCGGTCACACGTACAGCTCGTCGTCGACTCCTCCACGCCCTTGGTCCAGCGGGGCAGCGAAAGAAGGGATCCGCCGGACACTCCAACACTCACTTCTCCAAGTGTGTGAAACTCGAACTAATAATCCGGCAGAGCTTCGCTAAGCCAAGACGGATTTGGGGCAGCAACTTTGCGGGAGAGGGGAAGGATCAAGCTAGCATGAACATGGAGGAGAGGGGGACCTTTTATAGGAGAGGATGGACAGCCCCAAGGGGGGTGGCCAGCCAAGGAGGCTCTCCTCCTCTTCATGGTCCTCTTCATTGTGGTAACCCCCTCTTCATGGTGGTAACCCCCTCATCAACATGAGGTAACCCCCCCCATTTAATTTTGCATGACATCCATGCTAATTAAATTCATACTAATTGATTTAATAAAACATTTTTATTTCTTTAATATTTGTTAATTCAATCAATTAACAAACATTGACAAATACCACCTTGAGTTATTTCGATATCCCGAAACAGTTTCGGTGCTTTTCTGAAACAATCCTCATGCTGTCCTATAATTCGATCGGAGTATCGTATCCACTCAAAAAACGACGGCGAACCTTAAGTGTGTCACCCTACGGTTCGTGAATAACGTGGACATGATCAAGACTCCTCTCCGATCAAAAATCATCAGCGGGATCTGGAAATCCATTATGACTCCCACTTACTCAACGATGAATCTAGTGATCGTGTGAACCTTTAACGAACATAGTTAATTCCTTTTGTCTCGCGATATTATTACTTGTCCGAGATCCGATCATTTGGTATCAACCATACCTAGTTCGATCTCGTTCCCGACAAGTCTCTTTACTCGTTCCGTGATAATGCATTCCCATGACCTAGTCACATGCTTGCAAGCGATTCTAATGCAATATCACCGAGAAGGGCCCAGAGAATATCTTTCCATCATCCGGATGGACAAATCCCACTCTTGATCCATGAGCCTCAACTAATACTTTCAGAATACCCAAATCAATCTTTATAATCACCCTGTAATGGTGTGACGTTTGATATCATCAAAGCACTCTTTCGGCATCAGTGATTAACATGATCTCATGGTCTGAGGATTAGAACTATTTCATATGAGTTTGATATAGCAATGAACTTGATGACTTGATCGTATTGCTATTCGTACTATGGGTGTGAGTGTTCATCACATCATTCTTCTAATGATATAACCCCGCTATTAACAACATCCAATGTTCATGATCAGAAAACCTTGATCATCGGTTAATCAACGAGCTAGTATAAAAGAGAGGCTTTACTAGGAACCCTTTTTAGTTTATTAATCACACAAGTATTAATGTTTCCGATTAATACAATTCTAGCATGAGAAATAAACATTTATCATAAACATGGAATATGATAATAACCACTTTATTATTGCCTCTCGGGCATATTCCCTTCAGTCTCCCACTTGCACTAGAGTCAATAATCTAGTTGATACTTGCATATATAACACTTATGGCTTTCACGTGTTATTCGTACGCATTGCATGTGGTTAATCTGATCTCCAGATCTGACACTTTCAGTTCTGTGTGTATTTGCATGTCTTTGCGTGTGCACGCATCACTCACTAGTGGGAAAAGGCTTATAGATAGATGTTTTATCAGTGGAGCACATTATTCAATATGCTCCACTAGTATTTACTAGTGGCGCATTTGCAAATATGATCCATTGATAATTTTCTTACTAATGGCGCATATTGTTCAAAATGCGCCACGCATAACTGGCGGGACCCACCAGAAGGGTCGTCGACAAAATATCCAGTCTTATCAATGGCGCATTTGCCATATGCGCCACGCATATTTGACCTATTAGTGGCGCATATAGCAATATGCGCCACTGATAACTTAAATATCAATGGCGCATATGCAATATGCGCCACGCATAACTGGCGGGAATTTTTTTCACCCGCCACCCCCCGGTGGGTCGCCTTTTTAGTCTTTTAAAAAATAAAAGAAAATGATAAAATGTTTGAAAAAAATTCAAAAAATCAGATTTAGTTATGTTATGTGATCTATTAAGTAAGAAAAATAATAATAATGAATTTTGATATTTTTTAAAAAAAAAACTTTATGTCTCGGTAAAACGGCCATAACTTTTGCATACGAAGTCGGATTAAAAAGTTTTTTATATGAAAAAGTATCTACACGAAAAGTTACATCCGATTTCAACCACCTATGGTCGTTTCGACAAATTTTAGAATCTCAAAATTCAAAAGGGAAAATAGACTTTTTCGCACTTTTATATTTTCAAATTTTTATTTTTATTTTTAGATCAAAATTTATATTGGTTTAAACTTTTGGATTAGTTATATACACACATATAGCACACATGCAGATATATACACATATATACACACACATATACACATATATACGCACACATATACACACATACACACACATAGACACATATATACGCACACATACGCACATATACGCACACATACACACACAAATACACATATAGACACACATATACGCACAAATACACACACACACACAAATACACACATAGACACACATATATGCACACATATACGCACATATATATGCACACATGCATACATATACACACATATACGCACATATACACACATATATACGCACATATACGCACATATATATGCACACATGCATACATATACATACATATACACATATATATGCACACATACACACACATATACGCACATATATGCACACATACACACACATATACGGACATATACGCATATATATGCAGACATACACACACAAATACTTATATAGACACACATATACGCACACATACATACACAAATACACACATAGACACACATATATGCACACATATACGCACATATACGCACATATATATGCACACATGCATACATATACATACATATACACACATATACGCACACATACACGCACATATACGCACATATACACACACATATATGCACATATACACACATATACGCACACATACACACATATACGCACATATACACATACATACACACACATATACGCACATATATATGCACACATGCATACATATACATATATATATATATATATATATATATATATACGCACACATACACACACATATATGCAGACATACATACACATATACACACACATATACATAATACATATACACATATACACATATACACACACATATACACATATACGCACATACACACACATATACACACAAGCACACATAGGCCTTAAGAGGATTGATATGATAGTAATATCAATAAGAACTTGGGTAGGTTAGAGATAGCTCATGCAAATAGAATGGAGAAGTTAAGCGTGCTCAGCCCGGAGTAGTCTAAGGATGGGTGACCTAGTGGGAAGTCAAGAAATTCGGTGTGATTTGAAAATGTTCCTCATGTGATAAAATCCTCAAAAAATTGAAATACAATAGTTTTTTCACATTATTTCGATTTTTATGATTTTCAAAAAAAAAATTGGTTTTTTTTTATTTTTAATTTTTTTTTGAATTTTTTGAATTTTTAAAGGCTACTAGTGGCGCATATAGCAATATGCGCCACGCATAGGCAAATTATGCGAGGCACATATTGAGATGCGCCACCAATAAACTGTTATTAGTGGCGTGGCATTGGTGGCGCATCCCATATGCGCCACGCATATGCCAAAATGGTGCGCCACCAATAGGCTTTTTTCCACTAGTGACTCATTCTCAAATGAGATAGTTGGGTATAAATTTGGTCCTTAGGTGAGACCTTAGTTCCTTTTAGCTAAAATCATGTTGTCACTATTGTCGCACAATAGATCTTCATAGTAATAGCCATCTTGGAACTACACCTAGTTTGATAACAAACTTCTTGACACAAATGCCCTCTTTTGCTACTTCTAAAGCAGCCATATACTCAACCTTTGTTGTAGAATCCATCACAATGTCTTAACTTTGGAACTCATCCAAATCCATCAAGGAACTTCCTTCCATTACATTGTGCCACCTAAACACATAGCTAAAATTGAGATAAACTTAATTTCTATCTTGTGACAAACTTAGTATCAATGTAACACTTTACAATGAACTATGTGTCACTTCGTCATACATAAAATATATCCTTAGTCCTTCCAAAGCACATAAGGATATCCTTAATATTGTCCAGTGATCATCTTATGACATTTATCATTCTGGTATATACTCATAACATTTAGAGCATATGACATGTCTGGATATGTACATATCATGGTATACATGATCGATCAAATCATTCATGTGGCTTCACTCATCAAGTGTTAAAAACACCTGAATCTTGTTTCAACCTCTTCCATGCGGCAAGAACTTTTCTTGTCGTTTCCATATTGAACTTCATTCAATATTTCATCTATGTACTTTGGCACAACCATAATGGTACCTCGATCTATCTACATAGACATCAGTACCCAATATTTTGGTTCTGCCTAAGTCTTTCATTGAAATCTAATTTTAATGAAATTCTTAACCTATGTCAATAAAAGATACATCATTTCCAATTAACAATATGTCTTCTACATAATGTACTGAAAATATGTCTCAACGCTCCAACTTAATTTCTTGCAAATGCAAGCATATTCATCGTATCTGATGAAACTAAACCTTTTAATTATTTCATCACGGTGAATATTCCAACTCCGCGATGCTTACTTCAACCATTGAAGTTTGCATGCCTTTTTAGCATCATTTGAATTTACAAAACCCATTGGACCATGTCATGTACATGTCCTAGGTAACCATTCTATTAGAAGAATGTTGTCTTTTTTGTTCAACTAACATATACCAAATTTGGCATATGTAGTGGTTGCTACAGTAATCCGTCCAGACAAAATATCGCTATGAAAGATCAAATATTGTCACAGTCAACTCCTTGAACACAATCGTAAACTCTTTTAACGATGTGTCGACCATTTCATAGATGTTAAACATCCATGTCTGTCTTTATAGATCCTAACACGTTCATTAGGCTTCATGCCTTTTGAGGGTCTTCCAAGTTCATAAACTTGGTTTCTCGTGTATGGAACTATCATGGATTTTATGGCTTCTAGCCATTTTACGGAGTCAGGGCCCATCATCGTTTCTTTGCATGTAGTCGGTTCATCATTGTCAAACAATAATGATCTATTCTCAAATCTAACTATTTGATTGTTACCCGACTCACACGGTTCAATAGGAACTTAGATCTATGTGACCACAACCTTTGAGGTACGACAACCATGCGCATTGTGGCCGCCTCCGGGACACTTCCCAGCGCTGCGCTACTCAGCACATATAGCTTAGGTTCAATAACCCAATCAAAGTTCTATTGTCCTCCCACTTAACCTTTTGCAAAAAATTCCTTCTCAAGAAACTTGATGTTTTTCAGCGACAAACACTTTTGTCTTCAGTGTTCTGGAGGAATACCCAACAGTTACTTTGGGATAACCTACAAAGACGTATTTATCCGACTTTGGTTGTAAACATTTTACATATGCCTAGCATACCAAAATTTTAGAAAAAACAACTTGGATTTTATCCCATGCCATAACTCATATGGTGTCATTTCAATAGATCATGATGGCGCTCTTTTCAGTGTAAAAGTGGTAGTCTCTAAAGATTTATCCTTAAAATATAATGGCAGTTTTATAGACGACACCTTTGATCCAACGATGTCAAACAAAGTTTGATTTCATCTCTCGAACACTCCATACTCCTATGGTATTTCAGGAAATACAAGTCTATGGAACGATTCCTCAACTTTTAGGTGTTTGCTAAATTTGTAACTCAAATATCTTCCTTTATGATCAAATCATAAATTCTTTATTCTCTTGTTACAATGATTTTCCACTTCATCTAGAAATACTTTGAACATTTTTCAAATATTTCATGCTTCTTCCTTATCAAGTAAATATACACATATATCTACTCAAATCATCGGTTAAAGTAAATGAAGTTCAAGAATTCACCACACACGGCTACACATAATGGACTATATACATCAACATGTACAATATCCAATAAGTTAGTCGTCCGTTCTTCTTTGGCCTACAAACGAAGTTTTAATCATCTCTAGGAAATTTTCACAAGTGTCAATTGATTCAAAATCAAAAGGACTCAAAAATTCCATCAACATGGAGTTTCTTCATGTTTACTTTCCAATATGATTTAAACGGTGGTGTCACTCATAAGTGATCTTCTAATCATTTGTCTTGAGACACTTTTAGCTTCAGTGTTATGGATGTGATTTCTCCAATAAGATAAGCGTTCATTCATCTTTTATGAATGCGGTAATAATTTGAACAACCATTGTTCTCATAATACCAGAACAAAATAACAACTATTCAAACAAATCTTGAAGGCTAGGTTTAATTCCAACGAAACACAATAACACTTTATTTGTTTTCAATGAGAATCATCCGATATTCATTTGCTAGTTAATTAGGCCACTGTAGTTCTTGTATTGCGTTGTTCTGTATGACAGTTCATACCAACCAATTTAGTATCAAATACCCAAGAACCACATTGTTTTAACAAGCAATGAATACAGCCATAACATGTATATCTTCTATATACCTGAGCTGGACATTTCCAGTCTTTTCTTTTCCGCCAAAATAAATTTTGGATTCTCTTTTAGCAATTCTTTTTCGTCTAGAAGAATCTATCAACATCAATAGTGGCGCCATACACATGGCACATAGTTGAAGGCATGATTAGTCAAACACTAATACCCTTGGACTCGCACTTTGAAGTAGATCACCATTATCAAATATTTGGCGTTCTTCCAAATTTCATTCTTTAGTAATCTTTTAGTGTAGTAAATATTTTACCTACATCTTCTAATTCATCCTATCATGACAACTTTCATGATCAAGCTACTATAGCTCATGAGGACGAATTTTGAGTATAATGTTAGTTCCCAAAACCTTTTTAGGAGATCTAGACGGCTAGCATCTCTAATCTTCGCAAATTCTCATACAATATGAGAACATGTGTCTTACTAAATTATACTCTATCACATTGCAACCAAACATTGTTTCAGATATCAAAATATCTTCCACACATGATAGTTTATGAAACAATTCTTTCAACTCCTAGATAACCTTGATACTAAAAACAACTTTTGAATATCAAGGATCATGGAGGCAAGTGTGATACTTAGATACTAACACTGGAATTGTTACTCTTGATTTAATACTACTTATTAAATTTTATCGAGTAACCAAGGTTTGCTAAAAGTTTGCAATAGGACTTTAAACTTTAGATTGACATTCAAACAATACGATACTAATTCGTAAAGTTAACATCCAGAATTCTATAGTTCTATTATTTCAATTATAGCTAATTGCAAGGTAGTAAACGGATGCCAATGCCTACAACAAACTATGCAAATTCACTTTGATTTAGTTCATGATAAATTGAGTTCTATAATTCAAAATTACTAAGTGAACTCCCACTTAAAAACAACATCCCTCTTAGTTTTCTTAAGTGATTACACGAACCAAATTCACTATACCACAACCGATCATCACGTGCAACGGCATAGTTTCAAAGGCGAATATCACCATGTTCATCATATCAACCATATGACTCATGCTTAACCTTTCGGTTCGTGTTCCGAGACCATGTCTGTATATGCTAGGCTCGCCAAGTAGAACCATAGCACTCGCGTGTGTAAAACTGTCTTACACCCGTCGTATGTGAACGTAGAGTCTGTCACACCCGATCATCACGTGGTGTCTCAAAACGACGAACTTTCTTGACGGTGCATGCTATGGAAGAACACATTTTTATCTTGATATTTATGTGAGAGGGATCATCTTATAATACTACCGCGCGATCAAATCTAAGCAGAATAAGATGCATAAAAGGATAAACATCACATGCATATATAATGTGATATGATATGGTCCTTCACGCATTCGATCTCCATCTTGTGCGTCATGGCATGATCTCCATCATTCCACCGCATTCGATCTCCATCTTGTGCGTCATGGCATGATCTCCATCATTTCACCGCATTCGATCTCCATCTTGTGCGTCATGGCATGATCTCCATCATTCCACCGGCGTAGCTCCAAGGTCCATGGCGCGCTACCTTGGTTGTCTTCCTCCATTACAATATATCACTTAGATATATATATTCGACACGCAGACCATTTAAATGTAAAGACAACCATATCACATCACATGCCCCGCAAAAACAAGTTAGACGTTTCTAATTTGTCTTGCATATTTTACGTGGTTTGGGGCTTTCTAGGAAGAACCGTTCTTACCTACGAACAAGTAACCACAACGGTGATAAAATATTATTAATAATTCTTTGTAAAATAGATCATAACTATAGTGGGAGAAATGTGCACCCGCAAAGCCACATATGCCGAAGCATGTCAAGTGTGGGACAAGTCTCATGAACGCGGTCACGTAAGGTTAGTCTCGGGCAGCTTCAATCCCACTATGCCACTATGATCCAAAATACAAAATAAATTGCAATAACATGATCATCAACGCCCACATCCACATGTGTTCTAACCGTGCATACCAACTACGCATAGAGATGGCTCTTATACCACTGATGAGTTCGTAGCATCGAAAACAAAATTTTTCCTACGCATGAACATATAAACTAGCCAAGAACATCTACAAGATGGTAGCAATGGAGACTAACCCTCGAAGACCGGTAGTGGGGATTACATTCCCGCACAAACGTTGCTGATGGAGAGTCGAGGAAGACGCACGTAGTCGACGTAGTCGTTCACTTGACGTAGTCGACGTAGTGGTTCACTTGACGATCACGAGATCGTGTACACGGCGCCACAACCGAAAGTGCCCCCGTGCTCGGTCACACATATAGCTCGTCGTCGACTCCTCCACGCCCTCGGTCCAGCGGGGCAGCAGAAGAAGGGATCCGCCGGACACTCCAATACTCACTTCTCCAAGTGTGTGAAACTCGAACTAATAATCCGGCAGAGCTTCGCTAAGCCAAGACGGATTTGGGGCAGCAACTTTGCGGGAGAGGGGAAGGATCAAGCTAGCATGAATATGGAGGAGAGGGGGGCCTTTTATAGGAGAGGATGGGCATCCCCAAGGGGGGTGTCCGGCCAAGGAGGCTCTCCTCCTCTTCATGGTCCTCTTCATTGTGGTAACCCCCTCTTCATGGTGGTAACCCCCTCATCAACATGAGGTAACCCCCATTTAATTTTGCATGACATTCATGCTAATTAAATTCATACTAATTGATTTAATAAAACATTTTTATTTCTTTAATATTGGTTAATTCAATCAATTAACAAACATTGACAAATACCCCCTTGAGTTATTTCGATATCCCGAAATAGTTTCGGTGCTTTTCTGAAACAACCCTCATGCTGTCCTGTAATTCGATCGGAGTATCGTATCCACTCAAAAAACGACGGCGAACCTTAAGTGTGTCACCCTACGGTTCGTGAATAACGTGGACATGATCGAGACTCCTCTCCGATCAATATTCATTAGCGGGATCTAGAAATCCATGATGACTCCCACTTACTCAACGATGAATCTAGTGATCGTGTGAACCTTTAACGAACATAGTTAATTCCTTTTGTCTCGCGATATTATTACTTGTCCGAGATCCGATCATTTGGTATCAACCATACCTAGTTCGATCTCGTTCCCGACAAGTCTCTTTACTCGTTCCGTGATAGTGCATTCCCGTGACCTAGTCACATGCTTGCAAGCAATTCTAATACAATATCACCGAGAAGGGCCCAGAGAATATCTTTCCGTCATCCGGATGGACAAATCCCACTCTTGATCCATGAGCCTCAACTAATACTTTCAGAATACCCAAATCAACCTTTATAATCACCCTGTAACGGTGTGACGTTTGATATCATCAAAGCACTCTTCCGGCATCAGTGATTAACATGATCTCATGGTCTGAGGATTAGAACTATTTCATATAAGTTTGATATAGCAATAAACTTGATGACTTGATCGTATTGCTATTCGTACTATGGGTGTGAGTGTTCATCACATCATTCTTCTAATGATATGACCCCGTTATTAACAACATCCAATGTTCATGATCAGGAAACCTTGATCATCTGTTAATCAACGAGCTAGTATAAAAGAGATGCTTTACTAGGAACCCTTTTTAGTTTATTAATCACACAAGTATTAATGTTTCCGATTAATACAATTCTAGCATGAGAAATAAACATTTATCATAAACATGAAATATGATAATAACCACTTTATTATTGCCTCTCGGGCATATTCCCTTCATGTAGGACTAGGAGTCTAGGAGTATGTGACCATGAACATGTGTAGATAATATGTGATGTTGATGCCTTCATGCTAGCTTGCCCTGCGACTGCGAGCCACCAAATTCACGATGATCACAGATTTCATAATCTCGCCTGGGCAATGCAGGCATGCCTCGTGCTTCTTATCGGTACCGCTAACCGAACGTGCATGCTTGCGTGCGTGCAAGCATAGCCGAGTGAGTATGTTCGCCGTTTCATTCATTTGGAGGAGTTATGCAGTTTGCATGGAAAGATTCATGGCCGAATATATACAGTCTGCAGAGCAAGTACGGTAGGTTGGTATTCAAGGAAAAGTGAGTCAAACCTTTGGGGTACACGTATGTTGGACGACGGCGAGTCTCCCGTGCATTGCAAGCACAAAATCGCATGCTTCAAAAGAGACCCTTGTATAAAGTCTAGAGGGACAAACCTGAGCTTTGCATAGTATCAAAGCTGCAATGAAGATATATAGAGTACCACGGAGTAGAACCATTTATACTAACACTCCTATGAACGACCCGGATTTAGTGGACATGACGCACCTGTTTTTATAAAATCCTAAAAAGAGCTATCTAAGTGTTTCAGAAAAATTGAAAGCATGCACGTCTTTGTCTTGCAAATTTTCAAAGCAAAATACAACCATATGTGGACTACACAAAAAAGGAGAAAATGCAAAACTGTATTTCTTTGAGTACTCTCTCCGACCCATATTACTTTTCACAAATATGGATGTATCTAGACACATTTTAGTGCTAGATACATCCATATATGCGAAAGGTAATATGGGTCGGAGGGAGTAGTAAAAAATCCAATCACTATAGTGCCATTTGGATATTTTGTTATTTTCCTACAGGCCACATATAATCGTATTTTTTCTTGAAAATTTGTATGGCTAAGTATAAAGGTAATATTTACATGAATTTTTTATTTCATTTTTATGAAACCTTTTAAATATCATTTTTCAAACCTGGTGCGCTACACCTAGGTTGCGCTAGGTATTTCCGTCTGGTGAAATTATTTTAAAAATTTAAAATATATTATAGGTGAAATAATGGACCGACAGTTTTAGTAAAAATGTGATTAAATTAAAAAAATTAAAGTAAAAAAGGACACCGCATGTGCCTCTTGGAATTTGAAGCCTCGTGTACTGTCTTGGGTACAACATGCGAGCGAGACTAGTGCTCCAACATGGACCAGACTATGGTCGAACGCAGCCCCGGGACTACTATTCCATCCTTAGGAATATTATTAAACGAGAGCGGGCGTATGGAGGCTTTTTTTTTTGAATGATTAAGAAACTGCGTTTTGAAGTTTAAAACATTTCGAGAAGAAATTATAGATGCGGGAAGTAATGTAATCTACCATCCCGTATTTTGTGCTGCACGAAAATAACAAAACACGACATCTAAAGTACGTATTGAACAGTGCAAAAAATTGAAACCTCCAAATTTATGAAATTTTCTATTTTTAAGCCCATATTATAAGGTATTTCGGGTTGAGATTTTGTATGTCGGTAGAGTGTCACTATTTACGTCTATGATCTTCGTTCAGATCTTTTGGAACTTTGAATCATGTTTGTAAAAAATAAAACATAAAGGGCTACATGTCGTCCGAGGTATACAGTGTAAATTTGAATATGAAACCTCGATAACTGTCATGTGGGCCCAAGGCCGCACTTGTGTTTTTTGAGATGCCTGGCCTCACTTGTCGGTGGCAACATACATGTACGCTATCCTTAATGACCGAAACTTCCTGGTTAAACAGAGAGAAAGGACAACTAGAAACGGAGGACTCAGCAACCCTGGTCCAAATTGTCCATCTGATCTGTACACGCATTGATGCTTATGATACATACTTGTCCCCTCCTATTTTTGAATCCTGTCATCCATTTGTATAATGTCTGCGAGTAATGCGGCGGTACAAGACGACACCTACATTTCATCGACACACTACAAGAGTTGGAACAGGAGTCGATATTGCGGTCCCAGTCTCGGAGATTACGCAATCAGAGAACGTATAATTCGAATTGGACCAAGAGCTGTTTGTGGTTTGATTAGAAATCGCATTACTTAATTTAAGAAAAAAGATATACATTACTTAAAACTGCAACAAAATCGTGCTGACGGAAATCATTGACCAAACCTTCCAACCTCACCGCCGACCTGCCACGTGGCGCGACGGCCGGAGCGGGCGCGAGGGTATTCCGGTCCAATCAAACCCCCGCATTGATTCCGAAATAAATAGACCCGGGGCCGGGGGGATCAATTGCTTGGTTTGGAAATACTCCTCCTCTGCCCGTCGTCTCCCTGCGGCCCCATCGCATCGCCGCCTGGACGGGACTGGTCGGCGCCGTAGGGGACGAGGTAGCCTGCCGCGCCGACCACGGCTCTGCCGCCCCCTTGGTTGATTCCGAGAAGAGCCGACGGAGTCGGGAGAAGGAGAAGGGAAGCGGAGGAGTAGCCGCGCGAGTACTCTGCAAGATCGCCGCGTCGTTCCTCAGAGGAGATACGCGTGATCGAGTTCGTCCCCTTCATCTACCGGTGAGTTTTTCCGATGAATTACGCGGTTCCAGTGCTTCTGCTCGCTGTTTATTCTTCTTCATTTTTACCTGGAATTAGAAAATTAAGCTACGACGGAATAGTCTGACAAAATAGGGTTCAAATAATTTGTCGTCCTCTGATTACTTTTCTCCGTGGGTTTCGGTTGCAAAGACCGTCTTTGTTGCCGGAACTTAGTCTAGGCGTCTTCCGTCCCGAATTCGTCGGTCAGGTGCTTGATAATTATATTTCTGTTGTTGTCTTGCATGGTAGTATGTGAGGTCACTATGTCTGTTTGAAAAATTGTGCGCACGAGGGGTGGGGGAGAGATTTGGCCTTTGGGTTGAGAAGGAACCATTAACATTTATTTTAGTCTGTTTGGTGACGCTCCTCCTGCTAATTATTCCGCTAACACATGCGCCTGATTGGACGTCTGCTGATTCAGCATGTCCTAGAGATCGCGACGTCCCCGTCGTAGACTAGACCGTCAAAGTCCCTACCGCTGACCGCAACAGAAGTCGACCAAAATTACCAGCAGTAAAAAGTAAAAACCCCATGCCTGTATAGGTCGAGAGAAAAAAAACCTTTTTCCTGCGAGCACGATTGGCCCTTGCGTAGTACTGCGCGCCACGTCTGCTAGTACCATGGACCACGGCGCGCACCGACTTTTGTCTCTTGCCGTAGAACTACGTAGGAGGAGTACTATTCTAGTGTACATTGCTGTTGACCTCAGCAGCCGTGCTGTTGCTTCGGCCCCACGAGTCAGGGTCCAAGTGATGTTACCACTCACTTGCCATGATCGCAGCTAGGAGGGTAACCTGAATTTCGGGGACCTCGTGCACCACACCGTCGGTAGAGCCAGTGTACAACTAGACCAGTTTTTGCACTGTGGAGTAGGAGCACTTGAGCAGCGAAAGCATGGCTAAACGGGGTCCCTGTGGTGTACGCATGGCTATTCTGAAGCGAAAGCCTGTTGGAGCCTTGCAGGGTGCAGTGGTCCCGCTACAGTAGGCTTCTGAAAGTGCTGCTGAAATCGACAAAACTAACCTCTCCAGCAAACTTCAGCACAAAATAAATCTAATCTAAAACTATTTCATAAAATAACCATTTTTAGTAGTGCCCACAACGACGGCGCTATGCAACTGCTATACTCAGTTAAAAAGGGTTATTTTGTGAAATAATTTTAGATTAGGTTCATTTTGTACTGAAGTTTGATGGAGAGGTCAATTTTATCGATTTCGCCTCAAATTTCTTCCCGCTCTCGTGCTGTTCCAATCTCGTGTATCATTACCGTTGCTGCCTGGATTAGTGCATGCTTTTCTCAATAAGAAGTATATATTAACATAGAAGATATTAATTGCACCTAGGCTCTACAACCTAGTGTCCTACTGGTATTACAGACGCACACGGCTAAAAGAAAGTAGAAAAATTATATATATATAAAGTACCACTAGAATAATTCATTCTTTGTAGCAGCGGTACTAACATCACCAAGATAGCATCTGAAATTGACCTTCTTGACAAGTGGGAGAGCCTCTAGAGCTGCTCGGGAGGGAGCGACTCGCTTCGCCCAACTTGTCCTATAGTGCAGGCTTGAGCGATCAAAATCGTTTCTGTGTCCATTTAGATACTATGCTATTACAGCGCGCATGCCGTAAGATTCTACCAGCTGACACTGAAGAAACCATTCATCGAATCTCACACCTACAGAATACAGGCGGTTGTGTTAGTACGAGTAGTATAATTTTGGTAGTGCCATCGACATTGCCGGTGGACGTATTTGGTTCGTCAGAATCTATTCCCTGCTGCCCAATTGCGGAATAACCAAATACAGAAATACCTTTACCTGACGGTAGCGCGTATCATTAGCATCCCCCTTCGCCGCATGTGCGGCGGCATCATACTGTCAACAAGGAAAGAGGTGGCAGAGGCGTCATTAGGATTAGTGGCGAATATAATTAGCAGGCAATGTTCTAGTGCATGAACGTGGAACCTGATTAGCAGCAACGTTTCTGCCACCATGAATTTTTACTTCCAATGAAAAAAAAATGAAGAACTGTAGTAGAAAACAGTAGTCTGCAATGCTTCTGCAGCTGCACGTGAACTCTGACGGTCTTCTGGGGAATAACAGTGCTAATTAGTCCTTAGCCTGAACGCCTAGCGCATCTTTTTGTACCATTCGTCAATTTTATATGCGCAAGTTTCATCCAAGTCCCTACGTGCTTGTGAATTCATGTGCGGTGTTCTCAAACAAAAATTCCTGTCAAAACTCATGGCTGGAAAAGGGGTTTAGGTTAGGCATGCCTTTCCCTGACTTATTGTATTGTCATATGTTTTCTCAACAAACAAGTACTAGTACCATGTCTCAAAAAGACATAAAATCCCTGCTGAAAAAGAGACATGCACGTGATATATCAGTCACCTACTACGAAAAACCCAGCGGTGGACACAAAGATGTTTTGGGTACTACTAAGTGGCAGGAATCATTGCAACTAAAGTCGGAGCTTAGTGCGACAGCACAATAGAACCCCGCAATGTGCTGTTAAATCATGGTAGCAAGCAGCCAAATACCCATCCATCAGGAATGTGTCACTAGACATATATTTTTGACCGTTTTCTATATCTCACCATTGTCTAGTTTGGTGCATGTTGGACTTAACTGTGAAAACAGCAAAAAACAGATCGGCTGATGCACAGTTAAACCTTAGGAACTGTTGGATTAGCATCGGATTCCGGGGATAATCTAGGTGACTATGCTAGCATAGGACCTTGTCTGGTAGTTTTATTTTACATTTGTTGGAACATCGGAACGAATAAACTAGCGTGGTAAAAGGACCCGGAGAGAGGTCGGGAGACTATGGCTCTCGGGTTCCTCTAGAGTTGCTCTGGTTCCTTCGTGATCTCACCCATTTTGTTCCGATACGTTTTTCTATTTGAACAAACACGACCTCAAAATGAATGGGAGAAGAACCCCCAATAATGGAGTGGAAAACGAACTTGTTTTGATTATGCAATTTTGCTTCAATTACTATTACCTATGTTCTAAAATGCAAGCTTTTTTAGAAAGCTAAATTAGGTTCGGCTTAGCATTGGAGTGGATAATCTAGGTGACTATGGTGGCATAGGACATTGCGGGGTAGGTTTATTTTACAATTATTATAGGAACACCGGAACAAATAAACTAGAGTGTTAAAAGGACGTCGGGAGACTATGGCCCTCAGGATCCTCTAGAGTTGCTTTGGTTCCTTCCTGATCTCAGCCATTTTATTTTGAAACATTTTTCTGTTAAAAACAAACACGACTTCAGAATGGGACGGAGAAACACCCCCAATAATGGAGCGGAAAATGTACTTATTACGATTATGCGATTTTGCTTGAGTTACTACCTAGACTTTGTAAATAGGAAATCAAGACCGAAACAAAATGCTTGGAGCCAAATATATCATATACTCTTCCTCGCAAAATCCAGCTGGAATTTATGCGGCAATCATCGTTCCAAACAACCTTCTACCTATTCAAGTATAGGACATAGTTTATGACCCTGATTTTTGGGAGGTTGAATGCGCCAACACCTGCCCATGAATGAGCTAGCAAGGCTCCAAGGGAAAAACCGTTGCTATCATCCAAAAGCCGGCCGCTTTATTAGGTCCCAGCCATGTGTGTGCCCTTGAGCCAACACGAGCGGTACTCATCGTGTGTCCTTACCCTTGTATCGCATACGATACGAGCTCTAATGTTTAGCGATTAGATTAGACTAGATTTGTGGAGGCCTACCACGTCGCCGCCACTGATGGAACTCACGCACCTAAAAATAGTAAATTACTAAATCCCGAGCGCCGATCAGGACGATGGCCCGGCGACGGCGATCTGATTTGCTGCGGTGTGGCTTGCGTGCGTTGGTCGGCTCGTTGAGAGAGAGCGAGGTATAGACAGGGAGGTGTCGTTGCTACGTTGCCACGGCTTGGTGGTGGGGTGCCGACTTCTCAACGCAACATCGATGTCGAACCATCATTTCCAACTGAACGGGAGACTGGTTCTGGGCGTAGGTGTTTGATTGGTGGATTTAGGCAGGGGATGCAAGGTTTACCGAGATGTTGTAAGGATTGTCTGGCTCGTTTGTGTTTGGTCGTGTCTCCTGCTCATGTAAACAGGAACAACCTAACTGCCTCCTTTTTAAATTTTGAACTCATGGAGGCTGGACAGATTGAATCCTGAAGTCGAAGCCCTTGCCATTTTCAACTTGAACTATCTAATATCGGTCTAAATTGTACCTTGTATGTGTTCTTCGTAGCAGAAAAATAAAATTCAAATTTGATACTCCCGCCGACCACATTGACCCACATGTTATAAACTTCTTCTTCTCCACAATCTCTCTATTGGCTCCCATCCCTGCTGCGTGCCGACGAGATGACCCGCCTCCAGCGCCCGGTGGTGGTGGTGGTGCTCCTACTGACAACGGTTTGATCGCCACCGCGGCGACGGAGGATGCCAAGGGAGTAGGACTACGCCCAGCAGGGAAGGACGAAGACAAACTAGAGGGTCTCTGGGTTGGGATAGTAGAGCCATCAAGGGCGTCCCTAGCAGCGCCACAAGACGATGTCTAGATATGGTGCTCAGCCGGCTCCCGCTATCGTCGCTCCTGTCCACAAGCATCAACAAGTGCTGCGGCATGATTGAAAGGATCGTATGAGCGACTAGAGGGGGGGGGGGGTGAATAGGAGCTACCCAAATTTTTACTTCTTTTCAAGTTAAGGCTAGAGAAGAAGATAAATTCTCTAGATGTGCTACTAAGTGAATTTACCTAGAGTGACAAGCAAGCTAGCAATAACAATATAAGTAAAGGTACGAGTAAAGGATAGAGGTAACCGCAATGGAGACACGAAGACACAAGGATGTATTCCCGTAGTTCCTTCCTTGTTACGGGAAGTACGTCTACGTTGGAGAGGTGTGGTGCCACAAAGGCCACCAACGCCACAAAGGCTCACCCTATTCTCCGGTGAACAAGCCACAAAGGCGAGTTCACGCTCCACTAAGCGATGCCCTTGAAGGCGGCACGACACCTTTACACAAAGTATTGGGGCAAGCTCCACAACTCAATTGGAGGCTCCCAATAGGCCCACCAAGCTCTTACACACAAAGTTAAGCTTGGAGGACGGCTTCTTCCGGCTAGGAATCCGATGAACACACAAGTTACAAGCCCCTCAACAAAGAGAGGGGGGAAATCAAATCGCCTTGGTGGAGGGGTAGATCTAGGTCTTCTCCCTCAAATCCCAAAAGGGCTTTGAGTTCTATTGGCTAGGGAGAGAGATCTAGTGCTTTGAAGCTTAGCAACAATGGAGGAGAGAGAGTGGAAGCCGCAGCCACTTCTTGAGGTAGAAGAAGGCTTTATATAGTCCTCCACGAAATGTAGCCGTTGCTGGACGACTAGGGCCGGAGTCTCTGGCCAGGAGGGCCGGAGTCTCCGCCCTAAGTGACTCCAGGGCCGGAGTCTCCGGCCAGAGACAAAAGTCTCCGGCCCAACTCCGGCCTGGTCACTGAACCGTCCGAGCCTTTAGCTAACCCCAACCCAGCCAGACAGACCGGAGTCTCCGGCCTCAGCATGCCGACCCGGAGTCTCCGGCCAGAGACAGAAAGTCTCCGGCCCAACTCCGGACGGGCATCTGAAGCGTCCGACTTTGGGGATTGCCTGGGCGAGTCCCCTAGGCCGGAGTCTCCGGCCACCAGGGCCGGAGTCTCCGCCCTAGAAGAAGCAACAGCAGCACTTCGTGGATCCCCTCTCCACCATTTCCACCTTCGCGAAGCACCCTACAAGACAACTAAGCCCTAACTCCACTACTGGACTACGGGCTCCGATCTTTTCTACCTTTTTGGGGTGCACCTCCGCGAGATCCTGAAATAACCTAGAAAATCTGCAGAACTTTAATAGCATGGTTAAATCACCAAATGTTGTTAACAAACATCAAAATACATTTATTAGGGAAATGCTCTTTCAATGATGTACCTCGTCTTTGAGGACAAGGAGCTAGATCGGCTCAAGCATTGGGAGGTCTAGCCGCCATACCACTTGCTAGGTTTTCATCCCTCTGGTACGTTCATGTCTTTCCCCTAGCATCATTGCACGCCGCGACCACTCGCTCCCTACCAAGCCCTCGACGCTCTAACTTCTCGTCAACGCCTTCGTTGATCCTGTTGACAACGAGAAGGGAGATATGGATTGGAATAAGAGATGGATCTGCCTAGGGATGTAGCTTGGGGGTGCGAGATGGGGCCATGCCCCCCCCCTATGCTTGACTTTTTTTTTTCCTGAAAGACCCCTATTAAGTATTCCCCACATTCCTAGATATAACGTGCATAGCTTTTTGAGGAAAGTTTTAAAATATAAAGTGTATTGCGTTGCACCACTCATATGGACAATATCTTTACGGATTTGAGTATGTTTTCTTATCTCATGCAAAGCCCTCAACTTTTTCATGTAAGTTAGCCAAGGGTAATCCCTTCTAAACGTGATATAATATTCCATCCATATGCGTTCTTGAATTTTGATACCAAAACAATACACCATATATTCAAATAACGGAGGAAGTACGTAGATTGATCCCTTATATTTTGGAAAATTGCCTATATAGCCCCCTCCAAGTATCGTATTGTTTAGTTGGCCCCCTCCAGTTTTCACATTCCAAACTGTCTATTTAGTGAAACAATATAATCTGGGGGTTGGGGGGGGGGGGGGGGATTTTCTTTCTCGGCGTGTCAAACATGTCTAGGGTTTAATTTGGACCATAATTAGATAGTTTATTGTTCGAACGACAGGAATTTCGACCTAATGTTTAATTTGCCCGATCTTCACGACTTTGAGGTTATAATTGATTTCCTGCTCATTCCTCTTAGCTTGCCGTTGGTTGTTTTTCTGATCGTACATATGGCACGATGTACATTTTTTTGGAAATACATGTCCAGTGTCAGTGTGTTTTTTGTGCCGGTGTGCCGGAAGCCCTTGGCTAGCGTGAACCGATTTGGCCAGCCGCACTTTTGGCGCAGGAACCCAACACATGACGCCTGCGCAAGGCTCACGCGTCCCTTGGCTTTGGTCAGGCGTGTCGGCACGTGTGTGCGTGTGGGTCTCCCATTCAACGGCTCAATGCGCTCAACTGAAACGTACTCCAGCAGAGATGACGCAGCCCTGGAGCTCACATCACCATATCTTGCCTTCGATTTTATTAATTCTCATCCAGCACGCATGTTATTTATCACTAAGTTTATGGGAAGAAATGATTTCCTTCCACCTCGAAATTGTTTGTCAAGATTTATCACTCTCTGGTTTCGACTACACAAATTTACCACTCTTTTCTGATAGGGAAATGAATTCTTACCGTGAAAGTTAAAAGTGCTGGCCCGCCTACCTCACCTCACATCTCATCGGTAGCTGCCGTACTCCACACAGTAATACGCGTTGGCCAGCACGCTCCGCTTTTACTTTACAGTATCCCCCAAATATTCTTGCACAAATTTATCCCCTCCTTCCTCTGCAGAGACAGCCAAGCCTAGCAGCAACACCAGACGGAAGCCACAAGGGGGGAGAGAGGGAAGCTGGAGGGGAGGAGGTAGCAGCTAGCGCAATGGAGGCGCACATGGCGGCCGCCCGTCCGCCGACCCACCACCAGCACCACCAGCAGCAGAAGGCGGCGATCCTGGCGCGCACCTTCACCAAGCTCCTCCGCCGGAAGCGCTCAGACTCCGCGGCCGCGGCGGCGGGGACCAAAGAAACGGACCCGCCGGCGTCCGTCCCCGGGGACGACTACGACACCTCCATGGACGCCACCACCACCGCCGCCCCCGCCATGCCGTCGCTCAGCAAGCTCAAGCTTTCGGGGAACCTGGGCGCGGCCTACTCCCTGGACGCCTTCTTCCGGAACGCGGCCGAGAAGAAGGCGCCCCCCGGGGGCCCGTCCCCGCTCGTCTCCCCCGACGCGGCGCTGGACTCCCTCCTCGCGAACCTCTTCGCGGGGGTGTCCGCCGTCAAGGCGGCCTACGCGCAGCTGCAGCTCGCGCAGCACCCCTACGACGCCGAGGCGATCCAGTCGGCGGACGCCGCCGTGGTGGCCGAGCTCACCAGGCTCTCCGACACCAAGCGGCGCTTCCTCAAGGACCCCGCGGCCGCCGCCCGCGACGCGGTGGCGGCGGGGAACACGGCGCTCTCGGCCCACGCCGAGGAGCAGCGGCACCTGCTCAAGACCTACCAGATCACGGCGCGGAAGCTGGAGGCGGAGCTGCGGGCCAAGGAATCCGAGCTCGACCGCGCGAAGGGGTCCCTCGCGGCGGAGCTCCGGGACGAGCGGGGCATGGAAGTGCGGCTCCACCCGGGCCGCACGCTGGCGTCCCTCGACGAGCTCCACGTCTCCGGGCTCAACCCGACCCACTTCCTCACCGCGCTGCGGCACGCGGTGAAGTCGATCCGGTCATTCTCCAGGTCGATGCTCGGATCGATGCAGTCCGCGGGGTGGGATCTCGCGGCGGCCGCCGCCGCCGTCCACCCCGGCGTCCCGCTGCGCCGCGCCGGGGACGCCAAGTTCGTCTTCGAGTCCTACGTCGCCATGAAGATGTTCGCCAATTTCCACCGGAGGGACTTCAATTTCAGCTTCTTGGACGACCGGGAGTTCTACGAGCGGAGGCGCTTCTTCGAGGAGTTCACGGAGCTCAAGGCCGCGCCGGCCAGCGTCTTCCTCGACGTGCGGAACACGCGGTGGACCGGGTTCGGCAAGTTCCTGCGCGCCAAGTACCTGTCGCTGGTGCACGCCAGGATGGAGACGGCGTTCTTCGGGAGGCAGGAGCAGCGCGGCATCGTCAGCGCCGGGCCTGGGTTCCCGGAGAGCTCCTGGTTCTTGGAGTTCGCCGAGATGGCGCGCCGCGTCTGGCTGCTGCATTGCCTCTTCTTCGCCTTCGACGGCGGCGACGAGGAGGACGGCGCGTCCATCTTCCAGGTGCGCACGGGGGCGCGGTTCGCGGAGGTGTACATGGAGAGTGTCAACGATGGGCGTACCGACAGCGACGCCTTCTCCACGGCCGCCGAGGACCGCGCCGTCGGCTTCACCGTAGTACCGGGGTTTAGGGTCGGCCGGACGGTGATACAATGCCGCGTCTACCTGTCGCGGCCGGGACGGCGGCCGTGACGGTTGTAATCAGAGAAATCCGTCGTAGTAGCAGCAGGTGTCCCGGTGGACGATGGGGGAGGAAAAAAACTCCCATTTTGGGGCGGCCGTCGAGTTCGCTCGCTGGTTGCCGGCTGGGGTGATGATGAAGATGATCATGGTGGTGGTGGGGGGTTATGTATCTATTAAGGGATGTAGCAATGTGATCATAATATAAGTGCCATTTCAGTTCGGATCCATGATGCTGTCTTGCTCTGTTCTGTTCTTGACTGTACAATGGCTTGCTGTTTAACTAGTTGCAGGGCATGCTTGCTATCATCAATCCAGTCTTGCTGCGTTCTTGTCTTGCTGCGTTCTTGTCTTGCAATATGTGTGTTTGCAGGGCATGCTTGCTATGTTGCTCATGGATGGATAAGCATGCCCAGTGTTGCAGTTCCTGAACATTTCTGATGGTCGTATAAGCATGTTGTTTGTCCAAATTTCTGATGCTGTTCTTGCTCTGTTTTGTATGGCATTGCAGTTCGGATCCATGATGCAATGTTCTTGCCTGGACAATGTCTTGCAATTTGGGTAGTTGCAGGGCATGCTTGCTCAAGGATGGATCGTCTTGCTTGTCTTGCAATTTGTGTGTCTGCAGGGCATGCTTGCTATGTTCCTCAAGGATGGATAAGCAAACCCAGTGTTGCAGTTTGTTGCAGTTCCTGAACATTTCTGATGGTTGTAGTATGCTAATTGTTGTTTGTCCAAATTTCTGATCAGTTTATATGCTGATTCCTACCCACCTTGCTGTGCAAGCTGATCGGATGAACATGGTGTGAATTCTCGAATGGTGGGAAGGAACGAGAAACAACATTAAGAAACTGTTTTTGGATGTTTGCTGATTTGGCTCTTGGTACGTTGGAACTTGTGATTTTCTGCTTTGCAGTTGGTTGGCTCCCTTTGGTGGTTTGTGATCAAGTGCTAAAAGTATGGGATTATAAGCATCGCCACGGACTAGTTAACCTTTGCTGGTCTGTTTGTTAAGGGAGCAAGACAAGCGCTAGAGGCAAAAAGGCTTTCACTTGCTTACGCACATGGCAATACATTTGAATATATTTCAATACCATCCTATTAAGTTTTCCATAGTGCAAGATCTTAAGAAAGGCAACTCTTTATTATTTTGATTGCGTGTGAAGAAAAAGGAAGATACTTAGTACTATATTTCTTCCTTTCCACCAGGCAGTTATGTTTTTGTTTTGTAATTTTTTTTTGCACAATAATAGCATCTTTGGAGTGCATTTGATATAGGAACAAAATACAGCTGAGTGGCACTAACCAGCTGCAAAGACAAGACTGAGACGCGGAAAGAATTGCATTCCAAGTCTAAGTGGAGACGTGGAGTGAGGTTTTTATTCCATCCTTCACCTTTGAGCTGCTGATTGCCTTTTTTTCCTGTTCTTTTAACATGTATCCCAACTGTCCATATATTTCCCAACTGTCACCTCTCCATATTTTTAGTTTTGGTTAAGAGACACACCTCTATACTGTCCATCTCTGCTCAGTTGGCCCATGGGCTCATAATGGATCAAAAAGATTGCTTGCTCGCAATGTTTGTCAGCATCTATTTTGACTGTACATTGTTGCATTGCATTACTCGGTATAAGATCTGTGCTAATTCTCCATGACTCCATCCCCTGTTCCAACCAAATCAAGGCATCAAGCACCCCAACACTTCTGCACATGTTGTGGCATAGTGGAAGCATTGTAGGCTAGTCCAGTCATTTCTTACGGCAAGACGACATGATATGTCAAATATGTCACGTGGTAATGCGAATCAAAATGTCAAGACATTCCGATTCCTTATCCTTACCTGTCTGTCATCTTCGGCCATGAGATGTGGTCGTGGACCCCTCCATGAATGAGGTAAGATTTGCCATATGGTCCACTTGGGCACGCATGCACTAGGCTTTGCTCATGTGCCCCTACGAGAATGCCTTTTGCTTTTTGAGCATCACAAAATAGTAAATTCCAAAGTTTACCCCTTAATAGTACATTTGTGAAATATTTTTTTACACAATATAACACAGACACTCACAAACACGTACGTACACTCACTGCTATAAACGCATGCACGCACACCCTATCTCTATGAGTATCTCTGAAAAACTGAGCCAGTAGATCTTGAGGTTGACAAAGTCACTATAGGCGCCTCGCTATTGACGGGCACGTCACATACCACTAAAAAAATAACGCCGGGTAATTCTAGAATAAATCCAGACAAATGCAAACACCCATAATATTCCTATTAGTGAAACTTGTCCTGGATTTTACCCATTTTAAGCGGTGTGAACAATATCATCAGCATCACAAGCAGGTGGACTTGGCTTGGGAACCCAGTGGTGACGGATTGGAGGTGTGGAGAGACGCTGGCCAATCGTGCCTACTAGAAGGACCATGCGCGCTTTGCTGCGCCCACTTTCTCTTGTTCGCTTTTTCTTCTTCTTTAGCATACCCAGCAGACCCTAGTCTGCCATGAATCTTCTTTCCAATAGAATTGATCAACATGGTGCATTTGGCATTGTCATACGGTATAGGTGCAAAGTACACATGTTCCGAACGTGTTCTCCACATGTTTAGGATATGTTCTTGCCACATGTCAACGTGTTCACCAATGAAGTACCCACCAAAATAACACGCCTCTCATGAGGAAGAAAATGCCCACCATATACATGAATCTGCAAGAAAAAGGAAAAAAAAATTTTTAAACAAAGGCATAAGCTGAGCTATCAGGAATTAGCACAAAAATCAGGAGGACAACGATATTCAATTTCTGACACAAAGGAAACAAAAAATAATTTAAAATGCCGATAAGTATATATATACAAACTAATTTGTATATCAAAGTTGCCCAGTAAGCACTACATTCTATGATCAATTACTCGGTAGCCATGGACCTCTCTGACTATATTCTCATGATTCCCAGCAAAGTATTCTCATCCATCTTGATTGCAAACCCTAAAATCTTCACTATAAATACAAACATGGGAGCACATAAATCTCTCAGGCATGCATTCAACAAAAGGGTGAAAAGTTCATTTACAAAACCATCTGGTTTAATAATTCACATCTACTCTGGAAACTTTATATTTTTTTTCTGCTACTGTCTAATCATTCAGCTCACTCTCTTTTCAGATATTTAAGTTCCTTGAACACCATTGAACACATGCTCTAAGATTAACATAGGATATTACGGCAAAATTATGGCAACCATGCATGTAGGATAACAACTATTGGTATGAACATATGGCAAGTTTTTTACAAATAATATAGCAGTGTAGGTCCTGGGAAAAAACAATGTTGAGACTCTACATTTGACAGTCAAAACCTAATAATCAAGAAAACCATCAGCATGAAAACAACATCGTAACTTACTGAGAGGGGTGGTGATGGCATAATTTTAGGCAAAATCCGAGGGTATCTTAAAAATAATCAAATGCGTACATCATTTATCAGAGACCTCTTTTTGTTCTTCCTTTTCCACATCTAGCAGACAAAATGCAATCACTACATTACAACACCAATGACTTGGTAACTCACAAAAATCCATTGTATCGATGATACAAAACACAAATCTCAAGATAAATTCAACAATGTGACCAGTGAAATATCCAAAGAGTCAGTCAAATAAGAAAAATCAATTCTGTGACATAGTTGTATTTGTTTCGTGAAAACAAGCTGAAGTAAGATAGTCCAATAATCTATTCTGTAGAGAACTGTGAATGGATAAATATACTGATTAACTTGTCAACGAATTAGAGTAAACTGAGCTTTTGAAAGTTATGACTGGAAAAATATCAATTCCATGCCGCATCAAGCATAAAGTAAGGGAGGAGGCAGAACTCCAAAAATTTGTGTTATGTTGAAAGCCTCTTTTAAGCAAAACTGAACCAATGATTTTTTTTGTCTATTTCAGGCAGGGGCATCAATAGCCTACAATACTTGCCTTGTCTACTCCCCCAAGGGCAGATCAAAACAAAAAATAGGCAATACAATCCTATAAAAGATGCATCTGTCTTTTCAGTAGCTCGAGGAGATGCAAAAGTTCTAATCAAACAATTGTCATATTAGTACTCTACTAAGCATGCTGCACAAGTCAAGTATCTTGTTAGATTTTCACTCTCATAGTCTCATGCAGTATATATTAAATGTCTTGTATTCTGTAGCAGTAGTTAATAAAGAAATATTGACATACCAGTCACTACAGGCTTATCTCTACTAATAATATTGTTACAGGTATGGTCCGTGACCGTCGCAAGTACGCTTTCAATCCACCTAAAATACGTTTTCATCTTTAATTCCACCGAATCTCTACTAATAATACGGCTTAAGGTCGTGATGGCAATACGTTTTCGCCCGTCCAAACTTTACGCTTTCGTCCGTCTGCCAGTTGGGTCTCGCCAGAAAATTTTGTTCAGATAGGAAGATTTCTTTTACCAAATCCGATCCCACCACATACAAAAACACCACACGTACCTCCGAAACAGAGTTCGATTCGAACCAATAAACCGTAGCTTGATAGGCATTGGCCGGCTGCAACCGCACGTACGTTTCTCTACATATTCGTATTTATATATTTGCTCGGCCGTCATCGAATCGCCAACACGACAAGGCTGTCCCAATAAATTCTACTCGCATGACACATTCCATCGCCACGTTGGAGGCACATAGGCGCATCACCTCCAATGCCACGAGTCCTTTTGAGAGGAGGGTTGAGAATCCCGATTGCCTCTCACAAAACCTGTTCATTCTCCGTTCGATATGCACTGCCAAACAATAGCATGACGGTGCTGGTGGAGGATAACCACGCCATGGATGGTACGGCTCAACTGTACGCGACAAGAGCTAGGACTTGCCCAAAGACGAAGGTCATGGCTGCATCGTGATCGCTGCCTGGACCTTACCTCCGCCGCAGGCTGCGAGACTGTGCTGCTGGCCTAAGTCGAGCGTCCTTGCTTGCCACCCACAAAGTTTGTTCGTCAACCTGCAGGCATACGCCGTCGCTTGTCGCTGATGGCCTAAAAAATTATAAAGCAGCAGAGTAGTTCCATGCTGTTCCGTTCGGATCGTCTCGAAACAGTCATGAGGAACCTGCCCTCCTGGTCCATGCTGACGGGAATGGAGCAAGGGAAGGAGTAGAGGAGTTTCATCGCGTTAAGTAAGCAGCAAAATCTCGCTTGCAGGTCAAAGCATTGTATGAAGCCTGTGAAAACCTCAAGTTGAGAATGTATGGCAAGAAGATGTGCACGATATTCCCAAGAAGAAGAAGCGGTGAGATTTGACTACACAATCAGTAGTTAGATACTATAAAGGAGAACACAGCTTTACAAACAACATGGAAGGAACATTTATACTACAGCCAAACGAAAGATATTTTTTCTAAACCAGAAACAAAAGATATCAGGTCTTAGCTTGTAATCCAAGCAGGGAAGACGTTTATAGTTTTACAGGTACAGAAAATCAATCTCATTAGATAGTGTGTAAGTCGCTTATTTTGAAAAATATTTCAAATGGAGAAAGTACAAATTAAATAAGACTTCAACGTATAAACTCGACGTAATAGTTTGACATAAGCATGTTTTAATTCGGGAGCTCAATGAAGTAGTTTGACGCAAAACATGATCTTTTTTTGCGAATCAGAGAGCTTTATATATTAATCGACATGATTACAATCACTCCGAAGAGTATCGGCAAGAAAAAGTGGGCTATAGTTCATCCACAGGCATCTCCTCCTATCACCACTAGCTTGTGCATATAAATGAGTACCATTATTAGCATCGCGCCCAACAAAAGAAATGCAAAAGCTAGAGAAAGCTCTCCTAAGATCTCTAATTTCCTAACAAATTGGCAGCAGCTCTGATCTGTTCTCACCAATAGCGTTACAAAGATCAACTACTCCCTCTGACCCATATTATCTTTCGCAAATACAGATGTATCTAGACATATTTTAGTGCTAGATACATCAATATTTACGAAAGATAATATGGATCGGAGGGAGTACCTCTCTGGCATCGTTTTCAAGAATAACATAAATGTACCCTTTATCTCTGGCCATGATTGCACCATCTCGAATCGCTAGCATCTCCATAATCCGAGCACCGGCAAACTGCTCATGCCAGATTGCTTGGGCTCTTAGGAGAGTTCCTTGATTATCTCGCACCATCAGCCATGTACTTCCCGATGTAGTTTCCTAGATAAAACTGGCATTAATATTAATTTTGATTACTCCAGGATCAGGTGGCTTCCAGCGATCATTTCTTCTATGCTATTTCTTGGTCTTTTCTTTTCCCAAGCATGATCTTTTTATAGAAGTATACAAATAATGTTTTTTAAATTTATTTGATATACCCGTAGCAACGCACGGGTATTGTGCTAGTCTCTACTAATAATATTGCTAGAGGTATGGTCCGTGCCCGTCACAAGTACACTTTCAATCCACCAAAAATACGTTTTCATCTAGCCTAGCCGTTTCAATCCAACGTCACGTACGTGCCTAGAGTCGTCCTGCATCTAGAACCGGATCGGACTCTAAATTATGGGTCGTGGTCGTGGTCCTCGTGGAGTATATCACGTTGAGTCTTTCCGCTACACGTTCCGACATGAAGTATAGAAGCCACGGTTTTCTCGAGCGATGGAGTCCCTAGCGGATATTACTCATGAATCCATAAGCTAGCTTGCCGGCCCTAGCTTTGCATCTTCCTGCTGGTCCTCGGCGGAGAGTACTCTTCAGGGAGCATAAACGATGAATAGATCAGCTAGCTAAGCTAGACAACTTTGTACACTGCAGATTCCTTCGTAGATGTCTTTCAGTCTTTGTACCACATCGCAGGAAAATCCTCTAGGACGAGCACCGTGTTCAGCTCCACGGCGAGAGCGGATGACGCTGCCGCGGAAGCGCGGACAAGTGGCACGCATGCTCCCAGACCGCACCTCCGAGCGTGGCGTCAGGGATGGCGGCGTCGAACAGCACCCGCTCGGCCTCTGCACGAGCCGTCGCCGCGCGTTCCCGGGCCGCCACATGCCAGCCGGCCTCCCTTCTGAGCTCGGCGCACTAGTAGAAAAATGGTCTTTGGTCCAGCACCCAAATGTTATCTGTCCCGGTTCGGCTGGCCATTGGGGACCAATGACACTTATTGGTCCCGGTCCATGCCGCCTGGAGATTAGTCCCGGTTCATTTCGGGGTATCGGTCCCGGTTTGTGGCATTAACCGGGACCAAGGCCTCCCCAGCATTACACGTGCCTCTATGCGGGTCATTGGTCCCGGTTCATGGCATGAACCGGGATCAAAGACCCTCCCCTGGCTATAAATTGATACCCAGCCCTTTGCCCTTTGCCACAAAAATTTGCTGAATTGTGTGTGTGGTGTGGGTGCTAGCTTTTTTTTCCTTTGATTGCACACAAGGTGTTCGACGAAATGTCCATGCCACATTTAAGTTCGCACAACACGGTATCCTCCGCCGAGGTTAGCAACCTTATCTTCTTCATCTGTAACTGATATAAAAATCTTGCATATGTGTCCATGTGGGTGGTCATTTCACTATTCATGATGTTATTATAATAGTTAATTATTATAACGCAGATCGATGCGCGGATGCGATGGATGTACGGCGACCGACGCGATTCTGATTTTATTGCAGGCCTGCATAAATTTATCGATGTGGCTAAGGCAAACAAAGTGGATAATTTTATGCCTTGTCCCTGCATCGACTGTCGAAATTTGACGGAGCACTCTGCCCCGAGAATCCTTCAAAGCCATCTGCTTCGGAGAGGTTTCATGCCCGGATATTATTGTTGGGCCATGCACGGAGAAAGAGGGGTTAGGCTGGAAGAAAATGAAGAAGAGGATGATGACAGCTATCCTGAAGAATACGGTGATACTGCAATGGAAGACAATGAAGAAGAGGGAGGCGGCAATGAAGAAGAACAACGGGCATCGGATGAGCCCGGTGATGGTCTTGGTCGGGTCATTTCTGATGCAAAGCAACAATGCGATACAGAAAGGGAGAAGCTGAAGTTGGAGGCCATGCAAAACGATCACAAAAAGTTATTATACCCAAATTGCGAAGATGGCAGCACAAAGCTCGGTACCACACTTGAATTGCTGAAATGGAAGGCAGAGGCTGGTTTATCTGACAAGGGATTTGAGAAGTTACTGAAAATAATAAAGCCAAAGCTTCCAAAGGATAATGAGCTGCCCGAGACAACGTACGAAGCAAAGAAGACTATCTGCCCTCTAGGATTAGATGTGGAGAAGATACATGCATGCATTAATGACTGTATCTTATACCGTGGTGAGAAGTATGAGAATATGGATAAATGTCCGGTATGCACTGCATGTCGGTACAAGATCAGACAAGATGACCCTGGTGATGTTGAGGGTGATGACGAGCCCCCCAGGAAGAAGGTTCCTGCTAAGGTTATGTGGTATGCTCCTATAATACCACGGTTGAAACGTCTGTTCAGAAACAAAGAGCATGCTAGGTTGTTGCGATGGCACAAAGAAGAGCGTAAGAAAGACGGGAAACTAAGACACCCCGCCGATGGGTCGCAGTGGAGAAACATCGAGAGAAAGTACTCAAACTTTGCAGGTGATGCGAGGAACTTATGGTTTGGTCTAAGTACAGACGGCATGAATCCTTTTGGGGAGCAGAGCTGCAGTCACAGCACCTGGCCCGTGACTCTATGTATCTACAACCTTCCTCCTTGGTTGTGCATGAAGCGGAAGTTCATTATGATGCCAGTGCTCATCCAAGGACCGAAGCAACCCGGCAACGACATTGATGTGTATCTAAGGCCATTAGTCGATGAACTATTGCAGCTGTGGGCAGAACCAGGTGTAAAGGTGTGGGATGAGCACAAACAGGAGCCATTTGACCTACGAGCGTTGCTGTTCGTGACCATCAATGATTGGCCTGCTCTTAGTAATATTTCAGGACAGTCAAACAAGGGATACAATGCATGCACGCACTGTTTAGATAAGACTAAAGGTACATATTTGGATAAATGTAAGAAGGTTGTGTACCTGGAGTGTCGTAAATTTCTTCCGACCAATCATCAAGTAAGAAAAAAAGGCAAGCATTTCAACGGTGAGGCAGATCACCGGAAGAAGCCTAAGCTCCCTAAAGGTGCTGATGTATTTGGTATGGTGAAGGACCTAGAAGTAATATTTGGAAAGGGTTCTGGCGGTCAATCTGTTCCGAAAGACCCCATTACCGGACACACGGCCATGTGGAAGAAGAAATCTATATTTTGGGAGCTTGAGTATTGGAAAGACCTAGAGGTCCGTTCTTCAATCGATGTGATGCACGTGACGAAGAATTTTTGCGTGAACCTGCTAGGCTTCCTAGGCGTGTATGGGAAGACAAAAGATACACCAGAAGCACGGGAGGACCAGCAACGTATCAAAGACCCATACAACAAGCATACTGATAAAGGCCGTCAATACTTAAGCAGCTACGCTCTTACCAAAGCAGAGAAGGAAATCTTTTTTGAATGCCTGAATAGTATCAAGGTCCCGGCTGGGTTCTCGTCTAATATAAAGGGAATAATAAATATGGCAGAGAAAAAATTCCAGAACCTGAAGTCTCATGATTGTCACGTGATTATGACGCAGTTGCTTCCGGTTGCATTGAGGGGGCTTCTACCGGAAAATGTTCGAGTACCCATTGTGAAGCTATGTGCATTCCTCAATGCAATATCTCAGAAGGTGATCGATCGAGAAAGTCTAGAAAGGCTGCAAAAGGATGTGGTCCAATGTCTTGTCAGTTTTGAGTTGGTGTTCCCCCCGTCCTTCTTCAATATTATGACGCATCTCTTAGTTCACCTAGTTGATGAGATTTCCATTCTCGGTCCTGTATTTCTGCACAATATGTTCCCCTTCGAGAGGTTCATGGGAGTCTTAAAGAAATATGTTCGTAATCGTGCAAGGCCAGAAGGAAGCATCTCCAAGGGCTATGGAACAGAGGAGGTCATTGGGTTCTGTGTTGACTTTCTTCCTGACCTTAAGCCGATTGGTGTTCCTGAATCACGGTATGAGGGGAGACTAAGTGGAAAAGGCACGCTAGGAAAGAAAGCAATGATATTTAGGGACGGGCATTCTTTGAATCAAGCACACTACACAGTTTTACAAAGCTCTACCTTCGTGGCTCCGTATATCAAGGAACACATGAATGTTGTACGCTCTAAGTTCCCGGGGAAGGATGACTACTGGATTAAAGAAAATCACATGGAGACTTTTGGCACTTGGTTGCAATTACATCTCATAAATGACACCACTATTGGAGATCAGCTCTACTTGTTGGCCGCGACACCATCTGCGACTGTATTGACTTTCCAAGGGTACGAGATAAATGGGAATACATTTTACACGATCTCCCAAGATAAAAAGAGCACTAACCAAAATAGTGGTGTCCGCTTTGATGCAACATGTGACAATGGGAAAAAGGACACATACTATGGTTACATAGAGGAGATATGGGAACTTGACTATGGACCTACTTTTAAGGTCCCTTTGTTTCGGTGCAGTTGGGTCAACATGAATAGAGAAGGGGTAAAGGTGGACCAGCTGTACGGAATAACAACAGTGGATCTCAAGAATCTTGGTTACAGAGACGAACCATTCGTCCTAGCCAATGATGTGGCTCAGGTTTTCTATGTGAAGGACATGTCCTCCAGACCGAAAAAAGGAAAAATAAGGAAACGAATACATCAGACGATGAGCCCAGGCGTCACATAGTTCTTTCAGGGAAAAGAAACATCGCGGGAGTCGAGGACAAGACAGACATGTCAGCAGATTATGATAAGTTTGAAGAAATTCCGCCCTTCACCGTGAAAACTGACCCTTGCATCCCGTTAAATAATGAAGATGCTCCATGGTTACGGCCTAAGAAGCGATCATAGGCAAGGGATCGACATACGCGACGAAGGAGAATTACCCTAAACCCTATGTAAATCTATGTAATGTATGAAAACTATGACATGTCATTTTGTGAATGATTTTTTATGATGTTTGCAATTATCCAAGTTCAATATTTTTCCATGCAGCTATGACACATAATATTGGAGTGATTCAGTCATAGTCATGCCTAGCCCTATAAACATCGCCACTGTAGTCGTCGTAGTCGTCGGAGTCGCGGTAGTCGAACCTCGGCGGGTGAGCACGCGTGGGCTGAGACTGAGGGTAGCACAAGCGGGGGCCACGGTAGGCCATGACGCTCTGGAGAGTCCGGCCGCGCCACCACAGCCGACGGCCGGCCTCGTTGAAGTTCGAACAAGGTGGGCCGTCCTCCTCGTGCCTGGCAAGCGCACTCTCACGCCGATTGATGAAGAAGGCGTCCCAAGTCGGGCTGTAGTCGGGATGCCACTGGGGATTCCTCCGCTGCCCTGGCGTGAGCTCGAAGTAGTAGTGGTTCGTGATGGCCATCTGACGCGCCACACCTAGAGGGACAGGAGGGACCGGTACGCCTCCGACGCTCAGCATCCAGCCGGTGGGGACGCGGTAGCCCGGCGGGCAGGGGTAGTTTGAGGCGCAAAGCGCCTCCGCCTCCTTGGGGGTTAGAGATACGATGGAGGCCATGGGAGAGAGTGATGAGGTTTGCAGATATGAGTCTAGATGTGATATGTAAATGGAGGCCAAGCCTACATATATATAGTGAAAAAATGGCGGGAAGACGGAGGCGGGAAAAGGTGGAAAGCGCGGGAAGAAAATAGGCGGGAACGCAGTGGCGCGGGAAACTATCTAACCTTTAGTCCCGGCTGGTGGGTACAACCGGGACTAAAGGTGGTTTTTGTGTCATCTAACTAAACTGTCGGTGGGATAAGGAAAACTTTCTCCTGCAACATCGTAAGCCATTCCAAGATGCACGTGTGCACAATATGGGCACATTATCATAAACTATGCCCTGATTCTAGCCATAACATTGGTGGTTTGACCTAAATGCCATGAAACCTCGAACATGATAGGTCATTTTGTGAAGGATTTTTTATGATGTTTGCAATTTTCCAAGTTCAATATTTTTCCTTGCAACTATGACACATAATATGACACCACGCGAAGGTTTCACATTGTTTGGATCATTTTTGAATTTCTTATGCCCGTTTCAAACTATATTCAAAGCGGCGGGCTTGAAGCTTCTTAGCCCGGGGCTGAGCCTCGCTAAACTTGAAGTAGATCTCTAGTGAAATAGCATGTTGTGAACCTATAAATGATTTTAAAAAAAATTCACAAGCATTATATCCTGTACTTGTAGTACAAATCTGGGCACCCTCCTATCGAATCGGCAGGAATTTGTCTTTTTCATGAGGGATGGACGGTAAGGTTTCTGATACACCGGTTGGGAATTGGTCCATCTAAGGTGGTCTAGTATTTTTGAAAAATGGGTTGGTGCCAATGCCAAACGGAGAAGAAAGTTTTTTCCTGTTAAAATGAAAACAGCAAGTTAAAACAGAAAAACAATGGGCACGTGGCGGCTCAGCAGCGCCCCTCGCCCAGGACATTGGTCCCGGTTTGTGGCATCAACCGGGACCGTTAATGGGCACGTGGCGGCTCAGCAGCGCCCCTCGCCCAGGTCATTGGTCCCAGTTTGTGGCATCAACCGGGACCGTTGAGTCATTGGTCCCGGTTGGTGCCACGAACCGGGACCAATGACCCCTCCAAATATAACTCGCCCTTCTTCCTCCCCCACTTCCCCCCAAATCGGCCGAAACTGCTAAGGACTTTTGTGCGCGGAGCGAAAACACGCCGGCAGGCTGTCCGAGTTTCCTGCCGCCGTCCTCGGAGAGCGCCGCCGCTGCCGCCGTCCTCGGTGAGCGCCGCCGCCGCCGCCGCGACCTCTCCCTTTTCCCCCCGCGCCGCCGCTCATCACATTCTCTCTTTGCAGGTGGCCTGCGCCGCCGCCCCCCCCCAGTGTCGCCGCGACGCCCGGCCCCGTGCGCCCGCCCCGCACCCCCAGCGCCGCCGCCCCCCTTCGACGGTGAGCCCGGCCGGCCAATTTTTTCTTTTTTTTAAAAAAAATTTCGCATTTAAATTGCCGTAGGCAAATTTTTCATTACTTATATATATAATACATTGAAATTAAAAAAAACATAGAAAAATAAAAATAAAAAATAAAAATAAAAAGCCCTCGTCGGGGCGGGCACAGGGGCGTCGGCGTCGTCGTCCTCGCCGCGGCCTACTCGTCGTCCTCGTCGGGGAGGATGATGTAGGGCCCCTGCGGCCACGGCCAGTTGGCCGCAGGCGGTGGAGGAGGACCTGGTGGAGGAGGCGGCGGTGGAGTCGCCGCACGCGGTGGCGGCGGCGGTGGGCCTGGTGGAGGAGGCGGCGGTGGAGTCGCCGCACGCTGTGGAGGAGGCGACGGTGGCCGGCCATGCTGCTGGTGCACGGACATGGCCAGCGCCGTGTCGATGCCGGCCCACCGCCTCTTCTCCTCCTCCTCGGAGACGAGGACGGCGACCCGGAGCTCCTCCTCCTCGGACATCGGTGGCGGGGGTGGCGGCGCCTCGCCGTGGTCCATCGCGTCGAGGATGCCGTAGGCGACGCTGCCGACGAAGTCGTCGGTGTCGTCCCTGGGCTCCTCGCCAGGGATGTCGTCGCCGCCCACCTCCGGCGGCGCCTCCTCGTCCTCCTCGTCCTCCTCCATCTCCTCGATGAAGGGATCCGCCTGCGGCGGCTCTGGCCCCGGCTCCGGCATGTACACGCCGGCGTAGGGGTTGGGGGCGACCTCCCCTAGGAAGGCCGCCCGCCGCACCGGGTCGCGCTCCCGCGGCCCGAAGTTGTCCCACCATTGGCTATCGTAGCCAAAGGCGGGATCGGCGCGGAGGCGCGCCGGCATCAGTGCGCGCCGGCGGCGGATCTCGGCGACCCGCTCCGGGCCGAAGCGCGGCACCGGCGGGACCGGCACGCGCCGGCTATTGAGGTGCCACCCGCCGGGGAGGCTGCAGTCCGGCCAGTCCACGCTCTGGCCGCACTGGTACAGCGCCTGGCAGTGACTCACCGGAATGTACCGGCGGTCACGCTGGCGCTGCGGCGAGGCCGTCCTGGCGCGGCGTGGAGGAGACTGGCGGCGTGGAGGAGACTGGCGGCGCCCAGACCGGCGCGACCCGCCGGCCTCGTGGTCGTGGCTGCCCTTGCCCTTCTTCCAGAACCCCATGGCTGCTGTGGTGGCCGGGATGTGGTGGCTCTGGCGGCTGTGCTGGCTATGGCGATGGAGGCTGGTGGCCGCGGCTCCGTTGGCCTCCTTTTAAAGGGGCCAGTGGCCGGGCGTCCAGCGGCCGCAATGAATGCCACCGAGCGGCAGCCCAATCGGCACGCCGGCATTGATGCCGCGGCAGGCATTGAAGGTGACGGCGGGGCGCCCAAAGCACTGACGCGGCGGGACTCGAGGCGACGGGCACTGACGCGGGCGTCGCGTTGGAGAAGACGTACTGACGCACTGACGCGGGCCGACGCGGTGCTGTTTTTTTGGGCCTCTTTTGCCCGCTGGTGCTGTTTTTTCGGCCTCTTTTGCCCGCTGGGTGCTGTGGGCAATTCCTATTTGACGCGCACCCCCCACAGACGTTAAAATCTTAGTGGGCTGGCCCAATAGAAATAAAAATCTATTATTTTTGTCCGGTCAAGAACATGCCTTCAGGCGTCCACCCGTAACAGGCGCTTGAAGCGCCGAATAGGAATGCCCTTAGTACTTAGTTAGAAGTTAGTGTTAGTTTGTTAGTTAGAATTAGAATTAGTTAAAATTAGTTTTAGCGTGCATTTTGAATATATAGCGTGTATTCTAACTAACAAATGTCGGTATATTGCAGAAACTATGGATCCAGCATATAAAAAAAGTCAAGATGATGAATACTTCCTCCAAGGAATGATCCGAGAAAATGTAGATATTGATGTCACCAGGACATTTCTTAACGATTCCGGTGAGGGAGATGAATCTCTCAACCGAGGAGACGACTCCGGTGAGGTAGAAGCCTGGGACGGGGGAGAAGCCGGTGAGGGAGAAGCTGACAAGGGAGAAGGCGACGAGGGAGAAGCCGACGAGGGAGAAGACGACGGCTCCGGCCGAACCTTAAATCTCGGAAACTCCGGCGAGGTGTATATATGTTTTTTTGTAATGCCCGACTGTCTATATATACATGCATATATTAACACTCTTTCTTATTTTAGCCCTCCGGATCGAGCACTTGTTCCGTCAGAACAAAACGAGGCCCAACCAAAAAGTTGGACAACAAAGTGAGTTATAGGATCGAAGTGGTCGGTGTAGACGGCCAACCGCTAGCTCCTGAAGATGTCGCAAAAAAATTTGTCAAGCAATGTGGAGTTCTTGTGAGGGACCACATCCCGATCATCGTTCAAGAATGGAATCGGCCAAGCAGCGGTGGAGTCCTGTTTGTCGGCGACGTCGCCAAAGATAAGCTTTTTGACAGGCTTATGCTTAATTTCCTCCTGCCGAGGCTAGATGTGAATCCAGATGAGGAGAAGGAAGCAAATAAGGAGCTACTTAAAAGAGTAAAGAAGTTTGCTCTGATCAAGATGGCCGAGGCATTCAAGAACTGGAAGAAGAAACTGTACCTTAAGTTTGTCAAGTTAGACAAGACTCCGGATTTTAATCAAGCCGGCTATGCTAAGTTAAGACACCAGTGGGCTGATTTTGTGAAGTACAAGACATCGGAGAAAGCTTTGGAAAGGTCGAGAATAAATCAAGAGAACGCTGCTAAGAAAGTGTACCACCATAATATGGGGTCTGCTGGCTACGCCGGTTGCATGCCTAAGTGGGATGCACTTGAGGTCAAGTATATTGCTGCCGGGGTCAGACCAGAGCCCACAACATGGACACCACGGGCGAGAAACTGGTTTTACGGCCATGGGGGCACGTTGGACGAAGAAGGGAGGGCAATATATACCCAGAAACACAAAGATCATCCCCTACTGCCCATCGAAGATATTAGAAGTGCAGTACAAGATGTGGAAGCAGGACGGTTCGTTCCCGATAGAGAGAACGACGAGCTCACACGAGCCCTCAAAAATGATGAACACACCGGACGAGCACGAGGCACACCGGGCTCCAAGCCGTGGAAGGTTGCCTTCCCCGCGGAAATGAAGAGATATCCCGATAAAAGTCATCAGAGGAGAAAGGAAAGGGAGGCAGCTGAGAAAGCGGCAGCTGCAGACCGACTGCGTAATGTAGAAGAAGCATTAAAGCGGCAGCAGGATCAACTCGACAGACTTAGCCAGCAAGGTATCAGCAGCCAATCTCAGCGGCACATGGTAGAAGCTGCATTCGATGGTATCGACGCCCTATCAAATAAGAAAAGCAGCGTCGCTTCCACCCAGCTCCACGATGGTGATGATGATGCACTGACGATGGCTCCTCCTAAACGCTACCCAGTGGATGATATCACGGAGAGCACAGCTTGTGAGCTAAAGGTGCAAGTTATGAACTTAAGGGTGACAGCGGCGGTCGGCATGGCCGTACCAACTGCGCCTAACGGAACTTGGCATTGCAGACCGATTCCAAAAGGGTACGCTGTCGTCACGGTGGATGATGTCAAGCAAGATTTTGAGGAGCTGAAGCTGGACCACCCTGCAGGGGAAGATAGGGACCTGACTGAACTAGGAGAAGCCAAAGGGGGGACTATTGTATGGCCAAAGGAGCACATCGTGCTTCCAAATTATGTCCCGCCAAGGCCACCCACTCCTCATAGCAGCAGTCCACCTTCGCCGCCACCTCACCATTCTCCAGCGCAACCGTCGCCTTCACCGCCTCACCACTCACCGCAGCTGTCTCCACCGCCGCCTCAGCCGTCTCCGCCGCCGCGTCAGCCGTCTCCGTCCCCTGAGCCTCAGAGACTAAAGCGGAAGTATACTAAGAGGGGCAGCACCACCAGCAGCAGCAAGAGCACGTTCCGATCACCGAAACGTAAGCTATCGCCCCTCCCAAGAGTACCTCATCAGAATATGAAGAAGCTTCCTTACGAGAAGACAGATGAGGAAATTGCTACGGCCGCAGATGCCCATTATCAACAGTGGAAGACTGACATGGCTAACAAGAAAAATCCAAAGCCGACGGAGCCATTGATCTTCCCGGTCACCGCAGAAGATAAAGCCAAAGCAGCCGCGCTTAAGATTCAGCTTCACCAACCCATAGCGCTCACACCTGACTATAATCGCTCTATTACCAAGTCAGCTGAGGCAAAAGAGCGGAGAGTCGGGAAAGAAGTTGCCCAGCTCGGACAACAGAAAAATCAATCGATCGAACCGCTCAAAGTGTACGATACCAATGAGTGGAGAGCCCAGGAGCGGCATGATCCGAACATTGATCCGGAGTTTATTCAACTCTACGGAGAAAAGGCCAAGTTATATGGACTGTTTATTGCTGAGTACATGAGCCGTCTAGATGAGTTCGAGGGGTACCAGCAAATAGCGTACAAATACCGGTACGGGGATCCTCTCGTCAAACCCGAGTTAGTCAAAGATCTACCAACAAAAATGCGGAGATTGCATAACTGGTACATACAAGCCTGTGCTGAATCCACAAACTGGATCTATGCTGGATATAAACACCACCATTACGGTCATGGAGATGGCTTCTTACTGATGGAATTTCTAGAATTATTTCAGTTTTACCAACAAGACGCCCTCGACAAAACTATTGTCAGTGCCTATTGCCTGTAAGTATTATTAAGTCTTTCTAGCTCAGCTCATTCGTTGCTTGTATAATCTTACTCATCATTATACTAATTATATATGCAGAATGAAGATTCTCGAATGCGACCGAGGAGGAATCTTTGACCTTGGGTTCGTTGACTGCAATTTCGTTCATGAAGATACTCTAAAAAAAACCCAAAGAGACAGAGGATAACTTGGTACAATCGTTGAAGTATTTCAGCAACAGAAGGGAAATACTATTTCCTTACAACTTCGAGTGAGTGTTACTGTCTTGTACACATTTTGTTTTCGCTTTACTCGATGTTAAGCTATTTGACTCATTATGTCTGTGCAGCTTCCACTTTATTCTGTTAATCATTAGTGTTGACGAAGGAGTAGTCAAAGTCATGGACTCAAAACGCACACCTTTAGGAAATTGGGTGAACATGCAGGAATGCCTCCAGAAGGCTTGGAAACGGTTCACCGCCAACACTAGGGGTGTTTGGAAGCCAGAGCTTACATTTAAACCATTGAATGTAAGTACTACTTGCTAGATCCACGTATCTCTTTGATTCTAGTTTCAATACAATTATCATGCTTGATTCTTATTTTGATTGAACTCCGTTCTCGTAAAGTGCTTGAGGCAAGAAGCTGGGAATAACTTATGTGGATACTATGTCTGCGAGTTCATTCGCCAGACGACCAAAGAGAAGGGTGCAGACCGAAACATCAAAAAACTTGAAGTACGATAAACAATAATCTCAACATTATTTTATTACCATCAACTGTGTTTAGTTTCATTCATATATATTGATCCCCTTCTTTAAATTAGATCGAACGGATGCGGGACGGTCTTCTACCACGGGAACGCGTGCAAGCAATTCAAGAGGAAATTGCCGGTTTCTTATTAGAACAAGTCATAGATCCGAAAGGAGAATACTATTACCCGGTTCATTTAGAAGGGTGAAGTGTAAAAAAGATGTAAAATCAAATTTGTGTGAGTTACCGATTATAATAGCGACCAAGCACGACGGATGAGACGGTGAATAATATATTCGTGACCATGATGTGTAATATATATATATATAGTGTGGTTCCTTCATTATTGATGTATATATATAATACCATTAAATTGAATACAAAACACACCAAATAAAACCCTGAACCCTAAATGGGAAAAAAACCCTGGATCAACGATCCCGGCTCGTCCTACGAACCGGGACCAATGACTCAGGCCCCCTCGCCCCGCAGCGCGTCCACGTGGAGACCTATCGGTCCCGGTTCGTGCTGGAACCGGGACCGGCATTGGTCCCGAGTAATGGATCCCGGTTCGGCAACCGGGACCAATGGCCCAAATGAACCGGGACCATAGGCCCTTTTTCCACCAGTGGCGGCCTCAAGGACGAGCCTCGCCGCGGCCTCCGCGTGCACCGCGTCCGCTTCCGCGTGCTCGCCACACAGCATGAGGAGCGCGCGACCGACGACGGCATGGGCTTATCTAGCTTGAGGCATCCCGGGTCGAGCCCGAAGGCGTCGGTGAGCACCACCAGGAGGCGCGCCTCCACCTCTCCGGCGACGGCGACCGAGGAGCACGCCACGGCGGCATGGGCATGTCCAGGCCGTCTCCAGAAATTGGGGGCCCCAGTACGACTTGTAAGACCGGTACTCATTTTTTATTTCTGTAATTGTATAACTAAACTGCATATTTAATTATCTATGATATACTAAAAGCATAGTACGGAGTCTTATATTAGAGCCACCACGTTAATCCACATAGGCTAAAAATAAATATACCATTGATTTTACGGCTAACGGTTAAGATTTAATAATCTAAAAGTTACGCAAATTATAAACATGTGACATATCCGTCACATGTTTACACCGGTGCATAGTCAAATTTTCAAAAAGACAATCCAAATAATCATCAGAGTTATAACAAAAACAAAGAAGAACCTTAAATCCAGTATGAATTAGCAATCAGTCATGCACACCCTGCAACGTCCAACATAAGATTGCAAAATCATAGTTCTTCTACTAGATGTGAACTGTCAAACAGCAACACTGAAGTTTTACGATCTAAGTCATAGTTTTAATTGTCATACTCTATTCCGCTGCTGCGTTCCTGTGGGGTTTAGAACAGCTTGTGCTGGTGAATTCTGCAGGTTTTGGGGATCAGAAGAGTTTATCTATTTTTACTATTTAGTGGTGTTTCCTTGGTTTAATTTTGTCCTTTTCTTTATGTAAAGTGTTTTTCCTCATTGCTCTCTGATCATCAACTGGTTCATCAGTTATTTGGCAGGTCGAAAATAATGGAGGAGAGGCATGCATGTGATCAGTCTCCAACAACAATTTTGAATTGGATGCTTTTCATATTACCTAGGTTTGGTTAAAATTCTTGGTTAGTTCGTGGTTGTATTTACAGAGCCTGTTTGTTAACATCTCACTTAGCAGATTTGTTGCCAAATTAAGGAAGGACATAATGGTGTACTAGATTATTATGCAATATCAAGTACCTTTGTATTGTGCATTTGATTATCACTTTAGTTGCGTCACGGTACCAAACAATATTAAGTTATCGCTGCAAATTCAGCAACTAGATTGTGTTGTTAGATTTTTTTATAGACTTCAATGCGACAAAACAGGTTTGAACCATGCTACAGGTGAGTTAGGGTAGGAACAAGATATTTTGGTAGGAAAGGGTTCTAAGTGTTGCTAAGTTGATAAAACAGTCAGATAATTGTTTGCAAACAATATTAAATGATCGCCTCAAATTCAGCAACTAGATTGTGTTGTTAGATTTTTTATAGGCTTCAATGCGACGAAACGGGTTTGAACCATGGTACAGGGGAGTCAGGGTAGGAACAAGAGATTTTGGTAGGAAAGGGTTCTAAGTGTTGCTAAGTTGATAAAACAGTCAGATAATTGTTTGCATATCCAACGTTTTTGGTTGGCAAAAATGAGTATTCCATGCTTCATAATTTAAAGGTTGTACAATGCTTGTGAACCTTGGTGAACTACAATGCTTGTGAACCTTGGTTTCTGAAATTGGGACCTTTTCAAAAACCATCGCAAGGATCAATTATATTACAAGCCACTGATGAATGCGCTAGATGTTGTTGTATTATATTTGGATGGCCTTGCATTTATTTGGTTCATATCGGTATCATATGTTCAGTTACGTAGTAAGAGAGTGAGATGAGCATGCCACACACACTGGCAGTGATGGTCTCCCCCTCTTTTATATTTTGTAATATACTTTAAGTACTTCAGCAATTGTTGGTTGCACGACTCTTTGTGGACTCATCTTGATATTAGCATATATTTTTCTGTTTAGCAGGTTCATATGCAAGGTGAGGGCAGGGAGAACATAAAAGCTGGTATTGGGTATGCTAAAAACTTGTATTCTTTTAATGCTTTTGTATTCTCCTTCTCGGTACCTTCGTTGTCACTGCTAAGCATCTTGGTTTTTTCTGGATGGTGGTGAAGATGCTTCTAGGAGAAAGATGGTTTTTTCCGGGATGGTGGTGAAGATGCTTCCAGGAGAAAGATGGCCAATCTAGAGGGAGAGAGTGAATTGAGGATGTTTGTGTTCATCATCTTGATATGGCACAAAACTGCATTTGTGTTGCATTTGATTGGTGTGTTTACAAAATAGATTGACCCTTTGATTAATTTTTTATTAATCTACTATTTTATATGTCCTTACATGGTGTGTCAATTGGATATTTTTGCTATATAAGGTGACAGTAGAAAGAAAATAATGAGGCGGACGCTCATATGCAAGATAAAGAACAATATGGTTATTCTCTCAGGGTGACATTGGAGCTGACCGGAGGAAACAATGAGCGAGCAGACTGAGAGGAATACAAATAGGGAGAATGAAACATATAATGACTTGGCTTAAGGGATAATGTTAGGGTACTTTTTTGTAAGCATATTTATTTGCGGGTGACACAAATGTAACAATACATCATGTCTGTACCAACATTTCATCTATGCAAATATCGAGCTATTGGTCATCCCACATGTTCATAAATTCAAAATAACCATTTGTCATATTTTTAATATATTTGTATTTTTGTAATAATGCATGTGTATGTAACTATCATGTTCACACATGTGGTAGGAAAAAAACTCTGAGAGACCCGTTGCAACGCACGGGCATTTTACTAGTATCCATTCATCGTGTATTCATGATTTTTCACAAGGATAAAACTGACCTGATGAGAGAAGCTATGGCACAGGGAAGGAGCACAACAAGGCGTGGATGAGGAAGATGAAGACGTACCATCACTACTACTGTTTCATTTTTTCTCTAAAGGCAGAACTCTTGACTACCGCACTTTCTGCTTCATAACAGAGTACCTCTCTGCCTCTCGTTCTGAATTCTGTCCGAAGCTGGCAGGTTGAAGGCAAAAAACAAGCCGCACAAGGTGAGGATAGCGGCCTTCGGCTGATCCATCGGTAATAAGGAATTTAAGACTCACATCACCAAGCATCATTTTCTGAAATTATCAAAGAGCAACATGCGAAGACTGAAGTTTCACAAGTGGATACATCGAGCTATGTATTTTTAACCCTTCATAGTTGGACTTGTGCAATTAAACTCAGAAACAAACAAAGAAAGCAAGTTAATTGACACATGCTAAATTAAATGCTTGTTCCAATCTTCCAATTTGCAAAGATTCATTTCTCAAGTTCACCGTAGGATCCTTCTAAAAGGAAAACACATTTTCTGACATGTTTTGCTAATTTTTTCCTTCCTGAATAGATCTATCCTCACAGAGCCCAACACATGTTGGTTTGGAACAAAAATCAGCAGAGAGTGGGATGAAGGAAGCTTGACATGCACCCCTCTACCAGATTGCATACCTTCCCAATTTCTATCTAGAATACGGCAAGCACGCAAGAGACCAACTGAATTAACCCAATGGAGTAAATTAGAAATAGCAAAACAGGATTGGCATGTTATGCAAGTAGGATCTCACAAAACATGGAATATGGAAGCACCCTATGTCTATGGCTGATCATACCAACATCTGCATCTGCGTGGGCATCGGCCGTTAGTAAGCTATCATCGGCAAGGGCTCCGTTTGATCATTTGCGTGCATGATCGGGATACTGTGTCACGACGGTGATTGAATCAGCGTGTTCACGGGGAAAAGAGGGAGAACCACAATGAATACCCAATAAATTCCATCTTCCCCAAAGATATTGCCTCCCCTAACGCATACATTAGGCACAAGTCAACAACATAGCAAAGAGGAAAAGGACAGGAACACAAACCAGAGTCGAAAATCAGTCGCATCGAAAGCAATCAGGCCATGCAGTGCTGCGCCGCTTCCCATGTGCTCCTCCTTTCCCCCTTCGACGGCGACTCGACGGCAGCAGCAACCTTCGACGGCGACTCGACGTCAGCGGCAACGGTGGCAAGACGGAGGCGGCAGAGCTCGATCTTCCACAGAACGACTCCCCTACGTTTCTTTCGTGGCACCACGCCAAGAGATCTCACGAGCTAAACCAAACGCGTAGCACAGGGATTCAATTCTAGAGATCGATCTGACTGTTGAGATGGGGATCAATGGAGGTTGTTCTCCTCGAGTCGGTTCCCTGGAGTCGGTCGATCGAGCCGGCCACCGCCACCAAAAATCCAGACCAAAGCCCAACACTGAACAGCCAAACAAAACACCGATAGAAAGGAATAAAAACCAGAATCGCCCAACAGTGCGCCTCCAATGTGCGAATGGGAACCATGATGGCGACAGCCGAATCACTCACACGCTTCCAAAACCAGGGAGCTTGTAGCTCCTTAGGGATGAGTTGTATGCCTAGTCACACCTACCCGATGAGCAAGTTCATTCGGAAAAACATGCCACATGCGTAAAATGGGTAAATTTGGGTACAAGGTTCACCAAATGGAGCAATCTAGAATAATTTGACTAAATGACATATTTTGTATTAAAAGTGTACAATTACATTGTAAAATCCTACAAAGGTAATGGTGGGGGGGGGGGGGGGTAAAAAGTAGAGTTCTCTCCACAAAATAGGAAAACGGCTAGTTTGGAGCAAAAGAAAATTCCACATAAAACAGTTCAATTATTATGTACTCTCTAATTACCATAATTTTTTTGAGACTTGATTTTGGCATAGCTCCCTATCTCCGCTCATAAGAAGATAGTTTTTCATTCACTCGTTCTAGAAACCATAGGTGCTGCTACTCTCAAGTGTATTAAGAATGGGCAATCACTAGATTTAGGCCTCCACCGTTCTAGCTTCTCTTCGTAGTTCACTAGAATGTATCGAGCATGTTTATCTGTATCAAGAGGTTTTACATAAATAGCTTGATTGACAAGTTGAAAAAGAATTGGGCGTGAAAGTGAAAGAGGAAAGAGAAGGGAGCGTGACTTGTTTCAAGAATTGGATACATTTCATTCGATATATGTAAAGTCAAGAAATTCTCAGCGATGTAAAATATTGTGGCGTGGAACGTACCTTGAACTCGGTACGGTTGCGTGTTTATATAGACGGCCACTAGGGCACGTATAAGAGTTGTACAGGGTTTGTAACGTATCCATACACAACATTGTATGGTATACAACACGTATCGGTCTAGGAGTCCTATACAACATCTAACACTCCCCCTTAATCTAAACCTGTAAAAAGGTTGAGATTACGCTTAAACTCTTCTAATTTCTTCACAGGAAGCGCTTTAGTAAATCCATCTACAACTTGATCATTGCTTGATATAAACTTGATATCTAGTAAATTTCTTGCAACCCTTTCTCTGACAAAGTGAAAATCAATCTCAATGTGCTTGGTTCGAGCATGAAACACTGGATTTGTAGAGAGAAAAGTAGCACCCAAGTTATCACACCAAAGACATGGTTTTTTTCGCAACTTTACTGCAAGTTTTTTAAGAAGAGCTTCAACCCATATCAATTCAGTTGTAGCATTTGCCAAAGATTTATACTCGGCTTCAGTACTTGATCTAGACACTGTAGCTTGTTTTCTAGCACTCCAGGATACCAAATTTGGTCCAACAAATATTGCAAAACCTCCTGTAGATCTTCTATCATCAAGACAACCTGCCCAATCCGCATCTGAGAAGGCACTTAGGTATACATGAGGAGATTTTACAAAAGTAATTCCAGTGGTGACAGTGTCCTTCACATATCTCAGAATGCGCTTAACAGCTGTCCAATGTTCTGTAGTAGGAGCATGAAGATACTGACAAACTTTATTAACAGAATATGACAGATCTGGATGTGTCAGGGTTAGATACTGTAAACCTCCAACAATACTTCTATACCGAGTGCTGTCATCAGAACTCAGAGGTGTTCCACTTGTAAGAGATAACTGCTCTGTGGATGATAACGGCGTTGGAGTTGGCTTGCAGCCTTGCATACCAACTCTTTGAATTAGATCCTTGGCATATTTTTCCTGTGTCAAGAGTAAACCATTTTTCATTTTTGTTACCTCAATACCAAGAAAGTAGTGTAAATCACCCAAATCCTTGATAGCAAAATTCTTGTTAAGATCTCGAAGCAAGGCAGAAATAGCATAATCAGAAGAACTTGTTACTATGATATCATCAACATATATCAGCAAAAATATAGTGATACCTTCCTTGTTCAAGAGAAATAGTGAGGTATCTGTCTTCGAGGGTACAAAACCAAGATCACATAATTTTGTACTCAGTCGAGAATACAAGGCTCGAGGTGCCTGCTTCAACCCATATAAAGCTTTATCAAGTTTGCAGATGTAGTTAGGAGCATTAGGATTTTCAAAACCTGGTGGTTGTCTCATATATACTTCCTCTTCCAGAACACCATATAAGAACGCATTTTTGACATCTAGCTGCCGAAGACTCCAGCCTCTAGAAATAGAAAGAGCCAAAATAGTTCTGATAATAGCAATCTTAACTACAGGACTGAAAGTATCCTCATAATCAATGCCATATCTCTGTTTGAAACCTTTTCCAACCAATCGTGCCTTGTACCTATCTATTGTACCATCTGCTTTCCTCTTTATACGATATACCCATTTGCAGTCAATCAAATTTTTGTTGCTGCTTGGTGGAACAAGATGCCAAGTCTTATTTTCCATCAACGCCTTGTACTCTTCATTCATAGCTTTACACCAATTTTCATCATCTAAAGCTTCCATCAGAGTGCATGGTTCACCTGTAGAAGATAACATACCATAGCGAACTGTACCATCAGTATATTTTTTAGGATTTCTTATACCTTTTTGAAGTCGAGTGCGAATAGGAGACAAAATCACTAGCGGTGGTGTTGCAGAATTATCCGGCGTAGAAGATCCTCCAGCACCGGCAGAATCCTCCCCGGGATCAGCACTTTCCTCCTCAAGAGCAGCACTTGGGCGGGAACCAGCGCCTGCACCACGGTCGCTGTCGGAACTAGCGCAGGAATCCACCTCGGGATTGGCGCCAGCGCGGGAACCCGTCGTGTCGTCGAGATCCACCTCGTGCTCAGCGCCTGCATGTGCGCCAGCAGGGTCAGCACCTGCGCCAGAATCAGCATCGGAACCAGCGCCGCCTGCATGCCCAGCGCCAGCGCCTGCGGCGGGATCTGCCTCGGGATTAGCGCCAGAGGAATGTTCCTCCTCGTGCTCAGCACCATATTCATTGTTTTCCTCCACATGCGATGATGCATGGTTTTTGGTATTTTCTAAGTGTCAGAAGCACTGTTTTCTCTTCCGTTTTCTTCTGCAACTTCTCCTCCCTGCAACACATTAGTACTAGACACAATAGGCACAATGTGGTCAACAAAATTTGCATCATCCTCTTGGAGAGGTGTGGAGGATGGAAGAAGCAGAATATCTTGTTTGAGATGAGTGCCAGCATTAGGGTGTAGAGCTGCGAAGGGAAAGACATTCTCATAAAAAACTACATCACGAGATATATAGAAACGTCCTGTAGAAACATCAAGGCATTTGACACCTTTATGAAGAGGACTATAGCCTAGAAAGACACATTGTTTGGAACAAAAAGCGAGTTTGCGTTTGTTGTAAGGACAAAGATTTGTCCAGCAAGCACAACCAAAAGTACGAAGAGCATCATAATTAGGAGTGACATGAAGGAGACGCTTAGTGGGAGATTCGAAACCAAGAACTTTGCTAGGAATGATATTGATAAGAAAAGTGGCTGTGAGAAAGGCTTCATCCCAGAATTTAAGTGGTATAGAAGCATTGGCAAGTAAGGCAAGACCAACTTCAACAATATGACGATGTTTTATTTCAGCTGAGCCATTCTGTTGATGAGCATGGGGACAGGAGACATGATGTGTAATGCCAACCTTTTGGAAGAAACCATTTAATTTTTCGTACTCTCCTCCCCAATCAGTTTGCATAGTGATAATTTTCCTATCAAACTTGCGCTCAACATATTGCTGATAATTAAGAAAGGCTTGATCAACATCAGATCGCTTTTTGAGCAGATATATCCAGGTGAACTTTGTAAAATCATCAATAAAGCTTACATAATAGGCATGTTTTCACACAGAAAGAGGAGCAGGGCCCCATACATCAGAGAATACTTGTTCCAAAGGAATAGTAGATACACTAGTGGATATGGGATATGGAAGTTGATGACTCTTAGCTAACTGACAAGAATCAGAGACATAAGGAGTACTTTCTAGGGTGTAAGCTAATTTATTCTTCCTAAGAACTTGTTGAACTATAAAAGAAGATGGATGTCCTAAACGGCGATGCCACGTAGAGGATGATGGCTTTATTGCAGTGAAGGCGAGCTTGGCAGTGGTGTTGAGTGTAGGCAGCAAAGGATAGAGACCATCATAGCAGGGACCTCTAAATAGAATTCTTCATGTCTTTATGTCCTTGATCAAAAAGAAGAAAGGATGAAACTCAATAAAGACATGATTATCAAGAGTGAATCAATGAACAGAAAGAAGATTCTTCGATGCACTAGGAACATGTAGAATATCAAAGGAACCAAGAGGATGTGATAATTTTGAATGACCAATGTGACTAATGTGCATACCTGCGCCTTCAACTGTATGAACACGATCATGTCCAATGTACTTCTCATGTGTTGATAGCTTGTTGAGCTCGCCTATGATGTGATCAGTGGCACCCGTGTCGGTGTACCAATTTGTGTCTACACCATAGGATGTAAGATTTGCACTCTTATCACCTTTGTGACCGTGATCACGGTCAGAGTCATCATCATCTCCATGACGCCACCAGTAGTCTTTTGCAGAATGTCCGTGGATGTTGCAAATTTGACATGTAGTGTTTACGTAAGGCGTCGGAGTGTGGTCAGGGCGACGGCATCCCTTGCCACCATCCTGGCGGCGGTCATCATCGCGTCGACGGGGGTGATCCTCACGATCTCCCCCTGGACGCATGTCATCACGGTGATCTCGGCGGTATCCACCGCCTCCTTCTCTTCCTCGATAGTCCTGGCGTCCATGCTCGGGATGATAACGATCAGGGCCGCGACCTCGTGGACGGTAATCACGGTCATTTTCCTGACCACGATGAGCGACATTAGCAGAAGAGGTGAAGCCCTCTTGGACTCCGCCAGGACCATTGCGCATGTCATAGGAGCTAAGTTGCCCGAAGAATTCATCGAGCGTCGTGTCAGGTTTGCCGTTGACATTTGTGATGAGGGAGTTGTAGTGATCCTTGTCGAGTCCACGAAGAAGATGCCCGACAAGCTCATCCTCATCAAGGGGCTTGCCAACTGCTGCTAACTCAGAGGCAAACCCTTTCATCTTGGTGAAGTAATCATCAGCGCTCATGGCCAGTTTCTTGGTGTCGTTAAGTTGGCTCCGAAGGTGCTGCATCTTGGAGCGAGCTGCAGTCTTGAACATGCCATCAATGGTAGACCATGCCTCGGCAGTGGATTCTACCCCAAGGACATGGGAAAGAATATCAGGTGACAAGGAGTTAAGGAGAAACTTCAGCACGAGTTGATCTCGTTCAATCCATGCAGCATAGGCCGGATTTTCCACTTGTATCTTTTTCCCTTTATCATCTTCAACTTCCATGATCTCAGGCGGTGCACGGTCAGAACCATCGAGGAGGCCCATAACACGCGCACCACGAAACGCAGGAAGAACCAATGCCTTCCATGCAAGGTGATTGGTGCGGTTGAGAGTCTGCGTAGGAGGAGTGCCCAGAGCAGCGGTCAGCGTCAACGATGAGGACGATGATGAACTCATGGCATCATAGTCGTAGTCGTGGAGGCGGCGGCGGCTGAAGTTTTACAGCGGCGGCGGCAATCATCGTAGGTCTTGTTGTCGTAGAGGATCTTGTCGTCGTGGAGAAGATCTTGTTGTCGTAGGTCGTCGTAGTCGTTGTTGATCGAAGGGGATCTTGTTGTCGTAGAGGATCTTGTCGTCGTGGAGATCTTGTCATCGTAGGAGATGCGGCAGCGGCGGCTGCAGGATGCAACGGCGGCGGCGGCGGTTTTTTAGGGTTTAGGGTATGGCAGCGGCGGCAGCTAGAGGTCGGGAAAGAGCCGCTTTGATACCATGTAAAATATTGTGGCGTGGAATGTACCTTGGACTCGGTACGGTTGCGTGTTTATATAGACGGCCACTAGGGCACGTATAAGAGTTGTACAGGGTTTGTAACGTATCCATACACAACATTGTGTGGTATACAACACGTATCGGTCTAGGAGTCCTATACAACATCTAACAAGCGAAACAACGAGAAATTGTGCAATCCAAATTTCCCAAGATGTAATGAGGGTAAGAGAGGCTAAAGATTTTTGATTCGTCACGGTGGAATCATTTGACCATTGAGCAAGGTCAATGTGATGCAAACCAAGCCAATACTTGATGAGGCCCAAATTCTTGGTTCTGCAAACAATGATGAGGCCCAAAGTCTTGGTTCTGCAAACCTTGATGAGGCCCCAAAACAACATGACCATAATTTAGTTCTGCAAACCGTGCTATTTGATGACAACCTGACATTGCACCGTTTGATTGAACAGTTCATGTGATATGACTTTACTCTGCCCCTAAACTCCAATGCTACACATGGCTATGCGATATGAATAGGCTACGTACCAATAAGGACATCAGAAGACAACTCTCTGCCAGCCAATTTTCAGTTTTCAATATTATGCAGGACTCCCTTCACAGAACGTTTGAAAACACAACAATGTACAGCATCTGCTCTGATCTCTATGAGCGATCTGTGTCCAGGATGGAGAACGCGTTAGAAGATCAAATAAATACCCGCAGGAGATAAGGGCGCAAGCGTTTATCACCACCATACGAGGCCCTTATCATCGTCGAATTAACAGCGCGTATCAGAGGGGATATGACGCCAAGTAGCGCCATCATCGTCCCATCCGGAGACCGGGTGTGGGGTTTCTCCCAGAGCTGTCAGGATGGGCAGGTGAGAGCTGCTACATCGATGCCTTCAACAAGGGAACGACACCCATAGGTGCCGCCATCGACTGCTTCGGACATAGCCAGAGCACGGCTTTCACCGGCAGCCTCACCCACACCAACTCGACTAGGAGCCACTCAGCCACCATGTGTCTATCCACGGCCATCAACCGCGCAACACGCCACCCCGCTACCCCCGCCTTCACGGCCGACCACATCTCCTCGGCCAGCCAAAGTGTTGCTGGCACTTCTTCCTCCGGTCTTCCTGCATTGGACGGAAGGATGCAACACCGCAAGGGTGCCATTCGTCTCCCGCCACAGAAGCCTTTCGACGGAACTGCCTCTTGGCCCCGCTGGCACGCATAGCCTGGCGCGCTACCCCATTCACAGTGCTTCCTCTTTCCTACAGCTTGCAGGAGGATGCAACACCACACCGTGCCATTCATCTCCCGCACCTGCAGGCCTGAGCAAGCAAGAGGCATGCCACGGCTGCCGTCCTCTGGATCAGACGACCCAGATCAAGCCCTTGCCACCGACAACATGGGCATGCCAATGCACCAGATGCCATGAACACCTGCCTCTCCTTCGCGTCCTTCACCTCCAGCTCAGGTCGGCACCTTCACCATCGCAGCGACAGTAGCCACCGCCGCGAGCAGCCGCAGGAGGCCACCGAGCAGCCATCATGCGCACGGCGGCCGCGGCCCGCTGGGCCCAGATCGGGCCTAGGACAGGCCCCCGCCGCTGCCACTCCCATCCAGCTCCGCCGTTGGACCCTCTGCGCACCTTCTCCGCCGCCTCCCTCTGCACAGCTTCTCCACCGCTGCTCCGCCAAACGTCGCGCCGCCGGCGACCTCCGCTGCCCTGCGAGATAGTCCTCCTCCAAACCGTAGCGCTGGGAGGCGAGAGGTACTAGAACCCCGCCGCCCCCTTCACCGGCGCCGCCCGGCTTTGTCCGGCGGCGGCCTCGGGAGGCGACGAGGGGAAAGAGCAGGGGATGGGGGGTGGCGGCGGGGGGGGATTAGGGTTTGGCTCCCCGGTCGCCCGGAGGAGGCGACGCGAGGAGCGGTCTGAAGAGATAAGTTTATTAGTTCTTGGTTGACTAAGGCCTTCATAGCTATGCTACGGCTATGTACCAGTTGACGAGCTTGCCTCCAGTACCCATGACTCTCTAAGGTGGTCTGACCGTAAGCCGATAGGCATATTCAGTTCCAACTCACCTGCAACTTCCAATCGAGACACCAAATTAACATTAAGAACGAAACTTGTCTCAGTTCCAACCTACTTACAATTGAAAAAAACTACTCACCACAGTCTAAACTAGGTGTCACAACATTAGTTAAATTTAATCTAGATACATATGTATCTGGACATATTTCAGTGTATAGGTTCGCTCATTTAAAAAATCCATGATAATTAATATAGAACAGATTGAGTAAGTTGAAACCAACTTTTTTTTAAAAAAAAGTGGGAGCGTACCCTCGACCTCAGCATCAAGAGATGCACACAACCATAGTTGCAACCCACTTGCAACTCAACTCACATGATCAATGGAATCGACAGAGCACTAAGGTGATCCAAGGTCAACTAAGAATTAGCAAAACCGAATTATATAACATTTTGGTAGACCATATCAAAACTTCTACTCCCTCCGATTTATATTACTTGTCACTAATATATGTATATCTAGAACTAAAATATATCTAGATACATTCATATTAATATTTATGAAGGTTTGGTTAGAGTAGTGGCGGCGCAATGGTGTCGTGTTGTCTGGTTCTACACTTCTATGGAAGTAGGGCCGTTAGTATTTGTTTTATTCGTCGTATGCTCCCAAATCTACCGTCACTAGACCTGTCCGGCCCATTAGAGATGGGCTAGTATATGGCCCATTGTGGACCAGGTGAACTGGAAGGATAATCCTGAACAAACTGTTGGACTGCGCGACCCGGATTTGGTGAATCCGGGACTAGGTGGATTTAGTTTTAAAAATGAAAAAAAGTACTCCGTTGTGTCCATATTTTTTAGCACAGGTGTGAAATCGTATGGTATCGTTTTGTATCGGGATACTAAAGATACCATGATACGTATCGAAATATGAGTAAGATACTATCAGATTAAGATACCATCATGATACGTATCGATTGGCCGCGGTAGTATCGTAGAATCATAAGATACTAAGATACATATCGGGATACTGACAACCATAGTCTTAACATATTTTCCTAACGGAACTCCATTTAGGTGATGCAGGAGGGGAAAGTTTGAGAGTAAAACTTGGCTTTGAGAGGGTGTATATTGCCCTAGTAATGAAAGAAGTGAAGGACTGTTTGGCAAAATGGAATAAATGTGTATCTTAAACACTTGCATAACAATTACGTTGATATTGTGGTGCATGGTCTAAAGACCAAAAGATAGAAACAATTATCAATGCTATAAGTTTGCTTATGAATGATTATCATCTTGCAAAAGGAGTTTGTTCAATTTTCCATAGTACTTGTTAATTTACTACTCCCTCCGATCGGAAATACGATGATTTTGTACTAACTTAGTACAAAGTTTATACTAAGTAACCGACACTTATTTCAGATCGGAGGGAGTATTATACAAGATGCATTTGTTCTTATGCATACGTGAAGTTTATGATTCCTTTTATTTCAGATGGTGATTGCTTGCTATTATTTATGTATCAATAAACTTTCATACTTTGAGTAGCAACAATCATGAATTATTTATTGTGTATCTATTAATAATAAACTACAAAACCCATTTAGTTATCACCATTATGCTCAAGGACGAGCATAGGTTATCCTTGGGGATGGTGATGCATGTAAAATTTATCTATGTTCTTTGTAGTTTATTGTATAATATTTCAACATGTTTGAATCATATCATGACTTATTACCTTGATTTGCATTGATTTCAGGGATTTTGCAAAAGATTTCCATTATTTTGGTTAACTCTGTTTGGTAGAAAAACCATATATTAGTATTTTTTTTTACTTTTTATGAGCTCCAGGACTCCAAAAGGGAAAGGTCAAAGAGCATGCTTCGTAATTTTTTAGGCAAATCCAAAGAGCTAAAGTGGGCCAGAAGAAGACCAACATGCCGGCAGTGGGGCTTATGGGGTGTCCAGGGTATCAAGTCGTGCCAGGGGGTCGATAATCGCCCTCGGTCGTCTGGTCGAACCTCAATTTGTGCCCACAGATGCGTTTTGACCTAAACCCATCTATTACCCTTGGTGATTTTTTCATGACGGACAAAGGCGGAGATAAAAAACCATGAAACAAAGAGTTTGTAGTCCATCGCCAGTGGAAGATTGGAGGGGGAACCGCTATCAAAATCGCCAAGGTAACCTCTTCTTCGTCTCCAATGCCTCCTCATCGCTCTCCACCATGGCAAGGGAGTAGTCCACCCCTGGACTTGAGGTTTGCGATGTTATTGATATCGAGAGAGTGGGAGTGGCGTCTAGGTTCAGAGAGAGTGGGACAAAGAGCAAGGGAGTGACATGTATAAATGGACCACAAGTCGAGCAAATAGGCTTTTGGGCTATGTGAGTGTCTCACAGACAGTTACTAGTGGACCTCTGATGCCATAGAAGATCTCGTCGCACACGCCGTAGAAAGTATGATGCCAATATATCCGAAACAATGTTTATTTCTCACTGCTGCCAATTTGGACTGGCTCGCTGGCGGCCATGTCTGGCAGGCCTCATGGGCCACGAAAACAAGTTTCAGTTGTGGACCTTTTGGCACTCATTGCAATGAAGGGTGTCCTTAGTACTAGTCTGTACTAGCGTAGAAATGACACATCCCGACTGTTGAACCTCCTCCCGTGGACGTTCGGGTCTCTTGTTAGATGTTTATGCCCTGTATCTAGCCACTATCACCATTTTGAAGGTCGCCATTGTTGTGTTAAGCCATCTCTATTCCCTATCCTCCTCTATCTTTGGAATTTGTCCCCCTTCCTTTTCTGTTAGCAGCACGGACTACCTAAAATATTACCAAGGTTAAGTGTAATTAACTAATAATGTTAGGTTATGGTTAGTACTTGATCTATTAGCCAAGTGGAACTAAATGTAGACTCTATGCGCCGAATGGATAGTGACACAAGCCCAAGAATAATCCCAAATATAATAACAGGCATGTATAATACGGATGCCAAGCCTATGGTGGAGTGTATGTACACCGGAGACCTTCGAATAGTCGATCTCACATACAAAGATTTCCACTAATATTCATCTTGTTTCTGAAGGATTTTTTTTATGGTGGAGGGAAACCTCTATCATTTTTTATTTTTGTTGATCATCATGAATCATGGATCTCCTACCCCAAGAACATAGCCAGCAGGCAGACAATCTGGCCACACATCAATCAAGGCTACAATACCACAACGTTGTTGCACATCCACCGACCATGGATCCATGACCTACTGTGGCAATTTGCCAGACGCTTTTGTCATTATAGCTGGCATGCTTGTACCTAAATAAGCTACAAACTATATTTATATTATTTTAGATTTTAATTACAACCATCCTTAATTAAAAATCTAGACATGTTGGTTATTACAATAACATCCACATAACTACCCAAATTCAGTTGGAAAAATCATCATCTACAAAACTACTTCTCATAACGAGAAAAAACAAAACCATCCTAGACCAGTTGCAACAAAAATACCTCTAGCAACTATTCCATAGTTATTGATCTTGTTCAATGACTCTAGTGGCATTTACTGAATCCGCGCAGGCACATGAGGACTTGTACGCCAGTTGCCACCAACCAATTAAAACTTTGTAGACCCGAGATACTTTAGTCGAGGATCCATCTGCTGGGCCATAGCAATATTAGTTTAAATTACTAGTCACTCATATCATTAGTAATTGCATGGTCACAACATTTCCAATAAGCCTTATCATTTCTCTAGCAATATTGTCTTAGTTACAGGATTTGATGGAGCCTATACTATGGTGCACATAATTTGAAGTGTTAAACACATTTTTTACAAGTCACTTCTATTTTTGAGTTACGTCTGCTTGACATCAAGCCTCTTCTATTAAGCTAACCATTTTACGCCACCAGATCGACATGTCAGTTAGGAACTATTTTTCCTCATCTGGACTAATTACAGGAACCCTTACTGATAATGAAACTTTTACAAGTATAGGGTTACTAAGCTTTGTTATATGAAATGTAGTTTGATCGGATGTCTCTGTTCCCATGACTCTTTGGTTTGATTCTACAGGGGCTTCTTTATGGAATTCAGCTATCAGTTTTCGGTGTGAAATGGGTTGAAATGGTTAGATCTGTGTCAAATTTTTGATCAGAAGCAAGTTTCACAAATATAATTTACACTAAATTTGTATACCTCCTTATCACATATTTTTATTATGCTAAGTCCTAAAATGTATATTTCCATTACCCGGTTAGCATAGTTAACCTTATATAGAATGCTACAAGTTGTAGTATTCTCTGCAATGTATATTAAGATTTACACTCGTGCTGCATTACAGATAAATGTATTTCGTAACAAAAACTATGCTAGTTTTCTATTATATAGGTGTTGGTTAATGTCGATAAAATTGGCCGCCTCCTTACTTTTTGTGGGTACAACAATACTTTAATATCTTTTCACATTTAGGTAGACACATTATTTGAAACGAAATGCGGTAGGGGAAACCCCTACAGCATTTTTTTAAATAAGACCTTAATTTTTGTGGGTACAACAATACTTTAATGTCATTTCGCATTTTTTGAAATAAAATGCAGTAGGGGAAACCCCTACAAATTTCTTTTACAAAAATAATAAGACCTAAAATCTGTATACCTGGGGACTTGAACTAGGTGGTTGGATTATACATCTACTTTCCTAACTAAAATAAACTACGCTCACTTTGTTAGTAGTCACATCTAATGGATGCTTGTATAGTCTATCAAATACCAATAGTGGTTTCTAGTGTATTCTGTCAAGGAAGCATATCTATAGAAACTTCCAGAGTACAAAAGTCGTGACTCCTTACCTTTTTTTTGTCAGATGCGTCTTACAAGTTACACTGTGTTCAATATTAACTTCACACGCACAGATGCTCTATACATGATACTAATATAACATCATTTACACTAATCACCAATGGTCATAAAGATTTGACGAAACCTACTACCTTTGTATACATTTAATTTGACTTGTTGTGCTCATCGTAGTCGGTGCTATCAACTTCTCAAATAGTATGGTCAAAATAAAAAGTGTGATTAGTATATCTTTCAGGGCATCCATCGAAGTGAATTAAACTCACCACTGTCGATAATATTAGTTTGTTTCTATGTGATACAGATACCATGATGCGAATTGCATCCACAGTCTAGTTGGCTCTCCTTTTGATATTCAATAGGTTCTTAGATGTAATAGATAATAGCAAAATGATTACTGAATGTGGCGTTTTGGAGCTCTATGGATCTCCTTAAAAAATCACAAAATAACATTTTAAATCACAAAATGATTACCAATGACAATATCTGGACTACATAAGTAGTTCTATAGCAACGACGCCTCCAGAAAGGAAACAGTGCACAAGCCCTGTCATAGTCCGATGCATCCATAAGGTTGGACTTGGTTTTCAACCCAGAGAAAGTCCGAGTTCCCAAACAATGCCTTAAACCAAGTGACAAGGGTATAGTTAATAGAGCCCGTTAGTTGAGTACCCCTGAGGCCCGATAAGCTAGGCCCAATTGTAATGATAGTCGAATACGAGTTATTACCGTATGTCGATATTGTAATCTGTATCGTACCCTACCCGATCCTCGAGACCTGGCCACCTATATATAGGGGCCAGGAGGGGACGGTGGAGGGCAGATTGAAAGCAAGCCAGGTTGAACACCCAAGTTTACTTTCGATACACACCTATTTCGACTAACTTTACCTTCGAGTTCATCCGACGCCCTATCTCCCCGATCCTAAGTCCTTCATCTAGGACATTTGTCGAGTTAACCCTCGTCAATTGGCGCCGACCGTGGGGACTCTGGGCGTTGGAATCATGAATTCGACGGCTTTTTTGCTTTTAGCCAACAGCAGTCCAGAAGTCGACGGAAGTCAAGAGGTGGAACTAACCATCGGAAGTTTGAGCATCCTCATCGGGCCATCGGGTTCGTCCCGCCTTTCGGATCCGACGAAACAAGATCCATCGGCAAACGAGCCTGAAACAACAGCAATAATGGAGTATTCCGACGGCTCATCCAGCGAGGTAAACTCGCCGGTCAGCTTAGAAGAAGTGCAAAAAAGGAAAATCTCAGAAGACAACAAAGAAAAGGGCAACCTCAATACAGAAATCCAACTCGACGATCTCACAATCTGCCTCGACGATATCTCAGACAACTCAACAGATACATGGAAGACAGGGTTAGAGCTTTCCGAAGATGGCGACTCGATCTTCTCAAGCTTTAATAGTAACATCGGCAAGCAGTGCCAGGTACTCGCCATTGTGGGAGACAATTCAGAAGAATTCGATGAAAATAACAACCCAGTGATAAACCCAGCAAATGTCGACAGAGGAGCAAATCATCTAGCAGAAGGGCAAACAGTGGAATCCCTCACAGCCAGGGAAAAAATTCGACTATCAGTCGACGAGTGGAAAATAATAAAAGGAGCCGTAGAACACGGCACGCCAATACCATCAAATTCTAGCAAAGACATGTTATTGGGGTATCATTACGCCCTAAGGCAGCAAGCAAAGCAACTAGCAAAGGAGAAGATAGAGATACAAAGAAGAAAAGATTCAGCCATTGCAGCTAGTGAAGCTGCTAGAAAAGCACGAAGCGACGCATCATACAGCAACGCAAGGAAAAATCGTCGACACGGCTCAAGGTATGACAACCTCGAATACTCCGACATGCAAAGTATTTCGAAAAACCTCGACTCGTCCTTCCTATCGGTCGACGAGCAAGGAAACATCCTACCAAAAACCCCCGAAGCAGCACTAGTAGCATCACAAGCATATCTGCTCACAACTCGACCAAGTCCAGGAGATCCTAGGGAGCACATGCATAGAGCAGCATTGAACGGACTCAACATGGTAGGCCACAAGCTATCAGCAAAAGGAGAAGAAGCACATCATCACAAGGAAGTACACAAAGCAAGATCACCTCGCCGTCACAACAGTCCTCGACATAGAAGCAGCAAACACCGATCTCGATCGCCATCACCAAAACAGCATGGTGGAACTCGAAGATCGCGATCCCCGAACGAAAGGCGCGACTATGAAGACGACGAAAAAGAGATGGGGGCATCGTGCTTTACCCGTAGGGTTCGCACCACTCCAGTTCCTAAGGGATTCAAGTTACCTCATGATCAGCAAAATACGACGGGTCACAGGAACCACAATCATGGCTCGCAGATTACTTACAAGCAGTTCAAATATTAGGAGGAACCAAAGAAACAGCAATGCAAAGTTTGCAACTATACCTCACCGGCGCAGCAAGGTCATGGTTGAGCAAATTAGAAAAAGAATCCATTGGAAGCTGGGAAGATCTCACAAAGCAATTTACAAGTAACTTCAGGTCGACATACAAACGGCCAGCATCAATAGAAGAAGTCAAAGCGTGCGTACAGCAACGCGACGAAACGCTGCGGGCGTACATCCAAAGATGGAGCCTCATCAAAAATTCAGCAGTCGAAGTTTCAGACGAAAGAGCAATAGACGCGTTCATCATTGGATTAAGGCGAAGAGACCTAGTCGAAGAGATGGGTAGAATCAAGCCAAAAACAGTGTCAGATCTTATGGACACAGCAAACAGATTTGCAGATGGAGAAGATGCGTGCAACAACAAACGGACACGATCTCCAGAGGACGACAGAAGAAATAGATATGGAAGTCAAAGGAGACGATCTCGAAACTACGATACCTATGGCTCTCACAGTCAATCGCCGCAGGATATAAAGACAACAGTTATCAAGAAAACGATCGCAGAAGCTCGGGATATCGAACCTACGGAAAAGAGGACTATAAGAAGTTCCCACCAAGAGAATCCAGAGAGTATAACCCATCACCAGAAGATATGTTCAATGGGCCTTGTCATATACACTCAGCGTTCGTCGACGGGAAGCGAGTATCAAGGCATGCAATGAAAGACTGCACGACATTCCTAAAATTACAAGAAGCAGCAATAAACAAACAAACCGAAGCAAGGCGACAAGGATTCGAAGGAAGTAACAATCCCCCGACAAGCCAGCAAGGAAACAACGGAACTCCTCAGGGACAAGACCAGCAAAACAAGGGACACGACGACGACGACGAAGGGTACGTCCCATCAAAAGGACACATCACAGCAATGATACTACCTGTGCCCAAGTCGAACAAAGAAGAAAAGAGTATAACTCGACAAGTCAATCTAGCAGTCCTGTCGCCTCCAGCTACAACAGAATATCTGCATTGGTCAGAGCAACCAATAGAGTTCAACAGAGAAGATCACCCTATAACAGTACCTCGGCCGGGAAACGCGCCTTTGGTACTCAAAGCTCAAATCGGCGCGTATGATGTCGACAGAATATTCATGGATGCAGGGAGTGGAATTAACTTGATATACGCGAAAACACTCCGAGCAATGCATATATCACTAGAGTTCCTGAAGCCAACAGATTGTTCCTTCCATGGAATCGTACCAGGAAGTGCCAATTACCCGCTGGGTCGAATAGCACTCAATGTTTGCTTCGGCAACCGACACAACTATAGAAGAGAAAAGCTAGACTTCGAAGTCATGGATTGGCCATCACAGTATCACGCGATCCTCGGACGACCCGCGTTTTCGCGATTCATGGCAGTGCCTCACTATACATATTTAGTACTTAAAATGCCAGGACCAAGAGGAATAATTACAGTCAAAGGAAGTTTTGAAGTCTCAGATCTTTGCGACAGGGAGTTCCACAAGATGGCGCAAAACTTTGGCATGATAGCCAATTATGCGGAATAGGTGAAGAACACGACTACAGAAGGCATCAAGCTACTCGAAGGACGCGTCGCGGAGCCCGAGGCAAAGAAACCACGAGTAGAAACACCAGGAGAAGGCAAAGGCGCAGGAGAAGAAGAGAAAACTGCGACGTTGTAAACATAAAGAAGAGCAGGACACAAAGGCTATAAAAGCCACGAGTTATACCAGGGGCAATGCCCTCTAGATCCAGAACACAGGTCATAGGCCGGATCTCTTGGGTCACCCCATGTATCTTATATTACAAGTATAAATAAAGATAAATCGTTCCTCATATTCGAGTTTACGAATCTTTCCAAAGGGAAAATGCGGCAAACACACGACTTACACAATAACGCTTTGAGAATAAATTTTTCGACACAATAGTCGCAAAATAAGATACTCTCGCGTTCCATATACACAAAACATTACAACAATGGGTTGTCAGAATCATCTACGCCTAAAGGGTCCAAATAATGGTACTCGCAAAAAAACACAGCATCTGCTTCCAGAAGCCTAGCCACGAGTCTCCGAGCAGGCTGCAACGTATTCTCCATATGTACTCGAAGGTTAGCTCCACCTGGAGCCAAACTTAGGGACATAGTGCTGTAATTCAACCTCGGGTGCCACTTGCGTATCCACCCGAGAGCAAAATTGGCACCAGCCACTAAGTTCAGCTCTATCAGCCTATGAATACGATGACTTGATCTGAAAGTATCAAGAAGAAGAGGGAAAGTTGCAGGTAAAGGATTACGAGGAAGCATGACGGAGTGCATAGTTGTGAGAGCTCGTCGGCAACCATCAACTGATTCGCCAATATGCTGGGCACGGTCTTGAAGCAATACAATGGCGCTTCGGCGTCGAGGATCAGACCACAAAGTCTCGCAGCCAGTCGACATTCTCTCCAAAGCAGTATTTCGCTCAGCAACTCGACGTTCTTCAGCAGCAAAATCCAAACAAGTACCTACAATGGCGAAGAGGTCACAAGAGCAGCAGCGCACAAACAATGAAAGAAGGAGTCGAAAGAAAACCCACATCGCAACAGCTCGCAAGCAGACTCGACAATGCCAAGAATAAAGGACTCGCACTCTTCATTATGAACAACCTTCGCCATTAAGCTGGAGACCTTTTCTTCAAGGGAAGAGATTTTCTTCATATAGCCACTGGCCTGGCTAGCCTTTTTAATAGCCATCTGTGCTTGGCGTTTGGCCAAGGATAGGCGAGTTTCAAGGTCAGACATCCTCGAAGAATATTCTGCGCATTGATTGCATCGACTAGGAGTCGACGAAATCTGAGGATCGAATCCACGGGCAGAGGAAGGAGCAGAACCATGAGTCAAAGGATCAGGAACATGTATCGACTACAAAAGCAAAGAAAAGAGAAACAATTTCAGAGAGGCAGCATAAAACTTCACACGAAGAGGATATATTTACATAAGAGTACAACCCTATGGCTAAGGTTCTCGGGTTGCACTTTACATTCAAAAGGAGAAAACTAAAAAGCTACAAAGAAGCTGAGTCTACGCCACCTCAGCATTCTGATCCGTGGTAGAAGGGGGCGTGGCAGCTTCCTCGCTAGAAGTCGACGGTGGCACTGGATCTTTCGCCGCTGGAGGTGGTGCAGCAGGCACCGCAGAGGCTGCCGAAGGAGAAATCGTTGTCAACAATGCAGGTGCCAACTTCTTCGCCTTCTCGAAAAACACCTTCATCTGGTCACGGGTGTGGCCATGAGGAGAGCTAACCCTCTCCCAGTCGAAGTCCGTACCGTGCGCAAGAGAAAGCGCAATAGCACCCTCGGCGCCGCGTTTAATGGACAGCCCCTTCAGCTGGAGAGTGGGGTCTTCAGTAGTATCGAAGGACTTGGCGAGTTCAGCCAAGCTGTCCTTCGGAACTGTCACCCTTTTCTTCGGCCACAAACCAGCGAACAGCCGTGATAAGACGCGGCTAACCAACTCAAAAGTTTCCTGGATAGATATCCAGTTTTCTTCGAGTAGGTTAACCGCATCCATCAGGGGATCATCATCTGTTGGCAAAGCCGACGAAGATACCCCGGTAAATTCTGCAGAAATAGAAAAGAAAAAGAAGAGACAAGTGACAACAGGTACACGAGTGCAACAGAAGTCGAAAATACAAAAAACAAGTCGAAGATCTTACTTTCAGCGGCAGAAGACATGGTGTGAAGACGCTCCGCCACGGCTTGCTCTCGTTGAGCATGTTCCTTGTTGGCATCAGCTATCGCCTTCTCAGCTTTCTTCGCCTTGGCAATCGCAGATTTCTGCGACTTCTCAGCAATTGCCTTAGCAGCGGTCGCAGCGTCATAAGCTTTCTGCGAAGCTTTGAGCTCCGCCTCCAGCGACGCAATGCGAGCATTGGCTGTTGCTAAGGTAGCTACAAAAGAAGACAAAAGGGAGTCAGACAAACAGCATAAGACAGAGCACAAAGGAAAAGTAATGACTGAACGTCAAAATTGCACCTTCGGAAGCTTTTGCAACCTTCAGGTACCCCGCACATTCAGTGCCCAAATCGATGAATCTCTTTACTAAAGCCTGAAGAAAAGAGCATGTTAGAGAAGGAGTGTATAAAAGGAAAGCAGGCAAAGAAGAGTCACTCACATCATCAGAAGAAACCGTCGATACATGGGCCTCCAGAGAAACGTCGGCTTCTGTGGCTTTCTTCGAGCGTTTGAGGTTGCGGGCTTTAGTTTGAGAAATCTTCTTTACAGAGGCCCTGGTAATCCTCGGAGCAACATCTGGCTCAGCTGGCTCATTAGGGGCCGCAGGAGAAGCAGCCGTAGCATATGCCGGCGGCTCTTCATCATCACTGCATGACAAGAGCAAGTTATGAAAACAAGACAAGGAAAATTGAGAGATATGATTACAATACTTACGATGCTAGCATGTCGAAGTATTCGAGATCTTCCACAATAACGGGGGCTTTACCAGACGCCGCAGAGCTCGAGGAAGCAATTTCGTCGACACGCTTCCTTTTCTTGTCGACACCAACTTCGTCAGCAAGTGCAGAAGGAAGCGACGTCGACGAGCTAGTCTCATTTTCTGATTCTTCGACATCCTCTTCGTCCTGACTTTCGTCAGCCTCGGGGGCTTCAGATGCAGGAGAGGCGAGATCAGCTGGTAGGGGCCCTGCCTCCGGAAGAGGAGGACGAGAAACAATGAATTGGTGACCCTGCGTATTAATAAATCAGCAGAGTGCAGAGGCAAAGAGCAGCGCAAGTCGAAACTAAGAAAAGTCTGACAAAAAATGGATACAGGGATGTATACCTCAGGAAGAGGGTGCACGGAGTCGAAGAAATCTGCAGTCAAATCAGCAACTGAATGTTCCTTGGTGAGCTTGGTGAGATTCCTGACTCGCTTGTCGACATCTTCTTTCGACATCAGATCCTCGGATATGCGAGTAGGGTCTTCTAAGCCAGAGTAAGTCCAAAGCTTGGTGAGGCGGTGCTGTAGGGGTTGAACTCGCCGTTGTATGAAAAACGCCATGAGTTGGATACCCGACAAGGCACCTCCTAGGCCTGTTTTCAGAGCTTGAATGCGGGATAGAAGAGGAAGAATTTGTTCAACTTCTGCATCTGAGGGAAGTGAGTCCCATGACTTCAATTTCTTCACCTCCTGAGAAGCGTCAAAGGGAGGCAAGCCGAATTCATCTTCAGGAGAGGATTTGCGATCCTTGATGTAGAACCACTTGGTCCTCCACCCTTGGACAGATGCGGCCATGGAAAATTCAAGGTATTGCGCTTCAGGGCGCACAGAAACGACGGCTCCGCCCAGTTCGGGTTTCCTTGCCAGAGAAACATTGGGGCGGAGTCGAAAGATTGATCTCCAGAGAGTGAAATGGGGCTCAATGCCCAAAAATGACTCGCAAAGAGTCACGAAGCAAGCAATGTGCAGAAGTGAATTTGGTGTGAGCTGATGGAGCTGCACACCGTAAACAAATAGAAGCCCACGGAGAAACTCATGGGCAGGAAGAGAGAGGCCGCGGAGAAGGAAAGCAAGGAACATTACCCGATAACCGCTCGGGGGCTTCGGGATCCGTTCAGTACTGGGGAATTTGATGGAGTCCTGGGCGGCGATGAGGCCGTCCGCCGTGGCCTTCTCCATCTCCTTCTTGGTGATGGTGGAGCGCACCCAGCTGGTGGCAGAAGTCTTGGCCATGGTGCTCTTAGTAGCCAGGTGTTTCACGCGCATCCAATACGAATCGCGCTTGGGGGCTCTGAGCGAGAGGAAGAGACAAAGGAGATCAGCAATGGATGCGGCGGAGGGAACGAGCTGGTAAACAGTACGATTCCCCACTATGCCATTTATATATCTTCTGGGAGAAGGATCGTGGGCTGAGACGTGGCGCAAAGATCGGAAACGGCAGCCCACCAACGGTCAAAAATCGTGCAGCCCGTTAAACGGTCACAAAATCGCGGAGTTACAGTATTACCCATAAAACGGTTCGCACTGGTGAAGAGCTACGTCATCATTGACGCGATAAAATAAATATATAAAGGTAAAAGGATGGCGCCGACAAATGCAGAATTTATAAAAAGGATCATATGAGAAGGATTTTTTGATTACAGCCTTGAGGGCTGTTACTTTCACAAAATGTTGAATGGAACTCTTCATTTGAAGTAGTGGGCTTGTACTCGACGACAAGGTGTTCTTGAAAGTATCTCGAGTTGAAGAACTTCGAAGTTGAAGTGTTTCGAGTTGAAGTATGACGAGCTATATTATCTCTTGAGCCTATAATCGAAAAACTCTTTTTTCGACTATAGCCTCGGGGGCTACTCCCATCGGGAGCGCTGAGCGCGCACCCGACGATATTCATTGGTAAAGCATTGGAGATTGGAGAAGCGTTACTCCCATCGGGAGCGAGTTTTTTGGTTGCCGAAACCCGAATATTTTCAGTCAAAATTTGACTGCGACATAAGATTCTCGAGTTGCGTTATCGCAACGAAACTCGAATGCCGTGACTTGTCGCGAAGGTAAGACCCCGGGATCCGTCCTGTGTGGCCTGGTATACGCACATGGATGCGCTCTGCTGGTATGTATCCGTGTCTACGACGCGAAGAAAATCCTGGTGGACGCACTGGGTACCTTGAGAACCACTGGGATTCATTCTTTGTAAGTCCTAAATGAGGCAAAAGAGTGGGTTTGACCGGTATCCCGAATTCAAGTCCAAGGGGATTGAATTTGAAGTAGGTGACAAGTATCTGTTCTGGCAGTTAACTGACCTCTTGATCCGTCAGAGTTGTCAGGCTTGATCATCAAAACCCCTTGAGAGCAAATTATCATGAAACAAAAGTCGACTCACCAAGTCGAAGATTTGAAGAAGATGAAGAATTGACCAAGTCGAAGATTTGAAGATTAGAGATTCAACCTGAATCTGCAATTCTGGTAGAATCTCAGGGGCTACTGACAAGGGTATAGTTAATAGAGCCCGTTAGTTGAGTACCCCTGAGGCCCGATAAGCTAGACCCAATTGTAATGATAGTCGAATACGAGTTATTACCGTATGTCGATATTGTAATCTGTATCGTACCCTACCCGATCCTCGAGACCTGGCCACCTATATATAGGGGCCAGGAGGGGACGGTGGAGGGCAGATTGAAAGCAAGCCAGGTTGAACACCCAAGTTTACTTTCGATACACACCTATTTCGACTAACTTTACCTTCGAGTTCATCCGACGCCCTATCTCCCCGATCCTAAGTCCTTCATCTAGGACATTTGTCGAGTTAACCCTCGTCACCAAGTAATGGTTAAAAGAACACCATTGCTAAATACAACCAATGGACGATCAGACCTAAGATTTTCACCCCGGTTCGAGCCACCAAGAATGAAGTCACCCAGTGGTGTCGCCCCCACTTCTAATTGTGTTGCAAAACATCGATCACCGGGATCACAGACTAGTTGTGATGCATCATCTTAACCCTATCCCAATCCACAACTCTACCATCACTTGATAAGATAATTTGGACTCCATATGAGCAAGCAAGATCCTCTAGTATTCCGGCACACCCATCTTGATATTCCCACAAATATCAACACCATGGGAGGAAATTGCACAAACCACTTACTTTTGATGTCTCTATTGCACAAAGCACTTACTTTTCCTATCTTTTGCAAGAAATACCAACCTTACATATTATTGTTGCACAAAGGTCTAAATCTAGCATTAGGATGCTTAACATCAAATATGATAGAAAGGGTCAGTGTCAAAATTTGGCAAAATCTTGAACCTTTTAAAAAATTCCAAAAAGGTATCATGATTAATGGATTTAAAGTGTTCAAAAAAAATTAATGGTTTCATGGATATAAGATTTTATAATAAGAAACTATTATATTAGTTCTACTTTAAAATATATTATTTTTGAAAAAATATAGAAATATTATGGTAAATAAAGTATCACATATGCGAATAACAACTTTAATAAACCTAAATTTGTAGGCTATTGGTCTGCATCATCTGTGTAAACATTTGTGTGTTCTGTGAAATAATTCATCATCATTAATAGTTGAGCCAAAATAGACAGTTATAATTGTTACCTCTATCTATTTTTGTTTCTCAAAATTGCCTCACGTTTTTAAGTAGGTAATGCAAGATTTTTTATTAACGTACACACGTAGCTTTCCATGGAAATACGATTTGATGGTCGATCCATTTTATATTTCAATACGTGGCTCCAACATAGATTAGTGTTTTTTTCCTTTAAGGGGTGCACATAGAATCCATGGCAATACGTCTTAACAAGATTGGTCAGTTTTATATTTTCATGCATTCATGTCAGACCTAAATACATAATTACATAACTAAATATCTTGTTAAATCCTAGTCATAATTTTATATTTAACTATCATAATAATTTTGATGATGTGGCTTAACATGACAACTTTGTGATCCGCATAATTTTTCAATTTTTTTTTCAAAAAGTTCAAAAATTCGACAATTTTTGATAGTTTATGCCACATCACCGCTGACTGTGGCCTGGATGTCATATTTGTTGTTAGGTATCCCAATGGTAGATTTAGACCTCTATGCAATAGATAACATGTAAAGTTGGTGTTTCTTGCAAAAGATAGAAAAAGTGGGTGTTTTATGCAACAAAGACAACAAAAGTGGGTGTGTGTTTTTGAGAACCTGCAGGAGATCTGCGCGTCATTATATTAAGTAAACGGAGAAACGATCGGATGCCGAGTACAGTGCCAAAGCAAGGGAGAAAGAAAAATACCACCACCGGAAGCGGTACAAGAGCGACCGCGCTAAACTACTTGATTCCTCTCCTAGACCCACGCCTATAGGCCATCCAAACCTTCCACTCATCCAGGAGCAACGTAGGGAGACCTGCGCTGAGGTGCACTTGCAATCGAACACACGTGCATTCCTCTCAAGCCACAGTGTTTTTCAGTTAGTAAAATATTTAATCGAGGAAAAGTAGGGCCGTTAGATTAGAAGAGACGGGTGGATTAAGAGCTACAATAAGCTACAATACACATACAGTACCACCGCAACTGCAGAGGACCCGAGCCCGGCATCAAGTATTCTTAAAGGTCTAGAACTGGTGAAGAAGGGTATGATCTGGAGAGTGGGAGATGGATCTAATATAAACATATGGACGGATAACTGGTTAGCACGTGATGATGCTATGGTACCAATCACACCTGGGCGCCAATGTGTGCTAACCAAAGTGTCCGAGTTAATCAATCCCATAACTATGACCTGGGACGAAGAACTGGTGGGGGCAACCTTCTTTCATATGGATGTTGATGTCATTCTTGCTACTCCGATAAGGGAGGAGTTTGAAGATTTTGTGGCCTGGCAATTTGACAGCAAAGGGATCTTTTCTGTTAAATCTGCATACAAACTATATGTCCAGGAACGTGATGGTCCAAAGGCTACATCTTCCAGACCAAGAGAGGATGGTTTACAGTGGGAAAAGATTTGGAAAATTGTTGCCCAACCAAAGGTAAATCAGTTCATGTGGAGATTAGCACATAATAGTCTGGCCACAAAGCGGAATATACAGAAGAAAGGAATTGAGTGTGACACCCTTTGCGTGTGTTGCAAAAGTCTAGACGAAGATGGTGCTCACCTATTCCTAAGGTGCAGAGAGGTGCGGAAAGCATGGAAAGAACTGAAAATGGAGAAAGTCCATGATTGCTTGTGCATGGGAGTAGATTCAAAAGAAGTAGTCCAAATAGTGCTTGGCTTAAAGGAGGACGACTGACAAGGGTATAGATAATAGAGTCTGTTGCTTAATGTAATATCCCAGCACGTAGGACAACTTCGGGGTAGAATAGAGGGCTTTTGTGCATAGCATCTAAAATTACGGGATTTTTTCGCGCTTTTATCACTAAAACCTAAGAGTGATCGAATCTCTCTTCGAGAGGGGATGGTGAACTCTCGGAGTGCGAAAGATATCGACATGACGTCTTTTGATCTATTGCTTGTGGGAAGTGATGAAGTTGAATAACTAGAACCTAAGAATATTATTTGAATTCAAAACTTAATTTTGAATTAGGAAATTGAATTTGAACTCAAAGAACACATTTAGAAAGGATAAATAGTCTTAATAAGAAAAATTAGCACTTTATTGATTAATCACACAATATACATTGTCTTTACAAAGTTTAGAGAATAAAAGAATATTACAAGTGGATAACATAAATAGAATGTTACAATCAGGAACCAAAAATAAAAGAAGAAATAAAAACAAATTACAAGAATGAATCTAGATGATATTCTAAACTACTCCAATCTTCATTCTTTCTTTTCTTTCTTCTCTATTCTTCTTATTACCTGCAAACAAAGTAAAAACAGAGGAGAATTGCCAAAAGGCAGTAATACAAGTGGCAGTAACAATTTAAAGGGAAACACTGTTGATAATCATCAAGCAGTCAAGCTTATCAACATGGGTCACCATCAAAATATCTAACAGGGACCAATCTGGTCGGGCAAGCAAGCCAGCTAACAAGCTGCTCAATCACCAAGTGCATGTAGGGAGGTGTCAAGGCACCAGAGCTCAAGAGACAGTATAAAAGGTCACTGTTAGTGAAATTGGTCGATCCAAGAACCCTAATCGACCAGCAACACCACCAGCACAGCCACACCACAGGACAACAACACCACCAGCACAGATCACACACATCACTGTGAGCAATCACAGCCAGCAGCACTCACATCATTCTCCCTGCTCATGAGCTGAGCATCAAGGGGTGAATTCGCATCACCAAACCAAAACCAACAGCCAAAGATAGTAAACATGGTTACTTAAACAAGACCAGGAGCAGCAAGAAGTAGGCCAAGCACCAAGGAGGTGCAGGGCAGGCAAGGAGGAGGTGCCAAGCACCAAGGAGGTGCAGGGCAAGTCACCTAGGGAGGAGCAGAGCAAGTACCAGGAGCACTTGATCAAGCTCAAGCAAGAACATCACCAACATCACCACCAGCCACCATAAAAGCCAGCACAGGACCAAGGTACACTTAGAAATTGCATACCATTGATCAAATCATGGCAAGCATCAAGATTCTTGCATAAATAAGGTCAACAGCAAGATAAAGACCCCACACCACCAAACCCTTCTACCAAGTATAGAACTTAGGAGGTTTTGGGGATTATATCTCCTCAGACCTACAGAGAGATGCTCTGTATAATCTTCATAGGAAGATTCAGAAAAAGAAACCCAAGTATTTGCACATCACCAAAGATAGAGCCTCAGACCATGCATCATTGGCTAAGACTAAAATCATCATATAGATCTGTTCTTATCAGTAATTTAGTTTGGCCAACATAATGATTTAGTCACTGATGAGAAGTCACTAACGCATGCACCACCAGCACAGAAACAGCAGCCATCTATCTAATCATCAAGAAACAATTGTGCACCTCACAGGGAGGTACCACAATCAAACTCAATGATAGCAGTTACTTGTTGTTATTTATAATATGCTATAGGAAACAAAGTAAAGCCACTAGCAGCAGAGTATTCAAGCATGATTGTTTGGTTCAAACAAATCATCACTAAAACATACTTCAGTTCATATAATCAACAGAAAATTATCATTGGACAAGTCTTAGCAAGCTCAAGCTAAACATGCCATGCCATCATAAAAATAAATCATCAGCATAAGCATGAACTGGCAGCAGTGACCAAGCACTGACTGCCAATCATCACAAACACCCCAGCAAATCATCAACAGCATCCCTTCACTGAATAACAAGCATACCAATAGCTCATCAAGCTAATATCACATATCTACTGGATAGAAAGCTAACTAAACTTTGGATATTCAGTTAAGAGATTCTTAACTGAATATTTCACTGAAACTAACAGTAGCAGTAGGCATACAGTGTATAAACAAGATAGCCATCAAAAGGGGAACAAGCTAACTGCACCCCATTAATTTCAGTTAAGAAGTTCTTAACTGAAACATGCACTGAAAATTAACAGTAACCTACAGAGGCCAGTATAGGACTCTAGAATCACATCACAGGATCGAGCACAGCATAGCAGCAGTAAGCAATCATGCCTGGCTCACTGGCCAGGTCACCAAGACATGAACACAGAGACAGAGGGGTAGGACTCATAGAGGAGCTCGCAGAGGAGCTGAAGGAAGATCATGGCGGTGACACCGTCGGCACAGCCACGGTTGTGGCATCGAAATGCCAACATCCGGTGTGCTACGGCGACGGCGGAGCAGCACAGAACCCATGGCCAAGCGGCCAAGCACAGCACCGCACCTGGGGAAGATGCCGGGGTTGCAAACGCCATCCAACCGGCGGAGACGCCACCGTAGGCACCGAGAGTGGGGCAGAAACCCCAGCAAGATCGAGCCGGAGAAGATCAAGCCACAGGGGCGAGATCGACCGAGGCAACGCGCGGGGGCGATGGCGACGAACGGCGGCAAGACCGACGAATCGCCGCGGTCAGATGGAAGAGCTTGGGGAGACGAAGCAAATGCCCCGCATGGCGATGGCACAGCTCACCGGAGCTCGCCGGAATCGAGCGGCATAATCACCGGTGATTCGCAATCGCTAGAGAGGGGAACGGGCTAGGGTTAGGGTTAGGTCGACCGAGTGAGAGAGAGTGAGGGGGGCAGCCGGCTAGGCCGGGCTGGTCCGGTCTAACCCGCTTGGGTTGACCTGACCAGTGGGCCCAGGCTGTCAGCTGCCAAATTTTATTTTAATCAATTCTAAAAACCTAGAAAAAACCCTAATCTATTTAAAACAAATCCAGAAAAATATCTAAAATTAACTAAAAATAGAAAATAACTATTTTTAGTCCTTCTAGGAATTTTGAACTCATTTGAAAAATAAAATAATCATATGAGTTAATTGTACAAAAAGAAAAGGAGTTAAATGATTTTTCTGAAAATATTAAAAACTTGCTAGTCATTTAAGAAAAATCTGGTAAATTTTTTACTCTTTAAAATAAATTCCATTCAAGAATATTTGATGAATATCCTTGAATGAAATTACCATTAACATATATTCTTTAAAATCATAAAAAGAATATATAAAAGCTAGCAAATGAATAAATCACTTCAGGGGGGTATAAATTAAGGGATTTCTATTTTCGTGCCCTCAGGTCCTTAGTTGTACTCAGTTTTCCCCAGCTCCTTAGTTTTTCCTCAGTTTTCCCCAAGCCCTTGTCTGAAACCCTCAGAAGGAGCTCGGACGGGAGGATTCCCGTTTAGTTGACCGTTCCGTGCTGACGTGTGGGGCCGCGTCGTGTGGGGCCGCATCGCGTGGGGCTGGTAGAAAGGGACCGCGTGGGACAGGATGAGACCGCGTTTGGTTGTACGTGAGAGCTCGGTTCTGTCTCTCTCGGCCCAAATTGGCATTTTTCAGAGCGCCTTTTTCCCCTCTCTCTCTGTAACAGTTCTCTCTCTTTTCACCAAATTAGTATCAAATCTAGAGAAGCTTCTATTTCTGTCTTTCTTCAATGATTGTTGCCTTTTGGCCCTCGTTTTTTGCCCAATATGGTAACAAATCTAGTAGCAAATCTAGAAGCTAGTATAGGATAAATTCACAGCAGCATAATAAATCCAGAAAACTAAGTATAATACATAAACTGCATACAGGAGCCAAAAGCAGCCAATAACGATGTTAATGTTCACAACAAACTAAGCTAAAAATAATACAAGACGCAATGTATGGCCAATATGAAGATTAGGATACCCTAGGATGAATGAATCTGTTCTTCATTCATCATATATTTTGTCGTCGCTACATTCCATGAGATGAAGGAAATATTCACTGAACTCCTTCCATCTGCAGTGTGCAGCCAATACATCGTCTAAATGGTATGGCCTTTGTTCATTTCTCAGACCGTAGTATCATAATCTATCCACACATCGTGGCCACTCATCCCAGGCCTTTCTATCATCAAAGTACTCTCTGATATAACCCAAATCCACATAGTAGATGCAGCCAGGTCGAAGTGTCGGGTGCACTCTGGTGTCGACGGAGATACACCGGATATAATTGATGAAGAAGGCACGACTGCCAATGTTACCGATGGCATGGAGAGAGCGGCTCTCAGTGTCCACATGGTACACCAATGGTTGACCTTCCTCCAAATGCCTGTTGTCAATGCTGCCGCCCAACAACACAAGCAGCAGATCACCATCCGACTTCACAAGGCAGAACTTAGAATCATTTCCAAGTTCTGGAAATGAAAATAGTGTCTCCATGTTGACAGTGCTCGCGCGCTGCTCCAACTGGACATTGTTGGTGCACACTAATTTTCCAACCTCAAAACTGTTCACAGCTATTGCATACAATTCATCATTGAACGGGGTAATGCAACGCAGAGGATGGTGCTCGATCGAAAATCTTCCTTCTCTCCAATCTTTTTCATCTATATCCTTAGTTGGAGTGCTCTCATTGACCCAAGCAATTTCCATGGGGTAACCTGTGCAAACGAATACCATAGTCGGGGACTTCATTGCAGCGACTGACTCCACAATAACATATGGCATCTGCGCCTCAAACATAGTGTTCAATGTCTTTGTAAGTGGGTTCAGAAGGCGTATCTTGTGCGGCTGGTTCTTCTGGGCAAGCACGATGACGCCACGGCAAAAGCCGACGAAGTAGTATCTAAAATATATTGATGAAGATAACATTCAGCACTAAGATATTTACGATTGAAAATAAAAATACTCTATAGATATGGAGGAATTTAAACCTTGCATGAACTTCCGTTAGATTGATGGTGACGTAGCGGGATGTGCGGAGGTTGAGGAAGGAGAACTTAGCGACGCGTGGAAGGGTGTGTTCTACCATGATCCTATCGTGTAGGTGCACGTTGGGCTCAGGTAAATCTGAGCGCCAATTTGTACAAACTTGCCTCAAAGTAGAGTAGGTGTCCATGTACTCCTCGTTCGCCAGTAAGCAGTCGCCGATCTTATGAAGTGGTCCGTCACCCTTAAGAGAGGCCTAGTTCATGGAGGCGCCGCGCTTGGATGCACCGCCCTCGGAGGCGACGGGCTCGGCGGTGATGGCCTCGGATGCGACGGGGTCGGCGGCGATGGGCTCGGATGCGACGGGTGATACGTCTCAAACGTATCTATAATTTTTGATGCTCCATGCTTTGTTTTACACCATTTGCCTATTGTTTCGTTACACTTAGTGGCACTTTTATACATTTTCCGGAACTAACCTATTAACGAAGTGCCACAGTGCCAGTTTCCTGTTTTCTGCTGTTTTGTGTTTCAGAAGTGATACACAGGAAATATTCTCGGAATTGGACGAAACAAGTTCCTGAAGTCATATTTCACCGGGGAGCTCCCAAACATCCGAAGACCTGATGGAGGGGGGCCACGTGGCCCCCACACACAGGGGCGGCGCGGCCTGGCCCCTGGCCGCGCCACCCCCTTGTGAGGCCGCGTGGCTCCACCTCTGCCAGCCCCCTTTCGCCTACATATACCCCCTGATGAGAAAAACCTAAGGCCCCCGATCAGTTTTCCAGAATACATCGCGATCCGCCGCCGCCGTCGACCCGAAGATCGGGAGGGTCCAGAAGCTCTTCCCGGCACCCTGCCGGAGAGGGGAATCGCCACCGGAGGTCTTCTTCATCGCCATGCTTGCCTCCGGAGCGATGAGTGAGTAGTCTACCTTGGACTATGGGTCCATAGCAGTAGCTAGATGGTTGTCTTCTCCACCATGTGCTTCATGTTTAGATCTCATGAGCTGCCCTACATGATTGAGATCACCGTTATGTAATACTATGATGTTGGTTTGTTGGGATCCGATGAATATTGGTGTTTATGATTAAGTTGCTGTACTGAATTATATCTTTTGTTATCTCTATGTTGTTTATGATCTTGCATGCTCTCCGTTGTTAGTAGCTATCTTGGCCGAGTAGTTGCTAGTGACTCCAAGAGGGGGTATTTATGCTCGATAGTGGGTTCATGTCTCTATTTCACCTGGGGGAGTGACAGAAACCTCTAAGGTGGTAGATGTGCTGTTGCTACTAGGGAGAAAACAACATTCATATGCTCAAGGGCATATGCTTTGTTTACATTACACACTTTGCTTAATGCAATTATCTGTTGTTCGCAACTTAATACTTTCGGGGTGTTCGGATGATATCCCTGGGGGTGGATTATTAGTCATAGATGCAGTTGGATGGCGGTCTATGTATTTTGTTGTAATGCCCAGAGTGAATCTCATAGTGATCTTCTTGACATATCACGTTATCTTTATTCTATCAATTGCCCAACTGTAATTTGTTTACCCAGCATGTTATTTATCTATGGAGAGACACCACTAGTGAACTGTGGACCCCGGTCCTATTTTAATCATATTGCAATCACCTGTTTACTTTTCCCGCATTGTTTACTTTACTCGCATACTCTACTGTTTTCCACTCGATACACTCATAACCTTTGTTTCAAGCAAACCGGTGAGATTGACAACCTCATCGCAAGTTGGGAACAAAGTATTTGTCTGTGTGTGTGCAGGTTCCGCATCACCTTCAGTCGTCACCGTCTCCCTTCTCCTGTTCGATAAACCTTGGTTTCTTAACTGAGGGAAAACTTGCTGCTGCACTCATCATACCTTCCTCTTGGGGTTCCCAACGGGCTGGTCATTCACCACGCACAAGGACTGTCTGTTGCCTCATTCACCGGGAGCATCAACGGGCTCGGAGGCGATGGGCTCGGAGGCGACGGGTGATACGTCTCCAACGTATCTATAATTTTTGATGCTCCATGCTTGTTTTTACACCATTTGTCTATTGTTTCGTTACACTTCGTGGCACTTTTATGCATTTTCCGGAACTAACCTATTAACGAGTTGCCACAGTGCCAGTTCCCTGTTTTCTGCTGTTTTTGTGTTTCAGAAGTGATACACAGGAAATATTCTCGGAATTGGACGAAACAAGTTCCTGAAGTCTTATTTTACCCGGAAGCTTCCAGAGATCCGAAGAGGAGTACGAGGTGGGCCACCAGGGGCCCACACGCCTAGCTGGTGCGGCCAGGCCCCTGGCCGCGCGAGCCTGGCGTGAGGCCGCCTGGTCCCTCCTCTGACATCGCCCCTTCGCCTATAAAGACCCCCCGACGGAAAAAACCTAAGGACCCGATCACTTTTCCAGAACACATCGTGATCCGCCGCCGCCGTCGACCCGAAGATCGGGAGGGTCCAGAAGCTCTTCCCAGCACCCTACCGGAGAGGGGAATCGCCACCGGAGGTCTTCTTCATCTCCATGCTTGCCTCCGGAGCGATGAGTGAGTAGTCTACCTTGGACTATGGGTCCATAGCAGTAGATAGATGGTTGTCTTCTCCACCATGTGCTTCATGTTTAGATCTCATGAGCTGCCCTACATGATTGAGATCACCGTTATGTAATTCTATATGTTTGGTTTGTTGGGATCCGATGAATATTGGTGTTTATGATTAAGTTGCTGTACTGAATTATATCTTTTGTTATCTCTATGTTGTTTATGATCTTGCATGCTCTCCGTTGTTAGTAGCTATCTTGGCCAAGTAGTTGCTAGTGACTCTAAGAGGGGGTATTTATGCTCGATAGTGGGTTCATGCCTCTATTTAATCTGGGGGAGTGACAGAAACCTCTAAGGTTGTAGATGTGCTGTTGCTTCTAGGGAGAAAACAACATTCATATGCTCAAGGGCATATGCTTTGTTTACATTACACACTTTGCTTAATGCAATTATCCGTTGTTCGCAACTTAATACTTTTGGAGTTCTCGGATTGATTCGCCACAAGTGGATTATTAGTCATAGATGCAGTTGGATGGCGGTCTATGTATTTTGTTGTAATGCCCAGAGCAAATCTCATAGTGATCTTCTTGACATATCACGTTTATCTTTATTCTATCAATTGCCCAACTGTAATTTGTTTACCCAGCATGTGTTATTTATCTTATGGAGAGACACCACTAGTGAACTGTGGACCCCGGTCCTATTTCCATCATATTGCTATCACCTGTTTACTTTACTCGCATACTATATTGTTTTCCACTCGATACGCTCATAACCTTTGTTTCAAGCAAACCGGTGAGATTGACAACCTCATCGCAAGTTGGGAACAAAGTACTTGGTTGTGTGTGTGCAGGTTCCGCATCACCTTCAGTCGTTTGTCTCTCCTCTCCAAGATCGACATACCTTGGTTTCTTAACTGAGGGAAAACTAGCTGCTATACTCATCATACCTTCCTCTTGGGGTTCCCAACGGGCTGGTTATCCACCACGCACAAGGACCGTCTGCTCCCACATTAACCACACGCCATCACACGCAGCAGCCTATTTTCTGGCGCCGTTGTCGGGGAGGAAGTAGAAGACTTCTGCGAGGGGAGTTTTCGCACGCACATCCTTTACTTTGTTTTATTGTTTTGCTTTACTTTATTTATTTTACCTGCATCGTTTTATATCAAAAACCCAAAAAAATTAGAATCCTTTGTAGTTGTTTTTACTTGTCTTGCTTTATCATGCTTTCTATCAATGGTTGGTTTCTTTGAAACTAAATCTTTTTGGCAAGGTGGGTTCACGAAAGAGCAGCAAAATTATTATGAGGAACACCGCTTGTCACAAAAAGGGAAACACTTATGGGAACAAATCAATAGATTATATATTATTGCTAGAAATGTGTGCTCTACTTATAATGTTACTTATTGCTTTGATGAATCTTGTTGCTGTAGGAGGTATAAACACCTCCCTTTTCAATGTGAGTATAATGATGATGTTACCATATCTTCTTATATTAATGGAAATTATGACTTTTATGATGTGGAACAAATTGAAGAATTTATTGCTTGGAAGGGTGCATTCGAACTTGCTTATTTGCTTGAAAATACTGATGATGCACCTTATAAATATGAGGTTTATGATATACTCACATTTTGCTTTGATAATTACAAGGAAGGAAATGGCTATATTGTTAAATATCTTAATAGATGCTCTCCAACGGAAGAGACTAATGCCTTGAAGGAGCCTATGGAAGAAGAAATGGATGAAACTGGAAGCTCATTAGATGAAAAAGAGGAGGAGAGTGATGATCAAGAGGAGGAAGAATGGAGTTACCCATGTCTACCTCCCAATAAGAGTAACTCTCTAACTAATACCTTAATTGATCGCCTTCCATGCTTAACAAAAGAGGGTGAGTGTGATATTTATATTGTTGAGTTTGATGCTACTGAAAATTATTATGAGAGAGGAAAATATGGTTGTTGGAATTCTCATGTTACTAAAAAACCTCTCCTTATATTGAAAGTTCTAAAGTTGCTCTATCTACCCATACTTGTTACTATGTGTTTCTTTGATTTATTTTCTTACAAGATTCATATGCATAGGAAGTGGGTTAGACTTAAATATGTTTTATATTTGCTCCTTGATGCTCTCTTTTGCTTCCAATTCATATTTCTTATGTGAGCATCTTCGCAATTTTCTGCGCCTAGCTCAAAGGCGTTAAAGAAAAGCACTCTTGGGAGATAACCCAATGTTTTCTTTTCAGTACTTTTTCTTTTATTTGAGTCTTGGAAGTCATTACTACTGTAATGACCTCTCCTTATCTTGTTTATTTCGTTTTTGTGCCAAGAGAAGCCTCTAATTCGAGTGAGGTAAAGATTTGGGGATGTTGCTGTCCTGAAACTGTTTTCGGTGCTACACCGTAAAAATTCGTATAAATTCTCTGTATATCTTTTGGACCTGCGATTTCTTGTGCATATGCCCCAGGTTATATCCAAACTTTTGTTAGTTGAACACTTCTTGATTTGAGCAACAGAAAACCCCTCAAAAATTCGTCCTTTGTCAGCTGTTCAGTTTTGACAGATTTCTGCCAATATTTGTGTTTGCCACTTTATCGCTTCCTTTTGAGTTCTTTTGATCATGGAACTTTTGGAGAAGTTGATACAGTAGTATGTGCTATATATGTGGTGGTTTTGAGTTGAAACCTGAAGCAAAAAGAGGGTTGATTATATGTTATGCTTGCACTAATGTTGCTAATAGAATTGTGTTTAGTTTTGTATGAAGGAAGTTTTCAAGTGTAGGGATTGGAGAATGATGAGATGAGTTGAAGAATGGACAAAAGCTCAAGCTTGGGGATGCCCAGCACCCCAAGAAATATCCAAGAAGTACAAGTGTTAAAGCTTGGGGATGCCCCCGAGGCACCCCTTCTTCATCGGCAAAAATCAGGTCACCTTTCAAGACGCTATATTTTTATTGCTTCATGCACTATGTGTTTTTCTTGGAGCGTTAGTTGTTTTAGTTTTATTAGTTAGTTTAGTTTGTTTGTTTGCTGCAATAAATGGTTGGACCCCAACAAATTTCTTTTGGAGAAGTTGAACTCGTTTTCATTTGCAAGAACGCCCTAGTTTTCACTCTTATTAAAAATCGAGTGTTCTTCTTTTTCTGCTACTGCTTTTGGTTTTCGTTTTCACCTTGATTTGCGTTCAGACCTTGCCATATCTTTTCATCAAGGTGTATTTTTGCCTCTGATCTTTATTGGTTTTTATCAAAAGAGGTGTCTTTAAGAATTTCAAATGGTGTTGGAAAAGAGAAAAAAGCTTTGTGCAAAATAGTGGTACAAGAAGGAGCTTGTGTAGACTGCGGTTTAGGCTTTTTCATGTCATGCTTGATGTCTTTTTGATAGTATGCTTAGTGGTTTTGCTGTAGCACGACTTGTCTCAAATAACTGAGATTGCTTAATGAGCATTTGAAAAAAATCATGCGTTGTTTTTATTGTATGGAAGCATTATTTTGGTTTTCTCCTTGATGCTTTATTTGGGTTGACTTGGCGCATGCTCACACATGTTAGACTCTTACCAAGTCGCCAATAGCCTTCATGATCATTTAGTTTTTGACTTTTGATGCCATTTTATGCTTCTTTTAATGTCGCTTTGTCGCTTTGCATGATTATGGCCATTATTGCTCTCTTAGTTGGTCGCTCCCAGTCTTTTGCTAGCCCTCGCCTTGTACTGAGTATGAGCTCTACTCGTGCATCCAACTCCTAAAAGCCAAAGTTTTCCAAAGTGTCCACCATACATACCTACTAGCAATTTGCTATTCCAAGTAAATTTGACTTGCTTTTATTTTCTCTTCAAATTAAACTCTTACCAGTGTTATGCGAAATTCGGTCAGTAAAGCTCTCACGAACCGGAAGGCACACTTTACTTTTTCCTGTTCTTAAAAATTTGACATTGTGGTCTCTTATGTTGAGTTGTTATGCTTGCAAGTTGTAAGTTGGATTCTAGCCCAGCCATGCTGTCATGGGGCAAGCTTTCAACATTGCACTTCTTATTTGAGTTGATATCGTGATCTTTTGTTTATGGATGCCCGCGGTGTGAAATGAATTGGGAATCTTGTGGGGATCATGGAGTTTGTATATGTGTTAGGGAAACGCCGGGCCGCCAATCTAAGCCATGCATAATTCATGGTGGAAATTTGCAGCATACCCATGGTGAACATTCGATGACGCATCTCACAATAAAAAGCTAAACAAATAGCAAATAAAAGAGATGTCGAGGTGTTCATTGTCTGCTTGTCCTGTCATTTTGGTGTGGGCTTGTTCCATGTCATTGGGCACGGAGGTACCCCATTGGCGGTTCTCAATGATATGCATATACTTACAATGACAAGAGCCTTGCTTGGGACTCTAAGTAAAGTAGCATGAGGTTTGGGTACTCGTATTCACGGGGCACGAGGTTTTCAACTTATGATTTGTCAAGCATATGCATCATAATTGTTATCGCATTAACTTTAACCATTCAAGATGCTTATGATGGGGGCAATGAGAGCTCAAAGCCGGTAAGTACCATAATTTTTGAAGGTTATAAAACTTGCAATCACTGCTTCCCTCTGCGAAGGGCCTTTCTTCTACTTTTATGTTGAGTCACCACCTTCTTTCTTTATGCACTATTAAGAGAGCATAGTTGTTATTCTTAGTGTGATATGCATTGTCCCAAAGTTCATTGATTGACTCATATTGTTGGTTTCACTTGTTCTCAAATTATTTGTATCTAGTCGCCCTCTTAAACTTGAAGGTGTCCTATGCATTTATGTTTTGCTCTCTTTGAAGGACAAGCTAAAAACTATTTGTATGTTTTTCCTTATGATTTGAACACACGTTTGACTTTCATTGTTTCATTTTCATAATCTTTTGTTTGTGTTCATTTGCATGTTTACAACATGGTTGCTAAGTTCTTATTGTCATGATTATATCTTCATGCCCATGTTTTAAGTTCTTATGATCCCAGCTCACAAATGCTTACATATATGATCAAGATTGTGTAGGTGCATGTCACCTAAAAAATTATTCTTTTGCTATCACTTACCTACTCGAGGACGAGCAGGAGTTAAGCTTGGGGATGCTTGATACGTCTCCAACGTATCTATAATATTAATGCTCCATGCTTGTTTTTACACCATTTGTCTATTGTTTCGTTACACTTCGTGGCACTTTTATGCATTTTCCGGAACTAACCTATTAACGAGTTGCCACAGTGCCAGTTCCCTGTTTTCTGCTGTTTTTATGTTTCAGAAGTGATACACAGGAAATATTCTCGGAATTGGACGAAACAAGTTCCTGAAGTCTTATTTTACCCGGAAGCTTCCAAAGATCCGAAGAGGAGTAGGAGGTGGGCCACCAGGGGCCCACACGCCTAGCTGGCGCGGCCAGGCCCCTGGCCGCGCGAGCCTGGCGTGAGGCCGCCTGGTCCCTCCTCTGACATCGCCCCTTCGCCTATAAAGACCCCCCGACGGAAAAAACCTAAGGACCCGATCACTTTTCCAGAACACATCGCGAGCCGCCGCCGCCATCGACCCGAAGATCGGGAGGGTCCAGAAGCACTTCCCGGCACCCTGCCGGAGAGGGGAATCGCCACCGGAGGTCTTCTTCATCGCCATGCTTGCCTCCGGAGCGATGAGTGAGTAGTATACCTTGGACTATGGGTCCATAGCAGTAGCTAGATGGTTGTCTTCTCCACCATGTGCTTCATGTTTAGATCTCATGAGCTGCCCTACATAATTGAGATCACCGTTATGTAATTCTACATGTTTGGTTTGTTGGGATCCGATGAATATTGGTGTTTATGATTAAGTTGCTGTACTGAATTATGTCTTTTGTTATCTCTATGTTGTTTATGATCTTGCATGCTCTCCGTTGTTAGTACCTATCTTGGCCAAGTAGTTGCTAGTGACTCCAAGAGGGGGTATTTATGCTCGATAGTGGGTTCATGCCTCTATTTAATCTGGGGGAGTGACAGAAACCTCTAAGGTTGTAGATGTGCTGTTGCTACTAGGGAGAAAACAACATTCATATGCTCAAGGGCATATGCTTTGTTTACATTACACACTTTGCTTAATGCAATTATCTGTTGTTCGCAACTTAATACTTGTGGAGTTCTCGGATTGATTCGCCACAAGTGGATTATTAGTCATAGCCGCAGTTGGATGGCGGTCTATGTATTTTGTTGTAATGCCCAGAGTAAATCTCATAGTGATCTTCTTGACATATCACGTTTATCTTTATTCTATCAATTGCCCAACTGTAATTTGTTTACCCAGCATGTGTTATTTATCGTATGGAGAGACAGCACTAGTGAACTGTGGACCCCGGTCCTATTTCCATCATATTGTTATCACCTGTTTACTTTACTCGCACTGTTTACTTTACTCGCATACTATATTGTTTTCCACTCGATACGTTCATAACCTTTGTTTCAAGCAAACCGGTGAGATTGACAACCTCATCGCAAGTTGGGAACAAAGTACTTGGTTGTGTGTGTGCAGGTTCTGCATCACCTTCAGTCGTTTGTCTCTCCTCTCCAAGATCGACATACCTTGGTTTCTTAACTGAGGGAAAACTAGCTGCTATACTCATCATACCTTCCTCTTGGGGTTCCCAACGGGCTGGTTATCCACCACGCACAAGGACTATCTGCTCCCACGTTAACTACACACCATCACACGCAGCAACGGGCTCGGAGGCGACGGGCTTGGGGGCGACGGCCGTCGGCGCATTCTTCTTCTCCATCGCCGGCAGGGGAGCGCGCGTAGGGCGGTTGGGGTTTTTTCGATTTGGAGAAGGTGATAGGACGTGAGAGGCGTGGTTGCGTGCGTGAGTGATAATGAGACTGTGTGCAGAGGGAGGGAGAGAGAGGCTCTGTACTGGCAAAGTGACGGTTCGTCTCAGCAGTTTCTCAAAAAAATTAGACGTTTGGTCTCAACACGCGTCCGTGGTACTGCACGTCTGCACCATTACGTGTACTCAGTTCTACCCTCGAGTCTTACACTGGAAAAATATCTGTACTCAGTTTTCCCCTCGAGTACTAATACTGGCTAGTGCAATATACTCAGTTTTACCCTCAAGTGGCTGGTCAACAGAGAGTCAACAAATGGGATTAAGCTATCTAATTGAGTCATTTCATGCGCAAAAAAATTCAAAAAAATAAAATCATAGTGCCTCCTACTCATGGAGTCTTGTTACGTGACCTGCCACGTAGGAAATCATAACAATCATATATAAATCAAGTTTTAACACAAATTGCCACTTCTCAAATCACTGGTAGCTATGAAGGTTCATGGCTTTCCACTCAAAACATCTATACCCAAAACATAGTTTTTCTGAATGAGGCCATAATTTTCACACTCATGTATATTTGAATTGCTAATACTTTGAGGTAGGCCAACCTGGGTTTCATTGTACAAAATATGTGTTTTTCTTTTTCTAAATCTCTTATTTGAATTTCTTAGCCTGTTTACTATTTACTTGCCCTTGGATCCTTGATACTACTCAGTTTTACCCTCTCCCTTCTCACAGAAGCCCAAACTTGGCCTGATTGGTCGAGCTGTTGTCACACAGATCGTGCCCACCTACCGTCGATCCTATGATCTAACGGGCAGGATAACCCCTCTTTCTCTCTCATCATGGCCACCCTCTCTCTATCTGTTGGTGGCAAACTACTTCCCCTCTATGTATGCTAAATAACGAGTTTGCCACCGGATTCAATAAGTTTGGTAATCACGAATGTCTTGTAGGCATTACTTTTCACGGTAAAATGATAAACTATCATGAATTTCCATTTCTTGTAGGCATTACTTTTCATGGTAAATGATAAACTATCACGAATTTCCATTTCTTTTAGGCATTACTTTTCACGGTAAAATGATAAACTATCACGAATTTCCATTTCTTGTAGGCATTACTTTTCATGGTAAAATGATAAACTATCATGAATTTCCATTTCTTTTAGGCATTACTTTTCAGGGTAAAATGATAAACTATCACGAATTTCCATTTCTTTTAGGCATTACTTTTCACGGTAAAATGATAAACTATCACGAATTTCCATTTCTTTTAGGCATTACTTTTTTGTTGAGATATAAACCCCCACAATGGTCATCTCCTCCTTAATTTATTGTGTAAACCCCACAACGGTCATCTCTACCTTAATTTATGGTGTAAACCCCACAACGGTCATCTCTCCCTTATAAACCCCCACAACGGCCATCCCTCATATCAATAGGTTCTGCCTCTCTCTTCTTCGTTGACGTACACTTGATCCATTGCCATGGCTTCCACGTCTCGGACGCCGAGGGGAAGGGGAAGGGGCGACCGGGGTGGTGGATCATCATCATTGCCACCACCACCATCAACACTGCCATTGATCATAGAGGGGTTCTTAATCGTCATCTATGAAGACCCTTTGGTCAAGAAGGTACACACGCGTTCCCACATATATGATGCATGTGATTAATTATGTGCATGTTCTAAAAAACCTTTAATTTCAAACGATCGGCGCTCGATCTCTTTGCAGGCACTCCCAAAAAAGTTTGCGGACTATCTTGACGGCCAGGAGCCTGCTAAGGTGTATCTGCGAGCAGCTGACTGCGGTCCTCGTCTCTGGACCGTGGAGGTCCTATTTGACGGACAAGGCCGGATGTACCTCGACAAGGGCTGGGAGAATTTTGCCATCGTGCACAGTGTGGATTTCGGCTGCATCCTACACTTCAAATATGAAGGCGATGATGTGCTCACAGTGAAGGTGTTCGACGGAACAATATGCAGGAAGTACTACTACACGGACGACGAAGATACTGACGATGAAAGCGACGACGACGTGAAGCCATGCATCCATCCCCTTTCGATAAGGGGATTATGACCAAGAATATATATCTAGCTTCATATGCATCGATTTAGAGATCTAGCTATTTTCTATATATTATGCATGTAAAAATAATAGGGAATCGCAATTTCCACCATCATTCGAGCACCACAGCCTCCAAACAACGCCGATGCCGATATCGGCATGGTCAGAACGGCTATGCTCGCCGCCACTGCTAGGTCACCGTCGGGATGCACCCTTAATCCCATCCCCTCATTCGATCACTGACACACCAGAGATACCGCCGAGGTCAATGACAAACGTACATACTGATGCCAATGCCGAACATGCATACCGCTGTGGGCACGGCCACGCCGCCCCGCTATGCTGGATGCCACAGACCACCGCGAGGTCTTTCCCTTCGCCACCACTCTCCCCTAGCACCCATCTATACACACCAGAAAGGAGAGACACTAGTTTTCTCTACATTGCTCGCGTTCATGTCCGACACCGTCAGTCAAAGTGTTGAGGTCGTCGTCGATGTCCTCGACCATTTCTTCTCTTCATTGCATGGTTAAACGCGTCTAGTTCATATCTATGTAATGCGTCTGGTCTCGCCTCATGCAGTTCTTTGTGGACATCGATCTCATCTCGCCACCCCGCAGGCCACCTCCTCCGTGCCATCGCTGTAGAGCTCCGTTTAAAAATCCCATCCAACCCGTGTATTACCCCTTGTATCAGCGTCATGGCCCCACTTGTCATTCGATATACCGAAGCCCCACTCGTCCGCGTTTTGGTCAGGGATATGACGATGCTTACGGTCAAACAAAGATGGATGGTCTGACGTGTCTTTGTGGGCTCTACGTGGCCCCACTAGTCAGCAGATAACGGTCAAAGTTGTTGACCCGTCGGGCAACACCGGCCGTTCCAGCACTTGTGAGGGTTTCAGACAAGGGCTTGGACAAAACTGAGGAAAAACTAAGGAGCTGGGGAAAACTAAGTACAACTAAGGACCCGAGGGCACAAAAATAGAAATCCCATAAATTAAACACACACCATAAAGCATGCATTTTTGAATCTTTAACCATTGCCCTTACCGGACAATGATGTTGTTTTCCAGAAACCGAGGTCCCGGGTCACTTCAACAAATCCAACTGCACTACCTTGCAGTTTGCAGGCAAGTTCACTCTTGCTCATATCTCTTGTTTAATTTTAGCAAATTACTTGCAAAGATACCTGTGGTATTACTACTGCATCTAAAAGAAAAAGGTTCTCTTTTCATGATTAATATGACTAGCTGGTTATCGACCCGAGTGGTGGTAACCTAGGATGGCTGGCAAATGGAACCATGGTATGATTGTTGTAGTGGAGGTTCCATTTGCATGGAAAAGTGAACCCTAGGACTTAAAAACCAATGTCGCCAGTGATTCTAGCACCGTAAATTATGGTCAACCATGAGATCTGGAATGGGACGGAGAAGTCAGTTGTATCTTTTTCCTCTCGCATGCCAACGGATCAGTAGCGAGGGTTGTCTTGCCTAGGCTACTATACTGTAAAGGGGGAAATGCGTTTCCTGCCAGTCTACCTATAGTATAGGGGGGACAGACTTGCTAATTGATCTATGATGGATTGTAAGGGTCATCTGGATCAGTCTACCCATATTGTATAGGGGCGGGCATAAGTGTCTGAAAGGACCAATGCGCCAATCAGTCTACATATGAGGTATAGGGGAGGATGGACTTACAAATGGGTGGGTTTGCGGGGTAGTGGAGAAGAACGTTGATTGGCTTGGATCATCAACTGGGTCCCATACAAAAGAAGTATGGACGGGAAAATACGCCCGGTTGTGCAGCAAAGTGTTGATCTCTCATGGTCACAAGTGACCACCTCTGCAGAGTGTACAAAAAGTATCAAGATACTCCCTGTTCCGGGAAGGAGCTATGAACGCGGCAGGAAAGGATCCCATCGAAGCTCTAATCAACCTGTGAAGACTGACGGACATAGTTCTTTTGAATAAAATCAATCTTTGGAGAAATGATTATAAAAACTGCATTTGACCTAAGACTTTCGAGTCTACGGTCATAGCTAGTGCATCAAACACCTTATACTATTAAATGAACTTGTTGGGTAACGCTCGTTACTCACCCCATTCCTTCTTAACCCTTGCTTAGACTCGGAGGGCCAGAACGAGGAAACTGAAGGAGCATCGGAGGATTACGAGGAAGTCTACTGCGAAGAGCCAGACCTTTCCGGTGGAGTCAAAGACGTGGATTACACCATCGCCTATGGGAACAGCGAAGGAACCGAGGAGGAGGCCGACAACTAGTAGTTTAGAATAGTATCTTGAGTCGCACCGAACCTTATAGAATAAAGTGACTTAAGTCAGTTATCATGTTTAGTCTACTTCTATCAGTCCTCGTTAAGGTGTGTAGTATCAAAGTAGAACCTACTAGTGTTTCTCTTTGGACCGAGGAGGAACTGGAGTCCTTTGTAAGATTGTGGCTTGTAATATTAAGTGCTTGAATAAAGACCGCTATGTTTCTGTTGTACCACTCTGAGGGATGTAATATTTGTAAAATGGTACTTCACGAGTGTGATGTCAACTACTTGCATACTACAACATGCAGTGGTATGCTGGGTCACCACAGTTGGTATCAGAGCAAAAGCTTTGACCTTAGCTTGGACGCCTAGTTAATGGGAATGACCTGTAGGAGTCAAATAGGAATAGTAAAGAGTTCTCTAAAATGGTCATGACATTATTCACTTGAGAATAACAAAGCCATACTTTTTAGTGTTGCAATTCTTTATTGTTACTATTATGATGCATCATGTACTAATTTTTAATATCTTTTATATACTGCCAGGATGGCACGCACAAATCCGTCGAGGACCGTGCAAGTTTGAGATGTGACACTGGATGAGTATGATGGGAACCTATCCGATCTGCTACGAGGTATCTTGCAGGAGTGCGGGTGTGAAACCCGTATCCCTGTCAAGAAGTATGCTTATTACGAGGGTAGAGTCTTTCAGAAATATAGAGTAGGGATCATGCTTCCTGCCAAATTGGGCATGAGCGTGATCATGCCAGCTGGAGAAGCACACACGGTTAGCGTAGCATATAAGATAGCAGTCATGAAGGCCATAACTGATATCCGTGAACACAAAACGGAGAAGTTATTGGGTACTAAGTTCACGCACATCCCACACGACGAGGAGGGAGAAGATCCTCTTCGGGATAGTTACAAGTTTGCGAAGAGACACCCACATGCCACAGCAGAGCACATGGACAGGTGTAAGCATCTGCTTAGTGTGTTCTATCATGTCCACAGAGCTCTAGTTGGAGAGATACAGAGTCTAGTGGAGGAGATCACCGAGCCGACACCAACTCCATGGCATACGGGGGAGACTTCTCGACCACCACGAGCACCTACTCCAGCTTTCTCCGCTGGAGATTTTATCACTTTAAATGAGGAGGACGATCCCGAGGAGCGGGAGTTCGAGCCCGAGGCCGAACCGAAGATGCCACCAGCACATTTTGCACACGGCTCAACTAGAGCTGGATATGAGGCAGGTTTGGAGTCATGGGGGATGCCCCATAACGACAGTTTTGGGGGAAACTCCATGGGCTGGCGTTTTGGTGAGTATATGGGGACGGCTAGAGATCCGATTCCATGTGATTCGGAGCAGGAGGTCACGAGTCATTTTAGGGTTGTGCACCGCGCCGAAGACGTGGCGGGAAAGCCCATAGAGATAGAGTCGGATGCCGAGGGGGAGTTACCTATCCATATGGAGTGTGGAGAATGCTCGAGGCCCAAGATGGAGAGGGGTGCCACCGATGTTGTATACCCATCGTTGAGCAGTTATCTGGGGATGACTGACTTCAATTTAGGCACTACACCCGATCTCGACTATATACCGGCGGAGCCATCCTATACCCCTGCTTCACTCAGGAGGACATCCCGAGCGACTGGATGGACACCGGGGATGTACCGGGAGTTCGACTACCCGTAGAAGACAACCATCGATAAGGAGGCGGTATGTGTGTAACATATGTACCATATGTGTATTCTGTAGTATTGGCTTTCGCAATGGGAATAAGTGAGTGTAGCTACTCACGGGGCAGTGTGTAACACTATGTTACTTTTACCCATGTATATACATGGTATATGTTTGGTGTGATTTGGCTATGTTTTATTTGGATTTTATTGTGTGACTAACTTTGTGCATGAAGTTGAGCTCAGAAAGCATGAGCATGGTGTAACTATGAGTTTCGCTTGATGTAACAGGGTTAGGGGGAATAAAATGGTGATGGTAGTTGATGAGGAATCCGAGCAACAGAGGATGGAGACCGAAGCCAAGGCTAAGGAGGTAGCCAATGCAGCGGCAAGGGAACCATTACCACCAACACCACCATTTCTGTCGCAGCAGGATTTTGCCCAGTACATGAGGATGGCGGATGAAAGGCAACGTATGCTCATTGAGTGTTAGTAAAAGATGATGCAGGATGTGATGGATCACAACCATGAAGGTCAGAATGAAGGAGCACATGGAGTCTCACTGGCGGATTTCTTAATACAAGACCACTTCCATTCGCATCAGCACCGGAACCAATGGACGCCGAAGATTGGTTGCTGGACACCGAAAGGAAGCTCAACACTGTAAGCTGCAATGACAGTGAGAAGCTTAGGTATGCCACACATCTATTATGTGGACCCACAGCAGCATGGTGGGACAATATTGTGGCAATACATCCTCCAGGAAGGGTATTCACCTGGGAGAAATTCAAGAGGAAGTTCAGAGAGGCGAATGTGCCAGAAAGCATCATGGAATTAAAGACGAGAGAGTTTGATAACTTAGAGCAGAAGGACAAGACCATCATGAGGTATATCAAGGAGTTCAATCTTCTATCACATTATGCTACGGATGCAGTGAACACAGATGAGAAGAGGAAGAAACGGTTTATGAGAGGTTTGCATCCAATGGCCAAGATGCAACTTAGAATGTTAAAAGCAGCGGATTTCCAGGAACTTGTCGATGCAGCTATCACTATGGAAGATGATTTCAAGCAAGTTCAAGAGGAACGCAGGAAGAAAGCCAAGCTGGAACCCAGAAGATATCCGATCAACAAACCAACTGCAGATCTTAGCTTCAAGCCACGACCGCCAAGTCGGGGAATGTTACCCCGGGGAGGAGGAGGAAATCCTAGGGGCGGAACCACCTATAATTCGTATGGAGCCAGAGGACATCTAGCGAAGGATTGCCAAAGGCCTAGGATAATCTATTATGGGTGCAATCAAGAGGGACATATGAAAAATAACTGCCCAAATAGAGCTGCATGGGGAAAGAGGTCAAGTGGCGGAGGACCCAACTGAGGTGGTAATTCAGGAGGAAATGGTGCAGGAAAGAGATCTCGACCTTTTGGGAAATTAAATTGCACCAACTTGGAGGAAGTGAATGACTCGGAGAAAACTGTGATAGGTACGCTTCAAATCCTATCTCATCCCGGCAAAGTACTTTTCGATACTGGTGCAACTACTTCATTCATTTCGCAAGAGTTTGATGATCTTTATGGACTTACTTGCAATAAGTTAGAATACCCCATCACTGTTTTATCTGCGGGGGGAACGATTTTAGTCACACACCTCAAGCAAGAGCAGGTCATTATGATCAGCGATTGCATCTATCTTGCCGATCTTTATCTTATCCCTATGAAGGATATGGCTGTGATCCTTGGAATGGATTGTTTAGAGGAGAATGGAGCCCAGATAGATTGCAAGGAGAAAACTGTGTCATTTAGAAGTCCAGGAGGAGGAAGGATAGTTTATCAAGGTGACCGTCATGCACATATTGAAGTTCAATTGCAGCTAAATACCTTGAAAGAAGCTAAACTCGAAGACATTCCGGTGGTCAATGAATTCCAAGATATGTTTCCACAGGAACTACCAGGGATGCCACCAGACAGAGAAATTGAGTTCACTATTGATTTGATTCTAGGAACAGCACCAATAGCTCAGGCACCATATAAAATGGGACTCATGGAATTAGTTGAGTTAAAGGAACAATTGGATGAGTTAGAGCAGAAAGGATTCATTCAAGAAAGTATTTCACCTTGGGGTACACCAGTGATATTTGTGGATAAGCGGGATGGAGGACACAGAATGTGCGGAGACTACATGAATCTCAACAATGTTACTATCAAGAACAAGTATCCTCTACCCAGAATTCAGCACTTGTTTGATCAAGTCAGAGGAGCCAGAGTATTTTCCAAGATAGATCTTCAATCCGGATACCATCAGATTAAGATCAAAAAGGAGGACGTTCCAAAGACAGATTTTGTGTCCAGGTATGGACATCATGAGTATTTAGTCGCACCTTTTGGATTGACAAATGCACCAGCCATTTTCATGAATCTCATGAATAAGATTTTTATGCCTTACTTGGACAAGTTTGTGATAGTATTCATCGATGATATCTTGATTTATTCTAAAGACAAAGAGGAATATGCCAAACATTTAAGGATTGCTCTACAGATTCTACGAGAACATCAGTTGTATGCCAAGTTTAGTAAGTGTGAATTTTGGTTGGATCAAGTGGAGTTTCTCGGTCGTGTGATTAGCAAAGAGGGCATAGCAGTAAATCCAAGCAAAGTAGCATCTGTTCTGGAATGAGAAGTGATACGTCTCTAACGTATCTATAATTTTTGATGCTCCATGCTTGTTTTTACACCATTTGGTTTGTGTTTCGTTACACTTCATGGCATTTTTATGCATTTTCCGGGACTAACCTATTAACGAGATGCCATAGTGCCAGTTCCCTATTTTTTGCTATTTTTGTGTTTCCGAAAAGTTACACAGGAAATATTCTCGGAATTAGACGAAACAAAAGCCGAACATCCAGAAATTTACCGAAGCTTCCAGAGAACCGAAGAGGAGATGGAGAGGGGCCACAGGGCAGCCACACCACAGGGCGGAGCGGCCTGCCCCTGGCCCGTGCCCCCTGCTGGTGAGGCCACCCTGGCCCACCTATGACGCCGCCCCTTCGCCTATAAAGACCCCCCAACGGGAAAAACCTAAACTCCCGATCACTTTTCCAGAAACACATCGCGATCCGCCGCCGTCGTCGACCCGAGATTGGGAGGGTCCAGAAGCTCTTCCCGGCACCCTGCCGGAGAGGGGAATCACCACCGGAGGTCTTCTTCATCGCCATGCTTGCCTCCGGCGCGATGAGTGAGTAGTCTACCTTGGACTATGGGTCCATAGTAGTAGCTAGTTGGTTGACTTCTCCACCATGTGCTTCATGTTTAGATCTCGTGAGTGGCTTTACATGATCGAGACTACCGTTATGTAATTCTACATGTTGTGTTTGTTGGGATCCGATGAATATTGGTGTTATGATTGAGTTGATGTGCTGAATATTATCTTATGTTATCTCTATGTTGTTTATGATCTTGCATGCTCTCCGTTGTTAGTAGCTATCTTGGCCGAGTAGTTGCTAGTGACTCCAAGAGGGGGTATTTATGCTTGATAGTTGGGTTCATGTCTCTATTTAATCCGGGGGAGTGACAGAAACCTCTAAGGTTGTAGATGTGTTGTTGCCACTAGGGAGAAAACAACATTCATATGCTCAAGGGCATATGCTTTGTTTACATTACACACTTTGCTTAATGCAGTTATCTGTTGTTCGCAACTTAATACTTGTGGAGTTCTCGGATTGATTCGCCACAAGTGGATTATTAGTCATAGATGCAGTTGGATGGCGGTCTATGTATCTTGTTGTAATGCCCAGAGTAAATCTCATAGTGATCCTCTCGACATGCACGTTGTCTTTATTCTATCAATTACCCAACTGTAATTTGTTTACCCAGCATGTGTTATTTTATCTTATGGAGAGACACCACTAGTGAACTGTGGACCTCGGTCCTATTTCCATTATATTTCTATCACCTATTTACTTTACTCACATTGTTTACTTTACTTGCATACTACTATTGCTTTCCACTCGATACGCTCATTCCTTTGTTTTAAGCAAACCGGTGAGATTAACAACCTCATCGTAAGTTGGGAGCAAAGTATTTGGTTGTGTTGTGTGCAGGTTCCGCGTTGCTACTAGTTGAAGACGAGTCAACAAGAATCGTTAACGGCACCCTTGTTGGAGTGTTAGTAGGCTAGAAAGCATCACCTTCTGGAGTATTGACTTTTTCCTGGACTGACAAACCTTGGTTTCTTTCTGAGGGAAAAACTTGCTGTTGTACTCATCATACCTTCCTCTTGGTGTTCCCAACTGGACGGTGAAAAACTATCAACACCGCGCCGCATCGAGACATTTTTCTAGCGCCGTTGCCGGGGAAAAAGAAGACTTCTGCAAGGGAAGTTTCGCATGCACATCCTTTACTTTGTTTTAGTTTTGCTTTACTTTATTTTTACTTGCATCGTTTTATCAAAAATACAAAAAAAATTAGTAACCTTTATAGTTGTTACTTTATTACTTTTAGTTCATTATGATGTTCCCTAAGTACGTTTTGGAGGATCTCTCAGTAGGTAGTGGTTCTATTATTGGAAAAAGTAACATTGAGGAGTTCTTTAATCATATTAGTATGCATAAAGATGTTGAGGAAAAGTCTTTAGCTGAGCTTGCTCCTAGTTATGAAGTTGCTTCTGCTTATTTAATTCACATGTTAGAAGCTAGGTTTGCTAGCCTTAATCCTTTTATGCAATACATGTTTCTTAAGCTTCATGATATTGAGGACCCCGAAAAGAAAGCTTTTATCTTGGAAACTTTGCGCATAGAATTTAGAGATGTTGCCATTGAAGCTAAGAAAGTTCTTAAGCATTTTAATAAGCTTGGTTCACATATAAAGGTTGTTAGTACAAATAATGAGGGAACCGAAATACCTATACCCAGCAAACTCTTGGGATTGTATGAAGCCTTTGAAAATAATTTTGATTGGATCTGTCCCAAAAATCTTTTTAGCGATTTGAGTGAACCAAAGCGTGATCACAAAGGGTCTTCAAAAACTTATGTGGATGAAATACAATGCCTTATTGAGAAGACTTCTGCAGTTGATCTCAATGCCTCCTTCGATATTACTTGATTCGCATTTTCTGCGCCTAGCTGAAAGGCATTAAAGAAAAGCACTCTTGGGAGATAACCCAATGTTTTTTTACTTTCAGTTCTTTTTTTCTTTTATTTGAGTCTTGGAAGTTATTACTACTGTAATGACCTCTCCTTATCCTTTTTTATTTCGTTTTTGTGCCAAGAGAAGCCTCTAATTTGAGTGAGGTAAAGATTTGGGGATATTGCTGTCCTGAAACTGTTTTTGGTGCTGCACCGTAAAAATTCGTGAAAATTCTCTGTATATCTTTTGGACCTGCGATTTCTTGTGCATATGCCCCAGGTTATATCCAAACTTTCCTTAGTTGAACACTTTTTGATTTGAGCAACAGAAAACCCTCTAAAAATTCGACCTTTGTCAGCTGTTCCGTTTTGACAGATTTCTGTCAATATTTGTGTTTGCCGCTTTATCGCTTTCTTTTTGAGTTCTTTTGATCACGGAACTTTTGGGGAAGTTGCTACAGTAGTATATACTTTATATGTGGTGGTTTTGAGTTGAAACCGGAAGCAAAAAAGGGTTGATTCAATGATATGCTTACACTAATGTTGCTAATAGATTTGTGTTTAGTTTTGTATGAAGGAAGTTTTCAAGTGTAGGGATTGGAGAATGATGAGATGAGTTGAAGAATGGACAAAAGCTCAAGCTTGGGGATGCCCATGCACCCCAAGAAGTATCCAAGAGGTACAAGCGTCAAAGCTTGGGGATACCCCCGAGGCACCCCTTCTTCATCGGCAAAAATCAGGTCACCTTTCAAAACACTATATTTTTTTGCTTCATGCATTATGCGTTTTTCTTGGAGCGTCAGTTGTTTTTAGTTTTCAGTTTTATTTAGTTTTGTTTGCTGCAATAAATGGTTGGACCCCAACAAATTCCTTTTGGAGAAGTTGCCTTGCTTTTCATTTGCCAAGAACACTCCGTTTTTCACTCTTATCGTTTCAACGAGTGTTCTTCTTTTTCTAGAACTGCGTTTAGCTTTCATTTTTCGCCTTGATTTTTGTTCAGATCTTATTATATATTTTCATCAAGGTGCCTTTTGACATCTGGTCCATGTTGGTTTTCATCAAAAGAGTTGTTTATAAAAAGTTTGAATGGTGTTGGAAAAGAGAAAAAGCTTTATGCAAATAAGAGGTACAAGAAGGAGCTTGTGTAGACTGCGGCCTAGGCTTTTGCATGTCACGCTTGATGTCTTTTTGATAGTATGCTTAGTGGTTTTTCTGTAGCATGACTTGTCTCAAATGAATGAGATTGCTTAATGAGCCTTTGAAAAAAATCATGCGTTGTTTTAATTATTTGGAAGCATTATTTTGGTTTTCTCCTTGATGCTTTATTTGGGTTGAGTTGGCGCATGCTCACACATGTTTGACTCATATAAAGTCGCCATAAGCCTCTATGATCTTCTAGTTTTTGACTTTTGATGCCATCTTATGCTTCTTTTAATGTCGCTTTGTCGCTATGCATGATTATGGCCGTTATTGCTCTCTTAGTTGGTCGCTCCCAGTCTTTTGCTAGCCCTCATTTTGTACTGAGTATGAGCTCTACTCGTGCATCTAACTCCTAAAAACCAAGTTTGCCATTGTGTCCACTATAAATTCCTATGCATGGTATTTGTAAGCCATTCCAAGTAAATTTTCATGTGCTACCTTTCAAAACTTTCAACTACTTCTTGTTTTGTGCCCCTGTTTTTAGCTCATGGGGATGTAGTGGTCGGAATTGCTATCTTTCATATTAAATTAAGTACCCCTCGACTAGGCAGCTTCATCTGCTCGTCATTAATTTTGCATGAGAGCTAGTCAGACCATTGCAATCTAATTTTAAAAAGAAAAAAAGGCACTCCTCCATGGTATGTGAATGTTGGTGGGCACCCGATGGAATCGGTTAGCCATGGTTTGAGAAAGGAAAAAAGGTGGGGAGGAGTGCCAAAGCTTTATAAAAGAGCACCAATGTGCCAAATTTTCAAAGAACTCAGAACCGCTCTCACTTGTTTATTATGGAAGATAGTAAGACCCCATTGCCAGTCGTTGACATGAAACAACGACCTCTCAAAACCCAATTTTTATCTCTGTTTTACAAATGAAAAGCTCTAGCACATGTTTAATCACTGCTTCCCTCCGCGAAGGGCCTTTCTTTTACTTTTATGTTGAGTCACCACCTTCTATCTTTATGCACCGTCTAAGAGAGCATAGTTGTCATTCTAAGTATAATATGCATTGTCCCGAAGTTTTCATTGATTGATTCATATTGTTGGTTTCACTTGCTCTTGAAATTACTTGTATCTAGTCGCCCTCTTAAACTTGAAGGTGTCCTATGCATTTATGTTTTGCTACTCCATGAGGGACACCTTCAAGTTTAAGAGGGCGACTAGATACAAATAATTTAGGAACAAGTGAAACCATAGTCATGAATCAATCAATGATAAACTTTGGAACAATGCACATTATACTCAGAATGACAACTATGCTCTCTTAGATGGTGCATAAAGGTAGAAGGTGGTGACTCAACGTAAAAGTAAAAGAAAGGCCCTTTGCAGAGGGAAGCAGTGATTGCAAGTTTTATAACCTTCAAAAATTATGGTATTTACCGGCTTTGAGCTCTCATTGCCCCCATCATAAGCATCTTGAATGGTTAAAGTTAATGCGAGAACAATTATGATGCATATGCTTGACAAATCATAAGTTGAAAACCTCGTGCCCCGTGAATACGAGTATCCAAACCTCATGCTACTTTACTTAGAGTCCCAAGCAAGGCTCTTGTCATTGTAAGTATATGCATATCACTGAGAACCGCCAATGGGGTACCTCCGTGCCCGATGACATGGAACAAGCCCACACCAAAATGACAGGACAAGCAGACAATGAACACCTCAACATCTCTTTTATTTGCCTTTTGTTTAGCTTTTTATTGTGAGATGCGTCGTCGAATGTTCACCATGGGTATGCTGCAAATTTCCACCATGAATTATGCATGGCTTAGATTGGCGGCCCGACGTTTCCCTAACACATATACAAACTCCATGATCCCCACAAGATTCCCAATTCATTTCACACCGCGGGCATCCATAAACAAAAGATCACGATATCAACTCAAATAAGAAGTGCAATGTTGAAAGCTTGCCCCATGATAGCATGGCTGGGCTAGAATCCAACTTACAACTTGTAAGCATAACAACTCAACATAAGAGACCACAATATCAAATTTTTAAGAACAGGAAAAAGTAAAGTGTGCCTTTCGGTTCGTGAGAGCTTTACTGACCGAATTTCGCATAACACTGGTAAGAGTTTAATTTGAAGAGAAAATAAAAGCAAGTCAAATTTACTTGGAATAGCAAATTGCTAGTAGGTATGTATGGTGGACACTTTGGAAAACTTTGGCTTTTAGGAGTTGGATGCACGAGTAGAGCTCATACTCAGTACAAGGCGAGGGCTAGCAAAAGACTGGGAGCAACCAACTAAGAGAGCAGTAATGGCCATAATCATGCAAAGCGACAAAGCGACATTAAAAGAAGCATAAGATGGCATCAAAAGTCAAAAACTAAATGATCATAGAGGCTAATGGCGACTTTCTAAGAGTCTAACATGTGTGAGCATGCGCCAAGTCAACCCAAATAAAGCATCAAGGAGAAAACCAAAATAATGCTTCCAAACGATAAAAACAACACATGATTTTTTCAAAGGCTCATTAAGCAATCTCAGTTATTTGAGACAAGTCATGCTACAGCAAAACCACTAAGCATACTATCAAAAAGATATCAAGCACGACATGAAAAAGCCTAGGCCGCAGTCTACAGAAGCTCCTTCTCGTACCACTATTTTGCATAAAGCTTTTTCTCTTTTCCAACACCATTCAAACCTTTTCGAGAAAACTCTTTTGAGGAAAACCAACATATACCAGAGGTCCAAATACACCTTGATTCAAATATAAAACAAGATCTGAACAAAAATCAAGGCGAAAAATGCAAGCTAAACGCAGTAGCAGAAAAAGAGAACACTCGTTGAAACGATAAGAGTGAAAAATAGAGTGTTCTTGGCAAATAAAAAGCGAGTTCATCTCCTCCAAAAGAAACATGATGTGATCTAACCATTTATTTCAGCAAACAAAAGAAAACTAACTAAGAAAACTAAAACAACTGACGCTCCAAGAAAACACATAGTGCATGAAGCAATAAAAATATAGTGTCTTGAAAGGTGACCTGATTTTTGCCGATGAAGAAGGGTGCCTCGGGGGCATCCCCAAGCTTTGACGCTTGTACTTCTTGGAAATTTCTTGGGGTGATGCATGGGAATCCCCAAGCTTGAGCTTTTGTCCATTCTTCATCTCATCTCATCATTCTCCAATCCCTACACTTGAAAACTTCCTTCATACAAAACTAAACACAAATCTATTAGCAACATTAGTGTAAGCATAACATATAATCAACCTCTTTTGCTTCAGTTTTCAACCTAAAACCACCACATATTAAGAATATACTACTGTAGCAACTTCCCCAAAAGTTCCATGATTAAAAGAACTCAAAAAGAAAGCGATAAAGCGGCAAACACAAATATTGGCAGAAATCTGTCAAAACAGAACTGACAAAGGTCGAATTTTTAGAGGGTTTTGTGTTGCTCAAATCAAAAAGTGTTCAACTAACAAAAGTTTGGATATAACCTGGGGCATATGCACAAGAAATCTCAGGTCCAAAAGATATACAGAGAATTTTTAAAAAAATTTACAGTGCAGCACCAAAAACTGTTTCAGGACAGCAACATCCCCAAATCTTACCTCACTCAAATTAGAGGCTTCTCTTGGCACAAAAACGAGATAAAAAGGATAAGGAGAGGTCATTACAGTAGTAATAACTTCCAAGACTCAAATAAAAGAAAAAGTACTGAAAATAAAACAATGGGTTATCTCCCAATAGTGCTTTTCTTTAACGCCTTTGAGCTAGGCGCAGTAATTTGCAAAGATTCTCATGTAGGCGCCATATAAGAGCTTGAGGCAAAGGCGCTATATAAAAACTTAAAGCAAAAGAGAGCATCAAAAAGAAAATGTGAAATACATTTATATCTGAACCACTTCCTATGCATAGGAGTCTTGTAAGAAAATAAATCAACGAGGCACATAGTAGCAAGCATGGATAGATAAAACAAGTGCCACTTCAAGATTTGCAACATAAAGAGGGTAAACTTAATATTGTTGAGATCCATCAAACCATGTTTCCCTCTCTCATAATAACTTTCAGTAGCATTATGAATAGAACTAACAATATAACTATCACATAAAGCTTCCCTATCATGAGCCGCATGCATAAAAGAATTAATACTCACCACATGAACAATAGTAGTAGGAGCAAATTCAATAGAATAATTATCTTCATCACCATAATCATCATAAATAGGAGGCATATTGTAATCATAACTAATTTTATCCTCAATAGTAGGTGAACTGAAAATATTATACTCATCATCATAGCCATCATAAACTAGAGGTTTAGTATCATCACAAGCTAGAGAACAACTATTTCAAAAAGCATATTCTTCAAACATATCATCATAAGAAGGAACATCACATATGGGAGATAAAATATCATCAGAGCAAACTTTCTCCACTAAAGCTGGGGAACTAAAAATATCATGCTTAACAAAACCAGCTTCCCCAAGCTTAGACTTTTCTATAGCATTAGTAATAACAGTGTTCAAAGCATTCATACTAACAACACTATTAGCATGCAAATTAAGCTCCAAAGGTTTTTCAATTTTCTCTTCAAACACTTCATATATAAACTTAGGAAAAAGACTACAGAACTCTTTGTTTTCCATTTAAGCCTAACTAGTGAAAATAAAAACAAGAAACAAAAAGATGTAATTGCAGAATCTAAAGGAAATAACTCCGAGCACTCACACAGGAGGATGCGAGTACCTTTTACCTTACCTCCCCGGTAACGGCGCCAGAAAAGAGCTTGATGTCTACACACGCTTCTGTTCTTGTAGACAGTGTTGGGCCTCCAAGTGCAGAGGTTTGTAGAGCAGCATCAAGTTTCCCTTAAGTGGATCACCCAAGGTTTATCGAACTCAGGGAGGAAGAGGTCAAAGCTATCCCTCTCAAGCAACCCTGCAATTACGATACAGAAAGTCTCTTGTGTCCCCAACACACCCAATACACTTGTCAGATATATAGGTGCACTAGTTCGGTGAAGAGATAGTGAAATACAAGTGGTAGTGATGATTATAAGTAGCAAATGTGACTTGAAGTAAATATCGCTGCGAGCAAACATGTAACAAAACAGTAAGTAAACGATGTGCAAAGCTTGGAAACAAGGCCTAGGGATCATACTTTCACTAGTGGACACACTCCCAACAAATATAACATAATTAAACAAATAAATAACTTCTCTTCACTATGGCACTCTGAATTACTCTCCTATTGAATAACACTAATCATTGCGTAGTGGCTACAGAAGCACCCCTTAAAGTTCATCAAGTACTTGACAAACACCACTCATAGAGATATCCAAATCAAATCACAACTCAAGATAGATATTATTGCAACTTAGACCAAGTACTAACACGGTGCACACACTGTCAACATTACACCATGAAAGGAGGAATAGATCACTTCAATACTATCATAGCGATAATTATTCTCATAATCCATAAGAGATCACAATCGTAGCCTAGACCAAGTACCACCATGATGCACGCACTGTCACCGTTACACCATGGCAGGAGGAATAGATTACTTTAATAACACCACTAGAGTACACATAATATCTGAATAATAACATCTACTTGTTCAACATGATACAAAGCTCACAATCACATAAAGATCACATCATGGGAGAGAGAGGTGAACCACATAGCTACCGGTAGAGCCCTTAGCCCCGGGGATGAACTACTCCCTCCTCATCATAGGAGACAGCAAGGTTGATGGAGATGGCGGTGAGGTCGATGGAGACGGCGGAGACGGCGATGGAGATCGATGGAGATGGCTCCGGGGGCACTTCCCCGTCCTGGCAGGGTGCCAGAACAGAGACTTCTGTCCCCCAAAATTCATCTGTGGCGGCAGCGGAATTACGGAACTCTTTCTGGAAAATTGCTGACTCTTTTAGGGTTTTCCGTCCCGAGGCTTTATGTAGGCAAATGGGCGATGTCAGAGGCGGGGCCAGGCACCCTCACACCATGGCGGCGCGGCCAGGCCCCTGGCCGCGCGAGCCTGGCGTGTGGGGCCCTGGTGGCCCCCTCCTACTCTCCTTCGGATCTCTGGAAGCTTCCGGGTAAAATAAGACTTTAGGATCTTGTTTCATCCAATTCCGAGAATATTTCCTGTGTATCACTTCTGAAACACAAAAACATCAGAAAACATGGAACTGGCACTGTGGCAACTTGTTAATAGGTTAGTTCCGGAAAATGCATAAAAGTGCCACGAAGTGTAACGAAACATTAGGCAAATGGTGTAAAAACAAGCATAGAGCATCAAAAATTATAGATACGTTTGAGATGTATCATCCACCTCTGATGCCGCCCCTTTGCTTATAAAGACCCCCCGACGGGAAAAACCTAAAGTCCTGATCACTTTTCCAGAAACACATCGCGATCCGCCGTCGTCAACCCGAGATCGGGAGGGTCCAGAAGCTCTTCCAGGCACCCTACCGGAGAGGGGAATCGCCACCGGAGGTCTTCTTCATCGCCATGCTTGCCTCCGGCGCGATGAGTGAGTAGTCTACCTTGGACTATGGGTCCATAGCAGTAGCTAGTTGGTTGTCTTCTCCACCATGTGCTTCATATTTAGATCTCATGAGCTGCTTTACATGATCGAGACTACCGTTATGTAATTCTAGATGTTGTGTTTGTTGGGATCCGATGAATATGGGTGTTATGATTGAGTTGATGTGCTGAATATTATCTTATGTTATCTCTATGTTGTTTATGATCTTGCATGCTCTCCGTTGTTAGTAGCTATCTTGGCCGAGTAGTTGCTAGTGACTCCAAGAGGGGGTATTTATGCTCGATAGTTGGGTTCATGCCTCTATTTAATCTGGGGGAGTGACAGAAACCTCTAAGGTTGTAGATGTGCTATTGCCACTAGGGAGAAAACAACATTCATATGCTCAAGGGCATATGCTTTGTTTACATTACACACTTTGCTTAATGCAGTTATCTATTGTTCGCAACTTAATACTTGTGGAGTTCTCGGATTGATTCGCCACAAGTGGATTATTAGTCATAGATGCAGTTGGATGGCGGTCTATGTATCTTGTTGTAATGCCCAGAGTAAATCTCATAGTGATCCTCTCGACATGCATGTTGTCTTTATTCTATCAATTGCCTAGCTGTAATTTGTTTACCCAGCATGTGTTATTTTATCTTATGGAGAGACACCACTAGTGAACTGTGGACCCTGGTCCTATTTCCATTATATTGCAATCACCTGTTTACTTTACTCGCATTGTTTACTTTACTTGCATACTACTATTGCTTTCCACTCGATACGCTCATTCCTTTGTTTTAAGCAAACCGGTGAGATTGACAACCTCATCGTAAGTTGGGAGCAAAGTATTTGGTTGTGTTGTGTGCAGGTTCCGCGTTGCTACTAGTTGAAGACGAGTCAACAAGAATCGTTAACGGCGCCCTTGTTGGAGTGTTAGTAGGCTAGAAAGCATCACCTTCTGGAGTGTTGACTTTTTCCTGGACTGACAAACCTTGGTTTCTTTCTGAGGGAAAAACTTGCTGCTGTGCTCATCATACCTTCCTCTTGGGGTTCCCAACTGGACGGTGAAAAGCTATCAACACCGCGCCGCATCAAGAAGCACCCAAGAATGTCAAGCAGATTAGAGGATTTCTGGGAATGGCAGGGTATTACAGAAGGTTTATTGAAGGATTCTCCAAGATTACTGGACCAATGACAAAGTTGCTCCGGAATAATACACCGTTTGTTTGGACAGAAGAGTGTGAGACAAGTTTTTAGACACTTAAGGATAAATTAACCACAGCACCCGTGTTAGCCCTACCAGAAACGGAAAAGGATTACATGGTCTACTGTGATGCATCCAAGAACGGACTTGGGTGTGTGTTGATGCAAGACAGAAAGGTTATCGCTTATGGGTCTAGGCAATTACGACCACATGAGATTAACTATCCAACACATGATCTTGAACTAGCAGCCGTGGTGTTTGCATTGAAAGGATGGAGGCATTTTCTGTATGGAGCTAAGTGTGAACTCTATACGGATCACAAGAGTCTCAAGTATTTCTTTACCCAGAAAGAATTGAATATGAGGCAACGACGATGGTTAGAACTAATTAAAGACTATGATTTGACTATCAACTATACACCAGGGAAGGCTAATGTGGTAGCCGACGCATTAAGCAGGAAAAGCACAGATACTCAACCATTGAGTCGAGAACTTCCTAAAGAGTTGCTTATGGATCTGGAAAGGTTAGAGATTCAATGCCTGGAGGTAAAATCTTTGGGAAGTTTGTCTGCTATGAAGGTGATGTAGGAAACACAAAGTGATTTAAAATATATAATCTTTTGTCGACAAGAAGAAGATCCATTCATCGAGGAAGAGATTCGATCGTAGGATTGAAGGAGGAAGACCGTCTGAGTTTCGCTTAGGCGATTTCAAGTCACTCTGGTTTCATAACAGGTTATGTGTGCCAGACATACCCGAAATCAAGGAGATAATACTCAAGGAGGCACATGAAACTCCGTATTCAATACATCCGGGGAGTACCAAGATGTACATGGATCTTAAAGAACTATTTTGGTGGAACAACATGAAGCGAGAGATAGCTAAGTTCATGTCCGAATGTCATACTTGTCAAAGAGTGAAAGCGGAACATCAAAGTCCCGCTGGACTTATGCAACCATTGCAGATTCCCGAGTGGAAATGGGAAGAGATTGGAATGGACTTTATCACAGGGTTACCGTTGACACCGAAGAAAAAGGACATGATCTGGGTTATTGTGGACAGACTGACTAAGAGTGCACATTTCTTGGCCGTCAATCAAAAGGATTCCGGAGATAAGTTAGTAAATCTATATGTTCAGGAAATTGTGAGCAAACATGGAGCACCGAAGACCATAGTATCGGACCGAGGGTCTGTATTCACTTCAGCTTTCTGGAAATAGTTACATGAAGCTCTAGGATCCAGGTTAGACTTCAGCACTACTTATCACCCACAGACAGGAGGACAAACACAAATAACCAATCAGATTTTGGAGGATATGCTTAGGGCATGTGCATTGGATTTTGGAGGGTCATGGGAAGAACATCTACCATTGGTGGAATTTTCATATAACAACAGTTACCAAAGTAGCATCCAAATGGCACCGTTTGAAGCACTCTATGGAAGAAAGTGCCGATCACCCATCTGCTGGTATGAAACGGGAGCCGGCAAGGAATTTCATCCGGACTATGTTAAGGAATGGCAACATGCCATTGACATTATCCGAGATCGATTGAAGATTGCTCAAAGTAGGCAGAAGAGTTATGCAGACTTAAAGAGAAGGACATGGGAACCTCAAGTTGGGGACATGGTTTATCTCAGGATTAGCCCAATGAAGGGAGTACATCGTTTTGGAGTCAAAGGAAAGCTTAGCCCAAGGTACATTAGACCTTTCATCATTTTGGAACTACCGAAGCAGCTATCCAAGGTTCATAATGTGTTCCATGCTTCACAACTTCGAAAGTGTATGAAGACACCGGAGGAGACCATATCCTATGAAGACGTGGAATTACAAGCGGATTTGACCTATGTTGAGGAACCGTCAAAGATTCTAGCAGAAAACTGGAAGCGACTTCATAACAGGGCCATCAAGTATTGCAAGGTGCAATGGAAACATCACCCAGAAAGAGAAGCTACCTGGGAAAAAGAAGAAGATCTAAGGACAGCCTATCCAGAATTCTTCAGGTACACCTTACCCCAAACTTCGGGATGAAGTTTTTGTTAAGGGGGGGAAGTCTGTAATATCCCAGCACGTAGGACAACTTCGGGGTACAATAGAGGGCTTTTGTGCATAGCATCTAAAATTACATGATTTTTTTGCGCTTTTATCACTAAAACCTAAGAGTGATCGAATCTCTCTTCGAGAGGGGATGGTGAACTCTCGGAGTGCGAAAGAAATTGACATGACCTCTTTTGATCTATTGCTTGTGGGAAGTGATGAAGTTGAATAACTAGAACCTAAGAATATTATTTGAATTCAAAACTTAATTTTGAATTAGGAAATTGAATTTGAACTCAAAGAACACATTTAGAAAGGATAAATAGTCTTAATAAGAAAAATTAGCACTTTATTGATTAATCACACAATATACATTGTCATTGCAAAGTTTAGAGAATAAAAGAATATTACAAGTGGATAACATAAATAGAATGTTACAATCAGGAACCAAAAATAAAAGAAGAAATAAAAACAAATTAAAAGAATGAATCTAGATGATATTCTAAACTACTCTAATCTTCATTCTTTCTTTTCTTTCTTCTATATTCTTCTTATTACCTGCAAACAAAGTAAAAACAGAGGAGAATTGCCAAAAGGCAGTAATACAAGTGGCAGTAACAATTTAAAGGGAAACACTGTTGATAATCATCAAGCAGTCAAGCTTATCAACATGAGTCACCATCAAAATATCTAACAGGGACCAATCTGGCCGAGCAAGCAAGCCAGCTAACAAGCTGCTCAATCACCAAGTGCATGTAGGGAGGTGTCAAGGCACCAGAGCTCAAGAGACAGTATAAAAGGGTCACTGTTAGTGAAATTGGTCGACCCAAGAACCCTAGTCGACCAGCAACACCACCAGCACAGCCACACCACCAGCACAGATTACACACATCACTGTGCGCAATCACAGCCAGTAGCACTCACATAATTCTCCCTGCTCATGAGCTGATCATCAAGGGGTGAATTCAAATCACCAAACCAAAACCAACAGCCAAAGATAGTAAACATGGTTACTTAAACAAGACCAGGAGCAGCAAGAAGCAGGCCAAGCACCAAGGAGGTGCATGGCAGGCAAGGAGGAGGTGCCAAGCACCAAGGAGGTGTAGGGCAAGTCACCTGGAAAGGAGCAGAGCAAGTACCAGGAGCACTTGATCAAGCTCAAGCAAGAACATCACCAACATCACCACCAGCCACTCATAAAAGCCAGCACAGGACCAAGGTACACTTAGAAATTGCATACCATTGATTAAATCATGGCAAGCATCAAGATTCTTGCATAAATAAGGTCAACAGCAAGATAAAGACCCCACACCACCAAACCCTTCTACCAAGTATAGAACTTAGGAGGTTTTGGGGATTATATCTCCTCAGACCTACAGAGAGATGCTCTGCATAATCTTCATAGGAAGATTCAGAAAAAGAAACCCAAGTATTTGCACATCACCAAAGATAGAGCCTCGGACCATGCAGCATTGGCTAAGACTAAAATCATCATATAGATCTGTTCTTATCAGTAATTAAGTTTGACCAACATAATGATTTAGTCACTGATGAGAAGCCACTAAAGCATGCACCAGCAGCACAGGAACAGCAGCCATCTATCTAATCATCAAGAAACAATTGTGCACCTCACAGGGAGGTACCACAATCAAACTCAATGATAGCAGTTACTTGCTGTTATTTATAACATGCTATAGGAAACAAAGTAAAGCCACTAGCAGCAGAGTATTCAAGCATGATTGATTGGTTCAAACAAATCATCACTGAAACATAGTTCAGTTCATATAATCAACAGAAAATTATCATTGGAAAAGTCTTAGCAAGCTCAAGCTAAACATGCCATGCCATCATAAAAATAAATCATCAGCATAAGCATGAACTGGCAGCAGTGACCAAGCACTGACTGCCAATCATCACAAACACGCCATCAAATCATCAACAGCATCCCTTCACTGAATAACAAGCATACCAATAGCTCATCAAGCTAATATCACATAGCTACTGGATAGAAAGCTAACTTAACTTTGGATATTCAGTTAAGAGATTCTTAACTGAATATTTCACTGAAACTAATAGTAGCAGTAGGCATACAGTGTATAAACAAGATAGCCATCAGAAGGGGAACAAGCTAACTCCACCCCATTAATTTCAGTTAAGAAGTTCTTAACTGAAACATGCACTGAAAATTAACAGCAACCTACAGAAGCCACAATAGGACTCTAGAATCACATCACAGGATCGAGCACAGCATAGCAGCAGTAGGCAATCATGCCTGGCTCACTGGCCATGTCACCAAGACATGAACATAGAGACAGAGGGGTAGGAGAAGACTCATAGAGGAGCTCGCTGAGGAGCTGGAGGAAGATCATGGCGGCGACACCGTCGGTGCAGCCACGGTTGTGGCATCGAAACGCCACCATCCGGTGTGCTACGACGACGGAGCAGCACAGAACCCATGGCCAAGCGGCCAAGCACAGCACCGCACCTGGGGAAGACACCGGGGTTGCAGACGCCATCCAACCAGCGGAGACGGCGGAGACGCCGCCGCAAGCACCGAGAGTGGGGCAGAAACCCCAGCAAGATCGAGCCAGAGAAGATCAAGCCTTAGGGGCGAGATCGACCGTGGCGACGCGCGGGGGCGATGGCGACGAACGGCGGCAAGACCGACGAATCGCCGCTGTCAGATGGAAGAGCTTGGGGAGACGAAGCAAATGCCCCGCATGGCGACGACATAGCTCGCCGGAGCTCGCCGGAATCGAGTGGCATAATCGTCGGCGATTTGCAATCGCCAGAGAGGTGAACGGGCTAGGGTTAGGGTTAGGTCGACCGAGTGAGAGAGAGTGAGGGGGGCAGCCGGCTGGGCCGGGCTGGTCCGGTCTAACCCGCTTGGGTTGACCTGACCAGTGGGCCCAGGCTGTCAGCCGCCAAATTTTATTTTAATCAATTCTAAAAACCTAGAAAAAACCCTAATCTGTTTAAAACAAATCCAGAAAAATATCTAAAATTAACTAAAAATAGAAAATAACTATTTTTAGTCCTTCTAGGAATTTTGAACTCATTTGAAAAATAAAATAATCATATGAGTTAATTGTACAAAAAGTAAAGGAGTTAAATGATTTTTCTAAAAATATTAAAAACTTGCTAGTCATTTAAGAGAAATCTGGCAAATTCTTAACTCTTTAAAATAAATTCCATTCAAGAATATTTGATGAATATCCTTGATGAAATTACCATTAACATATATTCTTTAAAATCATAAAAAGAATATATAAAAGCTAGCAAATGAATAAATCACTTTAGGGGGGTATAAATTAAACACACACACCATAAAGCATGCATTTTTGAATCTTTAACCATTGCCCTTACCAGACAATGATGCTGTTTTCCAGAACCAGAGGTCCTGGGTCACTTCAACAAATCTAACTGCACTACCTTGCAGTTTGCAGGCAAGTTCACTCTTGCTCATATCTCTTGTTTAATTTTAGCAAATTACTTGCAAATATACCTGTGGTATTACTACTGCATCTAAAAGCAAAAGGTTCTCTTTTCATGATTAATATGACTAGCTGGTTATCGACCCGAGTGGTGGTAACCTAGGATGGCTAGCAAATGGAACCATGGTATGATTGTTGTGGTGGAGGTTCCATTTGCACGGAAAAGTGAACCCTAGGACTTAACAACCAATGTCGCCAGTGATTCTAGCGCCGTAAATTATGGTCAACCATGAGATCTGGAATGGGACGGAGAAGTCATCTGTATCTTTTCCCTCTCGCATGCCAATGGATCAGTAGAGAGGGTTGTCTTTCCTAGGCTACTATACTGTAAAGGGGGAAATGCGTTTCCTGCCAGTCTACCTATAGTATAGGGGGGGGGACATACTTGCTAATTGATCTATGATGGATTGTAAGGGTCATCCGGATCAGTCTACCCATATTGTATAGTGGCGGGCATAAGTGTCCGAAAGGACTAATGCGCCAATCAGTCTACATATGAGGTATAGGGGAGGATGGACTTACAAATGGGTGGGTCTGCGGGGTCGCGGAGAAGAACAGTGATTGGCTTGGATCATCAACTGGGCCCCATACAAAAGAAGTATGGACGGGAAAGTACGCCCGGTTGTGCAGCAAAGTGTTGATCTCTCATGGGTACAAGTGACCACCTCTGCAGAGTGTACAAAAAGTATCAAGATACTCCCTGTTCTGGGAAGGAGCTACGAACGCGGCAGGAAAGGAGCCCATCAAAAATCTAATCAACCTGTGAAGACTAACGGACGTAGTTCTTTTGAATAAAATTAATCTTTGGAGAAATGATTATAAAAACCACATTTGACCTAAGACTTTCGAGTCTACGGTCGTAGCTAGTGCATCAAACACCTCTATACTATTAAATGAACTTGTTGGGTAACGCTCGTTACTCACCCATTCCCTCTTAACTCTTGCTTAGACTCGGATGGCCAGAACGAGGAAACTGAAAGAGCATCGGAGGACTACGAGGAAGTTTACTACGAAGAGCCAGACCTTTCCGGTGGAGTCGAAGGCGTGGATTACACCATCGCCAATGGGAACAGCGAAGGAACCGAGGAGGAGGCCGATAACTAGTAGTTTAGAATAGTAGCTTGAGTCGCACCGAACCTTATAGAATAAAGTGACTTAAGTCAGTTATCATGTTTAGTCTACTTCTATCAGTCCTAGTTAAGGTTTGTAGTATCAAAGTAGAACCTACTAGTGTTCCTCTTTGGACCGAGGAAGAACTGGAGTCCTTTGTAAGATTGTGGCTTGTAATATTAAGTGCTTGAATAATGACCGCTATGTTTCTGTTGTACCACTCCGAGGGATGTAATATTTATGAAATGGTACTTCACGAGTGTTATGTCAACGACTTGCATACTATAACATGCAGTGGTATGCTGGATCACCACACTTAAGTACCCCTGAGGCCCGTTAAGCTAGGCCCAAGTATAATCCTAGTTGAAATACGAGTTCATGTCGTATACCGATGTTGTAATGTATCGGATCCCTCCCGTTCCTTAAGGGTGTGTTCAGTTGGTGGAACCAAGTGGAACGTAACGGAACCGTTCCGCACCTAGTATGCATTCTTGTGTTCCGTTGAGCCATAGAATGGAATGGAATGGTTCCTCAAAACCGAATATTCCTTGTAGATGCGGAATGAGGCCGTTCCTCCAAATCGGTGGAATGTGCCGGTTCCTCGTTGCTAATCGCTCCGAGCTAATCCTGCTCCGTCGTCTTCCCCACCCACTCGCTCCTGGCGACGCACGGAGGAAACCGGCCGATGGCGGAGGTCGAGAGCCTGCACGCGCGGCGGCGGCGGCGGGAGCCTGCACGGCGGCGGGAGCTTGCATGCGCGGCGGCGGGGGCACGCACGGCGGCGGGAGCACGCGCGGCGGCGGGAGCCTGCACGGCGGCGGGAGCCTGCACGGCGGGAGCACGCGCGGCGGCGGCGGCGGGAGCCTGCACGGCGGCGGGAGCACGCGCGGCGGCGGGAGCCTGCACGGCGGGAGCACGCGCGGCGGCAAGGAGCTAGCATGCGGGGAGCTAGCCTGCCGGCACTGTGGTCGGCGGCAGGGAGCTAGCATGCGGGGAGCTAGCCTGCCGGCACTGTGGTCGGCGGCAGGGAGCTAGCCTGCCGGCACTGTGGTCGGCGGCAGGGAGTGCTAATTTCGATTTTGAGGAATAAAATCACAATTTGCCACTGTTAAGTACCATTTAAGAACCGTTTCATTCTATTTTCTAGTCTCAACCGAACATCTGATAGAACCGTTCCATTCTATTTTTTGGTCCCAACTGAACACAGGAACAGAACCATTCCATTCCTCTGGAACAGAACCATGACATTCCATTCCACTTCGTTCCCGAACCGAACACACCCTAAGACCTGGCCACCTATATATAGGGGCCAGGAGAGGACGGTGAGGGACAGATTGAAAGTAAGCCAAGTTCACCACCACGTTTACTTTCGATACACACCTTATTTGACTGATTTTACCTTCGAGTTTATCCGATGCCCTACTTCCCCGATCCTAAATCCATCATCTAGGATATTTGTCGAGTTAACCCTCGTCAACGACTGTAGTCTAGTCTGTCATTTCTTGTGGCGTTGGTGGACACGACGAAAGATAAATGCCAATGAGAAGGTTGGGAGAATTGAGGATGCAATTGCACAAGCTAGGAGATGGACATCTGATGCCTTGCAGTTCTGCCGTCCGTCAAGTGCGGAGAAGATAGCCAAAGAACCAGACGTGTGGGTTCCTCCTTCAGGTGATATTCTGAAGATCAGTACTGACGGTGCTTTTCAGGCTAACAGTCGTATTGGTGGCTGGGGCTTTGTGATCAGAGACTGCGATGGATCAGTCAGAGTCAGAGGATCTGGTGCTGGACTACTGACACATGTTACTAGTGCGGCTCAAGCTGAAGGACAGGCATGTACGGAAGCGCTGCAAGCAGCTGGTGACTGGGGAATGTTGCACATCCACATCGAGACCGACTCCATGAATCTTGTCCGAGCAATGCAAACTGCTGATTTCGACCTGGCGCCTGAAGGTGTGATCTACCGAGATCTACGAGTCTTTTTAAGACTGCATTTTTCATCTGTTATCACTAGTCATGTATCCCGCAATTGTAATAAGCTAGCCCACGCTCTAGCAGCGTATGGAGGTGGTCGGCAATCTGCCAGAGGACTATGGCTGGATGCGTTGCCGTCTAATCTCCATGTACCTGTGACCAGCATTGTTGCTGAGTTTACTAAGTAATGGAATATTGTGTTCCAGGTCAAAAAAAAAGGGCTAGATGCTGATGTCATGGCCGATGGTGCTAACAAAAGTGAGTCTTCACGGTGTGCCACCTCGAATCCACAGATTCAAACAACCGTGCGTTCTTGCCAGCGGAGAGGTGCACAACTTGGTCCTAAGAACTGCACCCGTTATAGGAGAACATGCCATCCTCAAACCATGCTGTCAGCTGTCAAGTGCGCGGCGGCAGAGGGACGACCACGATGGCTGAACTGGAGCGCTGCAGGGTGCAGCAGTTGCTGATCTTATCGCCGAGTGCAGTGCGTGTAGTCGGAGACAACGCGAAACCACTTGAAGAACGGCTGCAGTCTAGACCTACGCTGGCGTCCGCGAGAGACGCCACGATCTGGCGACGGCGCGAGGCCACCCGGCGAAGGTCAATCAAGGATTCAAGGTGCGGCTAGATCGGAAGCTTTGAGGACGGCGAATATCTTAGATGGATGCGGGAGAAGACAGCTAGGACCAAAGGAAATAATAGAGACGCGGAGGAGACACCCCGACGCCGTCGTCCACCGTCGGACAGCCTCTTCTAGCGGCAGCAGGGTGAAGGGCGCGACGTGTTGGGAGGGACCTCCTTCGGTGTTCAGTGGCGGCGCCTCCGGAGTCGCCCTGGAGCGACCCAGGAGGCAGTTCGCTTCGTTGGCCTCTTGAGTTCCCGAATACGTAGCTTGCAAGTAATTTTTTGTGTGTTACTTCTCTGCTTCCATTCATACATTTCAAGGTTTTCTTCACCCTCGTGCCTCCTCCCCTCCTCCTAGCGCTCCAATCCTAGCTAGCTTAGCTCAGCCAATAAGACAATTCTTCCTACTAGTCTCTGCCTACCTATAACAGAAACAATCGGGCTGTCTCCAGAAATTTGAGGCCCCAGTGCGACATGCAAAATAGGATCTTATTTTTTTAATAATTAAAGTATATTAAACACATTTTTATTTAATTATATAGCTTTAAGACATGTTATCATACGATAGTTAAACGGTAAAGAGTAAATGTAGGTCCTAAGTACTACCTCTATTTCATTAGTTGTTAGTGAACAAGTGAACATAGATGAATATGTCTAGATATATGTGAATCAACAACAATTAATATGAAATAGAGGAAGTAATAAAATAATCTTCTGTTCTACTCAAATATCATACATGCGATTTTTTTTGAAATGAAACATTGTATTACATCATCACAACTTTTTCGAAATATCATTATCATTGGTCTAATAGTTCTTGAAAATTAAGTGAGCAACTACCTTCGCCAATTTAGATTTGTGACTAAAGAGCATGAGCATATAGCAATTAATATTTATCATCACGAACTCTCCCTCTTGTATTTTAATTGCACAATATTCACAACACCTAGACGAGCTATATGTGATTATAGCTACAACGGACTCGGCAGGACCTGAGACTAGGGGGGGGGGGGGGGGGGGCGACGTGCGTCTGCGCGCGTCCGATCTGGTCCGATCGGACCGGCGTGCCGGTTGCGCACGCTCCAGTGGTGCGATGTATTCGGACCGACGCGTTCGGTCCGACGCATCGGTCCACCAAATTTGGGTCACCAAAGCGTCGGCGCGGACAGGCGCGCTGTCCGCGCGTGTCCTCCCGCGTGGGTCTAGGCCCCGCATGACAGCGACTCAACGGGCGAGAGCGATGCTGGTCAAAGGCTAGGCGCGCCACCTGGCCTTCTGCCGCGCGGCCCCGTCGCTTTGCTCAACGCCCTGGCATTGGCAGCATGTTGTGCCGCCCGACGCATGGCGAGGTCACTTCAATGCCAGCGCTTGGACCTCAGCACCAGCATCCGATGCCATTAGGTCTTTTTAAACCGGTCGCGGCCGGCTAGTCGAGCACACCGACGATGCCTTCTTCCCACCTTTCTTCTCCACACAACCGCAAGAACCATGGTCAGAGGAATTGGATCGAGGGAAGGGCGGCTAGGGTGCCCACCAGGCCGTGGCCATGGAGGCAGGCATCGAGGGAGCCGTGGAGGGAGCCGCGGTGGTGGCGCCTAGAGCTCGTCGCTGCCACCCACCCGTGGACGCCAAGGACGTCATGGACGGCATGGCGAGAGCAGCCGTGCTGGCGGCCATAGGCATGGGATCGAGGAGCCAGCCTCGCCTTCTCCTCCGCCTTCTCCTTCTCCACCCTCGACGCCCGAGCCCGACCCCACTGACGGGTTCGAGTTTGGCTTCACCCTCAACTACGACGCCGACCAGGACTCCGTCAGGTTGCCCCACAAGTTCGGCGAGGTGGTCGACGTGAGGATGAACCAGGTCGTGTTGCGGGTGCGCGGCCGCGCCATCAGCATATGGCCCACCGAGCTCCTCTTCGACCGCACCGGCACGCTGTACCTAGCCAGCGGGTGGAGGAGGTTCTGCCAGCGGCACGGCATCGTGTCCGGCTACCTCCTCGTCTTCAACTTTGACAGAGACCATCAGATTACGGTCACCGTCTTCGATGAGGACATGTGTCGTCGGTAGTACGTCGCGCCCGCCCGCGGCAAGCCCGCCGTTTCCTCCGACGACGACGAGAAGGACGACTAGTAGCCACGGGCTACTTAATTCTATTACTTTTTATTTTAGGGTATAATCTTATATGCGATGTTTGTAATGTATCAAATCCAATCCTATGCAATTTACTTTATCTGAACCGATTACAAATTGGCACCCTGCTAGCGCCGGACAGGATGCGTCGCTGATGCGGCACGGTGTTGATAATGTAAAGCACCGTCCAGTTGGGAACCCCAAGAGGAAGGTATGCTGAATATAGCAGTAAGGTTTTCCCTCAGTAAGAAACCAAGGTTTATCGATCAGGAGAGGAAGAAGCCAATACGACTGAAGGTGATGCTTGATAGCCTAGTGACACTCCAACAAGGGCGCCGTTTACGATCAAACGAGTTAGCGCGTCTTCAACTAGTAGCAACATGGAACCTGCACACAACACAACCAAATACTTTGCTCCCAACTTACAATGAGGTTGTCAATCTCACCGGTTTGCTGTAAACAAAGGAATGAACGTATCGAGTGGAAAACAGTAATAATATGTGGGTAAAGTAAACAGTACGAGTAAAGTAAACAGGTGATAGCAATATAAAAGAAATAGGACCGGGATCCAAAGTTTACTAGTGGTGTCTCTCCATAAGATAAAATAACACATGCTGGGTAAACAAATTACAGTTGGGCAATTGATAGAATAAAGACAACGTGATATGTCAAGAGGATCACTATGAGATTTACTCTGGGCATTACAATAAGATACATAGACCGTCATCCAACTGCATCTATGACTAATAATCCACTTGTGGCGAATCAATCCGAGAACTCCACAAGTATTAAGTTGCGAACAACAGATAACTGCATTAAGCAAAGTGTGTAATGTAAACAAAGCATATGCCCTCGAGCATATGAATATTGTTTTCCCCCTAGTAGCAACAACACATCTACAACCTTAGAGGTTTCTGTCACTCTCCCAGATTAAATAGAGGCATGAACCCACTATCGAGCATAAATACCCCCTCTTGGAGTCACTAGCAACTACTCGGCCAAGATAGCTACTAACAACGGAGAGCATGCAAGATCATAAACAACATAGAGATAACATAAGATAAAATTCAGTACTTCAACTCAATCATAACACCAATATTCATCGGATCCCAACAAACACAACATGTAGAATTACATAACGGTAATCTCGATCATGTAAAGCAGCTCACGAGATCTAAATATGAAACATATGGTAGAGAAGACAACCATCTAGCTACTGCTATGGACCCATAGTCCAAGGTAGACTACTCACTCATCGCGCCAGAGGCAAGCATGGCGATGAAGAAGACCTCCGGTGGCGATTCCCCTCTCCAGCAGGGTGCCGGGAAGAGCTTCTGGACCCTCCCGATCTTCGGGTCGATGGCGACGGCGGATCGCGATGTGTTCTAGAAAAGTGATCGGGTCTTTAGGTTTTTCCCGTCGGGGGTCTTTATAGGCGAAGGGGCATCGTCAGAAGTAGACCAGGGGGCCCACACCATAGGCCGGCATGGGCCAGGGGTGGGCCGCGCCCCTGGTGGTGTGGCCACCCTCTGGTCCGGCTCCGTCTCCTCTTCGGTCTTCTGGAAGCTCCGTGAAATATCTGGACGTCTGGCTTTGGTTTCGTCCAATTTCGAGAATATTTCCTGTGTAACTTTTCTGAAACACAAAAACTGTAGAAAACAGAGAACTGGCACTGTGGCATCTCGTTAATAGGTTAGTTCCGAAAAATACATAAAAATGCCACAAAGTATAACGAAACACTAAGCAAATGGTGTAAAAACAAGCATGGAGCATCAAAAATTATGGATACGTTGGAGACGTATCAGTCGCCCCGCTGGACGCGCCAGCTAGGCGGGCCAGACCGCGACACAAATTGTGTCCTACCCTCGACGCAAACAGACCAGGACTAATCGTTTGCGTCGACAGGATGCATCGGCCTGCTGGAGATGCCCTATGGTGTCATGCGTGTCATCTGGCAGACACTCTTTTTCACGCAGAGAACAAGGCACATACATGCATTCCGGAAAAGGCTCGGTGACGCACGCGCCATATAGATGGCCGTTTCGCTTAAGGATTTAGGTTGTGGGCTTGGCCCGACTAGAGCGTTCGCTTCGCTTCCCGATCGATGCCGAAAAATACCGGCCAGAGCTCACCGGTCAGCGCTATGTCTCCACTCTCCACCAATCAGAAGTAAGTAGGTCACGTGCAGGTGCATTTTTTTTTTCCTTTTTTCTTTTGTAGTAGTACTCCGTATATTTCTTTGCCTTTTTTATTTCTATTTCTATTCTATTTTCTGTATTTCTCTTTGACATGTTTCACTCTTTTTTATTTCCTTTTCTGTTTCTTTTTATTCTACTTTTTTATTCTACTTTTTTATCTTTTACGTTTCTATTTCTTTCTTGAATTATTTTCTTTTTCATGTTTTTTGTATTTTTGTTTCTTCTTTTTACCTTTTTTCTACCATGTTTCTCTATTCTCCTTGATTCTTTTTTGTTCCTTTTATTTTAAAAAGGTGTTCCTCTTTTTTATGATTCTGATGATACTTGCATTTTTTATAAAAAAATTCCTTTATAATTATTTTTATATATATTTAGTTCCAAAAAATGCTTCTCATATATTTTGTTACCCATATTTTATAGTTTAATTTCGTGTTTATATTAGATTTGTTCCTTCGTCCTTGCTTTGTTCCCTTCCTGTCATTTTTATTCCATAGTTTCTATATTTTTGTTCTCTATATTCTATAGTTTTATTCCATGTTTAAATTTGATTTGTTCCTTCACACTAGTCTTGTTCTTTTTGCGGACATGTTTTGTTTCACGGTCCCTTTTTCCCATTATTCTATAATTTTGTTCTGTATTTAGATTCAGTTTGTTGCTTTGAGATAGAAAGTTGTCCTGTTATGCACTCCATTTTCTGTTCCGTGATCCTTATATTTTTGTTCCCCACAATTTATAGCTTTGTTCCTCGTTAAAATAAAATTTGTTCCTTCACAATAGCCTTTGCTCCACGTAAACTTATGTTTTGTTCCGCAAAATCTATATTTTTGTTCCCCATATTCTACTATTTTATTACATGTTTAAATTTGATTTGTTCCTTCACGTTAGCTTTGTTCCTTTCACGGACATGTTTTGTTTCGCGGTCCCTTGTTTCCTTTATTCTATAGTTTTGTTCCGCATTTAGATTTGATTTGTTCCTTTGAGATAGAAAATTGTTCTCTTGTTACTCCTTTTCTGTTCCACGATACATATATTTTTGTTCCCCACAATTTATAGATTTGTTCCTTGTTAAAATTCAATTTGTTCCTTCACAATAGCCTTTGTTCCTCTTAAAATAATGTTTTGTTCCACATAACCTATATTGTTGTTCGTGAAAGTGCAAACTTTGTTTCCCTCAGATTTTGTGTGTTAGATAACAACATTAGGGAGATTAAGTGTGTGCTAAGATTGTGCAGATCATCAAATGAAGAATTGCCAGGCCGGATATTCCGGCCAGGGGTGGCCGGATAATCCGCCCCCTCGGGGAGTGGCCGAAAAACGGCTAAGGACCTGGCGCGGCGTCACCCAGTATAGGGGGCCGGATATTCCGGCCAGGGGCCGGATAATCCGCCCCCCCCGGAGACGACCCCAAATTCGGCTAAGGACCAGACGCGGCGTCACCCAGTATAGGGGGGCGGATAATCCGGTCAGGGGCCGGATATTCCGGCCAGCCGGATAATCCGGCCCAACTTTGGCCGGATTATCCGCCCCTCCAAGACAGCAACGGCTACATTTTGGGAGGGGGTATAAATACCCCTCCCCTTCTTCCACCTCAAGCTGCTCGAGCTGGATAGGAAGAACATCATTTTGGAGCCACCAAATTCGCAAGATCTCCTCCCTCAACCCACCAAAGCTCTTGATCTTTGGAGAATCGAAGGAGAAGGCCTTGATCTACATCCTCACCGAAGCGATTTGATTTCCCCTCTCATTTGCTAGAGGGCCCTTTGGTCTTGGGTTCCCTTGTGTCCCTTGACCTTGTTTGTGTGATTGAAATCTTGATACTTGTTGATTGAGATCTTTGTGGTGCTTGGGAGCCTCCAATTCAGTTATGGAGTGGTGCCCCAAGTTTTGTAAAGGCCGGTTCCGCCTTGAGGAATCCCTTAGTGGAAAGTGAGCTAGGCCTTTGTGGCGGAAGCTTGCACCGGAGAATAGGGTGAGCCTTTGTGGCGTTGGTTAGGCCTTTGTGGCAACCACACCCCTCCAACGTAGACGTACTTCCCCTAAAAAGGAAGGAACTACGGGAATTACATCCGTGTCTCTGTGTGCTCCACTCTCGGTTACCTCTATCCTTTATTGCCTTTACTACTTGTATCTTGCTTAGCTTATTTGTTGTCATATAGGTAAATTCACCATAGTTGCATATCTAGAGAATTTACCTTTGTGTCAAGCCTAAATTGAAAAAGGATTAAAATTTGAGTAGCACCTATTCACCCCCCCCCCCCCCTCTAGGTGCCCATACGATCCGTTCAATTGGTATCAGAGCCCCGGCTCTTTATTCGGGCTTAACCGCCTAAGAGTATGGACACTTCACCTAGTGAGGGCTCGGGTCAAGTTTCCATGGGTGAGTTCAAATCTTTGGAATCATCCATGGCTTCCATGACATCTCAAATAAGTGAGTTGCGTGAAATGATGGCGCAACTCATGCAAGCTAAAACTACTAATGCCTCTCCACCTCCGGAAAAACCCGCTACTCCACAAGTGGAGAATGTGGGGATAGATGAGGAGGGTGCCGACAAAAATGGCGATGCTAAGTCGTCCTCCAAGGCCGACGGGAAAGGTGAATACCCGCATTGGTATTCACCCGACCCGCCGGTTCCTCATCCTCATATTAACCATAGAGGTGATCCGCCTAAGCTTGATGCATTAAACTTTGGTCAATGGCAATATCAAATGATCTCTCATATGCGCAGTTCTTGCATCGAGCTTTGGAGGATCGTTGAGGAAGGATTCAAGGCCGTGGATTCCCACAACATGACAAGAAGAGAGACGGTCGATAGCCAACTCAATGCTACCGCTCTTCACATGATTCAAGTCGCCGTGGGATCCAAGGACTTGCCTCACATCCAACACTTCTCCACCGCCAAAGAAGCTTGGCAAGGACTCTCCGACGTCTTTGTTGGCAACGAGAGCATGAAGAAAACAAGATATATTGCCTTCTCAAATCAAGCGGAGGGTTTCTTCATGATGGATGGTGAGGATCATCAAGAGATGTATAGAAGACTCAAGGCTATTGCTACCACCTTCAAGAATCTCGGTGCTCACCATATTGATGATGAGTGGATCAAGATGAAGTACATTCTTGCTCTCACTCCATATGAGCCCGCGGATGTGAAGAGTGTTCAAGGAAAGCACAACTTCAATGAGATGACCTCCAATCAAGTGATGCAAGAGATTCAAGCCTACAAGGTTTCCGCACAAAATGCGGAAGATGCCCGTGCCCGTGCCATAGGAATGCAAAGAAGCTCTAATCTTGCATTGAAAGCAAGTGTGGTTGATAAAGAGGTTCCTCTTCAAGCGAATATTGAAGCAAGACTAGAGATGTGTCCCGAGGACATAAGGCATGAGTACAATGAGCACATGGCCTTCTATGGAAAAACCTTTTGGGTTGATCCACACAAGGCTAAAGAAGACAATCAAAGAAGAAGCAAGTCAAGTGGCTATCAAAGGAATAACAACAATGGTCAAAGGGTGAGGACTTGCTACAATTGCAATGATAGATTTCACTTTGTTGCCGAGTGCCCTTATGAGAAGAGAGAAGACCATGGTGGAAAGCTCATATTCAAAAGCAAGACCAAGTCACCATCCAAGAAGCCATTTGTGAAGAAGGGTGGACCAAAGAAGAAACATCCAAAGTTTGTGTTCTTGACTCAAGAAGAGTACTCCGCAAGTGAGAGTGAAGAAGAAGAAACTACAACTAGTGTGATGGCCGCAATGGCAACCACCTCAACTTCCTCCACATCACTCTTTGAATCCCCCAATGAGGACTCTCTTGTCAAGAACGTCAAGTGCCTTATGGCCAAGTCTTCCGAGGTATCACCCACATCTTTCTCTTCCTCTAAGACAAATGATGCTTCCATGAATGATCTTGCTAGTCTTAGAGTAAAGGAAGAAATTGTTGCTTTTGATGATTATGTGTCTAGTGTAGATGGTGTTCATAAGATTCACTTTGAACGTCTATTGAGCCAATATGGTAAAACTCTTGAAAAATTAGATGAACAAATGAGGCTTGAAAGAGAATATGCTCAAGATATTGCCTCACTAACCGAGTCTCTTGAAGAAGAGCAAGAGGAACGAGCAACTCTTGAAGAGAAGCTCGATTCCATTGAGGAATCTAATAATGAAGTTGTTTCCAAACTCACTAAAGAGCGAGATCATGCTCGTGCTAAAGTAAAAATGCTTAAAAAGGAAAAGGTTGAATTTGGTGTTGTTCATGATATACTTGTTAAGGATTTAGAAGATCTTGACAAGGCTCACAAGGCCTTGAAAAGTGAACACTCTATTCTTACCAAGTCACATGAACAACTTCAAATTCAATTGACTAAGAATAATATGCCTAGTTCTTCTACTTCTACTTGTGATCATGCAAATGTTATTGAAGAAAATGCTTGGTTGAAAGATGAGCTTGCCAAGTCCTCCATTCCCATAGGTGAGAAAAACTTGAATGACCTTTTGAGTAAGCAAAAGGCATTCGGTGATAAAACGGGGATTGGCTATGTCTCAAAGAAGAAGAAGAAGAACAACAAGAAAAAGAAGGCCAAGCCCGCTCAAGCAAAGAATGATCCTATTGTGGGTGGCAAAGCCACTCATGATGATCATGCGGGAATTGCTAACCCTCACTATGTTTTATTTCGTGATTATTATGGTGATGTTTATGCAAAATATGTTGGTCCAAATGATGGTTATGTTGCTTGGTCTATTTGGGTTCCAAAGACCCTTGTTGCTAACAAAAGAGGACCCATTGAAAAATAGGGACCTAAAACCAAGCAATGATCTCTTGTAGGACTATGCTTCCGGTGGATCAAAATGGGTGCTTGATAGTGGTTGCACAAGTCATATGACCGGAAGCAAGAAGATTATGACGGAGATGAGACCAAATGACAATCATATAACCGTCACTTATGGAGACATGTCACAATCCGAGGTATTGGGTCTTGGCAAGGTGGTAGTCGCACCGGATATTTCCCTTGTGGACGTCATGCTTGTTGAGACCCTTGGTTATAATTTACTTTCAGTTCGTGCACTTGGTAAGATGGGCTTTGCCGTCTTCATTGATAATGATATTGTGGTACTCTTGTGGAGCAAGTCTCTAAAGGTCGCTTTCGTTGGACACATTGAAAATAACTTGTATGTGGTGGACTTTTCGGGGAAAACCACTACAAGTGCAATGTGTTTATTTGGAAAGGCCGATGTGGGTTGGCTTTGGCATCGCCGTTTATCCCATGTCAATATGAGAACTTTGCAAAGCCTTCACAAGGGTGGCCACATACTCGGACTAAAAGAGAATGTTTCTTTTTCCAAAGATCGTGTTTGCAGGGCTTGCGTTCTAGGAAAAATGCATGATTCTCCCCACCCAAGCAAGACTATCATTTCTTCCAAGAGGATCTTGGAGCTCCTTCATGTGGATCTTTTTGGTCCTCCCTCTCATGCAAGTCTTGGTGGGAAGAAATATTGTTTGGTAATTGTTGATGACTATTCAAGATATACTTGGGTTTACTTCTTCAAGCATAAGAGTGAGACTCAACAAACCGTCATCGACTTTGCCAAGGAAGTTGAACGTCAACATGGGCAAACTATTTTGGCAATAAGAAGTGACAATGGCTCGGAGTTCAAGAACTACACCTTAAATGGATTTCTTAGTGATGAGGGGATTCGTCATCAATATTCCGCTGCATATACCCCTCAACAAAATGGTGTAGCCGAAAGGAAGAACCGGACTCTTATGGATATGGCTAGGTCCATGTTGGCGGAGTTTAAGTCTCCATACAACTTTTGGGCCGAAGCTATCTCTACGGCTTGTCATTCTTCAAACCGGCTCTTCCTCCGCAAAGGCCTAAACAAGACTCCATATGAAATTCTCACCGGAAGCAAGCCCAACATCTCCTACTACCGGGTTTTCGGGTGTAAGTGTTTCTTTAAAAGAAAAGGAGTTCGTTTAGGTAAATTTGATCCGAAAGCAATAGAAGGTATTTTTGTTGGTTATGGTGCTGAATCCCACACTTATAGAGTCTTCAACAAGTCCACCGGACGTGTTGAAGAATCTTGTAGTGTGGTATTCGAAGAGAATGACGGCTCCCAAGGGGGGCGAGATGTTGTTTCTTGTGATGTAGATGATGAAATACCTCGAGAAGCCATAGGAAGAATGGGCGTGGGATTTTTCCGCCCCATTGAGGGACACCTTGTGGCCGACCGGGAAGGACTATGCTCTACTCAAGTGGAGCCTTCATCTTCACAAGCTCAACAAGCCTCTCCCAAGGAAGCAACTAATGCACCAACCAAAGAACAAGACAAGGACCTTCATGAAGAAGAAGGGGCACCACCATCCTCTCCGGTTATCTCAACCGCCCCCAATTCTTCACAAGACCAAGATCAACCCACTCATGAAGATAATGATGATCAAGGTCAATTTGATGGTCAAGACGGGGACCAAAATGATCAAGATGATCAAGTGACTCCTCCAAGATCAAATGAGGAGATCGAAGCCCGTCGCAAGAAAAGAGTTGAAAGGGACTTGGAACTTAAAGGTCATACCCTTGAGAGGGTTATTGGAGATTTAAGAAGCAAAGTGTCAACCCGGCGTCAATTGGCACAATTTAGTTCTCATCATGCTTATATCTCCATGGTTGAACCCAAGAAAGTATTTGAAGCACTTGAAGATCCGGATTGGTTGGATGCTATGCATGAAGAACTCAACAACTTCAAGCGCAATAATGTATGGGTGTTAGTAGAGAAGCCAAAGGAGTGCCGCAATGTGATCGGCACAAAGTGGATATTCAAGAACAAGCAAGATGAGCATGGAATTGTTGTGAGGAACAAGGCAAGATTGGTTGCTCAAGGTTTCTCTCAAGTGGAAGGCATTGACTTTGGAGAAACTTATGCTCCCGTGGCTCATCTTGAGTCCATCCGTATCCTTCTTGCATATGCCACTCATCATAATTTTAAGTTGCAACAAATGGATGTTAAGAGTGCATTTCTTAATGGTCCATTGAAAGAGGAGGTGTATGTTAAGCAACCCCCGGGGTTTGAGGATCTCAACTTTCCTAACCATGTCTATAAACTCCATAAGGCACTCTATGGCCTTAAACAAGCCCCACGTGCGTGGTATGAGCACCTTAGGGAGTTGTTGGTAGACCGTGGGTTTGAAGTTGGGCAAATCGATCCTACTCTTTTTACTAAGAGGGTCAATGGGGAGCTTTTCGTATGCCAACTATATGTTGATGATATTATCTTTGGCTCTACTAACAAAGCTTTTAATGATGAATTTTCAAAGCTTATGACCGATAGGTTCGAGATGTCTATGATGGGCGAAATGAAGTTCTTTCTTGGTTTTGAAATCAAGCAATTGAAAGAAGGGACTTTTATTTATCAAGCAAAATATGTCCAAGACATGCTCAAAAGGTTCAAGATGAAGGAACTAAATGGGGCCGCCACACCAATGGCCACAAAATGTCATCTTGAGCTTGATCCCAATGGTAAAGATGTGGATCAAAAGGTATACCGTTCTATGATCGGTTCGTTGCTTTACCTTTGTGCATCTAGACCCGATATTGTGTTGAGTGTAGGTGTGTGTGCAAGGTTTCAAGCCGCTCCTAAAGAAAGCCACCTTATGGCGGTTAAGAGAATCTTTCGATATTTGGTTCATACCCCAACTTATGGTCTTTGGTATCCCAAAGGCTCGGATTTCTCTCTTTGTGGCTTCACGGATTCGGATTGGGCCGGTGACAAGGATGATAGGAAATCAACCTCCGGAGCTTGCCAATTTCTTGGTAGGTCTTTGGTGTGTTGGTCTTCTAAGAAGCAAAATTGTATATCTCTCTCCACCGCCGAAGCCGAATACATTGCCGCCGCAAGTGGATGCACTCAATTATTATGGATGAGGCAAACTTTGAAGGAATACGGTGTCAATTATGACAAAGTGCCTCTTTTATGTGACAATGAAAGTGCTATCAAGATCGCCTATAATCCGGTGCAACATTCAAGAACCAAGCATATTGAGATCCGGAATCATTTCATTAGAGATCATGTTGCCCGTGGTGATATTGAGCTTGCTTATGTGTGCACCAAGGATCAACTTGCCGATATTTTCACGAAGCCTCTTGATGAAGCAAGATTTGGATATTTGAGGAATGAGCTAAATATCATCGATTCAAGGAGTGTGGCTTGAACATCTTGCAAATACACCTATATTTCAATGCTTGTTTGGTTTAGGTGTGGGCATGGATATAGGGGGAGTGCGGTCCTAATTAATTGGGCTATCCCTCCCCCCATAATGCCGATAGTAATCATATCATTCTCTTAATATCATTTTATGATTTTTTGAGCTTCAATGACGAGTAGTGGTTATGGACTCAAGATACATCTTCGCGGTCCAATGCCATAACACTCAAACATGGTGGCTTCGGCCACCGACCTCTTCTCTTTGAAGAGTTGATTCATTGCATATCTTATTTTGAGGTTTTGGTATTCTCTCTCGATATTATTAATTTTCTTATATGGGAAGGCACTTGCATTGGATTTTTAGTCGATTTGCTCTTGCAATGTTAAGTGCCGAGAACCACTCCGTGTTTGCTCTCTCACCTAAGCCATCCTCTCTCAAGACATCTATCTATGCACACGAGTTCAAATTTTTCATCAAAACAACATCTGTTTTTGAAAATTTCGAGTTGGCCAGTTTTCTGGTTCCAGGCCGGAATATCCGCCCCCCTGGGCGGAATATCCGGGGGGGCCGGATTATCCGCCCCCTCCTGGCCGGATAATCCGGCCCAAGTGGCACCTGGGTATATAAGGGGCGGGTCGGGCTGCCCTAGGGCAGTTCCTCTCCCACCCCTTCCAGGTGTTCCCTGCCGCCGCCGCCTCTTTCCAGCCGCCGCCGCCGAGCTCCGGCCACCCCCTTGGCCGGATTTCTTAGGAGGTTGCTCTCCTCTCCCTCTAGAAGGCTTTCACCAAGCCGTTTTCGCAATGGATGCGGGTAAAGTTCTTTCTCTTGGATGTGTTTTGTTTACCCTAGCATGTTCTTGGTGATTTAGTCTTCTAGGTGTTGTTTTCCTCTCCTATGAACTATGTTGTATGATTGTCTTCCCCGATCTATCGAATTGAAAGTTGCAGCAACTGTTAGAAAATTTCTCGGGGGGCCGGATTATCCGCCCCCTGGGCGGATTATCCGGGTAACCGGATTATCCGCCCCCTGGCCGGATAATCCGGCCTAGGAGTGCACTTTTTTTATCTTGCTGCTTTCACTTTGATACTTTGGTTAAGATTGTTGTTCATACTACATAATTCATTGATCCTTTCTGTAACTCGTGTGCATACGCTTATCCCCATGCTCTCCGTGCATCTCTCTTTCACAGGTGGTCCGAGTATGCCGAAGCGCAAGCGGCGCTTGATTCCGAATGAGGATGGTCTCCTAGTTGATGAGGTCGTTATTCGCCAGCGTCAGAGGGCAGCTGCTAGAAAGGCTGAGAAGGAGAAAGCTGCCAAGGTTGCCAAAGCTCAAGCCCGTCGTCGCAAAGGCAAAGAGCCACGTCCTAACTACAAGAGCATGCCCGAGGCCGAGTACATTCTTGTTAGGCGCAACAATTGGTATGCCACAGCAAGAGATGAAGAGATTGAGGACCGGGGTTTCTGGAATGAGGAGCAGTGGGGGATTTTTCGTGATGTTTATGAGCCATTCAAGAACCCTTGTCGTCCGATGCATCCTATTGATTTTGATCACCTTCGCAGCAAGTCTTATTTTGATGAAGCACTCTCTGTGGTTGAGAAGATGGGTTTGATGGGGCTGGCCAACATTCAGTGCGACTACAATCCCGGTCTTATCAAGCAGTTCTATGCAGAAGCATCTCTTTGATGCTCCAGATGCTCCCGCAGGAGGTGCTCGTGCAGAGGCTGAGGAGGACTTTGAGGCTGAGGAGGACTTTGATGATGAGGATGAAGATGCTGGAGATGACGAGGGTGATGGCGGAGATTATGATGATGTGGGCTCCGGCGACTTCGATGGTGGGGAGGAGTGATTTCTCGGGACGAGTAGCATCGCTCTTCTCCCTTTTTTGGTGTCTTGATGCCAAAGGGGGAGAAGTAGTTCTATTAGGAGTGTTTCGGGATTTGCATGGGTGGAAACACAAGCTTGCGCGCTTATCATTCTTTGGCGCTTGTGTTTCTTCTTATTTCGTTCGTCTTAAGTTGAACTTTGTGTGTGGTTGAACTTCGTGTCGTGCTACCGTGTGGTGTATGAGACTATGTTATATGTTCTTAATGTGCCATGTGGATCTTTATGCATTGTTCACTTATTGTTTATGAGCTCATGATTATTGGTGAAATGGGGCTATGGAATTATTGTCCGGTATATCGTATTATCATATTCGGAATTCCATAATGTTTGTGTTATCTATGCAAAGGTATGTCTCCTCTAAACTTATTGGTGAAGATGCACACATCTAGGGGGAGCCTTTTATCGTGCTCAAATATTTGTTGATTGAAATATTCAATCTTTCTTGCAAATCCTATTGTTGTCATCTAACACCAAAAAGGGGGAGATTGAAAGTGCAAACTTTGTTTCCCTCAGATTTTGTGTGTTAGATAACAACATTAGGGAGATTAAGTGTGTGCTAAGATTGTGTAGATCATCAAATGAAGAATTGCCAGGCCGGATATTCCGACCAGGGGTGGCCGGATAATCCGCCCCCTCGGGGAGTGGCCGAAAAACGGCTAAGGACCTGGCGCGGCGTCACCCAGTATAGGGGGCCGGATATTCCGGCCAGGGGCCGGATAATCCGCCCCCCCGGAGACGACCCCAAATTCGGCTAAGGACCAGACGCGGCGTCACCCAGTATAGGGGGGCGGATAATCCGGTCAGGGGCCGGATATTCCGGCCAGCCGGATAATCCGGCCCAACTTTGGCCGGATTATCCGCCCCTCCAAGACAGCAACGGCTACATTTTGGGAGGGGGTATAAATACCCTTTCCCTTCTTCCACCTCAAGCTGCTCGAGCTGGATAGGAAGAACATCATTTTGGAGCCACCAAATTCGCAAGATCTCCTCCCTCAACCCACCAAAGCTCTTGATCTTTGGAGAATCGAAGGAGAAGGCCTTGATCTACATCCTCACCGAAGCGATTTGATTTCCCCTCTCATTTGCTAGAGGGCCCTTTGGTCTTGGGTTCCCTTGTGTCCCTTGACCTTGTTTGTGTGATTGAAATCTTGATACTTGTTGATTGAGATCTTTGTGGTGCTTGGGAGCCTCCAATTCAGTTGTGGAGTGGTGCCCCAAGTTTTGTAAAGGCCGGTTCCGCCTTGAGGAATCCCTTAGTGGAAAGTGAGCTAGGCCTTTGTGGCGGAAGCTTGCACCGGAGAATAGGGTGAGCCTTTGTGGCGTTGGTTAGGCCTTTGTGGCAACCACACCCCTCCAACGTAGACGTACTTCCCCTAAAAAGGAAGGAACTACGGGAATTACATCCGTGTCTCCGTGTGCTCCACTCTCGGTTACCTCTATCCTTTATTGCCTTTACTACTTGTATCTTGCTTAGCTTATTTGTTGTCATATAGGTAAATTCACCATAGTTGCATATCTAGAGAATTTACCTTTGTGTCAAGCCTAAATTGAAAAAGGATTAAAATTTGAGTAGCACCTATTCACCCCCCCCCCCCCCTCTAGGTGCCCATACGATCCGTTCAGTTCGCCATATTCTATTGTTTTATCCATGTTTAAATTTGATTTGTTCCTTCACGCTAGCCTTGTTTCTTTCGCGGGCATGTTTTGTATCACGGTCCCTTGTTCCCTTTATTCTATAGTTTTGTTCCGCATTTTGATTTGATTTTTTCCTTCAAGATATAAAATTGTTCTCTTCTGCACTCCTTCATCTGTGTATGTTTCTTTCTTACTTTTTTTTCTTTTTCTGTGTATGTTCATGGATTTTGTTCTCGGATTTTTAAAATTTTGTTCCTGGATTTTTGAAATTTTTTTTCCTAGATTTTTGTAACTTTTCTTCCCAGATTTTGTAATTTGATTTTTAGAATTTTGTAACTTTTTGCTCTCAGGTTTTTGTAACTTTTGTTCCCTTTTTTATTTTTGTTCCCGGGTTTTTGTAATTTTTTTATTTTTTATTCCTATATTTTTGTAATTTTTGTTCCCAGATTTTTGAACTTTTTGTTCCTAGATTTTGTTCTCGGATTTTTTAACTTTTGTTCCTAGATGTTTGGAATTTTTGTTCATGTCTTTTTGTTCCCATCTTTTTGAAATTTTTGTAACTTTTTGTTCCCAGATTTTTGTAATTTTATTTCCCAGATTTTTGTAACTTTTGTTCCTGGATTTTTGTAATTTTGGTTCCCAGATTTTGTATTTTTTGTTCCCAGATTTTTGTTATTTTTGTTCCCAGATTTTTGAATTTTTTGTTCCCAGATTTTTTAAACTTTTGTTCCTGGATTTTTGAAATTTTTGTTCCTAGATTTTTTTTCCCGGATTTTTGTAATTTTAGTTCCCATATTTTTGTAATTTTTGTTCTCAATTTTTTTAAATTTTTGTTCCTAGAATTTTGAAATTTTTGTTCCTGGATTTTGTTCCCAGATTTTTTTAACTTTTGTTCCTAGATTTTTAGAATTTGTGTTCCCTTATTTTTGAAATATTTGTAACTTTTGTTCGCAAATATTTGTAACTTTTGCTCCTAGATTTATTCCCCTATGTATAATATTTGTTCCTCAATTATTTTTGTTCTTAGATATCATGTGATGTCTTTTTTCTTGTTCCCCTATGTATAACTATTTGTTCCTTCGTTCTGAAAGATTTGTTCCTCTTTTTTTTTGAATATTAGTTTCACAATTCTTTTTGTTCCTAGATGTACCGTGATGTCCTTTGAATTTATGATTTGTTCAATGGGTCGCTAAATTTTTGTTACTTCGTGTCTTAATTTTTGTTCCTCGATAAAATGTTGGTCTAACTCAAAATCACAATTTGTTCCTAGTCGCTAATTTTTTGTTCCTTTTTTCAATTTTTGTCCCTCTAGAACTAAAATGTTATTCCAAGACTAACAAGAATTCATGATTTGTTCCGCGGTCGCTAAATGTTTTTCGTGCTTATCCAATTTATTTCATGTGACCAGGAACTAAAATGTTATTCCAATAAGTCTGACTTGAACTAGCAGGAGAGGGCACGGCGGCACGCCGCGCCCGTGCTGTGATACTATGTTATAATTTAAAAAGACACTTAAACTATAGGCGACCCAATACTTGTTTCTCCTTTATAGTATTCGTAGGATAAATAAAGGGACATCGAGAGATAATGTGATACCGCTAGGTGCTTTGCTCGCATGTAATTGGTGGAGTAAGACTATGTTTGTTTTCTCCGGGATAACAATAATAAATGATGACTAAACCTTGATATCAGTGTAACACATTTTCTGGTAGAAAGATTAACCACCAGAGAAAATCAACAAGGGGATAAACTGAACATAAAGAGATGGACCATCGGAATATAAACACATAATGATTATATAGATATCATGCCTTGAAAGGTGCTAAGCATGTTGACGCAAATGCAACTGCAGCTTGGAAGTTTTGCAGGTATAAGTAAATGTATGTTACATACTAATTATAAATCCAACAATCCGCAATATAGTTGGACACTGCGGTACAAAATTACTGAAACATGGAAGGATCATACTCCATCCTTCAGCCTTTAGGTTAAAAGAACTTGACTCGTTGCATTTCTTACATAGATACATTAGTAGTAAGCATAAGCAGCTTTTGTCCGATGCAATACAAATTGTAAGTCACTACATCATGGATGTCCACAAATAGAACCTATGTTGGTGTATTCTCAGAGATCCAAGTAGTAGATATAATATTTTACCATGATATAACAGTACCAAAATCAGTAAGGAATAGATCTTAGTGACATTCTTTAAGTGTCAAACGACATATAAAATAATCTAATTTGATTGCCCTCTCAAATGTTAATGTAATTCTTGGAACACAACTTTCAGAGAGCACTCCAACAATGTCTCCTTTTTGATTTTTGAAACTGCCTTCACTGTAGATTTGTTTTGATCAATAGGTTGGTGAGGAAACAACATGTGAGTAAGCCAAGACAACAAATCACATGGTGGCATTGTTTTACAATTATTTGAAGCTTTTTTGTGAAACTTCTTCTCAAGGTTATTTAGAACATATCAAAACTATACGAAGTCTAATAAAAATCACCACTTATCCCTTTTTTTGTGAAACCTCATCTGAAGTTTTTTTTTTTTTTTTTTTTGAGAACCCGCAGGAGATCTGCGCGTCATTATATTAAGCTCGAAAGATAGTTTGTTACAAGCCTAGAAAGGCTAACTCCACCACAAGTCATCACGGCACGGCCGTGGATAGCTACCCTAAATCTCTCAAGGACCCACCCCTACGTCTACAAACGATCCAGAGATTCCACTCTTCGAGCAGTGCCCTCAGCACGTCGTTGAACGGGCGATGCACTCCATCGAACACCCGGGCGTTGCGTTCAAGCCAAAGCGTGCGCAACGTTAGCATAATGAAGGAGTTAGCCTTCCTGCTGTCCGCCCTGGAGAGAATCGCGACTGCGTTTGGCCACCAATCCGGCAGCGTACTGTGCACTGTTTGCAGTGCCAGGGAGAAGCCGAGGCGCTGGCAAGCAGCGGCCCAAATCTCGCGCGCAAAGAAGCACTGCAGGGAGAGATGGTCGAGGGTCTCGTTCGCGGCATAGCAAAACTTGCATAGGACGTGCGTAGGGAGACCGCGCCTGGCAAGACGGTCAGCCGTCCAGCAGCGCTGCCGCAGGGCGAGCCAAGCATGAAATTGCACCTTGAAGGGTGCAAACGAGTGCCAGACTTGCACAGCCCCTGGCAGAGCCGTTCTGCCAAAGAAGAAAGCTCGGTACGCTGTTCTCGAAGAGAACCTTCCATCGGGGGTCCACTTCCAGGCGAAGTGGTCATCGCCGGTGCCGGTGACCGTGTCGCGAAGCGCCGTCCATAGCTTGAGGAATTGGACAATGGCGTTCACCGAGAGCTCCCCGGAGATGTCGCACACCCAGGATGCGTCTAACATGCCCTGTTGCACCGTGCGCGTCTGCCTAATCCCAGAGCGCACCAGCTTGAGCAGATCGGGGGCGATCGCGTCCACCGTGACCCCTCCGATCCAGGCATCCGCCCAGAACAGCACGCGTGAGCCGTCGCCAAGTGTGATGCGCACAGAGGCATGGAAGATGGCCACCGCGTCCGGCATCACTTGGAAACCCATGCCAGCCCACGGCTTGTTGGCGTCAGTTTTCTGAAACCAAAGCCATCTCGCGCGCAACGCCGCGTTCAGCTTCTTCAGATCATGAAAACCTAGGCCACCAAGGAATTTGGGCTGGCAGACCTTGTCCCAGGAAACAAGGCAGCAACCTCCACGTGCATCTGATTTCCCGGCCCAGAGGAATCCACGGCGAAGCCTGTCGACGGCTTGAAGGAACCAGGGGTCCACGTCCAAAGCCATCAGGTGGTAGATGACAGAGGCCGTCATAACAGCCTGCACATAGGCCACCCGCCCGTCTTTGGTTAGGAGTCTGGCCTTCCAGAACGCGAGCTTGCCGGCAAGCTTGTCGAGGACCAGCTGCAAATCCTCCTTCCGCAGCTTGCGCAGAGAGAGCGGTAGCCCCAGGTACATGCATGACAGGGCTCGAACCGGGCATTGGAGTCCGGTAGAGATTGCATCGACTTCCTCCTGGGAGCACCTGATCGGTGCGGCTGCACTCTTCGTAAAATTCACTCGAAGACCGGATGCAGAACCAAAACACTCGAGGATGCCCTTGACCACCTGCAACTCAACCGCGCTCGGCCTTGCAAAGACCACCACGTCATCAGCATATAGGGACATCCGGTGATTGAGCCCGGCTGGCATCGCTGGCAGCACGCCCACCTGTTCAGCCATGTTGAACATTGCCGCAAGCACGTCCATGACCAGGACAAAGAGTAGCGGGGAGAGCGGATCTCCCTGGCGCAGGCCCCGCCCATGCCGGAACGCACGCCCGGTGAAGCCATTGACAAGCACCTGCGTGGACGCGGAACGCAGCAGCATCGCGATCCACTTGATCCACCGTGGGCCGAAACCCTTCTGCCGGAGCACGCTGAGCAAGAATGCCCAGGAAACGCTGTCGAAAGCGCGCGCCACGTCGAGCTTCAAGAGGAAGGCTGGGATCTTCCTACGATGCAGGGACACGGCGGACTGCCGCACGAGGATGAAATTATCTTGTATGCAGCGTCCCCTGATGAAAGCGCTTTGATTGCAACTAACCAGCTCCGACATGCGCGGCGCAAGGCGGAGCGCCAGCAGTTTGGCCAGCAGCTTGGCAAATGAGTGCACAAGGCTAATCGGTCTGAACTGCTTCAGCTCAACTGCACCATCTACCTTAGGCAGCAGCGTAACAAATGCAGTGTTGAGCCGCCCAAAGGCTTGGTCCCTGCCCAAGAAGACCCAGCTGATCGCGTCGGTGACGTCGCCCTTGATCGTCGCCCAGCAGCTGCGGTAGAATTCCCAGGAGAACCCATCTGGCCCGGGCGATTTGTTGCCCGGCATGGCCTTGATTGCGGCCCAGATTTCATCCTCAGTGAACTGGGCATCGAGCGCGGCGAGGTCTACTGAATCGAGGCCCATGGCACCCAGAGCGAGGTCGTGCACCCGCGGTTGCGCCCTGCCCAGCATCTCTGTGTAGAACGCAGAGGCGAGGTCCTCCATGCCCTCCTGGTCCGTCGCAATTCGGTCGCCGTCGCGCAGCCTAGAGATGTGGTTGCGTCGCTTACGACGCGTGGCACAGATGCGAAAGAACTGCGTGGCGGCGTCCCCGTCCTTGAGAGCGGCGACCCTAGCGCGTTGCCTCGCGATCGTGCGCTCTAGGGACGCAAGGCCAAGCAGACGCTTTTTAAGCTCGCGCCGAAGAGTTAGCTCCTGGAACGACAGTGGCCTGAAATCCTGCGCAGCTTCGAGCCGAAAAATCACCTCGTTGGCTACCAGAATCTGGTCGCGAATGCTGCCCACGCGCTTAGAACCCCACCTCTGCAGGTCCCGTGCAAGTTTCCTGAGCTTCCGGTCGAGGCGACGAAGGGGATCGGCGACAAACGGGCCAGCCTCCCAAGATGCGGCCACAACGTCAGCGAACCCTTCGAGTGTAGTCCAGAACCGCTCGAAGCGGAATCGCCGCTTGGAGCACACCGCGATCGACGTGGACATCAAGATCGGGCAGTGATCCGATAGCGACGATGACAGGGCCGCAAGGGTAGCGTCTGGGAATAGGCCGTCCCAGTCGACAGAGCAGAACCACCGGTCGATCCGTTCTAGCGTGGGCGAGTCACGCTCGTTGCTCCATGTATAACGCCGCCCCAAGAGGCATGCCTCCTTGAGTTCCACCTCGTTGATTAGAGCTCTGAAACGCGCCATAGCTCGTCGGTTTAGGTTAGCATTGCTCTTGTCCCGCGCATCAAGGATCATGTTGAAATCCCCGGCGATCGACCACGGCCCGACGAGTGCGGCGCGGAGCGCGCGAATCTCATCCAAGAAAGCCGGTTTGAGCGCCTCTACCGTGGGCCCGTAGACCGTCGATAGCCACCAGGAAGTGCCGCCCCCCATGGATAGCTGGATAGACACCGAGAAGGAGTCCACCCTGGTGGCAGTAACATGGATGTCTTCGGAGCACCACGCGACCACCACGCCTCCCGCGGTGCCCACAGCGGGCAGGTAGGCAAACCCATCAAAACGGGCGCCAAAGGACTCCACAACAATATACGGGGAAACCATGTCTAGTTTCGACTCAGAGACGCATACAAGGGACGCCGCGGCCGTAGCCACAGCGGTACGCACAGCAGTACGACGGCTGGGGTTGTTGAGGCCGCGTACATTCCACACTACGATGTTACAGTTTTTGGCATCCATCTAGAAGACCTACAAGTGATCCACCATGGGGCGTGCGCTAGGCTTCCGCCGCAACCGCGTCCACTGCCGCCGGCGCCTGCTCGGGGGCGCAGCTGATGCCAAAGAGCGTGGCAATGGCCTGGACGTGCTCCGGCTCGAGGGGCGTGGCGAAAATCTCCTCGTACTCTCGCAGCTGGGAGTCGGAGAGGCGTTCATCCTCACGGCAGATCCCCAGCTTGTGCATGAGCAGGCGTTGCGCCCGCTTGACCGCTGACGAGGCGAGTCCTTTACCTTTAGCTGCGATTCTCTTGCTGCGGCGGACCGTTGGCTGGGCAACCGAGAACAGACGGCGGCGCACCACCGTAGGGTCAGGCAGCGAGAGCAGCGGATCGTCCAGCCGGCGTCGAAACTGCTGCAGCAAAGCCTCCAGCGCTGGATCATTCGCCAGAGGAGCGACGGACGCGGCGACCAAGGGCTGCGGCATAGACCGCGGAGCTGGGCTCGCGGGCCCATCGAGCCTATCCATGGGAACTCCAGAGCGTGGCATGCATGGCGGCGTAGTGCGTGCACTGCCTGTGGGGTCGACAGTTGACCTCAGCGTGGATTCCTCTGGCCGCGACGGACAAACTGGCCCAGCAGGCGTCCGTGAACCGATCAGAAGCGCGTCCTTCAAAGCGGATCTGGTCGGAGATTCCGCTGCGCCGGGGCCCACGGTCCCCACCTCATCTGCCGCAGCAGCTGCCGCCCTACTGCGCGTCGACAGAAAGGACGCAGCGGCTTCCAGAGCCGCTCTGTTGCCTGCGAGGCAAAACGTATCTGTGGGGTCATGGTGATGCGAGCACATCGCAGTGCCCAGCAAGCCCCCCACGACTGGTCTTGGGCTTGGTCCCGAGCTGCCCTGCAAAGAGCGCATGCTGGCCTGCAAGGAGCCAGTACGTTGCCCCGCTGCATGGGTAGGGCCGTTCACAGAGCACGCGTCGCCCGGGGATTGGCACGACGCTGGCAAAGTACAGCCAATCTCCTGTGCATGCAGAGACGTACGTGGGGCAGAGCACCCGACCGGCCGACCACAGGAGCCATCAGCAGATTCCGCGTGCTGGCTCCGCACTAGCCGTTGGCCCCTCTCCGCCGGCGACGGGCCGGCCGCCGGAACAGCGGACGCTAGCGATCCCAGGCGACCAGCAGAACCCTGCGCCGGCGCATGGGCTTGAAGCGGTGCGCAGCCACGTTCCTCCGGCAATGGCGGCGCGCGAGCTAGCACCAGCGCGCGCGAAGGCACCGGCGCAACTGCGGCCGGGGCACCCTGACGATCCTTCGCTGCAGCTGCACCGCTGGCGCGAGTGGGCTCAGCGGCAGGTTCGGCGACGCCCGCCGCTCTGCCATTGCGGTGGCGGCGTCCACCGCGCCGGCGACGCCGCTGCCTCTTGCTGGGAGGCTGGCCCCCAGCGCCGTCGTCGACGTTGTCGCGGCTGCCGTCCGAGCTCGGCGCAGAGCTGGGCGGCGGTGTTGGCGGCGGCGGCGACATGGCGCCTCCCTGGAACACGCCCGTGACCCAAAAACGCACCTTGTACCAGAGTACCGTGGGCGACACAGCCCGCGGCCGGCGCCTCGCAGCGGAGACCTGGAGCCGCCCCTTGGACTCCGGCTCCGGTACAGCCAGCCACCGAACTGCAGGAATGGCGTCGATGCTGTGCGTCCATGCAGTGACCTTGAAGCACGACATGTCGTAGCGGCTCATCGTGGAAGCGTCCACAGATTCAACCAGGCCGCTGCCCGCGAGGAGTGTCTCCGCGGTGCGCTGTTCCCAGGCATGAGCCGGGATTCCGCGGATCTCAAGCTCAGCGAGGATTGGCACCTCCACCTCTTGGGCGTTGTTACGCCGCGACCATGGCGACAGGAGGAGCGTGAAGCGTGAGTTGGTCACGCGCTTGGCGTTGACGAGCGTATCCCGAACCGCCCCGGAGCGGCAAAGGATGAGGAAGTCTGCCGGCTCCGCCTCCCTGATTGAGAAGTCCAGCGGCGTCAGCCGTAGCTTGTCGTGGATGGCGCGGGCGGCTGCTTCAAGGGTGAGCTCTGGCCACCTGGTGCCCGCCACGGTGACCACGACTGCCCGGTCTAGCTCAGCCTCCAGCTGAACCATCACCGGAGAGGGCGAGAGGTAGCAGACGTCGAGAGCACAGGCGTTGGCGGGCGGCTCGACCATTGCCTTGCCGCTATCAGCGCCACGGCCAGCCTGAAGGAACGGCGCAGTGAACGCGGTGGAAGCGTCCGTGCTCTGCCCGGACACGACGTCGCGCCAGGTGCGACCGGCATCGTCCGCAGATCGAGGGGAGGGAGCCCCGCCGGAGCCGCGGTCGTCGACATCCCCAGCCGCATTGCGGCGCACAGCAGGTGCCCTGCGTGCAGGAGGAGCGCCGTCGGACAGAGTCCGAGGCTGCTGGCACTCCCTGGCGATGTGGTCCGGCCCGCCGCAGCGCACACACTTAGTGGGCTTCGTGCAGTCAGCCGCGATGTGGTCTTCCTCGCCACAGTTGTAACAGCGGCCATGCAGCACCGCCGGGATCCGGCTAGCCGCGCCACCCGCCGGAGCGCGAGATGGGAGCTTCTGAGGGTTACCGCCTCCACCCCGGCGCGGCTGATGGGAGGCGGGCCGCGACTGGGGTGGCGTCGGTTGGCGGCGCCGGCGGCGGTTGTGAGCCACAAGCCAGCCGCCTTCCGCAGCGCCTCCCGGGGCGCGCGCGGGGTTGGCAATGCCGCCCGCCGCCGGCCTGCTGGAGCCGGCGCCCGCAGTCCACCCGTCTTGACCGAGGACGCGGCCAGAAGGAGGCACCACCACCAAGGACCTCAACGTCTGCGCCGGCCGGGGCGCGACAGAGGTGACCGAGGGGGTGCTCTCATCGGAGTCGGACAGGAGTACGCGGCTGGCCATGGCCGCGTGGGGTGAGGGGCTTGGGAGAGGGTGGGGAGGGGTTGTGGACGCCGGGGCCGGAGTGGCTTCCGGCGGGAAGGAGGTGGGAAGCGCCGGCGCCGTGACGGCGGCGGCAAGGGTGGGTGGGCTTGCGCTCAGGAGCTCATGCACGGAGCGAGAGCGGTGCACCGGGCTGGAAAACTCACCAACCCCTCGAAAGTTCTGCTCAAAATCTCATCTGAAGTTACAATCAACAATTTCCTGTCACTTTATATTTGCTTGCATGTGCTAAAAAAAATGCAAGTGTTGACATATACCTAAAGTTTTGTCTAAGGGGCTAAATATAGATTTTTGGATCATTAAGAATATGGAGCGTACAAGTCAAATCTGATGTTGATTAATATGCTCTTCCGAAATTCTGGAACAATCCCCACTATATATAAGTCCCATCGCAATACTTAATCCTATGATTTACCCCTTTATTTGAATTATAATTTTGATTTATATATTTGATTAATTAAAGAAAGATCAAGCACACATACACTCAATGTACACAGAACACAATCTTGGCATCCCTTTCCAGATCATTTGCACCCACATAGTCACACGCACAGGCACATGCACGAAGCCATGCACACACACCAAAGAGTCACAACTCATAGGCATTCTTAGCCTGATCCCCTTTTTGCTCACTCTCCCTTCAGGCTACTGCCACCGGCTACCTCTCCTCAATTTTAGCAGCAGGAGAATCAATCGACGCAGGCAAGCATACACAACGCTTCTGATGGCCCGCGCCGCCGATTCGTCACCACCGTCGTCCTTCTGCCCTTGCTCGCCCCATGAGTCTTGTCGGCCTTGCAGCCCATTGCTTGGGGAAAGTGGTCATGCATCGGCGGAGCCAAGAAGATGGGAAGCTGAGGGTATGTCGCCACTGCCGTTCAGGCGAAGGGGGACGCATACCAGCCCAAGGTAGCTCCAAAACCGGAGCTAGATGCACCACGCTATTATTAAGGACGGTAGCCGCGACCCTTCCCAACCCGTGGCTGGTCGACAAAGGCGACCACTGACCTCTCCAGGCACCATTGCCACAAAGGTTCGCCTGTTGATGTCTGAGTTTTTTCTTCACTTGTACATATCTCACTCTCTAATTTACGTATTTATAGGAATTTGTGCCGAGTTTCTTCTCTCTTCTCTGTGTGATTTGTTCACTCTCCTTGCCCAGAGATGACTGAGCTGCTAAGACCTGAGAAAAGATCACTCCAACATTATAAAGCAGCCAGCAGGGCAAAGGAATCAATTTAAAGGATCACATGTATACACGCTAGCTCTTTTTTGGCTCTTCATAATTTTCCTTAACTCGTTAAAAAGTTAAACATGCCATCATCCATACACAACATTATTTTGCAAAATTATAGATTCTGAATGTGAATCAGTTATTTCGAACTAAAGAACCATACTTCATGATAATATAAGAAAATAAAAATACTGGTTTCATGGTTCAAAGATACTAACAGAACAGAAAGGAGTGTCTATAAGCTGTGTATGCAATGAACATTCATACTTGCAAAGATGATCTCTTGTTAGCAAGAAAGCTTAAGCTATGACCTGATGTAATTTCAGTTCAAGAAATTATTCAAAGAATTTTTCTCTTGATTAAAAATCTAACTTATGGAGGAAGCAAAAAATATATTTTGGCATTTTTTTTTCTGCAAAACTGTATATATGTCTTCACTCTGCAAAATACATTTTTTCTTTCTCTCAATTCTAGACTTTTCTTTTTGGCAAAGCCAATGTAGAGTGTTAGTCGACTTACTAATTTGTGTTCTATGCAGCTGCTATGTTAGGGAAATTACCGGTGAGGCAGTGGCCGCAGGGAAAATCCAATCTAAACTGGAAGAAGAGAAACCCTACTGGTAAGTATCGCTAGAGAAGAAAAACAAAAGGCGGCCACTAAGAGATATGAGGGAAGCCCCAGCCAGAAGTGGCAAGTCATGACAAAGTCCAGCTGTACATGTCATCAAAACGTTTTGGTCCTTTATCACCACTCAAGTAGCAGATCGTCATTCTTGATCTTAGAATGTTCTTTTGTACACTTCAATTGCCCAAACCAAGAAAACTGCATGTAGATTATATTAGAAAAAACAAATCTTCAGTGTTGGCATCCAAGGTGTGCTAATCAGACTACAACATAACAGTAAACACACCATATTTTCCAGCCGATGTTCTTGTGTTAGCATGCCAATCACCCCAGATTCCTATGTGAACATCTCTTGCAACGACAATTGCCCCTCAACACACATACAAATACTTGTAGTTTTTCTTTTAACATGGTACTACTTCATTACTCATGCAGCAAGCAACATGCCTGGTCATTACTCAGGTCATTCTTTGTTGAATGTTCACATATAATTTCCACTTTAGTTAGAAGCCAATTTCTGAAATTACGAAAATAGGTAGCAGTGATTCTTTTAAGCATGAGAGAAACATGAATAACAACACAAAAGTTCAAGTTCTCCAATTAGAAGGATGTGAATAAATGGGGAGAAATGGGTAAGGTTTATCCTCGGCTAGCATGGCATATAAATATACACCTCACCTTGTACAATAAGAGTCATGAAGGAAAAACAAGTAATTCAAGATTTATGCTTTTGAAGTCCATATTCTCTATCATCTTACATATCTGATAGGGAAACCTTTTTTAACTAACCATCAGGCAAAAGGGAGTGGCATCTTAATTAGTATATTTGTTGTGATGACCTCAGAACGTCATTCTCCAGAAAAATTAAAATCATGGTGTTTTATCAATGATTGGCCAATCAAGTGTAGCTAGCAAGACATAAATTAGTATATTGTGGCCAAGCATAAATATATTTAAACGGGGTCATGGTCATCAGATGAAGCAAACGATGGATGGAGAAAAGTTGCTCACCTGAAGTGCCGAACATGACAAAGGTTGATCAATTTATTAAATAAGATTGCCTTAGCTCTGGTATATAGGAACTCATAGGGAGCTTATAAGCATCACCATGGGGATGAGAATTGTTTTCCAACACAATTACAGTCAACACTAATCTTCTTGCATTGTCATTGAAAATAATAGTCAGAACATATAAGATCCTACCACAAATATTGGAGCTTCAGGTTCAGGATAATGACTAATATAATCCATCGCTCTGCCAAGAATTCCAAATATGGATCGTATTAACAGTGTCATTTGCTGGACGTGCACAGTACTTCTTTGGGATTGTCATCTTAACCTGCAAACCAAGGGAGAAATAATTTAGAAACAGACTGCAAGGCACCAAAAAGACAATGTCCACCATCAAAGCTCACTGGAATCAACCGCTGTCGTGTTCTAATACATGTTTGAAAAAGCCACATGACAACGCATACAGCTATAAAAATATCAAACAAAGATAGTGACATACCAGGAATGCTAAAAGGAACATGATCGGGGTATTTAGAAGATTTTTATAGAAACATAGGGCACTGTCATACTCAAAGCATCCTTTTTTGACCTCGGCATTTTGATTCATGTCATTGTTTCTGAACCTGCACATAACGTTGTAGCAATTTATATCCAGGTGTTTTTTTCTTAACAAAGACGCAAAAGCAACCTTACCTTATCTAAATCAAAAAGGGAAACTATTCATAAGAGTATGTATTGAATCAAAAAGGTGGATGCATAGGATATATATCATCAAAATTTGGCACATGTTTTGTGTCGAAAGCTGAGCAGACTAAATTATACAGTAAGACAAAATAAGACTCAAAACTGGATAGCACGCTATGATGCTAAGAGATTCCATAAACATGCTCCAGTTTGACTTGCCATATGTAAAAACATCTTATGGCTCCAAGCCCAGATCTAGTAGACTTTATATCTCCTTATTGTTCATCCTGATCCTACCCTTACGTATCCTTTCATTCTACATCCAGCCATTTAACAAAGCAGCACACATTCATGACCCTATAATGAAGAGGGATGGGTTATCACCCTGGAGTAGGAACAAAGTCAGACCATAAACATTCCAGAGCATTCCCAAATAACAAAACTGCATGTTTTCTTGTGTTTTATTTATGCTTTACTAATTAGCAAACAGTAAGTGAGATTCTCTGTGAGCTGTTCGAATATTTTTTTTCACTAAGGGTGTCATGCTTTAACTTTCACCATGGCATGTATCAAATACATTACCAACTGCATGAAGAATGGCATTTAGCAAAAGGAAACCATCAAGAAATTTATATATCTAGTGTATCCTATTCCATTGACATAAGAACTGAGAAATCACCATAAATAGTAAAGCTAAGCAAGTAGATACCTGCAAAGTCAGTGGGATTATTCGTCACCTGATCCTCGCAGGCAATGGATTGGTGGAGGGGTGGTGAGTATGATAACATCAGGGTCCACTTATTCTGCAAAACAAAACCACAGATGATGATTGAGTAATTAAAGAAGCAATCAGCTTAGCAGTAATTAGTTGATACGTACGCTTGTAAGGTTGCAGCATCTGAAAAATAATCACCGAGCGTTTCAGTTTCAGGGAGCCTGCAGCCTGCAGGAGCATGCCCCCGAGCGCGGCGCGAAGGCTGGTGACGAGGGTTAACTCGACAAGTGTCCTAGATGAAGGACTTAGGATCGGGGGAAGAGGGTGTCGGATGAACTCGAAGGTAAAGGTTAGTTGAAATAAGTGTATATCGAAAGTAAACTTGGGTGTTTAACCTAGCTTGCTTTCAATCTGCCCTCCACTGTCCCCTCCTGGCCCCTATATATAGGTGGCCAGGTCTCGAGGATTGGGTAGGGTCCGATACAGATTACAAATATCGACATACGGTAAGAACTCGTATTCGATTATCATTACAATTGGGCCCTAGCTTAACGGGCCTCAGGGGTACTCAACTAACGTGCTCTATTATATATACCCTTGTCAGTAGCCCCTGAGATTCTACCAGAATTGCAGATTCGGGTTGAATCTCTAATCTTCAAATCTTCGACTTGATCAATTCTTCGATTTCTTCATATCTTCAAATCTTTGACTTGGTCTTTCGACTTATTTTCATGATAATTTTTCGCAAGGGGTTTTGATGAACAAGCCTGACAACTCTGACGGATCAAGAGGTCAGTTAACTGCCGGAACAGATACTTGTCACCTACTTCAAATTCAATCCCCTTGGACTTGAATTCGGGATACCGGTCAAATCCATTCTTTTGCCGCATTTAGGACTTACAAAGAATGAATCCCAGAGATTCTCAGGGTACCCAGTGCGTCCACCAGGATTTTCTTTGCGCCGTAGACACGGATACATACCAGCAGAGCGCATCCATATGCGTATACCAGGCCACACAGGACGGATCCCGGGGTCTTACCTTCGTGACAAGTCACGTCATTCGAGTTGCGTTGCGATAACGTAACTCGAGAATCTCATGTCGTAGTCAAATTTTGACTGAAATTATTCGGGTTTTAACAACCATAAACCTCGCTCCCGATGGGAGTAACACTCCTGCACTTCTCAAACTCTAATGCTTTACCAAAAAACATCGTCGGGTGCGTGCTCAGCGCTCCCGATGGGAGTAGCCCCCGAGGCTATAGTCGAAAAAGATTTTTTCGAGAATAGGCTCAAAATATAGTGTAGTCCACCATACTTCAACTCAAGATACTTTGATGATATCCTGTCGTCGAATACGCGTCCATCACTCCAGTTAAAAGTTGCATTCAATATTCTTGAAAGTAGTAGCCCCGAAGGCCATAATCGAAAATCCTTCACATATAATCTTATCCATAAATTTTGCGCTTGTCGGTGCCATCCTTCTTCTTTCTTATATCATCTTCTTTATGACGTCAATGAGTACGTCACTCTGTATGAGTGCGAACCGTTTTATGGGCAGCACTGTAATTTTCGCAATTTTTGACCGTTAGTGGGCTGCCGTTTCCGCTCCGTGCGCCACATCTCAGCCCACGATCCTTCTCCCAGAAGGCATATAAGGGGCGTAGTGGGGGATTTTACTGTTTACCAGCTCGTTCCCTCCGCCGCCTCCATTGCTGATCTCTTCTTCCTCCTCCTCTCGTGCATAGCCCCCAAGCGCACCGCATTTAGATGCGCGTGAAACACCTAGCCACCAAGAACACCATGGCCAAGACCTCTTTTGCCACCAGCTGGGTGCGCTCCGCCATCACAAAGAAGGAGGTGGAGAAAGCCAGGGCGGACGGCCTCATCTCCGCCCAGGATTCCATCAAGTTTCCAAGCACTGAGCGGATCCCGGAGCCCCCGAGCGGTTATCGGGTAATGTTCCTTGCCTTCCTCATTCGCGGCCTTTCTCTTCCTGCCCACGAATTTCTCCGTGGGCTTCTCTTTGTCTACGGTGTGCAGCTCCACCAGCTCACACCGAACTCCCTTCTGCACATTGCTTGTTTCGTGACTCTCTGTGAGTCATTCTTGGGCATTGAGCCCCACTTTCTTCTCTGGAGGTCAATCTTTCGGCTTCGCCCCAATGTAGCTCTGGCTAGAAAGCCTGAATTGGGCGAAGCCGTTGTCTCTGTGCGCCCTGAGGCGCAGTACCTCGAATTTTCCTTTGCCGCATCTGTCTAGGGGTGGAGAACCAAATGGTTCTATATCCAAGATCGCAAAGCCTCTCCTGAAGACCAATATGGTTTAGCCCCTTTCGAAGCCTCCAAGGAAGTGAAGAAATTGGCGTCGTGGGATGCGCTTCCCTCGGATGCGGAAATAGCACAAGTTCTTCCTCTTATGTCTCGTATTCAAGCTTTGAAAGGAGGCCAAGGAGGAGCTTTGTCAGGTATCCAACTCATGGCATTCTTTGTGCAACGTCGAGTTTAACCCCTGCAGCACCGCCTCACCAAACTTTGGAGTTACTCTGGCTTAGAAGATCCTACTCGCGTCTCTGAAGATTTGATAGAGAAAAAAGATGTCGACAAACGAGTCAGGAGCCTCACCAAGCTCACCAAGGATCATGCGGTTGCTGATTTGACCGCTGATTACTTTGACTCCGTGCACCCTCTACCCGAGGTATATATCTTTGTGTTCACTTGTTGTCGAATTTTGTTTGCTTCGACTTGTGTTGTTTTTTTCCTTTGAACTCTGCTGACTTATTTATATGCAGGGTCACCAATTCCTTATTTTGCGCCCTCCTCTTTCAGAGGCAGGGCCCCTTCCGGCTGATCTGGCCTCGTCTGTATCTGAAGCCCCCGAGGCTGACGAGAATCAGGACGGAGATGATGCCGAAGAATCAGAAGAGGAAACTAGCTCATCGACATCGCCTCCTCCCGTGCTTGTTGAAGATGCTGGTATCGACAAGAAGAGGAAGCGTGTCGACAAATTCGCTTCTTCGAGTTCCGCAGCGGCTGATAAAGCCCATGTTCTTACAGGAGATATGGAATTCTTCGACCTCCTGGCATCGTAAGTGCTTTATTTGAGTTCTTCAATTGCACTGCTATTTCCTTGTTTCTGTCGCGTTATACATAATTTGTTTTATTTTCGTAGAGATGACGAGGAGCCTCCAAAAGATGCTACAACTGCTCCTTCGACTTCACCTATGACTGCGGATGAGCCTGTCGAGCAAGAGGTTGCACCGAGGGTTACCAGGGCTTCTGTCAAGAAGATTCCTGTAACTCGAAACCTCAAACGCTCGAATGAAGGCAAAAGAAACCGGCGTTGTTCTTGAGGCCCATGCATCAACGCTTTCTCCCAGTGATGTAAGTAACTTCTGTTGACTTGCTCTCTTTGTATTTATTTATGTTCTTACATGCCCCTTTTTCCCAGGCATTGTTGCAAAGATTCGTCGCCTTGGGCACTGAATGTGCTGAGTACTTAAAGGTTGTGAAGGCTTCCGAAGGTATACTTTTTGACATCCAGGCATTACTTTTCTTCTGTGATTATCCTTTATTGTTGATCTGACTCCTTTTCGTCTTCTTCTGTAGCTGCTCTAGCAACAGCCAATGCTCGAATTGCGTCGCTGGAGGCGAAGCTTAGTGCTTCGCAGAAAGCTTATGATGTTGCGGCCGCTGCTAAAGTAAACGCTGAGAAGTCGCAGAAATCTGCGCTTGGTAAAGCGAAGAAAGCTAAAAAAGCTTTAGCTGATGCCAACAAGGAGCATGCTTAGCGAGAGCAAGCCGTGGCAGAGCGTCTTCGCACAATGTCTACTGCTGCTGAAGGTAAGTACTTCGCCTTGTCTTCTATTTTGACTTCTGTTTGCACTGTTGTTCTTGTTGACACTTTTCTTTCCTTTTCTCTTCTATCTTATTTTATTGTGCAGGATTCACCGGGGTATCTTTGTCGTCCCTGCAATCGGACGATAATCCTCTGATGACTGCGGTTAACCTACTCGAGGCAAACTGGATATCTATCCAGGAGACTTTTGAGTTAGTTAGCCGCGTTCTATCACGGCTGTTCGTCGGGTTGTGGCCGAAGAAGAAGGCAGAAGTTCCGAAGGACAACTTGGGCAAGCTTGTCAAGGCTTTTGATACAACTGAAGACCCCACCCTCCAGCTTAAGGGGCTCTCTCTAAAGCGTGGTGCTGCGGGTGCTATTGCACTTTCTTTTGCCCATGGTGCGGACTTCGACTGGGAGAAGGTGAACTCTTCCCATGGCCGCACCCGCGATGAGATGAAGACTTTCTTCGAGAAGGCAAAGAAGTTGGCTCCTGTGCTGGTGGCGATTATTTCTCCTTCAGCAGCCTTCGCGACATCTGTTGCACCTCCTCCAGCGGCGGAAAACCCTGCGCCTCCGTTGACTGTTGGCGAGGAATTTATCATGTCTTCTTCTGCCACGGAGCAAAATGCTGAGGTGGCGTAGACTCGGCCTTCTTGTAGTTTTCCATGTATCCTTTTGAATGTAAAAACTTGTAGTCATGTGCAACCCAAGAATCTTAGTCAAAGGGTTTTGCATTTATGTAAATACATTTCCTTTTTATGAAGTCTTGTGCTTGTCTCTCTGAAATTTTTTCTTTTCTTTTGACTTCCAGTCGATGCATATCAATGATCCTTTGACTGGCGGACCTGCTCCTTCTGCTGCCCGCACGTTCGGTTCGACGATTTCGTCGCCTCCTAGCCGATGTAATCAATGTGCAGAGTACTCTTCAAGGATTTCTGATCTTGAGTCTCGCCTGACTTTGGCTAAACGTCAAGCACAGATGGATGTGAGCAAAGCTAGTAAAGCTTGTGGTTATCTGAAGCAGATATCTTCTCTTGATGAAAAGGTTTCCAGTTTGACGGCAAAGATTATCCATAATGAAGAATGCGAGTCTTTTATTCTTGGCATTGTCGAGTCTGCCTGCGAGATATTGCGATGTAAGTTTTATTTCGACTTCCCTTTTCCCTGTTTCTTCACTGCTGTTTTTGTGACATCCCTTGCCGTCATAGGCACTTTTCTGGATTTCGCTGCTGAAGATCGTTGGGTTACCGAGCGAAATGCGGCTTTGGAGAGAATGTCGGCAGGCGTTGAGACTTTGTGGTCTGATCCTCGGCGTCGGAGTGCCATTGTACTGCTTCAGTACCGTGCCCAACATATTGGCGAGTCAGTTGATGGTTGCCGACGAGCTCTCATAACTATGCACTCTGTTATGCTTCCTCGCAATCCTCTGCCTGCAACTTTTCCGCTTCTTCTTGATACTTTCAGATCCAGCCACCGTATTCATAGATTGATAGAGCTGAACTTAGTGGCAGGTGCCAATTTTGCTCTCGGGTGGATACGCAAGTGGCACCCGAAGCTTAATTATATGTCCCTGAGTTTGGCTCCAGGTGGAGCTAACCTTCGAGTACATATGGAGAGCACGCTGCAACCTGCTCGAAGGCTCGTAGCTAGGCTGCTGGAAGCGGATGCTGTATTTTTTCGCGAGTACCACTATTTAGATCCCTTAGGCGTAGATGATTCTGATAACCCATTATTGTAATATTTTTATATTTGTGGAACGCGAGAGTATCGTATTTCGTGACTTTATGTCGAAACTTTGTTCTCAAAGCGTTATTGTATGATTCGTGTGTTTGCCACATTTTCTCTTTGAAAGACTCGTAAGCTCGAACATGAGGAACATTTTGTCTTTATTATACTTGCAATGTAAGATACATGGGGTGACCCAAAAGATCCGGCCTGTGACCTGTGTTCTGGATCTAGAGGGCATTGCCCCTGGTATAACTCGTGGCTTTGATAGCCTTACTCTTCTACCCTACTTTTTTTTTATTCTTTGATGCTTATGTCGTCATGGCTTTCTCCTCTTCTCCTATGTCTTTATCTTCTCCTGATGCTTCTACTCGTGATTTCTTTGTTTTGGGCTCCACAGCGCGTCCTTCGAGTAGCTTAACGCCTTCTATAGTTGTGCTTTTTGCCTTCTTTGCATAGTTGGCTGTCATGCCAAAGTTTTGCACCATCTTGTGGAACTCCCTATCGCAGAGATCTGAAACTTTAAAACTTCCTTTTACTGTAATTATTCCTCTTGGTCCTGGCATTTTAAGTACCAAATATGTATAGTGAGGCACTGCCATGAATCGCAAAAACGCGGGTCGTTCGAGGATCGCGTGATATTGAGATGGCCAGTCCATGACTTCGAAGTCCAGCTTTTCTCTCCTGTAGTTTTGTCGGTTGCCGAAGCAAACATTGAGTGCTATTCGACCCAGTGGGTAATTGGCACTTCCTGGCACGATTCCGTGGAAGGAACAATCTGTTGGTTTCAGGAACTCTAGTGATATATGCATTGCTCTGAGTGTTTTTGCGTATATCAGGTTAATTCCACTTCCTGCATCCATGAATATTCTGTCGACATCATACGTGCCGATTTGAGCTTTAAGTACCAAAGGCGCGTTTCCTGGCTAAGGTACTGTTATAGGGTGGTCTTCTCTGTTGAACTCGATTGGTTGTTCTGACCAATGCAGATACTCCATTGTGGCTAGAGGTGAGATGACTGCTAGGTTGACTTGTCGAGTGATACTCTTTTCTTCTTTGTTCGACTTGTGCACAGGTTGTATCATCTATTATATTATTAAAATAACTAACAATTAACGGTGGAGATTTGCCACTCAAAAACAAAGATACATAAACGGTGGAGATTTTCAAGTCAAAAAAGCTTGCGTGAGAAGTACATGTCTTCACGTTTAGGAAGTAGACGTCTGGATGTCCGGCGACAATACGAACATGCAGGCCGTAAATCAAACAGGCACTGATCACGGATCAACGTAGATATCGCCAAACGTTGGACTAATAAAGTACATGGTAGCACATACCAAAAATACACCCAGCGAATTGCAACCAATCGGAGACGCAATAGTAGCAAAGATCGAAGGCACGCGTTGACAACTCTCGGTTGCATCGACAAATCGGCCGCACTACATGGCGGCAAGACAAGACGCCCAGCAGATCGAAGGGTGGGCACAGCAAGCCCGCAAGACAGACCAAAGGCATGGCGGGATATCAATACATGTCGATGATGCTCGGTACATCGGCTAATCGAAGACCCGGCAGGACGGCAGGAAACCCAGGGATCAAAGGCACATCATGAAGCTGAGATCTTTAAGTAAGAGCTGAAATCCTTCCTTGATAACTACAATCCATCATAAAGCTGAAATATTCAAGTAATTAATAGTTTAGATTCTCAGGTAATAGCTGCAATCTTCATGTGTGTTTAGTAGATCTTCTTATGCAGACATGCAGCTTTTTTCGGAAAGAGCTGGCCGCATGCAGCTACAACCCGGTGGATTCATTATCCAATTTGACATAGACTATGTGCAGTTTGTATGAGGCATGGACTCTCTGCAGTTTATACTAAAACTGCGCGCTCGCAGTCCGTTGCTTGCGCGGGCGGCCGCTATGCCTGCTTTCCAAGTAGCCTCAGAGCCTGCCTCCTTACCGATCGACCTCCGCCAAGATGCCCATATGCGAGTGGAGGAATACGCAGCCACATATCGTCATTGCACTATAATCAAGAACAAGTTCTGTTTGAGATCACCCCAGCAGCCATCACCATCGATGTTAACCATCCATTGTTAACCTGACCTTGCACAAACTCATGAATTGGTATTCTAACTCGATCTCATAATGATGGATTCAAGAAATCAAGCTGGTAAGATCAGTGCATCCATGCAAGGACTATATGGAGAGCACGACAATAATTAACACCCCCTTTAACTTATTAATTGTTAAGTTACGAACTTATTTATCTTTGAACTAAACTTTCGTACAGCAAGGTGTCATTGTGAGTCAAACAACGATCATTACAGAAGATTTTTCGAAGGTAATAAATTTTCACCATTTGTACGTGTATTTGCTCTTCATTTTCGTTGGAGTCAGATCCATTCAGACATGTGATTGCAGAATACTTCACAAAATAATTTCAGTAAAAATTTATGGGCAGATGTCAGGTAGATTTTACTTCTTGATTTTAATTTATGTTTGATCAAAAGAATAGTTCTGTTGTCTGCGGATCATAATAATTCGGAACATAAAAATACATATTTATTGGGAATCAGAGGCAGGAAGTTCTGAGATATTTCTTAATAAAGTAATCAGAAGATGTGCATATTTTACAGAAATAATGAAAATTCTATAATTCTTATCTTAAAAAAAATTACATATGTTGGTAATATTGCAGTAGGGTACAGTACTTCGTAGAGTGTGTGCATACTCATATCAAATATTTGCAATTTTTCCTTAATTTTCCCTTTAGGGATGCACACATTTTAGAGATGAAGAAACAATAATTAGGGAGGCAATTGGCGTTTTTACTAGAGATCTTATGATTCAGATGACAGATAAAGAAGTAGCATAATTCGTTGGTGATGTATCTAGCTGGTACACAATGAGTAATTGTTGATGTTACACGAGATGGCAAAAGCACTCCACGAGCGCTATACACACTGCTGGAGTATGTATAGTCCACTAATGCACATGAGAACTTGGAAGCCTAAACAATGAGGGTATTGAGGTTTTACATCTACAACATGTACATATGTTTTATCGCCTAGATTGAAACGTCGTAACAATTGGAAGCTCAGTAAACGGAGAGCAATGAATCTGATATATTAATTTCATTTAAAAATAAATATAGTAGCAAGAAAAAATATTGATATGTTTGATATCAAGTTTTTTCTATGTAATCGCTAGCCGCGCAATTGCGCGGGCTACATAGCTAGTTGTTGTGATGTGTCCTTTTGATGGAACGTACCCTTCATCGTCGTCGTGTCCCTGGTTTTGCTGGTCTTGTCCTTGAGGAGCTCCGTTGTTTCCTTGCTGTTTTGTTGGAGGATTGTTGCTTCCTTCAAATCCTTGCCGCCTTGCTTCGGTTTGCTTGTTTAGTGCTGCCTCTTGTAGTTTTAAGAATGTTGTGCAATCTTTCATTGCGTGCCTTGATACTCGCTTCCCATCGACGAACGCTGAGTGTATATGACAAGGTCCGTTGAGCATATCTTCTGGCGACGGGTTGTACTCTCTGGGTTCTCTCGTGGGAAACTTTTTGTAGTCCCCTTTTCTGTAGCTTCGATATCCCGAGCTTCTGCGATCACTTCCTTGATAGCTGTTGTCTTTGTATCCTGCGGTGACTTGGCTATGGGAGCCATAATTGTCGTAATTTCGGGACCGTCTCCTTTGACTTCCAGATCTATTTCTTCTATCGTCCTCTGGGGATCACGTCCGCTTGTTGTTGCATGCATCTTCTCCATCTGCAAATCTGTTTGCTACGTCCATGAGGTCTGACACTATTTTTGGCTTGATTATACCCATCTCTTCGACTAGGTCTCTTCGCCTTAATCTAATGATGAACGCATCTATTGCTCTTCCGTCTGAAACTTCGACTGCTGACTTTTTGATAAGACTCCATCTTTGGATGTATGCCCACAATGTTTCATCGCGTTGTTGCACACACGCTTTGACTTCTTCTATTGATGCTGGCCGCTTGTATGTCGACCTGAAGTTGCTTGTAAATTGCTTTGTAAGGTCTTCCCAGCTTCCAATAGTTTCTTTCTCTAGTTTGCTCAACCATGACCTTGCTGCGCCGGTGAGGTGTAGTTGCAAACTTTGCATTGCTGTTTCTTTGGTTCCTCCTAATATTTGTACTGCTTGTAGATAATCTGAGAGCCATGATTGTGGTTCCTGTGATCCGTCGTACTTTTGCTGATCATGAGGTAACTTGAATCCCTTGGGAACTGGAGTGGTGCGAACCCTGCGGGTAAAGCACGATGCCCCCATCTCTTTTTCGTCGTCTTCATAGTCGCGTTTTTCATTTGGGGATCGCGATCTTTGGGTTCCTCCGTGTTGTTTTGGTGATGGCGATCGAGATCGTTGATTGCTGCTTCTGTGCCGAGGACTGTTGTGACGGCGAGGCGACCTTGGCTTATACGTTTCCTTATGGTGGTGTGCTTCCTCTCCTTTTGCTGATAGCTTGTGGCCCACCATGCTTAGTCCGTTCAATGCTGCTCTGTGCATATGTTCTCTAGGATCCCCCGGGCTTGGTCGAGTTGTGAGCAGATAAGCTTGAGCTGCCACTAATGCTGCTTTCGGAGTTTTTGGTACGATGTTTCCTTGTTCGCCGACCGATAAAAAGGACGAGTCGAGGTTTTTCGAAATGCTTTGCCTGTCGGAGTACTCGAGGTTATCGTACCTTGAACCATGTCGACGATTTTTCCTTGCGTTACTATATGATGCGTCGCTTCACGCTTTACGAGCGGCGTTGCTAGCTGCAATGGCTGAGTCTTTTCTTCTCTGTATCTCTATTTTCTCCAGTGCTAATTGCTTTGCCTGCTGCCTTAGGGCATAATGATACCCCAAAAGCGTGACTTTGCTGGAATTTGATGGTATTGGCGTGCCGTGCTCTACGGCTTCTCTTATTATCCTCCATTCGTCGACTGATAGTTGAATTTTTTCCCTAGTTGTGAGGGATTCTGCTGTTTGCCCTTCTGCTAGGTGATTTGCTCCTCTGTCGATGTTTGCTGGGTTTAGCACTGGATTGTTGTTTTCGTCGAATTCTTCTGAGTTGTCTCCCACAATGGCGAGCACCTGGCATTGTTTGCCGATGTTACTATTGAAGCTTGAGAAGATCGAGTTACCATCTTTAGAAAGCTCTAGCCCTGTCTTCCATGTGTCTGTTGATTTGTCTGAGATATCATCGAGGCAGATCATGAGATCGTCGAGTTGGACCCCTGCGTCGAAATTTTCCCTTGCTTCGTTGTCTTCTGCGATCCTTTCTTTTTGCACTTCTTCTAAGCTGACCGGCGAGTTTACCTCGCTGGAAGAGCCGTCAGAATATTCCATCATTGCTACTGTTTTGGGCTCACTTACCGATGGATCTTGTTTCGTCGGATCTGAAAGGCGAGATAAACCTGATGGCCCGATGAGGATGCTCAAACTTCCAATTGTTAACTCCATCTCTTGACTTTCGTCGAGTTCTGAGCTGCTGTTGGCTAAAAGCGAAAAAGCCGTCGAATTCATGATTCCAACGCCCAGGTCCCCACAGACGGCGCCAATTGATGAGGGTTAACTCAACAAATGTCCTAGATGAAGGACTTAGGATCGGGGGAAGAGGGCGTCGGATGAACTCAAAGGTAAAGGTTAGTCAAAATAATTGTATATCGAAAGTAAACTTGGGTGTTCAACCTGGCTTGCTTTCAATCTGCCCTCCACCGTCCCCTCCTGGCCCCTATATATAGGTGGCCAGGTCTCGAGGATTGGGTAGGGTCCAATACAGATTACAAATATCGACATACGGTAAGAACTCGTATTCGATTATCATTACAATTGGGCCCTAGCTTAACGGGCCTCAGGGGTACTCAACTAACGGGCTCTATTATCTATACCCTTGTCAGCTGGCGACCTCGTCTTGGGGAGCACCGCCGTGACGACCCGGCCATGCCCGTCGGCGTCCGGCTGCATCAGCACGGCGCCCTCCTCGCCGACGCCGGCCATGCCGTACTCCACGCGCGCCGGCCACTGCCACTTGATCTCCAGCCCGTACAGGTCCACCTGCTCGGCTGATCCATGTCCATGAACATCCGCGCCGTAGATGACCACATCCCCTGGGAAGCCCAACACCGCCGCCGTCTCGTCGACCAGGTTGTTGGCCAGCAGCCGGTAGCTCGGCCATGTCGGTCTTCACCGGCGGCGAGCCCGCCTCCACGCACGTGACCTTCTGTCACGCCCGAGCTCCTCCCATCCTGCAGGTGCGCACTGGCCCTCGTTGCCCGCCCGCGTGCTGCTCCTCGTCGCTCGGCCGCACAGACCAAGCTGCGCCGCGCTTCTGCCGCGCGCCGCTGGCCGGTCCTAATCCTTCTCCTCGTGTGCTCCTTGGCCGGGCCTGCGCCGTGTTCTCCTCCCGTGGCCACCTCGCCGCACGCTCGCTTCTCTCCAACGCACATCCTGCCGCTGTCGCCTTGCTCCTGCACACGCTCGCTCGCTTCGCTCCCACGCCTGCTCCTCCTCTTCCAGCCGCGCTGCCATCTGCATCTTGTCCCGTCGCGTCCGCGCCCCGGCCGCCCGCGCTCGCATAGGCCCTTCTCCCGCTGGCTCGAGCTCCACAGCGCACCAACGCTCCCTCTCCGGCCTCACGGCCCCGGCTGAGTCACTAGCCAGCAGCTCCCCGCATGCGCCCTTCCTCCTCTCTTGCCATTTGCTGCGGGAGGATCGAGTTCTTGACGTGGCATGTCAACGCGTGCGACACGGGGCAGTTCTCTTCCCCGATTTCCTCGAGCCGGCGTCCTGGTCGACGGTGCCCTCGAGCCGGCGCCCTAGCCAGCGGCGCCCTCAAGCTCGCGTTCTGGCCGGCAATGCCCTCGAGACACGCTCTGGTCGGCGGCTCCCTTGAGCCAGCGTCCTGGCCGGCGACGCCCTCCAGCTCGCGTCCTGGCCGCCGGCGCCCTCTAGACTCGCCATGGCCGACATCCTTGCCGGTGGCAACCTCAAGACACGCCCTGGCCTGCGCCCTGGCCGGTGCCGCCCTCGAGCTCCAGACACCTTGACGGCCAAAGAGGGGAAAGAGGGCGCCGACACCGGTGGAAGAAATGGGTGGCGCGGCGAAAGGAGACTGTGGATAGAGAGAGAGAGAGAGAGAGAGAGAGAGAGAGAGAGAGAGAGAGAGAGAGAGAGAGAGAGAGAGAGAGAGAGAGAGAGAGATAGGGCAAAGGCACTGTTCGATGGTGGGAGGGGATAGAGTCGTGGTTAAGCGGTAGAGTTCCTCGGTGGTCAGCACCGCCTTGACCGAGAAAAAGCCAAAGAAAAAATTGTTATAATAGAAGCCCATACACACAGTCACAAGCAATCAACTACACGTGATGAAGAAAAAACAAAAGAAGGGAGCACAAGAGGGATAGAGAGAGTGAATCCAACAAACAAAGGATTAAAAAAAAACTGGCCTACAAATCAGATGAATGATTTCTATGGCCCACCATGTTCATTGATAGCAGGGATACCATGACTAAGAACACACAATGAAACAACTCACAAACTTCACACCCATGTATATAAATAGGTGCAAAAACGCTAGGCAGCACCAAAGCCTACACGACAAGAAGACATGGCAGCAACTGCGGAGCATACGAAGACAGATAGCAAGATTACAGAATTTCCAGCCGACAGATCGGATGCATGAACGAAAACAGGACAGCTGTACCAACACATGCACACATAAATACATAAGAAAACGTTAGGGAGCACCCCATGCGTACACAGAAAAGAAAACAAGAAGAAAAGGACAAAATGCAAAGGAGCAAAAAACGCAGCATGGCACCCAAACGTACATGGAAACCAGCCAACAAGGAAAGACAATGAAACAATAGAGAGATACAATGGAAAAGAGTACACGTGTAAAATTCTGAAGGCCTCCAAAAAAAACTCAAAAAAGGAGAAAAAAGGAACTCCTCCCCCTTTAAGGATAGTATGTATTCGCGATTTGTTCCACGGTCGCTAAAATTTTGTTCCTTCTTATCCAATTTTATGTTACATACTCAGAAACCAAAATGTTATTTTTTTAATTAGTCTAACTGGTCGAATTAGTGATTTGTTCCAGGTCGCTAAAGTTTTGTTCCAGAAAAAGTAAACAAATTGTTCCATGGTCACTGGGTGCTAAATATGTTTTCCACACGTACTGGTAATTTGTTCTGTGGTTGGTACTTTTTGTATTCTTTTGTTCCATTTTTCTCTAGGAACTTATATTTTGTTCTGTGGTGCTCCGGCTATTTTTATGTTCTACCTATTCGTGTAATTTGTTCCTCAATTAATAATATTTTGCTCTGTCGCATCCAAATTATGTTCCACAAGAATTTTAAATTTTGTTCCATGGTCTTAGGGCGCTTATTTTGGGTTCCACTTGTATTTGTAATTTGTTTCGTGACCGGTAATGTTTTGTATCATTGTATCCAAAATTTTGTTCCCAAAACCTAGATTTGTGTTCCATGGTCTTCAGGAGATAAGCACTCCGCAGTCACTAAAGTTTTTTCTTTCATAACTAATTTTTTCTGAGGGACTAAATTTTTGTTCTAACTAGTCTGATCCATAGTCAGAAGTGGTTTCACACAACAAACTTTTTGGTCGTTTTACAAGCTCGTGATTATTCCGCCATTTTAAAATTACGGTTTAATTGCTATCTAATACTACCTACCTACCTAGCTTTTTTTAGTACCATGGAACAAACGTCTAGCAGAACATGTTTCTTTTTGTGAATGATTGGGTGCATGGTCAAAGATGCAAAAATATGCTCTCAAATATCAGCTCACATGCATGTGCACTATTTTTTTTTGGTACTCCTCAAAAGTGTGCTCTCCTCCATGGTTATCTATATGATGACAACCCACAAATTTCCGGCATGGGTGATCGAACAAATTGAGAAAAGTGCAGGGCATGGCTTTGGAGAGGAGAAGGGTCCTGCAATGGCGGACATTGTCAGGTCAAGTGGTCGACTGTTTGCCGCCCAAAACATCTCGGGGGTTTGGGTGTGCTTGACTTCAACAAGTTTGGCCGCGCACTCCGTCTTAGGTGGCTTTGGACCGCCTGGACTGCGCCAAATCGGCCGTGGGTAGGCTCTGACCTACCTTGCGACGAGGCGGACAGAGCTCTCTTTGCTGCAGCCACGCAGATTACCCTTGGTGATGACTTCATTGCAAATTTTTGGAATGATCGATGGCTGCAAGGGCTGGCCCCAAGTGAGATTGCCCCTGCTCTTTTTGCTATTGCATCTCGCAAGAACAGAACGGTCAAACAAGCCTTGGCGAACGATACTTGGCTATCGGACCTGAGGCTGGGCCTTACGCCAGAAATGCTGCCTGAGCTTCTTGCTCTCGCCCAAAGATTGGATGATGTGCAGCTGAATGAGAACACCCGTGACACAATCAAATGGTGGCCAGAGAGCTCTGGAGCTTACACTGCTAAATCAGCGTACTTGCTCCAATTTGAGGGCATAATTCTCACCGATTTCTACCCCAATATTTGGAAATGTTGGGCGCTAGGGAAGTGCAAGTTTTTCTTATGGACGACAGTGCATGAACGAATCCTCACGGCGGATGCCCTGCTACGGAGGGGATGGGAAAATAATTACTTCTGTCCTCTTTGTATGCGCAGCTTAGAGACACCAATGCATTTGCTTATTGAGTGTCCATGAACAAGACAGATTTGGAGTACGCTGGCGAACTGGTCAATGCTTCAATCGCTGCAGCCTGCATGTGCACTATTCGTTGCTTGTTTTTTACCAAAGGAAAAGAGCCAATGACCCAGAACGCATGCATCAGTGTGGAGCCCGCACTGCGGTGCACAGAGCATGGCGAAGCGGACCAGGAAGCATGCAGCGAACGAAGAACGAGCGATTCCGGGAAACATCATGCGCTTTTTAGTCCCACATCGAAATCTGATTGGGATGTGGACCAGTTTATATACCGCAATCTGTCAGCTCTACTACGCGGAACAGAACGAATGAAAAACACAGCGCAAATCAGGTCCACGCGATCCCAGAACCATCTGATCTAAATGGGCTGAAAAATAAAGGCCCATAATTCTGATTCTTGTGCGAAATGAAAGGTTCGTGACGCGCAAGCCAAGGCGTTCGGAAATCGGCCGGTCTAATTTGGCCACGAATTTTATTTTTTTTCTGTATATTCGGGATCTATTTAAATTCAAAAATCTGTTTAAATCCGAAATCTGTATAAAATTCGAAATCTGTTCCATTTAAATATGTTCAATTTGAAATTTGTTCAAATTTAAATCTGTTCCATTTGAAATATGTTCCATTTAAAATATGTTCCAAATTCGAATTTTGTTTAGAATTTGAAATTTTGTTCCATTAAAATCTGTTCCATTTAAAATCTATTCAAATTTGAAAACTGTTTAAAATTGGAATTGTTTAAAATCTGTATTTTGTTTGAAATAAAAGAAAAGCAAAAAAGAAGCAGAAACAGGGAAAGAAAAAAAGAAAAAGAAACAAAAAACGAGCTCTAAATGGGCTGGCCCGTTCGGGTTACAGCGAAGAGAGGAGGGTGCACGTCGATCCGTAACCAACGTAAAATGCGTCAAATAGGATTTGCCGGAGAAGGACCCTGCATTCCCGGCTGTGTGCGACCTGCGCGGCTGTGCGGTGGGCTGCTGGCCTAATTAAGTGGCCCTTTTTCCCTTAATTAAGCATGTACTTACTTTATACGTATATCACATCGAGTAGCTACAGTTTTGGGGCCCAAAATTTTGGGGGCCCTGTTCCATCGCACAGCTCACACTGCTCTATGGACGGGCCTGGCAACAATACACACAAGTGCATTCAGACATTTGTTTTACATAAATTGCTTCTACAGTATTTTTTTCGAAATAGGGTAGCCGTGCTTTCGCATCAATTAATGCATACGGCATTTTATTAAAAATATTCAAATAAATTACAACTTTATTAGTACGACTCATGGATTAGATAAAGTCTTAACATGGATAAGTCATTCAAATAATGCAAAAACGAGGAACGCGTAAGAATCATCCTGTCATTCTCTAGTCACACCGCCAGCCTTGCCGGCTGTATACATCTCATGCAACCATTGTCATATGGTTGCATCCAATATCCATAATAAGGCGTTTCTCCTCCAGCTAGAGAAAGGACCACATATGGATCCAATGCGTAGTCATAGTGATAACCTATAGAAATGATAGAAAAGATGACCATTCCTCACATTTCATAAAGGCGGACAGAACAACTCAGACATGTCCCTTATCTTTCTTGGCAAATCCATTCAACCAATTGCTAAGAAAATTTATTACATTAGATGGACGAGTGATGTTAAAAGTCATATAAATTAAAATTATCCTCCATAAGATTGTTGCAAAAGGGCATGTTATAAAGAGATGTTAAATTGTCTCCTCTTGATTACAAAACAATACTTAGTACAACCTTGCCAATTTCTTTTCACCAAGTTATCCTATGTAGGAATTTCTTTTCTATGAAGGAACAACATAAAAATTCTTATTTTCAGAGGTACCTTAATTTTCCAAATATATTTTCTAAGGTAAACTATATGCCCATTTAACAAATCAAGATATAAGGACCTCGTCATAAAAATACCTAAAGATGTGAGGTTCCATGTGAAATTATCCTCATTATCATTCAACTGTAGTAGCATAAGTCTCTGGACTTAATGGAGCCATCTATCCCATTTATTCCCAGATAAGGTTCCCCTAAAACCTATGTTCAGACGAACCGAATCACATTTTTGTGGTGAACAGTAAGACTAAGTTTGGAGAAGGCTGGACAATTAGCAAAAAAAAATCTAATGGTTGGAGTATTGAAGATTCAAATAAATAATTTTTGTTTCTAATAAGGAAGTGCAATTTGTTGCACCATATTCGCACGCGGACTATTCTGCCACTTTTCACAGTGTAAAGCAGGTCAACGCCACACTTCCACTTGAGAGGCGCAGCCATCTATGGCTCATCGTGCCCAAAAGTCCACACATAAAAAGGACGACACTAGTTAAAGGTAGGATTTCTTGGGAAATACTCTCTGCCTTTCTGGTATAATCCAAGCGTGTTACTTCCTCAGAGAGTTGAAAGTGGTCTGAAACTTTTCAAGTGCAACTTTTCTTGTCCTTTCTAAAAGTGTAAACGTATATATAGTGGTCCTTCATGCAGCTAGTGCCGCAGTGGGAGTTACAACGACACGCACACACGTCCGTGGTACGCCGAGGTTGACCCCTTGACATAGCGGCATCTTATCTTTGTCTCCGTCGTTGTTTGAGAAAGAATTTATCATCTTTCGGCCTTTTCATCGAAATGATGTACATGTTCATAATTTGTTTTATTTTGAAAATATTGTCTACAGTCTACTACATGTAACACCACTATCAACGGAACCAACGATGATTGACTAAGAGAAAAAAGTTACAACAAAAACATAGGCATGTGTAGCATGCACTAACGGTCAAATTATAAGTCATCATATTCAGACTCTTTCCAAAGCAGTGCCTTCAATAACAAAGGTGTGACGAGCGCTCCGACGTTGGTTGATCCAGCCAATAAAGGTCAGGTCGAGGGTGTTCATCAAGGACGACAGAATGCCCAAACGAAACGGGCGTTTAGATGCATCCTGCTTCAGCATTACATGTGAACTTGTCGTCGATCATAGCCAACCAGACCACACAAACAAGGTTGCAGTGGGCACGGGAGCGAGAAACGAATGCAGGGGAGCGGGGATGCCAAGGACAAAGAAAGAAGGGAAGGCGGTAACATGTGGGTAGTAGATGGAGGAGGATACATGATTGTATGAAGAAAATAAAAGGATTAGGGCATTGCCTCAAATAATTGGGAGGTTGAAGGGATGGCCACGTTAAAGTTGAATTAGATTGCATAAAGGGTGATGGAATGAGTTTCGATTTTGAAAAAATATAACAAGACCGACTCTAACCCTACCTGCCATTAAGTGGAAGAGAACTCGAGGATCCCCCACCCCCACCTCCCGGCTCCTCCCAGTCGCATGTTTCACCACCTCTTGAACATTCTTTGCTTCGCAGCGTCAGCATGTTGCCAAATGCCAAGCTATGTGTAATTTGCAACGCCTCTGTTGCGTCGCAATCCAGTGATTTGTGCATACATGATTTGAAATAGACATTAGCGTCCCAATATAACAATTGACGCCAATTGCAAAATGTACTATGTTCCAAGTGTATCTAGCAAAATGATACGGATGATTGATTGTCCGGTCATTTCTACAAAATAATCAAATTTTCGTCCCTCTACTGTATTCTTTTGTTAAACACCAAACAATCAAACATGCATAACAGAGTTCTGATTTTTTTTTCCCAAAAAAAGAGGGCACACACCGGCATCTGCATCACCGGATAAACATAATAAATTTTGTTGCATAACGAGGTTCCAGTTGGAAGTCTATAAGAAACAAACCCATAGTTTTGAACAGTAAGTTGAACCGTTGAATGACGCTTAGGACTGAGGTTAGTTTCGTCACGGATTAGCTTACATATATTCGTGTCTAGGAAGTATATGTTTGTACAGAACGGTACGCATCGTCGAATGGGATTTTATTCGACCATAAGCCTATAACATTATCAAAAAAAAAACCTATAACCACGGCAGACGCTTATAAAGAGTACTACCTCTATCCCAAGATTTAAGGCTTATATTTTTTTGGAAAAGTCAAACTAAGTAATGTTTGATTAAATTTTTAGAAATATCTATCAACAAATATAATATTTTGTAGATACCACATGAAAATATATTTCACTATATATCTAATGATATTGATTTTGTATTTTGTATATTAATGATTTTTTATAAAATTTAGTCAAAATTAACATAGTTTGACTTTTAAAAAATATAAGCTTTAATCCTTAGGATGAAGGCAGTATCAAATATATGGATCGAATCTTGGTACAGTTAAAGTGGACTAGTTTTTTTTGAAACAAGAAAGTGGACTAGCTTTAATATCTTGCAGAGGGGAATCGAACGCGCAAATAAGTTCTCTTTACAGAACGCACTTTGCACAGTACTGGCACGTAAAGCGATGGGGAGGATCAAATCAAATTAACGCGGCAGAACCAAACTTGGATGGCTCGAAATTGTTTGGCGAGTTCGTGACAAAATTCGACGTGGACATCCTCGTGGAAGATCTGGCAGTTCGATCCATACGTATAATCGGTTCCACCTTGCGTTAGGCACTTTGCTAGTGCTAGATATTACTACTTTTCGTAATTCTTACAATGTATATCCACTCAGGAGTCAGGCTTGGCTATTTGTGTGTGGAAAAAGATTCAGACGCAGACGTTTCTACATGTGTGCTTTCACTTCAACTGTCGGGAGATGATAATGATTGATCGATGTATATCTTGCACTCGTTTGCATGGGTAAATTATTGAGCACGGTGGGCGGCCAATGTTGCCTAGAGTTCAAATTATTGGCATTGTTTTTGCAGATTTGCAGTTATTATCCTGTGTTTCTGCTCTAGATCGATATGCTAAAGGATCTTAGGTCATCTCTAACGGCCCGACGCATTGTAAACCTAAATTGTGTCCGATTTAAACTATTTGCACCGTGTCGTGGATAGGAAAATGCCCCTCTTCCCCCCCCCCCCCCCCCCACATCCATTTGGGTCAGGGGCAGGCCCAGCGGCCCAACGCATTTGGGCAGCTGGCCGAGATTTTTTTCCCATCTACTCTATTTTTTCCTGCTAAAAAAATCTACTCTACTTTTTTGTGATCAACCAATGTTATAATAAAAGAATTGAAATATTATACCAAATAAACATCATAGTTTACAACTATTGTAATCTAGGAAATAAGACACCATTGTTTAATTTAACAACATATTTCAATAGAAAACAAATAAAAACAAGATGAGATAATAACTGGGGGGTGCCTGCCAATGCCCACCGATGTTCAATCAAATCCTTCTTTAGCTGATTGTGAGTAGTGGGATCACGAATCTCTTGGTGCACATGGAGGAACTCCTCAAATGTAGCCGCCCTTGAATGTGGCGCTAACAACTCACCTTAAAATTCCCACCCTTGCTCGTGGAGGCCGTCACTACGCTCATCCTCAACGATCATGTTATGTATGATCACACAAAAAGTCATCACCTCCCACATCATCTATGTGGTCCATGTCCTAGCAGGGTGCCAAACAATAGCCCACCAAGATTGAAGCACACCAAATGCATGCTTCACATCCTTCTTACATACATCTTGTTATTTGGCAAACCTCCTATTTTTCTCCTCCGTAGGTTCACAGATTGTATTCACAAAAGTGGACCATTCGGGGGTAGATGTCATCAGCAAGATAGTAGCACTTGTTGTATGGATGGCCATTCATCTCATAGTGAACCACTAGAGCATTGCACGCAAGCCTAGCAAAGTCTGGGGATCACTGGAGCACGTTGATGTCATTATGGAAACCGGCCATGCCAAAAAAAAGAGTGCCAAATCTATAGATCCTATGATGGCCTCAAGAATAACAGTGCATCCATCGGCATGCCTGCTATATTGCCCATGGCATGCAAATGGACAGTTCTTCCACACCCAATGCATACAATCAATACTTTCAATCATCCCTGGAAAACCCTTTTCCTCATTGATCGATAACAGCTGAGCAATGCCTTCAATATTTGGCTCTCTAAGGTAGTCGGTGCCAAACACCATAGTCACCGCTTTGCAGAAGATGTACATTGAGTCAATGCAGGTGGTATCGTTCATTCGCAAGTACTCATCAACAAGATCACCGGCAACACCATATGCAAACATGCGAATATCCGCGAAACATTTTTATAGGAAGCGAATCCAAGCTTACCGGTTGCATCGAGCTAGCATGTGAAGTAATCATCGTATGCCCTCACTTCGTTCAAGATCGTCTTGAACGATTTTCTTGACATCCGGTAGCGCGCCGGAATGTTTGCTCATCATAGATTGGCTTGGTAGGATGGAAGTAGTCCTGGTACAGTTGGTAGTGGGCCTCTTCACATTTGCACTTTACATTAGCCACGTGTCCCTTGACCAAGCCGCTATGAATAGGCCTCGATCCGTTCTCATGGAGGAGAATTGTCGTGGCCATCATCAGCTCAGAATAATCGTCCAAGTCCTCATCCAACGATGACTCGATGACGTTCTTGTAGAATATTTGGATCGACTTGCTAAGGTCCATCTACGAAAATATAGGCATACAGTCATATATGCTTCCCTAGGCTATTTACGCCGACTAAAATGGCTATAGAGGGCCAGAATCTTACCTCAAAGACGGCCGTGCAAATGGCCGAATAGGTCATGGGTGTCGTCGTAGTTGGCCTGGACCAAGGCGTCTGGAGGCGACTTTGTGGTTGCCTAGCTGCCGGCGAGAGCGCGCAAGAGCGCCGGAGGCAGAACAAAGCCGTTGGCGAGTGGCGGGGCAGTCATTCGACGACGAAAATGGCAGCGGCATGGGCAGGCGGCGGTGTCGCGATAGGGTTGCGGCGCTGGGGGTGTTTTCAGGTCGTTTGGCCTACGTTTCACTGCATGGTAGGCCCAGGTGAGAGAAGAAGAGGATACATATAGACTGTGGTGACCCGGCATACCACTGCATGTTGTAGTATGCAAGTCGTTGACATAACACTCGTGAAGTACCATTTCACAAATATTACATCCCTCAGAGTGGTACAACAGAAACATAGCGGTCTTTATTCAAGCACTTAATATTACAAGCCATAATCTTACAAAGGATTCCAGTTTCTCCTCGGTCCAAAGAGGAACACTAGTAGGTTCTACCCTGATGCTATAAACCTTAACTATGACTGATAGAAGTAGACTAAATATGATAACTTGCCTAAGTCACATTATTCTATAAAGTTCCTGTAACTTATATTACTACCCTATACTACTAGTTGTCGGCCTCCTCCTTGGCTCCTTCGTTGTTTCCATAGACGATCGTGTAATCCACGCCTTCTATTCCACCAGAAAGGTCCGGTTCTTCATAGCAGATGTCCTCGTAGTCCTCCGATGCGCCTTCAGTCTCCTCGTTCTGGCCCTCCAAGTCTAAGCAAGGGTTAAGAGGGAATGGGGTGAGTAACGAGCGTTACCCAACAAGTTTATTTAACAGGATAGAGGTGTATAATGCACTAGCTACGACCACCGACTCGTAAGTCTTAGGTCAATGCAGTTTTATAATCATTTCTTCAAAGATTGCTTTTATTTAGAAGAACTATCTCCGTCAGCCTTCACAGGTTGATTAGAGCTTCGATGGGCTCCTTTTCTGCTGCGTTCGCAGCTCCTTCCCAGAACAGGAAGTATCTTGATACTTTTTGTACACTCTGCAGAGGTGGTCACTTGTACCCATGAGAGATCAACACTTTGCTGCACAACCGGGCGTACTTTCCCGTCCATACTTCCTTGGTATGGGGCCCAGTTGATGATCCAAGCCAATCACTGTTCTTCTCCGTGACCCCGCAGACCCACCCTTTTGTAAGTCCATCCTCCCCTATACCCATATGCAGACCGATTGGCGCACTGGTCCTCCCCTTTACACTATGGATGACCCCATAGGTAGACCGATCCGGACCCCTGGTGCCCTCCCCTATACAATATGGGTAGACCGATCTGGATGACTGTTATAATCCATCATAGATCAATTAGCAAGCTTGTCCCCCCTATACTATAGGAAGCCCGACAGGAAATTTTGTTCCCCCACTATGCACTATAGTAGCCCGCGCAAGACAACACTCCACTACTGATCCGTTGGCATGCGAGAGGAAAAAGATACAGCTGACTTCTCCGTCCCATTCCAGATCTCATGGTTGACCATAATTTACGGCACTAGAATCACATGCGACATTTGTTATTAAGTCCTAGGGTTCACTTTCCCGAACAAATGGAACCTCCACCACAACAATCTTACCGTGGTTCCATTTGCTAGCCATCCTAGGTTACCACCACTCGGGTCGATAACCAGCTAATCATATTAATTATGAAAAGAGAACCTTTTGCTTTTCAATGCAGTAATAATCATACCACCGGTATATTTGCAAGTAATTTGCTAAAAGTAAGTAAGAGATATGAGCAAGAGTGAACTTGCCTGCAAACTGCAAGGTAGTGCAGTTAGATTTGTTGAAGTGACCCGGGACCTCGGTTTCTGAAAAACAGCATCATTGTCCATTAAGGGCAAAGTTTAAAGATTCCAGAAAATGCATGCTTTATGGTGTGTTGGAATTATTTCCCCCCCCCCAGAAATGGTTTATTTGCTTATTAAACTTGATATATTCTTTTTATGATTTTAAAGAATATATATTAAGGGTAATTTCATTCAAGGATATTTATCAAATATTCTTGAATGGAATTTTATTTAAGAATTGCCAAATTTGCTTAATTGCACAATTTTTAGTATTTTCAGGCCAAAAATAATTACTCCTTTTTCTTTTGTGTAAATGACTCATGAAATTATTTTATTCACATAATGGAGTCAAACTTATAAAAAGAGCTAAAAATAATAGCTTATTATTTTTAGTTTATTTTTGGTATTTTTCTGGTTTATTTTTAAATAGATTAGGGTTTTTCTTAAAGGTTTCTGACTCAAAACAATTAAATCAAAAATAAAAAGATGGGCTGACAGCCTGGGCCCACCGGTCAGTCCACCTAGGTGGCTTGACCGAACCGGCTCGGCCCGGCTCAGCCGCCCCCCTCACACTCTCTCTCTCGGTCGAAACCCTAACCCTACCCTCTCTGGCGACTCGCGTCGCCGACGCGCCCGTCGCCCAGCTCTGGTGAGCTCCGGCGAGATCCGCCGCCGCTCTCTGGTGCTTCCGCTTCGCCTCGTTGCGCTCTACCTTTTGACCGCGGGGTTTTGTTATCCCCGCATCCAATCGCCGCCATCGCCGTCGAGCTCCGCCTCTGTGGATCTTGCCCTAGTGGCTCGATCTACTCCGGCGAGCTTGCTGGAGCTTCTCCCCGTGCTTGGCGGTGCTGGTGGTGATCTTCTCGGCTTCGCGTCGGTTGGACGGCCACCGCAACCCCGACGCCGCCACCGTGCTATGCTCTGCCATGAGCATGTCGCCGCCTCCTCGTCGGTGCAGCTACTGGAGGGTGGCCTTGTCGCCACAACCGTGGCTGCGCCGCCTTGTCGCCGCCATGGTCTTCCGTCGTGCTCCTCTGTGAGCACTCCAGTGAGTTCTTCTCCTCCTCCTCCTAGCTTCTGTGCTTGCTCTTGGTGGCCTGGCCAGCGAGCCAGGCATGCTTGCCTATGCTGCGCTATGCTGTTGCTGCTCTGCTCACTCTTGTGCTGCCATTGTTGTTGCTGCTCTGCTCGAGCTTGTGTTGTGATTGCTGTTGCTGCTCTGCTAGAGCTTGTGCTGTGATTGCTGTTGCTGCTCTGCTAGAGCTTATGCTGTGATTGCTGTTGCTGCTCTGCTAGAGCTTGTGCTGTGATGCTCTGTATGCTGTGCAATCGTTAGTGCAAGATTCAGTTAAGAATTTCTTAACTGAACTTGATATGTTTCACTGGGATTCTCCCCAGTGTTGTTAGCTTGTTCAGATATCTGTGATATGGTGACTACTATTAGCATGATATTCAGTTAAGAGCTTCTTAATTGAATTCAGTGTTTCTTGCTGGAAATGCTTACTCTATGATTATCAATTGTCTAATTGGTGCTCTCTGGCTTGCAGTGCAAACTGCTGCCAGTTAATTTCATATGATTATCAGTGGCTAGATCATCATATTGTGCAATAACTTTGCTGATAAGAACAGATCTTCATGATGATCTTAGTCTTAGCCTAGGATGCATGGTCTGAGGCTTTTACTCTTGCTATTGCTTGTTGGTTTGCTTCCTATTGGATAAATCTTCCTATGAAGATTTTACAGAGCACTTCTCTGTAAGTCTGAGGAGAAAAAACCTCCCCAAAACCTCCTAAGCGTTCTGCTTAGCAGAAGGATTTGGTGTTGAGGGTTTCATTGCTGTTAATTGCTTGTGTATGCAAGAATTTGGATGCTGGCAAGGTTTTACTCATGCTATTCAAGCCCTAGTTATACCTTGGTCTTGTGCTGGCTTTGATGAGTAGCTGTGGTGATGTTGATGATGCCTTTTTGGTTAAGCTTGATCAATGGCTCCTATGCTTGTCCTGCTCCTCCCAGTGGCTTGCCCTGCACCTCCTTGTGCTTGGCTTCCCACCTTTCCTGCCCTGCACCTCCCAGGTGCTTGGCTTGCTCCTTGCTGCTCCTGATCTTGTTTAAGTAACCATGTTGCTTTGGCTTTGGCTATTGGTTTGATTTGGTGAGGTGAATTCCCTCCTGATGCTCAACTCATGAGCAGAGAGAACTTGTGCTGGATATGGTGTGCTGGTGCTGGTGCTATGTGCTGGTGCTGGTGTGTTGTGGTATGCTGGTGCTGGTGCTATGGTGTGCTGGTGCTGTGTGCTGGTCGGCTAGGGTTCTTAGTCGACCAGTTTCACACACAGTGCTCTCTTTTATACTTCTCCATGTGTGTTGGTGTCTTGACACCTCCTAAACATGCATCTGGTGACCAGCTGCTTGCCTGCTTGGTGGCTTGGCCGGCCAGATTGGTTCAAGCAGATATTTTGGTGTGAGTCATGTTTATAAGATCATCCTCTTGATGATTATCAACAGTGCTTCATTTAAATTTGCTTGACACTTGTAATACCATGGTGGCCTTTCCTTTTTGTATTCTCTTTTGTATGCAGGTAATAAGAAGAATGAAGAAGAAAATAAGAATGACTTGATGATCAAGATAGATTAGGATTTAATCATAACTTGTATTTTCTTTTCTTCTTTATTTTCCATTTAGCTTCAGATTGTAATATTCTATGAATGTCCCTTGTTGTAATAATCTTTTATTCATAAACATTGTAAAGACAATGTATAATGTGTTGGTAATTAATAAAGTCCAAAGTTTTTCTTATTTGAATCTTTTATCCTTTCTAAATGTGCTATTTGAATTTAAGCTAAGTTCAAATTCAAATTCAAGTTTTAATTTTCAAATGTCCTTTAGGCTTTAATCATTCAACTTAATTGTTTCCCACAATCAATTGATCAAAAAAGGTCATGTCCAAATCTTTAGCACTTCGAGAGTTCACCATTCCCCCTCGAAGAGAGATTCGATCACTCTTAGGTTTTAGTAACAAAAACGCGAAAAAATCCCGTAATTTTAGATGAAATGCACAGAACCCCTCTATTCTACCCCGGAGTTGTCCTACGTGCTGGGACATTACAGACTTCCCCCCTTAACAAAAACTTCGTCCCGAAGTTTGGGGTAAGGTGTACCTGAAGAATTCGGGATAGGCTGTCCTTAGATCTTCTTCCTTCTCCCAGGTAGCTTCTCTTTCCGGGTGATGTTTCCATTGCACCTTGCAATATTTAATGGCTCTGTTGCGAAGTTGTTTCCAGTTTTTAGCTAAGATCTTTGACGGTTCCTCAACATAGGTCAAATCTGCTTGTAATTCCACATCTTCATAGGATATAGTTTCTTCTGGTATCTTCATACACTTTCGAAGTTGTGAAGAATGAAACACATTATGAACCTTTGATAGCTATGTTGGTAGCTCTAATTCAAAAGCTACTCCTCGCCTTTGACTTGGAATCTTGAAAGGTCCAGTATACCTTGGACTCAATTTTCCCTTGACTCCAAAATGATGCACTCCCTTCATTGGGCTAACTCGAAGATAAACCATGTCCCCAACTTGAGGTTCCCATGTCCTCCTCTTTGAATCAGCATAACTCTTCTGCCTACTCTGAGCAGTCTTCAATCGATCACGGATGATGTCCACAGCATGTTGTCTTTCCTTCACATAGTTCGGATGAAATTCCTTACCGGCTCCCGTTTCATACCAGCAGATGGGTGATCGGCACTTCCTTCCATAGAGTGTTTCAAATGGTGCCATTTGGATGCTACTTTGGTAACTATTGTTGTATGAGAATTCTGCCAGTGGTAGATGTTCTTCCCATGATCCTCCAAAATCCAACGCACATGCTCTAAGCATATCTTCCAAAATCTGATTGGTCCTTTCAGTTTGTCCCCCTGTCTGTGGGTGATAAGCAATGCTGAAATCTAACCTGGATCCTAGGGCTTCATGTAATTGATTCCAGAAAGCTGAAGTGAATATGGACCCTCGGTCCGATACTATTGTCTTCGGTACTCCATGCTTGCTCACAATTTCCTGAACATACAAATTTACCAACTTTTCTCCGGAATCCTTTTGATTAACAGCCAAGAAATGTGCACTTTTTGTTAACCTGTCTACGATAACCCAAATCATGTCCTTCTTCTTGGGTGTCAGTGGTAATCCTGTGATAAAATCCATTCCAATCCCTTCCCATTTCCATTCGGGTATATCCAATGGTTGCATTAGTCCAGCAGGACTTTGATGTTCCGCCTTCACTCTTTGACAAGTATGGCATTCAGACACAAACTTAGCTATTTCTCGCTTCATGCTGTTCCACCAAAACAGTTCCTTAAGATCCATGTACATCTTAGTACTTCCTGGATGTATTGAATATGGAGTTTCATGTGCTTCTTTGAGTATCAACTGTTTGATTTTGGGTATGTCTGGCACACATATCCTATTATGAAACCAGAGCGAATTGAAATCGCCTAAACGAAACTCAGACGGTCTTCCTTCTTCAATCCTTCGGATCTCTTCCTCAATGAACGGATCTTCACTTTGCCGTCGGAAGATTGTATACTTTAGATCACTTTGCCTTTCCTCCATTACCTTCATAGTAGACAAGCTGCCCAAAGATTCCACCTCTAAGCATTGAATTTCTAACTTTTCCAGGTCCATGAGCAACTCTTTAGGTAGTTCCCAGCTCATTGGCTGAGTATCCGTACTCTTTCTACTCAACGCATCGGCTACAACATTAGCCTTCCCTGGAGTATAGTTGATGGTCAAATCATAGTCCTTGATCAATTCTAACCATCGTCGTTGCTTCATATTCAGTTCCTTCTAAGTAAAGAAGTACTTGAGACTCTTGTGGTCTGTATAGAGTTCACATTTAGCTCCATATAGAAAATGCCTCCATCCTTTCAAAGCAAACACCACGGCTGCTAATTCCAAATCATGTGTTGGGTAGTTAACTTCATGTGGTCTTAATTGCCTAGACCCATAAGCAATAACTTTTCTGACTTGCATCAACACACATCCAAGTCCATTCTTGGACGCATCACAATATACCGTGTAATCCTTGCCAGTTTCTGGTATGGCTAACACGGGTGCTATGGTCAACTTATCCTTAAGTGTCTTGAAACTGACCTCACACTCCTCCGTCCAAACAAACGGTGTGTTCTTACGAAGCAATTTTGTCATTGGTCCTGCAATCTTAGAAAATCCTTCTATGAACCTCCTGTAGTAGCCTGCCATTCCTAAGAATCCTCTAATTTGCTTGACATTCTTTGGTGCTTCCCATTCTAGAACAGATGCTACTTTACTAGGATTTACTGCTATGCCCTCCTTGCTGATCACATGACCGAGAAACTCTACTTGGTCCAACCAAAATTCACACTTACTAAACTTGGCATATAACTGATGTTCTCTGAGAATCTGTAGAGCAACCCTCAAATGTTTGGCATGTTCTTCCTTGTCCTTTCAATAAATCAAGATGTCATCGATGAATACTATCACAAACTTGTCCAAGTAAGGCATAAAGATCTTGTTCATGAGATTCATGAAAATGGCTGGTGCATTTGTCAATCCAAAAGGTACGACCAAATACTCATGATGTCTGTACCTGGACACAAAAGCTGTCTTTGGAACGTCTTCCTTCTTGATCTTAATCTGATGATATCCGAATCGAAGATCTATCTTGGAAAATACTCTGGCTCCCCGGACTTGATCAAATAAATCCTGGATTCTGGGTAGTGTATACTTGTTCTTGATAGTAACATTATTGAGGTTTCTGTAATCTCCACACATTCTGCGTCCTCCATCCCGCTTATCCACAAATATCACGGGTGTACCCCACGGTGAAATACTTTCTTGTATAAATCCTTTCTATTCTAACTCATCCAGTTGCTCCTTTAATTCAACTAATTTCTTAGGCCCCATCTTATATGGTGCCTGAGCTATTGGTGCTGTTCCAGGAATCAAATCAATAGTGAACTTAATTTCCCTGTCGGGTGGCATACCTGGTAACTCTTTTGGGAATACATCTTGGAATTCATTGACTACTGGAATGTCTTCAAGTTTAGCTTCCTTCAAAGTATTGAGTTGTAATTGAACTTCAATATGTGCATGACAGTCTCCTTGATAAACTATCCTTCCTCCTCCTGGACATTTAAGTGACACGGTTTTCTCTTTGCAATCGATCTGGGCTCCATTCTCTTCTAACCAATCCATTCCAAGGATCACAGCCATATCCTTCATAGGGATAAGAAAAAGATCGGCTAGATAGATGCAATCGCTGATCATAATGACATGCTCTTGCTTGAGGTGTGTGTGACTAGAATCGTTCCCCCCGCAGATAAAACAGTGATGGGGTATTCTAACTTATTGCAAGTGAGTCCATAAAGATCGACAAACTCTTGCGAAATGAATGAAGTAGTTGCACCAGTATCGAAAAGTACTTTGCCAGGGTGAGATAGGATTTGAAGCGTACCTATCACGGTTTTCTCCGATTCATTTACTTCCTCCAAGTTGGTGCAATTTAATTTCCCATAAGGTTGAGATCTCTTGCCTGCACCATTTCCTCCTGAATTACCTTCACGGTTAAAACCTCCTCCGGTTGGCTTCTTTCCCCCATGCAGCTCTATTGGGACATTGCCTTTTCATGTGTCCCTCTTGGTTACAGCCATAGCAGATTACCCTGGGCCTTGGGCAATCCCTTGCCAGATGTCCTGTAGCTCCACACCCATGACAGGTGAGTACTACCTTAGGATTTCCTCCTCCTGGATTTCCTCCTCCTCCCCGAGGTAAAGTTCCCCGACTTGGTGGTCGTGGTCTGAAAGTAAGATCTGGAGTTGGTTTATTGACTGGATATCTTCTGGGTTCCATCTTGGCCTTCTTACAGCGTTCCTCCTGAACTTGCTTGAAATCATCTTCCATGGTAATAGCTGCATCAACAAGCTCTTGGAAATCTGCTGCCTTTAGCATTCTGAGTTGCATCTTAGCCATTGGGTGCAAACCCCTCATAAATCATTTCTTCCTCTTCTCATCCGTGTTTACTGCATCCGTAGCATAACGCGATAGAAGAGTGAACTCCTTAACATATCTCATGATAGTCTTGTCCTTCTGTTCTAAGGTATCAAACTCTCTCCTTTTTAGTTCTATGATACTTTCTGGTACATTTTCCTCTCTGAACTTCCTCTTGAATTCATCCCAGGTGACAAGGGTATAGTTAATAGATCCCGTTAGTTGAATACCCCTGAGGCCCGTTAAGCTAGGCCCAATTGTAATGATAGTCAAATACGAGTTCTTACCGTATGTCGATATTGTAATCTGTATCGGACCCTACCCGATCCTCGAGACCTGGCCATCTATATATAGGGGCCAGGAGGGGACGGTGTAGGGAAGATTGAAAGCAAGCCAGGTTGAATACCCAAGTTTACTTTTGATATACACTTATTTCGACTAACCTTTACCTTCGAGTTCATCCGACGCCCTATTCCCCCGATCCTAAGTCCTTCATCTAGGACATTTGCCGAGTTAACCCTCGTCAATTGGCGCCGACCGTGGGGACTCTGGGCGTTGGAGTCATGAATTAGATGGCTTTTTCGCTTTTAGCCAATAGCAGTTCAGAACTCGACGGAAGTCAGGAGATGGAGTTAACAATTGGAAGTTTGAGCATCTTCGTCGGACCATCAGGTTCATCCCGCCTCTCGGATTTGACGAAACCAGATCCGTCGGCAAGTAAGCCCGGAGCAGAGGTAATACTGGAATCGTCAGAAGGCTCTTCCAGCGAGGTAAACTCGCCGGTCAGCTTGGAAAAGCACCAGTCGCAGAAGGCGACAAAATTCGGGAAAATTTTGACTCAGAAGAAAGGGTAAGCCAAACATACAACAGTGCAAGGGACTTCGCTGTTGGAAGCAGTGGCGTCTCCAAAGTACATCAGCTATGCGTCATTATCACCGAGGCAGAAGAAGAGAACAACAATGAAGGAAGTAAAAAGGTCGACAGGCAAGTCAACAAAATAAAAGAACACAACAAAAAGGATAAGGAGAAAGTCCATGTTTCGGCTGGCGAATGGAGAATGATCAAGTCAGCTATCAATCATGGTACAGAAGTACCCGAATGATCGAGAAGAGAAGTTCTAATGGGATACCAGTACGCATTATAACAACATAGGAAGAAACTAAGGGAGGAAAGAGACACGATTCCTCAAAACAATAACAGTGTATCAAGGGAGGAATACTGGGATTATTATAGTGAGGATTCCGAGTACAGTAGAGGAAGGCGCGGAGACCCAAAACACAACAGGGGGAAAGAGCACGCAGCAGAGAAGAAAGGTACTCGAGAAGCCCTACCCCACAGCTAGAAGAGGAGAAAGATGACTTCATGCAAGAAACGCCAGAAGCAGCGTTGATAGCAGCACAGGCGTATTTACTAACTACAAGGCCAGAACCCGGGGATCTGCGAGAAGATATGCACCGAGCCGCGATACGAAACCTTGGAATAGTAGAGAGTAAGATCAGGGAAAAAGGTTCAGACACAAAGTCGACAAGCTACAAGGAAAAATAAAAGGAGAAGCTCAGATACAACTTCGCAGATAGCGAGTATAGTAAGTCATCAGAAGAGGAAAGGCGACAAAAGAGGAAGGAGGACGCAAGAAATATAATAGCACAGGCTCAAGTAAATAAATCACGCCACGCCTGGAGGGAAGAAAATTATGAAGACGACGATAAAGAGATGGGCGCATTATGCTTTACCCGCAGAGTTCGCAAAACTTGGGTACCCAAGGGATTCAAATTACCACATGATCAACATAAGTATGACGGGTCGCAAGAGCCTACCCTATGGTTATCGGACTATTTACAGGCAGTGCAGATATTAGGGGGAACAAAAGCGACTGCAATGCAAAGTTTGCAGCTACACCTCACCGGCGCAGCACGGTCGTGGTTGAATACCCTACCCAACGAATCCATTGGAAGTTGGGGAGAACTCGAAAGCCAATTCACAAGGAATTTTCGTTCAACATACAAACGCCCAGCATCACTAGAGGAAGTGAAGGCGTGTGCGCAAAGGAAAGGCAAAACTCTACGTTCTTATATACAACGGTGGAGTATAATCAAAAACTCAGCGGAGGACGTCTCCGACGAACGAGCAATAGACGCTTTTTTGGCTGGACTTCGTCGCTCAGATCTCATGGAAGAAATAGGAAGAACAAGACCTACAACAGTAGGCGAGCTAATGGAAGATGCCAACAAATTTGCTGATGGAGAAGACGCATATAATAACAAAAGGGGACGTTCACCAGAAGTCGACAGAATAAGCAGACAGAGGAGACGACACCGCAGCAGGGATAACCAAGGAAGACGAAATCAGGTAGCCGCGGGCTACGCAGCAGAAGAAGAGGAAGGATATGTAAACAGGAGGTTTCAGGCAAAAGGAGTAGAAAAATCGAGATACTCTGGTCCTTCGGCCGAGGATATGTTATACGGACCTTGTCGAATCCACTATGCATATCTTGATGGGAAAAGGGTCTCAAATCACCAGATGAAGGATTGTAGAACGTTTCTGAGGCTACAAAGCGCCATGGGTTCAAACCAAGGAGGATGGCAAGAAGAGAAGCGCGCAACTCAAGGATATCAAATGCAAAGGCTAGCAAGGCACTTAGAGTCAAAAGTTTACATATCAGCTATGATTCAACCGGTGCCCAAGTCGAAGAAAGAGTGAAAGAGCATATCCAGGCAAGTAAACCTAGCAATATTGTCACCACCAGCTACTACAGAATACCTGCGGTGGTCAGATCAACCAGTTAAGTTCAGTAGAGCAGACCACCCAAGGAAAGTTCCCAGGCCAGGCCACTCGCCTATGGTTCTAAAGGCACAAATAGGAGGGTACGACATCGGAAGAGTATTTATGGACGCAGGGAGTGGCATCAACCTGATATATGCTAGAACACTGAAGGCAATGTGTATCTCACTGTCGAGTTTAAAGCCAACAGACTGCTCCTTCCATAGAATAGTACCAGGAGCCGCAAACTACCCTTTGGGAAGAATAGAACTCGACGTCTGCTTTGGCAGTAGCAGCAACTACCGCAGAGAGAAGCTGGAATTTGAAGTCATGGACTGGCCGTCACAATACCACGCAATCCTAGGGCGCCCAGCATTTGCGAAATTCATGGCAGTGCCTCATTACGCCTATCTTACGCTAAAAATCCCAGGACCCAAAGGAACAATTACAGTGCAAGGGAGCTTTGAAGTAGCCAACACATGTGACAAAGAATTCAATAGGATGGCGCAATCCTTCGGCATGACAGCAGAATATGAGAGGCTAAAAGGAGAAACAGATCATAATGTGCTACCCGACGTTGGACGATCCCTGCCAGATCAGGCTTTCGACACAACTCAGGACTCGAAGAAAATCCAGGTCCACCCTACAGATCCAAACAAGACAACATCAATTGCGGTGAACTTGGATCCCGCATAGGAAAGCGCGCTCGTTGAGTTCCTCCGTGAGCGCTGGGAAATCTTCGCCTGGTGTCCATCAGACATGCCAGGGGTTCCCAGGGAACTCATCGAGCACGCGTTAAATGTAGATCCCAAGGAAAAACCAGTCAGGCAACCATTACGACGATTTGATGAACCTAAAAGGAAGGCGATAGCATCAGAATTGCACAGGCTGGAAAATGCCGGATTTATCAGAGAAATCAAAACTTCGAGTTGGGTATCGAACCCAGTTATCGTACCCAAGAAGAACATAGACGTACAAAGAGTATGTGTCTACTACACATCTCTCAATAAGCATTGTCCAAAGGATCCCTTCCCTCTACCCCGCATCGATCAGATAATTGATTCAACAGCGGGATGCGCGAGGCTTTCCTTTTTGGACGCGTATTCTGGTTACAATCAGATCAAATTGAAGAAGGAAGACAAAGAAAAGACGGCCTTTATCACACCGTACGGAGTGTTTTGCTACCAAGTAATGCCGTTTGGCCTAAAAAATGCAGGAGCAACTTATCAACGGATGATGCAAAACTGCCTCGGAAGCCAAATAGGACGCAACATCCAAGTCTACATTGATGATGTGGTCATCACTACAAGAGAGGAGCAATCTTTAATCAGCGACTTGGCAAAAACCTTCGACAACCTGAGCAGGTACAAGCTTAAGCTTAACCCGACAAAATGTTCCTTCGGCGTATCAGCAGGACAACTTTTGGGGTTCCTGGTATCAGCACGAGGAATAGAGGCGAACCCAGAGAAGATTCAAGCAATTTTAACAATGGGAAAACCCATGAAACTACACGACGTCCAGAAACTTGCAGGACGCGTCGCGGCATTAAGTCGTTTCGTTGCTCGATTGGGAGAAAAGGCGCTTCCTTTCTATGCACTCATGAAGAAATCAGATGATAAATTTGAATGGACAGAAGAAGCAGACACGGCATTTGCACAGCTGAAAAAAGTGCTTTCCACGCCACCAGTTCTGGTCGCACCCAAAGAAAAAGAACCACTACTACTTTACATCGCCGCAACCCATTAGGTGGTGAGTACAGTCTAAACTAATAATACGACTTGAGGACACGATGGTCACAAAACCGTGGTAGGTCAAAAAACCACCGGTTTATTTTAGTACGTTTTTCGTCCGTCTGTGAACCCGAAACGTTTTCTTCGTTTAACCTCTGGATGGGAAACGGAGCGTCCCTGTCGGCCTGTCCTTCCTCCGCACGCGCACCGCCTACTCCTAGGTCGCCCCCAGCAAGCTCCGACCCGGGCCACCGTCCCTGAAACTCATAGCCTCGAGGTCTGGCTCGGCCCGCCCCCACATCCCGCAGCCTGCCGGCGATCGTCCGTGAAAAGTGCGGTTGGTGAGGTTGGATCGGACGTTGATGTTCTTTTCTTTTCCTTACCCTGGCTGAAACTTTTCAGATCCCAGCAGGAGCCGGCCAGAGTCATGGCTAGCGGGGCTAGCCTGGCTGCAGTGGGAAGGGATGATGGGGGAGAAACGGGAGCAGATTGGGGCAGCAGAAGGAGGCAGGGTAGGGTGCACATGTGCTGCCGGTGGCGCATCTTAGGGAGAGACGGGAGCGGATTGGAGCAGCAGCAGGTGGCAGAGCTCGTCCCAATGGGATGCCGGCGATGCATCTGAGGGGGAGAAATGAGGGAGGCGGCCGACGGTGGAGAAGGGTCGCCGTTGACGTCGGATTGGGCTGCGGCGTTGCTGGGGAAGGCAGAAGGTGCCGACGGCGTGTTAGGAAGCGGAGTAGCGCCTAGGGGCTGGGCTCAACCATGACCTCGAGCTGCAGGTAGAGGAGAGGGCTGCCGCCGACCGAGCGTGTTTGGACGCCGCGTGACGGGGGAAAAGGAAGCGGCATGGGTGGATTGGATTTTGCGCTATACTGAATATAGGTCTTGGTCTCCTCTGTATATGAGATCTCTCTGTATATTGCTTCTGCAGGAGTCATGCTGGTTGCTTCGGTTGTAACAAAAATTACAGAGAAGAGATGCTTTGCTATAGATTGTTTGTAGGGTATTACTGAATGTTTGTCGCTGATTTTACCGATAAATGATTGCTGCTGATTGCTTTGGCAGGAAAGGAACCATTCATAGGATCAGGGTGACCTTGTTTGGCAGGTGCAGCTCGCTGCTAGGACGTCTCAACTGATAGGTGTGGCCTGTTGGCCTACTATAATCAGGAGGTTCTGGCCCTCCTCCCTGGATTTCTTTCAGTACCTTAGGATTTAGGATTTGGTGTACATATTTTATAGAAGGATTTTAGTGCACATGATTCTCAAGATGTGCTTATCTTTCTTTCTTAAGCAAGATAGACAACACGTAGCAATTCAAAAAAATTCAGGGCCACAATTGGCTGTCGGAAATGTTCTACCTGTGAGTTGTTAAGTTTTACTGCAATCTATTTCCCAATATATGCATATAGACTGAATGTTGTTCTCAGATGCCGAGCTAAAACTCAAGGAAACTTATAAGCAACAACATATATATGAGCTTCATGACTGCAATGATTAAAAGGTTGTTGAAAGCTTACTATAAAACTGAGTCACCTTCCTGGTAATTTTGTGTTCTGACCTTCGCTTATCTTTGACAGAGCTTTGGTCTAACATTCTCATCCGAGCGTTAGACTTAAGCCTGCTGGCGGATCGGTGAATCACATAGTCGCCAATGGAGAGGGAGGATGCAACAGAGGAATTTAGCACTTTCCGTCACACACGTGGAGGCATTACTCAAATTTTTAGCGTAGCAACGCATGGGCATTGTGCTATTTATCGAAACCCCGCGCGGAGCACGGGCACCGATCGAAGAGGAGACACGGGCGGACCACATGGCGTCCAGCCGGCGTCGCCATGGCTGGTACATGGACGCCATCCTCAGCCATGTTTGCAGCATATGCCAAAAGCAAGGTAATTCAACTGGCTGTGTAGCAAACCAAGCTTAGGTGTTTGCTGCTGATGCAGTGATGCTACAGATTGTTTGTTCTTGCGATTCTATCTCTGAAGGTAGGATTACTTGGATAGGTTCTCGATGTTGGCCCAGTATCCATCAAGACTTTGAGTGTAATCCCACCTTATCTCTCTTAACTGAATCCTAAAGCAACTGGTATGCACAAAGACGGTTCTACTTTTGCCAAACACATGAGTGCATATATCTCCCTTCGGCCCTTCCTATGCATCAAATAAGAATGATGATTTTTATGGCTACTTCAACGAACTACAAATTTGTTATGGTTTGGTATCTTGTGAAAAGTATGATTCATCATCCTGAACAATGAGAAATCGGTACTTCCTAGGGCCGTGACTTTAAATAATTGATACACATACATAAGGGTAGGAAGTTCGGAGCAAGCTTGAGCATGGAAAATGCATACTCGTATATTTGTGTGCAGTGCTTCTTCTAGAACATCCGTATGCTTCATGGGTAGAGCTATTTGCATTGACTGAAGTATCTCTGTTATGAAAGTTCGTCCAATTGATGGCAGGTATGGTTTACTCTGACATGTGATCGCTTCTTTGCTTGATGTATTTGAGTCAATAATTAGATGAAACAATTTTTCTACTCTTGTATCCCATATATTCTAAACTAGGATGTTTTTGTTAGTATCAGATGTAAAATTTGTAAGTTTTTCCTTTTAACTTGACATGAAGTGTAATATTTGTGTGATTCCAAGATTATGTTGACACTGTATATGCATATATTGGGACAAATAATTGCATGTCTAATTTACGACTTGTTTAAACCAAGGTTTTTTTTCTCGATCTCGTTTTTTTACCGGAGGGCACCGGAATAACCGGTTACCGCGGAATCTCGGAAATACCGCCTATTTACCGAACGAAATTTTTTGACCAAATTTTGAATTCAAAATTTTTTACACCAAAAGAAATAAAGTTCGTATCCATATTATTATGTTCTTCTAGATAGGTCGAGTGGTCAATACTTCGCGCACGCACTCGACAGTTTGCGGGTTCGAACTCTGGTAAATGAACCGAAGCAGTTTTTATACGTTTTTTTAACAAAACTCGATTTAAACCATTCCAAAAATAATCGTGTGCCCAGGTCTTTGAACCCGAGACCTGTGCGCCACGGACAGAGCACGTAACCACCACACCATACCAATCCTTGTGTTTCATGTACCATGCGCAGCTTATTTGACCTTCTTCTGGAGTTAAAATTCAAATTGAACCGAAATTTTTTGAACGGTATTTGAATTTCTCGGAGGGTAGCGAGAAATCCGGTTTCCGGCGAAATTTCCGAAATTCCGCTCGAGAAAAAAAACCTTGGTTTAAACCATGTTATTTCTCGATCCGTAGCAACGCATGGGCATTTGTGTTAGTAATATTGCTACAGATATGGTCCGTGATGGTCGCAAAATATGTTTCCGTCCACCAAAAGTATGTTTCTGTCCGTCGTTCGTTCTGTGGACTTTTTATCGCAAACCGTACCGAAACCTGGTAGAGTATGTCGACTCCTCCAAGCGATCAATTTGGTTCGTTCCTCAAAACGCGGACGAAGGAAACATGAACAAACTACAACCCGGAAACCGTGCTTGCGATTCTCTCCATGGACCGCTCCGCATAGCCCTAGAAGCTGCCGTCTCAGTCGTCGTCGGCATCGTAGTCTCGTAGACCTCCGCTGCTTCGCCGGATGTGCACTGTGCCGAGCGAACTGACACCGTTGTATAGGACTCCGGCGGCCGTCGTTTGCGTCGTCCCGGTCTCCACCGAGGAGTCGAGGACGACTCAGCTTCCGTATCATCCGCATCCGTCCTTGTGAACAAGGGTGAAGGAGACGCTGCAATTTAACCTAGGCATGAAGCTCCTCTGCCCCCATCCCTTCATGGGCAAAAAATCATCGGTGTTATAGTCACCCAGGGCCAGATTTCGTGCAGGTCGACAGAGAGGAGCAGTGGGCGGCGCTCGGATGAGTCCCGTGCTAGCGCTCCGGGGAGTTCCCACCTACACACGCGGGAGGTCGATCTTGATGAGCTGGTCCGTGGCGTTCAATAGATGGAGGATTTCCTGGGGTGACCGAATCTTCCAGACTCATTCATATCAATGCCGAGACCAACGACGTTGACCCAAGTACAGCGCTCAGAGCTCCAATTTTGCAGTCACGGTGATGGGAGGCAGTGGTGGCGGAGATGGCAGTCAGGCCAGCACGGATTGTTTATTTTTTGCACATTTTTTTATTTGAAATTTCCTTGAATCGATTGGGGCATGACCGCATGAGTTCCTTTATTCCACGGGTTTGTCTGTTCAAAGCAAATTCACGGTGTGATCTAACAGACATCTGAGCTAGCCCATGGGTAGAAAATCCGTTTATTTTCTTATTTGTTGTCTCACTTGGCACTTTATATATAGTCTACGCTGTCTCACTTCGCACTTATAGATAGTCTACGTTGGAAAATAGAAAATTCCAATTATTCCTCATATGTTTGGGTATCACACATAGACCATATGTCAAACAGTTTATTCATTGTTTGGCATATGACAGTTTATTGGCATAGATTTTGATTTTCGAGATAATTACTAATAAAATATAAGTCTTGCAAATAAGAGCATCGTCACCAGCCCCCTAAACTATTTGACGTGTGGCAGTTTATTGGGCATAGATTTTGATTTTCGAGATAGTTACTAACAAAATATAAGTCTTGCAAATAAGATAATCGTCACCAGCCCCCCTAATGCCCTCCTGGAGCGCCCACTCGAAAATAAGCTCCCACCAGCACCCCATAGTCGGTGTGGGCATTGGGCCACTACCAAAACTATGTCCGGCAACCTAGCACTGGCCCCGACCCATATGAGCCGGACCGGGACATGGGCAAACGCGGCCATGACGCCTGACGGACCCGTCTTGCAGCGTCACATCCCAAAAGCGATAATTCTATTTACTCCAAAATCCCGCCCTACCGCCATTTCCTTCCACTCTTTGGCCCACCGCTTCTCTTCACGCACATCGCAATCAACCCACACCCACGACGCCCTCCGCGACGCCCAAGCTGGTGTGTCAAACTTTGAGGTGTTTGGGATTGTTTGTTGATGGTCAGACTATTTGAACTATTTCTTGACTCTTGTAACATTTGAACCATTTGGATTTTACAAAACTAGGCTAAAAAACTATTTAGCTAGCCTATCGGGAAGTCGCTATGGTGGAGGCCCCCAAAATGATGGACGAGGGTACCAATGTTCCTAAAACGATTCATCCGGCTTTGTTTCCGGATGCTGTAAGATCAGGACCCGACAATATAACAATCCTACTTTTTGGGAAGCTCCATCCCATCTTCATCTCGTTAAAGAAAACTGATTTCCTTTTTACGTCATCTAAAAATATTTGGAAAATTTGACCCGTAGCAACGCACGGGTATTTAGCTAGTATTGGTAGTCGAAAGAAGTGAAGAAGGAAAAGCCCACGGCGTCCAGCGGCCGGTATATTTCATCAGCGAAGTGCTATCCCCGACAAAACAGAGGTACCCGCATTATCAAAAGCTCACATATAGTGTCTTTACAACTGCACGAAAATTGCGACAGTACTTTGCGGTGCACCCAATTATAGTGGTCAATAAAGCGCCACTATCAAACATATTGAACAATCCTTCAGCAACAGGACGTGTCTCTTTGTGGGGAATCGAATTATCTCCCATGGACATCACATATGAAAAAAGGAAGGCAATCAAGTCGCAAATCTTGCCAGATTTCACAGCAGAATGGCTGGAGCTGCAGAGCACAGGACCGCCAGATCTATCGAGTGTCTGGACAATGTACTTCGACGGTTCTAAAAGAGTACAAGGCGCAGGAGCGGTAGTAATCTTGATATCGCCGCATGGCGACAAACTAAAGTATGTCTTAAGGATGAGTTTCCCGCAGGCTTCTAACAATGAAGCAGAATACGAGGCTCTGCTACATGGAATGAAGATGGCCAAAGCATGTGGAGCAACTCGACTAAAAATATTTGGGGATTCGAATCTTGTCGTCCAACAAGTTATGAATAGATGTGACACAATCAATGACAACATGATGGCCTACAAGAACTTATATCATTATCTCGAAGGAACATTTGATGGATGCGAAGTCTCGCACATCAGCAGAAATAGCAATGAAGAAGCCGATAACTTAGCAAATATCGGGTCCCAGTGTCTACCCGTGCCATCTGGAGTATTCTGGGAGGAAATAGTAGAAAGGTCAATAAAAAGTATCAAAAGTTCGACTACTACAGCAGGCTCGGGGGTTGCACCGGAACCCGTGGAAGTCATGATGATAGAAGAAACCTGGATGCAGCTGTATCTCGCGTATATGATGAATAAGCAGATACCAGAAGATGCAGTAGAAGCCAAGAGGATAACTCGACGATCGAAAGCGTTTGTCGTGTTGCAGGGGAAATTATACAAGAAAAGTATTACCAGCGTTTTGCAGCGTTGTGTAATGCCTCAGGAAGGACAAGTAATACTAAAAGATATACATGGCGGAGTGTGCGGCCATCATGCAAGCAGCAGGGCAATAGCGGCAAAAGCATTTCGTGCAGGATTCTATTGGTTAACAGCCATCGAAGACGCGAAAGATATAGTCTGGAAGTGTGAAGCCTGTCAAAGATTCGCATCTCGGCCACATGCACCAGTAGCAGAGTTACAGCCAATACCATTGTCCTGGCCCTTTGCACAATGGGGCCTCGATATGGTGGGAAAGTTGCATAAATCCTGGCTAGGAGGACATGTTTACATGCTAATGGCAGTCGATAAATTTACCAAGTGGGTGCAAGCAGCCCCGGTAACAACTCAAGATTCGACAGCAGCGATCAACTTCATCAAGTCAATAGTGTTCCGTTTCGGCGTACCATATAGCATCATCACGGACAATGGGACAAACTTCACTTCCAAGGAATTCAAGAGTTACTGCGAAGGACTAGGAATCAAACTCAAATTCGCATCTGTGGCGCACCCAAAAACAAATGGGCAAGTCGAAAAAGCAAATGGCCTGATATGTAGTGGGATAAAAAAGAGGCTCTTAGCACCTCTCGAGAAAGCCAAGAGCGCTTGGGTAGATGAATTGCCCTCCGTTCTTTGGAGTCTAAGAACCACGCCCAGCGCAGCAACTCAAGAAACTCCTTTCTTCCTGGTCCATGGCGCAGAAGCCGTGCTTCCAGTCGAAGTTACGCATGAGGCTCCAAGGGTGACGGCATATGACGAAACAACATCAACAGAAGCATTGCAAGATGATGTCGATGCACTAGATGAAGAAAGAGATAAGGCATTAGAAAGGGCCACGCAGTATCAACAGAGTCTAAAAAACTACCACAGTAGTCGAGTTCGTCCACGATCCTTTGTGGTGGGAAATCTAGTTTTGCGACTTAGGCAAGACAGCCATGGGAAATTAGAGTCCCCTTGGGTGGGACCTTACATCGTTACAGAAGTCATACCAGGAGGAGCTTATCGACTACAAGACAAGAAGACAGGAAAAGACGAGGGCAACCCGTGGAATGTGGAGCAGCTACGACGTTTTTACGCGTAGAATAAATCTAGTGGTATCATTAAATTCGAGTTAACCTTCTGAACCCAGAACATGAGGCCATAGGTCGGGTTCCTTGGGTTGAACTCGACAAAATTGTACAAGTATTTCTACTTCTCTGCTCGGGGGCTTCAACCCTCGGGTCGTACGAAAGAAACTTTTATCACGACATGGAGATCTTTTTTCACTATAAGGTTGTGCAGACAACCCGATATTCTTCAAGTAATTTGGTTCACAAAAGAACCCGATATTCTTCATGCCAATTGGTTCGCAAAGAACCCGATATATAGAAAGCATACCTCAGAACAATGATTTGTTTTCATGGTACTAATAAAAATATCAAAACAAAGTACGAATATTTATTACATATGGCACGGCAGCAAGGATATTATCAAAAGAAATTACATATAAAGCATATCCTAATAAAAGTGGACTTCAGCTTCATACTCCTTATGGCACTGAGTGCCGTCGTAGATCTTCACGTCAAACTTTGACGTGCCGATATGAAAGTCGAAGGTCATGAAGAAGCCTTGGTGGATGTCGTGGTCTTCTGCAAACTGTGACCAGCCACCCTTAAAGTACTGCTTGCCGTTGCCATCATACCAAACCTCCAATTCGTATGGAGTCCCACTGCCAGATAGCTCGCGGAGAACCGCTTCTCGCAGTTCATGCCCATCCATGAACTTTGTGAAATTCAGCGGCAGGCGCTGAATCTCGCGGCATTGCGCCATGGCAATGCAGAAGAAAGAGAAGATTCTGGGAAGAGCAACAGGAGCAGCAGGAGCAGCGGGAGCAGCAGGAGGAGGAGCGCTCGGACCTGGGGCTGCGCCAGTCACCTTGGGCTTATTTTTGCTACCAGGTGGGCGGCCAGGACGACGCTTAACTGGAGCGGCCGATGACGATCCTGCGGTGGCCGGAGTTGTGTTGTTCTTGTTCTTGCTTCCACGAGGGCGACCCTGATACGTCTCCAACGTATCTATAATTTTTGATGCTCCATGCTTGTTTTTACACTATTTGCCTATTGTTTCGTTACACTTCGTGGCACTTTTATGCATTTTTCGGAACTAACCTATTAACGAGTTGCCACAGTGCCAGTTTCCTGTTTTCTGCTGTTTTTTTTGTTTCAGAAGTGATACACAGGAAATATTCTCGGAATTGGACGAAACAAGTTCCTGAAGTCTTATTTTACCCAGAAGCTTCCAGAGATCCAAAGGAGAGTAGGAGGGGGGCCACCAGGGCCCCACACGCTAGGGCGGCGCGGCCAGGGCCCTGGCCACACGAGCCTGGCGTGAGGGCACCTGGCCCCTCCTCTGACATCGCCCCTTCGCCTATAAAGACCCCCCGACGGAAAAAACCTAAGTACCCAATCACTTTTCCAGAACACATCGAGATCCGCTGCCGCCGTCGACCCAAAGATCGGGAGGGTCCAGAAGCTCTTCCCGGCACCCTGCCGGAGAGGGGAATCGTCACCGGAGGTCTTCTTCATCGCCATGCTTGCCTCCGGAGCGATGAGTGAGTAGTCTACCTTGGACTATGGGTCCATAGCAGTAGCTAGATGGTTGTCTTCTCCACCATGTGCTTCATGTTTAGATCTCATGAGCTGCCCTACATGATTGAGATTACTGTTATGTAATTCTACATGTTTGGTTTGTTGGGATCCGATGAATATTGGTGTTTATGATTAAGTTGCTGTACTGAATATTATCTTTTGTTATCTCTATGTTGTTTATGATCTTGCATGCTCTCCGTTGTTAGTAGCTATCTTGGCCGAGTAGTTGCTAGTGACTCCAAGAGGGGGTATTTATGCTCGATAGTGGGTTCATGCCTCTATTTAACCTGGGGGAGTGACAGAAACCTCTAAGGTTGTAGATGTGTTGTTGCTACTAGGGAGAAAACAATATTCATATGCTCAAGGGCATATGCTTTGTTTACATTACACACTTTGCTTAATGCAATTATCTGTTGTTCGCAACTTAATACTTGTGGAGTTCTCGGATTGATTCACCACAAGTGGATTATTAGTCATAGATGCAGTTGGATGGCGGTCTATGTATTTTGTTGTAATGCCCAGAGTAAATCTCATAGTGATCTTCTTGACATATCACGTTTATCTTTATTCTATCAATTGCCCAAGTGTAATTTGTTTACCCAGCATGTGTTATTTATCTTATGGAGAGACACCACTAGTGAACTGTGGATCCCAGTCCTATTTCCATCATATTGCTATTACCTGTTTACTTTACTCGCACTGTTTACTTTACTCGCATACTCTATTGTTTTCCACTCGATACGCTCATAACCTTTGTTTCAAGCAAACCGGTGAGATTGACAACCTCATCGCAAGTTGGGAACGAAGTACTTGGTTGTGTTGTGTGCAGGTTCCGCGTTGCAGCTAGCAAGCAAAGCTTGGACGAGGCGCCATATATAAATTGTCCGAAGCTGTCGCAAGCTAGCAAGCATCACCTTCAGTCGTTTGTCTCTCCTCTCCAAGAATGATATACCTTGGTTTCTTAACTGAGGGAAAACTAGCTGCTATACTCATCACACCTTCCTCTTGGGGTTCCCAACGGGCTGGTCATTCACCATGCATCAAGCTAATTTTCTGGCGCCATTGCCGGGGAACAAAGAAGAAGAAGCTCCCATATCAACTACAAGCTCCCACGTCAACTACGCGCCAGCAGCTAATTTTCTGGCGCCGTTGCCGGGGAGGAAGTAGAAGACTTCTGCGAGGGGAGTTTTCGCACGCACATCCTTTACTTTGTTATTGTTTTGCTTTACTTTATTTATTTTACCTGCATCGTTTTATATCAAAAACCCAAAAAAATTAGAATCCTTGGTAGTTGTTTTTATTTGTTTACTTTCGTTTTGCTAAAATGAGTAATCCTGAAGTAGAAGTTCGTAGTTTTAAGCAACAAGGGGGAGAAAGTTTAAAAGATGCTTGGTATCGTATAAACAATGCTCATCATAGGTGTACCAAAAAGCACTCTACCACGATTCTCCTTAGAAATTTTTATGTTGGTATATCTAGTTGGAATAGGTATGTTCTCGATACTCTTACAGGAGGTAATTTTCTGGGTACTCCCGCTGGAGAAGCATGCACTATAATTGAAAGTTTAGTGGGAATACCACCTATTCATGTTTCTAAAACCGAGACCACCTTGGAGGAGGTGGTAGAAAAGCTCAGCTCTTTAGAGAAAAGTTTGCCAAATATCCTAGAAAATGCTAGCCGAGTTAGTGAACTAGTAGAAAACATTCGTAAGAGGATTACCATTTTAGAGGCTAGCACTACTCTTGATAATCAAAATTTAAGGATTGGTAAACTAGAGGAGTCTATGGAAACTCTTAGTTTAATCTTCTCTTCTCTTAAATTTAAGAAAGAGAAAGTGTTTGTTGGAAAAGAGCAAAAATTTATGTATGTTCCCAAGGTTTCTGCGCTTAAATCTCAACATGTTCTTAAAATTGGTAAGACTCTTAGTTCCACTAAGGGTGACTTGCAGGTTGAATCATCTTTGGGAACCTTCAAAGAGCCTACTAAGGTAACTAGCACTTCACCTATTGATATTACTTGATTCGCAATTTTCTGCGCCTAGCTCAAAGGCGTTAAAGAAAACACTATTGGGAGATAACCCAATGTTTTCTTTTCAGTACTTTTTCTTTTATTTGAGTCTTGGAAGTCATTACTACTGTAATGACCGCTCCTTATCTTGTTTATTTCGTTTTTGTGCCAAGAGAAGCCTCTAATTTGAGTGAGGTAAAGATTTGGGGATGTTGCTGTCCTGAAACTGTTTTCGGTGCTGCACCGTAAAAATTTGTATAAATTCTCTGTATATCTTTTGGACCTGCAATTTCTTGTGAATATGCCCCAGGTTATATCCAAACTTTCGTTAGTTGAACACTTTTTGATTTTAGCAACAGAAAATCCCTCAAAAATTCGACCTTTGTCGGCTGTTCAGTTTTGACAGATTTCTGCCAATATTTGTGTTTGCCACTTTATCGCTTTCTTTTGAGTTCTTTTGATCATAGAACTTTTAGAGAAGTTGCTACAGTAGTATTTTCTATATATGTGGTGGTTTTAAGTTGAAACCTGAAGCAAAAAGAGGATTGATTATATGTTATACTTGCACTAATGTTGCTAATAGAATTGTGTTTAGTTTTGTATGAAGGAAGTTTTCAATTGTAGGGATTGGAGAATTATGAGATGAGTTGAAGAATGGACAAAAGCTCAAGCTTTGGGATGCCCATGCATCACCCCAAGAAATATCCAAGAAGTACAAGCGTCAAAGCTTGGGGATGCCCCCCGAGGCACCCCTTCTTCATCGGCAAAAATCAGGTCACCTTTCAAAACACTATATTTTTATTGCTTCATGCACTATGTGTTTTTCTTGGAGCGTCAGTTGTTTTAGTTTTCTTAGTTAGTTTAGTTTGTTTGTTTGCTGCAATAAATGGTTGGACCCCAACAAATTTCCTTTGGAGGAGATGTACTCGTTTTCATTTGCAAAGAACACTCCGTTTTCACTCTTATCGTTCATCGAGTGTTCTTCTTTTTCTGCTACTGCTTTTGGTTTTCGTTTTCGCCTTGATTTGCGTTCAGACCTTGTCATATCTTTTCATCAAGGTGTATTTTTGCCTCTGATCTTTATTGGTTTTCATCAAAAGAGGTGTCTTTAAAAATTTCAAATGGTGTTGGAAAAGAGAAAAAGCTTTGTGCAAAATAGTGGTACAAGAAGGAGCTTGTGTAGACCGCGGCTTAGGCTTTTTCATGTCATGCTTGATGTCTTTTTGATAGTATGCTTAGTGGTTTTGCTGTAGCATGACTTGTCTCAAATAACTGAGATTGCTTAATGAGCCTTTGAAAAAATCATGCGTTGTTTTTATTGTATGGAAGCATTATTTTGGTTTTCTCCTTGATGCTTTATTTGGGTTGACTTGGCGCATGCTCACACATGTTAGACTCTTACAAAGTTGCCAATAGCCTCTATGATCATTTAGTTTTTTACTTTTGATGCCATCTTATGCTTCTTTTAATGTCGCTTTGTCGCTTTGCATGATTATGGCTATTATTGCTCTCTTAGTTGGTCGCTCCTAGTCTTTTGCTAGCCCTCGCCTTGTACTGAGTATGAGCTCTACTCGTGCATTCAACTCCTAAAAGCCAAAGTTTTCCATTGTGTCCACCATACATACCTACTAGCAATTTGCTATTCCAAGTAAATTTGACTTGCTTTTATTTTCTCTTCAAATTAAACTCTTACCAGTGTTATGCGAAATTCGGTCAGTAAAGCTCTCACGAACCGGAAGGCACACTTTACTTTTTTTTGTTCTTAAAATTTGACATTGTGGTCTCTTATGTTGAGTTGTTATGCTTGCAAGTTGTAAGTTGGATTCTAGCCCAGCCATGCTGTCATGGGGCAAGCTTTCAACATTGCACTTCTTATTTGAGTTGATATCGTGATCTCTTGTTTATGGATGCCCGCGGTGTGAAATGAATTGGGAATCTTGTGGGGATCATGGAGTTTGTATATGTGTTAGGGAAATTCCGGGCCGCTAATCTAAGCCATGCATAATTCATGGTGGAAATTTGCAGCATACCCATGGTGAACATTCGACGACGCATCTCACAATAAAAAGCTAAACAAATGGCAAATAAAAGAGATGTCGAGGTGTTCATTGTCTGCTTGTCCTGTCAGTTTGGTGTGGCCTTGTTCCATGTCATCGGGCACGGAGGTACCTCATTGGCGGTTCTCAATGATATGCATATACTTACAATGACAAGAGCCTTGCTTGGGACTCTAAGTAAAGTAGCATGAGGTTTGGGTACTCGTATTCACGGGACACGAGGTTTTCAACTTATGATTTGTCAAGCATATGCATCATAATTGTTCTCGCATTAACTTTAACCATTCAAGATGCTTATGATGGGGGCAATGAGAGCTCAAAGCCGGTAAGTACCATAATTTTTGAAGGTTATAAAACTTGCAGTCACTGCTTCCCTCTGCGAAGGGCCTTTCTTCTACTTTTATGTTGAGTCACCACCTTCTATCTTTATGCACCATTAAGAGAGCATAGTTGTCATTCTTAGTGTGATATGCATTGTCCCAAAGTTCATTGATTGATTCATATTGTTGGTTTCACTTGTTCTCAAATTATTTGTATCTAGTCGCCCTCTTAAACTTGAAGGTGTCCTATGCATTTATGTTTTGCTCTCTATGAAGGACAAGCTGAAAACCATTTGTATGTTTTTCCTTATGATTTGAACACACGTTTGACTTTCATTGTTTCATTTTCATAATCTTTTGTTTGTGTTCATTTGCATGTTTACAACATGGTTGCTAAGTTCTTATTGTCAAGATTATATCTTTCATGCCCATGTTTTAAGTTCTTATGATCCCAGCTCACAAATGCTTACATATATGATCAAGATTGTGTAGGTGCATGTCACCTCAAAAATTATTCTTTTGTTATCACTTACCTACTCGAGGACGAGCAGGAGTTAAGCTTGGGGATACTTGATACGTCTCCAACGTATCTATAATTTTTGATGCTCCATGCTTGTTTTTACACCATTTGCCTATTGTTTCGTTACACTTCGTGGCACTTTTATGCATTTTCCAGAACTAACCTATTAACGAGTTGCCACAGTGCCAGTTTCCTGTTTTCTGCTATTTTTGTGTTTCAGAAGTGATACACAGGAAATATTCTCGGAATTGGACGAAACAAGTTCCTGAAGTCTTATTTTACCCAGAAGCTTCCAGAGATCCGAAGGAGAGTAGGAGGGGGCCACCAGGGCCCCACACGCCAGGGCGGCGCGGCCAGGGCCCTGGCCGCGTGAGCCTGGCGTGAGGGCACCTGGCCCCTCCTCTGATATCGCCCCTTCGCCTATAAAGACCCCCCGATGGAAAAAACCTAAGTACCCGATCACTTTTCCAGAACACATCGCGATCCGCTGCCGCCGTCGACCTGAAGATTGGGAGGGTCTAGAAGCTCTTCCCGGCACCCTGCCGGAGAGGGGAATCACCACCGGAGGTCTTCTTCATCGCCATGCTTGCCTCCGGAGCGATGAGTGAGTAGTCTACCTTGGACTATGGGTCCATAGCAGTAGCTAGATGGTTGTCTTCTCCACCATGTGCTTCATGTTTAGATCTCATGAGCTTCCCTACATGATTGAGATCACCGTTATGTAATTCTACATGTTTGGTTTGTTGGGATCCGATGAATATTGGTGTTTATGATTAAGTTGCTGTACTGAATATTATCTTTTGTTATCTCTATGTTGTTTATGATCTTGCATGCTCTCTGTTGTTAGTAGCTATCTTGGCCGAGTAGTTGCTAGTGACTCCAAGAGGGGGTATTTATGCTCGATAGTGGGTTCATGCCTCTATTTAACCTGGGGGAGTGACAGAAACCTCTAAGGTTGTAGATGTGCTATTGCTACTAGGGAGAAAACAACATTCATATGCTCAAGGGCATATGCTTTGTTTACATTACACACTTTGTTTAATGCAATTATCTGTTGTTCGCAACTTAATACTTGTGGAGTTCTCGGATTGATTCACCACAAGTGGATTATTAGTCATAGATGCAGTTGGATGGCGGTCTATGTATTTTGTTGTAATGCCCAGAGTAAAACTCATTGTGATCTTCTTGACATATCACGTTTATCTTTATTCTATCAATTGCCCAACTGTAATTTGTTTACCCAGCATGTGTTATTTATCTTATGGAGAGACACCACTAGTGAACTGTGGATCCCGGTCCTATTTCCATCATATTGCTATTACCTGTTTACTTTACTCGCACTATTTACTTTACTCGCATACTCTATTGTTTTCCACTCGATACGCTCATAACCTTTGTTTCAAGCAAACCGGTGAGATTGACAACCTCATCGCAAGTTGGGAACGAAGTACTTGGTTGTGTTGTGTGCAGGTTCCGCGTTGCAGCTAGCAAGCAAAGCTTGGACGAGGCGCCATATATAAATTGTCCGAAGCTGTCGCAAGCTAGCAAGCATCACCTTCAGTCGTTTGTCTCTCTTCTCCAAGAATGATAAACCTTGGTTTCTTAACTGAGGGAAAACTAGCTGCTATACTCATCACACCTTCCTCTTGGGGTTCCCAACGGGCGGGTCATTCACCATGCATCAAGCTAATTTTCTGGCGCCGTTGCCAGGGAACAAAGAAGAAGAAGCTCCCATATCAACTACAAGCTCCCACGTCAACTACGCGCCAGCAGACCCCGACCTCGCGGCGCCACCGGAAAGCCAAGGTTCAGACGAGAACCATCTGCGTCAGCCATGTGGACAAGGGAAAAGGCTAGAAAACCCTAGATGGAGAGAGAGGAGATGATGCGGCGGAGGAGGAATCTAATTAGGGTTTTTTACCCTTGCCAGAAGGTGCTTTATTTATAAGCACGTATTATCGGGCCCCCGTGATAAGCAAAGCCCATCAACGTATTCTACAAAAGAGTTAAATTCTGTACGTACCAGATGATAAACACCAAAGGAGAAAAAATAAGAAGGGGAGAGTGTGGTTGCACGATATAAAAGACCTCGCCTTGGGCTCGGGGGCTTGTAAACAGGAGATATTACAAGGAAGAAGACGAAGTGAATTTTGAGCCTATGCTTGTCTACAAGTATTCAAACATAGCCTCGGGGGCTACTCCCATCGGGAGCGCTGAGCGCGCACCCGATATAGGATGAGATAATCAATATCGAGGATGAAGAAAGTATATCATACAAACTTCGACTATATAGTCGACAAAATGCAAAGAGATTACTCCCATCGGGAGCGAGTTTTATGGTTGTTGAAACCCAAATATTTTCAGTCAAAATTTGACTGCGACATAAGATTCTCGAGTTATGTTATTGCAACGCAACTCGAATGTCGTGACCTGTCATGAAGGTAAGACCCCGGGATCCGTCCTGTGTGGCCTGGTATACGCACATGGATGCGCTCTGCTAGTATGTATCCATATCTACGACGCGAAGAAAATCCTGATGGACGCACTGGGTACCCTGAGAATCACTGAGATTCATTCTTTGTAAGACCTAAATGCGGCAAAAGAATGGGTTTGACCAGTATCCCGAATTCAAATCCAAGGTGATTGAATTTGAAGTAGGTGACAAGTATCTGTTCTGGCAGTTAACTGACCTCTTGATCCGTCAGAGTTGTCAGGCTTGTTCATCAAAACCCCTTGCGAAAAAATATTATGAAAGTAAGTCGAAAGACCAAGCCGAAGATTTAAAGATATGAAGAAATCGAAGAAATTGATCAAGTCGAAGATTTGAAGATTAGAGATTCAACCCGAATCTATAATTCTGGTAGAATCTCAGGGGCTACTGACAAAGGTATAGTTAATAGATCTCGTTAGTTGAATACCCCTGAGGCCCGTTAAGCTAGGCCCAATTGTAATGATAGTAGAATACGAGTTCTTACTGTATGTCGATATTGTAATCTGTATCGGACCCTACCCGATCCTCGAGACCTGGCCATCTATATATAGGGGCCAGGAGGGGACGGTGTAGGGCAGATTGAAAGCAAGCCAGGTTGAATACCCAAGTTTACTTTCGATATACACTTATTTCGACTAACCTTTACCTTCGAGTTCATCCGACACCCTATTCCCCCGATGCTAAGTCCTTCATCTAGGACATTTGCCGAGTTAACCCTCGTCACCAGGTGAATACCCTTCCTGGAGGATGTATTGCCACAATATTATCCCACCATGCTGCTGCGGGTCCACATAACAGATGAGTGGCATACCTAAGCTTCTCGCTATCGCTGCAGTTCACAGTGTTGAGCTTCCTCTCGGTATCCAGCAACCAGTCTTTGGCGTCCATTGGTTCCGGCGCTGATGCGAATGGAAGTGGTCTTGTATTCAAAAAGTCTGCCAGTGAGACTCCATGTACACCATCATTCCGTCCTTCACGATTGTGATCCATCACGTCTTGCATCATCTTGGTCTGGCACTCAATAAGCATCCGTTGTCTTTCATCTGCCATCCTCATATATTGGGCAAAATCTTGCTGTGTAAGAAATGGTGGTGGTAGTGGTAATGGTTCCCTTGCCGCTGCATCGGCTGCCTCCTTAGCCTTGGCTTCGGTCTCCATCCTCTGTTGCTCGGACTCTTCACCAACTACCGTCGCCATTTTATCCTCCTAACCCTGTTACATCAAGCGAAACTCATAGTTACACCATGCCCATGCTTTCTGAGCTCAACTTTATGCACAGTGTTAGTCACACAATAAAATCCAAATAAAACATGGCCGAATCACACCAAACATATACCATGTATATACATGGGTAAAAACAACATAGTGTTACACACTGCACCTGTGAGTAACTACACTCACTTATTCCCATTTGCGAAAGCAAATACTACATAATACACATATGGTACATATGTTACAACATATCGTCTCCTTATCGATGGTAGTCTTCTACGGATAGTCAAACTCCCGATACATCCCCGGTGTCCATCCTATCGCTCGGGATGTCCTCCTAACTGAAGCAGGGGTATAAGATAACTCCGCCGGCATATAGTCAATATCGGGTGTAGGCCCTAAGTTTAAGTCAGTCATCCCCAGATAACCGCTCAACGATGGTTATACAACCTCAGTGGCACTTCTCTTCATCTTGGGTCTCGAGCATTCTCCTCGCTCCATATAGCTCGGTAACTTTCCCTCGTCATCCGACTCGATCTCTATAGGCCTCCCCGCCACGTCTCTGGTGCAGTGAGCAACCCTAAACTAACTCGTGACCTCATGCTCCGAGTCACACGGAATCGGATCTCCAGCCGTTCCCATGTACTCGCCAAAATGCCAGCCCATGGAGTTTCCCCCAAAACTGTCGTTCTGTGGCATTCCCCATGACTCCAAACCTGCCTCATATCCGGCTCCAGTCGAGCCGTGTGCAAAGTGTGCTAGTGGCATCTCCGGTTTGGACTCGGGCTTGAACTCCCGCTCCTCGGGATCTTCCTCCTCATCTAGGTTAATAAAGTCTCCAGCGGAGAAAGCTGGAGTAGGTGCTCGTGGTGGTCCAGAAGTTTCCCCCGTATGTGTCGGCTCAGTGATCTTGTCCACTAGACTCTGTATCTCACCAACTAGTGCTCTGTGAACGTGATAGAACACACTAATCAGATGCTTACACCTGTCTATGTGTTCTGCTGCGGCATGTGGGTGTCTCTTCGCAAATTTGTAGCTATCCCGACAAGGATCATCTCCTTCCTCATCGTGTGGGATGTGCGTGAACTTTGTACCTAACAACTTCTCTATTTTGTGTTCATGAATATCAGTGATGGCTTTCATGACAGCTATCTTATATGCGGTACTAACCGTACGTGCTTCTCCAGCTGGCATGATCACGCTCATGCCCAATTTGACAGGAAGCATGATCCCTACCTTGTACTTCTGGAAGACTCTACCCTCATAATATGCATACTTCTTGACAGGTATACGGGTTTCATACCCGCACTCCTGTAGGATGCCCCGTAGTAGATCGGATAGGTTTCCATCATACTCATCCAATGTCACATCTCGAACTTGCACGGTCCTTGACGGATTGGTGCGTGCCATTCTGGCAGTCTATATAAAAGATAAAGAAATTAGTATATGATGCATCATCATAGTAACAATAAATAATTGTAACACTAAAAAGTATGACTTTGTTATTCTCAAGTGAATAATTTCACAACAATTTTAGAGAACTCTTTACTATTCCTATTTGACTCCTACAGGTCATTCCCATTAACTAGGCGTCCAACCTAAGGTCAAAGCTTTTGCTCTGATACCAACTGTGGTGACCCAGCATACCACTGCATGTTGTAGTATGCAAGTCGTTGACATAACACTCGTGAAGTACCATTTCACAAATATTACATCCCTCAGAGTGGTACAACAGAAACATAGCGGTCTTTATTCAAGCACTTAATATTACAAGCCATAATCTTACAAAGGATTCCAGTTCCTCCTCGGTCCAAAGAGGAACACTAGTAGGTTCTACCCTGATGCTATAAACCTTAACTGTGACTGATAGAAGTAGACTAAATAGGATAACTTGCTTAAGTCACATTATTCTATAAAATTCATGTGACTTATATTACTACCCTATACTACTAGTTGTCAGCCTCCTCCTCGGCTCCTTCGTTGTTTTCATAGACGATCGTGTAATCCACACCTTCTATTCCACCGGAAAGGTCCAGTTCTTCATAGCAGATGTCCTCGTAGTCCTCCGATGCGCCTTCAGTCTCCTCGTTCTGGCCCTCCAAGTCTAAGTAAGGGTTAAGAGGGAATGGGGTGAGTAACGAGCGTTACCCAACAAGTTCATTTAATAGGATAGAGGTGTATAATGCACTAGCTATGACCACCGACTCGTAAGTCTTAGGTCAATGCAGTTTTATAATCATTTCTTCAAAGATTGCTTTTATTTAAAAGAACTATGTCCGTCAGCCTTCACAGGTTGATTAGAGCTTCGATAGGCTCCTTTCCTGCCGCGTTCGCAGCTCCTTCCCGGAACAGGGAGTATCTTGATACTTTTTGTACACTCTGCAGAGGTGGTCACTTGTACCCATGAGAGATCAACACTTTGCTGCACAATCGGGCGTACTTTCCCGTCCATACTTCCTTGGTATGGGGCCCAGTTGATGATCCCAGCCAATCACCGTTCTTCTCTGCGACCCCGCAGACCCACCCTTTTGTAAGTCCATCCTCCCCTATACCCATATGCAGACCGATTGGCGCACTGGTCCTCCCCTTTACACTATGGATGACCCCATAGGTAGACCGATCCGGACCCCTGGTGCCCTCCCCTATACAATATGGGTAGACCGATCTGGATGACTGTTACAATCCATCATAGATCAATTAGCAAGCTTGTCCCCCCTATACTATAGGCAGCCTGGCAGGAAATTTTGTTCCCCCACTATGCACTATAGTAGCCCGCGCAGGACAACACTCCACTACTGATTCGTTGGCATGCGAGAGGAAAAAGATACAGCTGACTTCTCCATCCCATTCCAGATCTCATGGTTGACCGTAATTTACAGCGCTAGAATCACTGGCGACATTTGTTATTAAGTCCTAGGGTTCACTGGCGACAAATGGAACGTCCACCACAACAATCTTATCGTGGTTCCATTTGCCAGCCATCCTAGGTTACCACCACTCGGGTTGATAACCAGCTAATCATATTAATTATGAAAAGAGAACCTTTTGCTTTTCAATGCAGTAATAATCATACCACCGGTATATTTGCAAGTAATTTGCTAAAAGTAAGCAAGAGATATGAGCAAGAGTGAACTTGCCTGCAAACTGCAAGGTAGTGCAGTTAGATTTGTTGAAGTGACCCGGGACCTCGGGTTCTGAAAAATAGCATCATTGTCCATTAAGGGCAATGTTTAAAGATTCCAGAAAATGCATGCTTTATGGTGTGTTGGAATTATTTCCCCCCCAGAAATGGTTTATTTGCTTATTAAACTTGATATATTCTTTTTATGATTTTAAAGAATATATATTAAGGGTAATTTCATTCAAGGATATTTATCAAATATTCTTGAATGGAATTTTATTTAAGAATTGCCAAATTTGCTTAATTGCACAATTTTTAGTATTTTTAGGCCAAAAATAATTACTCCTTTTTCTTTTGTGTAAATGACTCATGAAATTATTTTATTCACATAATGGAGTCAAACTTATAAAAAGAGCTAAAAATAATTGCTTATTATTTTTAGTTTATTTTTGGTATTTTTTTCTGGTTTATTTTTAAATAGATTAGGGTTTTTCTTAAAGGTTTTTGACTCAAAACAATTAAATCAAAAATAAAAAGATGGGCCGACAGCCCAGGCCCACCGGTCAGTCCACCTAGGTGGTTTGACCGAACCGGCTCGGCCCGGCTCAGCCGCCCCCCTCGCTCTCTCTCTCTCTCTCGGTCGAAACCCTAACCCTACCCTCTCTGGCGACTCGCGTCGCCGACGCGCCCCTCGCCCAGCTCCGGCAAGCTCCGGCGAGATCCGCCGCCACTCTCTGGTGCTTCCGCTTTGCCTCGTTGCGCTCTACCTTTTGACCGCGGGGTTTCGTTATCCCCGCCTCCAATCGCCGCCATCGCCGTCGAGCTCCGCCTCTGTGGATCTTGCCCTAGTGGCTCGATCTACTCCGGCGAGCTTGTTGGAGCTTCTCCCCGTGCTTGGCGGTGCTGGTGGTGATCTTCTCGGCTTCACGTCGGTTGGACGGTCACCGTAACCCCGACGCCGCCGCCGTGCTGTGCTCTGTCATGAGCATGTCGCCGCCTCCTCGTCGGTGCAGCTACTGGAGGGTGGCCTTGTCGCCACAACCATGGCTGCGCCGCCATGTCACCGCCATGGTCTTCTGCTGTGCTCCTCTATGAGCACTCCAGTGAGTTCTTCTCCTCCTCCTCCTAGCTTCTGTGCTTGCTCTTGGTGGCCTGGCCAGCGAGCCAGGCATGCTTGCATATGTTGCGCTATGCTGTTGCTGCTCTGCTCACTCTTGTGCTGCCATTGTTGTTGCTGCTCTGCTCGAGCTTATGCTGTGATTGCTGTTGCTGCTCTGCTAGAGCTTATGCTGTGATTGCTGTTGCTGCTCTGCTAGAGCTTATGCTGTGATTGCTGTTGCTGCTCTGCTAGAGCTTGTGCTGTGATGCTCTGTATGCTGTGCAATCGTTAGTGCAAGATTCAGTTAAGAATTTCTTAACTGAACTTGATATGTTTCACTGGGATTCTCCCCAGTGCTGTTAGCTTGTTCAGATATCTGTGATATGGTGACTACTGTTAGCATGATATTCAGTTAAGAGCTTCTTAACTGAATTCAGTGTTGCTTGCTGGAAATGCTTACTCTATGATTATCAATTGTCTAATTGGTGCTCTCTGGCTTGCAGTGCAAACTGCTGCCAGTTAATTTCATATGATTATCTTAATGATGATAATAACATGCTAAGCTTGAGCTTGTTATGCTCCTGTTGCCTTTTATGAACTGAAAACATTGTTTCAGTGATGATTGCCTTTATCAAGTAATTCATGCTTGATTTGTATGCTGCTGAAGGTTTTGTTGCTTTCTAAATCATGTTATTCATTGACAGCCTGCAACTGTTTATTATTAGGTGTTGATTGTGCTTCCTCCATGTGAGGTTCACAACCTTTGCTTGATAATTAAATTGGATGGCTGTTGTTAGTGATGTTAAACATGCTTGGTGATTTCTATCAGTGGCTAGATCATCATATTGTGCAATAACTTTGCTGATAAGAACAGATCTTCATGATGATCTTAGTCTTAGCCTAGGATGCATGGTCTGAGGCTTTTACTCTTGCTATTGCTTGTTGGTTTGCTTCATATTGGCTAAATCTTCCTATGAAGATTTTATAGAGCACTTCTCTGTAAGTCTGAGGAGAAAAAACCTCCCCAAAACCTCCTAAGCGTTCTGCTTAGCAGAAGGATTTGGTGTTGAGGGTTTCATTGTTGTTAATTGCTTGTGTATGCAAGAATTTGGATGCTGGCAATGTTTTACTCATGCTATTCAAGCCCTAGTTATACCTTGGTCTTGTGCTGGCTTTGATGAGTAGCTGTGGTGATGTTGATGATGCCTTTTTGGTTAAGCTTGATCAATGGCTCCTATGCTTGTCCTGCTCCTCCCAGTGGCTTGCCCTGCACCTCCTTGTGCTTGGCTTCCCACCTTTCCTGCCCTGCACCTCCCAGGTGCTTGGCTTGCTCCTTGCTGCTCCTGATCTTGTTTAAGTAACCATGTTGCTTTGGCTTTGGCTATTGGTTTGATTTGGTGAGGTGAATTCCCTCCTGATGCTCAACTCATGAGCAGAGAGAACTTGTGCTGGCTGTGGTGTGCTTGTGCTGGTGTGTTGTGGTGTGCTGGTGCTGGTGCTATGGTGTGCTGGTGCTGTGTGCTGGTCGGCTAGGGTTCTTAGTCGACCTGTTTCACACACAGTGCTCTCTTTTATACTTCTCCCTGTGTGCTAGTGTCTTGACACCTCCTAAACATGCATCTGGTGACCAGCTGCTTGCCTGCTTGGTGGCTTGGCCGGCCAGATTGGTTCAAGCAGATATTTTGGTGTGAGTCATGTTGACAAGATCATCCTCTTGATGATTATCAACAGTGCTTCATTTAAATTTGCTTGACACTTGTAATACCAAGGTGGCCTTTCCTTTTTGTATTCTCTTTTGTATGCAGGTAATAAGAAGAATGAAGAAGAAAAGAAGAATGACTTGATGATCAAGATAGATTAGGATTTAACCATAACTTGTATTTTCTTTTCTTCTTTATTTTCCTTTTAGCTTCAGATTGTAATATTCTATGAATGTCCCTTGTTGTAATATTCTTTTATTCATAAACATTGTAAAGACAATGTATAATGTGTTGGTAATTAATAAAGTCCAAAGTTTTTCTTATTTGAATCTTTTATCCTTTCTAAATGTGCTATTTGAATTTAAGTTAAGTTCAAATTCAAATTCAAGTTTTAATTTTCAAATGTCCTTTAGGCTTTAATCATTCAACTTAATTGTTTCCCACAATCAATTGATCAAAAGAGGTCATGTCCAAATCTTTAGCACTTCGAGAGTTCACCATTCCCCCACGAAGAGAGATTCGATCACTTTTAGGTTTTAGTAACAAAAGCGCAAAAAAATCCCGTAATTTCAGATGAAATGCACAGAACCCCTCTATTCTACCCCGGAGTTGTCCTACGTGCTGGGACATTACACAGACGCCGCACCGTGTCTGTCCGATGCATCCTGGGCCCAAATTTGGGCCACAAATGCGTCGCTGCAAACAAGGCGGTCAATTTGTGTCGGCCGCGGGGCAGATTTTTTGTTATTTTGGTCAAAATTGGACCATTTTGAATGGCAACGGCCCGTTTATGTTGGGCCGCTGGAGATGCCCTTATTAACTCTTTTTTTGCGAATGAGATTCTCTTATTAACTCAGCTATGCTCTACTTATGCGAGAGGACACTCGATTACATTTTGACATTGTGCACCCCTCACAAAATATTGACATCCTGGTGATGTAGAAGACTGAGTGTAGCTATTACTCCCTCTGGCCTAAATCACCAATTAATTTGGGCCAGAGGGAGTATTTGGCTCTTATAAAGAAAGAACAAATGAACATGGAACACCTGTGAGACAATATTGTAATTTGTACTTTGCTTGTTAACCGTCTCACCTTCATTTAATAAAGCTATCAAAAAAACTAATTGGCATTTCTTCTATAGGTTCGGTCTTAGGGTTATTGAATTATGTTGTATTGTACACACTATATTGTATTGTATTGTACTATATATTCATGAAATTTTGTTTATGAAAATATTTTCAGGTCAATGTAAGAGTATTGTATTTTTACCTTATAATTAGATTTCTTTTTAGCAATAAATGCTTTTAAGGAATCATGTATTTACGATTGGAGGAAGTATATTACTTGACCAAATAAGTTGTGAGTACTATTTTTTTCAAAAAGGAGGGTACCCCTGCCTCTTCACCGATTGGCACACACATCCATTCATTGTTGCAAAGAAATATGTACTATATTCATAATGCACTCCAAAGATTAAGAAAAGATGTAATAATAATATTGCATCCTTTACTTATGCATTGCTAATCTTATTATGAGCCATTATAGAATATTAAAAGCAACAAATACTATACAGCACAATAAGCATGCAAAAGGACAACAAAAAAACAAGTGTTGTATTGTTTCTTCTTTATCACAAAAGCAACACTTCTTATTTCCTTCCAACTATGTTTTGCTAGATTATCCTTTGTAAAATTACCCCAATAGGAAGTAAAGATGAAAATTAATTTATCTTCAATTGTCCTTTTATTTCTAAAATAAATTTATTGCAAAATTTAGTTATATGGTTTGTTGCATCAAGATATATAAACTTAATAGATAATACACCGGTGGCATGAAATTTCTATCCAAAACTATCTGGCCCATCCGATAGTTAGATGAACATTACCATTTATACTATAAAAGTGTAAGAACATCGGGAAGTCTACTTGTCTCTGGTCAATGAAAGTCTAAGGGCGACATTTACACTAGTAGAAAAAAGGGCTTCCATTCGCCCCCATTAGTCTCCAACATGTTCTGTCTGTGGCTAAAGGGGTCATTAGTCCCGGTTCATTTGAAAATGTGGGCCAGGGGGCATTAGTCCCTATTCAAATGGACCCTTTGGTCCCGGTTTGCGCCACCAACCGGGACTAATGCCTTTGGGCCTTTAGTCCCGGCTCGTGGCGCAAACCGGGACTATAGGGCACCCTTTAGTCCCAGTTTGCTCCACGAGCCGAGACTAAAGGGCAGTTCAAACGAACCGCCGCTCTCCCGCGATCGTTTCAGAAATCGCTGCGGTCATTACTCGATCGCTTTGATAATGTGAAACGAACGCATCAGGAGAGCGCCGGCCGGTGGCCTAATCAACACCGGCGGCCTCTTCTTCTTCTCCCTCTCTCTAGTATATAAAGAACCTTATTAAGCTTCTTGATCATCATCTTCCTCTCCTAATCTCTCCTCAGAACCACCATAGCATCTCACCGCCAAAACCACACCAATAGCACGGCCGGCGATCGAGCTCTCTCTCCCCCTCTCATTTCAATGGAGCCGGCGACGCGGGTGCATAATATCACCGCCGAAGGGATGGAATTCACCATCACGGAAACCCTCCGTGCATCAATGGTGGAGATGTGGCTCCACGCTGTCAAGCAACGGTTCCTCGACGCCGCACCGATCAAATGTATGGGCTTGGACTGCGAGTTCACCACCCCTCGCGATAAGCCCCATCAGCGTGTCGCTGTCCTTCAACTCTCGGTGGCGTCCGAGGTTTTGGTCTTCCAAATATGTCGGGCCGATCATGTGCCGCAGCTACTCAGGGATTTCTTGGGGGACCCCACCATTAGATTCTGTGGCGTGGCTATCGGCAATGATGTGCGCATGCTGCAATCATACGGAATTCAAATTCCGTTGGTGTACGACCTCCAAGTGATTATGCCGAACCCCACCAAGAAACCAATTCTGAGTCTATACGATCTGTCCAATGCTACTATTGGGACAAATCTTGAGAAGAAGAAGAGGATCAAGAAGAACAAGAAGAAGGGCGACGAGGAAGAAGAAGAAGAAGAACTTATATATGGTTGGGCCAAAGTTCCATTAAGCGACAAGCAAGTGTTGTATGCCGCTCTAGACGCTCGCTTGGGCTTTGAGATTGCTAGGAGTTATTGGAAGCTAGAAGGCTACTAGCTAGATATGTGTGTGGTGTGGTGTGCGACTGCATATATGATACGTCTCAAACGTATCTATAATTTTTGATGCTCCATGCTTGTTTATGCACCATTTGCCTTGTGTTTCGTTACACTTTGTGGCATTTTTATGCGATTTTTGGAACTAACCTATTGATAAGATGCCACAGTGCCAGTTCCCTATTTTTTTGATGTTTTTGTGTTTCAAAAAAACTACACCGGAAATATTCTCGGAATTGGACGAAACAAGTTCGGAAACTCCTATTTTTCCCGGACAAAGGACGAGGACCAAACGGGAGCCGGAGAGGGGCCAGAGACTGGCCACACCACAGGGGGGCGCGGCCCAGCCCTTGGCCGTGCCCACCCATGGTGAGGCCCCCCTGGTCCACTCCCGACGACGCCACTTCGCCTATAAGAAGCCTCCCGATGGAAAACCCTAAAACAATTGGCGAAATTTCCAGAAGAGTTCCGCAGCTCCGCCGCCGCCACCGATGAATTTCAGGGGACAGAATTCTCTGTTCCAGCACCCTGCCGGAATGGGGAAGTGCCCCCGGAGCCATCTCCATTGGTCTACATCGCCGTCTCCGCCATCTCCATCGATCTCACTGCCATCTCTATCGCCGTTGCTGCCTCCGATGATGAGGAGGGAGTAGTTCTCCCCCGGGGCTGAGGGCTCTACCGGTAGCTATGTGGTTCACCTCTCTCTCCCATGATGTGATCTTTATGTGATCGTGAGCTTTGTATCTTGTTGAATTAGTAGATGCTATTATTCAGATATTATGCTACTCCCGTGCTTTATGATTGTAATCTCCGGAGACACCTTGTATCGTAATATGAAGGTGACTAGTGTGCGCATTATGTGTGTCTTTTTGGTTAATGTCTCTATGAATTGTTGGTGTTTGTTGGAACCATCTAGTGCGTTTATGGTGATAGTGTGGGACAATCTAGTTTGGGGAAATACGAACTTTGAGGAGTGCTTTGTAGCCCTACGCATGATTAGTGTTCGTTTTCCATTAGAGAATTGTTTAGAGTGGCATATTGATGTTAGTATCTATTGGTTCAATTATGTTATATTTGTTGAGAGTGTGTCCACTAGTGAAAGTATGATCCCTAGGCCTTGTTTCCAAGCATTGCGCACTGTTTCCTTTCAGTTTTGTTACATATTTGCTCGCAGCGATACTTATTTCAGATTACATTTACTACTTATAATCATCGCTACTACTTGTATTTTACTATCTCTTCGCCGACCTAGTGCACCTATATATCTGACAAGTGTATTGGGTGTGTTGGGGACACAAGAGACTTTCTGTATCATAATTGCAGGGTTGCTTGAGAGGGATAGCTTTGACCTCCTCCTCCCTGAGTTTGATAAACCTTGGGTGATCCACTTAAGGGAAACTTGTTGCTGTTCTACAAACCTCTGCACTTGGAGGCCCAACACTGTCTACAAGGATAGAAGCGTGCATAGACATCAAGCTCTTTTCTGGCGCCGTTGCCGAGGAGGTAAGGTAAAAGGTACACGCATCCTCCTGTGTGAGTGCTCAAAGTTATTTCCTTTAGATTCTGCAATTATATCTTTTTGTTTCTTGTTTTTATTTTCACTAGTTAGGCTTAATGGAAAACAAAGAGTTTTATAGTATTTTTCCTGACTTACGATATGGAGTGTTTGAAGAGAAAATTGAAAAACCTTTGGAGCTTAATTTGCATGCTAATAGTGTTGTTAGCATGAATGCTTTGAACACCATTATTGCTAATGCTATAGAAAAGTCTAAGCTTGGGGAAGCTGGTTTTATTAAGCATGATATTTTTAGTTCCCTAGTTGTAGTGGAGAAAGTTTGCTGTGATGATATTTTATCTCCCATATGTGATAATTCTTATGATGCTTGTGCTCCTCATCCTTTTAAAATACCTATGAAAATTGTTGAACGTGCTATGGATAACTGCTATTTAGGAGATGGAACTGTCCATCCTGGTGATCATTTGCTCTTTATACATGAATTATGCGAGTTGTTCAAGTGTGCAGGTATTTCGATGAACCAAGTTAAGAGGAAGCTATTTTCTTTATCTCTAAAGGGCAGAGCTGCGGAATGGTATAAAACACTGAAGGATGGCCGACCTATTGATTGGGAGGAAATTGTACCTCTCTTTTATTCTAAATTCTATCCTTCTAGTGAGGTTTATAAAGATAGGAATTATATTTATAATTTTCATCCGCATGAGGGAGAAAGCATTGCCCAAGCGTGAGGAAGATTGAAGTCACTAATGCTCAAATGTCCTATTCATGAGCTTCCCCGTAATATTGTTATTAATAATTTTTATGCAAGGCTTTCAGGATATTACAAGGACTATCTAGAAGCATGCTTTGATGGGTCTTTCACAAGCAAGGATGTTGACGTCAAGTGGGATCTACTTGAAATAATTCAAAGCAATATCGAAGATTGGGATAGCAATAAAGGTAAAGGATCGGGTATAAATTACGAGTATGATTGCATTAAGTCTTTCGCTAAAACTACTGATTTTCAAGAGCTTAGTGCTAAATATGGTCTAGATCCTCAAATTATGGTTGATTGTTTTAGAGCCTTTGCTTTCCATATTAATGTTCCCAAAGGAAATGGGGATGTGTATCATGAACCTTTTAAAGACACTTGCATAGAAAGTGATATTGTTATTGATGATTGCAATAAACATGCTCAAACTTCTAAAAGTCCTATTTCTTATAAGCATGTTAATTTTTGTGGAGTACTTAGACCTTGTGAACAGAGTCACAACAAAGAAGATTATTGTATCCACCACAGGAATGAAGAAACCCGAATGTGGCGCAAGGCTCTAGATGAGCTTGGTGAAAAGATTTGTGAGTTTTATCCTTTTCTTTGTGAGCTTTGCCATGAAAAGGGTCATTTTAATTTTCAATGCTCAGGCCCTAATAATGACCCTTCTAATCCTATGAGTATCGCAAGTTTGTATTGTGATGACAAGATCACTCTCAATCAGCATGATAAGTTTACTTTATTTTTGGGGTGTGAAGAGATATCTAGAAAGACTTCTTTGGTAGATATGAGTGCTCTTGATATTAATAGCACCCTTCATGGTTGTCGTCTCTATAGTATTAAAGATTGCCTCGCAAATACTTACATACAAAATGTTATAAAAGAGGATGCTTTACCCAAATTTGACAGGGATAATTTTTGTTTCTATCTTATTAACAAAGAGGAGAAATCCTCCAAAGTTTCTTCTGTTGTTTCTGTCAGCAAACCAGATTATGTGGAGAAGATGCCTTTCAAGTCTCTCCCTCCTAAAGGAGAGAGTAAGAAGAGTAAGAAGAAGAATAGGAGGAGTAAAAGGAGCGAGGAAACGGTATCTTCCCCTAAGCATGTTGCTCCTATTATAGATTATGATAATTCTAATCTTGATGATGTTCCTATGCCTGTTACCTATGTTAGTGATCATGATTGGGAAAAGCACTCTACTTTTGATATTGAAAATCTTTTTGGTACCAATTCTAAAAATTATGATGTTAATAATTATTGCACCATTAGTACTATCCATGTTCCTTCCTATGATGATATGTTTAATGAATATGCTTTGCAAGATAGCTATTCTATAACTTATGATGATACTAAACCTCTAGTTTATGATGGTTACGATGATGAGTATAATATTTTCAGTTCACCTACTTTTGAGGAGAAAAATAGTTATGATTACAATACGTCTCCTGTTTTTGATGATTATGGTGATGAGAATAATTATTTTGTTGAATCTGCGCCTACTACGATTGTTCATGTGGGGAGTATTAATTCTTTTATGCATATGGCTCATGATAGGGATGTTTTAAGTGATAGTTATATTGTTAATTCTACTCATGATGCTACTAAAAGTTACTATGAGAGAGGGAAACATGGTTTGATGGATCTCAACAATATTGAGTTTTCCCTCTTTTTGTTGAAATTCTTGAAGTTGTACTTGTTTTGCCTTCCTATGCTTTTCGCTTTGCGCTTTCATGACTTGTCTCTTTGCAAGACTATTTTTCATAGGAAGTGGTTTAGATTTAAATATGTTTCATATTTGCTTTTTGATGCTCTCTCTTGCTTCAAGTTTTTATATGGCGCCTTTTCCTTAAGCTCTTTTATGGCGCCTACATGAGCATCTTTGCAAACTACTTCGCCTAGCTCAAAGGCATTAAAGAAAAGCACTCTTGGGAGATAACCTATTATTTTACTTTCAGTTCTTTTTCTTTTATTTGAGTCTTGGAAGTTATTACTACTGTAATAACCGCTCCTTATCCTTTTTATTTCATTGTTGTGCCAAGAGAAACCTCTAATTTGAGTGAGGTAAGATTTGGGGAAGTTGCTGTCCTGAAACAGATTTTGGTGCTGCACCGTAAAAATTCATGAAAATTCTCAGAATATCTTTTTGATCTGCCATTTCTTGTGCAAATGCCCCAGGTTATATCCAAACTTTCATTAGTTTTGCACTTTTCAATTTGAGCAACAGAAGGTCCTCAAAAAAATGACCTTTGTCAGTTGTTCTGTTTTGACAGATTTCTGCCACTATTTGTGTTTGCCTCTCGATCGCTTTCTTTTTTAGTTCTTTTGATCACGAAACTTTTGGGGAAGTTGCTACAGTAGTATATGCTTTATATGTGGTGGTTTTGAGTTGAAACCTGAACCAAAAAGGGTTGATTCATTATTATATTTATGCTAACGTTGCTAATAGAATCGTGTTAAGTTTTGTATGAAGGAAGTTTTCAAGTGTAGGGATTGGAGAGTGATGAGATGAGATAAAGAATGGACAAAAGCTCAAGCTTGGGGATGCCCACGCACCCCAAGAAATATCCAAGAAGTACAAGCGTCAAAGCTTGGGGATGCCCCCGAGGCACCCCCTTCTTCGTCGGCAAAAATCAGGTCACCTTTCAAGACACTATATTTTTATTGCTTCATGCACTATGCGTTTTTCTTGGAGCGTCTTTACTTTTGCTTTCATTTTTCTTTTGTTTTGTTTGCTGCAATAAATGGTTGTATCACATCATGTTTGTTTTGGAGAGAGCTATGCTCTATTTTTCATTGCCAAGAACACTCTAGTTTTCACTCTTATCGTTCAACGAGTATTCTCTTTTTTTGCTACTGCGTTTAGCTTTTGTTTTTCGCCTTGATTTTTGTTCAGATCTTGTTATATCTTTGCATCAAGGTGTGTTTAGACCATTGGTCTATGTTGGTTTTCTTCAAAAGAGTTGTTTCGAAAAGGTTTGAATGGTGTTGGAAAAGAGAAAAAGTTTCATGCAAAAAAGTGGTACAAAAAGGAGCTTGTTTAGACTGCGGCTTAGACTTTTTCATGCCATGCTTGATGTCGTTTTGATAGTATGCTTAGTGATTTTTGCTGTAGCATGACTTGTCTCAAATGACTGAGATTACTTAATGAGCCTTTGAAAAAATCATGCGTTGTTCTTATTATGTGGAAGCATTTATTTGGTTTTCTCCTTTGATGCTTTATTTGGGTTGACTTGGCGCATGCTTACAACATGTTTGACTCTTATAAATTCGCCATAAGCCTCTATGATCATTTGGTTTTTGACTTGTGATGCCATTTTATGTTTTTTTTAATGATGCTTTGTCGCTTTGCATGATTATGGCCGTTATTGCTCTCTTAGTTGGTCGCTCCCAGTCTTTTGCTAGCCCTTGTTTTGTACTGAGTATGAGCTCTACTCGTGCATCCAACTCCTAAAAACCAAGTTATGCCAATGTGTCCACCATACATACCTATTAGCAATTTGCTATTCCAAGTACATTTGACTTGCTTTTATCTATCCTTCGAAATAAACTTTTTTCGGTGTTATGCGAAAATTAGTCAATAAAGCTCTCACGAACCTGATGGCACACTTTACTTGTCTCATTTTTAATAATTTTGACATTATGGCTCTTTTATGTTGACGTTATGCTTGCAAGTTGTAAGTTGGAAATTAGCCAAACCATGCCGTCATGGGGTAAGCTTTCAATATTGCACTTCTTATTTGAGTTCATATCATGATCTTTTGTTTATGGATACTCGCGATGTGAAATAAGTTGGGAATCTTGCGGGATCATAGAGTTTGTATACATGTTAGAGAAACGCCTGGGCCGCTAATCTAAGCCATGCATAATTCATGGTGGAAATTTACAGGATGCCCATAGTGAACATTCGACGACGCATCTCAAAATAAAAAGCTATACCAATGGTAAATAAAAGAGATGCCGAGGTGTTCATTGTCTGTTTGTCCTGTCATTTTGATGTGGTCTTGTTCCATGTCATCGGGCATGGAGGTACCCCGTTGGCGGTTCTCGATGATACGTGTATACTTACAATGACAAGAGCTTGCTTGGGATTCTAAGTCGAGTAGCATGAGGTTTGGGTATTAGTACTTCACGGGACACGAGGTTTTCAACTTATGATTTGTCAAGCATATGCTTCATAATTGTACTCGCATTAACTTCAACCATTCAAGATGCCTATGATGGGGGCAATGAGAGCTCAAAGCTAGTAAGTACCATAATTTTTGAAGGTTTATAAAACTTACAATCACTGCTTCCCTCTGCTAAGGGCCTTTATTTTAATTTTATGTTGAGTCTCCACCTTCTACCTTTATGCACCGTCTAAGAGAGCATAGTTGCCATTCTGAGTTTAATGTGCATTGTCCCAAAGTTTATCATTGATTGATTCATTATTTTGGTTTCACTTGTTCTTAAATTATTTGTATCTAGTCACCCTCTTAAACTTGAAGGTGTCCTATGCATTTATGTTTTGCTATTCCATGAGGGACAAGCTGAAAACCATTTGCTATGTTTTTCAATATGATTTGAACACACACTTGACTTTCATTGTTTCATTATTCATGATCTTTCGTTTATGTTTCTTTTCATGTTATAACATGGTTGCTAAGTTCTTATTGTCGAGATTATGTCTTTCATGCCCATGTTTTAAGTTCTTTGACCTCAGCACTCAATGCTTACATAGATGATCAAGATTGTGATGGTGCATGTCACCTCAAAAATTATTCTTTTGTTATCACTTACCTACTCGAGGACGAGCAGGAATTAAGCTTGGGGATGCTTGATACGTCTCAAACGTATCTATAATTTTTGATGCTCCATGCTTGTTTATGCACCATTTGCCTTGTGTTTCATTACACTTCGTGGCATTTTTATGCGATTTCTGGAACTAACCTATTGACAAGATGCCACAGTGCCAGTTCCCTGTTTTCTGCTATTTTTGTGTTTCAGAAAAGCTACATAGGAAATATTCTCGGAATTGGACGAAACAAGTTCGGAAACTCCTATTTTTCCCGGACGGAGGACGAGGACCAAACGGGAGCCGGAGAGGGGCCAGAGGCTGGCCACACCACAGGGGGGCGCGGCCCAGCCCCTGACCGCGCCCACCCATGGTGAGGCCTCCCTGGTCCACTCCTGACGACGCCCCTTCGCCTATAAGAAGCCTCCCAACGGAAAACCCTAAAACAATCAGCGAAATTTCCAAAAGAGTTCTGCAGCTCCGCCGCCGCTACTGACAAATTTCAGGGGACAGAAGTCTCTGTTCCGGCACCCTGCCGGGATGGGGAAGTGCCCCAGGAGCCATCTCCATCGGTCTACATTGCCGTCTCCGCTGTCTCCATCGACCTCATTGCCATCTTCATCGCCGTTGCTGTCTCCGATGATGAGGAGGGAGTAGTTCTCCCCCGGGGCTGAGGGCTCTACCGGTAGCTATGTGGTTCACCTCTCTCAACCATGATGTGATCTTTATGTGATCGTGAGCTTTGTATCTAGTTGAATTAGTAGATCCTATTATTCAGATATTATGCTACTCCCGTGCTTTATGATTGTAATCTCCGGAGACACCTTGTATCGTAATGTGAAGGTGACTAGTGTGCGCATTATGTGTGTCTTTTTGGTTAATGTCTCTATGAATTGTTGGTGTTTGTTGGAACCATCTAGTGCGTTCATGGTGATAGTGTGGGACAATCTAGTTTGGGGAAATACGAACTTTGAGGAGTGCTTTGTAGCCCTACGCATGATTAGTGTTCGTTTTCTATTGGAGAATTGTTTAGAGTGGCATATTGATATTAGTATCTATTGGTTCAATTATGTTATATTTGTTGAGAGTGTGTCCACTAGTGAAAGTATGATCCCTAGGCCTTGTTTCCAAGCATTGCACATCATTTCCTTTCAGTTTTGTTATATGTTTGCTCGCAGCGATACTTATTTCAGATTATATTTACTACTTATAATCATCGCTACTACTTGTATTTCACTATCTCTTCACCGAACTAGTACATCTATACATCTGACAAGTATATTGGGTGTGTTGAGGACACAAGAGACTTTCTGTATCGTAATTGCAGGGTTGCTTGAGAGGGATAACTTTGACCTCCTCCTCCCTTAGTTCGATAAACCTTAGGTGATCCACTTAAGGGAAACTTGCTGTTGTTCTACGAACCTCTGCACTTGGAGGCCCAACACTGTCTTTAAGGATAGAAGCGTGCGTAGACATCAATATATATATATGAAAAAATGTACTCCCTCTTGTTTGGTTAACAAGTCTATTAATTTTCGAATTTTTGGATTTTTCAATTTTTGGCTTTTTTGAATATTTTAATTATTAAAAATTAATAATTAAATTATGTATAAAAATTATTCGGAATTCATTCATGCTTATTATTACTTAATCATTGTTGCTTATTTTGTGAATTTATTTGGAATTTAAAAAAGTAATATTATATGTTTTCAAAGTGTATAGGTTAATAGAATTGGTAGCATACCAATATCAAGAAGTCGCGAGCACAGTCTTGAAAGCTACTATGGAAGGAATGGAGAAGTTAAGCGTGCTAAAGATGTAGCAGTGTGAGGATGGGTGACCGACTGGGAAGTGAGGACCACAAGTATGTAATTTGACATGAGAATGGAGTGAGAGCCATAAGTATCTAATTTGATATGAGAATAGAGGTGATTAGATATTAGAGAAATAAAGAAAATAGAGAAATTCCAAAAAAATACAAATTTTATTCTGAACGGACCTTTAGCCGCAGCACATGACCCGGGTCACGTGGAGGCCCATTGGTCCCAATTCGTAAACAACTGGGACTAAAGGCTGGAGCCTTTAGTCCCGCTTTGTTAGTTCCGGTTGCTACAACTGGGACAAATGGACCTTATAAACCGAGATTAATGGCCTTTTTTCCACCGATGTTAACAAAGCATAAGCCAAAGCCATACGTTTTCTATGAACAATATTTCAAAGCGATGGATCCTCGTGCGCTAGAGTATCATCGTGTAGCCAAATTTTCTCCCAAAAGCGTGTGTTAGAACCATTTCCAACATCAAAATCTCCTCTATCAAAGAATTTTTCTTTCGCCCTCAATAGACCTTTTCAAAAGGGAGAATATTTGGCTTTGCTGACACTTGCGAGAAAGTTTTAGCATACATAAATTTATTCCCCAAGTAAATCTTACCAAACACCCTACTCGTTCAAAAGTTTAGCAACCATTGCTAACAAAAAATGCATCAAATCCAGTGGGTTCTCTCTATATCTACGTCGAGAAATACATGTTTGTAAATAATCCTACCCATGGTTTGGCATCTGATGCATGCATGCTGCCGTCACTTTGCCATTCCAGATCAATCACTACAAACGCATGCACCGAGAGCAATGCACGCAACGGGAATCGACGATGCAAGCCAGCTCATTAACCTATTTTGTTTACCAACGAGTTTAAGTTGAGCAAGTGATCGATGCTTTGTCGTGACCTGGACAGCTTCAACGCACGCCTTGCTAAAATTCCAAGGAATTCACAGGTAACGCCACAAACTAAGCATTCCAATCATGTCGTCGCAATATAATTCATCGGTGTGGGTGTCGAGAGATTGAAACGGCCGAAATTAACATATTTAGTTAAGTAATCTTATATAACGAAAAAAAAAGTAATCTTATATATAGAACGACAAATCTCACGCTACAAACTCCTCACAAACGTAGTTAGATATATTAGATGTGGCAATCAACCTCTCACGAGCTGAAAAACTACAAATTCTATATGTGCACGAAAGAACGATCGAGCTAGTGGCCAACGCCGGGGCTGGGCACCGACCCCAGCATCCTACTGCTGCGCGGGGAAAAAACGGCGCCGGTCTTCGCCGGCGGCAACATCGGCAGCGGCAGAGGGGGCCTCTGAACAAGCGCTTCTTGTAAGGACGACGATGCACCGGTGGTGACCTCGCCGTCGCCGGTCACTTGATCCTGGACACCGTCAACAGCCGGCATCATCCGGGCTCGCACGACAGACGTAGGCGACGAAGCCGCCACCAAGACCAAGAACGCGAGGGCGACGGCAACCGTGCGTGGCGAAGCCATGGCAGCCGAGATCGAGAGCTCAGGAGATCTTGGAGCTTAATTTATGGATCAAGTTGCTTCGTTGGATAGATTTCCGTGGGTTTTTGCGATGAGAATGCCAGCAAACGCTGCAGAGTACTTATAGGCGCCGAGGTTAGCCTAGCCAGTTGACGAGCACTGAATTTGGGATTAATTTGGAACCGGGAAGCCTGTCAAGTTGCTGTGCCAAGTGCCAATACAACAAACACATCGCTGTCCTCCTTCTCCTGTCCCAAAAAAATCAGGGTCCTGAGCCGTACGACGGCCATGGGGTACAGGATCAAAGCGTCGCCGGTGCACTGTGTGCACTTAATTCCGTACGACGCCCATGAGAGTAGGGGATCAAAAGCGTCGCCGCTGTACTGTGTGCTCTTAATTGTTTCAGCTTAGACTAGCTTGGTGAAAACCCTTGACCGTCTCGACGATGGCAGCCACGTGGGGCAACGTTACCTTCTTGGTGGCTTCGTAGTGAAGCTCCGATTCCACTCGGTCTCGTTTCGGTGTTTCCTGGAGCAAGTTTTGGTTTTCCGTGTACTATTATACTTTTTATTTATCTTTGATCTATTATGTAAGAGAATGTTTCACCACCTTGGTTCAGATGTATCAATTCAGACATAGTGACTTTATTTATAAAATGGGGTGAAATCCTTGAGAAAATACCAACAAGAGGTAGATTCGAAAGTAGACACAAAACATATGGTAGTGTTTTCTTTTTATTATTCTGATCTTCGGAAAGAATATATATGTACAATGTCAAATGTGGTGCATCTACCCTCGATCACCGTCTATTTTTTAGACTATTAGGGATCGCTTCCCGACCACGTGTCCGGTTTCTAACATCCCTTACGCTGCTACTAGTAGCATGTGTCAGAGCCCTAGTAAAACTTCTAAAAGCCTAGTCTAAAAAAAGAGAAATGATATTTGCATATTATAAGTCCATATTGCACGAATTGACTTATTAAAATCGTTGCATCGAGAAACTCCGGTGAAACTTCAGTAAAACTCGGCAATGCAATATCACCACCTTCCTAGCTATGGATATGAGGGAAATTTCTTCAAGCCCTCTCAAGAATAAGATTTACACTATAGCACGCTCAATACATTTACATGCAAATTAGAAGTACGGTTATATGAGTAAGCGTTCCTTAAACATTCCGGTACCAATTCCATTCGAAACTATAGTCGATTTGCCGGATGGAGGCGTACGTGTGCCAAGGACTTTCACCGCGCCGGCCGCGGCAGCGCGCCCCGTGGAAGAAGGGCGGCGAGCCGAACGATACCTAGTACGGGCGGCGGCCTACCTAGCATCACATCGCAGTTAGGAAAAAGAAACGGTAAACGCGAGGCCGGCGGGTGAACCATTCGTGCAGCTGGGAATTACTGGGATTCGAATGACGCGCGCAAAGAGATGCTGCAAGCTGCCGCTGCGCGTGCGAGCCACCAACTGGCTCTTGTCTTTGCGTCGGTGTTGCTTTCAGATCAGAATCCTAGTCATAGGTACGCAGTGTAAAGAATTATCGCTGCGATCTATCTGGCCTAACAGGCCGGCAGTGTAAAGAATTATCGCTGCTCATAGCAACGGAACCCGCGAGTTGACTATAGTTTCGCTGGTTTTTCTGCAATTGTTGTCGAGCAAAGTCTTCGGGACAGGGTTTTGCACGGTTGCAGACGGCTTGCAGCTATCATCATATCCCCATCGGCCGGCTAAGAGCGCGTGCGAGTGATTAGTTTACTCGAAGCCCTTTTCAACTGATTAGCTCTTTGTCGTGTTCGAGAACGGATGCCGCAGCCGCTACATGAGTTCACATCTGCGTCTGCCGATTTTACAATGTTCAGAGAGTTGCTGTTTGGAGGTGTCCAAACAGTGCAGTCCTCTTGCAAGCAACTGTATGCTTGCTCCATGTTCAGTGGAGTACTAGCTAACTAACTAGCGCCCCTTGTGATCTTCCTTCTAATGGAATAGCATGATCCTCAGTACAGCTCGGAGCATTAGATTAATCCAGTTAACAGCCAATAAGGGTATCTTCCTTGGGCAACCGGTGCTGGCTTCTCTTGTCTGGTCTGCTCCATCGGGGAACGGTGGCTCTGCCGTTCAAGCCAAGCCTTTGCAGTTGAGTTGCAGTTGCAGCGATGCATTTGCATGGATGATGCGTTGGAGGGAGTGGCTTGTTTGCTAACCTCTCAGCTGTCTGTGTGTACGTACACTCTTGGGACAGAACCCTTCGCACGACAATGCGCATGAGAGGAGGATGTTCCTTGCTGCCAACGGTTCTCTAGAAACAGGGGGGCGGAGGGGCATGTGAATCTGTTTAGTCCGGGTTGATTTCCTTGCTAAGTTTGTGAGGCGATAATGCAGATGGAAAAGAACAACGCTCTGGGACACTAGATAGGTTTCCAGCTGAGTTTAACCAAAAAAATTGGGATGTTGTGAAAAATGATCTGATGAACTTGTTTGTTAAATTTCAACAAGGGGAATTACCACTCTTTCATCTGAATTGCGGCAAAATTGTCCTTCTACCTAAGAAGGCGAATGCAATCCAGCTTCAGCAATACAGACTAACTTGTCTATTAAATGTTACGTAGTTTTAAAAAAATTACAAAGATCGGTACTAACATAGTGACCGAGGTGGCGCACAATGTTATTAAACCGACCCAAACTGCTTTGATGCCTGGCATATTTTAGCAGTGCTTATTTTGCATGGACTATCCACAAACTTCATAAGAAGAAAATGGATGGTCATAAAAATTGATTTTTTGAAAGGCCTATGATAAAGTTCAGTGGCATGTTTTGCGGCAAATGTGGTGTATGAAGGGGTTTCATCCAAAGTGGTGTCAATGGGTGGAGAATTTTGTTTGCCATGGTAATGTATGAATAAAAGTCAATAATGATATTGGGCACTACTTTCATACTAAAAAAGGATAGAGACAACAGGGTGACCCCCTATCACCTATTTTGTTTAATATAGTGTCGGATATGCTAGCAGTTTTAATTGCAAGAGCAAAAGAAGATGGTCAGGTTGATGGTCTCATACCTCACCTCGTTGGCAGAGTATCGATTCTTCAATATGCCGACAACACTGTTATTTTCATGGAGCATAACCTTGAAAAGGCGTTAAATATGAAACTTATCTTATGTATCTTTGAACAACTCTCGGGTTGAAGATAAACTTTTACATGAGTGAATTTTTTGCTATATTCATTCAAAGGAAGAAGAAGCTCGTTATATGAACTTCTTTTGTTGTGAAGTCAGATCCTTCCCATTTAACTACTTGGGAATTCCTCTTCATTATCGAAATCAAAGAACTCTGAGTTGAAGGCAATGGAAGATTGCTTTGAGAAGAAGCTAGCAAGTTGGATGGGTAAACTTCTCTCTTATGGAGATCGATTAGTTCATATCAATTCAGTCCTAACTAGTCTTCCAATATTTATGATGTCTTTCTTTGAAATACCCAAAGGGGTACGAAAAATATTATACTTTTATACATCTCAGTTTTTTGGCAAAGCGATGGCCATAAGAAAAATATAGATTTACAAAATGGAACATCATTTGTAGACCAAAGGAACAAGGGGCTTGGTGTTAAAGTTTTGGAATTTAAGAATCAATTTACTAAGCAAGTGTCTTTTTAAATTATTGAATGAACAAGGAGTTTGGCAAGAGCTGATCCATAATAGATATCTTCACTCCAAGTCTTCTTCCCAGGTAATATAAAAACCAAACCTTCCGACTCAACTTTCTGGAAAGGTCTCATGAAGCTAAAAAGATGATTTTTTTTAGTGAGGATCCTTTCATGTAGGAAATGGCATCCTCTTGTACAATATTGTGCAACGAAAACAAGTTTTAGTTGCTAGTTTGCTACAGTGTTGTCCCATCTTCCGCTGAATGTAGCATTTTGGCATGTACTCACCAGTAATAAGTGGGTTTAGATGGTTGCATCTAGTTGGTCGGTTGATGGATGCTCAGCTTTCTAATCAGCCAGACATTTTTATTTGAAAACTAGCTAATTATCGAGCTTTCATGGTCAAATCAATGTATCTAGATTACATGTTTGATTATACAAATTACAAAAAATTGCACAAATACATATGGAAGATAAACATACCACCAAAGATAAGAATCTTTATGTGATTCCTTTATCACAAAGTCCTTCTCACTAAAGACAATCATTCAAAACAAAAATGGTAAGGTAGTAAAAGTTTTTGCTTCTCTCATCAAGATGAAATGATTCAACACTTCTTCATTGATTGCCTCCTAGCAAAGATTGTTTGGCAAAATGTTTACATAACTTTTAATATCATACCACCAACAAATATAACTCAGCTTAATAGGAATTGGCTTAAGGGTGTTATGAAAGATGACACAGCACAAATCAGAGTGGTGTGTGGGCTTTGCTATGGCCTATGGGCCATATGGAAATATAAGAAACAATTTTGTCTTTAACAAAGCAAAATCTTCTTCTTTTATGCAGATTATCTCGCTAACAACACATTAAATCCACATATGGTGTTTCCTCCAGTCAGCAAAAAAACATGAGGCTTTGGATTCCCTCTGTTTTAACGCATAACTCCAAAAGTCTCCACTGCTCGACTTTGTTGTTGTTGAGAGAATCCGAGTGTAGTCAATCCAAACTGATTCTATGTTTCCAAAAATATATTCTAAATTTTATATTTTACAAGGGAACATCTAGAGATCAGGCGACTGATCTCTAACTACAGATCAGTCGCGTGACATCATCTTCTTTCTTTTATGTTTTTTTTAAATTTGAACAATTTTAAATTTCGAATTTAGTTTTTGTTATCCACGTACAAATAGTTGACTCTCAGTTGCGACCCACTTGTACTTAAATAAAACTAAATTACGGTCTCCTTGCGCCTAGTAAATTGCAGTTGCAACCCACTTGTAACTTAAAAAGCTCAATTGCACCCACTTGTGAAATAGATAAGATCACACTTGCAACTAAAAAACTTAGTTGCGATCCACTTGCAATTAAAAAAAAACTCAGTTGCGACCCACTTGCAACTGCTAAATCATAGTTGTAATTTATTTGTAACTAAAAAATCTCAGTTGCATACCACTTTGCAAACTAGATAAAATTCACTTACAACTCACTTGCAACTGAAAAAAAAGTGTTGCGGATTGCGACCCATTTACAACTAGAAAAGAGTCAGTTGCGACCCACTTGCAACTGGTAAATTGTAGTTGTAATTCACTTGTAACTGGGAAATCTCATTTGCAGTGATAAATTAGATAAAACTCAGTTGTAACCTATTCGTAACTGAAAACTTCTGGCTACAACTCACTTTCAACTTTTACAGTAGCACAAATCACGACATACAATCTGACAGTAAGTATAATTTTTTTTTGTTTTATCCTACTTGTAACTAAAAAAAAACTTGGCTATAACATGTATAGAATTACACTGTAGATAAGAAGGAGAAAGATAAAAACAAATTCAATAAATAGAAACGGCTGAAAATATTCTATATCGGACCAGAGAAAAAAAGTAAAAGAAAAAATAAACAGATGATGATCAGGCGCCTATTTTCTAGCAAAACCCATTTCAAAAGGGGTCATCTATATTTAATTCTTCAAGAAATCCTTACACAGAATGAAATTTCAAGTATGTTCAATCTACGACGTCAAACTTTTGATCAGACGGTGAAGATCCACACTAGCTGATGTCTTCCCCATCTCAGGCACAAGAGCCCTAAACCCATGGCGTTCCACGCCTCTCGCCGTATCTCCGCCGCCGCTGGGCCGAAACTCTCCTCCCTCTTCACGCCCCGAGAACTTCCTAAGCCTCGCCCGCCGCTCCCGCCGGAGTCCAGCAACTATCCGCCGCGACGGAAGCCGAGGCCGAGACCAAGGCAGCCGTGGGGGGAGGATGCGGCGGCGCTACTCCGGCGGCTTCACGAGGGGCGATACCTGCCGGGACCCGACCTCTCGATGGCGGCGCACGTAGTGTCCCCCGACGCTGTCAAGACCGCCGCTGAGCGGTTCGGCAACGATCACCAGGTCGTCGCGAAGTGAGTTCCGCTTCTCCTATTCCTCAGTGTTCTGCAGCGTGCTTGTCAGTTATATTAGATTGAAATGAGATCATCGGTTGTATTAATTGCCCATGATTCTGAGACTTTCACTGGCTGTATATCAAGGGTGTCAGTTCTCACTAGCAGTTCATTTTTGGCATTTGGGGAGAATTTTTTGGAACGGGGCACAGTAGTGAGCTTTTTCCTGAAATGATGAATGATTTCAGTTGCTCCACTGAATATATTTTTGGGGAAAGTATCATCGATTGTATTAATTTCCCATGATTATGAAACTTTCACTGACTGCATATCAAGGGTGTCAGTTGTCAGTTGTCACTAGCAGTTCATTTTTGGCATTTGGGGAGAAAAAATTGGAACAGGGCACTGTAGTAAGTTTTTTTCTGAAATGATGATGCTTTCACTTGCTCTATTGAGTATGTTTTTGGAGAAAATATCCTGGAGACCTAGCAGAGTCAGTTTCATCGTTTCTGACCTTTGCTTTACCGGAGTATTGGCATAACAAGGCATCTGTACCTCGAACAATGGATTGTATTCTTTTGCTCTGGAAAGATTTAAATGGGTAGTTGTAACTTGTAATATGGTATGCATCACTTGAGAACAAAACCTTTCAGATGACTGCATTAATTAGATATAGTGCAAGAACTAAATCCATACTCATGTAGGTTTGAAATGCCACCTATATGCTTGATCTGCAACTCTTGCAGCCCGTATGCTGGAGAAGAATAGGCATGTTCCTAATTTGTCAAATTGGGTAGTATATCCTTTCATTATATAATTCAGTCTTAGGCACATTTTTATGGGGATGTCAGCTTAAGACCAACTACTGGATTTACTATTTTTAGAGTATTGGTTATTTTTTGGGAGTTGGAACTCTTTTGGTTTAATTTTCTGTGCTATGGATGCTGCCATGGCAATGAATTTGTTGGTGATGGTTTGGCCTTCAGTGCATAATACAGTTCTGAAATAATAATGTTCTCATTTTGCACGTATATACTTTTAGTTGTATCTCTCAGTATAATGAAAAAGGCACCATGACACTGTCCAAGTTTTGACTGTTTCATAATCAGTAAGTCTGCATTTTTCTTTGTGTTCTTGTGTGAATTAAACTGGTAGGCGCCCCGAGAGACTTGTTCAAGTGACTAGATTAATCAAATATAGTACAAGAACCAAATTCTTACTCATGTGTGTTTGAAATGCCACCTATGCTAGAGCGTATAATCCTTCATATCAGTGTGATGGAAGAGAGCAGACATGTTTTTATTTTGTCAAATTGAAACATTGATCCATATATATGGTCTAACCACGTGCATTTGTATGGGAGCAGCATTTTTAAGAAAAACTAGTCTTTTAACTATTTGTACAGGCAATTCATTTTTCCTTTAGTGGGAACTCTTTGTATTCACTATCTGTTCTGTGGATGCTGCCATGCCAAGGTTAATGATGGTTTGGCCCTTTGGGGTTGATCTTATTACCCATGTTTTCTACATTGTACTTGTATGTCTGCATAATGTGAAAAGGCACACCATGATACTTAGCCAAGTTTTGAATGTTTCTAATCAATAAGTGTGGCACAGTTCTTTATCTCGTGTGTTAAAGTAATGTGTTGAGAAAGGCGCTGGGTCTCACGGCGCACCTTGAGGTGCTGGGCTGGCCAGCCAGGGTTGTAGCCTCACTTCTGTCTAAATAAATTTGGTCCCTAGTTCCTCCTAGGACCAACTCTTTCTTTAGCAATGTGTTCTTTGTTAACTAAGTGGCCAGGCAGAATTCGAGTCTCACTTCTGTCTGAATAAATTTGGTCCCTTGTTCCTCCTAGGGCCAACTCTTTCTTTGGCAATGTATCTTTGTTCACTGAAGTGGCCAGGCAGAATTCGAGTCTCACTTGTGTCTGAATAAATTTGGTCCCCAGTTCGTCCTAGGACCAACTCTTTCTTTAGCAATGTATTCTTTGTGAACTGAAGTGGCCAGGCAGAATTCGAGTCCCGCTTCTGTCTGAATAAATTTGTTCCCTATTTCCTCCTAGGACCAACTCTTTTTTTAGCAATGTGTTCTTTGTAAAATGAAGATAAAAGAAACGGTAATAACATGGCAGCACTATTGCAGTCGCTTGATTCATATGTTGTTAAAATTTTGCTGTCACTGCAGATGGTTGTCGGGGAGTGACTTGAAGAAGGTTGCATTGTTTGGCTGCCCGTCTGTTGAGCGAAGAACAGTTTTTGCATCAAAAAGATCACGAGCTTTCTTCAACATCCCAGAAGATAAAGTATACAACTTTCAGCTCAATAGCATTTTTAGAACACCTGTCAACATTTTCCTGAGCTTAAATTCTGCCATTTCTCCTCTTTCAGATATGCGGCTCTTGCAAGATAAGAAGTTCATGCCAGTTTGCTAACCAGGAAGTACCTCGGTATGACAAAGTGATCCTCTCAGATACTATGAGAATCGTAGCTTTGTTTGTCCTGGATGCATGTTCTCAGCCACTTCAGGTTACGGCGGAAGTAAAAGCTAGTGTTTGCAAACTTCTCAGGGACACTTTAAATCTAAGCAATTAATTGTGTTGAAGGGTATTTGTTAATCACTGGAGGTACTGTGTATATGTCAGATAGAGTTAGGTTCATGTTTCCCGCTCTATTTTTTTTCTTTTGTATCTCAACCTCTTACATGATCTGAGGCAATTAATAGAGTGATCCCTACATTTATATGGAGCAGTAGCTGATGACCAATTTTTATTCAGAGACTGGCTGAGAGTTAAGAGGCTGTGATCTCCTTGAAACTTTCTTCGTTTTTTTCGCCTGGTAATTGTACAAACGTGGTTTGTTGCTCATGTTGAAGCTCTTAGTCTTATTAACGGAGTGTATATCTGTTTGGTTTTTGATTTGTTGTTGAGCTCTGATAAATTGTTGTTCTATCAAAACAGAAAAAAAACAGATTGCGATATCTTGAATTTTGGATTTCACATCTTCTGTGGCATTAAACAGTTGGTTTCCTTTGTCATGGGCGATGTTTAACTAGTGACACTAAAGTTATTTGATTGGTAATTTGAAATAGTTAGCTCTGGTTTATGGCGGACATGACATTGTCCACAGCACACGGCAATCTGGTACAATTTTGCGTGTGATGTGGACAAATTTGCATAGAGACGCCTCATGATACACGGGGAATTTGCCTGGCAGCTGACAGCGACTGATATCAAACAAAAACTGATTGCACACTGGTTCGTTCCCCTTGGTCAGTCAGCTCTCCACATTTGTCAAGATCCTTTCTTCCTAAGCATCTTATGTGTGACGATGCTAACACATGCTGACATCCTTGTTTAAGACCTGTTTGCAATTCGAGTCCACTGTGCCTGCTCCAGCGTGTTCACGACCTTTTAACAATGAAAACAAAGCGATATCATGTTCTATTTGCTATGGTTATCTATTATTGTTTGCATACTTCGTGACACCATTTAGATTCCACGTTTACAGCACCGGACCTTTTAATAATCCAGCATCAGTCTGACCTTCTCCCCCCGTTGTCATTAACAATTCTTTACCACGTACTTCCTCCGTTTAGAAATATAAGATGTTTTAGCTTTGTGAAGTGGGTGTATTTAGACATCTTTTAGTGTATAGGTTCGAGCACTAAAAGATATCTAAATACACCCACTTCACAAAAGTTAAAACATCTTATATTTCTAAACGGAGAGAGTATGCCGTATGCGCTTAGCCGGCAGTGTCTTTCATAATCGGACCGATGCCGTTCCTGCGCCCGTGAAGCTCCAATTGGCATACTAGATCTTATCCACCAGAATCTGGTGCGCATGCTGCCTTGCTAATGGGAGCCAGTGAAAAGTTGAACGCCCTTTTCAGGGCCATGACAATGCACCGTCACTTTCTCACCTTTTTCACGCATGATACTTTCCCCCGTTCCCTGAATGTATCCTTAAACATTGCCATGTTATTACAGATTTTCTGGGGAACCAAGAACCGTTCAAGGAGATCGTTTTCAGAGTGGCCTGAAATCCTGAATGCCTGAACCGGGACCGAGATCGGCTAATCAACATGCAGTTCCAGCTGGCTACTCTGCAGGTGTCGGATTGGAACGGCTGGATTGGACGCCGGTCATACGGTCCGCATGGCTCCGCTGCGGCTCTGTCAGGCAAGCGACTGACGCGACACGAGCATCACATGACCCAGTAACTCCAGATTAAGCACGGCTGGGCGCAGCTGACTGATCATGGTACTCCACAAGAACTGCCCGTCAGTGTCGAGTAAATAAATAAATAAACACAGTACGGTTCGTTTCCCTGTTTTCACCACGGGCAAACCAGGTGGCTCGTACCGCCTGCAAAAATAACGAAAATCTGTACTCCTGCTTCTTGTATTTTTGGTCTGTCGATTTTTGTCCTGAAACTGAACTCTTGTGTACGAGAGCCACACGGGTGTACACAGGAGGCAGCGGCGCAGGGGATGGTCGGTCGAGCGTGGGGCCTCCGGGTTCCGTGATCACGTGGTGGCATGCTGGGGAAAAACGGTGCGCCTCCGTGCGCGCGACGGGGACGGGGCGCTGGGCTCACGTGCGCTGCGCGGCCCCCTTGTCGCGGCGGGGCCCACGCTACGCACGCTCGTAACCGCGTCTGTCCCCTCCGACGTCACCATCGCACCTCGCCCGCGGGCCCCGCGTCCGCCGCGATGCCCAGCACCCGACGGCGTCGCTACAGTGGCAGTGGCATTAGACAGGTCCGGGCTCCCGCGCTAGGCTAGGCGTACCACTGTTGTGCTAGCTACGGCGACATCAGATCAGGTGCTGCAATCTTGGTTTCATAATTTTCAGAACATTCGATCGATCACGATGGTTTTGGGTCGTATCCAACGGAAAAACACACACGTCTGCATTTTCACAAAGGAAATAAATGCGGAGTATAAGACTACTCATAGTGGAAGTAACTTAGCTAGTAACATAGATGCCACCTAGACAAAAAAGATGATGTGTCAAGTAATTAAAGAGAAGAGAGACAAATGGAGTAATATAATACGTGGTACCTTTCAAAAAGAAAGAGAATACAAAAACCGTAGCCTTGAGATGTTGTATATCCAGAAAGATTTCCATAAAAATAGTTCACAAATTCTGAAATGTTAAGGGCTACTTCGTTTCATAAGATTTTCGAGGATCTATGTAGAATCGAAATATTATGGAAATTTCTATTTGAGAAGCCCTTTGATTCATCCGATCGCATCCATAGGGAATAATCACCTTTGACCATTATTACTTGTCTCTAATATAGATGAATCTATATATATTTTAATGCGTAAATACTTTCATATAAGAGACAAGTAGTAATGGTCAATGGGATGAGGACCTTGTTGAAAATTCCTTCACGGCAATAAGAAAGAACGCCTCCTCCCACATAATTGAAGTAGACGTGACATTCAATCATATAGAATCATATTACTACACTTGTCTGTCCTGAGAATCAAACCAGGCCTGAAGGGCCATTTCAATTTCACATCGGTAACCAAATGCGAAAGAATTATACTGGGAATTACATATAAACTTTCTTCGGTTGTATGGTGTGATGTGAATTGTTATGCTTTCTAATGCTACTACCTCCATTCTGGTTTAAAGGGCCTACGCGTATCTCTAGGTTGTCAGTTTGACTACTAAAATATAAATTATATAATACAAAAATTATATCATTATTAGAAACTAAAAGATCCAAAGATTCTAATGATATGTTTTTTTTAATAATATATATCTTGTATTACTTTGTTCAAATCAACAACCTAAAACTACGCGTAGTCTCTTTAAATCGAAATAGAGGGAACGGTCTAAACATTATGTCCGGCCTCTGCTAAGCTAAGATGAACACAAGTATAACAATAGTTGAAAAGCAAAAGACAAAATACATGTAATCTCTACTTTTTCCAATACTACATAAAATCAAAGGTGGAGATGTCCTGAGTAGTAAAATTTATCGACGTTTCTACTACATTTTATGAAACCAAAAGGCTAGTGTAGCCCGCGTGAGTCCACGCTCTAGCTGCTGACTTTCCGCAAGCGAGTGCGTGTAGAGAAACTAGCCCCGTTCCCTCCTGCGACGCACGCGGGGAAACGAAACGGAGATGCCCGTCCCCGCCTCGGCCGCAACACGCTTCGACCCCTCCGAGCCCCACCCGTGCTCCCGCGCCGCACCCCGTTCCGCGTCTGTCCACACTAGACTCAATAGCTTTACTGCTCCCCCGCACGCCGAGGCGGGACTAAAATACTTCACGAGCAAATTTCAAAAAAAAAAACACTCCACGAGCACGCCAATAAATAAACAAATCAATTTAGTAGTTCAGCGAGGATAAAGAAAATGAAAACAAAATCAGTGCGCGGCCCTGAAAAGCAGCAGGCTCACGTGCCCCCGGGCGGCGGGCCCCGCCACCACGGGCACTCCAGCTGCCCACCAGACCGGCCGCACGGCGGGTCCCACGGCCCGTGGGCGCCCACGTGCAGCGCTCGTTGACGTGGACCGCCCCCGCCGCGGCGCAACACGCTTCGTGGCCTTGCCCCCCTCCCCCAAGCCACACCCAGCTGCCTTGCCTGCCCGGCGAGCGCGCAATGACCTCCCTGCCCTCCGACTGGTCGCCGCGTTTCGATGAAGTTGTGGTGGTAGTGAGCGTAAATAGGATGACATCGAGGGGCAGCGGACTACCGTCCCGAGCTGGGGGCTTTTCAAAGCTCACGCCACTGCTCCCCCACCCACCCCCTCTCCCTCTCTTTCTCCCTGCTAGCTTCTCCCCTCCCTGTGATCCCCTCTCGCCAGCTCCTCGCTCCTCCGCCCCAAGCTCGACCACCTTCGACCCGGTCCGCCCCGCTACGCTTGCTCCACCTACGACCTCGGCGGGCATGGACCCGGGCGGAGGCGGCGACGGCGGCTTCGGCGCCGCGGGCGGGGCCGGGGGCAGGATGCCGACGTGGCGCGAGCGGGAGAACAACAAGCGGCGGGAGCGCAGGCGCCGCGCGATCGCCGCCAAGATCTTCTCCGGCCTGCGCGCGCACGGCGGCTACAAGCTCCCCAAGCACTGCGACAACAACGAGGTGCTCAAGGCCCTCGCCAACGAGGCCGGGTGGGTCGTCGAGCCCGACGGCACCACATACCGCAAGGTTCGTTGCTCGTACCGCGCGCTTGTGCTTCCTCTTGCTCCGCTCCGCTGCGCTGCCCACGCGATTATATAGGGCCGGATCTCCTTTGGGATGCGGCGTGTGCGCGCCTAGCTAGGTGATTAGGCCGGCGGCGCCGCAGCTGAGATAGATTAGCTAGCTCGTCGGCGCGGGTCAGCGGCGGCGTTGCGCGCCGTGGATCTTACCGGAGTCCACGCTGCAGCTGCTGCCTAGCTGGGCTCGGGTCACGGTGTGAACTGGGTAGCGTACAGTCGTACCTTTCCTAATTTATTTGCCTTCCATTTTTTTCGGGGGCGGGGTGCACGTGGGGTTGCGATGGGGAAAGGAAAGGAAAGGGTGGTGGGAGACGGACGCCAGACTGGACCGGCCGTGCACGGGTGCGGCTGGTGGGTGGTGGTAGGCGCGTCCGTGGAATTTCTGGCGGGTCGTCGATTGGGGGGAATGGGAATTGCTTGTGACAAAAACTCAAAAAGGCTAGATTCTCTTTGGGTTTAGGGTAGAGAATGCTTGCCTGAGAATCTGGGGTCTTTCGGATCGGATGAACAGGCGCGCCGATGAACCGGGCATCTTCTTGCAGTGTCTCTTGCTGTGCTAGCATTCGGTGGATCCAGGTACTCCCTAGTTCAGCAAGCAACAAGCTGAACTGAAGCAACTCTAATCTGCGTCTGAATTATTGATCGCTTCTTGATGATTACCTGTTACGTGTGTTCATGCCAGTACGCTAGAGAAATGTGCAGCATTGCTGCAAACCAACTCCCAGAGTCACCTGTTACGAAAGTGCGATGCCGAGTATGCGTGGGGGAAGCAAGTACTCGTCGAGGCACGACGTTCTCACCATCTTGTGCTTTGCTTAACCTTTGTGGTGTTTGGGAATTGGGGAATGCATCTGAATGAGGGTCGATTGATGCACAGGCCGGGGCTGAGTTCCCCATTTCGAAAAAAAATCTGAATGAGGGTCGAAGTTGAGCAAAATTAATAGAATGGCTGTTTGAAACATCACAGATTAACATTCGCGTCATAGGCCATTCTACATTACTTCAGGCAAACTAGATTACTTCAGTATATGAGGACCATAACTAATTGCAAACTGGGTCGAATTTGTGCGTCATGGTCGTCTACCATACTACATTACTTCAGTAGGAGTACTTGCAGTCTAGTCCTAAGTTGTACGAGCTGTTTTATTTGCTTTCTTGGTGTGGCGCCTCCTTTTAGTTCGTCTCTTCCTCGTTCTTTCAGTTCATGGCATCTTGGAGTCTTGTACTGTGATAAATATATACTCTGTGTCCGTACCAATTTTGTAGAAATGTAGCATCTGATTTGCTTTCAGCTGGTTGGTGCAGATAGCATGAGTCCTCTTGTGATACACAAACTAATACTGTGTTCACCTTTTGTTCACAGGGATGCAGACCTGCAGAACGCATGGATGCCATAGCATGCTCCGTATCACCGAGCCCATGTTCCTCATACCAACCAAGCCCGCGAGCATCATACAATGCGAGCCCTACTTCCTCTTCATTCCCAAGCGGTGCATCCTCCCCATTCCTCCCACACTCTAACAACATGGTAAACGGCGTCGACGCGAGCCCCATCCTACCATGGCTCCAAACATTCTCCACCTCTAACCATTCAAACAAGCGCCCGCATCTTCCCCCGCTGCTGATTCACGGCGGCTCCATCAGCGCCCCGGTGACTCCCCCGCTGAGCTCGCCGACCGCGCGCACCCCTCGCATGAAGACGGACTGGGACGAGTCGGCGATCCAGCCTCCATGGCACGGCTCCAACAGCCCGTGCGTGGTGAACTCCACCCCGCCGAGCCCCGGGCGCCAGATGGTTCCTGACCCGGCGCCATGGCTAGCCGGTATCCAGATCTCCTCCACGAGCCCTTCGTCGCCTACCTTCAGCCTCATGTCCTCTAACCCATTCAGCGTCTTCAAAGAGGCGATCCCTGGCGCTCCGGGAAACGGCTCGTCGAGGATGTGCACGCCAGGGCAGAGCGGCACCTGCTCCCCTGTGATCCCCGGCATGATGGCGCGGCACCCGGACGTCCACATGATGGACGTGGTTTCTGACGAGTTTGCGTTTGGAAGCAGCATCAATGGTGGTGGTCAGCAGGCGCCCGGGCTTGTGAGGGCGTGGGAGGGCGAGAGGATCCATGAGGACTCCGGGTCGGACGACCTGGAGCTTACCCTCGGAAGCTCCAGGAAGCGGAGCTGCTGATGCTAACAAAACCTAACTCGGGTGGGATTCTTGTTGCTGTAGTTCATTTTCTTCTTGTCCTGTGTTGATTAGTTTCTGAAAGAGAGACCAATCGTGTGGTTCCTTCAGAATTCAGATAGCTTGTGATGATGATAATTGTGTTATTTATTTGTGCAAATTTCAAGAGCTGGAGAGGTTGTGTTCGGCCGAATTCAGTTCATATACCTGTAGCCCTCCACAGCTGATGACATCTCTCTTTGGCCGTTACGTGTGCTCACTGTGCTGTGTTGTGGCAAAATGTAAATTTGATGTGAGAAATCATGCAGATTCTGAAGCTTTTCGGCTCGAGTAGTCAAAACATGCTTTGCTCCATGCCATGATTACAGAGCTTTTACAGCTCGAGTGGTCACTATATTGTTTGAAAGATGGTTTGCTCCATGCCGTGGTCGGCCATGGCGGAGGCAGCCGGCGGGTGGTGGGTTCAGAGTCCTCTGGCGGGCCGTCAACACGGGGTTCCTGGTCCGAGGAGTGGACGGCGTCGCAGCCGTGCCTTGTCCGGAGCTGGCCGGCGGTGGCGATTCAGTGATTGTACACTTGTACTGCCGTCGCTTTCTCTCTGAACTGACTGGTCGAGCCGTGCTCGTGCCACGCCAAGTCAAAAGAAAAAGCAGCCGTGCCGTCCTTCCCACCATCGCCCGCAAATCCTGCTGTCCAGAGGCCAGACAACGCGGAAGGTCAAGGTCATTTTCATAAACGGGGAGAAAAATCTACAAGTTTTCCGTAGCGCATGAGTACACTGCACTGCACGTTGTCGTATTTGAACTGCAGAGTCGCCGCCGGCTCACCAACCGCGGCGATTTAGACAGAAATAACCCAAACTTAAAACAATTGTAAAAAATAAACCTCTGACGAAAAAAATTCACGGAACTAACCATTTTTTGCCGCGCCGTTCACGGTGGCGCGGCAGAAGGTGGTGCGGCGCCACTGTGGGTGGCGCGGCACTGGCTGCCACGTAGGCTAAGCGGGGCCCGCCCTGGTAAGTGCGGCGCCACTCTGGGTGGCGCGGCTGTAGCTTCTGCGGCGCCATGCTGAGTGGCGCCGCACTTTCGAATTAGGGTTAGCCGGCCCAGGCCCGAGCTGGCTTCCTCCCTCACTTCCTCCCTCACCTCTAGCTGTGTGGCGGCTGCTCTCTTTCCCCCTCTCAATCCTCCCACCCAAAACCACCCAAATTGAAGGTTTTTTCCGTGGATTTCTCCTTCCCCAAGTCTCCTAAGGTACTCTCCATCATTTCCCATTGATTTGACCCATTGGAATTTGCATATTTGGTGTTGAATCCCCAAATCTTGGAAACCCTAGAAATATTGATTCACCAAAATTGCAATGTTGATTCTTGTTAGTTTGGTCAATGTTGGCTTGTATGATGTGTATGAAGTATTTTAGTGTAGATTGGTAGGTTAGGGTTAGGGTTTGTGAGGTTAGGGTTTGTTGTTATGGTAGGGTTAGGGTTAATGTTTTCTTGTTATGTTAGGCGGTTTGGGAGTATGATGTGTTAGTAAATATTGGCATTGGTACTTATTAAAAAAAATTACCTTATTGTTGTTATACCAAATATAGGTATGGCGAGAATTGTTTATGTTCATCATGTTGACAAGGAAGCATATTTGAAAGGCAATATAGAGCCCGACCCGGATGAGCTTGACTTGGTGTTCGAGCGTACTCCTACGTACGCCGAGGTCTTGGAACAAGTTAGGATAGAGTTGAATTGGATGGACCCTAGTGATGTTGTTGAGTTGGAAGGTAGGCACAACGCCGGATTTGGCATGCACTTCCGTTGGAAGATAATGCGTATCAACTCCGAGCAACGTTGGGGTGCATACAAGGAGGTGGTGGCCGAATCTCTCGACAAGGCTCTTGAGTTATTTGCCACCAAAAAGACTGGTGGTACTTTGCATGTGGACTTGAACCGGAGTGCCTCCCGGGTTGATGCTAGGAATTCTCCACCGAACCACCAAGAAGAAATGACGGATGGAAGGCCAATTTCAAAGGAGGACGAAGCATTGGAAGAGGAGGATGATGAGTGCGGGGATGATGAGAATGATATTGAGCTTCATGACCACAATGTTGGAGATTTGGATATGTACTATACGCAAGAAAACATGGACCATGACATCCCGTACTCGCGATGCTATGCATCGGACTCGGATGACGATGGTCCCGAAGAAGAAGTTGATGAGGAAGGGTTCACGGCCAATGAGGCCGAAGTCCACGAGAAGGTATTGGGGCGAGATCATCGGATACTATTGTTCCGTGATCTTAGTCTCGCGGATGAAGCCACGGTTGACGGCGGCGAGGGTATAGTGCTTGGACCAAGGCCTACTTCTTACCGGGATGGCAATCACGAGAGTAATGGTATATCGAAAGGCTTGATGTTCAAAACCTTGCTGGAATTTAAACAATGGATCAAGGACTTCTCGGTTAAGTATCATCGTCCCTATTGTAAGGGTCAATTGCCCCTAAGTGTGTTTTTGGTAATTAATGACAATCCCTATGGACTAATGTTTTCATTGAGATTTTTATGAAGGAATTGTTCATAGGAATTGCTTGAAGTCCATGTGTTGGATTCAAGGCTTGGATGCCATGAAGATAAAGATATATCTTAAGTATTGGCATCAAGATCATTGAATAGAAGAGATGAATCCAATATGATCAAGAAGAAGAAATAAAGATGTTGTTCTTGTGTAGAACTCAAGTATTCCATGCTCTAGCTTATGTGCTAAGCCAAGGAGTCTCAAGATCTTGAGAGTTTGGTTACATGAGAAGAATTCAAGTTATGGCTCTATGTCGAGGTCACGATGGTCTCATGAGTTGAGCCATGGTTGACCAAGACTTAGAGCATGCAATCAAATGAAGAATTCCCTATGCATCTTAAGAGAGATTCGATAGAGCATGAGTAGATACAAGGTTGACCAAGATGAAGAGAGAATAGTGGAATCAAGTATCTTCCCATGGGCTTACATCAAAAGAAGGATTCAATATGGCCCATGGGAGAATGAAATCAAATGAAGCTTCTTCATCAAGATCAAGCGGGATGCTGAAGGCAAAGGTATTTCCTTGCTAGGTTTTCCTTTTTTCGGTCTCAAGGTGTTTGTTGGGAGACCGGGTTATAGGATAGATAGCCGCACTATCAAGAGGGGCTTTCGGTTGGGTAACTTGATCTCATCGTCATAGGGAGCTCAATCCTTTGCATACTTTGCATCTTCCTAGTTTGTTGTTTCTTGGTGTTTCTCCATGTGAGGTTCTTGAGCTTGTTGCTAGCTTTCCAACAAGCCCAAGTTCATCGAAAACGGAATCCAAATGCATCTTCTATTGCGTTTTCGAGTTCAGAGGTTTTACCGGTTCTTCACTTTGGAAGGTTTCACACCTCTCCATATTTCGTATTTTTCCTCTTGACATTTCTTGGTGTTTCTCTGCATAAAGTTATAGTACTTTTTCTAAGCTTTTCAAAAAGTCCAAGTTTGCTAAAAACGGAGTTCGGATGCAAAAGTTATCGCGTTTTTCGTATGAGTGGTTTTTCTGTTTTGCAAATCCGGAGTGAAATCCGGAGCTGCTCCGGGCTGCTCCGGGCTGAGCAGTGGCCGGGTACTCGCTCCGGAGTATCGGCCGGAGCTGCTCCGGGCTCTGCTCCGGGCTGCTCCGGGCTGCTCCGGGCTGCTCCGGGATGACCGAAAAATCTTCCTAACGGGCAGTTTTCTTGCCCTATAAAAGGGGGCTTCTTCCCCAACGGTTTTGTAAGTGTTCTAGGGTGTTCTTGAGCCTTTCTCTCACCTCCATTGTTGAACCTCTTGAGCTTTCTTCCTCCTCCATCCCTCCTATGATTCTTGCATCTTTTTGAGGGATTTGGAAGAGGAGATCTAGATCTACAATCTCCACCAACTCATTCCTCCTCTAAGTGAGGGGAACCTTTGGGATCTAGATCTTGGAGTCATTGGTTGACCTCCACCCTTGTTCTTCCTCTCTAACTCCTCCATAGCATTTGTTGCTTTGGTGGGATTTGAGAGAGAAGGATTTGAGCACTTTCCCTTGTGTTCTTGCTTTGCATTCTTGCACAAGTGTTGAGCTCTCCATTACGATTTGTTCGAGTGAGAGACCGTGAGCTTGTTACTCTTGGAGGGTGACCTCCTAGTTGGCTTGGCGGTTGGTGCCTCGGTGACCTCTTCATGGAAGATTGTGAAGAGGTCCGGGATTCCCCTTCGTGGGAGTTGTGAAGTGGTTGTGGAGCTTGCCATCTCCGGAGTGGAGGAAAAGCTAACCATAAGAAGGGGTCCCTAGCTTCGTGGGGGACTCGGAGAAGAAGGTGAGCCTTCGTGGCGTTCGGGGGCCTTCGTGGTTACCCGCATCTCTCCAACGATGATTAGCTTACTTTATGTAAGTGAACATCGGGATACATCTTCGTCTCCGCGTGCCTCGGTTATCTCTATACCCGAGTTTATTTCCTTGTGATAGCCATCGTGCTTGAAGTACTTATATCTTGTTTATCACTTGTGAATTATATCTTGTGCTATCTTGCTTATATCTAGTTGTTGTTGTTGCACTTAGTTGAGCCTAGCATATTTAGGTCTTGTGCTTGAAGAAAATAAACGTTAGTTTAATTCCGCATTCCTTCAAGCCAATTCCGTAATTGTTTTTAAAACGCCTATTCACCCCCCCCCCTCTAGGCGACATCTCGTCCTTTCAATTGGTATCAGAGCAAGGTCTCTCCTTGTTTAGGCTTCACCGCCTTGAGAGTAAAGATGTCGGCTAGTTATTTGGTGCACAATGACACAATTATTTTTGATGGCACAAATTATATGCTATGGAGAAATCGCATGCTTTCTAATCTTCGGACTTTGTGTCCAAATATAGAGCGATTTCTAGATGTAGGCTTTTCTCCTCCGATGGATCCTCAAAGTCTATCTATAGAGGATGAGAAAAATTTACATCTAGAAGCTCAAGTATTTAATGAAATTTTATTGTCTGTGAGCTCCATAGTTTATGTTTGCTTGATGGGTTCAAAGTGCAAGACGTCTCATGAGATATGGACCAAGCTAGAAGAGTCATTTGGTGGGTCTATTTCTCTTGAGGTTGAAAGTGAACCCAAGGAGCTCTCTTCACCTTCACATCATGAAGAGCTCCAAATTGCTTCCACATCCGGTCATGATGATTGTTCAAGTTCTTCCACTTCACCAACATGTGACTTGTCACAAGGTAATGATATGGTGAGTGAAGAAATCATATGTGATGATGGTAGTCTTGTTCTTTGCACCGATGGTTCTATTTCTATAAATCCTAATGGTGTAGAGAGTTTGGACCTAAACACTTCTTGCAAGAAATTCTTTACTCATTCTTGTGTTAAAGGTCCTTGCATATCTCCTAAAATTTGCTTGATTAAATTTTGTGATGATATGCTTGTTTCTAGTTGTGACCATACTCAAAATGATTCTATTTCCTCTAGTTGTTGTATGACTAACCATGTAGAGGAAATTAAAGAAAAATTGGGTCACATAATTAAAGAAGAAATCAATAGAAGAACCAAGAAGGTTTCTATCAAGAGAAGGCAATGCTATGAATGCCACGAGTATGGACATCTCGCAAGAGCTTGTCCTACACTCGAAAATGAAGAATGTGCTTCTATTGAAGTTCCATCATCATCTACGCAAGTTCACATGTGCCTTATGGCAAGCGGTTCAAAGGTAACTCCTACTTTGAATCCCGACACATCTCCTTATGATGAGAGTGATGATGATGATGATAATGATGATGATAATGAAGCTTTCTTGCATGAGATGGGAATTGTGTATGCCTCTCTTCGTGGTAATAATGATGCTCGTGCTAAAGTCGAACACTTAATGGAAATCTTGTTTGACCACAAGGAGACCATTAAGGAATTGAACTCCCTTGTTAATGAGGGGAAACGGAGATTCAATCTCCTCAAGCAAGAGCTATCCGAAGAGAAGCATACTAATTCTTGCCTATCTCAATCTATTAAATCTTATGAGCTTACAAATGCTAAATCTATTAATGATGCTTGTGCTACTAACTCTATTTCTTGTGAAGCATCTATATTAAAGGAGAATGTTGAGCTAAGGGCTCAACTTGAGTTGCTAACAAGCAATTATAAGAAATTGGAGGAAAGCCATGAAAAGCTCTCGGGCTTTCATGGGGATCTCTTAATCTCTTATAATGGGCTAAAGTTAGCTCATGAGGCAAGTATCTCTAAGAAAACATCTTGTGAGCCTCATTTGGACATTAGCACTACTTTGAACCAAAATGCTATATTATCTTGTGCTAGTCCAAGTAATTTGTCTAGGCATAATATTGCTACATCTTGTGATGAATTACTTGCTATGCCTTATTGCTCTAACAATGAAGCTTCTACCTCCTCTAGTACTTGTATTACTACTAACCTTGTAGAGGAAATCAAAGAGCTCAAGGCCCAAGTCACTAGTTTGGAAAAAGACTTGGATAAGCGTCATGAAGGGAAATCCACACTCGATAATATTTTGAGTGTGCAAAAATCCCCTAATGACAAGAGTGGACTTGGATTCAACTCCAATAACAAGAACAAGTCCAAGAGCAACAAGAAGAAGAAGGGCCAAGACCAAGTCAAGAATTTGGCCAAGATTGTTTGCTTCAAGTGCAAGATTGAAGGGCATCATATGAGATCTTGCCCATTGAAGAAGAAGCACTTGAGTGAGAAGCAACAAGGGAAGCGGGCACAAGGTCAAGCTCAAGTTCGACCTCAAGTTGAAGATAGGCCACTTCCCAAGAAGAAACAAGATGAAGCTTCCCAAATCAAGAAATCAATGAAGAAGAGAAAGGGAAGCACTTGTTGCTATATTTGCCGTGAGAAGGGGCACTTTGCTTCTTCATGCTTAAGCGGTACCTTATCTAATCCTATCATTGTTGATGATGATTATTCTCTTAGGAAAGATAAGGATGGCAATGTGTTTGCCAAGTTTGTTGGAACTCAAAGTGGTGTCAAGAAAAGAACCATTTGGGTTGCCAAGCCTATTGTTACTAACCTCTTAGGACCCAACTTGGTTGGGGACCAACAAGCTAAAATTTGATCAATAGGTGTTTGTGGAGGGCATTGGAGACTTGGCTACCTCATGAAGAATTAAGGGATCTTCATTAATTTTATTTTCATCAAGCCAAGTCATTGACACTAACATTTTATATCCAATGTGCCTCTTTGCGGTAACTTGTACTTAACCTCTTTACATTGTAAGTTACTTACCCCTTTGCATGTTTTGGTTTTGTACCAAGTATGTGTTTGTATATGTTGTTCCTTATACCTACTTATCTTGTGTATTCAAGTAGGTGTTGGGTGTTTGGCACATCATATACTTGTGTGTTTGCTTTGAGCCTCTAATGTATATTTATGGTATCTTATTTGGCTCTTATTGAGTGATTAATGGAACATCCCATTTTGGGGGAGTGATTTGCCATTGGCACCTCACAATCCTATAAATGTGTGCACATGTGTAATACCACTTAGTATTGATATTGCAAGATTATCTAGTCACTATGTGGTATGCCATGCTCATGAGAAATTCAAATTCTATATCTCCATTAATTATCTCTAGTTGGATTTTGTTTGCCTTTTGTTGAAAAGAATTTAATATCACATTATGGGGGAGTAATATGCCTTATGCATATCACAAGCCTAGGAAATGTGAACATTTGAGGTATTGCCACTTAGAGTTGATATTGTTAATTATCTTATTCCTAGGTGGCATGTTTGCTCAAACAAGCTCCGTTATTTCTTAAATGATTTTATTGATCATTTCTTTGCTCTTGGTTTGAGTAAGAATTCTTGGTGCGGTTTTACTCAAATATATTTCTCTATATCATAAGTAGGAAACCGTTTGCTTCTAGTTACTCTAATCATTGCTTTGCATGATTGTTTGACTATTTTTGGAGCTACCAAGAATCCTTTTTCGTGCATGGTGCTTAATTTGAATATTTAACCATATGCCTTTTATTGTGAAGTTGATCTTGAATATCTTTGCAATACACCACCGGGAAATAATTCCAATATGAACTTCTTGTCTTTGACAATTGGTATTCGCATATATGTGTGGTAATTTCTCTAGATCATCTTCACCTTGGAATTTGCATCTTATTGCCCATATTTCTTGCCAAGAAATTATTTTGACTCCCATTGTCTTATTGCCTTCTTGAGGATCTTTGTGCTCGACTTTGTCTCATCTCTTGATCCCCATCAAGTGTGTGTTGTTGTAAGACAAACCTTTTCTTTTCGGTACTTATGCCATTGTGAAAAGTGTAGAGGGTTTGGTTTATTTGTTGGAACCTTGCTCTTTTGGGAGTTAGTTATCTCATTCCTTCTTCTATGATTTATTTGCTCGAATGAGATAAATTGTTGAGCATGCTTTTATTTATTTATTCTTTCATGCTCAATAAGTTGTTAGGTTCATTTGTTGAATTTTATGAATAAATCATTTGTTGATTTGTTCCCTTGATGTCATTTGGACAAATAATGTGTTTTGCCACACCTTTTATACCTCCTTGTATTCTTGGTGTTTTTTTTTGTCTAAATCGTATCTTCTTTGGATCTTGAAAGATAGGTGCATGCATATTCTCTTTATGCTTATTTTTGTATCTTAGTTGCTTTCTTTGATCCAATATATATGTTATACTCCATCAAATCCTAAATGGCTAAGATGTGCATGAAATTCAAATTTCATCTTTAACTATGCACATATTTTTATGGAGTCTATCATATGTATTGTGGTTAGTCTAACCACTTTGGACCCAATAAGTTTGGGGACCAAGATGTACTTAAATGTTGTCTTAGGTATATTGGAGATGCAATGGATGCTTGTCTCGTTTATAAGGAAGGTGTTATCACCATATGATTATTGGAGCCAAGCTAGGATGACCGGCGAACTCTTATCTACTACATCACACCATTGCTATCTCGGTAACAAGTATAACATTCATGCATACTTTTCTAGCATCCCAACTCTTGTAGGTTGGTTCTTGGCATGATAATATTTATTTGCAAATATTGTGGTTCTTGCAAAGGTCTTATAAAGAAATATCTTTATTGTATATGTGAGCATGTTGAGATGATTGCATATGATGGGGAGTATATAAAATCATGTTTATGATTCACCAATCCCAATATGCCCTTTAGCAATTTATTGCATATTAATTCCTCAACGCTCTCTCATGTGCAATATAGATAATGTTGCAAGTTGTACCCTTCTTTATTATGCTTGTTGCCTTTCAAAGCATCCCGACTATCTTTTGATCCCTTATTGCTAGTTGTGATGGCTTTGATGATTTTGCGTGGGGAGTTTGTTAATATACCATAATGGAAAATTGAGCCTTGAACTATATATGCTTTATAGCAAAGCTATTTGGTATATTCTCTGACTCTCTCTTGGATATTATGTCTTCCTTAATTTCAACTAACCTCTTGTGTATACATGTTCCTTTGTGGATTGTTCATCATGATTTTTTGTCCACTTAGAAATGTATATGCATAAGAGTGTTAATTTCTTCCCTTGATATCCTCGTTCTTTGCCGACCATCTTTCTTATCCATTTTGTTCTTGATGGTGTTGGTAAGAACTTGATTTATGAGTGCTTGTTTATTCTTTATTGCTTCTTCTCGCACTCATATCTCGTGAATCTTTTTGGACTAAATTTAACTTTGATAAGCGTATTGATCCTTTTGTATTCTTTCGTGCTCATGTTTTGTTTTAAATGATATAGAGGGAGTGAGGATTCCATGTTTGTGCATATTGTATTCAAATGCAACAAAAATTCAAATTTATGCATGGACCTTGGGGAGCTTCCTTATTTCATTTAAAGCACCTAGTAGCTCTTATCATCACTTCTTCTTATGTCCAATTGGTTCTTTGGGTCTCTTGATTGCTTGCTTGCTTCATTCGTTGAAGTTTCCTTCACTATGTCATCTTTTTGCAATCTTTGATCCTCAATATGGTTTGACTTCCTCCAAATATTATTAATTTGATAAGTGCATATGATTTCACTCATTTTTATGAAAAATGCACATCTTGGGGAGGAACTCATACTATATTGGCCTTCTAAATTCCTTCATCCATTTTGGCAATCGTTGCCAATGGGGGAGAAGTTTAGAGGGTTTAAGGGAAATGGTTTTTATACTTAAGTTTGGTTTGTGCTTAAGTGTTTTACCTTTCATGCATCTCTTCTTTGTTAGATGTTTTGCATGGTTGAATATATAGTGTAAACTCCATCAAAGGTTTATCTTGATAATGTATGCAATGAAATTCAAGTTCATCACACGTGCATATATTGTGGGGGAGTTTGCTCTATATATTTTGGTTGCACTCACATCAACCATATTTGTTGTAGTTTATGTGAGTACAATTGATTTTGATATGCGGTAGTAGCTTTGTGTTACTTGACCATATCAAATACAACCTCTTGTATGCAATTTATTCCCGGATAAGTTGCATATTAGTTTCTATCATTCCTTATATAAACCCTCTTGTTGAGATTGTCATCAATTACCAAAATGGGGGAGATTGTAAGGGTCAATTGCCCCTAAGTGTGTTTTTGGTAATTAATGACAATCCCTATGGACTAATGTTTTCATTGAGATTTTTATGAAGGAATTGTTCATAGGAATTGCTTGAAGTCCATGTGTTGGATTCAAGGCTTGGATGCCATGAAGATAAAGATATATCTTAAGTATTGGCATCAAGATCATTGAATAGAAGAGATGAATCCAATATGATCAAGAAGAAGAAATAAAGATGTTGTTCTTGTGTAGAACTCAAGTATTCCATGCTCTAGCTTATGTGCTAAGCCAAGGAGTCTCAAGATCTTGAGAGTTTGGTTACATGAGAAGAATTCAAGTTATGGCTCTATGTCGAGGTCACGATGGTCTCATGAGTTGAGCCATGGTTGACCAAGACTTAGAGCATGCAATCAAATGAAGAATTCCCTATGCATCTTAAGAGAGATTCGATAGAGCATGAGTAGATACAAGGTTGACCAAGATGAAGAGAGAATAGTGGAATCAAGTATCTTCCCATGGGCTTACATCAAAAGAAGGATTCAATATGGCCCATGGGAGAATGAAATCAAATGAAGCTTCTTCATCAAGATCAAGCGGGATGCTCAAGGCAAAGGTATGTCCTTGCTAGGTTTTCCTTTTTCCGGTCTCAAGGTGTTTGTTGGGAGACCGGGTTATAGGATAGATAGCCGCACTATCAAGAGGGGCTTTCGGTTGGGTAACTTGATCTCATCGTCATAGGGAGCTCAATCCTTTGCATACTTTGCATCTTCCTAGTTTGTTGTTTCTTGGTGTTTCTCCATGTGAGGTTCTTGAGCTTGTTGCTAGCTTTCCAACAAGCCCAAGTTCATCGAAAACGGAATCCAAATGCATCTTCTATTGCGTTTTCGAGTTCAGAGGTTTTACCGGTTCTTCACTTTGGAAGGTTTCACACCTCTCCATATTTCGTATTTTTCCTCTTGACATTTCTTGGTGTTTCTCTGCATAAAGTTGTAGTACTTTTTCTAAGCTTTTCAAAAAGTCCAAGTTTGCTAAAAACAGAGTTCGGATGCAAAAGTTATCGCGTTTTTCGTATGAGTGGTTTTTCTGTTTTGCAAATCCGGAGTGAAATCCGGAGCTGCTCCGGGCTGCTCCGGGCTGAGCAGTGGCCGGGTACTCGCTCCGGAGTATCGGCCGGAGCTGCTCCGGGCTCTGCTCCGGGCTGCTCCGGGCTGCTCCGGGATGACCGAAAAATCTTCCTAACGGGCAGTTTTCTTGCCCTATAAAAGGGGGCTTCTTCCCCAACGGTTTTGTAAGTGTTCTAGGGTGTTCTTGAGCCTTTCTCTCACCTCCATTGTTGAACCTCTTGAGCTTTCTTCCTCCTCCATCCCTCCTATGATTCTTGCATCTTTTTGAGGGATTTGGAAGAGGAGATCTAGATCTACAATCTCCACCAACTCATTCCTCCTCTAAGTGAGGGGAACCTTTGGGATCTAGATCTTGGAGTCATTGGTTGACCTCCACCCTTGTTCTTCCTCTCTAACTCCTCCATAGCATTTGTTGCTTTGGTGGGATTTGAGAGAGAAGGATTTGAGCACTTTCCCTTGTGTTCTTGCTTTGCATTCTTGCACAAGTGTTGAGCTCTCCATTACGATTTGTTCGAGTGAGAGACCGTGAGCTTGTTACTCTTGGAGGGTGACCTCCTAGTTGGCTTGGCGGTTGGTGCCTCGGTGACCTCTTCGTGGAAGATTGTGAAGAGGTCCGGGATTCCCCTTCGTGGGAGTTGTGAAGTGGTTGTGGAGCTTGCCATCTCCGGAGTGGAGGAAAAGCTAACCATAAGAAGGGGTCCCTAGCTTCGTGGGGGACTCGGAGAAGAAGGTGAGCCTTCGTGGCGTTCGGGGGCCTTCGTGGTTACCCGCATCTCTCCAACGGTGATTAGCTTACTTTATGTAAGTGAACATCGGGATACATCTTCGTCTCCGCGTGCCTCGGTTATCTCTATACCCGAGTTTATTTCCTTGTGATAGCCATCGTGCTTGAAGTACTTATATCTTGTTTATCACTTGTGAATTATATCTTGTGCTATCTTGCTTATATCTAGTTGTTGTTGTTGCACTTAGTTGAGCCTAGCATATTTAGGTCTTGTGCTTGAAGAAAATAAACGTTAGTTTAATTCCGCATTCCTTCAAGCCAATTCCGTAATTGTTTTTAAAACGCCTATTCACCCCCCCCTCTAGGCGACATCTCGTCCTTTCACCTATACGGTGCTTCACTCAGACATGAAGAAGCGTTACACTGTTAAGTGCGAGGAGGATCGATGTCCTTGGATTGTGCGTGCAAGACCATGGAAGGGAGGACCCGATTGGCGCATAACAAGTTGTGTGCCAACTCACATGTGTCGCGGAAAGAGGGTGGATGGCAAAGCAGTAAAGCACGATCACCGACAAATCACCTCCGAGTTCATCGCATATAGACTTTCCAACCAAATCTCGTCACTTCCAACAATGAGCATCAAGACAGTCATGGAGCTTGTGAAAGCTCTCTTTCACTATGATGTCAAATACAGCAAGGCATGGAAAGCAAAGCAAGCTGCATTCAGGATGTTGTATGGTGATTGGGAAGAAGCATACAATCGAATTCCTCGGTTGTTGTTAGCAATGGCCGACGCAAACCCAGGCATGGTTCATGTGGTAGAGCCTTATGGACAGGAAACAAGGATTTACAATGGAAGAACTGTCCGAGTATTTGGCCGTGCATTTTGGGCTTTCCAGCAATGCGTGAAAGCTTTCGAGCATTGTAGACCGGTAATCTCCGTTGATGGCACATTTTTGACCGGGCAATATAGGGGGACTCTCTTGGTTGCAATAGCAAATGATGCCAACAACCGTTTGGTTCCTTTGGCATTTGTTTTCGTTGAGGCGGAGAACAACAATAACTGGCAGTGGTTTTTTCACCTTTTGAGGACCAAGGTATTACCGCCACAAAGGGAAATTTGTGTCATCTCAGATCGACATCAAGGAATTCTCGCAGCGGTAAATATTGAAATTCCAGGGCATGCTCCTTTGCACCATAGATGGTGCATGAGGCATTTCTGTTCAAACTTCTATAGGGCATGTGGTAGCAAGGAGTTGACCGATGATCTTCAAGATTGTTGTCTCGCTTTCACTGACCGGCGTTTCACAAACTTGTACATCAAATTGACCTCAAACAGAAAGCTCGATGCTAAGGGTCAAGCATTTCTCAGTAGGCACATCCAAGATAGAACGAAGTGGGCAAGAGCCTACGATGAAAATGGTCGGAGGTATGGTCAAATGACAAGCAATATGGCAGAGTGCTTCAACAAGGTGCTCAAGGGTGTCCGTGCATTGCCCGTGACGGCAATTGTGCGGTACACATTCGACAAGTTGAATGAGTATTTTTTTTGAAGTACTCAGATGAAACGGATAGGCAGATTGCGGGAGACAATACGCAAAAGCACAAATACGAGTACCCACCCAAAGTTGACGAGTGGAGGACATTTCAGTCTCGTAAGGCGTATTCTGAAGTTGCCACCGTTTATGATAACGAAGAGCTCATTTATCAAGTGAACGAGCCTGGAGGAACCACGGCCGACGGTGTCCAACACGGAGGCCGAGCATTCAAGGTCTCGCTAAGGAATTGCGAGTGCACATGTGCGAGGCCATCTTTGGTCCATCTCACTTGCTCGCATTTGCTAACGGCGGCTCGGGTGCGTCATTTGGACTACAATCACCCTCTCACCGTGAGAGAGTCAGAGTTCTCCATCACGACGACCAAGAAAACATGGCTCCTAGATTTAACCCATACCTAGACCAATCACAGTGGCCCGAGTATCATGGAATCCAACTATGGCCCCATCCGTCATGGAAGGTTGTTAAACGTGGAAGACGTCAGACAAAGCGTTTTAGGGGCGACATGGATGGATGGGGTCGTGGTGGTGCGAGAGAATCAGGAAATGACCAATTTCAAGAGCCATGTGATAGATCTCGTTGTGGAAAGTGTAATGGTCATGGACACAATGCTAGGTCATGTACCCAAAGGAAAAGAACTAAGAGAAATGACCCGAACACAAGCCAACCCATGAGTAGTCAACAAGGTGGTCCAAGCCACCAAGATGTTCCAAGCCAACAAAGGAGTACCCAACAAAGTGGTCCAAGCCACCAAGATGGTCCAAGCCAACAAAGTGGTCCAAGCCACCAAGATGGTCCAAGCCAACAAAGGAGTAGCCAACATAGTATTGCAAGCCAACAAAGTGGTCCTAGTCACCGAGGTGGTCGAAGCCACCAAGGTGGTCCAAGCTATCGTAATCCTAGGCAACAAAGAGGAAGACAACTAGGTCTTAGAGGAGTCTGTGGTGTAAATCGAACTAGTATGATAGGATATCTACAAGGACCATTTCCGTATGTACTTCTATTTTGTGCTCTACAATTTCTAAATTTGAGATAACATTTTACATATTGTGTTAACTAACTTTTATCTCCACTCTTATTGTAGATATGGCGGGGAGTCAAGCCAACAAGGAGGGGGATCAGACCTTCAATGAGTCATGGAGGAAGGTGATGGAGATGGATGCGGCCGAGAGGAAGAAGAAAGAGACAGCAGAAATGAGGATGGAAGAAGAGCAACAATTGAGGGTTCGTGAGGAAATAATGAGGAGAGAAAGAGAAGAGCAACGTCAAAAGGAGCTTGCGGAGGGGGTAATAAAGAGCATTCGTGAGTACGATGAGATAATGAAGAGAGCCTATGATAAGATAAGCAACATGGAAGTAGAGAGGGAGAGGGAGAGAAAGGTGAGGGGGACGGGACATAGCTCAACTCAAGGTCACAAGGAGGACGAAGATGTTTCCAATGAGGCTTGGAGGAGAGTGAAGGAACAGGATACGGCCAAGAAAGTGGAAGAAAGAAAGAGAAAGATGAAAGAGGAAGCTGAAAAAGAGGCAGCGAAGCGGGAAAGGAGGTGGGAACTACGGAGGTAAGCGATGAGGTATGAGGACATGAAGCGCGCCAAAGCACTTAAAGAGAAGAAAGAACGAGAAGCGCGTGCTAAGAAGGAGCGCGAGGCTTATTGGGCGGAGCACCTAGCAAGGGAGGACGCAAGGATAAAGAGGGAGAAGAAGGAACTATTTGAGAGGGTGGCTGCCGAGGCGCGTGCCATAAGGGAGGATAAAGAAGAAGAAGAGAAGAAGAGGAAGGCCACGGCGAAGGCGAAGGCAAAGGGACCATGCTTGAGCGAATAGAGCATTCGTGAATTTGGACATGTATTGAACTATTGCATGTGAACCTTGTGTGAACCTTATGTGAACCTTGTCATTTAGAACTATTTGCTTCCATTTCGAACTAATTGTGAACCTTGTTATTTGGAACTATGTGTGAACCTTGTGTTGTGTGAACTATGTGTGATCCCTGTCATTTCGATCTATGCAAATCCTTGTCATTTTGAAGGATTTGTAACTTTTGAGGATAGTTTCGAGTGTTGTTGTTGCTGCTGAATTTTGAGCTCCAGGATTTGAAGGATGTGAACTATGTGATTTGAAGGATTTGAAGGACTTCGAGCTATGTGATTTGAAGGATTTCGAGCTCCAGGCTTGCCGCGCCACGGAGGGTGGCGCTGCCGCCGTGTCTGCCGCGCCACTCAATCTGGCGCCGCATGCCTGCCACGCCACACACTGTGGCGCCGCACTGCTGCCGCGCCACTGTCAATGGCGCCGCAGGCCTGGAAATCGAAAACGAGGATCAAAATCATGCTAGAAATCAAGCAAATGATCAAAATCACAAATATTTCGAGCTCCAGGATTTGAAGGATGTGAACTATGTGATTTGAAGGACTTCGAGCTATGTGATTTGAAGGATTTCGAGCTCCAGGCTTGCCGCACCACGGAGGGTGGTGCCGCAGCAGTGCCACACCACGGGGGGTGGCGCTGCCACCATGTCTGCCGCGCCACGCACTGTGGCGCCGCACCTCTGCCAAGCCACCCTCAGTGGCGCCGCAGGCCTGTAGCTTGAATCAAGCTCGAAATCAAGCTCATATCCAAGCATATATCAAAACATCATATCCAAGCATCATATTCGAACACAATATCATATATCAAAACATCAGAAATTCTAACAGAAGATCATATATCAAATTCAAACACAAGATCATATATCAATCAAACATCAAGATCATATATTCGAGCGCAAGCTCATATCAATTCAAACACAATATCATATATCAAAACATCAGAAATTCTAACAGAAGATCATATATCAAATTCAAACACAAGATCATATATCAATCAAACATCAAGATCATATATTCGAGCACAAGCTCATATCAATTCAAACACAAGATCATATATCAATTCAAACACAAGATCATATATTCGAGCACAAGATCATATCCAAACATCAAGCTCATAGTTCAAATATTACATAGCCAAACATAGTGTCATACACAAGCACAAGTTCAAAGCGAGATTACTAAATATGGCAAGTTCATATAGCTAGATAGCATAAAACCTAACTAAACATCTACTTTCTTCCACGCTTCCCTCCTCCCCTACGCGGAGCAATCTTCTTCCGTGGCTCCAACACAAAATTATCATCGTCGGAATCGGAGACTTCTTCCGTGACCACCTTCTTCTTTGTCTTCTCCTTGAAATCATGTGGTGTGTACTTGTCCCTATGTACACCTTTGTTCTTTCTCTTCGATGGTAGGGGATCCTCTTGTTCCTTCAAAATAAAACAAATGCAATGTTGACATTTCTAGAATACATGGAAAATCGATGGTTGCTTATGACACATGTGATCTCGTACCGGCGTGGATTCCTCGTCCGCGGAGGCCGATATGGCCTGAGACTCGGACGGCGATAGCGTCGATGCAATCTCAGGATCACGGCAACCAAGAAGGTTTCCTAATCTCCGTAACTTCTGGCCCTGACGCTATAAGAAGAAAATAATTGTGAGTGCACATGTCAAAAGTACCAAACGGAAGGTCAAAGTATGTTCATACCTTCACGAATTCTCACAATCTTGAATAGCCCTCTTTGTTCTGTGGCAATTCCAAAGCCACCTCGAATTCAGCAGCTTGCTTCTGGATCTCCGTGCGCTAGCATGTATATGAATATGTAAAGACACAAGTGGCAAGTGGAGATAGTAGTGAGATTACAAAAAGAAGAACAAGCTTACCACAAAGTTAATCGCGGGAGCAAAAGGGACTTGGCACCCTTCTCTGACAAGCTTATTGTAAGCAAGATTGCCAAGCTGGTCGAACGGCAAAGGTTCTTCCAAAATGGCATCCGTGTAGGCATCCGGAAGAAGCTGCAAACGAGTCCTTTGTTGAAACCAATGGAGATAGTTGTTGAAAGCAACATCAGAATGATCCGCTATATTAATTCCTTTTGCCCGCTTAGCCTCCGCCACATGTTGTTGAAACGTCCTAATATGCTTCTTGTGAATATTGGGCCAATCCGTCTTCCGATGTTTGATCCTGTCATAGCTGCATATTAAAATAGCACACTGTCAACAAACAAGAAGTATATTACAAAATGGCAGAATGGCGGAAATAGGATTCATACCGGTGAAGCATACGATCCGTGTCCTCATACATCGGCGGGTACTCTTGAAATAAATCAAACTGCCGCATAACCCGCTGCGTCAAGTGAAACTCAACAGCCCACATGCATATCAACGGGCAACGCATATACCACAGATTTCTTTCAGCCATGCAAGGAGGGTTAAGCTTCCAGGCAGCGTCACCGTAAGAATATCCTTTGCCATATGGTTGCCATATCACCTACAACATGCCCAATAATGAAGATCCTACATACCGGAAACGAGAGAGTGAGGGAATAGAGTTTTTTACCTGCTCAGGGACAAGGTTGTCAAACTCGTTGGTGTATTGTTGATATGCTTGTTGTGGGTCAGAAGTAAACTCGGAATAGACGTCCCAATAGTAAGCAAATGTGGGAAACTGGTGGGGGTTGTCACCATCGTGCCATGTTTTACGAGGACCAATTTTTGGCCGTCCAACAGGGAAGCGTTCCCAACTCCACACCGAAAGAAGAAACAGCGAACCACCAATACAAGCTTGTGGATCTGTCCTACAACAAGCATCGTCAAGCTGCACATGGTATGAAAGCAAACATCAATAACAAGAATGTAGCCAAAATGGAGAGCAAATGTACAGAGTGGACAAAACAACTCATTACCTGACGATACAACCAAGCCAAAGCAGCAGTGCCCCAGCTCCACTTCCTATCCATGACGGTGAGCGCCTTCAGCCAATGCCAGTGCGCGGTCTTCCCACTAGCGTCATTGAACAGAGTCTGTGTGATAACATACCACACGTACACGCGGGCGTAGATCTTGACGACATCCTCATCGGCATCCTCAGGGCAGGTATTGAAGTTATCTGAGATCCATTTGAAAGTAGCCCCGGCGGCGACCCTCAACTTTACTCCTTCCTTGTTGAGAGTATCCCCGGGGCACTTCCCAATAAGATCTACCATCTTCCCACGCCAATCATCACAGGATGTATCGATACAAAGAGGAGCCCCCTCGATGGGGAGCGCAAGTATCATCGCCATGTCCTCTAGCGTGACCGTCATCTCGCCGGTCCGGAGGTGAAAGGTGTGGGTGTCCGTCCTCCACCGGTCCATAAGCACGGTGATCGCGGCAGGATTCACGTTGAGTGTGGACCGGGTGACCATATGGATGAACGGTAGAAGCCCAAGATTGTGGATGTAGGGGGTGTACCGCTCATCGTAGTTCATCGGCGTTGCCGACATCTGGTGGTACCTAAGTCGCAATGGTCCAAGAACCTGCACGGTGACGAACATATACGCACGGTGTCACATACCAATTCAAGCATACCAATATTACATTTGAGTACTTGGTTTTTTAATTACCTTCTTCTTCTCGGTCATCATATAGGCACGGTGACGAACATCAACTTCATCCTCGAGAATGCTTTCATTGGTTAACTCCTCCATCCTAAACAATCCGACTATAATGTGAGCATATATGCACATAAGTCATACAATTCTTCTATAACAATTTATCTCCAATATTTCATCTACAACTATACAATTCATCTAAAATTAACTTCAACTACAAAATTCATCTACAACTCATCCTATTAACATATATGTGAGCATATATGCACATAATCAAACAATTAATCTACAACAAATCCATATAATATGCAAATAATAATTCTACTAATTTCATACATATGATGAAGCACACAAATTGCACATCACAAGTAATCTAAAATTGCTAGTTCAATAACAAGCAATATAAATCAATCACACATATCCACCACACAAATCCATCCATATGAATCAAACACACATATCCATCCATTTGAATCTACCATACAAGTCCACCACACTAATACATCCATATGAATCAAACACACAAATCACTAACTAGGATTTCCAAATCCATCCATCAAAAACATCCATTTGAATCAACCATATCAATCCATGCATCACTAACTAGGATTCAAACTAGGGGATTAGAGAAGGGGAAGAGGGAGAAGAGCAAGGGGATTGGAGGGAGAATACCTTGGTGAAGATCTTGAGGACACCACTTCTTCTTCTTGTTGGAGATTTAGAGAAGGGAAGGAGGGAGAAGAGGAGCAGCCGCCGCCGCCGCCATGGATGAGGGAGAGAGAGGTGGGGAGGGAGAAGTGAGGGAGAGAGGGGCCGGGGTCGGGCGTGGGCGGGTTTTGCTAACCCTAAAGTGCCGCGCCACCGAGGGTGGCGCCGCACGCACGCCTGCCGCGCCACTGCGGGTGGCGCCGCACTCTCGCTGCGGGGCCCACCGTGCCGACGTGGCTGCCAGAGCCGCGCCACTGCCAGTGGCGTTGCAACTTCATCGGCCGCGCCACCGTGAATGGCGCGGCCAAAAAGGGTTATTCGGGTGAAATTGTTTCACCGATGGTTTATTTTTTGCGATTGTATCAAGTTTAGGTTATTTTTGTTTAAATTGCCACCAACCGCGCCTGCCGCTACGGCAGCGCTACTTGCGAGATATAAGATGTTTTACTAATTTCACTATGGACTAGATATGGACTAAAAATGAATGAATAAGCATACTAAAATATACCTAGATACATGTTATTTTAGAAAAAAAAAGATTAAACCACCTTATAATATGGAATGGAGGGAGTAGCATCATGGAAAAGCCATTTCCTTGGACAATTAGTTCAAGTCAAAGGTCTCTCTGCTTTTGAAGTCAACAAAATCGGATAGTAAGCAGCTTGGTGCATGAAGCTCCCGCTTTCCCTGGGGTCTAGGAAAGGTCGGACCAGTAATAAAAATGGAGAATTCGTTGACATTTGATAGTACTAGGTAAGTACGCTAAAATCAGAAATTCAATTCGGCTCTCGGATGCATATGCTCTCTCTACCCAAAAAACATATTTCGGAATGTCAAAAAGACATGACAATTTTTTTTTGTATTTACACATTCACAATCTAAGTGCGTTTGTTAAGTTTTGCCAAAAACCGATAATTTTTTTGGTCTATGTAAAAAGCAAAAAATGTCATGTCAAATGCCTTATTTTTTGCACCAAACTTTGTCTTTTTTACACACGCCATATGACACGTCGATTTGTCATGAAACGACTTTGTGGGCATGTAGCACGTGAAGATGTATGTGCGAATTTTTTGTTTCAATTTTTTGATGTTTTAAAATATGTCAAATATGTATTTCAAAATAAAGGAGCATATGCTCCTAAGAGCCAAAACACCGCTAAAATGGAAGCTAAAGATGGGCATTGACTAACAAATACAGCTCTGCTGTTGCCAACATGATCGATTTCACAAAAAAACACTTGTCCCGTCCAGCTTTCCCATTACCTATGAAACAAATGAATATGGAAAAAATTCAGTAAGAAAACTAGTACAATGAATAGATAAAATTAATTAAGTGACCTGTGGACGTGTTACCTTTACCTTCTAGAATCTACAATCTCTCAATTTCATGAAAAGAACCACCAGATCATTAGTGACTTTCTTCATTTCTTCTTTCTCCACGTAGCAAATAAGGTTATCAATCAAACTTCCATCATTGAGGCGGTTGCGTAAATATGATTTCACAATCTTCATTGCCGAAAAGCATCTCTCAACAGTGGCAGTGGCAACAGGCAATACTAGTACTTGGTTCAATAGCCTGTAAACCAAAGGATATCACAAATGCTTTCTTGTTTCAACCAATATGTGAGAAAGCTCAACAATTGTTTGTATATTGGAGAATCTGTCATATGCTTGCACATTTGTAATGTAGACAAAGATGATAACTAAGGTCCCTTAGTTCTCCAGAATCAAAGTCTGGGGTAGAGTTTGGCCAAACTCATCAAATTCTACAAATTAAAATCATGGAATGAGTCTCTAGGACTCAAAGTTGTGGACCATACAAGTCAGAGGTTGTCTCATTGAAGCGACTATTAAGTTCTTGAACTAGCCAATCAAGAACGTCATTGAAACACTCCACTTGATAATGGTGCTGGTTGGTATTTCCGGATCTCTTCCTTTTGTTCTTTGGGTTAATATAAGATTATTCCAATTCCAATTTTATATATAGCAATGCATTAGAGATTATCTCCAAAAATGTCCACTGAAGGAGACCCATGTACCTAAGATCTTAGGTGCTGTAACTAAGTTAATATATACTACCTCCATCCCAAGGCTTAAGTCTTATATTGTTTTGAAAAGTCAAACTAAGTAAAGTTTGACCAAACTTTTAGAAGAATCTACCAACAATTATGATATTTTGTAGATACCACATGAAAATATATTTCACTATCTATCTACTGATATTAATTTTATATTTTGTATGTTAATGATTTTTGATAAAAGCTTAGTCAAACTTGACATAGTTTGACTTTCTAAAAAAATATAAGCCTTAAGCTTTGAAATGAAGGTAGTATCACAAGTACCTGAAGTTCTTTTGAAGTAGCACTGAGCCAAGCAAGCTGAGATTCTCTGATCCAAACCATAAGTTTTGATTCCATCGACCACTTCACGATCCCCGCTATCCAGGAAGTAAAGGTTAAGCAGACTATTGTTCACTAACCCTGATCCGAATGGCCCATGTATGCCAACATGATAATTGTCAAACCCATGTACCAGAAAACCAGGTGGGTTTACTTGAGATACTGAGTAATCCATCAAGGACATGAACGTCATCAGTTCCTCTCGCGTCATTCTTGATTCCTGGTCATGATCCTAATATGGCAGCGCATGATACACTGTACTCCATGGCAGGAGCTAACTGCTCTGAGTAGTGATTCTTGTGCATCCGTTGCACTGCCCCCAAAGATGTTATCCCCTGGTTCAAAATTAAAGCATAAGCTTTGCCCTTTTTTATGATTAAGAAAACTGGAAACAAGTACGTAATGTAGTACTAAAAATGGCAAGTTATTTATTAAATGAAGGTATAGAACTTCTCAGAGAGTGACTAACGGAAAAGGAAAGCAGCAGTAGGTTTCAGAGTGACTAGCAGAAGAGAAATCGAGGCAGCACCTGGAGGATTTTGAATGCGCCGTCATGGCGGAAGCGGAGGGGACCTCTTGACGCGGGGTATGGCGGCCCCAGGGTCCAGCAGGGTGGAGAGGCGGAGGAGGAGGAAGGAGAAGAGGCAGGTCAGTAGCAGGGAGAAGAGGGAGCTCATCGGATCTCACACCACTGCCCCCGACACAGCCCACCGGAGTCGCGAAAGTCTCGTTAGGTAATTACTACAGCAAGAACTGCAATAATCAAATGAATACTACTCTTTCAAAATAAAAATAAAAGGTTTCAGAAACGATCTGCACAACATGCCTCCCAAAATGGCCAAACGAATAGTAACTCGGAACAAAATCATCAGATAATTACAGAAAATTTAAGAAGCACAACAAGCTTACAAGATTATAGGATGATGAATATAGCAGCAGGGTTTGCTGTTGCTCACATATTTCAAACTAAAATAGACCAGGAAACATTATAACTACTGACTGAGTTCTTAGTAATCTTTCAACAAAAAGAGTACTTAGTACATGGAACAAGATAGTAGGAAAGATCAATCATTCAGCATACATGTGTGACTTGTTTCTTGAAGGGAACCTCGCAGTATGCGAAGCTACGGCTGCCATGAAAAGAAATGATGTGCATGCAGAATATGATCAGAAATGATGTGCATGCGGAATATGATCACATTCGGCGTCCTCGTTGCCTTCTCCGATTCTTTAGGAGCGACGCTTGTCACCACGCTTCTTGCTCTTCCTCGGGCTGCCCTTATCATCCTCGGAATCAGAATCAGACTCGGATTCAGATTCAGAGGCCGACGAAGACGTGCTGTCCCTCCGGTGCCTTCTTTTCTTCTGCTTCGTCTTGCGTCGACGCTTCTTGTTGTCCTCCGAGTCCGAGGAGCTGTCGCTTGAACTGCCGCTATCAGAAGAATACTCGGAGCCAGTCACCGATGATTCAGAGTCGGAGTCAGAGTCAGACACCGAAGCACGATGCTTCCTCTTGCTCTTTGTCTTGTTCTTTACCTTCCTTCTTTCAGACTTTTCCTTCTTCAGCTTTTCTCTCATCAGCTCCCTTTCCTCCTCCATCTCCTTCTCAAGATCAGGGTTCACGAACTGAGCGGGAGCTGGCAGCCATGCCTTCTTCAGCCTGGGGTTCTTGAGTTGAACTGTCCTTGAGGGCCGCGTTATGTAGACCCGTTCATTCTTGCACTCGTATGTCCAATGCCCAGTCTGGAAGCACTTCTGACATTGGCCATCAGCGTTAGAAGTTGGTACAGCATTTGGCCTCACACCTAACCTGACAGCCTTCTCTGTACTCATCAGATACATCTGCCTCTTGGCTTCCTTTCTCTCCTGCCAGCGGCTTGGCCCCTCTTCCTTCTGCCCATAGGCATTTACATTGCGAGCAGCAGCTTCCGCTGCACGCTCAGCTTGAGCCCTGCTCAATCCCTTGGCATTTGATAAGGCCTGTGCCTTTATTCGGTCAGCTGCAGCCTGAGAATCATTTCCAGACATCTTGATACACCCAAGAAGAAAGGGTATGTAAGACCAGTAATCTCAATATCCTGAAAGGAAAACGAACTATAATGTTAGTAGTGAAGTGATGAGGTCATATAAGCATTTAGCCAGAATGAACGGCTGTCTGGCTATCAGAAGTTCACAGAGGCAATCAAGCAGACAAACAAGTTCGTAGCCTTTTATGTTACCAATTTATTACTGTAGGAAAAAATAATCACTCACGGTGCTAAACAAATTCTACATAAGACGCTGCTATACAATCACAACCAGTAATGCATAAAATTAAACAAGCCAACACATCAAAACACCAACAGGTATGTGCATGTCACAAATAAACCTTTCACATATAAGAACTGAACAATCAAAGGAGATACTGTATTTCTTTTCTTGCAACTAAGTAAGTAGATAGATATTCCATATGGTATAAGGACCATAAATATGTCAGGTTAAAACTAAATGAGTATGGTGGCAACTCAAAGGTATTCAAAATATGAACTTTACTAAGCTAATCCGATAGACCTAACTGACTAACTCCCAATCGACCGCCGCCATCCCCAAATCCAGGGGCGGATCCAGAAGGTGCGCAATATCACGGCCTAGAATTGGTGAAATTCAGCGGGGTTTCACTAATCACTAGATGCAGAAAGCTCGTACCTCAAAAACCAATGGCCGGGTTGCGGACGGAGCGGTGACAGCAACAGGGACTCGATGCGGTAGAACGGGAACGGCGAAGACAGCTGCCACGCTCGTGAGAGACGAGGCGAGGCGAGGCGGAGGAGACAGGCGCCGGCGGTGCTGCTCTAGGGCATAGCGGCGGTGGAGAGATTTTAGAAGGACGGGCCGGAGATTTGGGTCGGTCAGGCCAGGACTTGGGAGAGGAAGAGGAAGCTGGGTACGGGACGGTGTAGAAGAAAAAGTCCACCCCGGAAACCAATCTGACGGTGGATATGCCTGGCCGCCTGGGCAAAGAAAGCATGAATTCGAAATCGAAAAGAAGACAAACAGCTCTGATCTTTAAAACGAAAAACAAAATGAGAATAGCGCTAGCGCACACAAAAAATAGCGCTAGCAGGGATAATGCATACAAGCAGACAATAAGAATTCTTACACTTTATAACAGATCAATAGTAAGAGAAAAGATATAGAACTGCATAATGATATCACTAGAACCTGGACATCGTGCAGCTGTTTGTGGAGGTCCCTTCAGGTGCTCTCGGTGTCTTGGGGCTGGTCATCGGGCACGCGAGTGCCGCAACGCGTGGCGTCCGCTCAGCTTGTTGGGTAGCCCTACCACGTCATCGCCACCCCGCCTTGCCGCCAAAGTTCATCAAGATCCAACTCCTCGTCGGGTGCAGTTTGAAGGCTCGGTCCCTTCCAAGGTGTTTCCTCCTGTTTCTTGGGCGTCGGTGGTTTCTGCTCCTGCTGGCTCTTTGGCCTCCACGGTTGTGTCGTTGCAGTCTACTTTGGAAGGGAAGACTGAGCAGTTGTTCTGTGAGCTCCTTGGCATGGCTTCCACTGGTCTTGAGGAGGCGGTCCAGCCTCTACGTGATGTCGTTGACTCCTTCCATGGATTAATGCTACGGTTTGGGAGCTTTCTGGAGCGGGCTGAGGCTGCACTTGGTAGGCTCTCCCTTTCGTTGGCTGAGCTTCATACCACTCCTGAGTTGCACACTCTGGTCATGCCTGATGGTGGTTCTACGAACGAGAGTGGAGGGGACCTTTATTGTAGTTTCTCTCCTCGTGTTGAGGCCAGCTCAACGGTCGTGGCTCCAGTGCCGCAGATCATGCCGGGGCTTCAAGAGCTATGTGCGGAATTGGTTCTGCCTCAGTCCGATGAGCCTGCGAAGGTGGACCCTCTTGAGGTATCGGTTCCGGCTTTAGCACCGAGCCAGATGCTAGGCTTCGAGGAGTGTGGCGTGGTTGGAGTTAGGCATGTGGTTCCTGTAGGTGACGCTATGAGTAAGAAGGGTGTCGCTGGAGGATAGTCATATGTGGGTTGCTTCATAGATTGCTTGGCTATGGGTCTTAGGGTTGTTGAGTTTCTTCAGTCACTTCTTCCTAGGAGTTTCGTGTTGGGAGTGTTTGTGTGTTCGTGGTGTTGCTGTAACGGTTTTCGCCCGGTTTTCGGTAAATTAACTGGGCAACTCTCTTCTTCTTAATTAATGAATGAGGCAATTCTTTTGCCTCCATTTCAAAAAAAAAAAATCACTAGAACCTCCAGAATATAAAGCGAAAATGCTAATACCACTTTGCACTACAAGAGTCTTGGTTTTGAACTTCTGATCTGTAACATATCAGGTCACAACTCACAAGTGGGTTCAGATATTGAGAGGCATATGCATAGCAGGGCAAACACTCTCCAATTAATCATGAAACTTCATGTGGTTTACTCCTCTTTATTTACTCAATGCAGTAACGGTTCAATAGTAGAAATTGATTTAAAATTATAACTTCAGTTAAAAGGTGAGACTTGTGCCGTGACCCATGGATTATGCAGGATCTCCATATTTTCAGTATACAGTATACAATCAGGGATTTGGTGTTTCCTTGTTAGAAATACAAATGAATTTGGTGTTTTAAGTTACAACCTATCATTGGTGTTTCCTTGTTAGAAATACAAAAAAAATGAACTAATGGATCGGCGAGTGATGTACGACAATGCACATGGCTTCTAGTCAATGTGGTCAGGATTTTAAACAGTAGACTTTACTCTAGAAAATAACTTGCGTCTTCACTTCATAAACCCAATCAAAGTTGTAGAGTTTTTCTTTCACATTTTTACATGCATGAATGTTCATTGAGGTTTCCTTCAAAATTTTCATTCACCTACCGCGCGTAGATGAAAAATAGGAAACTAATACCAAGCTTTTACATACATTCTTTGCTTACGGTGGATTCTTAGGTGTGAAAAAAATGTTCCAGGAGGACTTAACACAACTCCTAATTATTTTAAACCATATTTATAGATTTGGTAGGTCGGTTGGTTAGGTGGTTGCATACGCCTACTTTGGTTGTTGCATCAGTCTTGTAAAGACGGTGGCTAGTCCAAGAAGACTAACTAATTTTTTTACGAGATATGTTACATACCTGATCGATATCAATGCATCAAATACTAGACAAAGAAGCACTAGCGGAGCTTAGTGCACGCCAGAGGGCCACCCCCCCCCCCCCCCCCCCCCCTCCCTCCCTCCTGATATGAAAACAGGCCTATAAGTTTTTTTTGGAAAACTTAATTTAGACAATTATGTGTATTCATCAAATACTAGACAAAGAACCCCCCCCCCCCCCCCCCCAAACTCATGTATTTCATTTTGCGACGCCAGCAACTTTCAGCAAGCTCTGCCACAGCCACGAAGGAGAAATACGCCGTTGGACTCCACGGAGATGATAGTGTGCCACTAACTATATGTATGGCTGCAATAGGAGTAGTAGTGGATCTGAAGGAACTAGGGATAAGTTCGCTACGGTACAGGTGAAGCCAGAAGAACCCTAACTGGGATACGCTAAGTTCAGCTCTTCTTTCTTCTCATTCACGACAATGCCTGTATTTAAGGGTGAGAGTTACAACGATGAAGTAATTGCGATTACATCTGTAGTAAAACGATTTCACTCGGCTAATTACTGTTGAGCTTCTGACACGCTATGTGGATCGTTGATCTTGTCTTTGGTGTTATCTTTCACTCTCCACCGTCTGATAACTGATGAAATGGTGTCTTCTGATAAATAGTGTTGTACTCATATATTCAGACAGACGGATTACTATATAGGTTAGCGACAATCATCCAGGGGTTCTCAGTGGAAGCGGATTAGCTAGACTTGCATTTCCTAGCAGTCCAAGCTTCCATCGTTTACAGATTCTAAGCACAAATAATTCAGGGATTAGGTAGCATACCATTTTTTGGTCTAATAAGATGGACAAAACTTCCACTAAAAGATTCTACTAAGACAAAAAAGATGGCCTGTCAAAAAGGTAGAGGGGGTAGGATGGACACTTGGTCAGATCTAGTATAGATCGTAGATGGACGATAGTTGAAATCGGCGGCTCTCCTAGGCTTCCCTCATCTAGAATCCCTGGGAAGAGGATCAAGTTGGCCCTTGCGATTAATTTGATGCACTATCTCCCTTCAACCCTTTGAGCAAAATGTAGCAAAAGAAGAGAAAACCAATGAACCGACTCGAGAAATAGATTGGCCCGCATTGTGTAATGGCTTAGCCCGAGCTCTTGTAAATTGTAATTGAACCTTTGTGTACCGGACTGTCGAGGATGGGGTTGGGATGGGATTTAGGCGGCACTTGACTTCATTATTCTTGTAAGACTCGGCAATGAGTTTGACGTGGTCACGTCTATAAAATCCACCATGTCAACAAGAATGCAAAAGGTAGGAGTGTCAAGTAGCATATCATCCAACATATAATAGACGGAACGCTTGAACTTTTAAGCTTAACATGGTGACCCTCGTGGAACCCGCCGTATCAAGATGGATTATGTTGGCGTGCAAGATAGTGCCAAGAAGACATACGCAGATCCTCAAAAACTATCATGTTTAGGCCTTGGTGGTTGAGTTGGTTACGTTCTTCCACACGCCTACTTCAGTAGTTGCATCACTCATGTAGAGTAGGTGGCCAGTCCAAGGAGAATACATACATGTTCTTAATACTACACACTTATCGATGCCGATGCTATAAAAAACGAGAGCAGGAAGAAGTAGGGTTTCCATTGTACAAAACTGAGAGGACAGTGTGCCACTGACACAAAGAGAGGACTGAAAAGCCACCAGAACCATGGAAGAAGGGCGAGACGGGGAGGAGAGCAAGTGCGAGAATTTAGAGGATGGGAGCGATTCTCATGGGAGCAGCAGATGCAATGGCAACGGCATCATCTCCTTCCAGTTTATGCAGAAGGTATACATGTATTGCTGCTATAGAAGAAGTGGTTTTGTGTGCAACGGAGATGAAGCAGAATTTGCATGGATAGTCGCACATTTTGACATAAATTTTGGAACAGATTCTTGCAGAGATTTTGGGGACCTACTTCATGATCTTCGCCGGGTGCGGCTCCGTGGTGGTGAACCAGAGGACGGGCGGCACGGTGACGTTCCCGGGGATCTGCGTCGTGTGGGGGCTCGTGGTGATGGTCATGGTCTACTCCGTCGGCCACGTCTCCGGTGCGCACTTCAACCCCGCCGTCACCGTCGCCTTCGCAACCTGCCGACGCTTCCCATGGAAGCAGGTGCTGAAGACAGGGATCGATGTTCATTGGAATGAACGTGATGTCATCAGAAATGATGACTGTCCGAAAAATGCTGCTCATTTTCAGTGTATTGCAGCTTAGAGTGACAATCTGATAATGCCAATGTTTGCAGGTGCCGTCCTATGTGCTGGCTCAGGTGCTGGGATCCACGCTGGCTAGCCTGACGCTCCGCATGACGTTCGGCGGCGGGCACGAGCACTTCTTCGGGACGACGCCGTCGGGCTCGTACACGCAGGCGGTGGCGCTCGAGTTCATCATCTCCTTCTACCTCATGTTCGTCGTCTCCGGAGTGGCCACAGACGACAGAGCAGTAAGGCCACTGCTCCACGATACTCTTCGAGATTGCTGATGTCTGATGGCTCTGGCTTATCAAAAGGGATGAACTCAGTGATGTTTTGTCTCGCAGGTTGGTGAATTGGCTGGTCTAACTGTTGGTGCCACGGTCGTGCTGAACGTGCTCTTTGCCGGGTACAAGCTGATCTCCGACCACCTGAAATCATAGTTACTACGAGACTGAAAATGGTACAGGTGTTCTCACCCCTGACCTGATGCGTTTGTTTGCAGGCCGATCACGGGGGCGTCGATGAACCCGGCGAGGAGCCTCGGGCCAGCGATCGTCGCCGGCCGCTACCGCGGCCTGTGGGTGTACGTCGTCGCCCCCGTGTGCGGGACGGTGGCGGGCGCCTGGGCGTACAACCTCATTCGGCTACAGGACAAGCCGATCACCAGGAGCTCGTTCCTCAAGACATCGTTAAAGGCTTAATTAAAAGGGAAAAATAGTTGCTAATTCGATTCCAGTGACCAATTGCATCTATTCTAAAGAACGTGTTTGAAACAACAGTTCTTTTTGTCTCAGTTAAACCTGATTCTTGCCCAATTAACCAATATTTATCCCCCATGAAAAAATATTTATCATTTCGTTCCTGGAATAATTTGTCAGTGTTTCCATTTTCCATTGCCATCATTTCACTAAATATAAAAAGCAAAGAAACAATTCCATGAAAAGGTGAGCATCATAAATTGAGCAGGAAGAAGCCATGTATTTGGCATTGGCACATCACTATTGCACAATTTGTTTTAACCCTCAGTACAAAATAATCGGTTCACAACAAGCTGCAGGTTGCATTTGGGGTATGAAATGAAATGTACATTACATCAATCTGCACCAGATATCATGAGCACAATGGCATCATACCATCAATCTGCACCAGATATCATGAGCATAATGGCATCATTCCTCGACGTCAGCACACAGATAGCTGGACAGAGCAGCAGGACGCCACAAAACGAATGTACTGGCGATATAAAGGGAATCACAGAGACGAGAACACAAAGATAGACCAAGTGTATAACTACACACACATCTAAATCACTGCTAGTACCAATAATTTAACAAAGGGCAGAAGGGGGGCAGCAGGGCATGTGAAGTTGTAGCAAAATATTTGCTGCTCGAGGCAAGACTTGGATGGGACTTGGTATGAAATGAGCTGGGCAGAGAGAAGTTTAGCATATCAAAATTGGCCAGACAGAGGAGCCACCTGCTGCTATTGGAACATCCGGAGGAAATTGTTTGCATATGCCATCGGCTTAACATCAGGGTGTGGCTGCAACAACAAAAGTGTGATCAACCTTGTAATATTACAGGAAGTAATCAAATCCAGGTAGAGAAAAGCTTCAGCATAATTGGCGAAATGAACGATTAAGCAGTAAAGAGGTGCTTCAAAAATATATCTGCAGCTTCATTTTAAACTATACTATATGCTGCAGTGAAGTCAAGTTCAACAACAGCTCAGCTGCTCAAGCTGTAAAGCTAGTCAGCCATATATCATGTTAATCATGAGTATGATCAAGAATCAATGCTCTTTCAGAATCTGAGTACTCTATAGATGTCATACAAATCAACTATTTGTGAGAAGAAGCATAGATGCAAAAAAAACAAGGACATACCACTGCCGAGAAACTGACGATGTCTGGCTTTAAATCTGGTGCACCAAACCGGATAAATGCACCTTTGTTACCCATCTGCATCAGAAATTCAGAAAATGCATCATGCACTCGTCATCCATAGATATGCATCCATACTATGATGACGGAAACAAACATGAAAAGAAAAAAAATGGCTTGCAGAACCATATCTTAAGAGAGTATTTCAAGGTATGCAGGCAGTGTAGTTTCTTTCCATGATTTAGCATACCTGGTCGCAATAATTAGGAGCTGAGAAAACAGTAATAAGCTTTCCGTCATGCATATATTCATATCCTTCATCCTTCACTTCATGGGATCGGACAACAAGGTCTGACAGCTAATCAAGTACATAAGAAGAGAACATGAAAAAAAATAATGTCAAAACGACAACAATGACTAAGAGGCTCCAACAAGTGCAATGTACAGTTGATATTTTAAACCAACAAAAAGTGACAGTTCGTTATGGAGCCTACCCAGATTGTTATCGTCTAAGAACCTCTTTGTCACATCTGCACCAAAGGAAAGCCCTACACCTCGTTTGCTTGGGCCTCTCCCAAGCTGAGGCTGAGGGTCACTCCATAGTATTTCACACATTAAACCTGTCAACAGCATACCAATAATTTTAGTTATTTGGCAAATAACTAAAATTTAATATGTACTGAAATTGATGACTTTGATAGCAAGTTTGTATAACACGCAAATGCTGTACATCATTTTAGTGATGCAGGTCATAAGAAATTACAATGATACTCCCTCCGTTCCTTAATATACGTTACATAGTTTTTTTTGCACGAAAATTAATGCAGTCTAGGAGTGCAATTTTCGCACCAGTGTACTCCTAAATTTTCCGGAAAATTAAAGAAAAATTGGATTCTATGCAGGAAATTAGCTACTCCTTAATTCAAGAAATTGCATGGGTCGAGTCAGCGATGGATAAATGTGCCTACGATCATAATACACACTATATTTTAAAAAATCTCAAAAAACTATATGACTTACATCAAGGAACGGGGGCAGTAGCATATAGGCATCACAAACACAATGTTTGCAGTCCCTGGACATATCTAGAATGCAAAAAGATTGAGGTTGCAATGGTGTGCAATAATATTTTCAATTTCTGAAAAAACAGAATAAAGAGAAGGTGTTACATTGATGTCATTTGCGCTAGCAAAAGTATGATGATATCATTGCAACTTCAGACGAGAAGCAAGGAAAAATGCAATCATTCCAAAACACAGCTCTTCATAGAAACAGTTCATTAAGTAGATGTAAGGGTGGAAAGGGAAACCACAGATCAAATCAAGAATGGACAGCCGTAAATAGGGAAGTGAGAATTACCTTCCTCTCAGGAGGCTCACAGAAACGATCAATGGCCTTGATGTCAGATAAATTTACTCCATCAACACTAAAGAGACCCCCATGACATACAGAGACCTTCTGGTTGATTACATGAGGAAGAGGCAAGCAACAAAATACCTCCACAAACAGCTCAACGAATATATCACTCAATTTGGACTTCACTTCTCCCTCAAAACCATATATTTTGTTCATGCTCTTGCTTTTATGGTTTCCTCTTGCTAAATACATACCTGATCATAGAAATTTCCATCCACACTTTAACTATAGCAGTGAAGTGAAACTCACATTTCCACTTAATTAAAGCTGAACTAGTAGCAGAATGTAGCAGTAGAAAACGTGCTACAGAAAGCTGACTATCTTTCTCCGCAAAAAAACGAACAGCTTATAAATATATGATCATGGACAATATGAGAACTGGAGATAATTACCTGTAGGATAGAGGCATTTGAATGCAAAGAGAGTAAGTATGATTTCTAGTGAAAATGATCCTCTGTCCACAAAATCTCCGTTGAAAAGGTAAGGGTTGTCTTCAGAAGGAAGCCCATTTAGCTCAAATATATTTAGCAGATCGAAGTACTGCAATAAAACAGCAGGTCATTAGGCCCCTCAATAGGTACCGAGAAAAAGTATCACACTTCAATGTCAAAGGGACTAATAACTTCCAGTCATCCAGTTAAATGGAATTATTCTATAAAAATAAAACGCTTTGTTGCCATGCCACTTCACAGGATTAAAAACATTTTCAGAGTGCATGTACCACATGGTTTTGGAAAGGAGCTATATCTAGAGAATCTCTTCAACTGATAAGGCAAATACCTGGCCATGAACATCACCACAGACTGTAACATGACGACCATCTGGAACATTCACATCAACAAGGGAAGGCACTGATAGCAGCAGGTCTCGTGCTTGCAACACAATCTGAAGCGCGTGCCTATGCCAAGTTGCCAACAACTTATTGCTTATCACAAATACCCAAGAAAAGTAGCATAAGGAAAAGAACATGATTCACGATTGCCACTTCACATTACAAGTTGTACCTTTTATGTATACATTTTTGCTTTTTGAAATCATCCAACATCTGCTTGATGAAATCTATTGTTATTGTATCCCCATCAACTCTTGCTCCAGTATATTGTGATTCAACCTCTGTAATATCAACAGTGTTTGTGTAACTTATGGTAAAAAAAACAATGTTTGTGTAACTTATGGTAAAAAAAAAAACAATGTTTGTGTAACTTAACTATAGCTGAGACCAAAATAGCAATCATCTAAATACATTTGATAACTAAAGCATACATTCACTAATAGAACATGTAATGTTAGCAACATGCTGACACGCTGAAGTGATGATAAGTTAATATACAATATGACTGACAACATATGATGTTCGATACACAAGCTATCTCAGCATCTCTTGTCACTTTAGATTACATGCTTAATATTCCTAGCACAACGAAACTATGAAAGAAAGCTAAGCAACGACGTGCTGAATACGAATGGCACTACAAAGACAATTTTGAGAAGAGCTCAAGAATACGAGTTAATAGATCTGTAATGGGCAATAATATTACTCGAACCAGGAATGAAAGGTAGTTTTCTATTCTAGACATAGTATCTGTAGTTCTGTACAGACTGCAGCAAGTAGAGTGGAGAAAATGTGGAAATTCAAAGACCAAATACCTATTGTATGATAATCAAGAGAGCGCCTATATATCCCCTAAAGAAATTGCTTCCTCGAAACAGATTTTTGGACAGCTTTCTCACACTCTCTCAACTTTCTTGTAGCATCTGGATCATTAGGACAGATTCTTTTCACCTGAAAAATAACAAAGGAAATTGGCACACACTACTTAGCTTTAGGGTAAGCCAATGTCAATATGCAACCTTCTTGTCCAGAAAAAATGTAATCCAAGATAGGAGGAGGAGCAGAAACAAATGACCAACAATATCCAACAGTCACATAATTTAGTTGATTTTTTGAAAAATCTAACATGTACCTGCTGAAAATCTTTCAGAGCTTCCTTGAATTTTCCCATAGCAAGATATGCTGCTCCTCTTCTATAGTAACCCTATAGGTACAAAGTTTTGCAGAAGGTAAGAACCTATAAAAAATCCCATCAACAGGACATGAATGCTCACCTTCGAATATTTGGGATCAATCTCAATAGCTTTTGTAGCATCCTGGACAGCACTTCCATATTCCTCGAGCTTGGTATGTGCAAATGCACGATTTGCCCAATAAACCGCATTTGAACTATTTAGGTCAATAGCTTGGTCGTAAAGATCTACAGCCTGAGAAAACTTGTTCGCTGCAAGGACGGAGCAATAACAGTTAGGGAATAATAATCATCAAGGAAATCCTAACATTAAGGGGCCTATTACAGAACTTGCATATCAGCATAATGGCAAGAATGATAGAGGTCCAGTTCAGTTTCAAGTTTAGTTTAGTTATAAATCAAATACAATCATCAATATTCTAACAGACTGGATCTTTAATTAAGTGTTGGGGCAGCAAGGTAACGAACAAAATACATTTCTCACTGAACACCATGTTGCACTGAGGGAGGATAGTAGAACAGGGACTGGCACTACAAACTTGAAGGATTTAACGTTTCTAAAGAAATAGCAAAACCCCATAAATAACAAGGACTACAAAATGGTGCTGCTCAATCTAGACATACAACAAGAAGGATAACAGATATCGTACCCTTGAAGGCCTCGTTTGCCTTAAGTTTGAGTTCCTCGGCCTTCTGCACATTTGAATTTGAACTATCACTCATGATGTCAACTGAGGCTATTTCATAAACGGACTTCAAGTTCCGTATTCACCTATTACATCATAAAGTAGTTTTGCAAACAATGCATCAGTCATGCTAGAAGTTCAATAGAATCCAATAATTCATACACAACAAAGCATGCATGTTTAAGAGAGTAATACCAAAGAAACAATTAAAATATTATGTCTTGTGACCTTCTGACCAAGTTACTACAGACAGCAATCGATTAATAAACCTTGTTGCAGAGATACTATAACACAAAATTTTAGGAATGCTCCCGGCCATCCATCGCTAACCCAGTAGTACAACGGAAGTACCAAAAAAATCCAATTGGAGCTATGGATGAAACAACCCGGCAAAGTCTGGTTGTGAAGTAATTCAATAATTCGAAATTTCACAGAACAAAGAGAAAAGAGATGACAATATGAAATAATGACTAATCCCACCCCAACCAGTTCTTCACTAAAGTGCCCAGTAAGGTCCCCAAAAGGTTTTCCAATGGCTTGTTACCATCTATATGAACTGCAACATCCGGGGCCTATACGAATCGAAGCTGCTTAGCTGCGGAGATGAAGAAAAAACCGAACTTTGTAGAACATTTGCTAGCACAAGTTACTTAAACCCCGTTCAAGCCCACGCCGCCCACAGACCAGAATGGATTGATAAAAAAAGAATGGATTGATAGCTTCGGGTCAATCTCGCGAATAGCTTTGCGGCGGATCTGGATAACGGTATGCCCGGGTACGAGCCCAAATCTTGTGGAGGCTAGTTAGGGTTCAAGTAATCGAGAGGTGACCAAGAACTCGTACCTCGAGAACCCGAGGCTGCGGAGTCTACGGGTTAGACCAGAAGCCGAGGCGGCCGCGGCGGCGGCGGCGGCGGCGGCGGCGAGGCCGGTGAGAGGCGTGAAGCGACGGCGTGCGCTAAGCTACGGCGGCAACGTCAAGCTCTAGGGCAGAGGGGAGCGGCGTCAGGGTGAGATTTTTATTGGGTCGTACTCGTGCCGGAGCTTTGGGTAGGTCAAGATCGATGAGCACGAGATAGGAAGGGAAGAGGAGGTGTGCGCCGCCACGGTTCGGAGGAAGGAAAGAGAACCAGCAAATACTGTACCAAATCGGCCCTGTTTGGTTGACTGGGCCTTACGCGAACAGGCCCAGATAAACTCTGGGTTCGGCCGTTCCTGACGTGCAGGCCTGCTCGAGAGCTGTTTTAGTGAGGGTGCAAATGGGCAAATCCTATTTGACGCTCGACGACACCCTAAAAAAAATATTGACGCTCGACGCTTCGTTACGAGCATCGAGCTCTTCTTCACAAAATGGTCAGGAGAAAGGTGATCAGAGAGGAGGAAGAAGACGGCACGACCACCTCGTTGGAGACGAGGACGTCGCAGCCGCGACGTCCCGGCGGTGGAGAGGCCGAAAAACTTAGGGTGGGTGCGGGATCTTAGGGTGGGGGTGCGGTGGTCGCTGGAGTGTGGTGGTTGTCGTAGGTCGGAAAGATCACCGGAGCCGATGGTGGAGGCGGGGGGGGGAGGGGGGTCAACCTGCTCGAGGAGGAAGACGACCGAAATATTGGGTCGTGCGGCCAGGCGTCGATGCGGTTCCATACATGTTTTGCGTCAAATAGGACCACCCGTGCAAATGGGAGCGGGCTACCCGCGGCGTCCACTACCCAAGCCCACATAATACGTTAAGTGCGCACTCACAGGCAAGCACCAAAATTAAAGGGAATTAAAAGGGATAAGTGGGCTATCCTACTTCCCACATCATTCCACGTATCTCCATCTTGATCGCGGTATGACGTGAATGAAAAAGTTATGGAACGCCATCCGTTATGATATTTGCTAAAATGACAACCACGTATTTGCGGACACGTATGAAATAGTGGGTACCCGTATAAGTTTAGCGGGTTCCCGTGGAACACCCACTTAACATGTACGGGACTATGAGGGCATAAGTGGGCCTCCTGCGATCAGTCCCACCTATGTCCTCATGTTTTAGGCTCGGCCCATTTACTGTTTCCCCTGTTTCTTTCTGTAGCTTCGCATGTGTCAAGCGAACGTTTCTTTCGCGCGGACTGTTTCCATCCGAGTGCCTTTTCTATTCAATTTTTTAGAACACGGTACAACCCTACCCCTATAAGCACCTATGAAGGACTGAGCCGACATATCTTGAAGTTGACGAAGTCACCACAGACGTCTCGTTGTTGATGAGCACGTCATCTACCACTGAAAGATTAGCGCTAGAAAAATTATGAAATAAATCCAGGTAAATACAAATACCTATACTAAGTCTAGAACTTAAACTTGGATGAGCTGGTTCCACCACAGGGAACCCAACCACTTGAGCCAAGCTCCGTTTGTGATTGCCTTTTCTATTGCTCGTGCGTTATTAACAATATGAAGAAGAGTCAGATAATTGTTCAGAAAAAAAGAGTCAAAAAAGGTTTTTTTTCTCTAGTTTTCTAGGGTTCCCAAAATTCACTCGTGGCGACCATGAAAGTCAGTCACCACTTTTTCTCCAACAAACCACTTTCCAATCGACATGCTCCTTGAGATTTGATCTCATGATCTCGTTAACAAGGCTCTAGGAAGAGGTTTGCGGTGCAGCAAGGACCTGCATGATGGAGAACGGGGTGCTGCCGAAATCGATGAAATGCCAAGTGTGAGAGCCTAGCGCCGGTTGTTTGGTCAGGCTAGTGGATCAGGTTTTCCTGATGCTGAGAAGATCTTGAGGACCATTTTGAAGGATTGAATCTTTGGGGTGAAGAAGAAATAAATCTTGATTTTTCATGTGAGATTAACGAGCTACTTGGAGAGGTGCGCTAGCTCTTAAGATACATACTCCAAAGGCGTTCATATATTCATGCAACCATGTTTAAACAGATGAGAACGCTTGGGCAGCAACACAAGATGTTACGTTCCTCGAAAACAGGACTTTTACAGTACCCCTAAATTAATATGAGCCATCCATTTTGTCAAATCCAACGGTTAATCTTGATTGGTACTCCAACTCTAGTGTCAGGGAGTACTACTGTTAGAACTAAAAGAGTACTATTCTCTTAAGGCTAGAATCGTATAATGGACAACTGAAATTGGTAAAAATCCATTCCGTATCAAACCCTAAGTTCATGACCTGTCCGCCGGCCTGCCATGGGGACGAGGCTGCACTGACAAGGTGATCAGTGAGACCAGCAATTAGTTTCTCGATGAACCGCAGGGCAAGAAAAACGAGATGCATATCTCAAAACCAAATAGACAAGAACATGAGAACTACTTCAGTCCTAGAGAGTAGAGAAACCATACAACATTTGAAAAGGAAGTGGCACTTTTGCAGGTCGATTTAGATCGATTGGCGTCTGCATGTGCGTATGAATCTAGAGAGTAGAGAAGACGAGTTGTATGATTCAGAGATCCCGCCCGGCGGCCGCGGCAGAGCGAGAGATCTGGGTTCATCAGGAATTCATGATCAATCAGCGTCCGCAATTCCGCATCAGATGAGATGTATGTATCAGAGATTCCCATGTAAACTAAAATTAATTAATTAGGCCCACAAACTACACCGAAAATTATTATTTAATTTTGAAAGTCTGTAATACCCTTCTAAAATCAGTGGTTAGAAATTGATCGGTACTCCCCCTCTCCTAAGGCTGGTGCCAACGCGGGCGATAGGCGGGGCGATATCGCCCGCGCCGGGGCGAGAGGCAGGCGAGAGCGGGGCGGGAGGGCAGCGGCGGGCGCCGGCTCCGTCGCCCGCGCTGGCGGGGCGGGAGCGGGCGAGAGGGGGGCGGGAGCGGGGCGACGCGCTGGCGCGGTGGGGCGATAGGCGGGGCGAGACGAGAGGGAGGCGGGAGAGGGGCGGGAGGGAGGCGGGAGAGGGGCGGGAGGGAGGCGGGAGAGGGGCGGGAGGCCAGTTGAATAAAATAATTTTCTTGCATTATTTTGAATGTTGTAAAAGAGAGGAGAGAGAAAAGCTGATGTGGAGGAGAGAGAAGTGAGAGCTGGCACTATAGCCCGTGCACTGGCACCGTGGAGTGAGAGTGAGGGTAAAAGCTGACGTGGCGAGGCTATAGTGGGGTGATGCATTGGTACCAGCCTAAAAGGAGTATCGGGTATTGTAAAATTCCTCGAAAACAATGGGACAAAATTTATTCCTTGTGCAATTTCAATGCCTTGGGAATTGGAATAGGGTAATCCATGGTGGCTTGTGGTTGTTTCGTGGCGCAACAGTTGTTATGGCAGAATATGATGGGTTCTCAAATGTCCATGATTATAAGTTGGATAAAATACCGGTATAAGCAAGAATACAAAGGTAATCGGGAACGATCGATGAAGAAAAAAAAGCAAAAAGCAAAAAAGGTTGCAAAGAAAGTAGGGACTACTTTAAGATGTTGTTTAAGGACAACGTGGCACAATCAGACGAGGGGCCTCCCTGGAGCCCCATTGAATTTTTCTCCGGATCATGAAAGGGATCGAAGGAGCCGCATCCTCCTTCGATCTTGGCTTCAACGTACCAGCTTGTCGAGAATCTGCATCTGCCAAAAAAAATAGGAACCAATTGTAAAAACAAAAGAGCCCATTGTCGTATCCAGCAACGAGGACATTGTTGACTCTTTGGATGATTTTTTTGAAAGTTATACCGGCGGAATGCTCGCACAATGTACCCTCAACGAGATGGACTAAGTATGTTGCCGGGTGTAGGCCCTGGCATCTTCTATATTTTTTTTTTCGAAATAAGCATCGCAATGGCTGTCGTGGATGCGTGGCCTAGATCATGTCACGCGATATCTCAGTCCTTTTAGTACAAGGAATAAAAGCCTCGAGATAACATGTTGGTTTATCACATCGCAGTTGAGTCAATGAAACAAACAAACAAAGAAAGAAACACACACGCAAGATCTGCTTTCAAGCTCATGTAATTGATTCTCGGCCAAATTTGACGAAAGAGATAGAGCACAAGAGGCCAGAGCAAGCAAAAGCATTAATATGTAAAAAGGATACACGGGAGATTGGGAATACTATTACTCCCTAGCCCATATTACTTGTCGTAAATATGGATCTATCTAGACAATCAAATATATCTAGATACATCTATATTGCAACTACTGTATTGCTTATTCAACTTTATTTCTACCACATACGACTAGTGCGACGGTAGTAGTAAAAAACTTGAGACACAGCCATCTCCGGGTGGGTCCTGCGTTGGCGGCCGAGGTCGATCGATCGCCGGAGACACGACGGCTGGCTGGGCTACTAGTGAAGCAAGCCTGAACATACACCGTAAATGAGGGCGCAGAACGCTACGAGGACGGCTACACACATGAGGAGGATGCAGATATTGCGAGCCGCTCCTTGCTCTTCCAGGGGCACGTTGTACGCCATTGTTGATTAGGGTTACTCGATGCCTGCTTTATTCTAGATCGGCCGGCCGTGGTGTCTGCTATATATAGCCGCCGTCGCGGTTCCTGCATGCCAAGGTATATACTTCCATGTACACATAATATAGAGACCGATTATTATGGCTGAAATTGATTACCTTCCGTTGAGAAAGCAAGGAATTAATAATTAACGTGAACGCAGATCTCCGGCCATGCGATGCGTATCGCAAGGGAAATCTAGTTTTTTTTTTTTGAAATACAAGGGAAATCCAGTTAATCATACCAGATTATTGATTTTACATAAATATTTGATTCCTTACCCTTACATCTTTCAAATTTACTACTACTACATTTTTTTGAGACAAATTACTACTCCTACATACCTACATACTAAAGAAAAAATATTAATGGGCCGACCATTATGCATGGGCAAGACAGAAGCTGGGCTGAGGGCACAGTAGGTAAAAAGTTCTTTGTTTGATGGCCTAACAGCTATGGCGTTTCCTATTTGACGCCCGTTGTGTTCGTTACAGGCTTGACGCGCACCCTTGTAATGTTACGATCTAAACTGGGCCGGCCCAAGTTTATTTTGATTTTTGCCCGTTTCGGGATTCTTTTTTGATTTTTTTCCCGTGATTTGTTTCCTGTTCCGGTTTTTTTAAGTCTGTTTGGTTTGGGTTTTTTTTCCAGATTTTTTTTTCATATTCGTTTTTAAATTTGAACATTTTCAAATTGGAACAAATTTTAAATTTCAGCATTTTCAAATTGGAACAATTTCAAATTCGAATATTTTCAAAGTGGAATAATTTTAAATTCGAACATTTTCAAATTGGAACAATTTTAAATTTGAACATTTTTCAAATTGGAACAATTTTAAATTCGAACATTTTCAAATTGGAACAATTTTAAATTCGAACATTTTCAAATTGGAACAATTTTAAATTCGAACATTTTCAAATTGGAACAATTTTTAATTCGAACATTTTTATATTTTAAGAATTTTAATATGTACAATTTTTAATTTAAACATTTTCAAATTTAAATATTTGTAATCATCTGACAAGAAAAATATAACAAAGCGAACAAACTGAAGAAATTGGGCCGGCCCATCCGGATTTTGCTTCAGGCGTCGGTTCGTTCCCGACGCAAGAGGCGCTGAATAGGAGCCCCCAACAGCTATCGGCATATGGTCGAGACGAGGTGCTCGATCTATGGACAGGAAGACTCATGGAAGCACTCCCGGCCCTCTGAACTGCACGATGTTAAGATGTGTTTAGGCTCTGGTGAACGAGGAGTCAACTGTGTTGGAATTTTGACCTTTTGGTCCAGCCTAAATTGATTAGGTCTAATAATTTTTAAATCTTAGAGATTAATGTGGCCCATTTATGCATGATAAGGGTGGGACAAATGTTTAGTCTGATTTTGCTAATTTAGAAGGAGTTGAATTAACATATAAGGGGAGCTCTTCCCCTTTACTGTATGAGTGTATAAGAAGAAGGCTCTCTCATGCGCGCTCCTCCTCCGTCCCGCCCGTCCCGACGTGCGTCGTGGTTCGCGGAATTGTGCCAATCCTTTCTTTTTATCACGCATGACTAGACTATGAAACTGAGCGATCACGCGGAAGTTGAAACGTTTGTCGTGGAAAATGAATACGAGTCCGTTCGGTTCATCTCCTGGCTGTTCGTTTCACCTCCCGACGCTGCTTGTTCGCCTCCTTCTGTGGCTATAAAAGAGAGATCGCTCCTCTCTGCGAACACACAACATAGCCACCGGTTCCTGCCTCTCCTTGCACTGTGCCGCCACAACCTTCCCCATCCCGTTCTACGGCGTGCATCGCAGCTCGGGACAGTAGGCCTCCGGAATCCCGTCTCTTGCGATCCTGTATAGGAGAGAGGCGATAAGGTTTTTGGGGAGCGTTCTGCCTGACTACTGACCTTCATCACAGATGCCCACGAGGAGGACTTCTTTCCCAACAAGGACTTCTTCCCCGACATCGACAACCTCTTCAGTGACATGTCTCTCAACGGCGAAACCACCAACAACGGCTCTCTCTTAGTAGCGGCACCGGCTCCATCACCGTATGTGATCCTCTATCATCTGTTTCAGATCGTTCTTCAGTCCTTACTGCTCTTGATCGGTCTATAATTGATGTTGTTCAAGCTAATGTTCTTAGCAAACTGTTTAGACCTACTACTTGCCTGTTATCTGCTTATTTACATGGTTAATTTAATCTCTGTTAAATTAGTCATGTTTTATCTACTATTTTTACAGATTAAATCATTGGATACTTCGCTCATATTTCCAACAAACTGAACATTTCCAACAAACTGAACACATGTCAATGACCGAGGAACCTTCGGCAAATAACTAATTATTCTCAAAGATGGAGTCCCTTGATCACGAGGCTTTCATCCAGATGGTCGTGCCCCTCTAGGCTATATGGTATGCCAGAAGGCGGCTGTAAACTTTTGATAATACAATGCTTGATACAATTGTGTCGGGGTACAACGTTTATATATCACATGAGGGGGGTGATGGTACCGGCCTGGACTCTAACCGAAAACATAATCTAACATCCCCCCGCAGTATCAACGGTGGGTTCAACAACGTTGAGACTAGATCGAATATCAAGAAATGTGTAGTTGCTAGCCCCTTTGTGAAGATGTCTGCAAATTGTGCTGTTGTAGGGACATGAAGAACTCGTACTTGGCCCAAGGCCACTGAAAGGGCATTTCCCTAATAAATGTATTTTGGTGTTTGTTAACAACATTTGGTGAATTAACCATTCTATTTAAGTTATGCAGATTTTCTAGGTTAATTCAGGATCTCGCGGAGGTTCACCCAAAAAGGGAAGAAAAGATCGAAGCCCGTAGTCCTGTAGTGGAGTTAGGGCTTAGTGGTCTTATAGGGTGCTTCGCGAAGGTGGAATTGGTGGAGAGGGGATCCTCGAAGTTCTGCTATTGCTACTTCTAGGGCGGAGACTCCGGCCCTGGTGGCCGGAGACTCCGGCCTAGGAGTATCGCCCTAGCAATCCTCCCAGTTGGTCTAAGCAGAGACCTGCCCGGAGTTGGGCCGGAGACTTTTGTCTCTGGCCGGAGACTCCGGGTGGGGCGGAGACTCCGGTCCCAGTGGCCGGAGACTCCGGTCTCTCTGGCTGGGTTAGGGTTTGCTAAGGAGCTGGTCTATGCAGTGACCAGGCCGGAGTTGGGCCGGAGACTTCTGTCTCTGGCCGGAGACTCCGGCCCTGGAGTCACTTAGGGCGGAGACTCCGGCCCTCCTGGCCGGAGACTCCGGCCCTAGTCGACCAGCAACGGCTACATTTCGAGGAGGAGTATATAAAGCCTTCTTCTTCCTCAAGAGAAGGCTGCGGCTTCCACTCTCTCTCCACCATTGTTCCAAAGCTTCAAAGCTCAAGATCTCTCTCCCTAGCCAATAGAACTCAAAGCCCTTTTGGGATTTGAGGGAGAAGACCTAGATCTACACTTCCACCAAGGCGATTTGATTTCCCCCCTCTCTTTGTTGAGGGGCTTGTTACTTGTGTGATTCATCGGATTTATAGCCGGAAGAAGCCGTCCCCCAAGCTTGACTTTGTGTGTAAGAGCTTGGTGGGCCTATTGGGAGCCTCCAATTGAGTTGTGGAGCTTGCCCCAATACTTTGTGTAAAGGTGTCGTGCCGCCTTCAAGGGCATCGCTTAGTGGAGCGTGAACTCGCCTTTGTGGCTTGTTCACCGGAGAATAGGGTGAGCCTTTGTGGCGTTGGTGGCCTTTGTGGCCCCACACCTCTCCAACGTAGACGTACTTCCCGTAACAAGGAAGGAACTACGGGAATACATCCTCGTGTCTTCGTGTCTTCATTGCGGTGACCTCTATCCTTTACTTGTGCCTTTACTTATATTGTTATTGCTAGCTTGCTTGTCACTCTAGGTAAATTCACTTAGTATCACATCTAGAGAATTTACCTTCTTGTCTAGCCCTAACTTGAAAAGAATTAAAATTATTGGGTAGCTCCTATTCACCCCCCCCCTCTAGTCGCTCATACGATCCTTTCAATTGGTATCAGAGCGTGGTCTCTTATTCGGGCTTAACCGCCTAAGAGTTTGAGCGACCATGGATGGGGATAAGAGTAAAGAACCTCCTCCCGAAGATACTCCTCCATCTATCTCTTCCTCTTCAATCTCACGTGAGGAGCATTTGGCGTCCTTGGACACAATGCAAACCACTATGAGATTGGAAATGAAGGCTATGTTTGAGGAATATTTTGGAAGAAAACCTTCCGGGCCCACCGACCCAAACACCACTCCTAGTGTGGAACTCTCCTTGGCTAAGGTGAAGCCACCTAACAATGGCTCCACCTCTGCCGAGAATAAAGGTGACCTTCCTAAGGAAAATGTTGGTCCGGCAATGGGTGCTAACATTCCACCCCCTAACACTTACTCACCTTTGCCGGTTCATTATCCTATGCCACACATTAATAATATGGGATCTCCTCCCAAGCTTGATTCTCGCAATTTTATTAAATGGCAAGGACTAATGAAATCTCATATTTCTAGCTCTTCTACTCATTTGTGGAGGGTCATACAAAATGGTTTTGCTCCTCATGATCCTCTCAACTTGACCGGAAGGGAAGAAGTTGATGAGCAACTCAATGCCACCGCCAAGCATCTCCTTCAACAAGCCGTACCGGATACTCATGCGGTACACATCAACAACTTGAACACCGCCAAGGAAGTATGGGACTATCTTACTATGCTCTTCATTGGGAATGAAAGTATTCGGTCCTCCAAGTTTGATGAGCTCAAAAGTGAAGAAAGGGATTTCATTATGCGTGATAATGAGACTCCCGATGAGATGTACCAAAGGATCTTGGCTCTTGCAACGGCCTTGACCGGGTTTGGGTGCAAAGACAATGGTGATGACTATATCAAGCGTATGTTCATCACCTCCATCAACCCAAGAGAACCCATGCGATCCGAGATAATCCGTTCAAGACCGGATTTTGGGAGTATGACCTCAAATGAAGTTCTTTGCGAGTTCACCGCCTTGTCTATCTTGAAGAAGAACGCGGAAGAAACAAGAGCCCGTGTTCTTGCCGGACAAGGAATTCACAATCTTGCACTCAAGGCCAAGGTGGTGTCCAAGCAAGGAGAAGGAGAAGAAGAAATATATGAAGAAGAGTGTTGGTCTCCGGAAGATCTCAAGTTTGCACTCCATGAACACTTGGCTCTCAATGCAAATGCCTTTTGGGATGCCAACAAGCACAAGACGAAGGGATCCAAGTTCAAATCCTTTCCAAGAAAAGGTGGTGACTCTAAAGTGAGGCATTGCTACAATTGTGGAGGAATCAAGCACTTCATCGCCGAATGTCCTTATGAGAACAAGGAGGACAATGAGGGCCGGCTCGTCCCCAAGCGCCGGTCATCAAAGTTCTACCCATCCAAGAAACATGGGAACAAGGACAACAAGAAGAAAGGAGAAAGGGTATTGGTGGTTCATGAGGAGTATGACTCCGAGTCCGAGGATGATGACTCCGTTGATGAAGAGAATGGAGAAGTGGCCGCAATTGCCATTGTCTCCACACCACCTACATCCCTCTTCAACTCACTAAATGAGAACGCCATCATCACCACTCACAAGTGTCTTATGGCTAAGGCCTCGGAGGTAACCTCATCACCTACTCCTTCATCATCACATTCCAATACTACCTCTTTGGATGATGTGAGTAGTCTTAAGATTAAGAAAGAACTAGTTTCTTGTGATGATTTTCTTGCTAACATGAAGGGGCCAACCAAGATATATGTTGAGGCACTAATGTGTGAACTTGGTGATGCCCATGACACCATCAAGGAGAAGGAGGAGTTGGAAAGATTAGCCGCCGATGATATTGGCTCTCTATCAATTGAGCTCGAAGAAGAGCAAAACTTGAGAGTATCTTTAGAGGAGAAATTGTTGGGACTAGAAGAGTCTCATAATCTAATCTTGTCAAAACTCACTAAAGAACGTGACCAAGCTCTCGCTATGGTCAAGTTGCTTAAAAAGGAGAAAGTTGAATTTGACGTTGGTCATAATAATCTTCGTGAGAAGTTTGAGAAGCTTGAAGAAGCTCACAAGGCTTTGGAGGGCAAATTCTCTCATCTCACCAAGATTCGTGAACAACTTCAAATTCAACTAACTATTGAACAATCTAAAGTCCCCCCAATGCAAGTTATTGAAGTTCCTTGTTCTTCTAACTCTATTTGTGATCATAGTGATATCATTGAGGAGAACAATAGGTTGAAGGCCGATCTTGCTAAGGGCCTTGCCACTTGCATTCAAGGAGAGAAGAATCTCAATGATCTCTTGGACAATCAAAGATTGTACAAGGGAAAGGAGGGCCTCGGTTTTGTTGCCGAGTCCTCAAAGAAAGGGGATCTCTGTTTGGTGGCCGAGTCCTCAAAGAAGAAGAAGAACAAGAAGAACAAGAAGAAGACAAAGCCTGCTGCTGCTCCTACTCCTCATGTCCCCTTTGACATTTGTTACACCGAGGAGGAGTGGGAGGAGTTGAATGGAAAGAAGAAAATCGAGGAGACCGGAGTCTCCGGGTCAAGGTCTCCAGAGTCTCCGGTTAGTTCGTCTACCCCGGAGTCTCCGCCCCCAAAGACCGGAGTCTCCGGCCTTTCTCACAATAATTTTGCAGGAAAATATAACCCTCATTATGTTCTTCTTAGGGACTATTATGGTGATGTCTATGCTAAATATGTTGGTCCCTATAATGGTTTCATTGAATATGCTATTTGGGTACCTAAGATTCTTGTGACTAACAAACGAGGACCCATTCAAAGATGGGGACCTAAAACCAAGAATTAATCTCTTGTAGGACATTGCTTCCGGAGGAGTAAAATGGATTATTGATAGTGGTGCCACAAGCCACATGACCGGAAGCAAAAATATTGTGGAAGATCTAAAGCCCAATACTTCAAATGTCACGGTCTCATATGGTGATAATTCATCCTCTCAGGTACTTGGTTTCGGTAAGGTGGTGATCACTCCGGACGTGTCCTTAGTGAATGTCATGCTTGTCGAAACCATTGGTTATAATCTACTTTCCGTTCATCAACTTGCTACTATGGGCTATGCCACATATTTTGATGTTGATATTGTGGTCGTCATGTGGAGTAAGTCTCTCAAGGTTGCCTTTGTTGGGTATGTCGAAAATGGCTTGTATGTGGTGGACTTTTCGGAGAAACCCACTACGGCCGCGATATGCCTAATTGCTAAGGCCGACGTGGGATGGCTTTGGCATCGCCGGTTAGCCCACGTCAATATGAGAGCTTTGCAAAATCTCTACACCAATGGCCACATACTCGGACTAAAGGATGTTTCTTTTGCCAAAGATCGTGTTTGTAGGGCATGTATTGAAGGAAAGATGCATGAAACAAGTCATCCGAGCAAGACTATTATCTCTTCCAAGAGGTGCTTGGAGCTCCTTCACATGGATCTCTTTGGACCTCCCACTTATGCAAGTCTTGGTGGCAAGAAATATTGCTTGGTAATTGTCGATGACTATTCAAGATACACTTGGGTTTATTTCTTTGAATTCAAGAGTGAGACCCAACAAACCGTCAAAGACTTTGCCACCGAAGTTGAGCGTCAATTCAATTCCACCATATTGACTATAAGAAGTGACAATGGCACCGAGTTCAAGAACTACTCCCTAAATGAGTTTCTTAGTGATGCGGGTATCAAACATCAATATTCCGCTGCATACACCCCGCAACAAAATGGAGTTGCCGAGAGGAAGAACCGTACTCTCATGGATGCGGCAAGAACTATGTTGGCGGAGTTCAAGTCTCCATACAACTTTTGGGCCGAAGCTATTAATACCGCATGCCATGCCACCAACCGGCTTTATCTCCGCAAGAACTTGAACAAGACTCCATATGAAATTCTTACCGGGCAAAAGCCTAACATCATGTACTTCCGGGTATTTGGTTGTAAGTGTTTCTACCTCAAGAAAGGTGTTCGTTTGTCAAAATTTGATTCTAAAGCATTAGAGGGTATCTTTGTTGGTTACTCCACGGACTCACATTCCTATAGGATCTATAGCAAGTCCACCGGGCATGTTATAGAAACTTGTAATGTGAGGTTCGATGAGGATAATGGTTCCTTTGTAGGACAAAGTTGTGTTCGTGATGTAGGTGACGAAATTCCTCCCCAAGCCATAAGAAGAATGGGTGTCGGATTCTTCCGGCCCATTGAGGGACACCTTTTGGCCGAAGGAGAAGGACAATGCTCTACACATGTGGAGCCTTCACCTGCTGAACACACACAGGACATTGACCAAAGACAAGCTGCACACCCTCAACCTCAAGATCATCCCACCGAGCAATCTTGCCCGGAGTCTCCGGCCCCTGTGGTCCGGACTCTCCGGCCTATACCGGAGTCTCCGGGTATGGATACCGGAGTCTCCGGAGGTGATCAAGCCTTTGATGAAGATCCTTCGGAATTCCGTGGCTATGGTCCACTTGATGATCAAGGCAATCCACTTACTGGTCAAGGCGAGGACCAGAACAGTGATCATGAAGATGATCAAGTAGTCTCTCAAGAATCTCCTCTTGAGGCTCGCACTCGCCGTGAGAAGAAGCTTGAGTCCATTCTACGACGAAGAAGCATATCCTTGGAAAATGTGGTTGGAAGTGTTCGTAAAGGTGTCTCCACTAGGAGGCAACTTTCTAACTTTTGCTCTCATCATGCTTTTGTCTCTTGTATAGAACCCAAGAAAGTTTATGAGGCGCTTGAGGATCCGGATTGGCTTGATGCCATGCATGATGAACTCAACAACTTCGAGCGCAACAATGTGTGGACTCTAGTAGAAAGGCCTAAAGATTGCCGTAATGTCATTGGGACCAAGTGGATCTTCAAGAACAAGCAAGATGCAAATGGCATAGTCATTCGTAATAAGGCAAGATTGGTGGCTCAAGGTTTCTCCCAAGTCGAGGGTATAGACTTTGGTGAAACTTTCGCTCCCGTTGCCCGTCTTGAATCCATTCGCATCTTACTTGCATATGCATCACATCATAACTTTAAACTTCAACAAATGGATGTTAAAAGTGCATTTCTCAACGGTCCCTTAAATGAATTGGTTTTTGTGAAGCAACCCCCGGGCTTCGAAAACCCTAAGTTTCCTAACCACGTTTACAAACTTGATAAGGCACTCTATGGCCTCAAACAAGCCCCACGTGCGTGGTATGAGCACCTTAAAGAGTTGTTGGTTGATCGTGGTTTTGAAATTGGGGTGATCGATCCCACTCTTTTTACTAAGAAGGTCAATGGGGAGCTTTTCATTTGCCAAATATATGTTGATGATATTATATTTGGTTCTACTAACAAAGCTTTCAATAATGAGTTTGCCAAGCTCATGACCGACAAGTTTGAGATGTCTATGATGGGGGAGTTGGAGTTCTTCCTTGGATTTGAAGTTAAACAATTGAAGGGAGGGACTTTTGTGAACCAAGCCAAATATACCCAAGACATGCTCAAGAGGTTCGAGATGATTGGAGTCAAAGGTGCAAAGACTCCCATGCCAACAAAGGTTAATCTTGATCTCGATCCTAATGGTAAAGAAGTGGATCAAAAACTCTATAGATCTATGATTGGTTCCTTGCTTTACCTTTGTGCATCTAGACCGGACATTATGTTAAGTGTGGGAGTTTGTGCACGTTTTCAAGCCGCACCAAAGGAAAGCCACTTAGTGGCGGTCAAGAGAATCTTTCGATATTTGGTAAATACCCCTAACTTTGGTCTTTGGTATCCAAAAGGAGCAAGTTTTGATCTTATAGGTTACTCGGATTCGGATTGGGCGGGAGACAAAGTGGAACGGAAATCAACCTCCGGGGCTTGCCAATTTCTTGGAAGGTCTTTGGTGTGTTGGTCATCTAAGAAACAAAATTGTGTGTCTCTCTCTACCACCGAAGCCGAATATGTAGCCGCGGCTAGTTGTTGTGCACAACTCTTATGGATGAGGCAAACTTTGAAGGATTACGGTGTCATTTTTGACAAAGTGCCTCTTTTGTGTGATAATGAAAGTGCAATCAAGATCGCTCACAACCCGGTGCAACACAATAAGACGAAGCATATTGAGATTCGTCATCATTTCATTCGGGATCATGTCAACCGAGGAGAAATTGATCTATCTTATGTTGGCACTCATGAGCAACTTGCCGATATATTCACAAAGCCTCTTGATGAAGCAAGATTCCGGGAATTGAGGCATGAACTAAATATCATTGATTCAAGCAATGTGGCTTGAGCTAGGTGCATTTACTCCCATACTCTAATGTGTGTGTTGTTCTAGATGTGGGCATGAATATAGGGGGAGTGCGGTCCTAATTGATTGGGCTATCCCTCCCCCCATAATGCCGATAGTAAGCGTATTGTTCTATCGTGTCAGTGGTGACACTTTTGAGCTTAATTGATGAGTCTAGGTTTTGGGCCCAAGATATATCTTCGCGGTGCCATACCTTTGTACTCATACATGGTGGCCCTTTGGTCACCAACCTCCCTAGTGGAGGAGTTTCCCATTTGACTTTATTGCCTTAATTTTATGGGAAGATGCTCATGTTTGGTCTTATTTGATTTTGTTTGCATGTTTGCAAGCATGAGCATGTTGTACCACACAGTGACAATGTGTCCATCCCAAGCCCATCTCATCCTAAAACAAACCTATCTCTAAATGACATGTCCTTCACACCATAAATATTGATCTGGTCGAGGGGGGCCGGAGACTCCGGGGCTTACAGCCCGGAGACTCCGGTGGGACGGAGACTCCGGGGTAAGTACCGGAGACTCCGGCCCGGGCAGTTTCAAAAATCACTTAGGGCACGGGGTGGGGAAGAACGGTTCATTCTTCCCCACTCGCCCCCGTGCCCTACACTCGCCCCCTGCCGCCCCCTCTTCGAAGATCGCTGCCCGGAGCTCTCCCAAGCCCCGGGATCCGCCGTGCCACCGGCCAATCTGTCCCTTGAGGGTGTGGGAACCTCCCCACCGACCGATTTGCGCCAATGGACTCCGGTGCAGGTGGTTCTCGGAAGCCGGCAGCCCATAGCAAGGACAAGTTGGTTGTGAATCCCGCCACAGGGGAGCTTTCTCAGAGATCGGTCATTGCTCAACAAGCTAGAGATGCTAAGAGGCTCAAGACAAGGATAGCCGAAGAGGAACGAGCTGAGGCAGCTAAGAAGGTCAAATTTGATAGTCTTGTGACTCTGGAAGGGCTATCAGCATCTGAGTTTGTTGAAATGAGGAAGAGGGATATGTACACTCTCGCGCGGAACTCCCGTGACCGTTGCTTTTTCCGCAAAGAGCAAGAGCTGATCATGAAGGAATTTTATGCTTCCCTCAAGAAGTATCCGGTTTGCCCTCAGACGGTGATGGATTTCTCTCACTTTGCCAAGTACAGTGGATACTTCGGAGAGGCTGTGTGGATCACTCGCAAGCTTGGGCTCCATCCACTCATGAAGATACAAGAGTCCTACAACATCACATTGGTCCAACAGTTCTTTGCTACCTTAGTGTTTGGAGAGGGTGAGGAGATCCCCATGACTTGGATGACCGGAGAAGAGGTTTGTCATTCCAATTTCATGGACTTTGCTGCTCTCCTTGGGTATGAGTTCCGTGGTGCTACTACTCCTAGTGGCATGAGGATGCATGTTGATGGGGAGTACTATGAGAAGAAGAAGCTTGCTCCTCTCTACACCGGGGATGACAAGAAGATTGTCATTGGGGGCACTCTTGGGCTGTCCAAACGGTCCAACATCTTGCTCCGCATATTCCGGGCCTCCATTGCCCCTCAAGCCGGCAACTTTGATGCTATTCGCAAGGCCTTGGTGAATCTCTTGGCCTACTCTCATGAAGTCTATTGCCAAGGAGAGACCGCACTTATTGAGCCGCTTGATGTGATGGATTTCATTCACAAGGAAATCAACGATTGCATTCTCAGCAAGAAGACTCCTCTCTATGCCCCGTTCATCATGAGGCTCATTCGTGCTCAAGGACTCAACCTTCCTCTTCTCGATGCAAACCTTGTGGATCACAAGGTTGTGAAGCTTCAACGCAAAGAACCCACCGGTCACTCCAAGGAACCTTTTGCTCCAATGAGAGGTGAAGATGATGTTGCCTTTGCCGAGGGTGTGTCCACTAGAAGGGGCCCAAGGATGCATGCTAGCAATGCCGGCTCTAGCTCCACCAATGAGTTTTCTCAAGAATACAAGAAGCTCAATTGGTTCCAAAGAAATGTGCTTTGCATGAATGTGGACATCCGTCATAAGCAATATGAGAGCTACATCTCTCAGAAGCACATCAATGACAATCAAGCTGTTCTTCACAAGGCCTTTCGGAAATCTCAACCGGGCTATGTGGAATCACCTCCTTCTTCCTCTTCATCCGGTACTCACAGCTATGGCAAGTGGAGCAAGGGTCTGACTGACTGGCAGGCATTTGAGGAGGTCACCTCTGGCACCTCCAATGTGCGTCATGGCAAGAAGCCCATGGCTTCTGATGATATTGAAGAAGGAGATGAGGACTTCAATGCCGGTTCCGAGGACGAGCCCGAGGATGAAGACGACGAGTGATCTCATGGGCGTGTAGCATCGCTCTTTTCCCTTTTTGGTGTCTCGATGCCAAAGGGGGAGAAGTAGCTCTACTAGGATGTCTTCGTTGGGATTTGCATGGGGTGGTTATTTGGATTTGCACTTCGTTTGCTTTGCTTTGGTCGAGACACAACTTCGTGGACTTTCATGTTGTGTCTCATCTATCTTAGTGTTGAACTGTTTAAATGTGTGTGGTATGTTATGTGTGTGAGACTTAAGTTCTTATGTTGCTTAGTAAGACTATTAAAATGTGAGCTATATTGTTAGTCTTACTTATATGCTTATTGGTTAGTCTCATATATTATTTCTTGCAATTGGTATAATTGTGAAATATATAGGGGGAGTGATGATTCTTACTTATGTGGCTCATGTTCAAATGCAAATGGTGTTGTGCACACAAGTAGGGGGAGCTTTTCCTATATATTTCATTTTATTGTGTTTATATCTTGCAAATCCTTATGTTGTCATCAAACACCAAAAAGGGGGAGATTGAAAGGGCATTTCCCTAATAAATGTATTTTGGTGTTTGTTAACAACATTTGGTGAATTAACCATTCTATTTAAGTTATGCAGATTTTCTAGGTTAATTCAGGATCTCGCGGAGGTTCACCCAAAAAGGGAAGAAAAGATCGAAGCCCGTAGTCCTGTAGTGGAGTTAGGGCTTAGTGGTCTTATAGGGTGCTTCGCGAAGGTGGAATTGGTGGAGAGGGGATCCTCGAAGTTCTGCTATTGCTACTTCTAGGGCGGAGACTCCGGCCCTGGTGGCCGGAGACTCCGGCCTAGGAGTATCGCCCTAGCAATCCTCCCAGTTGGTCTAAGCAGAGACCTGCCCGGAGTTGGGCCGGAGACTTTTGTCTCTGGCCGGAGACTCCGGGTGGGGCGGAGACTCCGGTCCCAGTGGCCGGAGACTCCGGTCTCTCTGGCTGGGTTAGGGTTTGCTAAGGAGCTGGTCTATGCAGTGACCAGGCCGGAGTTGGGCCGGAGACTTCTGTCTCTGGCCGGAGACTCCGGCCCTGGAGTCACTTAGGGCGGAGACTCCGGCCCTCCTGGCCGGAGACTCCGGCCCTAGTCGACCAGCAACGGCTACATTTCGAGGAGGAGTATATAAAGCCTTCTTCTTCCTCAAGAGAAGGCTGCGGCTTCCACTCTCTCTCCACCATTGTTCCAAAGCTTCAAAGCTCAAGATCTCTCTCCCTAGCCAATAGAACTCAAAGCCCTTTTGGGATTTGAGGGAGAAGACCTAGATCTACACTTCCACCAAGGCGATTTGATTTCCCCCCTCTCTTTGTTGAGGGGCTTGTTACTTGTGTGATTCATCGGATTTATAGCCGGAAGAAGCCGTCCCCCAAGCTTGACTTTGTGTGTAAGAGCTTGGTGGGCCTATTGGGAGCCTCCAATTGAGTTGTGGAGCTTGCCCCAATACTTTGTGTAAAGGTGTCGTGCCGCCTTCAAGGGCATCGCTTAGTGGAGCGTGAACTCGCCTTTGTGGCTTGTTCACCGGAGAATAGGGTGAGCCTTTGTGGCGTTGGTGGCCTTTGTGGCCCCACACCTCTCCAACGTAGACGTACTTCCCGTAACAAGGAAGGAACTACGGGAATACATCCTCGTGTCTTCGTGTCTTCATTGCGGTGACCTCTATCCTTTACTTGTGCCTTTACTTATATTGTTATTGCTAGCTTGCTTGTCACTCTAGGTAAATTCACTTAGTATCACATCTAGAGAATTTACCTTCTTGTCTAGCCCTAACTTGAAAAGAATTAAAATTATTGGGTAGCTCCTATTCACCCCCCCCTCTAGTCGCTCATACGATCCTTTCAGCCACTTTCTCCCGAACAAAGTGAATGTCAATCTCTATGTGCTTGGTACGGCGATGCTGCACAGGATTTCCTGACATATAAACTGCAGAAATATTATCGCAATAAACCACTGTTGCTTGATCAATAGGCCGATGAAGCTCCCCAAGTAATTGGCGCAACCAAACTGTTTCAGCAACTGCATGTGCAACAGCGCGGTACTCCGCCTCAGCAGACGAACGGGAGACCGTAAGCTGGCGCTTTGAGGACCAAGAAATAAGATTGTTACCCAAATAAACACAGTATCCTGAAGTGGATCGACGAGTGACAAGGGTATAGTTGATAGAGCCTGTTAGTTGAGTACCCCTAAGGCCCGTATAGCTAGGCCCAACTGTAATAATAGTCGAATACGAGTCTTTACCGTATATCGATATTGTAATCTGTATCGGACCCTACCCGATCCTCGAGACCTGGCCATCTATATATAGGGGCCAGGAGGGGACGGTGTAGGGCAGATTGAAAGCAAGCCAGGTTAAACACCCAAGTTTACTTTCGAGACACACCTATTTCGACTAACCTTACCTTCGAGTTCATCCGACGCCCTATCTCCTCGATCTTAAGTCCTTCATCTAGGACATTTGTCGAGTTAACCCTCGTCAATTGGCGCCGACCGTGGGGACTTGGGCGTTGGAATCATGAATTCGACGGCTTTTTCGCTTTTAGCCAACAGCAGTTCAGAATTCGACGGAAGTCAAGAGATAGAGTTAACCATTGGAAGTTTAAGCATCATCGTCGAACCATCGGGTTCATCTCGCCTCTCGGATTCGACGAAACCAGATCCGTCGGCAAACAAGCCCGAAGCAGAAGAAACACTGGAATCATCAGAAGGCTCTTCCAGCGAGGCATACTCGCCAGTCAGTTTCAATGAAACACCAGTCGTAGAAGGCGCCAAAATTCAGAAAAATTTCGACTCAGAAGAAATAGCGTATCAGACGCACAGCAACGCAAAGGACTTCGTCGTGGGAAGCAGCGGCGTCTCCAAGGTACATCAGTTATGCATTATTATCACTGAAGTAGAAGAAGAAAACAATAGCAAAGGAAATAAGAACGTCGACAGGGAAGTCGACAAAGTAAAAGATCACAACAAAAAGGAAAAGGAGAAAGTCCATGTTTCGGCTGGTGAATGGAGGATGATCAAGTCAGCTATCAACCATGGTACAGAAGTACCCGAAGGATCAAGAAGAGAAGTACTAATGGGATATCAGTACGCATTATACCAGCACAGGAAGAAACTAAGGGAGGAAAGAGATATGGACTTTCAAGATAATAACAGTATATCAAGAGAGGAATATTGGGAAGACTACAGTGAGGATTCAGAATACTGCAAAGAAAGGCGTGGAGACCCAAAACACAACAGGGGGGCGACAGCATACGGCAGAGAAGAGGAGTACTCAAAGAGCCTTACCCCGCAGCTAGAAGAGGAAGAAATTGACTTCATACAAAAAACACCGGAAGCAGCACTAGTAGCAGCGCAAGCATATTTATTAGCTACAAGACCAGAACCTGGAGACCCACGAGAAGACATGCACCGAGCCGCGATACGAAGCCTCGGAATAGTAGAAGGAAAGATCAGGGAACAAGGTCCAAAGACGAAGTCGATAAATTGCAAGGGAAAGGGAGAAGAGAAGCTCAGAAACAATTTCAAAGATAACGAGTATAGTGAGTCGTCAGAAGAGGAAAAGCAACATAAAAGAAAGGAGGACGCAAGAAGTATAATAACACAAGCTTGAGTAAATAAATCGCGTTACGCTTGGAGGGAAGAAAACTACGAGGACGACGATAAAGATATGGGTGCGCTATGCTTTACCCGCAGGGTTCGCAAAACACGGGTACCCAAAGGATTCAGATTACCACACGACCAACTTAAGTATGATGGGTCGCAAGAACCTACCCTATGGTTATCGGATTATCTGCAGGCAGTGCAGATACTAGGGGGAACAAAGGCAACTGCAATGCAAAGTTTACAGCTGCACCTCACCGGCGCCTCACGGTCCTGGTTAAATACCCTACCCGACGAATCTATCGGAAGTTGGGGGAAACTCGAAATTCAATTTACGAGAAATTTTCGTTCCACCTACAAACGCCCAGCGTCACTGGAGGAAGTTAAAACATGTGTGCAGAGGAAAGGCGAAACGCTACGATCTTACATACAACGCTGGAGTATAATCAAAAACTCAACAGAGGACGTCTCCGACGAACTAGCAATAGATGCCTTTTCGGCTGGACTTCGTCGCTCAGATCTCGTGGAAGAAATAGGAAGAACAAGACCCACGATAGTAGCTGAGCTAATGGAACAAGCCAACAAATTCGTTGATGGAGAAGACGCGTACAACAACAAAAGAGGACGTTCACCAGAAGTCGACAGAGTAAGTAGACAGAGGAGACGATACCGCAGCAGGGATAATCAAGGAAGGCGAAATCAGGTGGCCGCGGGTTACGTACTAGAAGAAGGAGGACATGAAAGTAGGAGGTTTCAGGTAAAAGGAGTAGAAAAATCGAGATACTCCGGTCCTTCGGCCGAAGATATGCTATACGGACCTTGTCGAATCCACTACGCGTACCTCGACAGAAAAAGAGTCTCAAATCACCAGATGAAGGATTGCAGGACATTCCTAAAATTGCAAAGCGCCATGAGCTCAAAACAAGAAGGGAGGCAAGAAGAAAGACACAGAAGTCAAGGATATCAAATGCAAAAGCTAGCAAGGCACTTAGAGTCAAAAATGTACATATCAGCTATGATTCAACCGGTACCCAAGTCGAAGAAGGAGCGAAAGAGTATATCCAGGCAAGTCAACCTAGCAATATCATCACCACCAGCTACCACAGAATACCTGCGATGGTCAGAACAACCAGTCAAGTTTAGCAGAGCAGACCACCCAAGGAAAGTCCCCAGGCCAGGTCACTCGCCTATGGTTTTAAAGGCACAAATAGGAGGATACGATATTGGAAGAGTATTCATGGACGCAGGGAGTGGCATAAACTTAATATATGCCAGAATGCTAAAGGCAATGTGCATATCACTGACGAGTCTGAAGCCAACAGATTGCTCTTTCCACGGAATAGTACCAGGAGCCGCAAACCACCCTTTGGGGAGAATAGAACTCGACGTCTGCTTTGGCAGTAGTGGAAACTACCGAAAGGAGAAGCTGGAATTTGAAGTAATGGACTGGCCGTCGCAATATCATTTGCAAAGTTCATGGCAGTACCACACTACGCGTATCTTACGTTAAAAATTCCAGGGCCCAATGGGACAATCACAGTACAAGGGAGCTTTGAAGTGGCCAATACATGCGATAGGGAATTTAACAGGATGGCGCTAGCCTTTGGCATGACAGCAGAGTATGAGAGGTTGAAAGGAGAAACAGATCACAATGTACTACCCGACGTTGGACGATCCCTACCAGATCAGGCTTTCGACACGTCTCAGGACTCGAAGAAAATCCAGGTCCATCCTACAGACGCAAGCAAGACAACATCAATTGCGGTGAACTTGGATCCCGCATAGGAAAGCGCGCTCGTCGAGTTCCTCTGTGAGCGCTGGGAAATCTTCGCCTGGTGTCCATCAGACATGCCAGGGGTTCCCAGGGAACTCGTCGAGCACGCATTAAACGTAGATCCCAAGGCAAAGCCAGTCAAGCAGCCACTACGACGATTCGATGAACCTAAGAGGAAGGCGATAGCATCAGAATTGCACATGCTAGAAAATGCCGGATTCATCAGAGAAATCAAAACGTCGAGTTGGGTGTCGAACCCAGTCATAGTACCCAAGAAGAACACAGACATACAAAGAGTATGTGTCGACTACACATCTCTCAATAAGCATTGTCCAAAGGATCCCTTCCCTTTACCCCGCATCGATCAAATAATCGATTCAACAGCGGGATGCGCAAGGCTTTCCTTTTTGGACGCATACTCTGGCTATAATCAGATCAAATTGAAGAAAGAAGACGAAGAAAAAACGGCCTTCATCACACCGTATGGGGTGTTTTGCTACCAAGTGATGCCGTTCGGCTTAAAAAATGCAGGAGCAACTTATCAAAGGATGATGCAAAGCTTCCTCGGGAGCCAAATAGGGCGCAACATACAAGTTTACATTGATGATGTAGTCATCACCACAAGAGAGGAGAAATCTCTAATCAGCGACTTGGCAGAAACCTTTGACAACCTGAGCAGGTACAAGCTTAAGCTTAACCCGACAAAGTGCTCTTTCGGCGTCTCAGCAGGACAACTTTTAGGGTTCCTGGTATCAGCACGAGGAATAGAGGCGAACCCAGAGAAGATTCAAGCAATTTTGACAATGGGGAAACCCACGAAACTACACGACGTATAGAAACTTGCAGGACGCGTCGCAGCACTAAGTCGCTTCGTTGCTCGACTAGGGGAGAAGGCGCTTCCTTTTTATGCACTTATGAAGAAGTCAGACGATAAATTCGAGTGGACAGAAGAAGCAGACGCAGTGTTTGCACAGTTGAAAAAAGTGCTTTCCACGCCACCAGTGCTGGTCGCACCAAAAGAAAAAGAGCCACTGCTATTGTACATCGCCGCAACCCATCAGGTGGTAAGTACAGTATTAGTAGTCGAAAGAAGTGAAGAAGGAAAAGCCCATGGCGTTCAGAGGCCAGTATATTTCATCAGCGAAGTGTTGTCTCCAACAAAACAAAGGTACCCGCACTATCAGAAGTTGGCATACAGTATCTTCACAACCGCACGAAAACTACGACAATACTTTGCAGTGCACCCAATTATAGTGGTGAATGAGGCGCCACTGTCAAACATATTGAATAATCCTTCAGCAACAGGACGTGTCTCTTTGTGGGGAATCGAGTTATCTCCTATGGACATCACGTACGAAAAAAGGAAGGCGATCAAGTCGCAAATTTTGCCAGATTTTACGGCAGAGTGGCTGGAGCTACAGAGCACAGGACCACCAGATTTATCCAGTGTTTGGACAATGTACTTCGACGGTTCAAAAAGAGTCCAAGGCACAGGCGCAGGAGTAGTTTTGATATCACCTCACGGCGACAAATTGAAGTACGTCTTAAGGATGAGTTTTTCGCAGGCTTCTAACAATGAAGCAAAATACGAGGCTTTGTTGCACGGCATGAAGATAGCTAAAGCATGTGGAGCAACTCGCCTAAAGATATTTGGAGATTCCAACCTTGTTGTCCAGCAAGTTATGAACAGATGTGACACAATCAATGACAACATGATGGCCTACAAAAATTTGTACCACTATTTGGAAGGAACGTTCGATGGATGCGAAGTCTCGCACATAAATAGAAACAGCAATGAAGAAGCCGACAATTTAGCAAATATTGGGTCACAGTGTTTACCTGTGCCGTCTGGAGTATTTTGGGAGGAAATAGTGGAAAGATCAATAAAAAGTGGAAAAAGCTCGACTACTACAGCAGGCTCGGGGGCTACATCAGAACCAGAGGAGGTCATGATGATAGAAGAAACATGGATGCAGCCATATCTTGCATACATGATAAATAAGAAATTACCAGACGATGCAGTGGAAGCCAAGAGGATAACTCGAAGATCGAAAGCATTTGTCGTGTTGCAGGGGAAACTATACAAGAAAAGTATTACTGGCGTTTTGCAGCGTTGTGTAACGCCCCAAGAAGGACAAAAAATACTACAAGACATACATGGTGGAATATGCGGCCATCATGCTAGCAGCAGAGCAATAGCAGCAAAAGCTTTCCGAGCAGGATTCTATTGGCTAACAGCCATCGAGGACGCAAAGGATATAGTTCAAAAGTGCGAAGCGTGTCAAAGGTTTGCATCTAGACCGCACACACCAGCAGCAGAGTTACAAACAATACCATTATCTTGGCCTTTTGCACAATGGGGCCTTGATATGGTGGGAAAGTTGCACAAATCCTGGCCAGGAGGGCATGTCTACATGCTAGTGGCAGTCGATAAATTTACCAAATGGGTGGAAGCAGCCCCGGTAACAACTCAAGATTCTACAGTAGCAATTAGCTTCATCAAGTCACTAGTTTTCCGTTTTGGTGTACCATACAGCATCATCACAGATAACGGGACAAATTTCACTTAAAAAGAATTCAAGAGTTACTGCGAAGGATTAGGGATCAAGCTCAAATTCGCATCTGTGGCGCACCCGAAGACAAACGGGCAAGTCGAAAAAGCCAATGGCCTGATATGTAGTGGGATAAAAAAGAGGCTTTTAGCACCTCTCGAGAAAGCCAAGAGCGCTTGGGTAGAAGAATTGCCCTCCGTTCTTTGGAGCTTAAGAACTACACCTAATGCAGCAACTCAAGAAACTCCCTTTTTCCTGGTCCATGGCGCGGAAGCCGTGCTTCCAGTCGAAGTTACACACGAGGCTCCAAGGGTGACAGCATATAACGAGACAACGTCAACAGAAGCATTGCAAGACGATGTCGATGCACTAGATGAAGCAAGAGACAAAGCATTAGAAAGGGCTACGCAGTATCAACAGAGTCTGCGAAACTACCATAGTAGTCGAGTTCGTCCATGATCCTTCGTGGTGGGAGACCTAGTTTTGCGACTCAGGCAAGACAGCCACGGCAAATTGGAGTCCCCTTGGGTGGGACCTTACATCGTCACCGAAGTAATACCAGGAGGAGCATATCGACTACAAGATAAGAAGACTGGGAAGGACAAGAGCAACCCGTGGAATGCAGAGCAGCTACGGCGTTTCTACGCGTAGAATAAAAATAGTGCTATCAGCAAATTCGAGTTAACCTTCTGAACCCAGAACATGAGGCCACAGGTCGGGTTCTTTGGGTTGAACTCGACAAAATTGTACAAATATCTTTACTTCTTCGCCTCGGGGGCTTCAATCCTCGGGTCGTACGAAAGGAATTCTTATCGTGACTTGGAAGACTTTTTTCACTATAAAAGTGGTACAGGCAACCTGATAGATATTGAAACAACTTGGTTCGCAAAGGAACCCGATAAATTGGTTCGCAAAGAACCCGATAAATGGAAAAGTATACCTCGGAACAATGACTTGTTTTCCTGGTACTAGCATAAAACATCGACACCAAGTGCGAATATTCATTACAGATAAACATGGTAGCAAGGACATTATCAAATGAAATTACATTAAAAAAAGTCCTAATGGAAGCGGACTTCAAGCTTCATACTCCTTCTGGCAAAGAGTGCCGTCGTAGATCTTCACGTCGAACTTCGACGTGCCGATATGGAAGTCGAAGGCCATGAAGAAGCCTTGATGAATATCATGGTCCGCTGCAAACTGCGACCAGCCGCCCTTAAAGTACTGCTCGCCGTTGCCATCATACCACACCTCCACCTCGTATGGGATGCCACCGCCAGACTGTTCACGGAGAACCGCCTCTCGCAGTTCGCGGCCATCCATGAACTTGGTAAAATTCAGCGGCAGGCGCTGAATCTCACGGCACTGCGCCATGGCAATGCAGAGGAAGGAAAAGATCCAGGGAGGCGCAGTAGGAGCAGCAGGAGCAGTAGGAGGAGGAGCGATTGGACCTGTGAAAGGACGAGATGTCGCCTAGAGGGGGGGTGAATAGGCGTTTTAAAAACAATTACGGAATTGACTTGAAGGAATGCGGAATTAAACTAACGTTTATTTTCTTCAAGCACAAGACCTAAATATGCTAGGCTCAACTAAGTGCAACAACAACAACTAGATATAAGCAAGATAGCACAAGATATAATTCACAAGTGATAAACAAGATATAAGTACTTCAAGCACGATGGCTATCACAAGGAAATAAACTCGGGTAGAGAGATAACCGAGGCACGCGGAGACGAAGATGTATCCCGATGTTCACTTACATAAGTAAGCTAATCACCGTTGGAGAGATGCGGGTAACCACGAAGGCCCCCAAACGCCACGAAGGCTCACCTTCTTCTCCGAGTCCCCCACGAAGCTAGGGACCCCTTCTTATGGTTAGCTTTTCCTCCACTCCGGAGATGGCAAGCTCCACAACCACTTCACAACTCCCACGAAGGGGAAGCCCGTGCCTCTTCACAATCTTCCACAAAGAGGACACCGTGGCACAACCACCGAGCCAACTAGGAGGTCACCCTCCAAGAGTAACAAGCTCACGGTCTCTCACTCGAACAAATCATAATGGAGAGCTCAACACTATGCAAGGATGCAAAGCAAGAACACAAGAGGAAGTGCTCAAATCCTTCTCTCCCAAATCCCACCAAGGCAACAAATGCTATGGAGGAGTTAGAGAGGAAGAACAAGGGTGGAGGTCAACCAATGACTCCAAGATCTAGATCCCAAAGGTTCCCCTCACTTAGAGGAGGAATGAGTTGGTGGAGATTGTAGATCTAGATCTCCTCTTCCAAATCCCTCAAAAAGATGCAAGAATCATAGGAGGGATTAGAGGAGGAAGAAAGCTCTCAAGGTCAACAATGGAGATGTATTTCGAGCTCTAGAACCATTGGGAACCGTTGGAGAAGAAGCCCCCTTTTATAGGGCAAGAAAACTGCCCGTTACAGAGTTTTCGGGGCGCTCCGGAGCAGAGCCCGGAGCAGCTCCGGACTACACTCCGGAGTAAGTATATTGGCACTGCTCAGCCCGGAGCAGAGCCCGGAGCTACTCTGGATTTGGAAAACTGCAAAAACACTCATACGAAAAACGCGATAACTTTTGCATCCGAACTCCGTTTTTAGCAAACTTGGACTTTTTGAAAAGCTTAGAAAAAGTACTACAACTTTATGCAGAGAAACACCAAGAAATGTCAAGAGGAAAAATACCAAATGTGGAGAGGTGTGAAACCTCCCAAAGTGAAGAACCGGTAAAACTCTTCAACTCGAAAACGCAATAGACGATGCATTTGGATTCCATTTTCGATGAACTTGGACTTGTTGGAAAGCTAGCAACAAGCACAAGAACCTCACATGGAGAAACACCAAGAAGCAACAAACTAGGAAGATGCAAAGTATGCAAAGGATTGAGCTCCCTATGACGATGTGATCAAGTTACCCAACCAAAAGCCCCTCTTGATAGTGCGGCTATCTATCCTATAACCCGGTCTCCCAACAAACACCTTGAGACCGGTAAAAGGAAAACCTAGCAAGGACATACCTTTGCCTTGAGCATCCCGCTTGATCTTGATGATGATGCTTCATGCTCTCATCAAGCCGGAATGCTTCACTTGATCATTGTTGCTTCGTGAAGACTTTAATTTGCTCCCCCATAAACCATTATGGGATAGCTTTGTTAACACTCATCTTCACAAGTCCATTATCACCAAATGGACGACAAGCCTCAAACATATGATCTTCTTGAGATGCTTATCTTGAACTTTCACAACTCAACCTTGATAAAGAACATCATTTGATTTCATTCTCCCATGGGGCCATATTGAATCCTTCTTTTGATGTAAGCCCATGGGAAGATACTTGATTCCACTATTCTTTCTTCATCTTGGTCAACCTTGTATCTACTCATGCTCTATCGAATCTCTCTTAAGATGCATAGGGAATTCTTCATTTGATTGCATGCTCTAAGTCTTGGTCAACCATGGCTCAACTCATGAGACCATCGTGACCTCGACATAGAGTCATAACTTGAATTCTTCTCATGTAACCAAACTCTCAAGATCTTGAGACTCCTTGGCTTAGCACATAAGCTAGAGCATGGAATACTTGAGTTCTACACAAGAACAACATCTTTATTTCTTCTTATTGATCATATTGGATTCATCTCTTCTATTCAATGATCTTGATGCCAATACTTAAGATATATCTTTATCTTTATGGCATCCAAGCCTTGAATCCAACACATGGACTTCAAGCAATTCCTATGAACAATTCCTTCATAAAAAGCTCAATGAGAATATTAGTCCATAGGGATTGTCATTAATTACCAAAAACACACTTAGGGGCAATTGACCCTTACAATCTCCCCCATTTTGGTAATTGATGACAATCTCAACAAGAGGGTTTATATAATGAATGATAGAAACTAATATGCAACTTATCCGGGAATAAATTGCATACAAGAGGTTGTATTTGATATGGTCAAGTAACACAAAGCTACTACCGCATATCAAAATCAATTGTACTCACATAAACTACAACAAATATGGTTGATGTGAGTGCAACCAAAATATATAGAGCAAACTCCCCCACAATATATGCACGTGTGATGAACTTAAATTTCATTGCATACATTGTCAAGATAAACCTTTGATGGAGTTTACACTATATATTCAACCATGCAAAACATCTAACAAAGAAGAGATGCATGAGAGGTAAAACACTTAAGCACAAACCAAACTTAAGTATAAAAACCATTTCCCTTAAACCCTCTAAACGTCTCCCCCATTGGCAACGATTGCCAAAATGGAAGAAGGAATTTAGAAGGCCAATATAGTATGAGTTCCTCCCCAAGATGTGCATTTCTCATAAAAATGAGTGAAATCATATGCACTTATCAAATTAACAATATTTGGAGGAAGTCAAACCATATTGAGGATCAAAGATTGCAAAAAGATGACATAGTGAAGGAAACTTCAACGAATGAAGTAAGCAAGCAATCAAGAGACCCAAAGAACCAATTGGACACAAGAAGATGTGATGATAAGAGCTACAAGATGCTTTAAATGAAATAAGGAAGCTCCCCAAGGTTCATGCATAAATTTGAATTTTTATTGCATTTGAATACAATATGCACAAACATGGAATCCTCACTCCCTCTATATCATTTAAAAAACAACCATGAGCATGAGAGAATACAAATGAATCAATACGCTTATCAAAGTGAATTTTAGTCCAAAAAGATTCACGAGATATGAGTGCGAGAAGAAGCAATAAAGAGTAAACAAGCACTCATAAATCAAGTTCTTACCAACACCATCAAGAACAAAATGGATAAGAAAGATGGTCGGCAAAGAACGGGGATATCAAGGGAAGAAATTAACACTCTTATGCATATATATTTCTAAGTGGACAAAAAATCATGATGAACAATCCACAAAGGAACATGTATAGACAAGAGGTTAGTTGAAATTAAGGAAGACATGATATCCAAGAGAGAGTCATAGAATATACCAAATAGCTTTGCTAGAAAGCATATATAGCTCAAGGCTCCATTTTCCATTATGGTATGTTAATAAACTCCCCACGCAAAATCATCAAAGCCATCACAACTAGCAATAAGGGATCAAAAGATAGTCGGGATGCTTTGAAAGGCAACAAGCATAATAAAGAAGGGTACAACTTGCAACATTATCTATATTGCACATGAGAGAGCGTTGAGGAATTAATATGCAATAAATTGCTAAAATGGCATATTTGGGATTGGTGAATCATAAACATGATTTTATATACTTCCCATCATATGCAATCATCTCAACTTGCTCACATATGAAATAAACATATTTCTTTATAAGACCTTTGCAAGAACCGCAACATTTGCAAATAAATATTATCATGCCAAGAACCAACCTACAAGAGTTGGGATGCTAGAAAAGTATGCATGAATATTATACTTGTTACCGAGATAGCAACGGTGTGATGTAGTAGATAAGAGTTCGTCGGTCATCCTAGCTTGGCTCCAATAATCATATGGTGATAACACCTTCCTTATAAACGGAACAAGCATCCATTGCATCTCCAACGTACCTAAGACATCATTCAAGTACATCTTGGTCCCCAAACTTATTGGGTCCAAAGTGGTTAGACTAACCACAATACATATGATAGACTCCATATAAATATGTGCATAGTTAGAGATGAAATTTGAATTTCATGCACATCTTAGCCATTTTGGATTTGATGGAGTATAACATATATATTGGATCAAAGAAAGCAACTAAGATATAAAAATAAGCAAAAAGAGAATATGCATGCACCTAGCTTTCAAGAACCAAAGAAGATACAACTTAGACAAAATCACCAAGAGTACAAGGAGGTAAAAAAAGGTGTGGTAAAACACATTATTTGTCCAAATGATATCAAGGGAACAAATCAACAAATGATTTATTCATAAAATTCAACAAATCAACCTAACAACTCATTGAGCAAAAAAAAACACATGCTCAAAGATTTATCTCATTCAAGCAAATAAATTATAGAAGAAGGAATGAGATAACTAACTCCCGAAAGAGCAAGGTTCCAACAAATAAACCAAACCCTCTACACCTTTCACAATGACATAAGTACCGAAAAGAAAAGGTTTGTCTTACAACAACACACACTTGATGGGGATCAAGAGATGAGACAAAGTCAAGCAAAAAGATCCCCAAGAAGGAAAATAAGACAACGGGAGTCAAAATAATTTCTTGGAAAGAAATAAGGGCAATAAGAGGCAAATTCCAAGGTGAAGATGATCTAGACGAATTACCACACATATATATATGAAAACCAATTGTCAGAGACAAGAAGTTCATATTGGAATTATTTTCTGGTGGAGTATTGCAAAGATATTCAAGATCAACTTCACAATAAAAGGCATATGGTTAAATATCCAATTTGGGAACCATGCACGAAAAAGGATTCTTGGTAGCTCCAATAATAGACAAACAATCATGCAAAGCAATGATTAGAGTATCTTGAAGCAAACGGTTTCCTACTTATGATATAGAGAAATATATTTGAGTAAAACCGCACCAAGAATTCTTACTCAAACCAAGACCAAAGAAATGAGCAATAAAATCTTTTAAGAAATAATGAAGCTTGTTTGAGCAAACATGCCACCTAGAAATAAGATTACTTACAATATCAACTCTAAGTGGCAAAATCTCAAATGTTCACATTTCCTAGGCTTATGATATGAACAAGGCATATTACTCCCCCATAATGTGATATTAAATTGTTTTCAACAAAAGGCAAACAAAATCCAACTAGAGATAACTAATGAAGATATAGAATTTGAATTTCTCATGAGCATGGCATACCACATAGTGACTAGATAATCTTGCAATATCAATACTAAGTGGTATTACTCATATGCACACATTTATAGGATTGTGAGGTGCCAATGGCAAATCACTCCCCCTAAATGGGATGTTCCATTAATCACTCGATAAGAGCCAAATAAGATACCATAAAGATGCATTAGAGGCTCGAAGCAAACACACAAGTATATGATGTGCCAAACAACCAACATCTACTTGAATACACAAGATAAGTAGGTATAAAGAACAACATATACAAACACATACTTGGTACAAAACCAAAAACATGCAAAGGGGCAAGTAACTTACAATGTAAAGAGGTTAAGTACAAGTTACCGCAAAGAGGCACATTGGATATAAAATGATAGTGTTAATAACTTGGCTTGATGAAATAAAATTAATGAAGATCCCTTAATTCTTCATGAGGTAGCCAAGTCTCCAATGCCCTCCAAAAACACCTATTGATCAAGTTTTAGCTTGTTGGTCCCCAACCAAGTTGGGTCCTAAGAGGTTAGTAACAATAGGCTTGGCAACCCAAATGGTTCTTTTCTTGACACCACTTTGAGTTCCAACAAACTTGGCAAACACATTGCCATCCTTATCTTTCCTAAGAGAATAATCATCATAAACAATGATAGGATTAGATAAGGTACCGCTTAAGCATGAAGAAGCAAAGTGCCCCTTCTCACGGCAAATATAGCAACAAGTGCTTCCCTTTCTCTTCTTCATTGATTTCTTGATTTGGGAAGCTTCATCTTGTTTCTTCTTGGGAAGTGGCCTATCTTCAACTTGAGGTCGAACTTGAGCTTGACCTTGTGCCCGCTTCCCTTGTTGCTTCTCACTCAAGTGCTTCTTCTTCAATGGGCAAGATCTCACATGATGCCCTTCAATCTTGCACTTGAAGCAAACAATCTTGGCCAAATTCTTGACTTGGTCTTGGCCCTTCTTCTTCTTGTTGCTCTTGGACTTGTTCTTGTTATTGGAGTTGAATCCAAGTCCACTCTTGTCATTAGGAGATTTTTGCACACTCAAAATATTATCGAGTGTGGATTTCCCTTCATGACGCTTATCCAAGTCTTTTTCCAAACTAGTGACTTGGGCCTTGAGCTCTTTGATTTCCTCTACAAGGTTAGTAGTAATACAAGTACTAGAGGAGGTAGAAGCTTCATTGTTAGAGCAACAAGGCATAGCAAGTAATTCATCACAAGATGTAGCAATATTATGCCTAGACAAATTACTTGGACTAGCACAAGATAATATAGCATTTTGGTTCAAAGTAGTGCTAATGTCCAAATGAGGCTCACAAGATGTTTTCTTAGAGATACTTGCCTCATGAGCTAACTTTAGCCCATTATAAGAGATTAAGAGATCCCCATGAGAGCCCGAGAGCTTTTCATGGCTTTCCTCCAATTTCTTATAATTGCTTGTTAGCAACTCAAGTTGAGCCCTTAGCTCAACATTCTCCTTTAATATAGATGCTTCACAAGAAATAGAGTTAGTAGCACAAGCATCATTAATAGATTTAGCATTTGTAAGCTCATAAGATTTAATAGATTGAGATAGGCAAGAATTAGTATGCTTCTCTTCGGATAGCTCTTGCTTGAGGAGATTGAATCTCCGTTTCCCCTCATTAACAAGGGAGTTCAATTCCTTAATGGTCTCCTTGTGGTCAAACAAGGTTTCCATTAAGTGTTCGACTTTAGCATGAGCATCATTATTACCACGAAGAGAGGCATACACAATTCCCATCTCATGCAAGAAAGCTTCATTATCATCATCATTATCATCATCATCATCATCACTCTCATCATAAGGAGATGTGTCGGGATTCAAAGTAGGAGTTACCTTTGAACCGCTTGCCATAAGGCACATGTGAACTTGCGTAGATGATGATGGAACTTCAATAGAAGCACATTCTTCATTTTCAAGTGTAGGACAAGCTCTTGCGAGATGTCCATACTCGTGGCATTCATAGCATTGCCTTCTCTTGATAGAAACCTTCTTGGTTCTTCTATTGATTTCTTCTTTAATTATGTGACCCAAATTTTCTTTAATTTCCTCTACATGGTTAGTCATACAACAACTAGAGGAAATAGAATCATTTTGAGTATGGTCACAACTAGAAACAAGTATATCATCACAAAATTTAATCAAGCAAATTTTAGGAGATATGCAAGGACCTTTAACACAAGAATGAGTAAAGAATTTCTTGCAAGAAGTGTTTAGGTCCAAACTCTCTACACCATTAGGATTTATAGAAATAGAATCACTGGTGCAAAGAACAAGACTACCAACATCACATATGATTTCTTCACTCACCGTATCATTACCTTGTGACAAGTCACATGTTGGTGAAGTGGAAGAACTTGAACAATCATCACGACCGGATGTGGAAGCAACTTGGAGCTCTTCATGATGTGAAGGTGAAGAGAGCTCCTTGGGTTCACTTTCAACCTCAAGAGAAATGGACCCACCAAATGACTCTTCTAGCTTGGTCCATATCTCATGAGACGTCTTGCACTTTGAACCCATCAAGCAAACATAAACTATGGAGCTCACAGACAATAAAATTTCATTAAATACTTGAGCTTCTAGATGTAAATTTTTCTCATCCTCTATAGATAGACTTTGAGGATCCATCGGAGGAGAAAAGCCTACATCTAGAAATCGCTCTATATTTGGACATAAAGTCCGAAGATTAAAAAGCATGCGATTTCTCCATAGCATATAATTTGTGCCATCAAAAATAATTGTGTCATTGTGCACTAAATAACTAGCCGACATCTTTACTCTCAAGGCGGTGAAGCCTAAACAAGGAGAGACCTTGCTTTGATACCAATTGAAAGGACGAGATGTCGCCTAGAGGGGGGTTGAATAGGCGTTTTAAAAACAATTACGGAATTGGCTTGAAGGAATGCGGAATTAAACTAACGTTTATTTTCTTCAAGCACAAGACCTAAATATGCTAGGCTCAACTAAGTGCAACAACAACAACTAGATATAAGCAAGATAGCACAAGATATAATTCACAAGTGATAAACAAGATATAAGTACTTCAAGCACGATGGCTATCACAAGGAAATAAACTCGGGTAGAGAGATAACCGAGGCACGCGGAGACGAAGATGTATCCCGATGTTCACTTACATAAAGTAAGCAAATCACCGTTGGAGAGATGCGGGTAACCACGAAGGCCCCCGAACGCCATGAAGGCTCACCTTCTTCTCCGAGTCCCCCACGAAGCTAGGGACCCCTTCTTATGGTTAGCTTTTCCTCCACTCCGGAGATGTCAAGCTCCACAACCACTTCACAACTCCCACGAAGGGGAAGCCCGGGCCTCTTCACAATCTTCCACGAAGAGGACACCGTGGCACAACCACCGAGCCAACTAGGAGATCACCCTCCAAGAGTAACAAGCTCACGGTCTCTCACTCGAACAAATCATAATGGAGAGCTCAACACTATGCAAGGATGCAAAGCAAGAACACAAGAGGAAGTGCTAAAATCCTTCTCTCCCAAATCCCACCAAGGCAACAAATGCTATGGAGGAGTTAGAGAGGAAGAACAAGGGTGGAGGTCAACCAATGACTCCAAGATCTAGATCCCAAAGGTTCCCCTCACTTAGAGGAGGAATGAGTTGGTGGAGATTGTAGATCTAGATCTCCTCTTCCAAATCCCTCAAAAAGATGCAAGAATCATAGGAGGGATTAGAGGAGGAAGAAAGCTCTCAAGGTCAACAATGGAGATGTATTTCGAGCTCTAGAACCATTGGGAACCGTTGGAGAAGAAGCCCCCTTTTATAGGGCAAGAAAACTGCCCGTTACAGAGTTTTCGGGGTGCTCCGGAGCAGAGCCCGGAGCAGCTCCGGACTACACTCCGGAGTAAGTATATTGGCACTGCTCAGCCCGGAGCAGAGCCCGGAGCTACTCTGGATTTGGAAAACTGCAAAAACACTCATACGAAAAACGCGATAACTTTTGCATCCGAACTCCGTTTGTAGCAAACTTGGACTTTTTGAAAAGCTTAGAAATAGTACTACAACTTTATGCAGAGAAACACCAAGAAATGTCAAGAGGAAAAATACCAAATGTGGAGAGGTGTGAAACCTCCCAAAGTGAAGAACCGGTAAAACTCTTCAACTCAAAAACGCAATAGACGATGCATTTGGATTCCATTTTCGATGAACTTGGACTTGTTGGAAAGCTAGCAACAAGCACAAGAACCTCACATGGAGAAACACCAAGAAGCAACAAACTAGGAAGATGCAAAGTATGCAGAGGATTGAGCTCCCTATGACGATGTGATCAAGTTACCCAACCAAAAGCCCCTCTTGATAGTGCGGCTATCTATCCTATAACCCGGTCTCCCAACAAACACCTTGAGACCGGTAAAAGGAAAACCTAGCAAGGACATACCTTTGCCTTGAGCATCCTGCTTGATCTTGATGATGATCCTGCATGCTCTCATCAAGCCGGAATGCTTCACTTGATCATTGTTGCTTCGTGAAGACTTTAATTTGCTCCCCCATAAACCATTATGGGATAGCTTTGTTAACACTCATCTTCACAAGTCCATTATCACCAAATGGACGACAAGCCTCAAACATATGATCTTCTTGAGATGCTTATCATGAACTTTCACAACTCAACCTTGATAAAGAACATCATTTGATTTCATTCTCCCATGGGCCATATTGAATCCTTCTTTTGATGTAAGCCCATGGGAAGATACTTGATTCCACTATTCTCTCTTCATCTTGGTCAACCTTGTATCTACTCATGCTCTATCGAATCTCTCTTAAGATGCATAGGGAATTCTTCATTTGATTGCATGCTCTAAGTCTTGGTCAACCATGGCTCAACTCATGAGACCATCGTGACCTCGACATAGAGTCATAACTTGAATTCTTCTCATGTAACCAAACTCTCAAGATCTTGAGACTCCTTGGCTTAGCACATAAGCTAGAGCATGGAATACTTGAGTTCTACACAAGAACAACATCTTTATTTCTTCTTATTGATCATATTGGATTCATCTCTTCTATTCAATGATCTTGATGCCAATACTTAAGATATATCTTTATCTTTATGGCATCCAAGCCTTGAATCCAACACATGGACTTCAAGCAATTCCTATGAACAATTCCTTCATAAAAAGCTCAATGAGAATATTAGTCCATAGGGATTGTCATTAATTACCAAAAACACACTTAGGGGCAATTGACCCTTACAACCTGGAGCAGCGCCAGTCACTTTGGGCTTGTTCTTGCTGCCAGGTGGGCGGCCGGGACGACGCTTAGCCGGAGCGTCCAAAGAAGTTCCTGCGGCGGCCGGCGTGGTGTTCTTGTTCTTACTTCCACGAGGGCGACCCCGACCTCGTGGCGCCACCGGGGAGCCAAGGGTCAGACGAGAACCTTCAGCGTCAGCCATGAGCACAAGGGAAAAACCTCGGAAAAACCCTAGATGGAGAGAGAAGATGATGCGGCGGAGGAGGAATCTGATTAGGGTTTTTTACCTTAACCAGCAGGTGCTTTATTTATAAGCACGTATTATTGGGCCCCCGGGCTACAGCAAAGCCCGTAAACATATTTTACAACAGGAGTTAAATTCTACGCACAGCAGACGATAATATCAAAGAAGAAGAATAAGAAAAGGAGATTATGGTCGAGCGATATAAAAAACTCGACTTGGACTTGGGGGCTCGCCAACAGTAAGACGTTCACAGAAGAAAGAAGAGCCGAACTTTGAGCCTATGCTTGACTACAAGTATCCAAACATAGCCTCGGGCGGGAGCGCTGAGCGCGCACCCGATAGAGGATAAGATAATCAATAATGGAGATGCAGAAGGAGACTACATAGTCGATAAAATTGAAGAGAGATTACTCCCATCGGGAGCGAAGAAGATCAATTTAAAATCCAAAATTCTATGGTTTTATTAGTCAGAAACTTGGCTGCGAGAAATAAGATTCTCGAGTTACGTTATCGCAACGAAACTCGAATGCCGCGAGTTATCGCGAAGGTAAGACCCCGAGATCCGTCCTGTGTGGCCTGGTATACGCACATGGATGCGCTCTGCTGGTATGTATCCATGTCTACGACGCGAAGAAAATCCTGGTGGACGCACTGGGTACCCTGAGAACCACTGGGATCCATTCTTTGTAAGTCCTAAATGCGGCAAAAGAGTGGATTTGACCGGTATCCCGAATTCAAGTCCAAGGGGATTGAATTTGAAGTAGATGACAAGTATCTGTTTCGGCAGTTAACTGACCTCTTGATCCGTCAGACTTGTCAGGCTTGTTCATCAAGACCCCTTGCAAACAAATCATCATAAGTATAAGTCGAAAGACCAAGTCAAAGATTTGAAGATAAGAAGAAGTCGAAGAATTGATCAAGTCGAAGATTTGAAGATTAGAGATTCAACCAGAATCTACAATTCTGGTAGAATCTCAGGGGCTACTGACAAGGGTATAGTTGATAGAGCCCGTTAGTTTAGTACCCCTAAGGCCCGTATAGCTAGGCCCAACTGTAATAATAGTCAAATACGAGTCTTTACCGTATATCGATATTGTAATCTGTATCGGACCCTACCCGATCCTCGAGACCTGGCCATCTATATATAGGGGCCAGGAGGGGACGGTGTAGGGCAGATTGAAAGCAAGCCAGGTTAAACACCCAAGTTTACTTTCGAGATACACCTATTTTGACTAACCTTACCTTCGAGTTCATCCGACGCCCTATCTCCCCGATCTTAAGTCCTTCATCTAGGACATTTGTCGAGTTAACCCTCGTCAACGAGTGTCTGGACAACCAGCCCAGTCGGCATCCGAATATGCTGTCAATGATGCAGGTGTAGATGGATTAATGTGGAGGCCGTGATCAATGGTTCCTTTGACATACCTAAGAATGCGTTTGACATGATTATAATGAGGGACACGAGGATGATGCATGAAAAGACATGCTTGTTGCACAGCGTAGGATAGTTCTGGACGGGTAAGTGTGAGATATTGGAGAGCACCGGTGAGACTACGATATAGAGTAGGATCAAAAAAAATTCACCATCAGAGGATAGTTTGGATGTGGTATCTACAGGAGTACGAGAAGGTTGACAATCTAACATACCGGCCTTGTTAAGAAGATCCACCGAGTACTGACGCTGGGATAGAAAAAGACCATTATTATCACGAGTGACAGCTATACCCAAAAAATGATGAAGAGAACCAAGATCAGTCATAGAAAATTCTTGCTGGAGGTGAGAAATTATATGTGAAAGAAAATCAGAAGAAGAAGCTGTGAGAACAATATCATCTACATAGAGAAGAAGATAGGCAACTTGATTGTTAGAGTGATAAACAAAAAGGGAATAATCAGAACGTGAGGGAGAAAAACTGATGGTTTGAATAAAGTTAGAAAAACGTTGGAACCAGGCGCGGGGAGCTTGTTTTAGTCCATAGAGAGATTTCTGAAGAAGACAAACATGATTAGGAAAGGAAGGATCTTCAAACCCTAATGGCTGTTGGCAATATACAGTTTCACTAAGGGAGCCATTAAGAAAAGCATTTTTAACATCGAGTTGATGAATTGGCCATTTGGAAGACACCGCAATGCTAAGGATAGTGCGAATGGTGCTAGGTTTTACTACAGGAGAGAAGGTTTCATCATAGTCTATACCGTGTTGTTGAGAGAAACCCCGACAAACCCAACGAGCTTTATACCTAGAGAGAGTACCATCGGAGTGAAATTTTTGTCTAAAGACCCATTTACCAGAAACTACATTGGCATTGGAAGGACGTGGAACTAACTGCCAGGTGTTGTTGGAGAGGAGGGCATGAAAATCATCACGCATGGCAGCAGTCCAATGAGGATCTAGAAGAGCAGACTTATAAGATTTAGGAAGAGGGGAGATATTAGTGGTGACATGCAAGTTAAGTTTTCTAGCGGGTAAACGAAAGCCAGATTTTGCACGGGTACGCATAGTGTGTTTATTATTAGGGGCAGCAATAGGGACAACATGAGGTGGTGGAGCCAGCGAGGGTGGCGAGGGCGAGTCGTCCGGCGCAGCGGAGGAAGCGGACATGGGTGTGTGCTGTCGCGAGTCTGCCACGGCAGAGGATGAAGGGAAACGTGCTGCCGTGGCAGAGGTGGGCGTGACCACGGCAGGAGAGGGAGGGTCTGCCGCGGCAGGGAAAATGGGGTGATTTGGTGCCGCGGCAGCGTGATCAGTCGATGCGGCTGTATGATCGAGTGTGGGGACAGGTAATTGAGTTGCGTTGATGGGAGTAAAAAAGGGAAATTTTGGTGGGGAATGTGGATTGGGTGCTGGGTTGTGACAACTATCGGGATTGGAGCAAGTAGAAAAGGGAAAGATTGATTCATTGAATGTAACATGGTGAGAAATATGCACATGACCAGAGAGAAGATCGAGACACCTATATCCTTTGTGTTCATCAGAGTAACCGAGAAAAACACATGGGATGGACCTTGGAGATATTTTATGCTCTGATGTGGCATATATGTTGGGAAAACAAAGACAACCGAAAACACGGAGCTTAGAGTAGTTAGGGTGAGAAAGAAAAAGGGAGAAAAAAGGGGTTGTTTTTGGGTTGACACTTGATGGGCGAATATTCAGAAGATAGGTGGCTGTGCGCAAGGCTTCGGCCCAAAAGGTAGACGGCATGGAAGCTTGAATAAGAAGTGTGCGAATAATATCATTGATTGTACGAAGAGAACGTTCAGCTTTGCCATTTTGTGGTGATGTGTATGGACATGAAAAACTAAGTAGGATGCCATGTTGGAGGAAAAAGTTTCGATTTGCAAGATTGTTAAATTCTTCACCATTATCACATTGTATAAATCTGATGGGAAGGAAGAAGTGGGTTGCAACATATTGTTGAAAGTTGGTGAAAATTTTATGCACATCAGATTTGTTTCTTAGTGGAAAAGTCCATATAAAGTGTGTGAAATCATCCAAAATAACAAGATAATATTTGAAACCAGAAATACTCAAAGTTGGAGATGTCCACAAATCACAATGAAGAAGCTCAAAGGGGAACGTACTGAAGGAGCTAGAGGAACTAAAGGGCAGCCTAACATGTTTTCCTTGTTGACATGTCTCACAAAGTGATGGACTGTGAGAATCTTTATTACATGGAATGGAGAAATCACTAAGCAAAGATGACGTTGTGGCACTATTTGGATGACCTAGTCGCTGATGCCAAAGATCCACCGTGGCGAGCATGGATGATGGAGATGCGGCTGCAGGAGCACCGTGGATGGTGTAGAGATCACCGGAGCTATCGAAGCGTGCGATCTCCGCCTTGGTTTGGAAATCCTTCACAGACAAGCCAAAAGGGTCAAATTCGACAGAAACATAATTGTCAACAGTGAGGCGATGAACAGAAATTAGGTTTTGGATTAAGGCTGGTGCAACTAAGACATCACGAAGAAGTAGGGGTTTCGTGGTAGATGAAATTTGAGAGTGACCAACGCATGAAATAGGAGTGGGGGAACCATCACCGAGTGTAATGGAGGAAAAATAGGATGGAGTGCAATGTGACAGCATATTATTGGATGAAGACATATGACTAGATGCACCAGAATCAAAGATCCAAGTAGTACCTGTGTTACCTTGCGCAGCAAAATTATTCATGGCCTGGATGAACGCAGCTTGATCCCAGCTCGGAGCGTTGGCGGGTGACGGGGCTATCGGTGGTGCAGGTGCTGGTGCAGATGGTGGTGCTGCATACATGGGGTACGACATCAATGAGTAGTTGACTCCTGGATCAGCATGATAAAGTGGCGTCGGCACCGGGGCACCGTACGGATTCGGTGGAGCAACGACATATGGAGTAGGACTCGGAGCAGCGTGGTAGGTCTGAGCGGGAGGACGAACACTGAGAAGTCCAGGGGTTCCGGTGTGAGGCCGCATACCCGACTGCCAAGCGCCGGAGTAGGCAGGAGGGACACCGACGGGAGAGGGTGTAGTCCAAGGCATAGGCCAGGCTTGGACGAGCCCCGTCCACGGATCATGAGGAGGACGCCAAGCTGGAGAGGCCGGTGTTGATGTCGAGGCGCCCATAGGAGGAGCTGGTGGTGGTGCTGCAGGCCGAGGCGGTGGAGGAGGCCGAGGTGGGAAATACATGGGGTTTTTCCCGCGATAATTAGGGCTCAGGCGCCATCCAGGTGGTGGTCCGGCTGCTGATGGAGGAGGAGCAACCGGCGGTGGCGGGGTAGGAGCCGGTGGTTGTGGAGATGCAGCGAAGACTTGGGGGCGCACTTTCTTGTTGGCTTGGGCATGATCTGCCCACTGCAGGATGGAGCGGACCTCGGCAAAAGTGGGGCAAGGACGCATCAAGGGTATAGAGGACGCCTGCTGCTCAAAGTTTTCGCCGAGACCGGCGAGTAAGGTGTTGATGAGCTGACGGTCGGCGATGGGATCGCCGAGTTCCCGGAGCTCGTCGGAGATTGCCTTCAGGCATTGACAGTAGACACCGACGGGAGAGTCGCCTTGAACCGTGTTGCGAAACTCAGAGTGGAGGGTGGTGAGGCGAGCGTCAACATTATCTTGGAACAGCTGGCGAAGGGCGGCCCAGAGATTGGCAGCAGTGGTCGCCTCGCGAAAAACAAGATTGAAAATTTCAGAAGAGACCCGTGTATAGATCCATTGTATGATCGCGATATCATCTTTGACCCATTGGGGATCATCGGGACGGGGATTTGAAGGTGTGGCGACGTGGGATCGCAGATCACAGCGACCGAGATGAATATCGAAAAGATGACACCAATGATAGTAGTTGTGAGCAGCAAGATCTAAAATGATTGTAATAACATGAGACACATCAGAGATTGTATCTGTGAGAGAGATCATAGGGGCTGGTGGTGGAGGGTTTTGGTAGTTTGATAATTGGGTGGAGGAGGAAGATTGGCCGGCGGCCTCAGCAGCCAGGCGAGCTGCCTTGGTGTCGAAGTAGCCAGGAGGCGGCGGCGGCGGGATGGGTGGAGAACCCATGACCTAGGAACAGAACGAATCCGATACCATGTAAACTTTTGATAATACAATTGACAAGGGTATAGCTAATAGAGCCCGTTAGTTGAGTACCCCTAAGGCCCGTATAGCTAGGCCCAATTGTAATGATAGTCGAATACGAGTCTTTACCGTATGTCGATATTGTAATCTGTATCGGACCCTACCCGATCCTCGAGACCTGGCCACCTATATATAGGGGCCAGGAGGGGACGGTGTAGGCCAGATTGAAAGCAAGCCAGGTTGAACACCCAAGTTTACTTTCGACACACACCTATTTCAACTAACTTTACCTTCGAGTTCATCCGACGCCCTATCTCCCTGATCCTAAGTCCTTCATCTAGGACATTTGTCGAGTTAACCCTCGTCAATTGGCGCCGACCGTGGGGATCTTGGGCGTTGGAATCATGAATTCGACGGCTTTTTCGCTTTTAGCCAACAGCAGTACAGAAATCGACGAAAATCAAGAGATGGAGTTGAGAATCAGAAGCTTAAACATCCTCATCGGACCGTTGGGTTCATCTCGCCTTTCAGATCCGACAAAACAAGATCCGTCGGCAAGTCAGCCCAAAACAACAGCAATGATGGAATATTCTGAAGGCTCTTCCAGCGAGGTAAACTCGCCGGTCAGCCCAGAGGAAGTACAAAAAGGAAAGATCGCAGAGGACAACGAAGAAAAGGAAAATTTTGACGTAGAGGTCCAACTCGAAGATCTCACGATCTGCCTCGACGATATTGCGGACAAGTCAACAGATACATGGAAGACAGGATTAGAGCTTTCTGAGGATAGTAACTCGATCCTCTCAAGCTTCAAGGGTAACACCGGCAAACAATGCCAGGTGTTCGCCATTATAGGAGATAACTCAGAAGAATTCGACGAAAACGACAATCCAGTACTAAACCCAGCAAATATTGACAGAGGAGCAAATCACCTAGCAGAAGGGCAAACACCAGAGTCCCTCGCAACTAGGGAAAAAATTCGACTATCAGTCGACGAATGGAGGATAATAAGAGAAGCTGTAGAACACGGCACGCCAATACCACCAAATTCTAGCAAAGACATGCTTTTGGGGTATCACTACGCCCTAAGGCAGCAGGCCAAGCAATTAGCAAAGGAGAAAATAGAGATACAAAAAAGAAAAGATTCAGCCATTGCAGCTAGCGAAGCTGCTCAAAAAGCACGAAGCGACGCATCATACAGCAACGCAAGGAAAAATCGTCGACACGGTTCAAGGTACGATAACCTCGAGTACTCCGACAGGCAAAGTATTTCTAAAAACCTCGACTCATCCTTCCTATCAGTCGACGAGCAGGGAAACATCCTACCAAAAACTCTTGAAGCAGCACTAGTGGCAGCACAAACATATCTACTTACAACTCGACCAAGTCCAGGAGATCCTAGAGAACATATGCATAGAGCAGCACTGAACGGACTCAACATGGTGGGCCACAAGCTATCAGCAAAAGGAGAAGAAGCATATCATCACAAGGAAGTGCACAAAGCAAGGTCACTTCGCCGTCACAATAGTCCTCGGCGCAGAAGCAGCAAGCACCGATCTCGATCGTCATCACCAAAGCAGCACGGTGGAACTCAAAGATCATGATCCCCAAATGAAAAACGTGACTATGAAGACGACGAAAAAGAGATGGGGGCATCATGCTTTACCCGCAGGGTTCGCACCACTCCAGTTCCCAAGGGATTCAAGCTACCTCATGATCAGCAAAAATATGACGGATCACAGGAACCACAATCATGGCTCGCAGATTACTTTCAAGCAGTTCAAATATTAGGAGGAACCAAGGAAACAGCAATGCAAAGTTTGCAACTACACCTCACCGGCGCAGCAAGGTCATGGTTGAGCAAACTAGAGAAAGAATCTATTGGAAGCTGGGAAGACCTCACAAAGCAATTTACAAGCAACTTCAGGTCGACATACAAACGACCAGCATCAATAGAAGAAGTCAAAGCATGTGTGCAACAACGCGACGAAACACTATAGGCATATATCCAAAGATAGAGCCTTATCAAAAATTTAGCAGTCGAAGTTTCAGATGAAAGAGCAATAGATGCGTTCATCATTGGATTAAGACGAAGAGACCTAGTCGAGGAGATGGGTAGAATCAAGCCGAAAACAGTGTCAGACCTCATGGACACCGCAAACAGATTCGCAGATGGAGAAGATGCGTGCAACAACAAGAGGACGCGATCTCCAGAAGACGATAGAAGAAATAGATATAGAAGTCAAAGGAGACGGTCCAGAAATTTCGACAACTATGGCCCTCATAGCCAAGTCGCCGCAGGATACAAAGACAACAGCTACCAAGGAAGTGATCGAAGAAGTTCAGGATATCGAAGTTACAGAAAAGAGGACTATAAAAAATTCCCTGTAAGAGAATCCAGAGAATACAACCCCTCGCCAGAAGACATGCTCAACGGACCTTGTCATATACACTCAGCGTTCGTCGATGGGAAGCGAGTATCGAGGCATGCAATGAAAGATTGCACAACATTCTTAAAACTTCAAGAGGCAGCACTAAACAAGCAAATCGAAGCAAGGCGACAAGGATTCAAAGGAAGCAACAACCCCCCGACGAAATAGCAAGGAAACAATGGAGTTCCTCAGGGACAAGACCAGCAAAACCAGGGACACGACGACGACGAAGGGTATGTTCCATCAAAAGGACACATCACAGTAATGATACAACCTGTACCCAAGTCGAACAAAGAAGAGTAGAGCATAACTCGACAAGTCAACCTAGCAGTCATATCACTTCCAGCTACAACGGAGTATCTGCACTGGTTAGAGCAACCAATAGAGTTTAACAGAGAAGATCACCCTATAACAGTACCTCGGCTGGGAAACGCGCCTTTGGTACTCAAAGCTCAAATCAGCGCGTATGATGTCAACAGAATATTCATGGATGCAGGGAGTGGAATTAACCTGATATACGCAAAAACACTCCGAGCAATGCATATATCACTAGAGTTCCTAAAGCCAACAGATTGTTCCTTCCATAGAATCGTGCCAGGAAGTGCCAATTACCCATTGGGTCGAATAGCACTCAACGTTTGCTTCGGCAACCGACAAAACTATAGAAGAGAAAAGCTAGATTTTGAAGTCATGGACTGGCCATCTCAATATCACGCGATCCTCGGACGACCCGCGTTTTCGCGATTCATGGCAGTACCTCACTATACATATCTGGTACTTAAGATGCCAGGACCAAGAGGAATAATTACAGTGAAAGGAAGTTTTGAAGTTTCAGATCTCTGCGATAGGGAGTTCCACAAAATGGCGCAAAACTTTGGCATGATAGCCAACTACGCAGAGAAGGCGAAAAGCACGACTACAGATGGCGTCAAACCACTCGAAGGACACGCTGCAGAGCCAGAGATGAAGAAACCGCGAGTAGGAGCATCAAGAGAGGACAAAAATACAGGAGAAGAGGAGAAAGCTACGACAGCATAAGCATCAAAAGCACAATAGAGTAGAAGAATAAGGCTGTAAAAGCCACGAGTTATACCAGGGGCAATGCCCTCTAGATCCAGAACACGGGCCATAGGCCGGATCTTTTGGGTCACCTCATGTATCTTACATCACAAATATAATGAAGACAAAACGTTCCTCATATTCGAGTTTACGAGTCTTTCAAAGAGAAAATGCGGTAAACGCACGAGTCATACAATAACGCTCTGAGAACAAATTTTTGTCATAAAGTCACGAAATAAAATACTCTCGCGTTACACACATACAAAAATACATTACAACATCGGGTTGTCAGAATCATCTACACCTAAAGGGTCTAAGTAGTGGAACTCACAGAAAAATGCGGAGTCTTCTTGCAACAACCTGGCTATAATTCGTCGGGCAGGCTGCAAGGTACTCTCTAAGTGTACTCGAAGGCTTGCCCCACCAGGAGGATAGCTCAGCGACATAGAACTATAATTGAGTCTTGGCTGCCACTTGCGTATCCACCCAAGAGCAAAGTTGCCACCCGCTACTAGGTTCAGTTCTATCAACCGGTGGACTCGCTGGCTGGATTTAAAAACATCAAGAAGCAATGGCAAAGTAGCAGGTAGAGGATTGCGAGTAAGCATCACCGAGTGCATAGTTAAGAGAGCTCTCCTACAGCCATCCACTGCCTCGCCAATATGCTGGGCACGGTCCTGAAGCAATACAATAGCACTTCGGCGTCGAGGATCAGACCATAAATTTTCAACACCTACGGACATCTTTTCCAGAGCCGCACTTCGCTCGGTAACCCGACGATCTTCAGCAGCGAAATCCAAGCAAGTGCCTATAAGGGCAAAGGATATCACAAAAGTAACAGTAGAAAGAGAAGAAAATAAGTCGAGAGGAAGCTCACATCGCAATATTTCACAGGCGGATTCGACGATACCAAGAGTGAAAGAATTGCATTCTTCGTGATGCAAAATCTTTGCCGTCAAGCTGGACACTTCATCACTAAGAATCGATACCTGCTTCGTCAGGGCAGAAGTTTTGCTAGCCTTATCAAACGCCATCTGAGCTTGGCGTTTGGCTGAAGTCAAGCGAACCTCAAGGTCAGAAATCCTTGAAGAATATTCTGCGCACTGATTGCATCGACTAGGAGTCGACAAAATCTGAGAACCAAACACACGGGTAGAAGAAGGAGCAGGACCGGGAGTCAAAGGATCATTGGCGCGCATCGACTGCAAGCCAAAGGGGAAAGAAAGGAGAACCATTTCAGAGAGACAGCATAACACTTCATACGCCAGAAATATATTTACATAAGTGCAATACCCTATGACTAAGGTTCTCGGGTTGCACCCAACTAAAGTTTTTGCATCCAAAAGGAGAAAACTAAAAGCTACAAAGAAAGCCGAGTCTACGCCACCTCAGCATTGTGTTCTGTGGCAGAAGAGGGCACGGCAGCTTCCTCGCCAGAAGTCGACGGTGGCACTGGACCTTCCGTTGCTAGAGATGGTACGGCAGGCACCGCAGAAGCTGCCGAAGGGGAAATAGTTGTCAACAACGCAGGTGCCAACTTCTTCGCCTTCTCAAAAAAAAGCCTTCATCTCATCATGGGTGTGGCCATGAGGGGAGCTAACCCTCTCCCAGTCGAAATTCATACCGTGCGCAAGAGAAAGTGCAATAGCACCCTCAGCGCCACGCTTAATTGAAAGTCCTTTCAGCTAAAGAGTGGGGTCTTCAGTGGTATCGAAGGACTTGGCAAGATTACTCAATTTGTCCTTCGGAACTGCTGCCCTTTTCTTCGGCCACAACCCGACAAAAAGTCATGAAAGAACGCGGCTAACTAACTCGAAAGTTTCCTGGATAGATATCCAGTTTTCCTCGAGTAAGTTAACTGCAGTCATCAGAGGGTCACCGTCCGGTTGCACGGCCGATGGAGATACCCCAGTAAAACCTGCACGACACAAAAAAGGTAGAAAAGAAAAGAAGGAGAAAGATGTCAGCACATGCAACAGTGCAACAGAAGTCGAAAATAGGAGACAAGGCAAAAAACTTACTTTCAGCAGCAGTGGACATTGTGTGGAGACGCTCCGCCACGGCTTGCTCTCGCTGAGCATGCTCCTTGTTGGCATCAGCTAAAGCTTTTTTAGCTTTCTTCGCTTTGCCAAGCGTAGATTTCTGCGACTTCTCAGCACTTGCTTTAGCAACGGCCGCAACATCATAAGCCTTTCGGGAAGCATTGAGCTCCGCTTCCAGCGACGCAATTCGAGCATTGGCTGTTGCTAAAGCAGCTACAAAAGAGGACGACAGGGGGTCAGATAAATAGCAAAGGATAAAGCACAGAAGAAAAGTAATGACTGGACGTCAAAATTGTACCTTCGGAAGCTTTCGCAACCTTTAGGTACTCAGCACATTCAGTACCCAGGGCGATGAATCTCTTCAATAATGCCTGAGAAAAGGAGTGTGTAAGAGCAGAAGTGTATAAAAGGAGAGCAAGTAAAAAGAATTGCTCACATCATCAAAAGAAATCATAGATGCATGGGCCTCCAGAGAAATGTCGGTTTCTTTGGCCTTCTTTGAGCGTTTGGGATATCGGGCTTGAGGAACCTTCTTCATAGAAGACCTGGTAGCCCTCAGCGCAACATCTGGCTCAATAGGCTCATCAGTGGCCGCATGAGAAGTTGGGGGAGCAGCTATCGCATATGCTGGTGGCTCGTCATCATCACTGCATGAAGAATATAAATCATGGAAACAAGGCAAGAACAATGCAATTGAAGAACTCGAATAAAATACTTACGATGCTAGCATGTCGAAGTACTCCATATCTTCTGCAAGAACGGGGGCTTTACCAGCCGCCGCAGAACTTGATGAAGCAATTTCGTCGACACGCTTCCTTTTCTTGTCGACATCAACATCTTCAGCAAGTGCAGGAGGAGGCGATGTCGATGAGCTAGTTTCCTCTTCTGATTCTTCGACATCATCTCCGTCCTGACTTTCGTCAGCCTCGGGGGCTTCAGATGCAGGAGAGGCTAGATCGGCCGGTAGGGGCCCTGCTTCTGGAAGGGGAGGACGAGAAACAAGGAATTGGTGACCCTGCATATAAATAAGTCAGCAGAGTGCATAGGCATAGAATAACGCAAATTGAAACAAGCAAAGTTTGACAACAAGTGAACGCGAAGATACATACCTCGGGCAGAGGGTGCACGGAGTCGAAAAAATCAGCGGTTAAATCCGCAACTGCATGATCTTTGGTGAGCTTGGTGAGATTCCTGACTTGCTTGTCGACATCTTCTTTCGATATCAAATCTTCAGATACGCGGGTAGGATCTTCCAAGCCGGAGTAATTCCAAAGTTTGGTAAGGCGGTGTTGTAGGGGTTGAACTCGACGTTGAATAAAAAACGCCATGAGTTGCATACCCGACAGAGCACCTCCTTGACCTCCTTTTAAAGCCTTGATGCGGGAAAGAAGAGGAAGAATTTCTTTGACTTCTGCATCTGAGGGGAGCGTATCCCACGATGCCAATTTCTTTACCTCCTGGAAAGCGTCAAAGGGAGGAAGGCCGTATTCATCTTCAGGAGAGGATTTGCGGTCCTTGATATAGAACCACTTTGTCCTCCACCCTTGGACAGATGCGGCCATAGAAAATTCAAGGTATTGCGCCTCAGGGCGTGATACGTCCAAAATGTATCTACTTTCCTGAACACTTTTGCTATTGTTTTTCCTCTAATTTGTGTGTTTTGAATACAACTAACATGGACTGACGCTATTTTTAGCAGAATTGCTCTGGTGTCTCGTTTTTGTGCAGAAATTCAATTTCCAGTAAAAATTCGGGAAAAATCATGAAAAATCCTATTTCACCAGAAGACCCACGGAGCCAGAAGACAGGAGGGAGAAGGGGCTCGAGGGGCCGTCACACGGTGGTGGCGCGGCCCAGCCCTGGCCGCGCCACCCCTGCGTGAGGGGGCCCCAGGTCCCCTCTCGACCTCCCCTCTCGCGTACATATACCCCCTGACGACATAATAATGGGGAGACGGCGTTTTTCCCAAATAGACTTCCGCTGCGCCGCCGCCATCAGAAACCGCGATTTGGAACCAGAAACTCCGTTCTGGCACCCTGCCGGGACGGGGATTCGGAGGAGATCTTCATCACCATCACCACTGACACTCCTCCATCGACCATCCATGACTCCCCCATCCATGTGTGAGTAATTCCCCCGCTGTAGGTGAGGGGATGGTAGGGATTGGATGAGATTGTTCATGTAATTTGATATGAGATTGATAGGGCATAGTGCCTAGTATCTTTATTTAGTGCCTATGACATTGTTGCAACTTGTTGTGCTTAATGCTTGTCACTTTGGGCCCGAGTGCCATGATTTTAGATCTGAACATGTTATTATTTCTATGATGATACTTGTTGTTTATGGTCTTACCTACAAGTTGTATACACATATTGTTGTCCAAAACCCGAGGCCCCAAAGTGACAGAAATTGGAATAACCGGAGGGGATGGCTATGATGTGAGGATCACATGTGTTCACTGAGTGCTAATGCTTTGCTCCGGTACTCTATTAAAAGGAGTACCTTAATTACTAGTAGTTTCCCTTGAGGCCCTGCTGCAACAGGCTGGTAGGACAAAAGATGTCATGCAAGTTTCTCCTTGCGAGCACGTACAACTATATACGGAACACATGCCTATGATTGTTTGTACTAGGATGCTTTATCATTATTTATCTGCAATGCCCATATCTTATTGATTTCATGAATTATCTTATCCATGCAACGCCCGTAATCCATCCCTATGCCTACAGTATTTGTTCCTACTGTTTACAACTGTTACTATTACTGCTGCTATTTTACTACTGCTGTTACTGTTTCACTACTGTCACTGCTATAAAACTGTTGCTACTGATAAACCGCTGCGAGCAAGACTGTTTCCAGGTGCAGCTGAATTGACAACTCATCTGTTAAGGCTTGCATATATTCTTTGGCTCCCCTTGTGTCGAATCAATAAATTTGGGTAATACTTCCCTCGAAGACTGTTGCGATCCCCTATACTTGTGGGTCATCAAGACTATTTTCTGGCGCTGTTGCTGGGGAGCATAGCTTTATTTGTAAGTTCACTTGGTATTCATATTGTTCGCTGCAATCCTTTCATCATGGGTAAACCTCGTGATGGAAAAGTTCCTATATTGCCATCCACTACAAGAAGAGGTACGACTCTCAACACCTCTGTTGCTCTTGATTTGCCATCTGTTATGAGCAAGTTGCTTACACCACCACACCCACACGCTACTGCTACTACTTCTGCTGAGATTGAAAGTGCCACTGATAATTTAGATGATGCTTCTACTGTGCTTGATGAGAGAGGTTCACTAGGTTCCTTTTTAGATGCTACTATTGCTAGAGCTAAGTTGGGAAACATCACTGTTACACCTGTTAGTTCACCTGAGTCTAGGGAATGTTCTAGTGATGATTATGATGATGATGCCTACATTGAGCTTAATGATGATTTTATTACAGAAGCACGTGCTGCTCGTAATGCAGGTAATGTTAAAGAACTTCTTGCTAGACGTTCTGTTAGATATAATTTGTCTCCTGATCCTAAGTTTGCTGCTTCTCCCATAAATATTAGAGATAAGGATTATGATTTCTCTTTGGATTTATCTTACATATCTATTGTTGAGAAAACTCCTTTTTGTGGTACTAAAGATGAGAGTGCTATGGAGCACATGAATGAGCTTTCTACTTTGAGTAATTTGTTTTCTGATGATATTAAGCTCCGCACCTATTTTGTTGCTAAGATTTTTCCTTTCCCATTGAAAGATGCTGCTAAAACTTGGTTTAATAGCTTGTCTCCTGGATCTCTTACTAGTCCTATTGCTTTGGTTAATGCTTTCTTTCAGAAATATTTTCCCGCTAGTGATCAACATGCTGCTGTGCAGAAAATCTTTGATTTTGAACAGGGAAAAGGAGAGATATTGCCTGAATCTTGGACAAGGTTTTGTTCTTTAATTAGAGCTTTGCCTAAAGAACCATTGCCTAAAAATGAACTCCTTGACATATTTTATAATGGACTAACGGATGAATCTAAGTCATATTTGGATAGTTGTGCTGGTTGTGTTTTCAGGGAAAGAACTCCGGCTGAAGCTGAAGAATTAATGGCTAAAATAAGCCGGAATCATGATGATTGGACTTTAGTTGAGCCAACACCAGCACCAACTCCTGCGCCATCTACAGAGTCTGCGTCGAAGAAGAGAGGGATGATTGAATTAAATGATGAAGTTATGAAGGAAGCTAAGAAATATCTTAAGGAGAAAGGTATTAAGGTCGAAGATGTGAAGAATTTACCTCCTATTGAAGAATTATGTAAGCCAATCCCTCGCTCATCTACTATTGAGGTACACTCTCTCCAACGCTTTGATGAAAGAGATATTCCTTATACTAAACCACCTGATCAATGCTTAGATGAATTTGATAATTTTATTGTTAAGCAAGAAAATTTTAATAGAATGGTGCATAATCATCTGTTGGAGAATTTTAGAGTTATTAACAAGTTGCAGGATATTGTGGAGAGAACCGCCAATGATGTGAAGATTCTTGCTAAACATTTTCAAATGGTTCAAACACAAATTGATCAGCTTACCAAGGTGCAGAAAGACCTGCTAGTTAATGCTGCAAGAGAGAAGCAAGCATGTGAAATACGCACAAGAAGTGGTGCTGCTACTCAAGACCCATTATATCCTGAAGGACATCCTAAGAGGGTTGAGCAAGATTCTCAACGCACTTCAAGTGATGATATTCCTTCCAAGAAGAAGAAGAAGCATAAAACAACTGCAGAATCCTCTGATGCAGGTAAAGATCCTAACCGTGTTTCTATTTCGGATGCTGAAACTGAACCAGGAGATGCTTCCGATAAAGAAGAAGATAAAGAAGAAGTTGAAGAAGAACCGGAAAAGAGTGATAAAAATGCAAAGTACACCAAAGAAGACTTCATTGCCAACAAGCATGGTAAGGAGAGGGAACCTTGGGTACAGAAGCCAATGCCTTTTCCTAGTAAGAAACACAAGTCCAAGGAAGAAGAACACTACAACAGGTTTTGTGAATGGATGAGACCTTTATTTTTGCAAATTCCTTTGACTGATGCTATTAGAATGCCTCCTTATGCAAAATATATGAAAGATATTGTCACTAACAAAAGGAAAATTCCTAGTGAGGAAATTTTCACTCTACTTGCTAACTATTCTTTTGATGGTAAAATTCCAGAGAAGCTTGGAGATCCAGGTATACCTACTATTCCTTGCTCCATTAAAAATAACTATGGTAGAACTACTTTATGTGATTTGGGAGCTGGAGTTAGTGTCATGCCTTTTTCTCTTTATAAGAGACTTGATCTAAAAAAATTGGTTTCAACTGATATATCCTTGCAGATGGCTGATAAGTCTACTACTATTCCTATTGGTATATGTGAGAATGTTCCTGTTCAAGTTGCTAACAGCTGTTTAATATTAACTGATTTTGTTGTGTTGGAAATGCCTGAAGATGATAATATGTCTATTATTCTTGGGAGACCTTTTCTAAACACTGCAGGTGCTGTTATTAATTGCAATCAAGGAAAAGTCACTTTTAATGTTAATGACAAAGAATATACGGTTTATTTTCCTAAGAAGATTGATAGGAAGAATGCTCTAAATTCAATCAAGCATGTTGAGACCATCAAAGTTGGTCAAATTATTTGTTCAGAGCAAAAGCCCAAGGAAGAATATCAAATTGTTATGGTTGAGGCTATACCTATCAAAGTTGAGGTAACATAAGCATTAAGTGAAGTGCAAAGTTTTGCCTCATATAAAGTTAGTTTGGTAACAAGACTTGATCAACCTTGTTAGCAAAGTAAATTTATATGAACGAAACTTCATTTTCACCGCATCCACACCACCTCACTTGTATTTACTTTCATCAAATTTTATTCCTTCAGTTTAGTTGCATGATTAAGAGTATCTCAGAGCTGCTGCATGCTTAGTTTTGATTTGCTTGAAATCTTTTCATCCTCATTTTTCTGAGTTTTATCGATATGCCAATTTCTGAAAAATCCTCGAAAATAAAGTTTCTCGAAAAATTCTAGAAAATTTTTTATAAATTTTTATGTCAAAAATTGGGCAGAGAGACACCTGGGAGGCACCAGGTGGGGCAGCCACGCCACCTCACACACAGGTGGCGCGGCCCAGCCCTGGCCGCGCCACCCATGTGTGAGGGGGCCCCACCAGGCCCCTCACTCATCTCTTCTTCCCCTGCTCTTTCTCTCTCCCGAAAAACACCGCCCCATTTGCTCAAGCTCGAGTTCTTGCTGTTCTTCACCTGGATTTTTCAATCTCCTTGTTCAGCCCAACATTTTTGCTGAAACTTGGATCATTTGCTCTCTGGTATGTGACTCCTCCACTTGTCCAAGTAGATTTTCTTTTGGTAAAGTATTTCTTGAGTATTTTAGCATTGTAGGTGACAGTATAAATGAGTATGCATACTTGTTCTATTGTTTAGAAAGATTATTTTGATGCATGATAGCTCTCTAGTAATTCACTATAGTAGTTTCCTACACTTGCTTGTCTTTAAATCACCTTTTATGAGTTCGTTGAAAAATTTCAGAAATGGAGGAGAATGTGTATCAACTCTCTCAACATGAACTAGAAGTGCATGATGTTATGAAAGTTCACCGTGAAGAGAAGGTTTTTCCCTCACTCTATCCATGCTCACCATTCTTGAGTGCTGCTGGAATCCTACAAGATTTTCAAACCTTGCTTTCTAATGCAGGATTAGAATATTTTGTTGAGGGTGAACCTCCCCAATATGTTAAACTAACAATGTCTGTGGTGCAGGATTTCAGATTTAGTTGGTCCACTTCTAATCCCATGGTTCATTATAAAATTTATAACAAATCTGTGAACTTGCCTCTCTATGTTTTCTGCACAGCTATTAGAGTACCATAGTGGGGATCGCTCGAGAAGATAAGGGGACAACCAAGGCAATTGTTAGAACTATACGAGGAGATTTGTCAAGGAAGAAGCTTCACAGGAGAGGGTGACTACCTGGAAGAAGATGAGCTTGATGCGTACGTGGAGGAGCACCCGCCGCCTGTGCACGATGAGGAGGGCACCGAAGAGTCGGGGCAGCCCTCCAACACTACGAATTTTCCATATGAGCAGCCTTATTATGATTATGCGCCGTCAGCTTCATCTTCACGAGAACCGGGGTACGATTACACCTATGATGACCCACCAGCTTGGAGCAGCTACCAGAGCCGGCATTGATCTCCACTTAGGCCAAAAGCTTAAGCTTGGGGGGAGGTACGCCGACGATTCACTCATCTACATATCATATTTTGTCGGACCTTTGTATATTCATATTTTGCTTTCTTTATTGTTCTCGTTCTTGTTTTCATTTCTTCCAAAACACAAAAAGACCAAAAATATTTCCGCTGTTTCTCTCTATTTGGTTCTTTAGTTTTCTACCTTTGGTTTGCTTTACTTGCTATTTCGGTTTGCTATTTGAAAAACCCAAAAATATTTTGCTTTGTTTGTTATTTCCTTCCGCTTTTGCTTCAAAAATCGAAAACCCCAAAAATATTTGTTGTTCTTCTTCGGTTTTGTAAAGTTTGTTGCAGAGTTCAGTCTCCCGTTACTCCATTGGAGCTTGGTATTCACTTTATATTATTGAAGCCACACAAGTGAAGAGCAATAATGACGATATATGACAATCCGAGATGTGGTAAGAGGCTGGTATGAACTCTATTTGTTTTCATTTTTGTACATATACTCATCTATGTGTACGTGCTTAGTCAGTTCATGTAAGGTATATGTCATATAATGGATGCTTCGTAGTTCTTGCTTTCATATGATTAGTTCCAATTTACTATTAGCCTGTAGCATGTCATGTAGACGCTTGCATGCATTTGTTTTATTCATAGTATAGTATGATATTGTGGTATCCACCTCTGAAAGCTTCATTTGAATCGACTTGGCACATGCTCAAGCGTGCATATGACTGAACAAAAAGTCAATTAAGCCTCGATAATCTAAATTGCCTCAGAGTTCTTGTATCATTTTTATGCCTATATTAATTTTGTTTTGTCGCAAGCATGATTATGACAGTTTTTGCTCTCTCGATTGTCGCTTCCCAGTCTTTTGCTAGCCTTCACTTGTACTGAGTATGAGCTCTACTCGTGCATCCAATTACCAAAACCAAGTCTTCCAAAGAGTCCACTATAAATTCCTATGCATGGTATTTGTAAGCCATTCCAAGTAAACTTTCATGTGCTACCTTTCAAAACTTTCAACTACTTCTCATTTTGTGCCACTGTTTTTAGCTCATGGGGACGTAGTGGTCGGAATTGCTATCTTCCATATTAAATTAAGTACCCCTCGACTAGGCAGCTTTATCTGCTCGTCATTAATTTTGCATGAGAGCTGGTCAGACCATTATAATTGTAATTCTAAAAGAAAGAAAAAATGCACTCCTCCAAAGGAATGAGAAAGTTGGTGGGCACCCGATGGAATCGGTTAGCCATGGTTTGAGAAAGGAAAAAGGTGGGGAGGAGTGCCAAAGCTTTATAAAAGAGCACCAATGTGCCAAATTTCAAAGAACTCGGAACCGCTCTCACTTGTTTATTATGGAAGATAGTAAGTCCCCATTGCTAGTCGTTGACATAGAACAACCACCTCTCAAAAGAAACTTTTATCTCTGTTTTACAAATGAAGAGCTCTAGCACATGTTAAATCCCTGCTTCCCTCTGCGAAGGGTCATTCGTTATTTTTATGTTGAGTCACCATCTTCTAACTTTAAGCACTTTTTGAGAGCATAGCTGTTATTCTTAGTGTAATGTGCTTGTCCCAGAACACGGTTAATTGTGGTATAACTTTGATGCTTGTATCTTTGATATTTCTACTTCTAGTCTTCCCTTGGACTTCGGAGGTGCCTCAGCATTTATGTTTTGCTCTACAAATAAAGGCAAGTGGGATACCATTCTTTCATATCATTTATGCATATTACAATCTTGTAGCTTCTCATGCACATGTTACTTGTTATTAGTACATTGGCACTCTTTCATAGCTTGCTTGACTATGAGGTGACATTAGTTGTATATTTCTTATTATGAATTGCCTGAGTACTTGATCACATAAGTTAGTATATATACATCATATGAGCAAATGTGTTCGTGAAAGTTTCTTTTATCGCTCTCAGTTGTTAACTGAATTGCTTGAGGACAAGCAAATAGCTAAGCTTGGGGGGAGTTGATACGTCCAAAACGTATCTACTTTCCCGAACACTTTTGCTATTGTTTCTCCTCTAATTTGTGTGTTTTGAATACAACTAACATGGACTGACGCTATTTTTAGCAGAATTGCTCTGGTGTCTTATTTTTGTGCAGAAATTCAACTTCCAATAAAAATTCAGGAAAAATCATAAAAAATCCTATTTCACCAGAAGACCCACGGAGCCAGAAGACAGGAGGGAGAAGGGGCTCGAGGGGCCATCACACGGTGGTGGCCCGGCCCAGCCCTGGCCGCGCCACCCCTGCGTGAGGAGGCCCCAGGTCCCCTCTCGACCTCCCCTCTCGCGTACATGTACCCCCTGACGACATAATATCGGGGAGACGGCGTTTTTCCCAAATAGACTTTCGCTGCGCCGCCGCCATCAGAAACCGTGATTCGAAACCAGAAACTCTGTTCTGGCACCCTGCCGGGACGGGGATTCGGAGGAGATCTTCATCACCATCACCACCGATGCTTCTCCATCGACCATCCATGACTCCCCCATCCATGTGTGAGTAATTCCCCCGCTGTAGGTGAGGGGATGGTAGGGATTGGATGAGATTGTTCATGTAATTTGATATGAGATTGATAGGGCATAGTGCCTAGTATCTTTATTTAGTGCCTATGACATTGTTGCAACTTGTTGTGCTTAATGCTTGTCACTTTGGGCCTGAGTGCCATGATTTCAGATCTGAACATGTTATTATTTCTATGATGATACTTGTTGTTTATGGTCTTACCTACAAGTTGTATACACATATTGTTGTCCAAAACCCGAGGCCCCAAAGTGACAGAAATTGGGATAACCGGTGGGGATGGCTATGATGTGAGGATCACATGTGTTCACCAAGTGCTAATGCTTTGCTCCGGTACTCTATTAAAAGGAGTACCTTAATTACCAGTAGTTTCCCTTGAGGCCCTGCTGCAACAGGCTGGTAGGACAAAAGATGTCGTGCAAGTTTCTCCTTGCGAGCACGTACGACTATATACGGAACACATGCCTATGATTGTTTGTACTAGGATGCTTTATCATTATTTATCTGCAATGCCCATATCTCATTGATTTCATGAATTATCTTATCCATGCAACGCCCGTAATCCATCCCTATGCCTACAGTATTTGTTCCTACTGTTTACAACTGTTACTATTACTGCTGCTATTTTACTACTGCTGTTACTGTTTCACTACTGTCACTGCTATAAAACTGTTGCTACTGATAAACCGCTGCGAGCAAGACTGTTTCCAGGTGCAGCTGAATTGACAACTCATCTGTTAAGGCTTGCATATATTCTTTGGCTCCCCTTGTGTCGAATCAATAAATTTGGGTAATACTTCCCTCGAAGACTGTTGCGATCCCCTATACTTGTGGGTCATCAGGGCGCACAGAAATGACGGCTCCACCCAGTTCGGGTTTCCTAGCCAAAGCAACGTTGGGGCGGAGCCGAAAGATTGACCTCCAAAGAAGAAAGTGGGGCTCAATGCCCAAGAATGATTCACAAAGGGTCACGAAATAGGCAATGTACAGAAGGGAATTCGGTGTGAGTTGGTGGAGCTGCACACCATAGGCAAATAGAAGCCCACGGAGAAACTCGTGGGCAGGAAGAGAGAAACCGCGGAGGAGGAAAGCAAGAAACATTACCCGATACCCGCTCGGGGGCTTCGGGATCCGCTCAGTACTAGGAAATTTGATGGAATCCTGGGCGGCGATGAGGCCGTCCGCCCTGGCCTTCTCCACCTCCTTCTTTGTGATGGCGGAGCACACCCAGTTGGTGGCAGAAGTCTTGGCCATGGTGCTCTTGGTGGCCAGGTGTTTCACGCGCATCCAGTACAAAGTGCGCTCGGGGGCTATGCACAAGAGGAGGAGACAGAGGAGATCAGCAATGGAGGCGGCGGAGAGAAAGAGCTGATAAACAGTAAGACTCCCCACGATCCCCTTTATATATCTTCTGGGAGAAGGATCATGGGCTAAGACGTGACGCAAAGATAGGAAACGGTAAGCCCACTAACGGGTAAAAGGTGAGAAATTTACAGTATTGCCCATGCAACGGTTCGCAATGGTACAGAGTGACGTATTCATTGATATCATAAAGAAGATAATATAAGAACGAGGAAAAGATGGCGCTGACAAATACAAAATAGGTGCACAAGACTGTATACAAAGGAGTTTTGATTATAGCCATGGGGGCTACTATTTTCAAGAATGGTAAATACAAACTTCTCTCTGAAGTGGTGGATTAGTATTCGATGACAAGATATCCTTAAGGTATCTTGAAGTTGAAGTATCTCGAAGATGACGTATCTGGAAGTTAAAATATCTCGAATTGACATATGATGGATTACACTACATTTTTGAGCCTATACTCGAAAAAAGCCTTTTTCGACTATAGCCTCGGGGGCTACTCCCATCGGGAGCGCTGAGAGCACACCCGACGATATTTCTTGGCAAAGCATTATAATTGGAGAAGTGCAGGAGTGTTACTCCCATCGGGAGCGAGTTTTATGGTTGAAGAAACCCGAATATTTTCAGTCAAAATTTGACTGCGACATGAGATTCTCGAGTTGCGTTATCGCAACACAACTCGAATGCCGTGACTTGTCACGAAGGTAAGACCCCAGGATCCGTCCTGTGTGGCCTGGTATACGCACATGGATGCGCTCTGCTGGTATGTATCCGTGTCTACGATGCGAAGAAAATCCTGGTGGACGCACTCGGTACCCTGAGAACCACTGGGATTCATTCTTTGTAAGTCCTAAATGCGGCAAAAGAGTGGATTTGACCGGTATCCCGAATTCAAGTCCAAGGGGATTGAATTTGAAGTAGGTGACAAGTATCTGTTCCGGCAGTTAACTGACCTCTTGATCCGTCAGAGTTGTCAGGCTTGTTCATCAAGACCCCTTGTGAACAAATTATCATAAATATAAGTCGAAAGACCAAGTCGAAGATTTGAAGATAAGAAGAAGTCAAAGAATTGATCAAGTCGAAGATTTGAAGATTAGAGATTCAACCCGAATCTACAATTCTGATAGAATCTTAGGGGCTACTGACAAGGGTATAGCTAATAGAGCCCGTTAGTTGAGTACCCCTAAGGCCCGTATAGCTAGGCCCAATTGTAATGATGGTCGAATACGAGTCTTTACCGTATGTCGATATTGTAATCTGTATCGGACCCTACCCGATCCTCGAGACCTGGCCACCTATATATAGGGGCCAGGAGGGGACGGTGTAGGCCAGATTGAAAGCAAGCCAGGTTGAACACCCAAGTTTACTTTCGACACACACCTATTTCGACTAACTTTGCCTTCGAGTTCATCCGACGCCCTATCTCCCCAATCCTAAGTCCTTCATCTAGGACATTTGTCGAGTTAACCCTCGTCAACAATGCTTGATACAATTGTGTCGGGGTACAATGTTTATATATCACATGAGGGGGGTGATGGTACCGGCTTGGAATCTAACCGAAAACATAATCTAACAGTGACTAATCCATGATGGTGAACAACAAATTCCTCTATCCACCTTTCTGTTTGTGAGAAGCTTCATCCAAGATTTGGGCATGGTTCCGCATGCGGCTGCTGGTCACCGGGGGAAACTCATGTCTGGAATTCATCCCAAATGGTTGGCACCAACGGTAGGATGTGTAAAGATAAATGTCGACACGGCCACGTCCAAGGCCGGCGATGGTGGTGCGGGGTGTGCCGTAGAGAGGATGGAGCCTTTCTGGGAGCATCTTCCCTAGCTGTCCAGGGCTCTAGCAGCCCGGCGACGCTCGAATCCCTTGCATGCCGCGAGGCATTGGCACCAACGCAATACTTAAATATACGTTGGCTTTGTGTTGCGACAGACTGCCTGGAGGTTGCAAATAATCTGTACCGGTAGTATTTAGGCAAGATGCCATGATCATCAAGGAGATCAAGGGACCAAGGTTTTTTGAGGTGGCGTCGTTCAGACATGAACACTGGAGCTCCAATGGTGAAGCTCATCGACTTGCTCGTAGCTTAGTAGATTGAGATTTTGGCCAGAAGGGTGTGGCTCATTAACCCACCTGATGATTGTTGTATCCGTTTAAACATTGTAGCAGATCAATAAAAGAGCAGTCGAAAAAAAAATGTGCGATCAAATCTCACTAGTGGAAAAAGAGGCTTCTATCCGTCACCTTTAGTCCCCAAACTATTTGGGCCGGGACTAAAGGGAGCATTAGTCCCGGTTCGTGCCGCTGGGGCACGGCCAGCACCTAGTCCCAGTTTGTAATGGACCTTTAGTCCCGGTCATTAACACGGACCGGGACTAAAGGATTGGCGGGTGGGAACCCCACGGGCGGCGGCCTTTAGTCCCGGCCTGTGTTAACGACCGGGACTAAAGGGCGACCTTTAATCCCGGCCTTTAACACGGACCGGGACTAAAGGCCGTCGCCTACAAAATCGAGCTTCTCTTCCCCCGAGCCTGCCAGTACACTAATGGTGGTCGGAAGCTTGGATTGAGTGGAGAGGTCATGCCCGATTTTTTTATCAAAATAATCCAAGATTTTGAGTTATTTCATCTATCTAATTGGTTCAAAAGGTTAGCAACTTTACTCTCTCATCTTTAATTGCTAATTTAGCTCATATAATGCTCTAGATGTGGTGAGATTTGTGGCTATAATTTGGGAGTAATTATGGGAGTTTATTTGATTTATATAGCATTTGAGCTTAAATTAATTCCTTAGTTTGCACATGTGTAGAGGTGGTGTACTTGTATGTTGACCAAAATGAGTATGAAGTAGAAATTTGTCATGCACATATATAGCTCTTTTTATGCTCAAAAAAATAGAGGGATTTGTGGAGTAATTAATGTTAGAAAGTAATGTGGGAGTAATTGTGAGCTTATGTGATTTACAATAATAATTTTTGAGTAGGATTTATTTGCAATAATTTTTGTAACATTAGAGAGTAATGTGGGAGTATATATGATTTATATGCAATGTGAGTTTATTCCTTGTATTAATTTGGTTTATTATATACTTATATAATAATGCAGATAAACCGACAATGGATGTACGGTAGCCGAGTCTCAAGCGAGTTCATTAAGGGCTTGCAGGATTTCCTCCGTGTGGCTGATACGAACAAGCGGAATGGTTTTGTTGTCTGTCCATGTAGTATGTGTAAGAATCTGAAGAATTACTCTTCATCAAGAACCCTTCACGTGCACCTGCTTCAGCACGGTTTCATGCCCAGCTACAATTGTTGGACCAAGCACGGAGAAAGAGGTGTTACAATGGAAGACAATGAAGAAGAGGATCATGACAACTATCCTGGGTTCCCTGAATATGGTGATACTTTCATGGAAGAAGCTGAAGGGGGAGCTGAAGGGGAAGCTGAAGGAGAGACACATGATGATGCCCCTGATGATCTCGGTCGGACCATTGCTGATGCACGAAGAGAATGCGAAACTAATAAGGAGAGGGAGAAGTTGGATCGCATGTTAGAGGATCACAAAAAATCCTTATACCCAAACTGCCAAAATGGTCTGAAAAAGCTGGGCAGCACACTTGAATTGCTGAAATGGAAGGCACAGGAAGGTCTATCTGACTCCGGATTTGAAAAGTTGCTAAAAATGATGAGGAATATGCTTCCAAAGGATAATGAATTGCCCACCAGTAGGTACGAAGCCAAGAAGATTATCTGCCCTCTAGGTTTAGAGGTTCAGAAGATACATGCATGTCCTAATGACTGCATCCTCTATCGTGGTGACTATGAGAATTTGACTGAATGCCCGATATGCACTGCATTGCGGTATAAGATCAGAGGAGATGACTCTGGTGATGTTGAGGGCGAGCCCCCCAGAAACAGGGTTCCTGCCAAGGTGAAGTGGTATGCTCCTATAGTACCACGGTTGAAACGTTTGGTTCGGTGCAAAGAGCATGCCAAGTTATTGCGATGGCACAAAGAGGACCGTTTGTCAGACGGGATGTTGAGACACCCCGCTGATGGGTCTCAATGGAGAAAGATCGATAATAAGTTTAAAGATTTTGCAGGTGACGCAAGGAACATACGGTTTGGTCTAAGTACAGATGGCTTCAATCCTTTTGGGGAGCAGAGCTCCAGTCATAGCACCTGGCCCGTGACTCTATGCATCTATAACCTTCCTCCTTGGTTGTGCATGAAGCGGAAGTTCATTATGATGCCAGTGCTCATCCAAGGTCCGAAGCAACCCGGCAACGATATTGATGTATACCTAAGGCCATTAGTTGATGAACTTTTACAGCTGTGGGCCAAACCAGGCGTACGTGTGTGGGATGAGCACAAACAAGAGGAATTTGACTTACGAGCGTTGCTGTTCGTTACCATCAATGATTGGACTGCTCTTAGTAACATTTCAGGACAGACAAACAAGGGATACAAGGCATGCACACACTATTTACAAGAGACTGAAAGTATATATTTAGCTAATTGTAAGAAGAATGTGTACATATCGCACCATCAATTTCTTAGCAAAATTCATGCTGTAAGAAAAAAGGCAAGCATTTCAACGGTAAGACAGATCACCGGGAGCCACCTAAGGAAAATACTGGTGATGATGTATTCGATATGGTCAAAGATATAGAAGTAATCTTTGGAAAGGGTCCTGGCGGACAATCTGTTCCGCATGACGCAGACGGACACACACCCATGTGGAAAAAGAAATCTATATTTTGGGAGCTTGAGTATTGGAAATTCCTAGAAGTTCGCTCTGCAATCGACATGATGCATGTGACAAAGAATCTTTGCGTGAACCTGCTAGGCTTCTTGGGTGTGTATGGGAAGGAAAAAGATACAAAGGAAGCTCGATAGGACCTGCAACATGTGAAAGACCTAGAAGACCGACATCCGGAATTGTTTCAAGGTCGCGCTAGCTACGCTCTTACTAAAGAACATAAGATCACCTTTTTTGAATGCCTGAATAGTATCAAGGTTCCGGCTGGATTCTCATCGAATATAAAGGGAATAATAAATATGGCAGAGAAAAAGTTCCAAAACCTAAAGTCTCATGACTGCCACGTGATTATGACGCAATTGCTTCTAGTTGCATTGAGGGGGCTTCTACCGAAAATGTTCGACTAGCAATTGTGAAGCTATGTGCATTCCTCAATGCAATATCTCAGAAGGTAATCAATTCAGAAGATCTACCACGGTTACAAAATGATGTGGCCCAATGTCTTGTCAGCTTCGAGCTGGTGTTCCCACCATCGTTCTTTAATATTATGACGCACCTCCTGGTTCACCTAGTCAAAGAGATTTCCATTCTCGGCCCTGTATTTCTACATAATATGTTCCCCTTTGAGAGGTTCATGAGAGTCTTAAAGAAATATGTTCGTAACCGTGCTAGGCTAGAAGGAAGCATTGTCAAGGGATATGGAACAGAGGAGGTCATTGAGTTTTGTGCTGACTTTGTTCCCGACCTTAAGCCGATTGGTCTTCCTCAATCGCGTTATGAGGGGAGACTTAGTGGAAAAGGCACGATCAGAAAGAAACAAATGATATGTAGGGATGGTCATTCGTTGACTCAAGCACACTACACAGTTCTACAAAATTCCCTCTTGGTGGCTCCATACAGTGAGGAATACAAGAATATTGTACGTCAAGCAAACCCAGGGTAGCCTGAGTCCTTTGTTTTACAGCTCCACATGGCGACTTTCGGCGTTTGGTTGCAAAGACGTCTCATGAATGACACTGTTGTTGAAGAGCAGCTGTACTTGCTGGCCAAATTACCATCTTCGACTATATTGACTTTCCAAGGGTACGAGATAAATGTGAATACATTTTACACGGTCGCCCAAGATAAAAAAAGCACCAACCAAAACAGTGGTGTCCGCTTTGATGCAGTAACCGGTAAAAGGCCAACGGACACATATTATGGTTACATAGAGGAGATATGGGAGCTTGATTATGGACCTAACTTTAAGGTTCCTTTGTTTCAGTGCAAATAGGTGAAGATGACAGGAGGCGGGGTAAAGTTGGATGAGCAGTACGGAATGACAACAGTGGATCTCAACAATCTAGGGTACCTTGATGAACCATTCTTCCTAGCCAAAGATGTGGCTCAGGTTTTCTATGTGAAGGACATGAGTAGCAAACCAAGAAAAAGAACCAAAGCGAATACATCATGTGATGAACCAAATCGCAACATAGTTCTTTCAGGGAAAAGAACCATCGTGGGAGTGGAGGACAAGACAGATATGTCACAAGATTATAATCAGTTTGGTGAAATTCTGCCCTTCAGAGTGAACACTAACACAAGCCTCAAGTTAAATAATAAAGATTCTCCATGGTTACGCCACAATCATAAGCAAGAGACATTAGCAAAGAAATGATGTGTAATCATGTGTAATCATATATTGTTCTAATCATGTATTGTTCTAATCATGTATTAAACATTTCATGTAATGTATTGTTCTAATCATGTATCACAATAACACTCACGAGAGGCGGGGAAACGATTGAACTGGAATTAAAGTACATGGGCAGATTAAGTCACAATCGGCCGAACTTGTTTTCGAATGTTGGAGTGATTCAGTCATAGTAGTGCCTAGCCCTATAAACGTCGCCACTATAGTCGTCATAGTCGCCGACGTCGTCGTCGCTGGCATCGGGGTCGCGGTAGTCGAACCTCGGCGGGTGAGCACGCGTGGGCTGAGACTGAGGGTAGCGCAGGCGGGGGCCACGGTAGGCCATGACTCTCTGGAGAGTCTGGCCGCACCACCACAGCCGACGGCCGGCCTCATTGAAGTTCGAATGAGGCGGGCCATCCTCCTCATGCCTGGCAAGCGCACTCTCACGCCGATTGATGAAGAAGGCGTCCCAAGTCGGGCTATAGTCGGGATGCCACTGGGGATTCCTCCGCTGCTCTGGCGTGAGCTCGAAGTAGTGGTGGTTCGTGATGGCCATCTGACGCACCACACCTAGAGGGACAGGAGGGACCGGTACGCCTCCGACGCTCAGCATCCAGCCGGTGGGGACGCGGTAGCCCGGGGGGCAGGGGTAGTTTGAGGCGCAAAGCGCCTCCGCCTCCTGGGGGGTTAGAGATACAATGGAAGCCATGGAAGAGAGTGATGATGTTTGCAGATATGAGTCTAGATGTGATATGTAAATGGAGGCCAAGCCTACATATATATAGTGAAAAATGGCGGAAAGACGGAGGCGGGAAGCGGTGGAAAGCGCGGAAAGAAAATAGGCGGGAACGCAGTGGCACGGGAAACCATCTAACCTTTAGTCCCGGCTGGTGGGTACAACCGGGACTAAAGGTGGTTTTTGTGTCATCTAACAAAACTGTCGGTGGGATAAGGATGTGTAGGTAACCTTTAGTCCCGGCTGGTGGGTCCAACCGAGACTAAAGCTATTGGCAGGATAAGGATGCATGGGTGGATGCACTGCTCGATGAGATAAAGCATGTAGCGCATGACGCCCCTGTCGGAGGAACAAGACAAAAGTAGAAGCGGCGCCGTGCCTATAAAAGGAGCATCGATACGCCATGGCAAGCACAGCTCGAAGGCAGGGAGAGTTTCATCCCGTGCCTCAGAAAAATTTCCCTGCAAACCCATGAAAGACTCCATCTCCTCTAACAGTTATGGAGGAAAGGGTTGGGAAATCTCCCATGGCAGAGCTTTTCGAAGATGTCGTTGGTGCTCACGCCCTACAGCATCTTCGAAAGCTCAGCCTCAGAAAAATTTCCCTGCAAGCCCGTGAAAGACTCCATCTCCTCTAACAGTCATGGAGGAAAGGGTTGGAAAATCTCCCGTGGCAGAGCTTTTCGAAGATGTCGTTGGTGCTCACGCCCTACGGCATCTTTGGAAGCTCTGCCTCAGAAAAATTTCCCTGCAAGCCCGTGAAAGACTCCATCTCCTCTAACAGTTATGAAGGAAAGGGTTGGGAAATCTCCCGTGGCAGAGCTTTTTGAAGATGTCGTTGGTGCTCACGCCCTACGGCATCTTCAGAAGCTCTGCCTCGGAAAAATTTCCCTGCAAGCCTATGAAAGACTCCATCTCCTCTAACAGTTATGGAGGAAAGGGTTGGGAAATCTACCATGGCGGAGCTTCTCGAAGATGTCGTTGGTGCTCACGCCCTACGGCATCTTCGGAAGCTTCGCCTCGAAATTTTTTCCCTGCAAGCCCGTGAAAGACTCCATATCCTCTAACAGTGTTGGGTAATCTCAAACTTATTTTAATCTTCTAGTTTTGAAAATAGAAAATGGTTTTGAATTAGTTACTCAATTTCAAACAATTTAGATTTGTAAATCTTTAGATATGAATTTTCAAAGTTTCTATAAGCATATTTAGAGTATTTTAATTATGTAAAATTATTGGATTATCATACAAATATGGGAACAGTGGCATTTGATAGATATTTAAATTTGTGATTTGTAGGATTTTGAATCACTCGATTTGCAGTTGTAGATTTCTCAGAAATTCAATTCAAATATTCAGTCAAGCTAAATTGCAATTTCTTAAGTTTATTCAAAAGACCATTTAGTCCCGGTTGAGGAAACGGCCCGAGACTAAAGGTCCCTGCACGCGCAATTTTTGGGAACCGCCCAAAATTGGCCTTTAGTCCCGGGCCTTTTTACCATCCGGGACTAAAGGTCACCCTTTAGTCCCGGTTGGTAATACGAACCGGGACTAAAGGGTCTTTAGTCCCGGATCATAATACCAACCGGGACTAAAGGTCCCGTGGTATATAAGCTCGCGCACCGCCCCTGCCTTCTCCATTCTCGATCCAGAGACGAAGACGAAGGTGGCCGTTTCCAATCAAAGCTCAGGCGGAAGCGAATCGCCGCCGCCGTCGCTCTCGCCCGCCGCCGCCGCGCGCACGCCCACCGCCCCTCCGACGCGCACGCCCTAGCACCACCGCCGCGCGCCGCCCATGAGCACCAAGCTAAGCCCGCCGCCCGTGAAGCCCGCCACCGTGAGCACCGCCGCCCGTGAGCACCGCCGCCGCCCGTGACCCGCTGGTGAGCACCAATATACCACCGTGTCGGCCTTTTATTTTTGTTATAATTTTTTATAGCATTTTAGTTAATTAGAATTTAGTTATAGAATTTTAGTTATAGCATTTTTAGTTAGCTTTTTATATTTAGCATAGTTAGTTAGCTTTTGTACTTAGCATTTTTACTTAGCATTTTTAGTTAGGAATTGTAGTTAGTTTAGTTAGTTAGAAAAATATACATATGGGGGCGTTGGCCGGGCGTCGACGCGGTGGGGCCCCCTTTTTTTGGTTATTGATCAAATATGTGTACTAAAAGGGGGCGTTGGCTGGGCATCGACGTGGTGAGGGGGTCTCCCCCCCCACCGCGTCGGCGCTCGGCCAACGCCCCCTTTTTTTTTGGTTATTGGTCAAATATATGTACCAAAAGGGGGCGTTGGCTGGGCACCGACGCGGTGAGGGGGTATTCCCCCCCACCGCGTCGGCGCTCGGCCAACGCCCCCTTTTTTTTGGTTATTGATCAAATATGTGTACTAAAAGGGGGCATTGGCCAGGCGCCGATGCGGTGAGGGGGTCTTCCCCCACCGCGTCGGCACTCGGCCAATGCCCCCTTTTTTTTGGTTATTGATCAAATATGTGTCACTAACTTATTTTACCTGTCTTTAGAAGAGACATGGACGGTCAAAATGACCCACGCCACCCGAAAGAATTCTTATTTGGCATGATACGTGAGAATGTATATGTGCATCAAGAAGGTGCCGATCGAGAAGACCCTGGAGTAGCCGGCCGAGAAGGAGTCAGCCGAGAAGGTGCCAGAGAAGCTGAACTTGAAGAAGATGTTTCGTCGTTTCTTAACCCTTCTGGCGACGGAATAGAGATAGAAATGTTTGACGACGAAGGGCAAACAAATACCGATGCCGAACGACAATTGCAAACAAACGCCGATGGTGAGGTATATAGATTTAGCTTTTGGTGATACGAAGGGAATATGCATATATGTATTAACGACTCTTTCTTTTTTTAGCCCTCCGGATCGAGCAAATCGTATTCTAAACGAGGTCCGAGCCAAAAGTTGAGTGCGAATCAGAAGCTGACCATCGATGTAGTATCTCTAGATGGCAAACCATTGGAGCCAAAACAGCACGCAACAAAATTTATAAATCAATGCAGAGTGATTGTTAGGGACATGATCCCGATCACGGTTCAAGAATGGCACGAGCCAAAGAAGGCACGTCTTGGAGCTACTTTTGTGAACAAAAGATCCAAGAAAGACCTTTGGAGGAAGCTCATGGAAAATTTCATTCTACCTCTGGAGTACTCCAAGAAGGATGATGATGGTAATGAAATTCTGGGTGGACGTGAAAGGAGAAGGAGAGTTAAACAGTACGCTCTCAAAAAGATGGCTGAAGTATTCCGGGGCTTCAAGAAAATGTTATACGCGAAGTTTATCGCGAAAAAGAAAACTCCAGTGTTCGAAGGAGCATACGAGAAGTTGAGACAATAGTGGCCTGAATTTGTGGCATTCAAGGCATCTGAGAGAGCCAAGGAAATGTCAGAAAAAAATAAGAAAAATGCTAAAAAGAAGGAACATCACCATATTTTGGGGCCAGGCGGCTACGTGAGAGCAGTGCCCAAGTGGGAATCTATGGAGAATGAATTGAGGAATAGAGGAATCACTCCTGGTACAGAGTATGATACATCAACTTAGCCAGGGAGGCGGATCTCGGCTGCAGGAAGATCCAGCATTGGATCTTAATAGTCAGCGGAGAAGCAGCGTGGCTTCCATGGAGGTCCCAGCTGATGAGCATGAAGCACCGGGGTCTCGCTACCCCGTGGATGATGTTAGGGAGATGACAAATTGTGAGCTACATCAGCCAGTGAAGAACATGACCTTGAAGGTGGCAAGCGGCGATGTTTTACCTTGTCTACCTGAAGCACTCCACCATGGGAACCCGATACCAGCTGGCTATGCTCGTGTCTCGGTGCTTGACATAGTCAGCTCGTTCGAGGACCTAGAGCTTGATTTTGCTACACCTGAAGGGGATCGGAGACTTGGAGATGTCAAGCGCCAAATCGTTTTATGGCAAAAGAAATACATCAAGTTTCCAGGCTCAGCGCCAAGGCCACCGACTCCGAGGAATCCAAGTCCACCCTCCCCCCAGTGAACGTCGTCCACCTACGCCGCCCTCGAGTCCACCTCGGGCGCCGCATCAGCCGACGCCACCCCCGAGTGCACCTCTAGCGCCGCGTCAGCCGACGCCACCCCCGAGTCCACCTTGGGCGACGCGTCAGCCGACGCCGCCCCCTAGTGCACCTCCCGCGCGTCAGCTAACGCCGTCCCCCAGTGCACCTCCCGCACGTCAGCCAACGCCATCCCCAAGTGCACCTCCAGCGCGTCAGGCGAAGCCGCCCCCCAATACTACTCAGACGGGGAAAAAGCGGAGCAGGTCCGCTATGATTAGTACTACTGATAAGGTAGTACATAAGACCACGAAGATACCAGAGCCATCGCTAAAGCCTCTTCCCAAGAGAGCTTATGACCGGACTCCCGAGGAAAACGAGGCGATAGTACGCGCCGAAGTGAAGGCATTTTTGCACCAAAAGTGCCTGAGCCCAAGCCGACATAGACGGAGAAACAAAAGGACTGGGCTTATGGTATGCTTACTGCAGAGCCCCAATATAAGATGAATCAGCCATCAGACTATAAACGCAAAATTGAAAGGCAAAGTGACTTGGCCAAGGCAAAAAGAAGCGGGAAACAAATTCCCCAGCTTGGAGAATAGAAGAATCAATCGGTCGCCCCGCTCATAGTCGGCCCCCTCGATATCGATACGTCCTTCAGAGCCAATTTAGAAGAGGACCGATTGTTATTGGACCCCAGAGTAGTAGCAGCTGCACAACTATTGGGTTTAACTGTAAGGGAGGCAAAAGAGAATGCGGACATGTTGAATGTGCCTCTTCTAGTTATGTTAGGCCTTGAAGAAGCGCCAGTGGGAGAGGTAGTAGAGCAATATGTACTGGGGGGGGGGGGCCTCTGATCAAGCCTGAGGAGGAACACGGTCTATCAACACATATGCGAAATCTGCTCGGCTGGTATAAGGTGCATATACAAAAAAAGGACTTCAAATGTTTTATCCTCTTGGACGTTAGAGAGGAGCATTACTTCAAAAGATACATGTTACATATTCCAATGGACGAATTATTTCACATATTCAATCAGCGCGATCTCGACAAGTCTACCATCAGTTGCTATTGTCTGTAAGTGATTTATATTCAAGTATCTAGCTAAGCTTGTTCATTGCCTATATATCTTAATTAACTATATGATTTTTGTATGCTATTATGCAGATTTAAGATGTTTGAATGCAAAAAAAGGAAATCCATGACGTTGGGTTCATTGACCCATATATCATTAATGAAAGGATGTTAAAAGATCACCCCAGAGACGTGGAGAAGGACCTCTTCAGATTTTTTGTCAAGCAAAGTCTTAAAAGAGAACTTCTATTTCCTTACAACTTCAAGTGAATGTTTCTATCTTCTAGACATTCTTTTTTGCTTACTCGATGTTAAGTGTAATTAATGAGTTATGCATGCGTGTCTGCAGTTACCACTAGATTCTGCTAAAGATTCAATTGGACATATCAACTGTTCATATCTTGGACTCATTAGATAAGCCTGACGTCCTGATTAGCGACATGAAAGAAATGCTGCAAAAGTAATTTCAATCATTACCCGACTATATCAGCTCCTTTCATTAATTTCCTGATATCAAGTATTTAATAACTCATTTGCTCATTTTCTTTGCCCTGTAGCGTTTGGACACGTTTCAGAAGGTCGGTAACAGGTGAATTCAAAGAACAGCTAACTTTTAAAAAGATAAAGGGTTTGCAGCAACCACCGGGGACCAATCTCTGTGGATTCTACGTCTGCGAGTTCATCCGGTGGTACACCAGTGAGCGGAGAGCACGTTCCACGGACTTTGATATACGTAAATAATATTCACAGTTTTCTTTTATTGTAATCAATTGTGTTGAGTTTCATCCAACTTATATATATCCATATCGATCTTCTTAAAGTTGTATGTGATGCGGGAGAAGCTCGTACCAACCCAGCGCCTAAAAGCAATTCAAGAGGAGCTGGCAGGATTCATCATGAGGGAGGTCCTCTGTGAGAAAGAAGAACACTATGTGGAGGATGAAGAGCGCTATCTGTAATTTAGTGATCTCCGTGTAACTTAGTTTGTTTTGAAACTTGTTTAAAAAATAGTTGTACATACACTTGTTTGAAACTGTAGTATATACAGTCACAAGACATCGTATAATATTATATATGCATGCACCAACGTGTAATATGTATGTACTAGTCATAGAATATAGGTACGGAAACTCGTTTGAAATTAAAATGAACCCTAATTAAGCATAGACCCTAAACCTATAATCTGAAACAGCAATAAAAATAAAAACAAAAACAGAACACTTTAGTCCCGGTTCTCATTACGAACCGGGACTAAAGGTCCCCGAGACGGCGCTCCTAGCCGTGCCCACGTGGATGGCCATTAGTCCCGATTCGTTTGCAACCGGGACTAAAGGCTGAGGGCCTTTAATCGCGCTTTGCTAGTCCCAGTTTGAAAACCGGGACTAAAGGCCATTACAGACCGGGATTAATGGCCCTTTTTCCACCAGTGATCTGATTCCAGTTAGACTCGGTTTGGGATAGGCCGGCAATCCCATATAAGTACGATTGTGGTCTTTCTATTTTGAAGAAAGAGAGGGACACAACGGCTGAGCTAGAGGCATGGAGAATGGAGCGGGCGCGATGAATACTGCACGAGTCGTCATCGCCGGTGCTGCACATGTTCTTCCCGGTTTTTGTGTGGTGGGATGGACTCCTCAACAAGAGCTGCTTGTCTCAAACTCTCAATGAGATGTGGTGGAGCTAGTTGCTCTATATTTTTTGTTCTACGTCTTATTTGAGAACCATTGTGCACCCAAACACACATAAAGAAAAGACACCTGAAAGAAAATGCCAACAGTGAAAAACGGCGCAGCAAAGCGTGCGAAATCCTTCTCGTGAACATAATTAATTTGTTGTTGGATACATGATCATACAAATAGAGAGGTCTTTTTTTGTGCTCTAGTGCAGATTTTGCCACACATTTTACCTTTTTTTAGGGAAAATTGGAATCCATTAACCAGAGGGCTCAACAATCTCGTTGGTCACTAAGATAGAAAAAAGTCTGGGGCATAATCATCCCAACCAACATATTAGTGCGTAGGCCGTGTTGAGCTAGCTCATGTGCAATCTTATTACAGGAACCATCAGGGGTAGAGGTAGGATTAGAGCTCATGGGAGGCCGATGAAGGTAATTTTCTCATTAGGGGGGCCGGCCAAGCTGGTTAACAAGCATTTGACACAAAAAATCAAAACTAAAACATGCATTATAGCTTGGTGCATCAGATCATAGGGGGGCCATGGCCCCTGTTGGTCTCCCTAGCTCCGCCATTGGGAACCATGGCAGTAGCTAAACTTCTATGATTCAAAAGAAATGATACATCTGCTCCTAACTTTATGGATTAGGACACTTAGATCAGGTAAATCGTAACTTCCGTTCTTCAGTGCATTCACCAAGAGTAAATGACATTGTGAGTTATACAACTTGTTCCGTATGTGCACTTAAGTCACACATTTTGCAAATTGGATTAACCGGTCACACAACTTATGAAACATGTGCATCCGAGGTCACAAACTGGTCCGTTGTCCGGTTTTTTATAAAAAACCATCATGCGCTAAACACGTCAGGTCAGTTGGACTCTTTTTTTTTGCATTTAACCCCTTAGCCGAATATTATGTGCTACAATTTCATCCTTCTAATTTTCTGCCAGGTTAACTGCAAAAAAACAAGTCCAATTTTTTTTTCGCGGTCAGGGTTTTTACCGGATGGCACCAGAATTTCCGGATACCAAGAAATCTCAAAAATCTCGTGAACTTTCTGGACGAGATTGTTCAAACAAATTTTGTATTTTGAATTTTTTTTACACAGAAGAAATTGATTAGATATACAGATCTAAGCAGGACTGTTTACGAGCCTGGCGGTTTGAGCGTTATTCTGGAAATCGGAGGTTTGAAGTTTGAATCATACGGACATAATGGAATTTTTTGCGTTTATAGACTGAAATAGACAGAAAAAGAAAAATAATGAAACTCGGAGGAGTATAGCCTGCGACCGTAAATGAATGCTCCAGGACTCCTTGCCAACCAGACAACATGTTAGGACACGAAATATCTCCAGGACTCCTTGCCAACCAGACAACGTGTTAGGACACGAAATATCTACGCAACAGATTAAAAGTAACATCGGACTTAAATTCAAATGCAATCGAATTAGTTTCAACGGTATCAGTACTTTCGGAGGGGACTGAGAAAACCGATTTCCGGAGATATTTCTGAAATCTCGGACAAGAGAAAAACCTTGGTCCAAATGACCTCGGGTGCATAACGTGTGATAGTTTTTTTTTACCAAAAACCGGACAGCAGGCCGATTTGTGACCTCGGATGCATATATTTTGCAAGTTGTGTGACCGATTAATCGAGGTTGCAAGATGTGTGACTTAAGTACACATGCGAGACAAGTTATGTGACTCCCTGTGTCATTTACTCCATTCACCAAGGTCTGGCAATCAGATTCAATGTTAACATGGTGAAACCCAAGAGCTGCTGCTCCCTACCGCAACTGCACAAGCTTTAGTTATAGCTTGTAGCGTAGAACGGATATCTCTCAGTTTTCCGGCCGTCGCCACAATGAACTCGCACGTATCATCTCTTGCAACAAAACCCCAGGCTGTCTTGGTATTTTCAATGAAGGAAACATCAAAACTTACCTTAACATTTTAAATGGGGGTATTTATATGCACCCGAATTTTGTTAGTTTCGTGCTCAATCTCATTGAGACAAGCAGCTCTCGTTGAGGAGCCTATCCCACCGCACAAAAGCCGGGAACAAAATGTGCAATGGCAAATAAAGTACCAATGCATTCCTAACCATGGTGACCACATAACCCCTGAGAAGGATCCATCTAGGCAAACGACAAAAATGGCTCGCTTAGCAGACCCACATCAAGCAAATAAATGTCGAGTTGGGCACCAAATCTCCACCACTACTTACGTACCTTCCCCAGGCCTATTGATCATGGTATGGATCCCGAGTCTTCTGGATCGCCGTGACCTAGGAGGGATTCCCAAACTTAGAAGGATCCCGGGCACCCTGGTTCCCGCTGATACAATAGTGGCGAAAGCCAGCTGCTGCCAAACTTGGCCGAAGGGCATCGAGGCGATGGTGACGGATCGAGGGATGTCTTGGTGTCAACATACTGAATTTTCACCATGGGCGGTTGGCGGCTCCCGCGGGTGAAAAAAGTGAGTTTGGGAGCCCATTCTCATTTCAAAATTCTTGGGAGCCACGGGAGGGTGTTATATCTCCCTCCCAATATATTTTTGGTTTGAGCCGTTCAGGGAAAGTGCTAAAGCACTTTTTGCACCCTTTTAGGACAGTTGGAAGTTTTTAGGGATTAGGAGCCGTTGTTATCCAGAGATGCTCTTCGAGAAAGAGATTGTGATCTAAAATTAAACAAAGACTAACTTCTAATAAGCAGTGTGAGGTTTGTCGCCAGGGGGCTTAGGCCGAAGGCTTTGCTTTTAGCACTGTTTCTTCTTAATCTTCCATAGTCTCCTTCGCGCCTTAAGTCGGCCCACTCCAAGTCTCGACTCCTCCTGAACTTGGTCTAGGTACGTTACACAGTGAAGGATAGAGGGTATGTTACGTTTAGCTAGGCTAAGCCTCCTTTGATTCATAGGATTTGTATAGGAATTGTGTAGGATTTGAATCCTATAGGAAAATCTCCTACACACATGTTTGATTCATAGGAACATATCCTATAGGAAATAATCCTATAGGAATCTAGTAGTGTAAATCCTATTGGAAAAAACCATTAGGTCATACCTCATGAAAAAATTCCTTTGCTACAATCAAAGCCACTCTATTTTCCTATAGGATTCAAGTAGGCATGACAATCCAATCCTATGACTTTCCTATTCCTATGATTTTCCTATCTTATGAATCAAAGAAGCCCTTAAGGTGGTGGCTTTTAGCTTATACTCTCTCCACCCTAAAATATTGCAAACTTAGAAGATGTTGACTTTTGACTAAGCTTAGACGCCTTAGGCCTTTCACAATGCATTGGCTCTTAGCACGTTATCCTACATATCTGTTTATTCCAAGAGACAACCACCACAATGCATTATACTCCCTCTGTCCCAGTTCTTAAGGCTTACACATATACCTAGGTCATCATTTTGACCAATATAATACAACTTATGTACTATAAAATATATATCAATAAAAAGTTCAAACATTATACTTTCTAATGGTATAATTTTGATCTTGTAAAATTTAGATTATATTTGTCAAAATGACGACCTAGGTATACGTGTAAGCCTTATGAACTGGGACGGAGGGAGTATCTTAAGATTGTATCTAAATTTAATAATTTTGGCCTCATGCATCCATGTGATAGGGCTAGCAATACTTTTTATCTATAACTTCATGCAAAGCTTGTAGCTTAGCTAAGATACAACAACAGTCTCTTTCCTCAATTAATAGAGCGCCACATAAGCACTTTGCCTATGATACCGTGCTAAGAAATTTGCATTGTGAAAGGCCTTACATTTTAAAAACGAGTTAAATGTGGAACCATACATGTTTGGATTTTTTCTTACAAATCCTACGCGCACGTGCCACGTGCGTTCACTCGCAAAGTCCAAACAATTAGTGCAAACGCAGATCTCAACGCCATCAACTAACAAGTCAAACTGCACAGCGTTTTCAGATTGTGCTGACACATCACGTAATGATCCTCGTGACAGCCCAACAGAAACGTTGAAGAAACATCAGCATAAAGTCCCTAATCAAAGCAAAGACAGCGTCCGTTCCAAACATCCAATGCTATTTTGTTCTCTCGCCGTTTTATTTTTTCCTCATATCCACCATTTTTCCTTTAACATCCCGAGCTAAACTCACACAACAAGCAAAGTTGCACGTACATATAACTCATAATTAACAGCTAATTAATCTGTCCAAGAGGCCAGAGCTATTTTTTTAGATTAAGAGGCCAGAGCTATTGCAGTATAGTACATGGATGATGCGGCGTACTAACCACTAACCATCTAGCAGTAGCATCGTTTGCTTCGATCTTCTCTTCTGCACTATAGTTTCAGTTTCCAGGCACACGATCAACCTGATCGACGGCGAAATTCTGTTAACATCGCCGCCGGCGCTTGAGCTGCGAATCTCCGGTGGCGGCGAAGCAGCGGAAGGGGTTCTCCGGCGAGCAGATGTCCGGCACGAACACGGCCGCTGTGTCGGAGGAGCCGTAATTCGGGTCTCCCTGCCAGTGGAGGCCTGATGCTGTGGGCGGGGATGGCAGCTCCGGCACGGACGACCAGCGGACCTCCGGCACCTGGCCGAAGAAATCCTGCGCGTTCTGGGCGGCGGCGCCGGAGGAGGACGACGACAAGGAACGGCAGTTCGGGGATCCCAGCTTCCCACTGTCGGCCTGCAAATGGATCATCATTGTTAGGTTGCTGGATAAGCTTAGTTAGACAGGCCTCCCATAATAGAAGCGAGCTGTTCAGAATTCAGAGACATTTTCAGGCTGTAGAATGCCTTGTCCGATGCATCGCTTTGATGCTTTCAGCTGGAAAATTGCCGTTGATAAAAGCTTACAGGACAATAGGACATGATGCTATAAATCTGAATTTACTTTGAATTTAAGAATCAATCTCCCAGGATGCAGATCAAATTTACCTTTTTTAAAGATGTTTTGGGAGAAATACTTGTTTTGAGATTGATCACCAGAATTACTGATAATCGTATAAACTTGTACGACTAGTGGAAACTAAGGGCATGATTAACTGATATAATAGCAGTACTGTATTATTTGCACAACTCTGGGTAGTAATTCAGTTTTTGTTTTTGCTGAAGAATTAACACTGACCTTGGACGTGCCATTCTCGGCGAATCCGAAGTCGGAGTTGAACTCGGCGAAGCCGAAGAACTCGTCGAGCGGCCAGTCCGGCATGCTCCCGCCAAAAAACGCCGCGCTCGCCGTGGTAACGGCCCCCCGCGGGATCTTCTTGGGAGGGGCCTTGATCACCGCGGGCTCCGCGGGCCTCAACGCCGGGGAGCCGCTTCCGAACTGGTCATCGATGACAGACCAGTCGGGCAAGGTCCCCGTGATGCCGACGTCCGGGCCGGCCGGCCAGTCGATGTCGCCGTCGCTGTAGAGCGGCGTCGGGCTCCTCTTCTTGGGGCACGGTGGTAGTTGCAGGGGAGCCGACGGGGCGCTGTTAGGTGGCTGGGTTTCTGGCTCTGGGTCAGGCTCTGGTTCTTCCTGGTCGTCGGGCTCGAGGCCGACCTGGACGCCGGTGAGCAGGAACCTCCGGTGCGCGGAGACGAAGGCGTTGGCGGTGTGCACGGCGACGTCGCAGCTCCGGCAGAGCAGCGCGCGGTCCTCCACGCAGAAAAAGTAGGCGTGGCCCTCCTGCCAGAAACCAGAGGAGACGTGCTCGTCAGAATTCCTGGAAAAACTGGTGCCAAGATTTGTGGAAGGCGAGGGAGAGCAACTATCTGAAGTACCTGGCATATGTCGCAGTTCGGCGCGGCTACGGCGGCGGGGGAGTGGGATGCGGCAGAGAGGAGGGGCAGGCGGTGGTGCTTGCCGGCGAGGCGGTTGGCGGCGTGCACCTCGCGGTCGCAGCGCGCGCAGAGGGCGGCCTCGTCGGCGCAGCACACCACGCGCGCCTCGGCCGCCTCGCACGCGGAGCAGAGAACCTTCATGGATCAAGTGAGCCGATCGATCACTACACGATCATCCGTGTGGAAGGAAGGGGGAGAAGAAGACGGGGCCGGGGGTTGAGACTGGAGTTATGGATAGATAGAGAAGGGGGCCGGGGGAAGCGGTGCGGTTTTGTCGGGCTGGAGCCTCCCCGTCCCCGGCCGGTTGGTGACGCGACGCGGTGTCGCCCGCGCGTGGCGCTCGCGGGAGCGCGCGCACGGGGTGGGTGGCAGGTGCGGCGACGGAGTGATGCTGGGAGGGATATTTTGGTGGAGATGCCGCGGATACGGATGCGGATGCGCTGGGGCACAGATCACATGGGACGGAGGTTGACATGGCTGGCGCCCGCGGGGAATCCGGTTGACCCCGCCGACGATCGACGTCGCTGCCGGAAGGATCCGATTCACCGGGACGCGGCGGCCGCGGATTGGGCTTCCCCGCTCTGCCTATCGCCGTTTGGCGCGCGGGCGCGCGGTAAAAGACGTCGGGTTTCAGTGAAGACGACGACGACAGGTGACCGACTGACTGACTGACTGACTGACTGACTGACTGACTGACTGACTGACTGGTCTTCCGGTCGATCTTCTTCAGTTAACTCTTCCTTTTTTAGGAATCACCGAATCACTCCTTCGTAGCAGAAATCTATCCAAGATGCTGGGAATCAGACGAAATGACGAATGGTTCGTTGCGTCGAAGCTTGGCGGGGATCGACCGGGTGACCACCACGCCGCCCATCGGCCCATGGCTATCCGGATAGCGGTCGGTCCCTACAAGTGCAGCATGGGCGCCATTGCCAGCCACTATATAGCCAACTAGCATCCAATAATGCGGCTCGATCCCTTTCATGCATGGCCCCGTTCGACTTTTGGCAATTTCCCGGTGTGTTCATGCATGAATTCTTGCATGCATGCATGCACTTGTGATATTTTTTGTGGGCGGATGACATGCACTATGTGCATATGTTCTTTCCACACAAGATATTTAGTCGGTCTTTCACTTCTGTGTGAAAATATTGCACTTCTACTTTCAGCACCCACACACGAGGGAGTAAAAAGGGTTAATTACAAAGTCTGTCAAGGCTTGTAGTTCGCCCTTTAAAATTAGCTACTAGCAGGGCATACAGATAGTTACGCTGTATTGCTGTTACATACGGTTGCACAATAAAATCATACCCGGTCATCACTGATATGTGTACATGCTTTACTGTATTGGCTTCTAGTTTCTCAAGCTTGGACCTCAAGTCAAGGCGGTGTACGTGTGGGGAGACCCTTGCTTGATGTTAGTTATTCAATTGCTTTCGTGTGATTGTGGATCGCGGATCATGTCATACCACTATAGTTTGCACCATACGCTATGCAATTCAATGTGTGTCCGCAACAACTTTACGTGCTCTTTAATACAGGGTAATGAATTCTTAGAAGTAGAATGGTTAAGTGTCTTGTAGTAACAGTAACCGAAAGATCGGGGTATAACAACTAGAGAGGAGGGGTGAATAGAAGTTCTTGAAAGATAACAACAATTTAAAAAATCACAAAATTAAACAGATTGCAGAGATACATGATGAGCAACTTAATTAACGGACAGAGATGCATCAAACAGGAGGGGGTGAATAGAAGTTTTTGGGGTAGCTCGTGATGCATTCGTAACTATGATAGCTGTATGATGACAGTTAGCTTAAGTCCAAGTTCTCTCAGATTTTTTTGTGTGCTATGTGATGGGTATGCTCACCTCTCAAAGAAAAAGGTTACCATATCAGTAGATTCTGTTGCAACCAATGAACATCAGTCTTGCATGAAATGGTGCACTGCAGCCACCATTCCCTCACTCCAAAAGAATGCACGTAGCCATTTATTAATCTCCTCCAGCATCCAACACGGCACCTCTCCAATGAGCAATTGGTGAATAGGTTTGGCAGTGATCACAAACAAGTACTTGACCAAGGTCACACGGCCGGATCTCACAATCAGTCCTTTTTGCCAGGCTGGGATAAACTCAGTGAATTTGTGAAGAACCGGTTGCTACTCGAACTTTGTCAATGACAAGATTGCAAGTTGCAAACCAAGGTAGTACTAGTATTTGTTTGGGAATTCAGCTGATTGGCGTTGCAATAATTCATGACAAGATCCATGTCTTGTACACCTCTTATCGCCGTCGCTGTCGATTTAGCGCAATTAATTGACCTTCAGGCGACGCCTCACCGAAAAGATCATAGGTCACGCGGGTAGCACCATGCATCGATTGTTTTGGCTCCCAGCAAGTAAAGGCCTACTTACATTTGGATGACCCCGAGTGTGTATGTCCTTCTTCACAAGAGTGGACAAATGGCTCCCGAGCTACATAGAGCTTATTTTTTGAAAAATTCAAAAGTAGCATTTAAAAGTTTTAAAAAATTCGGGATAGATCTTGATGTAGATATTTATGTGTCATGTTCCTAGCTCGATTTACTCATAGGAATCCATGGTAGAAGATACAAAGTAATTGGATGGAGGGATGAGAGGAGAAGCAAGCTCAGGTGAGGAGGAGGAGCAGGTGAGATCAGATCGAGTCGTTCGCCGTTATCTGAGATGTCGTGCCCTGATTCTCCACTGCATCTTCTTATCCTCACTTCATCCAGTCCGGGCCAGCGTACCGAGTTGACGGAACGGGCCCCCTCTTGGAACGCTTGGGCTTGAGATGGGCTGCCGGCCCATCTTTGTCACCGACGTCCACCAAACTTGTATCTTCATTAGCCGCCTTCGCCTCGTCAGGTTCAGGTTCCTTCCGCCTCGTGACATTCTCCTCTTCTTTATCACCGACTTGTCCCCAAGCCGGAGCAGCAGGGGATTTGGCTTGCAATTCTTGTTTGTCTTCCCATGTTGCGAACTTCATGCCGATTCCTGTCCACTGGGTTAGAATCTGAGTACCAAGGGCCATACCTTTGGTATATGACCATGATTGGAGAATGCAGGCAGGAAACGAGTTCTGCTTGCGTATTTACATGAAGCTGTAATTTATACAAGCTTTATTTCTGTTGATGGTCATTGCATATTGCAAAAACCGTCTACAATCATGAACTAAGCAGACGACAACAAGAACGAAGAAACGTGGGCGATGTGGGCTAACACATACCATTTGTGAAAATAAAATGTTTGCGGTCTACAACTATACCAATGGCTAATCGTAAAAACTCATTTATTAAGGCCCTCAGATTTGCAAATGCTTTCGAACGTGGGCTACATTTTACCTGTCACACACGGTTAGGTAAACCGTTTCCTTTGCGGGTGCCGTCGCACACCCCTCGGTGGAGATGGTTTGGTCAACCATGTGCGATGGGCCGATTCGGCCGTGTGTGAAGGCCCGATCTGTACTAGTGTCACTTCGTCCAGTCCGGGCCAGCGTACCGAGTCGACGGAACGGGCGCCGTCTTGGAACGCCTAGGCTTGAGATGGGCAGCTGGCCCATCTTTTTTTTTTGACCGGGAAACCGTAGGGGAAGCCCCTACGGTGTAAATATTATATTAATATGGACAATATGTACATGGGAGTGGCCCATCTTTGTGAGCGACGTCCACCAAACTTGCATCTTCAGTAGGCGCCTTCGCCTCGTTAGGTTCAGGTTCCTTTAGGCTCGTGACATTATGAGATCTACTACTTTGTAAAAAATCAATCTAAAACTCGCTATATTTTAGCCTCAACAAAAATGACAAATCTGCCAAAATTTCAAACTTTAAAACTGTACACTATTCACTAGATCTAGATCTATGGATTTGTTATTTTTGGTGAGCCCAAAATACGTTTTAGATTGAGATTTTGCACACTTGCAGGTCCCATAGTTGTCAACATCAATATTTTTTGTTCCAATTTTTTTTTTTAAACTTACAAATGCTATTTATGAATTATTCAAAAAACGAGTTCCATGGAGCTCGAGCTCCATTTGAAGTTTCCGTTTCTTCACATAATTTTGCTTGCTCAATAAGCATGTATGCCTTGCCTTTTGGTTGATCGATCAGGTTCCGGCTAATGGAGATCGATCGATACGTTGGTAGACACGACCACTGATTCCTGTCTGGCTGGCTGTCTGTGATTTCTATGCTTCTCTTGGTTTCCACTTCCGTGTGTAGCGACTTCTCCGCATGACAACGCGAGACACGGGCCGTGTTCTGTCAGCTCAAACAGCGAAACGGGTGGAATATGAATGCAATGCGACGGGAGCCATGCATTTTTTTTTTTGAGAACTGGGAGCCACGCATAGGTATGGGCTTCGATGAATTGAAGCCCTGGTTTATTTTCGATAGGAAGTTAAGGCCTTCTTGAGATCGTCAATCAACATATGGGCCGCCCATCATAACATGGGAGCCACGGCCAGCTCACAGTGGCGAATCCTATTTATCGCGTGCGTGCGGGCTCCGCTAACGCGCGTTGCGACTTGGGCAGCAGCCCATTAAAACTGCAGGGTCCACCTTTTCCTGTTTTTAGTATTTTTTTCCCGATTTTCTGCTGGCTTTTTCACTGGTTTGGTTTTCTCGTTTCTTTTCCTCCGGTTTCCAGTTCTTCTGGTTCGTTTTTTTAACCTCTTCAATTTTTTTTTCAAGTTTTAACAATTTTCAGAAATTGCTAAGATTAGAATTTTTAGATTTAAATTTTGTTCAGATTTAAATTTATGTTCAAATCTAAAATTTATTCAAATTCGAAATATGTTCAAATTATTCAAACTTAAAAGTTGTTCAATTCCTAAATTTTAAAAATAGAAAAGAAAAGGAAACAGAAAAAAAGAAACAATACCTGTTGCTGGGTTGTTCTAGGGAGCGGCCCACGAGGGAAAGCTCTGCGAGCGCGCGCTGCTCGCTTCGGCACACAGGCAGAAACTAGGAGCTCCTGCTCACAATAGTGGAAAATATTTTCTAAAAGAAATGCCAGGAAATAAAAGAAATAAACAGTGATGATTATGTTTGCTGCATAATCAAGCAATAATACAGTCGATTATACATTTGTTTAATCCGATCAAACTTTCAACCCGCGTACCATCGCCCCATTTGTACCTCTACCATGGGGTAATACGTACTCATTCGCAGTACGTACCAAGGTTTTTTTTTCGAATGCATTTTTTTACCGGTGTTGGCTGAAAATAACAATTACCGGCAAATCTTAGAAATTTCGCTATTTTTTCAGCCGAGTCAATTCAAACAAATTTGGAATTCAATTTTTAAGTCAAAATAAATAAAATTGATGTCCTATGTAGACAGAAGGGGCCTCATGTCCTAAAGGTCAAAGCTTTCCGCTGTGCCTGTGTATTAACGGGTTGTGCGTTCAAAAGCTAAGGTCTACAATTGACCTAGTTTTCCATTTATGCCGCAAAGAAAGAACTAAAACAGAGAAAAAAATACGACAGCAGCAGGAATTGAACCCGCATGCTCTATACTGCCGTGTAGCATAGAAGGCATGTTTAAAAATTGACATTTAGTTTGTTTCTGAGTTTTTTTTAGGGTGATTTGTTCCTGAGCTTTGTGGACCTCAAAGCAAAGCACGGATTATGGGGGTGTTTGGTTCCTGGCCATATTTTGCCAAGCCAAAGTGTGGCTAGCCATAAAAGTGTGGCAGCCACACAAAGTGTGACTAAGAAATTGGAAGCCAAACTTTGACAAGAGTTGGCCAGAAAATTAATTCTATGACAAGTGGGCCGTATAATTAATGAAGTGTGACAAACTATAAATATGGCAAAAACCAAACACAAGCCAAACAACTTATGGCTAACATGCCCTATATTTCCCAGTACCGTGGGCTTGACGTGGCTCCCATATTATGATGGGCTGGCCCATTGAGTAGATTGACGATCACTAGAATGCCATAATTTTATTGAAGCCCATATAATAACTTGTGGCTCCAGCGCATTGCATTTTGTTACATAGTCCACCTGTTTCGCTGTTTGAGTTGACAAAACACAGCGGTGTCTCTGTGTTGTCCTGCAGAGAAGTAGCGACTCGGAAGCTGAAACCAATAGCAGCAGACTAGCAATCAGTGACAAGCAAGAGGGCAGCCGTGTCTCCTGTTGCCCTGCTGACTGCTCAGGACGTTCCGTACAAAACTTACACAGTGGACAACTTGCCACTGGTTCGCCGATACGTGCGCCTTGCTTGTCTGTCAACGTATATATCGATCGATCTCCAGTACAGCCTGATCGATCGACAAACAGGCAAAACTGTGGCTACACGCCTAAATATTCTCAAACTATGAGCTCCAGAAGTAACAACATCCACCGGCCAAGGAATTTACGTGGCCATATGGACCGGGAAGGTGGGAATGCGCTGTGATTTCCCCGAGATTCATGGTGTGTTTGGTAGGCCGGTTTAACCCAGATATTCTCACCCAATCAGATATTTCTGAAAATTTTAATGTTTGGTAGCCCGATTTGCTCATCTGGGCACTGCCCACCTTATACGAATAAGGGCTCTCCGATAAAGAAGCTCGAATCGAGCTTCGCTACTTGGCAGGGCTGGACTCGCCCGAAAATCCCACGCCCGTGTCCACACGACTGGCCCGAGACCGTAGGGGTCACCGTTCCACCTCACTCATTTCCGCCCCCAAATCTGAACCAAGAATCTCTCAACAAATACGAGCAACCAAACAAGACACAATTTCTCAACTTAACCTAGCGGAGGTTAGCATATATTAGGTGGGAAATACATGTTGGGGTGATCCGACCTAGCAAACACATCCTCAGTCATGGTCGGGCGAGCGGCGACAATATCCACCAGCTTACAGTTGCCGTATCACCTGATCTATCTACCAACTTACAGTAGTCCATGAAGCCGGTGCCGAGCGGCAACCGTGGCGTGCTCATTAGACCGCTCGCTGTAGCAGCTGAAAAGCTGAGGTGGCTTGGGGCGATTTAGACAAAAATAACCCAAACTTGAAACGATTTCAAATAATAAACCATCGGCCAAACTATTTCAAAAAAATAACCTCTTTTAGCTTCGCCATTCACGGTGGCGAAGCAGGCGTTCTTGCGTCGCCACAGGCAGTGGCAAAGCAGTGATGTGCGTCGCCACTCACGGTGGCGAAGCAGGCGTTCTTGCGTCGCCACTCTGAGTGGCGAAGCACAATGGCCTGCTTCGCCACTCTCAGTGGCGAAGCACTTTAGGGTTAGGGTTTGGAGCCCAGCCCCGAGCTGGCCTCCTCACTCACTTCCTTCCTCATCTTTTCAGAGCAAAGGCGGCTCTCTCTCCCCCTCTCAATCCTCCCACCCAAATCGAAGCTTTTCTCCGTGGATTTCTCCTTCCCCAAGTCTCCTAAGGTACTCTCCATCATTTCCCATTGATTTGACCCATTGGAATTTGCATATTTGGTTTTGAATCCCCAAATCTTGGAAATCCTAGAAATATTGATTCACCCAAATTGCAATGTTAATTAGGTCAATGTTGGCTTGTATGATGTGTATGAAGTATTTTAGTGTAGATTGGTAGGTTAGGGTAAGGGTTTGTGAGGTTAGGGTTTGTTGTTATGTTAGGGTTAGGGTTAGGATTTTCTTGTTATGTTAGGGTTAGGGTTAGGGTTTTATTGTTATGAAGTATGATGTGATGAGTAAATATTGGCATAGGTACTTATTAATTTTTTTACCTTATTGTTGATAATAAAAAATAGGTATGGCGAGAATTGTTCATGTTCATCATGTTGACAAGGAAGCATATTTGAAAGGCAATATAGAGCCCGACCCGGATGAGCTTGACTTGGTGTTCGAGCGTACTCCTACGTACGCCGAGGTCTTGGAACAAGTTAGAATAGAGTTGAATTGGATGGACCCTAGTGATGTTGTTGAGTTGGAAGGTAGGCACAACGCCAGATTTGGCATGCACTTCCGTTGGAAGATAATGCGTATCAACTCCGAGCAACGTTGGGGTGCATACAAGGAGGTGGTGGCCGAATCTCTCGACAAGGCTCTTGAGTTATTTGCCACCAAAAAGGTTGGTGGTACTTTGCATGTGGACTTGAACCGGAGTGCCTCCCGGGTTGATGCTAGGAATTCTCCACCGAACCACCAAGAAGAAATGACGGATGGAAGGCCAATTTCAAAGGAGGCACTATCGTTGGAAGAGGAGGATGATGAGTGGGGGGATGATGATAATGATATTGAGCTTCATGACCACAATGTTGGAGATTTGGATATGTACTACACGCAAGAAAACATGGACCATGACATCCCGTACTCGCGATGCTATGCATCGGACTCGGATGACGATGGTCCCGAAGAAGAAGTTGATGAGGAAGGGTTCACGGCCAAGGAGGCCGAAGTCCACGAGAAGGTATTGGGACGAGATCATCGGATACCATTGTTCCGTGATCTTAGTCTCGCGGATGAAGCCACGGTTGACGGCGGCGAGGGTATAGTGCTTGGACCAAGGCCTACTTCTTACCGGGATGGCAGTCATGAGAGTTATGGTATATCAAAAGGCTTGATGTTCAAAACCTTGCTGGAATTTAAACAATGGATCAAAGACTTCTCGGTTAAGTATCATCGTCCCTATACGGTGCTTCACTCAGACGTGAAGAAGCGTTACACTGTTAAGTGCGAGGAGGATCGATGTCCTTGGATTGTGCGTGCAAGACCATGGAAGGGAGGACCCGATTGGCGCATAACAAGTTGTGTGCCAACTCACATGTGTCGCGGAAAGAGGGTGGATGGCAAAGCAGTAAAGCACGATCACCGACAACTCACCTCCGAGTTCATCGCATATAGACTTTCCAACCAAATCTCGTCACTTCCAACAATGAGCATCAAGACAGTCATGGAGCTTGTGAAAGCTCTCTTTCACTACGATGTGAAATACGGCAAGGCATGGAAAGCGAAGCAAGCTGCATTCAGGATGTTGTATGGTGATTGGGAAGAAGCATACAACCGAATTCCTCGGTTGTTGTTAGCAATGGCCGATGCAAACCCGGGCATGGTTCATGTGGTAGAGCCTTATGGACAGGAAACAAGGATTTACAATGAAAGAACTGTCCGAGTATTTGGTCGTGCATTTTGGGCTTTCCAGCAATGCATGAAAGCTTTTGAGCATTGTAGACCGGTAATCTCCGTTGATGGGACATTTCTGACCGGGCAATATAGGGGGACTCTCTTGGTTGCAATAGCAAATGATGCCAACAACCGTTTGGTTCCTTTGGCATTTGCTTTCGTTGAGGCGGAGAACAATAATAACTGGCAGTGGTTTTTTCACCATTTGAGGACCAAGGTATTACCGCCACAAAGGGAAATTTGTGTCATCTCAGATCGGCATCAAGGAATTCTCGCAGCGATAAATATTGAAATACCAGGGCACGCTCCTTTGCACCATAGATGGTGCATGAGGCATTTCTGTTCAAACTTCTATAGGGCATGTGGTAGCAAGGAGTTGACCGATGATCTTCAAGATTGTTGTCTCGCTTTCACTGACCGGCGTTTCGCAAACTTGTACATCAAATTGACCTCAAACAGAAAGCTCGATGCTAAGGGTTAAGCATTTCTCACTAGGCACATCCAAGATAGAACAAAGTGGGCAAGAGCCTACGATGAAAATGGTCGGAGGTACGGTCAAATGACAAGCAATATGGCAGAGTGCTTCAACAAGGTGCTGAAGGGTGTCCGTGCATTGCCCGTGACGGCAATTGTGCGATACACATTCGACAAGTTGAATGAGTATTTTTTGAAGTACTCAGATGAAACAGAAAGGCAGATTGCGGGAGACAATACGCAAAACCACAAATACGAGTACCCACCCAAAGTTGACGAGTGGAGGACATTTCAGTCTCGTAAGGCGGATTCTGAAGTTGCCACCGTTTATGATAACGAAGAGCTCATTTATCAAGTGAACGAGCCCGGAGGAACCACGGCCGACGGTGTCCAACACGGAGGCCGAGCTTTCAAGGTCTCGCTAAGGACTTGCGAGTGCACATGTGCGAGGCCATCTTTGGTCCATCTCGCTTGCTCGCATTTGCTAACGGCGGCTCGGGTGCGTCATTTGGACTACAATCACCCTCTCACCGTGAGAGAGTCAGAGTTCTCCATCACGACGACCAAGAAAACATGGGCTCCTAGATTTAACCCATACCTAGACCAATCACAGTGGCCCGAGTATCATGGAATCCAACTCTGGCCCCATCCGTCATGGAAGGTTGTTAAACGTGGAAGACGTCAGACAAAGCGTTTTAGGGGTGACATGGATGGATGGGGTCGTGGTGGTGCGAGAGAATCAGGAAATGACCAATTTCAAGAGCCATGTGATAGAGCTCGTTGTGGAAAGTGTAATGGTCATGGACACAATGCTAGGACATGTACCCAAAGGAAAAGAGCAAAGAGAAATGACCCGAACGCAAGCCAACCCATGAGTGGTCAACAAGGTGGTTCAAGCCACCAAGATGTTCCAAGCCAACAAAGGAGTACCCAACAAAGTGGTCCAAGCCACCAAGATGTTCCTAGCCCAACCCAACAAAGTACCCAACAAAGTGGTCCAAGCCAACAAAGGAGTACCCAACAAAGTGGTCCAAGCCACCAAGATGGTCCAAGCCCAAGCCAACAAAGTAGTAACCAACATAGTGTTGCAAGCCAACAAAGTGGTCCTAGCCACCGAGGTGGTCGAAGTCACGGAGGTGGTCCAAGCTATCGTAATCCTAGGCAACAAAGAGGAAGACAACTAGGTCTTAGAGGAGTCCGTGGTGTAAATCGAACTAGTATGATAGGATATCTACAAGGACCATTTCCGTATGTACTTTTATTTTGTGCTCTACAATTTCTAAATTTGAGATAATATTTTACATTTTGTGTGTACTAACTTTTATCTCCACTCTTATTGTAGATATGGCGGGGAGTCAAGCAAACAAGGAGGGGGATCAGACCTTCAATGAGTCATGGAGGAAGGTGATGGAGATGGATGCGGCCGAGAGGAAGAAGAAAGAGGCAACACAAATGAGGATGGAAGAAGATCAACAATTGAGAGTTCGTGAGGAAAGAATGAGGAGAGAAAGAGAAGAGCAACGTCAGAAGGAGCTTGCGGAGGGGGTAATAAAGAGCATTCGTGAGTACGACGAGATAATGAAGAGAGCCTACGATAAGATAAGCAACATGGAAGTAGAGATGGAGAGGGAGAGAAAGGTGAGTGGGACGGGACATAGCTCAACTCAAGGTCACAAGGAGGACGAAGATGTTCAAAATGAGGCTTTGAGGAGAGTGAAGGAACAAGATGCGGCCAAGAAAGTGGAAGAAAGAAAGAGGAAGCTGAAAGAGGAAGCTGAAAAAGAGGAAGCGGAGCGGAAAAGGTGGCAGCAAATGCGGTGGGAACGAGAAGCGCGTGAGTTGAAGCAGCGCGCCAAAGCACTTAAAGAGAAGAGAGAACGAGAAGCGCGTGACTTGAAGCAGCGCCAGGCTGTTTGGGCGGCGCACCTAGCAAGGATGGAGAAGGAAGAAGAAGAGAAGAAGAGGGAGAAGAAGGAACGTTTTGAAAGGGTGGCTGCCGAGGCGCGTGCCATTAGGGAGGAGAAGGAAGAAGAAGAGAAGAAGAGGAAGGCCATGGCGAAGGCGAAGGCAAAGGGACCATGCTTGAGCGAATAGAGCATTCGTGAATTCGGACATGTATTTAACTATTGCATGTGAACCTTGTCATGTAGAACCTTGTGTGAACCTTGTCTTTTCGAAATATTTGTGAACCTTGTCATTTTGAATTATGTCAGAACCTTGTGTGAATGTATGCATATTATTATTTCAAACTATGTGTGAACCTTGTGTATCACTTGATTTTGAAGATAAAGTTGACACAAGTTAAAGTTGCTTCATTTTTTCATAGTTTTTGAGCATTTTTTCGAGTCCAGGCTTGCTTCGCCACTCCCAGTAGTCACATGCATTGTAATGGTCTCATGGTCTTAAAGTTTGAAAAGAAACTAGCAACATGTAGTACTTGGCATTTAGCAATGGCTAGGCAATGGTCTTAAAGTTTCAAAATAAACTAGCAATGGCTATCACAAATTTATAAGAACTCAAAAGCAAGGCATTTAGCAATGGCTAGGCAATGGCTAGTGCATTATCCAGCATTTCACCATTCATGAGTAGAATATGTTCTCCGGCAAATTAATACCTTCACAAATTCTCGCAATCTTGAATAGCCATCTTTGTGCTCCGGAATTTCCAAAGCCACCTCGAATTCAGCAGCTTGCTTCTGGACCTCCGAGCGCTAGCATGTATATGAATATGTAAAGACACAAGTGGCAAGTAGAGATAGTAGTGAGATTCCAAAAAGAAGAACAAGCTTACCACAAAGTTAATTGCTGAAGCAAAAGGGACTTGGCGCCCCTCTCTGACAAGCTTATTGTAAGCAAGATTGCCAAGCTGGTCGAACGGCAAAGGTTCTTCCAAAATCTCATCCGTGTAGGCATCCGGAAGAAGCTGCAAACGAGTCCGAGGTTGAAACCAACGGAGATAGTTGTTGAAAGCCTCATCAGAATGGTCCGCTATATTTATTCCTTTTGCCCGCTTAGTCTCCGTCACACGTTGTTGAAACGTCTTGATATGCATCTTGTGAATATTGGGCCAATCTGTCTTCCGACATTTGATCCTGTCATAGCTGCACAATAAAAATAGCACACTGTCAACAAACAAGAACTACATTACACAATGGCGGAACGGCGGAATTATGATTCATACCGGTGAAGCTGACGATCCGTGTCCTCATACATCGGCGGGTACTCTTGATAAAGATCAAACTGCCGCATAACCCGCTGCGTCAAGTGAAGCTCAACAGCCCACATGCATATCAACGGGCAACGCATATGAAACAGAGCTTGTTCAGCCATGCAAGCAGGGTTAATCTCCCAGGCAGCGTCACCATAAGAAGGCGCCCCGTAAGAATATCCTTTGCCATATGGTTGCCATATCACCTACAACATGCCCAATAATGAAGATCCTAAATACCCGAGACAAGATCATATATCAAAGAAGATCATATATCATATATCAAAGAAGATCATATATCATATATCAAAGAAGATCAAGCTCACAATATCATATATCATATATCATATATCATATATCAAAGAAGATCATATATCATATATCAAAGAAGATCATATATCATATATCAAAGAAGATCAAGCTCACAATATCATATATCATATATCATATATCAAAGAAGATCATATATCATATATCAAAGAAGATCATATCAAAGAAAGATCAAGCTCACAATATCATATATCATATATCATATATCAAAGAAGATCATATATCATATATCAAAGAAGATCATATCAAAGAAAGATCAAGCTCACAATATCATATATCATATATCAAAGAAGATCATATCAAAGATGATCAAGCTCACAATATCATATATCATATATATGACAAGTTCAGAGTGAGGGAATAGAGTTATTTTACCTGCTCAGGGGTTAGGTTGTCAAACTCGTTGGTGTATTGTCGATATGCTTGTTCTGGGTCAGAAGTGAACTCAGAATGCTGGTCCCAATAGTAAGCAAGCGTGGGATACCGGTGGCGGTCGTCACCATCGTCCCAGTCTCTACGAGGACCAACTTTCGGCCGTCCAACAGGGAACCGTTCCCAACTCCACACCGAAAGAAGAAGCAGGGAACCAGCAATACAAGCTTGTGGCTCTGTCCTACAACAAGCATCGTCAAGCTGCAGAAGGTATGAAAGCAAACATCAATAACTGGAATGTAGCCAAAATGGAGAGCAAATGTACGGAGTGGACAAAACAACTCATTACCTGACGATACAACCAAGCCAATGCAGCAGTGCCCCAGCTCCACTTCTTATCCATGACGGTGAGCGCCTTCAGCCAATGCCAGTGCGCGGTCTTCCCACTAGTGTCATTAAACAGACTCCGTGTGATAACATACCACACGTACACGCGGGCGTAGATCTTGACGAGATCCTCATCGGCATCCTCAGGGCACGTACCGAAGTTATCTGAGATCCATTTGAAAGTTGCCCCCGCGGGGACCCTCAACTTTACTCCTTGCCTGTTGAGAGTATCCCCGGGGCACTTCCCAATGAGATCTAACATCTTCCCGCGCCAATCATCAGAGGATGTATCAATGCAAAGAGGAGCCCCCTCGATGGGGAGTGCAAGTATCATCGCCATGTCCTCCAGCGTGATCGTCATCTCGCCGGTCCGGAGGTGAAAGGTGTGGGTCTCCGGCCTCCACCGGTCCACAAGCGCGGTGATCGCGGCAGGATTGACGTTGAGTGTCGTCCGGGTGACCATATGGATGAACGGTAGAAGCCCTAGATTGCGGATGTAGGGGGTGTACCGCTCATCATAGTTCATCGCCGTTGACGTCATCTGGTTGTACCTCAGTCGCAATGGTCCAAAAATCTGCACGGTGATGAACATACATGCATGGTGTCACATACCAATTCACGCTTAAGAATATTACATTTGAGTACTTGGTTTTATAATTACCATATTCTTCTCGGACATCTTATAGGCACGGTGCTTAACATCAACTTCACCCTCGAGAATGCTTTCATTACTTAAATCCTCCATCCTAAACAATCCGACTATAATGTGAGCATATAAATTGGACATCACAAGTAATCTTAATTTGCTAGTTCAATAACAACAAACATAAATCAATCACACATATCCACCACACAAATCCATCCATATGAATCAAACACACATATCCATCCATTTGAATCTACCATACAAGTCCACCACACAAATCCATCCATATGAATCAAACACACAAATCACTAACTAGGATTCACAAATTCATCCATCTAAAACATCTATTTAGAAGATCCATGCATCACTACCATGCATCCATACAACCATATCACTAACTATGAACACAATATCACTAACTATGAATCAAACACACACAATATCACTACCATAATATCCATGAATCAAACACACAATATCACTAACTATGAATCAAACACACAAATCACTACCATACAACCATATCAATCCATGCATCACTAAGTAGGATTCAAAGAAGGGGATTAGAGAAGGGGAAGAGGGAGAAGAGCAAGGGGATTGGAGGGAGAGTACCTTGGTGGGCTTGGTGAAGATCTTGAGCAAAAGATTCTTCTTGTTCTTCAAGATCTTGAGCAAGGGAAGGAGGGAGAGTGCCCCAGCCGCCGCCGCCACTGGATGGGAGAGAGAGGTTGGGAGGAAGAGAAGTGAGGGAGAGAGGGGCCGGGTGGGGCGCGGGGGTTATTTCCTAACCCTATTCTGCTTCGCCACTGTGCGTGGCGACGCACGCACACCTGCTTCGCCACCCTGGGTGGCGACGCACAATCGGCTTCGCCACTAACCGTGGCGACGCAGAATCATCTGCTTCGCCACTAGGAATGGCGACGCCAAAATGGGTTATTGGCGTAAAATACTTTCACGTATGGTTTATTTTTTAAATTTGTATCAAGTTTAGGTTATTTCTGTTTAAATCGCCGTGGCTTGGCTACCGCGCTGCAGGACGGCAGGAGCACCCACGCATGTTTTCATGCATGAAAAGCGTACCGGACACCTGAAGTCCTGAACTGTGGAACCTGCCATGGTGGTTGGGGACGGGCAGCGATCGTCTCTCTGATCCGATTCCGATTCGTCTCGGATCACGTACACGGCCGGAGATACTACATAGTTGAATGCCCGTGCGTTGCGACGGGCTATTAATTTTTTTGCGTCACACAGATGATCATGTGCCATTAATAATCATTTCAATAAGTTTTTATTTAGTATCTTCCAACAACATTGTGTTTGTGTCTATGTCGCTGCTTCTTTCGAAGGATCGAGAATACCTATTTTGTTCCCTGCATGATCTACAAAAAGTAAACCATATGTGGAACATTACATTATATGTGATCATATGAAACATGTATAGAAGAAACGAGAATACCTACGCACACCTCACTTGTGTTTTTAAAACCTGGTGATTTTTTATTTGTCATGCCAAATTTTGCCTCGAAATCGATTGAGTAGTGTAAGTTTAGCCTTACTAAAATGATACCGCACAATTATCCACATTCACATAATAATAATTCATATAACAGTTTTTAAAATCTTTTTTGCTTGGGAATAAGTATTCGATCTATTGTTAGCAAGATGGCGTGGGCACACATAAACAAAGGGACACTCAAATTTGAAAACTATGCATTGTACATTCAACTTGAGGGTCTAATAGTGAAAAACACAGACTTATACATAAGTATTATCAAGTTAGAGGGCCAAATGGATGAAAAATGACAGAAGGGATAAGGTTCCCTATCGTCATCCTCAGTTGCTGTTTACATGAAGCAATTGATTCGTTTCTAGATGCTTTTTAGAGAAGTCCACCGCTGATCCATCGCTGGGAGGTCGTGCGATGCCGGAGGACATAGCTTCAGGGGTGTTGCTGTGCGGCGTGACGGGAGGGCACCACCTCGCTGGCCGCTGGTTCCGTGCAAGTGCAGCGAACGTCCACCCCATCCTGTGTGGCGGTAGCGCCATTGTAGGGGAGGCCACCCAGGGCTAAATCCCTCTCCAATCCGACAACCTCCATTATCTTGAGAAGGTACTGTGCAGTCTGTGCTGCTTTTGTTATCCTGAGGTTCTCCGTTTCATTTATTTTGCCGCGCGTATGAAATTTATTTCTCTTGATTAGTGATTTGTAGGCATCTTTGTATAATCTTGTATTATGTCTTGGGAATATAATCTGTAGTTTTAAAGTTTCAATAGCAACCTGAGCACCTGACACTACTTTGATATTTTGTGGAATTTGGTGCATTTCACTTCTGCATATATTGTGTGGAATGTAATATTTTTAATCATTAGCTAGAGGTCAAGACTTAGAAGAGATGGTTGATGAAGCCTAGGTGGAGTAGATTGATTATCTGGTCAAGCAAACATGGATTTTTACACTGCTTTAGTCTTTGCTGGAATTGGTCTATATGATAACCAATATCCACTACAGGGTCCTTGTCTGAATATGCAGTTGGATAGGTGCTGGGGTGGCGAGGTGAGACACCGTGGATAAGAGAAGAAATGTTGTGGTGGAGCGCACCTTTTGGATTTGAAGCGTGGCTCTGGGCGTCGGAAACTGGATCGCCGCGATTGGCTGCTGCCTCTGTTGCTACGGCCTCTTAAATTTAAAAAGATTAGAATTTTACTTTGCATTATCTAGTTATATGGCATAAACATCACTATGCGAGTTTTGGATGTCAAGTTTGTCCCTCGCGTCTCCCTGATGCCTCTTCTATTTTCTATTAGGACGAGACTACCGCGAGTATCTGATGATGTTCTTCCCCCCTCTCACCGCAAACCTCTCTCGCTGTCATGCTTGTTGTTATTGACCTCCCTTCTCAACAATATTTAGTGGTAATAGTATGGTAAGTACGAATAAAACAATACAACATCTAATATAATTAAATTTAGTCATCAATTGCAATTACCTAATCCTTTCTACAAAACTTCCTTTCTTCTTGCACGTCTCTGGTTGTCATTAGACATCGCGGACACCGTCCTGCCTAATGAGCAAAAGAGCCATCTTGAGCCTTCCAGTTTTAAAAGCAACGTGAAACAAAATCTTTTTGCATTCTATGTATAAGAATCATCCTTGGTGCTATTTGGTCTATGCTCAGTATTCACCTCATCCTTTTCAACTCTGCACTTGGCACACCAAACAGTTTCTTAAATGATTACCGGGACCAAAGTGATGTTGATTGGTGTTCAACTTTTCATACACTGAAACCTGGTCGCTTTGTCCACATCATCTAATGTTTGAGATGCCAGTCTAAGATATGACTGATTTTCCATCAGCAATGCCCAAATTTTCTTTGTTCAACAGTGAATTTCTTCTTGCAGCAAATAGCAGATGTATCGGGTGAACTATGGTGGTACCACTTTGAGTAAGAGGATGTCCTACACCCTTGCAGGCTGACCGCACACCCGACCGAGAGCAGTCACCACTAGTAGAAAAAGGGTCTTTGGTCCAGCACCCAAATGTCATCTGTCCCGGTTCGGCTGGCCATTGGGGACCAATGACACTTATTGGTCCCGGTCCATGCCGCCTGGAGATTAGTCCCGGTTCATTTCGGGGTATCGGTCCCGGTTTGTGGCATTAACCGAGACCAAGGCCTCCCCAGCATGACACGTGCCTCTATGCGGGTCATTGGTCCCGGTTCATGGCATGAACCGGGATCAAAGACCCTCCCCTGGCTATAAATTGATACCCAGCCCTTTGCCCTTTGCCACAAAAATTTGCTGGATTGTGTGTGTGGTGTGGGTGCTAGCTTTTTTTTCCTTTGATTGCACACAAGGTGTTCGACGAAATGTCCATGCCACATTTAAGTTCGCACAACACGGTATCCTCCGCCGAGGTTAGCAACCTTATCTTCTTCATCTGTAACTGATATAAAAATCTTGCATATGTGTCCATGTGGGTGGTCATTTCACTATTCATGATGTTATTATAATAGTTAATTATTATAACACAGATCGATGCGCGGATGCGATGGATGTACGGCGACCGACGCGATTCTGATTTTATTGCAGGCCTGCATAAATTTATCGATGTGGCTAAGGCAAACAAAGTGGATAATTTTATGCCTTGTCCCTGCATCGACTGTCGAAATTTGACGGAGCACTCTGCCCCGAGAATCCTTCAAAGCCATCTGCTTCGGAGAGGTTTCATGCCCGGATATTATTGTTGGGCCATGCACGGAGAAAGAGGGGTTAGGCTGGAAGAAAATGAAGAAGAGGATGATGACAGCTATCCTGAAGAATACGGTGATACTGCAATGGAAGACAATGAAGAAGAGGGAGGCGGCAATGAAGAAGAACAACGGGCATCGGATGAGCCCGGTGATGGTCTTGGTCGGGTCATTTCTGATGCAAAGCAACAATGCGATACAGAAAGGGAGAAGCTGAAGTTGGAGGCCATGCAAAACGATCACAAAAAGTTATTATACCCAAATTGCGAAGATGACAGCACAAAGCTCGGTACCACACTTGAATTGCTGAAATGGAAGGCAGAGGCTGGTTTATCTGACAAGGGATTTGAGAAGTTACTGAAAATAATAAAGCCAAAGCTTCCAAAGGATAATGAGCTGCCCGAGACAACGTACGAAGCAAAGAAGACTATCTGCCCTCTAGGATTAGATGTGGAGAAGATACATGCATGCATTAATGACTGTATCTTATACCGTGGTGAGAAGTATGAGAATATGGATAAATGTCCGGTATGCACTGCATGTCGGTACAAGATCAGACAAGATGACCCTGGTGATGTTGAGGGTGATGACGAGCCCCCCAGGAAGAAGGTTCCTGCTAAGGTTATGTGGTATGCTCCTATAATACCACGGTTGAAACGTCTGTTCAAAAACAAAGAGCATGCTAGGTTGTTGCGATGGCACAAAGAAGAGCGTAAGAAAGACGGGAAACTGAGACACCCCGCCGATGGGTCGCAGTGGAGAAACATCGAGAGAAAGTACTCAAACTTTGCAGGTGATGCGAGGAACTTATGGTTTGGTCTAAGTACAGACGGCATGAATCCTTTTGGGGAGCAGAGCTACAGTCACAGCACTTGGCCCGTGACTCTATGTATCTACAACCTTCCTCCTTGGTTGTGCATGAAGCGGAAGTTCATTATGATGCCAGTGCTCATCCAAGGACCGAAGCAACCCGGCAACGACATTGATGTGTATCTAAGGCCATTAGTCGATGAACTATTGCAGCTGTGGGCAGAACCAGGTGTAAAGGTGTGGGATGAGCACAAACAGGAGCCATTTGACCTACGAGCGTTGCTGTTCGTAACCATCAATGATTGGCCTGCTCTTAGTAATATTTCAGGACAGTCAAACAAGGGATACAATGCATGCACGCACTGTTTAGATAAGACTAAAGGTACATATTTGGATAAATGTAAGAAGGTTGTGTACCTGGAGTGTCGTAAATTTCTTCCGACCAATCATCAAGTAAGAAAAAAAGGCAAGCATTTCAACGGTGAGGCAGATCACCGGAAGAAGCCTAAGCTCCCTAAAGGTGCTGATGTATTTGGTATGGTGAAGGACCTAGAAGTAATATTTGGAAAGGGTTCTGGCGGTCAATCTGTTCCGAAAGACCCCATTACCGGACACACGGCCATGTGGAAGAAGAAATCTATATTTTGGGAGCTTGAGTATTGGAAAGACCTAGAGGTCCGTTCTTCAATCGATGTGATGCACGTGACGAAGAATCTTTGCGTGAACCTGCTAGGCTTCCTAGGCGTGTATGGGAAGACAAAAGATACACCAGAAGCACGGGAGGACCAGCAACGTATCAAAGACCCATACAACAAGCATACTGATAAAGGCCGTCAATACTTAAGCAGCTACGCTCTTACCAAAGCAGAGAAGGAAATCTTTTTTGAATGCCTGAATAGTATCAAGGTCCCGGCTGGGTTCTCGTCTAATATAAAGGGAATAATAAATATGGCAGAGAAAAAATTCCAGAACCTGAAGTCTCATGATTGTCACGTGATTATGACGCAGTTGCTTCCGGTTGCATTGAGGGGGCTTCTACCGGAAAATGTTCGAGTACCCATTGTGAAGCTATGTGCATTCCTCAATGCAATATCTCAGAAGGTGATCGATCGAGAAAGTCTAGAAAGGCTGCAAAAGGATGTGGTCCAATGTCTTGTCAGTTTTGAGTTGGTGTTCCCCCCGTCCTTCTTCAATATTATGACGCATCTCTTAGTTCACCTAGTTGATGAGATTTCCATTCTCGGTCCTGTATTTCTGCACAATATGTTCCCCTTCGAGAGGTTCATGGGAGTCTTAAAGAAATATGTTCGTAATCGTGCAAGGCCAGAAGGAAGCATCTCCAAGGGCTATGGAACAGAGGAGGTCATTGGGTTCTGTGTTGATTTTCTTCCTGACCTTAAGCCGATTGGTGTTCCTGAATCACGGTATGAGGGGAGACTGAGTGGAAAAGGCACGCTAGGAAAGAAAGCAATGATATTTAGGGACGGGCATTCTTTGAATCAAGCACACTACACAGTTCTACAAAGTTCTACCTTCGTGGCTCCGTATATCAAGGAACACATGAATGTTGTACGCTCTAAGTTCCCGGGGAAGGATGACTACTGGATTAAAGAAAATCACATGGAGACTTTTGGCACTTGGTTGCAATTACATCTCATAAATGACACCACTATTGGAGATCAGCTCTACTTGTTGGCCGCGACACCATCTGCGACTGTATTGACTTTCCAAGGGTACGAGATAAATGGGAATACATTTTACACGATCTCCCAAGATAAAAAGAGCACTAACCAAAATAGTGGTGTCCGCTTTGATGCAACATGTGACAATGGGAAAAAGGACACATACTATGGTTACATAGAGGAGATATGGGAACTTGACTATGGACCTACTTTTAAGGTCCCTTTGTTTCGGTGCAGTTGGGTCAACATGAATAGAGAAGGGGTAAAGGTGGACCAGCTGTACGGAATGACAACAGTGGATCTCAAGAATCTTGGTTACAGAGACGAACCATTCGTCCTAGCCAATGATGTGGCTCAGGTTTTCTATGTGAAGGACATGTCCTCCAGACCGAAAAAAGGAAAAATAAGGAAACGAATACATCAGACGATGAGCCCACGCGTCACATAGTTCTTTCAGGGAAAAGAAACATCGCGGGAGTCGAGGACAAGACAGACATGTCAGCAGATTATGATAAGTTTGAAGAAATTCCGCCCTTCACCGTGAAAACTGACCCTTGCATCCCGTTAAATAATGAAGATGCTCCATGGTTACGGCCTAAGAAGCGATCATAGGCAAGGGATCGACATACGCGACGAAGGAGAATTACCCTAAACCCTATGTAAATCTATGTAATGTATGAAAACTATGACACGTCATTTTGTGAATGATTTTTTATGATGTTTGCAATTATCCAAGTTCAATATTTTTTCCATGCAGCTATGACACATAATATTGGAGTGATTCAGTCATAGTCATGCCTAGCCCTATAAACATCGCCACTGTAGTCGTCATAGTCGTCGGAGTCGCGGTAGTCGAACCTCGGCGGGTGAGCACGCGTGGGCTGAGACTGAGGGTAGCACAGGCGGGGGCCACGGTAGGCCATGACGCTCTGGAGAGTCCGGCCGCGCCACCACAGCCGACGGCCGGCCTTGTTGAAGTTCGAACAAGGTGGGCCATCCTCCTCGTGCCTGGCAAGCGCACTCTCACGCCGATTGATGAAGAAGGCGTCCCAAGTCGGGCTGTAGTCGGGATGCCACTGGGGATTCCTCCGCTGCTCTGGCGTGAGCTCGAAGTAGTAGTGGTTCGTGATGGCCATCTGACGCGCCACACCTAGAGGGACAGGAGGGACCGTTACGCCTCCGACGCTCAGCATCCAGCCGGTGGGGACGCGGTAGCCCGGCGGGCAGGGGTAGTTTGAGGCGCAAAGCGCCTCCGCCTCCTTGGGGGTTAGAGATACGATGGAGGCCATGGGAGAGAGTGATGAGGTTTGCAGATATGAGTCTAGATGTGATATGTAAATGGAGGCCAAGCCTACATATATATAGTGAAAAAATGGCGGGAAGACGGAGGCGGGAAAAGGTGGAAAGCGCGGGAAGAAAATAGGCGGGAACGCAGTGGCGCGGGAAACTATCTAACCTTTAGTCCCGGCTGGTGGGTACAACCGGGATTAAAGGTGGTTTTTGTGTCATCTAACTAAACTGTCGGTGGGATAAGGAAAACTTTCTCCTGCAACATCGTAAGCCATTCCAAGATGATAGGTTATTTTGTGAAGGATTTTTTATGATGTTTGCAATTTTCCAAGTTCAATATTTTTCCTTGCAACTATGACACATAATATGACACCACGCGAAGGTTTCACATTGTTTGGATCATTTTTGAATTTCTTATGCCCGTTTCAAACTATATTCAAAGCGGCGGGCTTGAAGCTTCTTAGCCCGGGGCTGAGCCTCGCTAAACTAGAAGTAGATCTCTAGTGAAATAGCATGTTGTGAACCTATAAATGATTTTTAAAAAAATTCACAAGCATTATATCCTGTACTTGTAGTTCAAATCTGGGCACCCTCCTATCGAATCGGCAGGAATTTGTCTTTTTCATGAGGGATGGACGGTAAGGTTTCTGATACACCGGTTGGGAATTAGTCCATCTAAGGTGGTCTAGTATTTTTGAAAAATGGGTTGGTGCCAATGCCAAACTTTAATTTGGTGGTTTCTTCATAGAACACCCCAATTTCGGCACCTCAAAAATGGAAATTGGCTATTTCGTGCATCGAAAACGAAAACTTCCTCCTGCAACATCGTAAGCCATCCCAAGATGCACATGTGTGCACAATATGGTCACATTATCATAAACTATGCCCTGATTCTAGCCATAACATTGGTGGTTTGACCTAAATGCCATGAAACCTCGAACATGATAGGTCATTTTGTGAAGGATTTTTTATGATGTTTGCAATTTTCCAAGTTCAATATTTTTCCTTGCAACTATGACACATAATATGACACCACGCGAAGGTTTCACATTGTTTGAATCATTTTTGAATTTCTTATGCCCGTTTTAAACGTGTTAGTGCATTTTTTATTAAAAATAGTAAAATTGTTTAGTTAGAATTAATAATTTTGAAAACAGAAAATGGTTTTGGATTAGTTATTTAAATTGAAACACTTTTCCTGTTGAAAGTTTTTTCAAATTTTAAATAGAAGAAAGTTTTTTCCTGTTAAAATGAAAACAGCAAGTTAAAACAGAAAAACAATGGGCACGTGGCGTCTCAGCAGCGCCCCTCGCCCAGGACATTGGTCCCGGTTTGTGGCATCAACCGGGACCGTTAGTGGGCACGTGGCAGCTCAGCAGCGCCCCTCGCCCAGGTCATTGGTCCCGGTTTGTGGCATCAACCGGGACCGTTGATCCATTGGTCCCGGTTGGTGCCACGAACCGGGACCAATGACTCCTCCAAATATAACTGGCCCTTCTTCCTCCCCCACTTCCCCCCAAAATCGGCCGAAACTGCTAAGGACTTTTGCGCGCGGAGCGAAACCACGCCGGCAGGCTGTCCGAGTTTCGTGCCGCCGCTGCCGCCGTCCTCGGTGAGCGCCGCCGCCGCCGCGACCTCTCCCTTTTCCCCCCGCGCCGCCGCTCATCACATTCTCTCTGCAGGTGGCCTGCGCCGCCGCCCCCCCATCCCGGCCCCGTGCGCCCGCCCCGCACCCCCAGCGCCGCCCCCGACGCCACCCTGCGGCCGCCCCGCCCCCCAGCGCCGCCGCCCCCCTTCGACGGTGAGCTCCTCGGGAGGGAGCTTCCCGGCCCGGCCGGCCGGCCCTTTGGCCAATGTTTTCTTTTTTAAATTTCGCATTTAAATTTCGCATTTAAACTGCTAAGGAATTTCGCAATTTTTTCATTACTTATATATATATATAATACATAGAAATTAAAAAAAACATAGAAAAATAAAAATAAAAATAAAAAGCCCTCGTCGGGGCGGGCACAGGGGCGTCGGCGTCGTCGTCCTCGCCGCGGCCTACTCGTCGTCCTCGTCGGGGAGGATGATGTAGGGCCCCTGCGCCCACGGCCAGTTGGCCGCAGGCGGTGGAGGAGGCGGCGGTGGAGTCGCCGCACGCGGTGGCGGCGGCGGCGGGCCTGGTGGAGGAGGCGGCGGTGGAGTCGCCGCACGCTGTGGAGGAGGCGACGGTGGCCGGCCGTGCTGCTGGTGCACGGACATGGCCAGCGCCGTGTCGATGCCGGCCCACCGCCTCTTCTCCTCCTCCTCGGAGACGAGGACGGCGACCCGGAGCTCCTCCTCCTCGGACATCGGTGGCGGGGGTGGCGGCGCCTCGCCGTGGTCCATCGCGTCGAGGATGGCGTAGGCGACGCAGCCGACGAAGTCGTCGGTGTCGTCCCTGGGCTCCTCGCCAGGGATGTCGTCGCCGCCCACCTCCGGCGGCGCCTCCTCGTCCTCCTCCATCTCCTCGATGAAGGGATCCGCCTGCGGCGGCTCTGGCCCCGGCTCCGGCATGTACACGCCGGCGTAGGGGTTGGGGGCGACCTCCCCTAGGAAGGCCGCCCGCCGCACCGGGTCACGCTCCCGCGGCCCGAAGTTGTCCCACCATTGGCTATCGTAGCCAAAGGCGGGATCGGCGCGGAGGCGCGCCGGCATCAGTGCGCGCCGGCGGCGGATCTCGGCGACCCGCTTCGGGCCGAAGCGCGGCACCGGCGGGACTGGCACGCGCCGGCTGTTGAGGTGCCACCCGCCGGGGAGGCTGCAGTCCGGCCAGTCCACGCTCTGGCCGCACTGGTACAGCGCCTGGCAGTGACTCACCGGAATGTACCGGCGGTCACGCTGGCGCTGCGGCGAGGCCGTCCTGGCGCGGCGTGGAGGAGACTGGCGGCGTGGAGGAGACTGGCGGCGCCCAGACCGGCGCGACCCGCCGGCCTCGTGGTCGTGGCTGCCCTTGCCCTTCTTCCAGAACCCCATGGCTGCTGTGGTGGCCGGGATGTGGTGGCTCTGGCGGCTGTGCTGGCTATGGCGATGGAGGCTGGTGGCCGCGGCTCCGTTGGCCTCCTTTTAAAGGGGCCAGTGGCCGGGCGTCCAGCGGCCGCAATGAATGCCACCGAGCGGCAGCCCAATCGGCACGCCGGCGTTGATGCCGCGGCAGGCATTGAAGGCGACGGCGGGGCGCCCAAAGCACTGACGCGGCGGGACTCGAGGCGACGGGCACTGACGCGGGCGTCGCGTTGGAGAAGACGTACTGACGCACTGACGCGGGCCGACGCGGTGCTGTTTTTTTGGGCCTCTTTTGCCCGCTGGTGCTGTTTTTTCGGCCTCTTTTGCCCGCTGGGTGCTGTGGGCAATTCCTATTTGACGCGCACCCCCCACAGACGTTAAAATCTTAGTGGGCTGGCCCAATAGAAATAAAAATCTATTATTTTTGTCCGGTCAAGAACATGCCTTCAGGCGTCCACCCGTAACAGGCGCTTGAAGCGCCGAATAGGAATGCCCTTAGTACTTAGTTAGAAGTTAGTGTTAGTTTGTTAGTTAGAATTAGAATTAGTTAAAATTAGTTTTAGCGTGCATTTTGAATATATAGCATGTATTCTAACTAACAAATGTCGGTATATTGCAGAAACTATGGATCCAGCATATAAAAAAAGTCAAGATGATGAATACTTCCTCCAAGGAATGATCCGAGAAAATGTAGATATTGATGTCACCAGGACATTTCTGAACGATTTCGGTGAGGGAGATGAATCTCTCAACCGAGGAGACGACTCCGGTGAGGTAGAAGCCTGGGACAGGGGAGAAGCCGGTGAGGGAGAAGCTGACAAGGGAGAAGGCGACGAGGGAGAAGCCGACGAGGGAGAAGACGACGGCTCCGGCCGAACCTTAAATCTCGGAAACTCCGGCGAGGTGTATATATGTTTTTTTGTAATGCCCGACTGTCTATATATATACATGCATATATTAACACTCTTTCTTATTTTAGCCCTCCGGATCGAGCACTTGTTCCGTCAGAACAAAACGAGGCCCAACCAAAAAGTTGGACAACAAAGTGAGTTATAGGATCGAAGTGGTCGGTGTAGACGGCCAACCGCTAGCTCCTGAAGATGTCGCAAAAAAATTTGTCAAGCAATGTGGAGTTCTTGTGAGGGACCACATCCCGATCATCGTTCAAGAATGGAATCGGCCAAGCAGCGGTGGAGTCCTGTTTGTCGGCGACGTCGCCAAAGATAAGCTTTTTGACAGGCTTATGCTTAATTTCCTCCTGCCGAGGCTAGATGTGAATCCAGATGAGGAGAAGGAAGCAAATAAGGAGCTACTTAAAAGAGTAAAGAAGTTTGCTCTGATCAAGATGGCCGAGGCATTCAAGAACTGGAAGAAGAAACTGTACCTTAAGTTTGTCAAGTTAGACAAGACTCCGGATTTTAATCAAGCCGGCTATGCTAAGTTAAGACACCAGTGGGCTGATTTTGTGAAGTACAAGACATCGGAGAAAGCTTTGGAAAGGTCGAGAATAAATCAAGAGAACGCTGCTAAGAAAGTGTACCACCATAATATGGGGTCTGCTGGCTACGCCGGTTGCATGCCTAAGTGGGATGCACTTGAGGTCAAGTATATTGCTGCCGGGATCAGACCAGAGCCCACAACATGGACACCACGGGCGAGAAACTGGTTTTACGGCCATGGGGGCACGTTGGACGAAGAAGGGAGGGCAATATATACCCAGAAACACAAAGATCATCCCCTACTGCCCATCGAAGATATTAGAAGTGCAGTACAAGATGTGGAAGCGGGACGGTTCGTTCCCGATAGAGAGAACGACGAGCTCACACGAGCCCTCAAAAATGATGAACACACCGGACGAGCACGAGGCACACCGGGCTCCAAGCCGTGGAAGGTTGCCTTCCCCGCGGAAATGAAGAGATATCCCGATAAAAGTCATCAGAGGAGAAAGGAAAGGGAGGCAGCTGAGAAAGCGGCAGCTGCAGACCGGCTGCGTAATGTAGAAGAAGCATTAAAGCGGCAGTAGGATCAACTCGACAGACTTAGCCAGCAAGGTATCAGCAGCCAATCTCAGCGGCACATGGTAGAAGCTGCATTCGATGGTATCGACGCCCTATCAAATAAGAAAAGCAGCGTCGCTTCCACCCAGCTCCACGATGGTGATGATGATGCACTGACGATGGCTCCTCCTAAACGCTACCCAGTGGATGATATCACGGAGAGCACAGCTTGTGAGCTAAAGGTGCAAGTTATGAACTTAAGGGTGACAGCGGTGGTCGGCATGGCCGTACCAACTGCGCCTAACGGAACTTGGCATTGCAGACCGATTCCAAAAGGGTACGCTGTCGTCACGGTGGATGATGTCAAGCAAGATTTTGAGGAGCTGAAGCTGGACCACCCTGCAGGGGAAGATAGGGACCTGACTGAACTAGGAGAAGCCAAAGGGGGGACTATTGTATGGCCAAAGGAGCACATCGTGCTTCCAAATTATGTCCCGCCAAGGCCACCCACTCCTCATAGCAGCAGTCCACCTTCGCCGCCACCTCACCATTCTCCAGCGCAACCGTCGCCTTCACCGCCTCACCACTCACCGCAGCTGTCTCCACCGCCGCCTCAGCCGTCTCCGCCGCCGCGTCAGCCGTCTCCGTCCCCTGAGCCTCAGAGACTAAAGCGGAAGTATACTAAGAGGGGCAGCACCACCAGCAGCAGCAAGAGCACGTTCCGATCACCGAAACGTAAGCTATCGCCCCTCCCAAGAGTACCTCATCAGAATATGAAGAAGCTTCCTTACGAGAAGACAGATGAGGAAATTGCTACGGCCGCAGATGCCCATTATCAACAGTGGAAGACTGACATGGCTAACAAGAAAAATCCAAAGCCGACGGAGCCATTGATCTTCCCGGTCACCGCAGAAGATAAAGCCAAAGCAGCCGCGCTTAAGATTCAGCTTCACCAACCCATAGCGCTCACACCTGACTATAATCGCTCTATTACCAAGTCAGCTGAGGCAAAAGAGCGGAGAGTCGGGAAAGAAGTTGCCCAGCTCGGACAACAGAAAAATCAATCGATCGAACCGCTCAAAGTGTACGATACCAATGAGTGGAGAGCCCAGGAGCGGCATGATCCGAACATTGATCCGGAGTTTATTCAACTCTACGGAGAAAAGGCCAAGTTATATGGACTGTCTATTGCTGAGTACATGAGCCGTCTAGATGAGTTCGAGGGGTACCAGCAAATAGCGTACAAATACCGGTACGGGGATCCTCTCGTCAAACCCGAGTTAGTCAAAGATCTACCAACAAAAATGCGGAGATTGCATAACTGGTACATACAAGCCTGTGCTGAATCCACAAACTGGATCTATGCTGGATATAAACACCACCATTACGGTCATGGAGATGGCTTCTTACTGATGGAATTTCTAGAATTATTTCAGTTTTACCAACAAGACGCCCTCGACAAAACTATTGTCAGTGCCTATTGCCTGTAAGTATTATTAAGTCTTTCTAGCTCAGCTCATTCGTTGCTTGTATAATCTTACTCATCATTATACTAATTATATATGCAGAATGAAGATTCTCGAATGCGACCGAGGAGGAATCTTTGACCTTGGGTTCGTTGACTGCAATTTCGTTCATGAAGATACTCTAAAAAAAAAACCCAAAGAGACAGAGGATAACTTGGTACAATCGTTGAAGTATTTCAGCAACAGAAGGGAAATACTATTTCCTTACAACTTCGAGTGAGTGTTACTGTCTTGTACACATTTTGTTTTCGCTTTACTCGATGTTAAGCTATTTGACTCATTATGTCTGTGCAGCTTCCACTTTATTCTGTTAATCATTAGTGTTGACGAAGGAGTAGTCAAAGTCATGGACTCAAAACGCACACCTTTAGGAAATTGGGTGAACATGCAGGAATGCCTCCAGAAGGCTTGGAAACGGTTCACCGCCAACACTAGGGGTGTTTGGAAGCCAGAGCTTACATTTAAACCATTGAATGTAAGTACTACTTGCTAGATCCACGTATCTCTTTGATTCTAGTTTCAATACAATTATCATGCTTGATTCTTATTTTGATTGAACTCTGTTCTCGTAAAGTGCTTGAGGCAAGAAGCTGGGAATAACTTATGTGGATACTATGTCTGCGAGTTCATTCGCCAGACGACCAAAGAGAAGGGTGCAGACCGAAACATCAAAAAACTTGAAGTACGATAAACAATAATCTCAACATTATTTTATTACCATCAACTGTGTTTAGTTTCATTCATATATATTGATCCCTTTCTTTAAATTAGATCGAACGGATGCGGGACGGTCTTCTACCACGGGAACGCGTGCAAGCAATTCAAGAGGAAATTGCCGGTTTCTTATTAGAACAAGTCATAGATCCGAAAGGAGAATACTATTACCCGGTTCATTTAGAAGGGTGAAGTGTAAAAAAGAAGATGTAAAATCAAATTTGTGTGAGTTACCGATTGTAATAGCGACCAAGCACGACGGATGAGACGGTGAATAATATATTCGTGACCATGATGTGTAATATATATATATAGTGTGGTTCCTTCATTATTGATGTATATATATAATACCATTAAATTGAATACAAAACACACCAAATAAAACCCTGAACCCTAAATGGGAAAAAAACCCTGGATCAACGATCCCGGCTCGTCCTACGAACCGGGACCAATGACTCAGGCCCCCTCGCCCCGCAGCGCGTCCACGTGGAGACCTATCGGTCCCGGTTCGTGCTGGAACCGGGACCGGCATTGGTCCCGAGTAATGGATCCCGGTTCGGCAACCGGGACCAATGGCCCAAATGAACCGGGACCATAGGCCCTTTTTCCACCAGTGCACCGCCATCACGCATGTTCTTCTGGCCCTAAGCGGCAGCCGGGGCTCCCGAAAGAAATTCCTTTGGCCAGCCTCCGGGTCTCCTTGTCCATCGACACTGAGGTCAAGGTCAGCCAAAGTAAGATGTTTCCCAGGTCCAATCCACGCTCGCTGCTGTACCAGCTCGCCAGCTCATTTTTTTAGATAACAACTGATGGCATTTCAATCAATGGCGAAACTGATTACAAACGACTCCACAAAAAAAAGAAAATACAATATGATCCCATACTTTTGCAAGAATGACCTCACACCATACTTCCAAAGCACCATCAAGCCCATCGTCCTCATCGTCACCACCCAAATACAGGTACCAGACCCAGAAGCAGCACATCTTCAGACACCATCGAATCACCACCGCCACTATCGCCACAATGGGCTTTGAACACCACAAGAGTGCCCACCCCGGGGGGTGAGAGCTAATATCCATTTCCAGAACATCAGGCAGGCAGGAGATGGGGAAGACGAAATAGTGCCTCCAATCCCAGATCCCTGAGGAGTAGGTCCCAACCACCGACATCACGTTGAGCTGCATCTTCCCCTTGCCACCATACCCGGCCAAAAGAAGCTTCATGCCGCGACAGTCGCATCTCAAAAAAAGACCCTAAAAAACCCTAACGAGGAAGATAGTGGTGCCATCCTCTTCCACTCCCTCGCCACCACGGCCGGCCGAGGGGGAGACAATAGCAACAGCAGTCCTCCGACACCCGAACAGACTCCCGGAACTCCACGGCCATGTCGGAAGTCGACCGCACCTGGAGAAACCGCCCTCCCCAGATCCGTAGATCTGAGAGGAAAACAAGCCAGCAGCTCGCCGACGCCGCCACAAGTGGCCTTGCTGAGATGGGGATCGAGCTCCGGCACCCTTATTCCGATGCGACGCTGCCTCCACCATCCCAACGACGTCTCCTGAATCCCTAACCATCCTCAAGATCATCCGCTGGTCTCTGGTGACCCCACAGAGAGGCCGTCCGCCCTCATCGTCCCTGGCCGCCCCAGAGACGCCAGAACGCCACCCATCGCCGGAGTGAGGCGCCGCCTCCCCAACTTGGCCGGAACCGTCGAGATCCACCGCCACCACCGCGCCCCCAGGGCTTTGCCTGCTGACGCCCCCGGTGGCGGCGGTGGGAGGGGGATCTCCTGAGCGGGGGAGGCCTCGAGGTGGCCGGCGGAGGCGCCCCGGTGCGTCCCGGCGCGGCCGCACGGGGACGGGGGCGAGAGACGGGGTCGGGAGAGGAGGAGGGACAGGGTGTGCTCGACAGCTCATAGTCCTCTACCCTGCGGGTTAATGCATCCGTGATACGGAGGTTGCAGGCTCGGGAGGTATCTGTCACAAGGGTTCTCTTCCGTTTGTGCTGGATGACGGCGTCGAGATCACGAGGCTGGGGCCGCGGCGCCCGCGAAACATCATTGACCTGCACTTGATAAAGAAGCTGGTCCAGATTCTAGGCAGCAGCCGCTCCCTATCCAGCGCGCGGCCGAACGGTGGTGGACAGACCGGCTCCCGTCTAGTGCACGAGCCGGCGGCGGTGGACAGGCCGACTCCATCTAGTGCGCGATCTTGATTTCGAGCTTCGATGGCGACCAAAGTTCGGCGAGTTTGTGTGATGGATTTCGTGGATTTTTTCTAGGTTTCTACGGGAATCAAACCTAGCACACCTTTTCGGTCACACGCGCATAGCTCAAATTTAACGAGATGCGTCGGTCCAAGTCGAGGCGGCAAGTGTTGGTACAGATCGTGGCGGATTAAACGCATGGCTACGGAGAGCTTGGCTGCCGCGCATGTGATATATCGATCAGATGCGATACCCATGGCGTGTATTGATACGATACCCAATCCATGGTGTTGATTGATGCGATCCCCACGGCGTCGATTGAACATCGGTGGCCCACCCTCCTGCCGGATCTCCTCGGCCAGGTGATCGCCCGCCTCCCACACATCGCCGACCTCGCCCGCTTCCGCGCCGTGTGCCGCTCATGGCACTCGGCGGCGCGCGTCCACGTCTCCACTCGGCGGCAGATGCCCTGGATCGCGCTTAGGGACGGCGCCTTCGTGACGCCCTCGGACGACAACGACGGCACCATCCACCGCGTCCCCTCTCCAAAAAACACAGTATGTGTTGGATCTACCAATGCCTGGATCGCCCTAGATTGCAAGGACGATGCCAGCCATACCCACGCACTTCTCCGGCGCCACCGTGCCGCTGCCGGAGCTGGACACCATCATCGGCAAGGTTCCCGAGGGTTTCGAGATCCGCAAGCTACTCATGCGGTTGACCCCCGACGACCTTATTGCCGTCACGGGCAACGTTTGGAGGTACCCTCTGATCCTATGCCGGCCTGGTAAGGGAGCGTGGGTCGCTAGGACATTGGCTGCGCCCTACTTCCTTATCATCGACATTGCGTTTCTTGGAGGCAAGCTCTACGCGATCACCATGGCCGAGGACCTCTTTGCTATCCACGTTGCCGAGGACGACGACGGCAAGCCAACTGTGACAAATGTTAAACAGATCATCATGCATCCCCCAGGCCACGCTGACGATATATTCAACGTGGGAGTCTGGCGGTTGACCGACATCGACCGGCAGGAAGGCACGGAGGCAGAGTTGGACGATGAGGCATCATATGAAGAAGCCGCCGATGATGAATTGGTTGGTGATGATAGTGGTGCTGAAGACGACCAACGTCAACACTTGGATTTTTAGTGCTGACTTTTGGCTTCCTCAATGTGTAGAGTCAATGCGAGAAGGGTATAATTCTGTGATCACCAACAAACACCTTGTCGAGTCACAAGGTAAATTGTTCATGGTTAAGCGAAAGCAGTTAGTGGCAGCCTTCACTCCAACCCACCACACCCAAAAGGTCCAAGTGTTTGAGGCGGACCTGGAAGCAGGCGCATGGGTACCAGTGGATGGTGGCCTAGGCAACGGCCATGCAATCTTCGTCAGCAATCGCTCTAGCAGCTCAGTTTCTGCTAGCGGGGATGTGGAAGAGGATGTCATGTATTTTCCTGACTTCGATGACGTGTTTGACATGAGATCCAGGGAAATTAGACGGTCTTCAAGGACAATGAACCCGGCACATGACCGGTGGCTGGCGACGTGGGTTTTTCCACCGGACCTAGTAGTTTAAGTGACAAGTATTACACACTTTCTTTTTCTTCTCATATGTGCATTCATGTGAATGTTAAGTCCCCTTCTAGGGAGTACCTTTTTTAGATGTAAGGCCAAGGGCCCGACGTTAAATTAATAACGCAACCAGGATACAAAGTGTTGAACCCAGCTTACAAACTCGACCCACACACCCACACAAACTACCAAAGAGACTACAATCGAAAGCACGAGCAGCAAGCACAACCATTATGAAGACTATGCATAATCGGAGCATGAACTGGACAACAACAGTGTCGGGCCGGAGCTCACCCTAGAGCGAGCCATCGAACACACACGCCGTCGACAGAACCCCCCATCGCAGGCGACGCCACCAGAGGCTGACCACCACCAAGAACCGGCCAACGCTGCTCACAAACCAACAAGCAGCACCAGGGTGGCTCAACGAGGGAGCAGGGAACAAATCAAGCCTTGTCGAAGATTGCCAAATGAAGAGGCAACACAAGCACCGCAACTCCGTCACACAACCATCGAAGAGCCGCATGTCGTGAACTCCAAGATGGTGTCTTCAAGAAGAGCATGACGCCAGAACGCTGCCACCACCTGATCCGAAGATCTTGGGTTTTCACCCGGAGCAAGTGTGAGAGCTGGAATGAGCCTCAACGTCGCCTTCAAGAAGGATAAGATGTCTGTGGACGCCGCTGTTGTGGGCCGGGAAATCCAAAGTGAGGGTTTCTCTCGGCATGTATTCTCCATCACCCACACCTGTCGAGGGACACCACCAAGATGGCAACCACACCGCTGACACGACTTGCAGCTTGCCAAGCACCACGCCATCCACATGGCCGTGGACCCGGCAAGCACCAGAACCATGGGCTCACCCGCCAACCCAACTGGTTCCCACCTCCAAGGCTGCCGCCCTTGCGTCCATGATCCACCCGAAGAACGTCAGACCGCACCTTGACGAGTCATGGTTAAGACGCAGAGAGACGGGACCATCAGTAACAGAGCAAGCACAGCAGCCATGGCCCTCAGTGGTGGTGCCAACAACAACCGGTTAAAGGCCCGCCTGGCCCAATAATGGCCCCAACCCCAAGAGGCCAGGGAAGAAGGACCCAGCCAAGGTGACATGCTGGACTGCCAGGCCTGATTGGGCCTGTTGGCCGAAATCTGGCCCACACGGCTGGCCCGCTCGCCCCCAGTCGCCCCACCGCCCGCCTCTGCTCCCAGAGCATCACCGGATCTCATAGTCTTCATCGGGACGCTGCCGCCATGAGGACCGATGACGCCAGAAGAGATCCCGCTGCTGGATGCCACTGTCGCGCAGGCCCTGTGCGTGCGGACTGAGGGCGCACCCGAGCCGCCGCCTCTACCTCCCTCGGAGAGGCTGCCTACGTCGTGTCCTCACGCCTCCTCGAGAGCGAGAGCTCCACCGGTCGCAAGTCGCCGGCCAACCTGCGCTGGGAATTGTTGACTTCCGCGGAGATCGCCATAAGTACAGGTGCTCCGCGCAGCCGACTGATGGCGATGAGAGGAGGGACCGCCATCGCCAACACTACCCGGGCTTTGCCTAGTGGCTCACTGATGGCTAGATGAATGACCAGCCCATTGGGAACCCCAAGAGGAAGGTGTGAAGAATATAACAGCAAGTTTCCCTCAGTTAAGAAACCAAGGTTATGTCGATCAGGAGAAGAGCGGACAATACGACTGAAGGTGATGCCTGCAAGCTTCGCGACAGCTCCGGACAATTTATATATGGCGCCTCGTCCAAGCTTTGCTTTGCGAGCAGCAACGTGGAACCTGCACACAACACAACCAAGTACTTTGTTCCTAACTTGCGATGAGGTTGTCAATCTCACCGGTTTGCTTGAAACAAAGGGTATGAGTGTATCGAGTAGAAAGTGATAATAGTATACGAGTAAAGTAAACAGTGCGAGTAAAGTAAACAGGTGATAGCAATATGATGGAAATAGGACCGGGGTCCACAGTTCACTAGTGGTGTCTCTCCATAAGATAAATAGCACATGCTGGGTAAACAAATTATAGTTGGGCAACTGATAGAATAAAGATAAACGTGATATGTCAAGAAGATCACTATGCGATTTACTCTGGGCATTACAACAAAATACATAGACCGCCATCCAACTGCATCTATGACTAATAATCCACTCACGGGGATATCATCCAAACACCCCATGAGTATTAAGTTGCGAATAACAGATAATTGCATTAAGCAAAGTGTGTAATGTAAACAAAGCATATGCCCTCGAGCATATGCATGTTGTTTTTTCCCTAGTAGCAACAGCACATCTACAACCTTAAGGGTTTCTGTCACTCCCCCAGGTTAAATAGAGGCATGAACCCACTATCGAGCATAAATACCCCCTCTTGGAGTCACTAGCAACTACTCGGCCAAGATAGCTACTAACAACGGAGAGCATGCAAGATCATAAACATAGAGATAACATAAGATATATTTCAGTATAGCAACTCAATCATATATAACACCAATATTTATCGGATCCCAACAAACCAAACATGTAGAATTACATAACGGTGATCTCAATCATGTAGGGCAGCTCATGAGATCTAAACATGAAGCACATGGTGGAGGAGACAACCATCTAGCTACTGTTATGGACCCATAGTCCAAGGTAGACTACTCACTCATCACTCTGGAGGCAAGCATGGCGATGAAGAAGACCTCCGGTGGCGATTCCCCTCTCCGGCAGGGTGCCGGGAAGAGCTTCTAGACCCTCCCGATCTTCGGGTCGACGACGGCGGCGGATCGCGATGTGTTCTGGAAAATTGATCGGACACTTAGGTTTTTTCCATCGGGGGGTCTTTATAGGCGAAGGGGCATCGTCAGAAGTGGCCCGAGGTGCCCTCACACATAGGGGGCCCGGCCAGGGCCTGGGCCGTGCCGTCCTGGTGTGTGGGGCCCTCGTGGCCCCCCTCCAACTCCTCTTCGGATCTCTGGAAGCTTCCGGGAAAAATAAGACTCCAGGAACTTGTTTCGTCCAATTCCGAGAATATTTCATGTGTATCACTTTTGAAACACAAAAACAGCAGAAAACAGGGAATTGGCACTGTTGCGACTTGTTAGTAGGTTAGTTCCGGAAAATGCATAAAAGTGCCACGAAGTGTAACAAAACAGTAGGCAAATGGTGTAAAAACAAGCATGGAGCATCAAAAATTATAGATACGTTGGAGATGTATCAAGCATCCCCAAGCTTAACTCCTGCTCGTCCTCGAGTAGGTAAGTGATAACAAAAGAATAATTTTTGAGGTGACATGCACCTACACAATCTTGATCATATATGTAAGCATTTGTGAGCTGGGATCATAATAACTTAAAACATGGGCATGAAAGATATAATCTTGACAATAAGAACTTAGCAACCATGTTATAACATGCAAATGAACATAAACAAAAGATCATGAAAATAAAACAATAAAAGTCAAACGTGTGTTCAAATTATAAGGAAAAACATACAAATGGTTTTCAGCTTGTCCTTCATGGAGAGCAAAACATAAATGCATAGGACACCTTCAAGTTTAAGAGGGCGACTAGATACAAATAATTTGAGAACAAGTGAAACCAACAATATGAATCAATCAATGAAAACTTTGGGACAATGTATATTATACTAAGAATGAAAACTATGCTCTCTTAATGGTGCATAAAGAAAGAAGGTGGTGACTCAACATAAAAGTAGAAGAAAGGCCCTTCGTGGAGGGAAGCAGTGATTGCAAGTTTTATAGACCTTCAAAAATTATGTTACTTACCGGCTTTGAGCTCTCATTGCCCCCATCATAAGCATCTTGAATGGTTAGAGTTAATGCGAGAACAATTATGATGCATATGCTTGACAAATCATAAGTCGAAAACCTCGTGCCCCGTGAATACGAGTACCCAAACCTCATGCTACTTTACTTAGAGTCCCAAGCAAGGCTCTTGTCATTGTAAGTATATATGTATCATCGAAACCACCAACGGGGTACCTCCGTGCCCGATGACATGGAATAAGCCCACATCAAAATGACAGGACAAGCAGACAATAAACACCTCGACATCTCTTTTATTTGCCATTTTGTTTAGCTTTTTATTTTGAGATGCATCGTCGAATGTCCACTATGGGTATGCTGCAAATTTCCACCATGAATTATGCATGGCTTAGATTGGCGGCCCAGGCGTTTCCCTAACACATATACAAACTCCATGATCCCCACAAGATTCCCAATTCATTTCACACCGCGGGCATCCATAAACAAAAGATCACGATATCAACTCAAATAAGAAGTGCAGTGTTGAAAGCTTGCCCCATGACAGCATGGATGGGCTAGAATCCAAATTACAACTTGCAAGCATAACAACTCAACATAAAAGACCACAATGTCAAATTTTTTAAGAACAGGAAGAAGTAAAGTGTGCCTTCCGGTTCGTGAGAGCTTTACTGACCAATTTTCGCATAACACTGGTAAGAGTTTAATTTGAAGAGAAGATAAAAGCAAGTCAAATTTACTTGGAATAGCAAATTGCTAGTAGGTATGTATGGTGGACACTTTGGAAAACTTGGTTTTTAGGAGTTGGATGCACGAGTAGAGCTCATACTCAGTACAAGGCGAGGGCTAGCAAAAGACTGGGAGCGACCAACTAAGAGAGCAGTAATGGCCATAATCATGCAAAGCGACAATGCGACATTAAAAGAAGCATAAGATGGCATCAAAAGTCAAAAACTAAATGATCATAGAGGCTATTGGCGACTTTGTAAGAGTCTAACATGTGTGAGCATGCTCCAAGTCAACCCAAATAAAGCATCAAGGAGAAAACCAAAATAATGCCTCCATACAATAAAAACAACGCATGATTTTTTCAAAGGCTCATTCAGCAATCTCAGTTATTTGAGACAAGTCATGATACAGCAAAACCACTAAGCATACTATCAAAAAGACATCAAGCATGACATGAAAAAGCCTAAACCGTAGTCTACACAAGCTCCTTCTTGTACCACTTTTTTGCATAAAGCTTTTTCTCTTTTCCAAGACCATTTGAAATTTTTATAACCACCTCTTTTGATGAAAAACAATAAAGATCAGAGGCAAAAATACACCTTGATGAAAAGATATGACACGGTCTGAACGCAAATCAAGGCGAAAATGAAAACCAAAAGCAGTAGCGGAAAAAGAGGAACACTCGGTTTTTGATAAGAATGAAAACTAGAGCGTTCTTGGCAAATGAAAAGCAAGACAACTTCTCCAAAAGAAATTTGTTGGGGTCCAACCATTTATTGCAGCAAACAAAACTAAAATAACGAACTAAGAAAACTAAAACAACTGACGCTCCAAGAAAAACACATAGTGCATGAAGCAATAAAAATATAGTGTTTTGAAAGGTGACCTGATTTTTGCCGATGAAGAAGGGGTGCCTCGGGGGCATCCCCAAGCTTTGACGCTTGTACTTATTGGATATTTCTTGGGGTGATGCATGGGCATCCCCAAGCTTGAGCTTTTGTCCATTCTTCAACTCATCTCATCATTCTCCAATCCCTACACTTGAAAACTTCCTTCATACAAAACTAAACACAAATCTATTAGCAACATTAGTGTAGCATAATATATAATCAACCTATTTTTGCTTCAGGTTTCAACCCAAAACCACCACATATAAATTATATACTACTGTAGCAACTTCCCCAAAAGTTCCGTGATCAAAAGAACTCAAAAAGAAAGCGATAAAGCGACAAAAACGAATAGTGACAGAAATCTGTCAAAACAGAACAGCTGAAAAAGGTCGAATTTTTGAGGGATTTTCTGTTGCTCAAATCAAAAAGTGTTCAACTAATGAAAGTTTGGATATAACCTGGGGCATATGCATGGGTGGAAACACAAGCTTGCGCGCTTATCATTCTATTAGGAGTGTTTCGGGATTTGCATGGGTGGAAACACAAGCTTGCGCGCTTATCATTCTTTGGCGCTTGTGTTTCTTCTTATTTCGTTCGTCTTAAGTTGAACTTTGTGTGTGGTTGAACTTCGTGTCGTTTATGTGCTACCGTGTGGTGTATGAGACTATGTTATATGTTCTTAATGTGCCATGTGGATCTTTATGCGTTGTTCACTTATTGTTTATGAGCTCATGATTATTGGTGAAATGGCTATGGAATTATTGTCCGGTATATCGTATTACCATATTCGGAATTCCGTAATATTTGTGTTATCTATGCAAAGGTATGTCTCCTCTAAACTTATTGGTGAAGATGCACACATCTAGGGGGAGCTTTTTATCGTGCTCAAATATTTGTTGTTTGAAATATTCGATCTTTCTTGCAAATCCTATTGTTGTCATCTAACACCAAAAAGGGGGAGATTGAAAGTGCAAACTTTGTTTCCCTCAGATTTTGTGTGTTAGATAACAACATTATGGATATTGAGTGTGTGCTAAGCTGTGCAGATTCAACAGATGAAGAAATGCCAGGCCGGATTATCCGGCCAGGGATGGCCGGATAATCCGCCCCCTCTGGAGGGTGGCCGAAAACGACTAAGGACTAAACGCGGCGTCACCCAGATAGGGGGGCCGGATATTCCGGCCAGGGGCCGGATAATCCGCCCCCCCGGAGACACCCCCAAATTTGGCTAAGGACCTGGCGCGGCGTCACCCAGATGGGGGGGCGGATATTCCGGCCAGGGGCCGGATAATCCGGCCAGCCGGATAATCCGGCCCAACTTTGGCCGGATTATCCGCCCCTCCAAGACAGCAACGGCTACATTTTGGGAGGGGGTATAAATACCCCTCCCCTTCTTCCACCTCAAGCTGCTCGAGCTGGATAGGAAGAACATCATTTTGGAGCCACCAAATTCGCAAGATCTCCTCCCTCAACCCACCAAAGCTCTTGATCTTTGGAGAATCGAAGGAGAAGGCCTTGATCTACATCCTCACCGAAGCGATTTGTTTTCCCCTCTCATTTGATAGAGGGCCCCTTGGTCTTGGGTTCCCTTGTGTCCCTTGACCTTGTTTGTGTGATTGATATCTTGATACTTGTTGATTGAGATCTTTGTGGTGCTTGGGAGCCTCCAATTCAGTTGTGGAGTTGTGCCCCAAGTTTTGTAAAGGCCGGTTCCGCCTTGAGGAATCCCTTAGTGGAAAGTGAGCTAGGCCTTTGTGGCGCAAGCTTGCACCGGAGAATAGGGTGAGCCTTTGTGGCGTTGGTTAGGCCTTTGTGGCAACCACACCCCTCCAACGTAGACGTACTTCCCCTAAAAAGGAAGGAACTACGGGAATTACATCCGTGTCTCCGTGTGCTCCACTCTCGGTTACCTCTATCCTTTATTGCCTTTATTACTTGTATCTTGCTTAGCTTGCTTGTTGACATATAGGTAAATTCACCTTAGTTGCATATCTAGAGAATTTACCTTTGTGTCAAGCCTAAATTGAAAAAGAACTAAAATTTGAGTAGCACCTATTCACCCCCCCCTCTAGGTGCCCATACGATCCGTTCAATTGGTATCAGAGCCTCGGCTCTTATTTCGGGCTTAACCGCCTAAGAGTATGGAAACTTCACCTAGTGAGGGCTCGGGCCAAGTTTCCGTGGGTGAGTTCAAATCTTTGGAATCATCCATGGCTTCCATGACATCTCAAGTAAATGAGTTGCGTGAAATGATAGCGCAACTCTTGCAAGCTAAAAATGCTAATGCTCCTCCACCTCCGGAAAAACCCGCTACTCCACAATTGGAGAATGTGGGGATAGATGAGGAGGGTGCCGACAAAAATGGTGATGCTAAGTCTTCCACCAAGGCCGACGGGAAAGGTGAATACCCGCATTGGTATTCACCCGACCCGCCGGTACCTCATCCTCATATTAACCATAGAGGAGATCCACCTAAGCTTGATGCATTAAATTTTGGTCAATGGCAATATCAAATGATCTCTCATATGCGCAGTTCTTGCATCGAGCTTTGGAGGATCGTTGAGGAAGGATTCAAGGCCGTGGATCCCCACAACATGACAAGAAGAGAGACGGTCGATAGCCAACTCAATGCTACCGCTCTTCACATGATTCAAGTCGCCGTGGGATCCAAGGACTTGCCTCACATCCAACACTTCTTCACCGCCAAAGAAGCTTGGCAAGCTCTCTCCGATGTCTTTGTTGGCAATGAGAGCATGAAGAAAACAAGATATATTGCCTTCTCAAATCAAGCGGAGGGTTTCTTCATGATGGATGGTGAGGATCATCAAGAAATGTATAGAAGACTCAAGACCATTGCTACCACCTTCAAGAACCTCGGTGCTCACCATATTGATGATGAGTGGATCAAGATGAAGTACATTCTTGCTCTCACTCCATATGAGCCCACGGATATAAAGAGTGTTCAAGGCAAGCACAACTTCAATGAGATGACCTCCAATCAAGTGATGCAAGAGATTCAAGCCTACAAGGTTTCCGCACAAAATGCGGAAGATGCTCGTGCCCGTGCCATCGGAATGCAAAGAAGCTCCAATCTTGCTTTGAAGGCTAATGTGGTTGAGAAAGAAGTTCCTCTTCAAGCAAGCATCGAAGCAAGGCTAGAGATGTGTCCCGAGGACATAAGACATGAGTACAATGAGCACATGGCCTTCTATGGAAAAACCTTTTGGGTTGATCCACACAAGGCCAAAGAAGACAATCAAAGAAGAAGCAAGTCAAGTGGCTATCAAAGGAATGACAACAATGGTCAAAGGGTGAGGACTTGCTACAATTGCAATGATAGATTTCACTTCGTTGCCGAGTGCCCTTATGAGAAGAGAGAAGACCATGGTGGAAAGCTCATCTTCAAAAGCAAGACCAAGTCACCATCCAAGAAGCCATTTGTGAAGAAGGGTGGACCAAGGAAGAAACAACCAAAGTTTGTGTTCTTGACTCAAGAAGAGTACTCCGCAAGTGAGAGTGATGAAGAAGAAACCACAACTAGTGAGATGGCCGCAATGGCAACCACCTCCACTTCCTCCACATCACTCTTTGAATCCCCCAATGAGGACTCTCTTCTCAAGAACGTCAAGTGCCTTATGGCCAAGTCTTCCGAGGTATCACCCACATCTTTCTCTTCCTCTAAGACAAATGATGCTTCCTTGAATGATCTTGCTAGTCTTAGAGTAAAGGAAGAAATTATTGCTTTTGATGATTATGTGTCTAGTGTAGATGGTGCTCATAAGATTCACTTTGAACGTCTATTGAGCCAATATGGTAAAACTCTTGAAAAACTAGAGGAACAAATGAGGCTTGAAAGAAAATATGCTCAAGATATTGCCTCACTAACCGAGTCTCTTGAAGAAGAGCAAGAGGAACGAGCAACTCTTGAAGAGAAGCTCGATTCCATTGAGGAAGCTAATAATGAAGTTGTTTCCAAACTCATTAAAGAGCGAGATCATGCTCGTGCTAGAGTAAAAATGCTTAAAAAGGAAAAGGTTGAATTTGGTGTTGGTCATGATATACTTGTTAAGGATTTAGAAGATCTTGACAAGGCTCACAAGGCCTTGAAAAGTGAACACTCTATTCTTACCAAGTCACATGAACAACTTCAAATTCAATTGACTAAGAATAATGTGCCTAGTTCTTCTACTTCTACTTGTGATCATGCAAATGTTATTGAAGAAAATGCTAGGTTGAAAGATGAGCTTGCCAAATCCTCCATTCCCATTGGTGAGAAAAACTTGAATGACCTTTTGAGTAAGCAAAAGGCATTTGGTGATAAAACGGGGATTGGCTATGTCTCAAAGAAGAAGAAGAAGAACAACAAGAAAAAGAAGGATCCTATTGTGGGTGGCAAAGCCACTCATGATGATCATGCGGGAATTGCTAACCCTCACTATGTTTTATTTCGTGATTATTATGGTGATGTTTATGCAAAATATGTTGGTCCAAATGATGGTTATGTTGCTTGGTCTATTTGGGTTCCAAAGACCCTTGTTGCTAACAAAAGAGGACCCATTGAAAAATGGGGACCTAAAACCAAGCAATGATCTCTTGTAGGACTATGCTTCCGGTGGATCAAAATGGGTGCTTGATAGTGGTTGCACAAGTCATATGACCGGAAGCAAGGAGATTATGACGGAGATGAGGCCTAATGACAATCATATAACCGTCACTTATGGAGACATGTCATAATCCGAGGTATTGGGTCTTGGCAAGGTGGTGGTCGCACCGGATATTTCCCTTGTTGACGTCATGCTTGTTGAGACCCTTGGTTACAATTTACTTTCAGTTCGTGCACTTGGTAAGATGGGCTTTGCCGTCTTCATTGATAATGACATTGTGGTACTCTTGTGGAGCAAGTCTCTAAAGGTCGCTTTCGTTGGACACATTGAAAACAACTTGTATGTGGTGGACTTTTCAGGGAAAACCACTACAAGTGCAATGTGTTTATTTGGAAAGGCCGATGTGGGTTGGCTTTGGCATCGCCGTTTATCCCATGTCAATATGAGAACTTTGCAAAGCCTTCACAAGGGTGGCCACATACTCGGACTAAAAGAGAATGTTTCTTTTGCCAAAGATCGTGTTTGCAGGGCTTGCGTTCTAGGAAAAATGCATGATTCTCCCCACCCAAGCAAGACTATCATTTCTTCCAAGAGGATCTTGGAGCTCCTTCATGTGGATCTTTTTGGTCCTCCCTCTCATGCAAGTCTTGGTGGGAAGAAATATTGTTTGGTGATTGTTGATGACTATTCAAGATATACTTGGGTTTACTTCTTCAAGCATAAGAGTGAGACTCAACAAACCGTCATCGACTTTGCCAAGGAAGTTGAACGTCAACATGGGCAAACTATTTTGGCAATTAGAAGTGACAATGGCTCGGAGTTCAAGAACTACACCTTAAATGGATTTCTTAGTGATGAGGGGATTCGTCATCAATATTCCGCTGCATATACCCCTCAACAAAATGGTGTAGCCGAAAGGAAGAACCGGACTCTTATGGATATGGCTAGGTCCATGTTGGCGGAGTTTAAGTCTCCATACAACTTTTGGGCCAAAGCCATCTCTACGGCTTGTCACTCTTCAAACCGGCTCTTCCTCCGCAAAGGCCTAAACAAGACTCCATATGAAATACTCACCGGAAGCAAGCCCAACATCTCCTACTACCGGGTTTTCGGGTGTAAGTGTTTCTTTCAAAGGAAAGGAGTTCGTTTAGGTAAATTTGATCCGAAAGCAATAGAAGGTATTTTTGTTGGTTATGGTGCCGAATCCCACACTTATAGAGTCTTCAACAAGTCCACCGGGCGTGTTGAAGAATCTTGTAGTGTGGTATTTGAAGAGAATGACGGCTCCCAAGGGGGGCGAGATGTTGTTTCTTGTGATGTAGATGATGAAATACCTCGAGAAGCCATAGGAAGAATGGGCGTGGGATTTTTCCGCCCCATTGAGGGACACCTTGTGGCCGACCGGGAAGGACTATGCTCTACTCAAGTGGAGCCTTCATCTTCACAAGCTCAACAAGCCTCTCCCAAGGAAGCAACTAATGCACCAACCGAAGAACAAGACAAGGACCTTCATGAAGAAGAAGGGGCACCACCATCCTCTCCGGTTATTTCAACCGCCCCCAATTCTTCACATGACCAAGATCAACCTACTCATGAAGATAATGATGATCAAGGTCAATTTGATGGTCAAGACGGGGACCAAAATGATCAAGATGATCAAGTATCTCCTCCAAGGTCAAATGAGGAGATCGAAGCCCGTCGCAAGAAAAGAGTTGAAAGAGACTTGGAACTTAAAGGTCATACCCTTGAGAGGGTTATTGGAGATTTAAGAAGCAAAGTGTCAACTCGGCGTCAATTGGCACAATTTAGCTCTCATCATGCTTATATCTCCATGGTTGAACCCAAGAAAGTATTTGAAGCACTTGAAGATCCGGATTGGTTGGATGCTATGCATGAAGAACTCAACAACTTCAAGCGCAATAATGTTTGGGTGTTAGTAGAGAAGCCAAAGGAGTGCCGCAATGTGATTGGCACAAAGTGGATATTCAAGAACAAGCAAGATGAGCATGGAATTGTTGTGAGGAACAAGGCAAGATTGGTTGCTCAAGGTTTCTCTCAAGTTGAAGGCATTGACTTTGGAGAAACTTATGCTCCCGTGGCTCGTCTTGAGTCCATCCGTATCCTTCTTGCTTATGCCACTCATCATAATTTTAAGTTGCAACAAATGGATGTTAAGAGTGCATTTCTTAATGGTCCATTGAAAGAGGAAGTGTATGTTAAGCAACCCCCGGGGTTTGAGGATCTCAACTTCCCGAACCATGTCTACAAACTCCATAAGGCACTCTATGGCCTTAAACAAGCCCCACGTGCGTGGTACGAGCACCTTAGGGAGTTGTTGTTAGACCGTGGGTTTGAAGTTGGGCAAATCGATCCCACTCTTTTTACTAAGAGGGTCAATGGGGAGCTTTTCGTATGCCAACTATATGTTGATGATATTATCTTTGGCTCTACTAACAAAGCTTTTAATGATGAATTTTCAAAGCTTATGACCGATAGGTTCGAGATGTCTATGATGGGCGAAATGAAGTTCTTTCTTGGTTTTGAAATCAAGCAATTGAAAGAAGGGACTTTTATTTATCAAGCAAAATATGTCCAAGACATGCTCAAAAGGTTCAAGATGAAGGAACTAAATGGGGCCGCCACACCAATGGCCACAAAATGTCATCTTGAGCTTGATCCCAATGGTAAAGATGTGGATCAAAAGGTATACCGTTCTATGATCGGTTCGTTGCTTTACCTTTGTGCATCTAGACCCGATATTGTGTTGAGTGTAGGTGTGTGTGCAAGGTATCAAGCCGCTCCTAAAGAAAGCCACCTTATGGCGGTTAAGAGAATCTTTCGATATTTGGTTCATACCCCAACTTATGGTCTTTGGTATCCCAAAGGCTCGGATTTCTCTCTTTGTGGCTTCACGGATTCGGATTGGGCCGGTGACAAGGATGATAGGAAATCAACCTCCGGAGCTTGCCAATTTCTTGGTAGGTCTTTGGTGTGTTGGTCTTCTAAGAAGCAAAATTGTATATCTCTCTCCACCGCCGAAGCCGAATACATTGCCGCCGCAAGTGGATGCACTCAATTGTTATGGATGAGGCAAACTTTGAAGGAATATGGCGTCAATTGTGACAAAGTGCCTCTTTTATGTGACAATGAAAGTGCTATCAAGATCGCCTATAATCCGGTGCAACATTCAAGAACCAAGCATATTGAGATCCGGAATCATTTTATTAGAGATCATGTTGCCCGTGGTGATATTGAGCTTGCTTATGTTGGCACCAAGGATCAACTTGCCGATATATTCACGAAGCCTCTTGATGAAGCAAGATTTGGATATTTGAGGAATGAGCTAAATATCATCGATTCAAGGAGTGTGGCTTGAACATCTTGCAAATACACCTATATCTCAATGCATGTTTGGTTTAGGTGTGGGCATGGAAATAGGGGGAGTGCGGTCCTAATTAATTGGGCTATCCCTCCCCCCATAATGCCGATAGTAATCATATCATTCTCTTAATATCATTTTATGATTTTTGAGCTTCAATGACGAGTAGTGGTTATGGACTCAAGATACATCTTCGCGGTCCAATGCCATAACACTCAAACATGGTGGCTTCGGCCACCGACCTCTTCTCTTTGAAAAGTTGATTCATTGCATATCTTATTTGAGGTTTTGGTGTTCTCTCTCGATTTTATTATTTTTCTTATATGGGAAGGCACTTGCATTGGATTTTTAGTCGATTTGCTCTTGCAATGTTAAGTGCCGAGAACCACTCCGTGTTTGCTCTCTCACCTATGCCATCCTCTCTCAAGACATCTCTCTTTGCACATGAGTTCAAATTTTTGATCAAAACAACATCTGTTTTTGAAAATTTCGAGCTGGCCAGTTTTCTGGTTCCAGGCCGGAATATCCGCCCCCCTGGGCGGAATATCCGGGGGGGCCGGATTATCCGCCCCCTCCTGGCCGGATAATCCGGCCATAGTGGCACCTGGGTATTTAAGGGGCGGGTCGGGCTGCCCTAGGGCAGTTCCTTCCCCACCCCTTCCAGGTGTTCCCAGCCGCCGCCGCCTCTTTCCAGCCGCCGCCGCCGGAGCTCCGGCCACCCCCTTGGCCGGATTTCTTCGGAGGTTGCTCTCCTCCCCTTCTAGAAGGCTTTCACCAAGCCGTTTTCGCAATGGATGCGGGTAAAGTTCTATCTCTTGGATGTGTTTTGTTTACCCTAGCATATTCTTGGTGTTTTAGCCTTCTAGGTGTTGTTTTCCTCTCCTATGAACTATGTTGTATGATTGTCTTCCCCGATCTATCGAATTGAAGGTTGCAGCAATTGCTAGAAAAATTTCTCGAGGGGCCGGATTATCCGCCCCCTGGGCGGAATATCTGGGTGACCGGATTATCCGCCCCCTGGCCGGATAATCCGGCCTAGGAGTGCATTTTTTTTATTTTTTGCTGCTTTCACTTTGATACTTTGGTGAAGTTTGTTGTTCATACTACATAATTCTTTGATCCTTTCCGTAACTCGTGTGCATACGCTTATCCCCATGCTCTCCGTGCATATCTCTTTCACAGGTGGTTCAAGTATGCCGAAGCGCAAGCGGCGTTTGATTCCGAATGAGGATGGTCTCCTAGTTGATGAGGTCGTTCTTCGCCAGCGTCAGAGGGCAGCTGCTAGAAAGGCTGAGAAGGAGAAAGCTGCCAAGGCTGCCAAAGCTCAAGCCCGTCGTCGCAAAGGCAAAGAGCCACGTCCTAACTACAAGAGCATGCCCGAGGCCGAGTACATTCTTGTTAGGCGTAACAATTGGTATGCCACAGCAAGAGATGAAGAGATTGAGGACCGGGGTTTCTAGAATGAGGAGCAGTGGGGGATTTTTCGTGATGTTTATGAGCCATTCAAGAACCCTTGTCGTCCGATGCATCCTATTGATTTTGATCACCTTCGCAGCAAGTCTTATTTTGATGAAGCACTCTCTGTGGTTGAGAAGATGGGTTTGATGGGGCTGGCCAACATTCAGTGCGACTACAATCCCGGTCTTATCAAGCAGTTCTATGCTACTCTGGTGATTTTGCCCAATGCTCAGAAATCTATGAAGTGGATGACCGGCGAACATGAGTGTACATCGAACTTCACTACGTTTGCCTCTCTCTTGGGGTATGCGTATGATGGCGACACTCCAGTGGGTCGCCGTATTCACAACCCAGGGAACAAGCCTGACAAGGACAAGCTCTATGACCTCTATGACTCCACAGGTGTTGTGGGCTTCATCAATGGCCTACATCCCCTTTATGATCAGCTGGTCCGCATTTTCAGGGAGAACATTGCTCCTAGTGGTGGCAACAATGATGCCATTTGCACCTCTCTGGTTGATCTGCTTGCTTTTGCTCATGAGTGTGCCACGTCGACTGACCCTGCTGAGGACTTTACCCTTGATGTGATGGACTTCATCTTCTATGAGATCAAGGATGCTATTATTCAGAGGAACACTGTGCCGTATGCTCCTTTCATCATGCTTCTCATTAAGCATGTCCTTGGAGACTATGATATTCATGATGACTGTGTGGAGCACAAGGTCAAGAAGATGTATATCAAGAGAAAGGCGAAATCTGCTCCTTCAGCTGCATATCCTGACACTTTCATGGCTGATGCGAGGACTAGTGCTACTGCTCGTGATCAGAGGGCTGCTGCATCTGTTGTGTCTAGGGAGGTGAGGAAGCTTAGTTGGTTTGAGAGGAATGTTCTATGCATGAAGGTAGAGATCCACCGTGAGAACTACCAGGCCTATGTCGAGAGGAAGAGCATCCAGGACACTCAGCAGCTTATCCTTCACCGTCTCAGTGGTGCTCAGACCGCCGATCCCACTCCTACTGCTCCTGTGGCCTATAATGCTTGGAACACCGATCGCTACAACTGGGTGGATATGCAGAAGCATCTCTTTGATGCTCCAGATGCTCCAGCAGGAGGTGCTCGTGCAGAGGCTGAGGAGGACTTTGAGGCCGAGGAGGATTTTGATGATGAGGATGAAGATGCTGGAGATGACGAGGGTGATGGCGGAGATTATGATGATGTGGACTCCGGCGACTTCGATGGTGGGGAGGATTGATTCCTCGGGACGAGTAGCATCGCTCTTCTCCCTTTTTGGTGTCTTGATGCCAAAGGGGGAGAAGTAGTTCTATTAGGAGTGTTTCGGGATTTGCATGGGTGGAAACACAAGCTTGCGCGCTTATCATTCTTTGGCGCTTGTGTTTCTTCTTATTTCATTCGTCTTAAGTTGAACTTTGTGTGTGGTTGAACTTCGTGTCGTTTATGTGCTACCGTGTGGTGTATGAGACTATGTTATATGTTCTTAATGTGCCATGTGGATCTTTATGCGTTGTTCACTTATTGTTTATGAGCTCATGATTATTGGTGAAATGGCTATGGAATTATTGTCCGGTATATCGTATTACCATATTCGGAATTCCGTAATATTTGTGTTATCTATGCAAAGGTATGTCTCCTCTAAACTTATTGGTGAAGATGCACACATCTAGGGGGAGCTTTTTATCGTGCTCAAATATTTGTTGTTTGAAATATTCGATCTTTCTTGCAAATCCTATTGTTGTCATCTAACACCAAAAAGGGGGAGATTGAAAGTGCAAACTTTGTTTCCCTCAGATTTTGTGTGTTAGATAACAACATTATGGATATTGAGTGTGTGCTAAGCTGTGCAGATTCAACAGATGAAGAAATGCCAGGCCGGATTATCCGGCCAGGGATGGCCGGATAATCCGCCCCCTCTGGAGGGTGGCCGAAAACGACTAAGGACTAAACGCGGCGTCACCCAGATAGGGGGGCCGGATATTCCGGCCAGGGGCCGGATAATCCGCCCCCCCGGAGACACCCCCAAATTTGGCTAAGGACCTGGCGCGGCGTCACCCAGATGGGGGGGGGGCGGATATTCCGGCCAGGGGCCGGATAATCCGGCCCAACTTTGGCCGGATTATCCGCCCCTCCAAGACAGCAACGGCTACATTTTGGGAGGGGGTATAAATACCCCTCCCCTTCTTCCACCTCAAGCTGCTCGAGCTGGATAGGAAGAACATCATTTTGGAGCCACCAAATTCGCAAGATCTCCTCCCTCAACCCACCAAAGCTCTTGATCTTTGGAGAATCGAAGGAGAAGGCCTTGATCTACATCCTCACCGAAGCGATTTGTTTTCCCCTCTCATTTGATAGAGGGCCCCTTGGTCTTGGGTTCCCTTGTGTCCCTTGACCTTGTTTGTGTGATTGATATCTTGATACTTGTTGATTGAGATCTTTGTGGTGCTTGGGAGCCTCCAATTCAGTTGTGGAGTTGTGCCCCAAGTTTTGTAAAGGCCGGTTTCGCCTTGAGGAATCCCTTAGTGGAAAGTGAGCTAGGCCTTTGTGGCGCAAGCTTGCACCGGAGAATAGGGTGAGCCTTTGTGGCGTTGGTTAGGCCTTTGTGGCAACCACACCCCTCCAACGTAGACGTACTTCCCCTAAAAAGGAAGGAACTACGGGAATTACATCCGTGTCTCCGTGTGCTCCACTCTCGGTTACCTCTATCCTTTATTGCCTTTATTACTTGTATCTTGCTTAGCTTGCTTGTTGACATATAGGTAAATTCACCTTAGTTGCATATCTAGAGAATTTACCTTTGTGTCAAGCCTAAATTGAAAAAGAACTAAAATTTGAGTAGCACCTATTCACCCCCCCCTCTAGGTGCCCATACGATCCGTTCACCTACACATTCGATAACAAGATAATCAGTAGATATCATTCTTCCTAGGACTTTTGTAAAAACTCCTTCAGCTATTCCCATGGGAAATATAGTGGCATTGTTAGTAAGGGAAATTCCTTCTCCCCCCTCAGAAAGCTTCCAAAGACTCAAAGATTCATAAACATCCTTTGGCATGAGACAAAATTCAGACATAATATCACAACGAGCATGAAAAGTTTCACCACTAATGGCGATTTTTACCGTAGGATACCAACTCGAAGGTTCAGAATTTGTTGGCACATAATCAAAATACTGGCGCAATAGGAGAGCAGATAAAATCACTATTGTTCGTGCTAGTAAAGTCACACAACTTGGTGTTTTCAGGAGTAGCCATTTCAGCAAAACTAAAAGTAGACAGGTAAAAACAACTACCAAGGATTCTAATTTTTTTTGGGTTTTTTGATATAAAATGATGCAAGTAAAAATAAAGTAAAGCAAAACAATAAAACAAAGTAAAGGATGTGCGTGCGAAAATTTCTTGATGGCTAGATGAATGACCAGCCCGTTGGGAACCCCAAGAGGAAGGTGTGAAGAATATAGCAGCAAGTTTCCCTCAGTTAAGAAACTAAGGTTATGTCGATCAGGAGAAGAGCGGACAATACGACTGAAGGTGATGCTTGCAAGCTTCGCGACAGCTCCGGACAATTTATATATGGCGCCTCGTCCAGGCTTTGCTTTGTGAGCAGCAACATGGAACCTGCACACAACACAACCAAGTACTTTGTTCCTAACTTGCGATGAGGTTGCCAATCTCACCGGTTTGCTTGAAACAAAGGGTATGAGTGTATCGAGTGGAAAGTGATAATAGTATATGAGTAAAGTAAATAGTGCGAGTAAAGTAAACAGGTGATAGCAATATGATGGGAATAGGACCGGGGTCCACAGTTCACTAGTGGTGTCTCTCCATAAGATAAATAGCACATGCTGGGTAAACAAATTACAGTTGGGCAATTGATAGAATAAAGATAAACGTGATATGTCAAGAAGATCACTATGCGATTTACTCTGGGCATTACAACAAAATATGTAGACCGCCATCCAACTGCATCTATGACTAATAATCCACTCACGGGGATATCATCCAAACACCCCATGAGTATTAAGTTGCGAATAACAGATAATTGCATTAAGCAAAGTGTGTAATGTAAACAAAGCATATGCCCTCGAGCATATGAATGTTGTTTTCTCCCTAGTAGCAATAGCACATCTACAACCTTAAGGGTTTCTGTCACTCCCCCAGGTTAAATAGAGGCATGAACCCACTATCGAGCATAAATACCCCCTCTTGGAGTCACTAGAAACTACTCGGCCAAGATAGCTACTAACAACAGAGAGCATGCAAGATCATAAACAACATAGAGATAACATAAGATATATTTCAGTATAGCAACTCAATCATAACACCTATATTCATCGGATCCCAACAAACCAAACATGTAGAATTACATAACGGTGATCTCAATCATGTAGGGCAGCTCATGAGATCTAAACATGAAGCACATAGTGGAGGAGACAACCATCTAGCTACTACTATGGATCCATAGTCCAAGGTAGACTACTCACTCATCGCTCCGGAGGCAAGCATGGCGATGAAGAAGACCTCCGATGGCGATTCCCCTCTCCGGCAGGGTGCCGGGAAGAGCTTCTGGACCCTCCCGATCTTCGGGTCAACGGCGGCGGCGGATCGCGATGTGTTCTAGAAAATTGATCGGGCACTTAGGTTTTTTCCGTCGGGGGGTCTTTATAGGTGAAGGGGCATCGTCAGAAGTGGCTCGAGGTGCCCTCACACATAGGGGGCACGGCCAGGGCCTAGGCCGCGCCGCCCTGGTGTGTGGGGCCCTCGTGGCCCCCCTCCTACTCCTCTTTGGATCTCTGGAAGCTTCCGGGAAAAATAAGACTTCAGGAACTTGTTTCGTCCAATTCCGAGAATATTTCCTGTGTATCACTTCTGAAACACAAAAACAGCAGAAAACAGGGAACTGGCACTGTGGCGACTTGTTAGTAGGTTAGTTCCGGAAAATGCATAAAAGTTCCACGAAGTGTAACGAAACAGTAGGCAAATAGTGTAAAAACAAGCATGGAACATCAAAAATTATAGGTACGTTGGAGACGTATCACTCACGCTTGCGACGCGGTGGGGGAGGTGGGAAGAATGGGGCTGGGAGGAGGGAAGCTAGGGTTCGCTGAGAGTGTGTCGGGGTTTCGTGTCACCAGAACACGGGTACCACGCAAAGGACCCAAAGAGGTGTCAAACACTGGGGGCTGAACGCACGATTCTAAGACTTTGAGAGACACGGTGACGTAGGGCTCGAGACGCATAAAGCTCACCAGCACAATAGAGAGAGACACCACGATCTTACCCAGGTTTGGGGCCCTCGTGAGGAGGTAAACCCCTAGTCCTGCCTTCTTGTATTGCACTACGATCGCTCGCAAGGTATAACAAGGGAAAGGTACATGACGCTAGCTTGAAGAAGCAACAGCCAGATCTAGTTGTCTAACTTAGCCAGGGTTCTCTGGGAAGAAGAAGAAGTCCACCCTCTTGCCCGGGGCAGCTGCCTCTCCTTTTATAGAGGCCACTTTCCTCCTTCCCCTAAAGACTTGGGGAAGGGGTTGCCACAAGCACGCCGAAAGAGAGGGACAATATCCCACTACAATTGAAGGTGGACGCAGTCCACGGTGCGGCAAAGCACCGGTCCACGGGAGTGTTTGGGAGGCTGTTGACATCCCCACCTGGCGCGATGCGCCATATACCACGCCCTTTGCAGGAAAGAGGCAACCAACGCGCAACTTTATGTAGAGGTGTCAGTGGTTGTCGCCTCCAAGGAGTAGCGGTGTGGGTGCCGTTCTCTCCTTGCTTCTGTCATCTCTTTCCTTCTCTTCTTATCTCATCCCGTGCACAGAAGATTCGTACGAGAGACTGGTCTTGCCCACACCCCACGAGGGACGCCTTGTGAGGGCCTCTTTGCATCTTGAAACCGCTAAGTGTTGTTCTCCTCGTGGGGCTCCTCGTCATGAGGGTCTTCCTTTATTGGGCTTGTATGGGCTTCCTAGCCTGCCCGCTCCTTGTCGATGTAGATGGGCCATTGAGCAGGTTGACCGGAATACCTAGAATCCAGTACACCGACAGAGCGCCCGCGGGGAGTGATCGGGATGAACCTTTTTTTCATCTATAATCTTGTTGAGGTTCAAGTTTCTTTACCCCGCATTTCACTCACTTCTGCTGAGCAATCTGATCTTTCTAATTACATAAATTATTACACCTTTTTTCTCTGATATTAAGTTTAATGAAGCGAGGTACAAAGAGGGAAAGGTAAATGACGCTAGCTTGAAGAAGCAACAGCCAGATCTAGTTGTCTAACTTAGCCAGGGTTCTCTGAGAAGAAGAAGTCGACCCTCTTTCCCGGGGCAGCTGCCTCTCCTTTTATAGAGGCCACTTTCCTCCTTCCCCCAAAGACTTGGGGAAGGGGTTGCCACAAGCACGCCAAAAGAGAGGGACAATATCCCACTACAACTGAAGGTGGACGCAGTCCACAGTGCGGCAAAGCACCGGTCCACGAGAGTGTTTGGGAGGCTGTTGACATCCCCACCTGGCGCGATGCGCCATACACCACGCCCTTTGCAGGAAATAGGCAACCGACGCGCAGCTTTATGCAGAGGTGTCAGCGGTTGTCGCCTCCAAGGAGTAGCGGTGTGGGTGCCGTTCTCTTCTTGCTTCTGTCATCGCTTTCCTTCTCTTCTTATCTCGTCCCGTGCACAGAAGATTCGTACGAGGGACTGGTCTTGCCCACACCCCACGAGGGACGCCTTGTGAGGGCCTCTTTGCATCTTGAAACCGCTAAGTGTTGTTCTCCTCGTGGGGCTCCTCGTCACGAGGGTCTTCCTTTATTGGGCTTGTATGGGCTTCCTAGCCTGCCCACTCCTTGTCGATGTGTAGAGATGGGCCGTTGAGCAGGTTGACCGGAATACCTAGAATCCAGTACACCGACAGAGCGCCCGCGGGGAGCGATCGGGATGCAACTTTTTTTTTTCATCTGTAACCTTGTTGAGGTTCAAGTTTCTTTACCCCACATTTCACTCACTTCTACCTCGGCTGAGCAATCTGATCTTTCTAATTACATAAATTATTACACCTTTTTTCTTTGATATTAAGTTTAATGAAGATTGTAACGCGTGACGGTCGCATGGGAAGATTGGATTGGATGGAGTAGAAATTTGGCTAAATCTATGACAGGTAATATGGATTGGATGGAGTAGAAATTTGGCTAAATTTGCAACAAGTAGTATGGATCCGAGGGAGTAGCATAATCATGCAAGATCTCTGACCTGCAAATTATAAGGTCAAATTTGCTGTTCAAAACTGCATCCACTAATAATTCCCTGGGACATGCATCCACAGGCTTTTCTACTATGTCAATCACTGTTCGGACACCCCCGGTCGCCGGCCGGGCAGCCGGGTGGGGGTCAAACAAAATTGGGATGCCCTCTCAAAAGCTGAGGCAGTCACAGGACAAAGTAGCACTATACTTATTTTCGTGTTTAGTTCCTACACCTGTGGGGCTGGGGTGCAACCTTTGGCAGGGGACTGGCCTGGCATGCACACTGATTGATTGGTGTGATGGGAAAGTTGAGACTCATGACAGCAAAGGGATTCGCAATTTCTCCCATCTCTATCCCAGGCTGCGCTAGTGATTTGCCTTTCGGCCATCTGCCTCCCAGAGTCCTATGATCTCCTCTTTCTTTCTTTTTTTTTCGGAAAAAAAAAAGAAAGAAAGAGGAGATCATAGGACCCCGTCCTGTAAAAATCAAAATTTATAACATTCTGTTTACATCTCTGGCCGAGAGAGGTAGCTAAAATCATAAAATGATACTGTATCTCTAGATTTGCATAGTGGTAATACCGTATGTGCTGTAGCAGTGTTTAAGGGAAGTAGTAGTAGGAGGTGGAGTAGTAACTTTTACTCTTCTGTCGACGCCCTCGACTCAATATGTAAGCATGTCAGACTGCGCGCTCCTGCACATTGGACCACTGGCTTAACTGATCGACTTCGATTTGGAAAATGTGATGCTTTGTAGTGAATGCTTACTGCAGAATTGCAGAGGGGTTAAGCTTCTCGTTCCCGTCGGAGAAGTAATTGCTCTGCTAGTTTACTGAACCAGGATCCTACTATTTGTGCATTTATTTAATCGTGCTGTCCTACTGGAAAAACAACTTGCTTCCCTCAACTAATGGTGGAAAACATTATTGCAGTCTGACTTAAGGGAGTACTACGGATCATATTACCTCCGTTTTAAGAAATAAGCCCATGTGCATCTCAAAACAAATTTTGACTGAATAAATAGAGCAACTAAAACTTGATTATATTGTGTAAAATTAGTATAGTTGGATTTGTATTAAAACATACTTTCAATGATACTAATTTTATACCAATATTCGTTATATATTTAGAGTAAATCTTAGTCAAAGAAAAAATGTTGGAATAATTAGCTGTTTTGCTGTTTTCTGTTAGTTTCGTCAGTAGCCAGGTTTTTAGCTATTTTCAGTTAAGATTTGCATGGCTGGATAAGGTTGTTGTGATAACGTCTTGATCCAGCTATTTAGGAGGCTGATGACTTGTTCAGATCGTGGGATGGCGCGATCTAGTAGGGGACACGATCACCACCTCGAGCACTTTGTAATTCTCAGTGAATAAATAGAGAAGCAGAAAGAAAAGCAGTGACACTTTACGCTGCACAAATCGAGTCTCTTTCCTGTTCTTGTGCAAGAGTGAGAGAGAGAGAGAGCTCGTACCACATTTGGTATCAGATCCCATGAAGTAGATCCTTCCGCTGATCATCACTGGGAAGACAAGCCGCACCGGGGAGACCAAGGTCGACGACGGTAGCAGCATCCCGCGGACTCCGGCTGCTAGGCTCACCGACGGCAACGACGTCGTGGCCGGTTCAAGCGCACATCAGTGGGGATTGCGCGATGGGGGAGGCTGGCCGTTGCTCACGCGTACCAACTACGCGGACTGGGGCGATCCTCATGCAAGTCATGTTGGAGGGGCGCGGCCTCTGGGAAGCGATTGAGTCCAGCACCACCGTGCGCACGGACGATCGACTTGCCCTCGAAGCCATCCTCCACGGTGTTCCACGGGAGATAATGGCCACTCTCGCTAGCAAGGGTACAGCCAAGGACGCATGGGCGTCACTGAAGACGATGCGGCTCGGTGTTTCGCGCGTGCACGACGACAGGGCCGACACTCTGAACAAGCAGTTATCTGCGCTCCACTTCAACGACGGCGAGACCATCGACGAGTTTGCCATCCGGATCACAGGTTTGGTGAATCAACTAGCTCTGCTCGGCAAAACTATTCCAGAATCCAATGTAGTGCGCATGTTTCTGGAGGTGGTGCCACGCAAGTACATGCAGATCGCATGTCCATCGAGACCTTGGTGGACCTGAACACCTTGTCCATCGAGGAGCTAGTGGGCCATCTCAAGGCGGCGGAAGAGCGCTTCGGCCTCGACAAGGAGGGCGCGAGCGGCAGCCAGTTGCTCCTCACAGAGGAGGAGTGGCAGGCGCGCTCAAAGGGCCGCGACAGCGGCGGCTCGAGCGGCGGCGGCTCAAGCGGTGGTGGCTCAAGCGGTGGCGGCTCTGGTGGCGGCGATCATCGCCGGGACAAAGGACGCAACCGCAACAAGGACGGCACTCGCCGCGACGGTGGCTCGAACGGTGCGTCCAAGGATGACGTCTGCCGCTACTGCGGCAAGAAAGGGGCACTAGGCACGCGAGTGCTGAAAGAAGAAGAGGGAGGAGGCGCACTTGTCTTGCTCCAGCGACGACAACGATGGACATGACGATGACCCCACGCTGCTCATGGCCGTGGTCACCGTGGCGTCCATCGAGCCAGAGAACATCGGCGGTCAAGTCTTCCTCAACGAAGCACACGCTGAGGCAAATCTCAGCACAGAGTTTGAGCCATGCGATGGCAGGTGGTACCTCAACACCAGCGCGTCGAACCACATGTCTGGCGACCGCGCCGCGTTCACGGAGCTAGACCAGCGCATCACCGGGAGCGTCAAGTTCGGCGACGGTTCGACCGTGGAGATCCGTGGGCGTGGCACCGTCACGTTCACCATTCGCTCCGGCGACCAACGCGCACTCTCCAACGTCTACTTCATCCCTCGACTCAAGACCAGCATCAGCAGCCTCGGCCAGCTGGATGAGAGTGGTTGCGAACTCGCATCCACGCCGACACCATAACCCTCTTCGACCGGCATGGAAGGGAGCTCGCTCAGGTACGGTGGAATGCCAGAAGATTATATGTCGTTAAATTGGAGATCTCTTCTCTTGTTTGCCTGGCAGCTCAGCATGGCAGCGATGCGTGGCGTTGGCACGCGCGCTTCGGCCACCAGCACTTCGAGGCGCTCTGTCGGATGGCACGGAGCAACATGGTGCGCGGGCTCCCGGCAGTAGAGCATGTTGATCAGCTCTGTGATGCGTGCCTCGCTGGCAAGCAGAGGAGGGCGCCGTTCCTGCAGCAAGCCAAGTACCGCTCCAAGGACTCCCTCGAGCTCGTCCACGTGGATCTCTGCGGCCCCATCTCGACACCGACACCGGGAGGCAAGAAGTACTTCCTGCTCCTCGTCGATGACGCAAGCCGCTACATGTGGGCATCGATGCTAGCCACCAAGGATGGCGCAGAAGCGGCGATCAAGCAATTGAAGGCAGCAGCGGAGTTGGAAGCAGGTCGTCCTCTCCGCATGTTCTGCACCGATCATGGGGCGAGTTCACCTCCAACTCCCTCGGCACGTTCTTCACCGATCACGGAGTCCAGCGCCACCTCACCGTGTCATACTCGCTGCAGCAAAATGGCGTGGTCGAGCGGCGGAACCAAATGGTGGTCGGCATGGCTCGGAGCATGCTAAAAGCCAAGGGCATGCCGAACAAGTTCTGGGGCAAGGCCGTGATGACAGCAGTGTACATCCTGAATCGCTCCTTCACCAGAAGCATGGACAGCATGATGCTGTTCGAGGGATGGTTCGGACGGAAGCCCGACGTCGAGCATCTGCGTGTCTTCGGATGCATTGCCCACGTCAAGGTAACATGCCCCGGCATCAAGAAGCTTGACGACCGCAGCGTCCTCATGGTCTTCCTCAGCTATGAGCAGGGAACAAAAGGCTATCGTCTATACGATCCAGTGGGGAATCGTGTTCACGTGTCGAGAGACGTCGTGTTCGACGAAGGCGCCAGCTGGGATTGGGGAAGCAGCGCCGTTGCCGAGGACGACACACCCTTCGTGGTTGAGTTCCTGGTGCACGGGTGAGTGCCCGTGCCCTTTGCGAAGAGCTCTGTCGCGGCGGAGAGAACATGCAAAACCTCTTCCATGGCACAGGATGTTGTGGCATCAGGGAGCATCACACCCACAGCACTGCCACGACCTCGTCATCAACTACTGACCTCACGGTCACACCTGCGCGCACGCCAGCTTCAGCCACGCCCAACACCAACACCGGCGGAACAAGCTCGCCACGGTTCGTCTCACCACCGAGCGAGTTCGAGGACATGCTGGACGCCGAGGACGACGCCGCGCGTCCACACCGGTTTCAGCCAGTTGCTAATTTGGTGGGCACAAGCACTGATGCACCTGGGCAAGCAGAGCACCTGTTCTTCATCGAGGAGCCAAGCACGTTTGTCGACGCCGCACCGCATGAGCATTGGCGGCAAGCCATGATGGACGAGCTAACCGCCATTGAAGAAAATGGTACGTCGACGCTGACAGAGCTGCCTGCAGGTCACAGGCCCATCGGTCTCAAATGGGTATTCAAGACAAAGAAAGATGCCGTCGGCGTCGTAGTCAAGCACAAAGCTCACCTCGTCGCCAAGGGCTACGTGCAGCGCGAGGGCGTCGACTTCGACGAGGTCTTTGCTCCAATGGCGCGCCTCGACTCCGTTCGTGCCCTGGTGGCCGTTGCCGCTCAGCAAGACTGGCAGCTTCACCATCTCGACGAGAAGTGTATGTCGCCCAGCCACCTGGCTTCGTGCGGGACAGCGAGGAGAGCAAGTTGTACCTGTTGCACAAGGCGTTGTACGGGTTTCGACAGGCCCCTCGCGCTTGGAACACAAAGCTTGACGCCAGTCTGAAGGAACTGGGCTTTGTTAGTAGTCCATCAGAACATGCTATGTACGCCCGAGGCCAAGTCAACTCTCGTTTGCTGCTCGGGGTGTATCCATGTATGTAGATGATCTGATCGTCACCGGAGCTGATGCCGTGGAAATCAAACGCTTCAAGATGGAGATGATGAACAAGTTCCGCATGAGCAACCTCGGCCTGCTCCGCTTCTAACTAGGCATTGAGGTGGACCAGACCAGGGACGACATCACTCTGTCTCAGGGTGCATACGCACGCAAGCTGCTGGAGAAGGCAGGAATGGCAGAGTGCAACCCTGCACTTGTGCCGATGGAACCATGTCTCAAGCTCAACAAGGATAGCGAGGCTGAGGCCACTGATGCCACGTTCTACAGGAGCATGGTCGGGTGTCTGCGCTATCTCGTGCACACTCGCCCTGATGTCTCCTTCGCCGTGGGCTACGTAAGCCAATTCATGGAGAAGACCACCACCTAGCACCTCGCTGCCATCAAGCACCTGCTGTGTTACATCGCGGGAACCACTGATCTTGGTTGCAGATTCAGCAGGAAAGGAGAAGAAGAGCTGGTAGGCTATAGTGACTCGGACATGGCCGGAGACGTGGACGATCGGAAGAGCACTACCGGCGTCCTTTTCATGCTTGGAGGTTGTCCAGTCACCTGGCAATCTCAGAAGCAAAGGATCGTGGCGCTTAGCTCCTGCGAAGCTGAGTATGTTGCTGCGACGATAGCAACATGCCAAGGAGTGTGGATTTGCCGGCTGCTCAAGGACATGATCGGCAAGGACTACAGCTCCACCACCATTCTCATCGAAAACAAATCAGCCATCCAGTTGTGCAAGAATCCGGTGTTTCACGATCGGAGCAAGCACATCAATGTGTGTTCCACTTCATCTGCGAGTGCATTGATGCTGGCAAGATCTCCGTCGACTTCGTCAGCACCAGTGAGCAGCTCGCCGACATTCTCACCAAACCTCTTGGCCGTACCAGGTTCCTGGAGCTGTGTGCGAAGATCGGGATGGTGATCACCAAGAATAACATCTAAATTAGGGGGAGTTTGTTGGAATAATTAGCTAGTTTGCTGTTTTCTGTCAGTTTCCCCAGTAGCCAGGATTTTAGCTAGTTTCAGTTAAGATATGCATGGCTGGATAAGGTTGTTGTGATAACATCTTGATCCAGCTATTTAGAGCATCTCCAATAGGCGCACTATATTTTGGCACGCTATATTTCTCTGCGACCGCGTTGTAAACGTTTACCGCGCGCTGGCCCAAATTTTCCCCCACCGGAGGCGCTAAAGTAGAGCGCGTTCGCGAGCACTAAAAATGCTCCTCCGCCGGGTGCTCCAAAATACAGCGCGCGCCCCGGCGGAAAACAACTTTCTACACTCATATGCATTCAACAAGATCAAATACTCACATAAATCATGAAACAAATGATCTACCATAGTTCAAATGGACACAAGGTGCAATACACACATCACATAGTTCAAGAATGACTCACAACACGACGTAGTTCAACAACCACACACAACATATGGTTCAAATAGACACAAAGTGCAACACACAATTTGCATATCAAATGCAAGATAGAATCTCACACTTCCACATTTTCCAAGTCATCGCCTTCTTTTGCTTCTTCTTCATCGACATCTTGGGTTGAAGGAGGAATAGTAGGATCCAAAGAGGCCACGAATCCTCCCGGTGGTGCTCCCATGGCTCCATACACACCACTCACCGATGCTCCATAGTCCCTCCGGAGACTCCTCCATAGCTTGGTCCTCCCATGCCAGCCATGCCTCCAAAGCCTCCCATGCCGGCCATGCCTCCCATGGTGGCCATGCCTCCCATACCGGCCATGCCTCCCATGGCAGGCATGCCTCCCATACCGGCCATGCCTCCCATACTAGCCATGCCTCCCATGCCTCCTCCAAACATGGGCATGCCTCCTCCAAACATGCCTCCTCCAAACATGCCGACCATGGGTGTGTTCATGTTGGCTATCAACAATCTCTTCTTGGCCAACACTTCGTCGTGAGCAAGGTTGATGTACTCCTTTTGCCTCTCATCCATGTGGGAAGTATCCATCAAGAAAAGCTTCCTCTCCCTCCTCCACTAGGCATAGGTGCTCCTCATTGGCTTGCTTCTTCTCCTCCAAAGCCAACTTCTTCTCTTTGTTGGCGGCTAGCCTCTCCTCCAAAGCGGCTCTCCGAGCCTCCATAGCATCCATAGCCTCTTTCTCCAAGTTTCTTGCAATCTTTCTATCTTCATTTGCTTGCAACCTTGCATTTGATCGGTATCGGTTGTTGGATCCATTCCAATTGTCAACCATGTCTTGCAAAGCAACCTGTCCTCCGCGATTCAATCAACCCTTCTCCTTCCTCATTGATATCCTCATATTCCTCATATGCCTCAATGGTGATATCATCATGCATAAACAAAGATCCAACATTCATTGTCTCTATGAAAGTCTCATCGTTGACTCTACATTGCAATAAAATTCGTGATTCTCCGGCTATGTATGCATCTAAACTAAAATTTAGATAAAAAAGAAGTGTTCTTTACCCCCTCCGGCACTTCATCGAACACCATATGTGCGCCGGATGGGTCGGCGGATGGAGGCGGCGGCGGATGGTTCATTGGTGGAGGCGGCGGCGGAGGCTGCGCACGGTGGGTCGCGGTTGCCTTCACTTTTTTCGGCGGCGGGTTACCGGCGCCCGTGGCTGTGGGCGGGCGTTTGGACGCCGACACCTTCCTCCTCGGCGGTGCCCGCTCCTTGCCGGGGGCCTGCACAGCGAGCAGCTACGCGGCGGCAGCGCTTGTGTGCAGCGTCGGGCGCGGCGAGACAAAGAGAGCTCGCGCCGCGGCGGTTGTGTTGCCGACGTCGGCGCTACCGCTAGGGTTTGATGCTCCATGCTTGTTTTACACAAATTGCTTTGTGTTTTGTTTACACTTCGTGACATTTTTATGCATTTTCCGGAACTAACCTATTAACAAGATGCCACAGTGCCAGTTCCTGTTTTCTGCTATTTTTGGGTTTCAGAAAAGTTACACAGGAAATATTCTCTGAATTGGACGAAAAGAAAGCCAAAGTTCCTATTTACCTGACACAAAGATGGAGTCCAAAGGAGAGACGGAGAGCAGCCAGGAGGCAGCCGCACCATGGGGTGGTGCGGGCCACCCCTTGGCTGCGCCACCAGGTGGTGTGGGCCCCTGGTCCACCCTCTGACATCGCCCTTCCACCTATAAATTCACTTTGTCGATAAAACCCTAAGCCCCCGAACACTTTTTCTAGAAACATACTGCAAGCTGCTGCCGTCATCGGCCCGAGATCGAGAGGGTTCAGAAGCTGTTCCCGGCACCCTGCCGGAGAGGAGAATCATCACCGGAGGCCTTCTTCATCACCATGCCAGCCTCCGGAGTGATGCGTGAGTAGTCCACCACTGGACCATGGGTCCATAGCAGTAGCTAGATGGTTGTCTTCTCCTGCATGCGCCTCATGTGTAGATCTTGTGAGCTGCCTATCATGCTCAAGATCATCATAATGTAATTCTACATGTTGTGTTTGTTGGGATCCAATGAATATTGAGTACTATGTCAAGTTGATTATTGATTTACCATGTCTATGTTATTTGTGATCTTGCATGCTCTCCGTTGCTAGTAGATATCTTGGCCAAGTAGATGCTAGTGACTCCAAGAGGGAGTATTTATGCTCGATAGTGGGTTCATGATACGTCTCAAATGTATCTATAATTTTTGATGCTTCATGCTTGTTTATACACCATTTGCTTTGTGTTTTGTTACACTTCGTGGCATTTTTATGCATTTTCCGGAACTAACCTATTAACGAGATGCCACAGTGCCAGTTCCCTGTTTTCTGCTGTTTTTGTGTTTCAGAAAAGCTACACAGGAAATATTCTCGGAATTGGACGAAACAAAAGCCGAAGTTCCTATTTTTCCCAACACGAGACAGAGTCCAAAGCAGAGACGGAGGGGGACCAGGGGCCAGCTGTAACATCCCATGTTTTTAATAAAGTAAATTTGCATCATCTAAATTTCACTCTGATTTTTTTCATTTGAATATGAAATGGAAACACTGAAATTGAACCGATTTCAATCCCTCTTCAAGTAGTTACAAAATGAGTTCAACTTTTTCAAACTTGTCAAATAAGAGCAACCTGAGCTTTTGCTATTTAGCAGAAAAGCCCCTGAAGTTTTCAGAAGTTTTAAACAAATGCAAAGTATTGAATTGTACCAAAACTTGTGTTGTTTCGTTTCTCCCTAGAAAACCATCCAAAGTGAGGGGACATTTTACAAAATCCCCTTGTCTTCTTCGTTGAGTCAAAGGAAACAGGTGCGTGGAGGCCTCTTGGACGTGGCCGTGCCACCTCCTGCTCGCTCTGGACACCGAGGAGGACCTCCTAGAGATGCCAGCAACACGACGAGATGACCCCCTCATCCTTTTCGTTTCTCTCTCCCTCCCTGGCCGTTCTTCCCCCCCCTCTCTCTCTCTCTCTCTTTCTCTCTCTCTCTCTCTCTCTCTCTCTCTCTCTCGTGCACGTTTCCAGTATAGGAACTCAGCCGCCATGGCCATCACCTAGGCCGTAGTCCTGCGCCCCCCTTGCTCCACCGAGTTGCCGAGAAGTTTCCCCTCGCCGTCCTCTGTCTCCACGCCCGAAGAATCGAGCCAGAACGCCCGGGATAGCCGACGCCATCGCCGATTCACTCGCCGGAGACCGAAGCCGCCGCCGCCAAATTCGTCATCGCCGGCCATCCTCTGGCCAAGGCGACCTCCCCGGCGGTTCCCTGGTGAGCTCCCGGTCCGGCCGCCCTCTTTCTCCCTCCTCATCCCATGCCGAGCTGCCCGCCATGGCCGGCCATTGCCGGCAGCAGAGAGCCGGTCGGGCTGGGCAACGCCCCAGCCGACCAGGCCAGCCTGGCCTCCAACGTGGCCCCTCGGGCCCCTCTGGTCAGCGGCTCTGGGTCAAAATGACCTGGTACAAAAAGTTCCTGCGTGCAATATTTCGTTTCCAGAAAATTCAGAAAAATGCCAAACCTTGTAAAATGCATATCTATTGATCTGTTAATCAGCAAAATGTGTATGACCTATCAAAATGTTCAGAAAAACATGCTCTACGTTTTAGTATCTAATTCATGCATTGTTAAGCAACTTGAACCTTATCCAAAAGTAGAAGAACTAATCAAACCCCTTTACTCCGATTTAGGGTTCATCGGAGTGCAAACCCTAGAGCATCCGAACTTCTCTCAATTTGATCCTTGTATCTTAGGGTTTATTTTTTGCATTATAAACATGTCATAGCATCATGCTTGATCGCGCATCGATGCATTATTTGAATGTGCTGTTTTCTTTCCGGTGTTTCTTCCTCTCGGTAGAATTTGAGACCGCGACTAAGATCAATGCCAATACCGATCAGTACAACTACATCGAAGAACAAGGCAAGTGTAATCCCTTTTGATGCATTTCTAATCCTATGTTTTACTAATGCTTTGAGCCTCCACCATATCTACATGCGTTTCAACTATCGTTTACTGAAACTTAGAGTAAACCTATTCTGATGCATGCCTTGCTATTGTCAACTATATATCCATGATCCATTGCTCCTAGCATGACTAGGTTCTGCTCTAGCATCACCAGAAATTTACTATTCTATGCTTAGCCATGCTTAGTACTTATTGCTGCAATTCCGGAATCTGGTGGAAAATTATATATGAATCTAGCATGTTAGTTCGATGTGGCAATTGTGGAGAATTGCTAAAGTTTGGCAGTAGGTCGGAATGAGCCGCCACGGGAATTGTGGTTGTTTGACTCATTCTTGCCGCCCTAGGACCCGAGTTCTTGTCTCTTGATCCAAGACGAGCGTACAACCGCACGTGGAGGTATGGGACTCCCGTCGACTGACTAACTTGCTTAGACTTATCCATGAGCTACCTAGTTCGGGCTTTCCATTTGGCATATGCATTGAAAATATTTTGGAAATAGAAGGAGGTGCATCATACAGGAATGCAGCCGAGGTTGCTTGAGGCGGATTCCTCTGGTAAACCAACCTCGCCATGCAACAAACGGTTCCGCATCGAAGAACGGCCGTCTTACGATGGCGGGCTAAAACCTTTTGGCGTGGCTCATGGATTAGGTCGACGTGAGGTAAAGGTTGTAGGTGATCACCCCTCCGCCAGTGTCTCACGGAATGACGTGTTGTGGCTAATGGAGACGGTCGTCACGTGTGGGTAAAGTTGTGCACCCCTGCAGGGTTAAATCTTTTCGAAAAGCCGTGTCCACGGTTATGGACGACTTGGAGACAGATACTAGATCATAGACAACATGAACCTAATCTTAAAAGTGCCAACTTAAGAGTGAGACTCTGGATCACTTCCTCGGGGTCGAGGGGGTGATATGAGATGAGTGGTTTCTGAAGGTTATGAATTGGTGGTTGCTCCATGATCAAAAGAGTTAATGAGATGCTCTCTTATCCCCTTTACAAATTCTGAGTAGTCCTCGCCGTATGTCATTTTCTCAAAGAAAACTTGGTTTCTGCAAAGAGCTACACAAAAGAGCCTTGATGCCTCATATAGTGTAGAAGGTCAAGCTTGATGAGTACACCCTCGTACTCACCCTTGTTTAATGTTGTTTTTTCCATAGAAGAGACCGCCGCAGGCAACGAAGGTGGTTTCTATGCCGACATCGACTTCGACGACTAGTTTGGGTTCCCAGGCAGCAGCCTGAGATCTACGGGTTGGGACATCGCTTATGTTTAAGGCCTCTTAGGCCATTTGCTATCTTGTTATGTAGCATAACATAATTTGCTTTCCATTGCTTGTTGTAATGTTGGTCAGTGACCTCTGCGTGTAATAAGTTGGATCTTTACTCTGCTAAGAGTTTGAACTACTACTTTGAGTCGTAGAGTCACTGTTGTGTTACCAGTTGTGGTTACCCATCTCGTGCATGATGCGTGTATGGATATAAAGTGCATGAGAGGGGTTTAAGGCTCTCGAGCTCTCTGTTATGCAGTCTTGGTTATGATTAGTATCATGGTGCTTCGAGATGTGTAGTGCCGATGGTGTTCCGGCCTGCCTGCCGATGGTGTTCCAGCCTGGGAGTGGTAACCCCAGTATCACTCATTGCTAGCGTGACTAATACACATAACATCTCTGTATAGCTTAGAACCCGGGGTCCGACAGCTTTGGTATCAGAGCAGGACTGTCTGTAGGAAACCCTTACCATTGGTCGAAGTTGAGTCTAGTGTTTGTGAAAACTATTTGAAAGATAAAATGAATTGAGAAAACTCGGACTAGGATTATTTTTACTCCTTATCTGATGTCGCTCTAATTCTGAGTCACCTTACCTTGATTTGGTTGAAAAGGTTTACTTCCTCATCTGTTATTTCAAACCTCTAGGATCTCGAGGTTTGGGTTCTCCTTTAATACTCCGTGTCAGGTTGTTGTTCTCAAGGTTGCATCAACTACTCTGAAGCATTGTCTCTCTTTAATGCTTCAAATGTTTATAATTCAATCAATCTCGTTTTCTGTTACTCCTTCTTAAGTAATGTATTGGACATGACTTGGTGGTTTTGTATCATCTTGGCCTTCCATTGTTATGGTTTGTGAATCGGCTGGTTAGTGTATACTCCTTGTATGCCTTTCTGCTATCATGCTTGATTGGATGATATTCCTTGTACCACATGTCTTGTTTTTCCTTACATTACATCAATCTCTTCATTTCCTTTGATTCCTATCGCTGAATCCTTTGTTATCCTCCAGGATGTCAGGTGGTACTCGTGGTGGCGGTGGTCGTGATCGTGGTCGTGGCGGTGGGAATGATCAGGGGGGTGACAATGTCAATCTTCCGCCTCCATCGTCCATGGTCCAGCTTATGGCCATGTATGAAGCCAACCGCGCTGACAACATCAGGCTCCTGGAAAGGATTGAACAAAATACCGCTCGCCGTCAAGATGACCGAGTCGGCATGAGAGACTTCCTCCGCCTCACTCCTCCAGTTTTCAGCTATTCCACTGAGCCACTTGATGCTGACTATTGGCTCCGCACTATTGAGCGCAAACTTCAGGCTACTCATGTCGCCCAAGCGGACTGGGTGACCTTTGCCGCATATCACCTTGAAGGTACTGCCGGTTCCTGGTGGGAAAATTTCCTTGCTATGCAGACTGCCGAGCACGTTGTGACTTGGCAGGAGTTCAAAACTGCCTTCCGAGGGTATCACATTCTGGAGGGTCTAATGGAGCTTAAAAGGGTGGAATTCCTAAAGCTAAAGCAGGGCAACGGTTCAGTTTGCGACTACCAGGGCAACTTCAACCGCCTTGCTTGTTATGCTCCTGAAGAGGTATCTACGGATGCCAAGAAGCAGGCCTTGTTTCGCAAGGGACTAGAACCTGAGATTTGCCGTGATCTTCATCTCCTGGATTTCAACACTTTCCAAGATCTGATGAACAAAGCTATGAAAGCTGAAAGGGGAAAGGTTGAATATGAAGAAACTCGCAAGCGTCCTCGAGATGATGTTCAGTCCTCTGGCTCAGGCTCAAAGCGTCACCGTGCCTGGATTCCTTCCAGTGCTGTTCCACGTACCTCCTTTCCACCAAGGTCTAATGCACCTCGTGCATCTCAGCCGCCTGTAGCACCAAAGTATCCAAGTGATCAGCACAATCCGGCAGGCCCTCGTTCTGGTTTGACTTGCTTTACTTGCCATCAGCCTGGGCATTTCTCAAGGGAGTGTCCCATGAAGATAGGTTATCTAGCCCCTACTGCTCTAGGATGTGCTATTGGACGTGGAGTTTCTCTTCCTAATAAGGTGGCTAAGCCTTCAGTCGGGCGTGGTCATTTGACCCATGTTACCATGGAGGAAGCTCAAGAAGATCCCGGTGTCATACTGGGTACGCTTTATGTCAACTCAATACTAGCTTCCATTCTATTTGACTCTGGAGCATCTCATTCATTCATTCGCATCTGTAACTACATTCTCACATTTCTTTTTTGATCTCATGACTTTTTATGCGATCGGAAAACGAATGAGATCAGAAAGATCACAGGAATTTGCACAAGTGCATGGAATACCCTTTGAAGCCATGCCATTCCCCTTGGAGATTAAAACCCCAAGGTCTCGTTGGCAAACTAGATGGATCACACATGGTGTTGTCATCGATATTGGGTATAATCTATTTCCCACTTCTCTCATCGCCTTGAAGTCAATTGACATTGATGTCATCTTGGGCATGGATTGGCTAACAAAATCTCAAGCCATCATTGATTGTGCGGCCAGATCTATTGTCATGACCTCTCCTGCTGGCAAAAATTTCATATACTGGTCTTCATCATTAATACCTCCCTCCGCGGTGTCTATGTCAGAAGCAAATTTCTATGCCATTGATGTCCTTCCACCTCTTGAAATACATGATGTACCGGTGGTTTGTGACTTTCCAGATGTCTTTCCAGAAGAATTGCCTGGCATGCCACCTGATCGAGATGTGGAGTTTGTCATAGAGTTGGTTCCTGGAACCGCTCCTGTTTCTAAAAGACCTTATCGCATGCCTCCTGAAGAGTTGGTTGAATTAAAGAAGCAAATCGAAGAGTTAGAAAACAAGGGCTTCATTCAACACAATACTTCCTCTTGGGGTTGTCCCAGACTCTTTGTCAAGAAGAGGGATACCAATGTTCCATGATTAGTCGTTGACTATCGTCCCTTGAATGCAGCAACAATCAAGAACAAATATCCTCTTCCTAGAATCATTGATCTCTTCGATCAATTGAGCGGTGCAACCGTCTTCTCCAAAATGGATTTAAGATCAGGTTATCACCAAATTAAAATCCGAGCTGAGGACATTCCAAAGACGGCGTTCACAACTCGTTATGGTCTTTACGAGTACACTGTCATGTCCTTTAGACTCACAGATGCTCCAGCCACATTTATGCGGCTCATGAACTCTATGTTCATGGAGTATCTTGACAAGTTTGTCGTGGTCTACATTGATGATATTCTAATCTACTCCAAGACCGAAGAAGAACATGCCGAACATCTACGTCTAGCTTAGACAAAACTTCGTGAACATCGGCTTTACGCCAAGTTCTCTAAATGTGAGTTCTGGTTGAACGAGCTCATCTTTCTTGGCCATGTGCTCTCTGCTAATGGCGTTGCGGTCATCCCTGATAAAGTTCAATCTATTCTGGATTGGGTGACCCCTTCCTCAGTCAAGGATGTACGGAGTTTTCTCGGGCTGGCAGGTTATTACCGCCGTTTCATTGAGAATTTCTCCAAGATTGCCAAACCTATGACTGAACTTCTGAAGAAAAATAAGAAGTTTGAGTGGTCAGAGAAAGCCGAAGAAGCTTTCCAGTTACTAAAAACTAAGCTGACTACTACTCCTGTGCTTGCCCTTCCGGACACGAGCAAGGAATTTGTGATCTATTGTGATGCCTCACACCAAGGATTTAGTTTTGTGTTGATGCAAGATGGTCATGTGGTTGTTTATGCCTCTCGGCAATTAAAACCGTATGAACTCAACTATCCAACCCATGACTTGGAGCTTGCAGCGGTTGTACATGCCCTGAAGCAATGGTGGCATTACCTGCTTGGTAATCGCTGTGAGCTATATTCTGTTCATCAAAGTCTAAAGTATCTCTTTACCCAACCAGATCTGAATCTCAGACAGAGACGATGGTTGGAACTCATCAAAGATTATGATGTGGGTCTTAACTATCAACCCGGCAAAGCCAACGTCGTGGCTGACGCGCTAAGTCGGAAGTCCTACTGCAATAATCTAATGCTTAAGCAAGCCCAACCTCCTCTTCATGAAGAGTTTGCACATCTTAATCTTGAAGTTGTTCCTTCTGGTTTCCTGTCAAACTTGGAAATCAAACCTTCCCTTGAAGAGCAAATTAAAGAGGTTCAAAAGCAAGATTCTAACATTACTTCGATCAAACAGAACATTGCTAGTGGGGATGTGATGACCCACAAGTATAGGGGATCGCAATAGTCTTCGAGGGAAGTAAAACCCAAATTTATTGATTCGACACAAGGGGAGCCAAAGAATATTTATAAGCCTTAACAGATGAGTTGTCAATTCAGCTGCACCTGGAAACAGACTTGCTCGCAGCGGTTTATCAGTAGCAACAGTTTTATAGTGGTGATAGTAGCAAAACAGTAACAATAATAGTAAAATAAAAGTAGTAATAGTGGCAATAGTAAACAGTAGGATTAAAGACTGTAGGCATAGGGATAGATGTACGGGCGTTGCATGGATAAGATAATTCATGAAATCAGTGAGACATGGGCAATTGCAGATAAATAATGATAAAGCATCCTAGTACTAAACAATCATAGCTATGTGTTCCGTATATAGTCGTACGTGCTCGCAATGAGAAACTTGCACGACATCTTTTGTCCTACCAGCCTATTACAGCATGGCCTCAAGGGAAACTACTAGTAATTAAGGTACTCCTTTTAATAAAGTACCAGAGCAAAGCATTAACACTCGGTGAACACATGTGATCCTCACATCATAGCCATCCCCTCCGGTTATCCCAATTTCTGTCACTTTGGGGCCTCGGGTTCCGGACAACAATATGTGTAAAAAACTTGCAGGTAAGATCATAAATAACAAGTATCATCATAAAACAATAACAAGTTCAGATCTGAAATCATGGCACTTGGGCCCAAAGTGACAAGCATTAAGCACAACAAGTTGCAACAATGTCATAAGCACTAATAAAAGATACTAGGTACTATGCCCTAACAATCTCATAGAAAATTACATGAATGATCTCATCCAATCCCTACCATCCCCTTCGCCTACAGCGGGAATTACTCACACATGGATGGGGGAGTCATGGATGGTTGATGGAGAGACGTCGGTGATGATGGTGATGAACATCTCCTCCAAATCCCCATCCTGGCAGGGTGCCAGAATGGAGTTTCTGGTTCTGAATCGTGGTTTCTGATGGTGGCGGTGCAGCGGAAGTCTATCTGGGAAAAACGCCGAACCGCCGCTCCTTTTAGGTCAGAAGGTATATGTAGGCGGAAGGAGGGGTCAAGGCGATGGCTGAGGTGGCGTCATCATAGGTGGGCGCGGCCAGGCCTGGGCCGCGCCCCCTGGTGGTGAGCCCATCTCACTGCCTCTCTTCGTCTCCCCTTCTGGATCCGTGGGTCTTCTGGCAAAATAGGATTTTTGCGATATTTTCTGGGATTTTTCTTGAAAGTTGGATTTCTGCACAAAAACAAGACACCAAAGCAATTCTGCTGAAAACAACGTCAGTCCGTGTTAGTTGTATTCAAAACACACAAATCAGAGGAGAAACAATAGCAAAAGTGTTCGAGAAAGTAGATATGTTTTGGACGTATCAACTCCCCCCAAGCTTAGCTATTTACTTGTCCTCAAGCAATTCAGTTAACAACTGAGAGCGATAAAAGAACTTTCACGAACATATTTGCTTCATATGATGTATATATACTTACTACATGATCAAGTACTCAGGCAATTCATAATAAGAAATATGCAACTAATGTTACCTCATAGTCATGCAGGCTATGAAAGAGTGCCAATGCACTAATAACAAGTAACATGAACATAAGAAGCTACAAGATTGTAATGTTCATAAATGATATGGAAGAGTGGTATCCCGCTTGCCTTTATTTGTGGAGCTAAACATAAATGCTGAGGCACCTCTGAAGTTCAAAGGAAGACTAGAAGTAAAAATATCAAAGATACAAGCATCAAAGTTATACCACAATCAACCATGTTCTGGGACAAGCACATTACACTAAGAATAATAACTATGCTCTCAAGAAGGTGCTTAAAGTTAGAAGATGAAGACTCAACATAAAAGTAAAAGAAAGGCCCTTCATAGAGGGAAGCAGTGATTTAACATGTGCTAGAGCTTTTCATTTGTAAAACAGAGACAAAATTTTATTTTGAGAGGTGGTTGTTTCATGTCAACGACTGGCAGTGGGTACTTGCTATCTTCCATACTAAACAAGTGAGAGCGGTTCCGAGTTCTTTGAAAATTTGGCACATTGGTGCTCTTTTATAAAGCTTTGGCACTCCTCCCCACCCTTTTTCCTTTCTCAAACCATGGTTAACCAATTCCATCGGGTGCCCACCAACTTTTACATACCATGGAGGAGTGCCTTTTTTCTTTCTTTTTAGATTAAATTACAGTGGTCTGACCAGCTCCCTTGCAAAATTAATGACGAGCAGATGAAGCTGCCTAGTCGAGGGGTACTTAATTTAATATGGAAGATAGCAATTCCGACCACTACGTCCTCATGAGCTAAAAACAGTGGCACAAAATGAGAAGTAGTTGAAAGTTTTGAAAGGTAGCACATAAAAATTTACTTGGAATGGCTTGCAAATACCATGCATAGGAATTTATAGTGGACTCTTTTGGGATTACTTGGTTTTCAGGAGTTGGATGCACAAGAAGTATTCCCTCTCAGTACAAGTGATGGCTAGCAAAAGACTGGGAAGCGACAATCGAGAGAGCAATAACTGTTATAATTATGCTTGCGACAAAACAAAATTAATATAGGCATAAAAATGATACAAGAACTCTGAGGCAAAGTAAATCATCGAGGATTAATTGAGTTTTTGTTCAGTCATGTGCATGCTTGAGCATGTGCCAAGTCGATTCAATTGAAACTTTCAGAGGTGGATACCACAATATCATACCATATTATGAATAAAACAACGCAAGCAAGCATCTACATGACATGCTACAAACTATTAGTAAATTGGAACTAATCATATGAGAGCAAGGACTACAAAGCATCCATTAAATAACATATACCTTACATGAACCGACTAAGCATGTCCACATAGATGAGTATATGTACAAAAATGAAAACAAATAGAGTTCATACCAGCCTCTTACCACATCTCGGATTGTCATATGTCGTCATTATTGCCCTTCACTTGTGTGGCTTGAATAATATGAAGTGAAAACCAAGCTCCAATGGAGTCACGGGAAACTGAACTCCACAACAAACTTTACAAAACCGAAGAAGAACAACAAATATTTTTGGGTTTTTGATTTTTGAAACAAGAACAGAAGGAAATAGCAAACAAAGCAAAATATTTTTGGATTTTTCAAATATCAAACCGAAAATAGCAAGTAAAGCAAACCAAAGCTAGCAACTGAAAAGGCAACCAAATAGAAACAACGGAAATATTTTTGGTCTTTTTGTGTTTTGGAAAGTAGAAGTAAGAACAAGAACAATAAAGAAAAGAAAGCGAAACATGGATATACAAAGTACCGACAAAATATGATATGTAGATGAGTGAAATGTCGGCGTACCTTCCCCCAAGCTTAGGCTTTTGGCCTAAGTGGAGATCAATCCCAGCTCAGCCATGAAATAGCGTCCCCAAAATATGACGAAGAAGCACCTTCGTCCTGATATGAGCTCGAGGGCGCCCCGTTGTGGTATGCGGCGTAGTGATCGAACGACGCCTCCTCTTCCTCCTGGTCCAGCACACCGTGCTGAACGTGGAAGCCGAGCAACCTAAGCTGCTCGTCCAACTCCTCCTTCGAGCGTGACCATGGCCTCCTGTGAATAGTGAACAAACTGGACCGCGGCAAGGGAACTTCCCTTTCCTCTCCATTAGTGAATAACATTCTATAAACTAATTTTCCTGCACACGAGTTAGCAGTAACAAAGTGATGGAGCTTCATGGCAGCAAGATCGAGCCTCTGTGGAGCCAACAATATATCATGAGGAGCAATAGAAAGTCCTAGAGCAGCAACGATGCGCACAGTAATAATGCCTCCATAAATAGGTCCCCTAGCGGCTAGGCGACGAGCAATAAGAGCACCGAGGTTATACTTTTTGCTAACATCAAGAGTGGTAGCTAGAAAAGCTAAATGATAGTTAGAGATATTGCTATTATTCCCCCTACCAAGAATACTAGTGGCAAGATAGTAAGTAAAATATCTAATAGCTGGGAGTTGGATGTTTCTTATCTTGCCACACTGCGCGGTGCGGTCATCATCATTAGTTACCCCTCGGTAGAGCTCCAACAAATCAGCATGCTGTTGTAGCATCTTCTTTGCTGTCCCAAACATGGGAATACCTAAAATAACACAAAACTTCTCCAAAGACATGGTGATAGACTTATCGTAGATCTTAAATGCAATGGAAGGCTTGAAATGAGAGTTAGTGAATTTAAAGCTTTCAACAAAAATCTTTGTGAGAATAGCATATTGATTACTCTCATCCGTCATGTATGTAGTCAATCCAACCCTGTCAATAAGGACTAAGAAATCCTCAAGAATCCCTGCATCACTCAAAAAGTTAGCACAACGGAAGGTGGATGGATGCGCATCTCCATCGTCTCCCTCAATGTTTGGTGACATAAGATCTTCATTGTAGGATATCCTATATTGAGCAGTAGATCTTGAAGGCCTTGATGACCTTGGTGCTTCTCTTTCAAAGACTTCTCCATAGGTGTAGTTGTCCATTTCCCTTTTCTGAAATTTTCAACAAACCTCATAAAAAGTGATTTTGAGACAAACAAATATAGGAAACTACTATAGGGAGTTACTAGAGGACTAACATGCATCGAAATAACATTTATAATCAATAGAACAAGCATGCAAACTCATTTCACCTGCCACCTATAGAGCTAAAATACTCAAGAAATACTCCACTAAACAAAATTCTACTTGGACAATCGGAGGAGTCACATACCAGAGAACAAATGCTCCAAATTTTAGCAACAATGATGGGCTGAGCAGGGAGATCGAAAAATCGAGATGGAGAGCAGCAAGAAAACGAGTTTGAGCTGGGGTGTCGTGATTTTTCGGAAGAGAGAAAGAGCTGGGGGTGAAGAGATAAGTGAGAGGCCAGGGGCCCTCCCCTCACCATAGGTGGGCGTGGCCAGGCTTGGGCCGCGCCCCCTGGTGGTGAGGTGGCATGGTGGGTCCCCCTAAGGTCTCCCAGGTGCCTCTCTGCCCCATTTTTGACATAAAAATTTAAAAGGATTTTTCTGGAATTTTTCAAGAAACTTTATTTTCGCGGATTTTTCACAAAAACGATGAGAGAATAAAACTCGGGAAAACGACGGTGGAGCTATAGAAAGCAAATCCAACTCAACCTTACAGCAACTTTAAGACACTCTAATATGAAACTAAACAGCGTCAGTCCGTGTTAGTTATATTCAAAACACACAAATTAGAGGAGAAACAATAGCAAAAGTGTTCGGGAAAGTAGATACGTTTTGGACGTTTCAGGATGCTAATTGTTTCTCTCTTGATCATCAAGATACCGTTTATTTTGGTAAACGTCTTGTTGTACCGAACCATCGAGACTTGAAAGAGCAAATCCTTAAGGAAGCTCATGAATCACCCATTTCCATCCATCCTAGAAGTACCAAAATGTATCAGGATCTTCGCCAAAGGTTCTGGTGGACTGGGATGAAGCGAGAAATCGCTCAGTATGTTGCAGAATGAGACGTTTGTCGTCGTGTAAAAGTTGAACATCAAAGACCCGCTGGAGTTCTACAACCTTTATCTATTCCTGAGTGGAAATGGGATGAGATTGGCATGGATTTCATCACTGGATTTCCAAAAACTCAAAAGGGCAACAATGCAATATGGGTAGTTGTTGACCGTCTATCCAAAGTTGCTCATTTCGTAGCTATCCGCGAAGATATCACTGCTACTCAACTGGCAGAGCTATATATTTCTCGGATAGTCACTCTTCACGGTGTTCCAAAAAAGATCATTTCCGACCGCGGAAGCCTTTTCACCTCCAGGTTCTGGAAAAGCTTTCAAGAAGCTATGGGAACTCATATTTCCTTTAGCACTGCCTATCACCCTCAAACCAGAGGACAAACTGAAAGAGTGAATCAAATTCGTGAAGACATGCTCCGAGCTTGTGTTATCTCCTTTGGGAAAGATTGGGAGAAATGTCTTCCCTTCACTGAGTTCTCCTATAACAACAGCTTTCAATTCAGCTTGGGCATGGCACCTTTTGAAGCTCTTTATGGAAGAAAATGTCGAACACCACTAAATTGGTCTGAAACCGGAGAAAGACAATTCTTTGGACCGGACATGATCAAAGAAGTAGAAGATTAAGTTCGCATAATACAAGAGCGTTTGAAAACTGCTCAGTCTCGTCAAAAGAGCTATTATGATCGTCATCATCAAGATGTGAGCTATGAAATTGGCGAGAAAGCCTATCTCCGAGTCACACCTTTAAAAGGCGTTCATCGCTTTGGTATTAAAGGCAAACTGGCTCCTCGCTATGTTGGTCCTTTTCCTATTCTCGCTAAGCGTGGAGAGCTTGCCTATCAGTTGGAACTTCCTTCCACATTTCTGGATGTACATGATGTATTCCATGTGTCTCAGCTCAAGTGATGTTTCAAAGATCCAGTTCATGGAGTTGATCATACCACAATCGATCTTCAGGAAGATCTCACCTACCGTGAGTATCCTATTTCTATCCTTGATGAAGCTAAAAGGAAAACTCGAGGCTGAACCATCAAGTTCCTCAAAGTTCAATGGTCTCATCATTCTGAACAAGAAGCAACTTGGGAACGAGAGGATCGCCTTCGATCTGAGTACCCTTCCTTTTTCTCTAGTTCTTAGGAATCTCGGGACGAGATTCTTGTAAGGGGGGTAGACTTGTAACATCCCATGTTTTTAATAAAGTAAATTTGCATCATAAGCATCATCTAAATTTCACTCTGATTTTTTTCATTTGAATATCAAATGGAAACCCTGAAATTGAACCGAATTCAATCCCTCTTCAAGTAGTTACAAAATGAGTTCAACTTTTTCAAACTTGTCAAATAAGAGCAACCTGAGCTTTTGCTATTTAGCAGAAAAGCCCCTAAAGTTTTCAGAAGTTGTAAACAAATGCAAAGTATTGAATTTTACCAAAACTTGTGCTATTTCGTTTCTCCCTGGAAAACCATCCAAAGTGAGGGGGCATTTTACAAAATCCCCTTGTCTTCTTCGTTGAGTCAAAGGAAACAGGTGCGTGGAGGCCTCTTGGACGTGGCCGTGCCACCTCCTGCTCACTCTGGACACCGAGGAGGACCTCCTGGAGATGCCAGCAATGCCATGAGATGGCCCCCTCCTCCTTTTCATTTCTCTCTCCCTCCCTGGTCGTTCTTCCTCTCTCTCTCTCTCTCCCATGCACGTTTCCAGTATAGGAACTCAGCCGCCATGGCCGTCACCTAGGCCGTAGTCCCGCGCCCCCCCTGCTCCACCGAGTTGCTGAGAAGTTTCCCCTCGCCGTCCTCTGTCTCCACGCCCGAAGAATCGAGCCAGAACGCCCGGGATAGCCGACGCCGTCGCCGATTCACTCACCGGAGACCGAAGCCGCCGCCACCAAATTCGTCGTCGCCGGCCATCCTCCGGCCAAGGCGACCTCCCCGGCGGTTCCCCGGTGAGCTCCTAGTCCGGCCGCCCTCTTTCCCCCTCCTCATCCCGCGCCGAGCTGCCCGCCATGGCCGGCCATTGCTGGCGGTAGAGAGCCGGTCGGGCAAGGCAACGCCCCAGCCGACCAGGCCAGCCTGGCCTCCAACATGGCCCCTCGGGCCCCTCTGGTCAGCGGCTCTGGGTCAAAATGACCTGGTACAAAAAGTTCCTGCGTGCAATATTTCGTTTCCAGAAAATTCAGAAAAATGCCAAACTTTGTAAAATGCATATCTATTGATCTGTTAATAACCAAAATGTGTATGACCTATCAAAATGTTCAGAAAAACATGCTCTACGTTTTAGTATCTAATTCATGCATTGTTAAGCAACTTGAACCTTATCCAAAAGTATAAGAACTAATCAAACCCCTTTACTCCAATTTAGGGTTCGTCGGAGTGCAAACCCTAGAGCATCCGAACTTCTCTCAATTTGATCCTTGTATCTTAGGGTTTCTTTTGTGCATTATAAACATGTCATAGCATCATGCTTGATTGCGCATCGATGCATTATTTGAATGTGTTGTTTTCTTTCCGGTGTTTCTTCCTCTCGGTAGAATCCGAGACCGCGACCGAGATCAACGCCAATACCAATCAGTACAACTACATCGAAGAACCAGGCAAGCGTAATACCTTTTGGTGCATTTCTAATCCTATGTTTTACTAATGCTTTGAGCCTCCACCATATCTGCATGCGTTTCAACTGTCATTTACCGAAACTTAGAGTAAACCTATTCTGATGCATGCCCTGCTATTGTCAACTATATATCCATGATCCATTGCTCCTAGCATGACTAGGTTCTGCTCTAGCGTCACCAGAAATTTACTATTCTATGCTTAGCCATGCTTAGTACTTATTGCTGCAATTCTGGAATCTGGTGGAAACTTATATATGAATCTAGCATGTTAGTTCGATGTGGCAATTGTGGCGAATTGCTAAAGTTTGACAATAGGTCGGAATGAGCCGCCACGGGAATTGTGGTTGTTTGACTCATTCTTGCCGCCCTAGGACCCGAGTTCCTGTCTCTTGATCCAAGACGAGCATACAACCGCACGTGGAGGTATGGGACTCCCGTCAATTAACGAACTTGCTTAGACTTATCCATGAGCTACCTAGTTCAGGCTTTCCATTTGGCATATGCATTGAAAATGTTTTGGAAAGAGAAGGAGGTGCATCATACAGGAATGCAGCCGAGGTTGCTTGAGGCGGATTCCTCTGGTAAACCAACCTCGCCATGCAACAAACGGTTCCGTGTCAGAGAACGGCCGTCTTACGATGGCGGGCTAAAACCTTTTGGCGTGGCTCATGGATTAGGTCGACGTGAGGTAAAGGTTGTAGGCGATCACCCCTCTGCTAGCATCTCACGGAATGATGCGTTGTGGCTAATGGAGACGGTCATCACGTGTGGGTAAAGTTGTGCACCCCTGCAGGGTTAAATCTTTTCAAAAAGCCGTGTCCACGGTTATGGACGACTTGGAGACAGATACTAGATCATAGACAACATGAACCTAATCTTAAAAGTGCCAACTTAAGAGTGAGACTCTGGATTACTTCCTCGGGGTCGAGGGGGTGATATGAGATGAGTGGTTTCTGAAGGTTATGAATTGGTGGTTGCTCCATGATCAAAAGAGTTAGCGAGATGCTCTCTTATCCCCTTTACAAATTCTGAGTAGTCCTCGCCTTGTGTCATTTTCTCAAAGAAAACTTGCTTTCTACAAAGAGCTACACAAAAGAGCCTTGATGCCTCATATAGTGTAGAAGATCAAGCTTGCTGAGTACACCCTCGTACTCACCCTTGTTTAATGTTGTTTTTCCATAGAAGAGACCGCCGCAGGCAACGAAGGTGGTTTATATGCCGACATCGACTTTGTCGACTAGTTTGGGTTCCCAGGCAGCAGCCTGAGATCTACGGGTTGGGACGTTGCTTATGTTTAAGGCCTCTTAGGCCATTTGCTATCTTGTTATGTAGCATAATGTAATTTGCTTTCCGTTGCTTGTTGTAATGTTGGTCGGTGACCTCTGCGTGTAATAAGTTGGATCTTTACTCTGCTAAGAGTTTGAACTACTACTTTGAGTCGTAGAGTCACTGTTGTGTTACCAGTTGTGGTTACCCATCTCGTGCATGATGCGTGTATGGATATAAAGTGCACGAGAGGGGTTTAAGGCTCTCGAGCTCTCTGTTATGTAGTCTTGGTTATGATTAGTATCACGGCGCTTCGAGATGTGTAGTGCCGATGGTGTTTCGGCCTACCTGCCGATGGTGTTCCGGCCTAGGAGTGGTAACCCCAGTATCACTCGTTGCTAGCGTGACTAATACACATAACATCTCTGTATAGCTTAGAACCCGGGGTCCGACACCAGCCACACCATAGGGTGGCGTGGCCTACCCCTGGCCTGCGCCACAAGGTGGTGGGGCCGCCTGGCCCACCTCCTGACGCTGCCCTTCCGCCAATATATTCTCCTCGGCGAGAAAACCTAAAGGACCCAATCAATTTTCCTCAAAACATACTGCAAGCTGCCGCCGTCATCGGCGCGAGATCGGGAGGGTCCAGAAGCTCTTCCCGGCACCCTGCCGGAGAGGGGAATCACCGCCGGAGGCCTTCTTCATCACCATGCCTGCCTACGGAGTGATGTGTGAGTAGTCTACCTTGGACTACGGGTCCATAGCAGTAGCTAGATGGATGTATTCTCCTCCATGTGCTTCATGTTTAGATCTTGTGAGCTGCCTATCATCATCAAGATCATCGTTGTGTAATTCTACATATTGTGTTTGTTGGGATCCAATGAATATTGGTACTTTGTTAGGTTGATTTATCATCTCTATGTTATCTCTATGTTGTTTATGATCTTGCATGCTCTCCGTTGCTAGTAGATATCTTGGCCGAGTAGATGCTAGTGACTCCAAGAGGGAGAATTTATGCTCGATAGTGGGTTCATGCCTCTGGTAACTTGGGGGAGTGACAACAACCTCTAAAGTTGTAGATGTGCTCTTGCTACTAGGGAGAAAACAACAATCTTATGTTCAAGGACATTTATATTGTTTACATTACACACTTTGCTTAAGGCGATAATTTGTTGCTTGCAACTTAATACCCAACGGTTGTTCGGATGATATCCAGCGGGTGGATTATTAGTCATAGATGCAGTTGGATTATGGTCTAAGTATTATGTTGTAATGCCCAAGTGAATCTCATAGTGATCCTCATGACATTTGTATGCTTCCTTTATTCTATCAATTGCCCAACTGTAATTTGTTTACCCAGCATGTTATTTATCTTATGGAGAGACCTCTAGTGAACTATGGACCCCTGTCCAATCTTTTACATTGTTATTACCGTTTACCATTTACACGCTTTATTTACATTCTTGCAAACTACTATCTTTTACCACACGATACGTTTAATCCTATGTTTATAGCAAACCGGTGAGATTGACAACCTCACTGTAAGTTGGGGCAAAGTACTTGGCTGTGTTGTGTGCAGGTTCCACGTTGCTGCTGGTGCAAAGCTACGCCCCAGACGAGGCGCCATATATAAATTGTCTAGAGCTGTCGCATAGCTAGCAAGCATCAACCTTTGGAAGTTGGTTCTTTCTCCTACTGGTTTGATACCTTGGTTTCATACTGAGGGAAGACTTGCTGCTGTGCTCATCATACCTTCCTCTTGGGGTTCCCACCTGGGCGGACATCTACACACTATCAAGCAATTTTTTTGGCGCCGTTGCTAGGGATTGAAGAAGAAGAATCTCCCACATCAACTACGCGCCTGATACGTCTCAAACGTATCTATAATTTTTGATGCTCCATGCTTGTTTTTACACCATTTGCCTATTGTTTCGTTACACTTAGTGGCACTTTTATACATTTTCCGGAACTAACCTATTAACGAAGTGCCACAGTGCCAGTTTCCTGTTTTCTGCTGTTTTTGTGTTTCAGAAGTGATACACAGGAAATATTCTCGGAATTGGACGAAACAAGTTCCTAAAGACTTATATCACGGGGAAGCTTCCAGACATCCGAAGAAGAGACGGAGGAGGGCCACATGGGCCCCACACGCACAGGCGGCGCGGCCAGGCCCCTGGCCGCGCCACCCCTGTGTGAGGGGGCCTGGTCCCTCCTCTGACATCGCCCCTTCGCCTATAAAGACCCCCCGATGAGAAAAACCTAAGGGCCCGATCAGTTTTCCAGAATCCATCGGGAGGGTCTAGAAGCTCTTCCCGGCACCCTGCCGGAGAGGGGAATCGCCACCGGAGGTCTTCTTCATCGCCATGCTTGCCTCCGGAGCGATGAGTGAGTAGTCTACCTTGGACTATGGGTCCATAGCAGTAGCTAGATGGTTGTCTTCTCCACCATGTGCTTCATGTTTAGATCTCATGAGCTGCCCTACATGATTGAGATCACCGTTATGTAATTCTATGATGTTGGTTTGTTGGGATCCGATGAATATTGGTGTTTATGATTAAGTTGCTGTACTGAATTATATCTTTTGTTATCTCTATGTTGTTTATGATCTTGCATGCTCTCCGTTGTTAGTAGCTATCTTGGCCGAGTAGTTGCTAGTGACTCCAAGAGGGGGTATTTATGCTCGATAGTGGGTTCGTGTCTCTATTTCACCTGGGGGAGTGACATAAACCTCTAAGGTGGTAGATGTGCTGTTGCTACTAGGGAGAAAACAACATTCATATGCTCAAGGGCATATGCTTTGTTTACATTACACACTTTGCTTAATGCAATTATCTGTTGTTCGCAACTTAATACTTCTAGGGTGTTAGGATGATATCCCCGGGGGTGGATTATTAGTCATAGATGCAGTTGGATGGCGGTCTATGTATTTTGTTGTAATGCCCAGAGTAAATCTCATAGTGATCTTCTTGACATATCACGTTAGTTTTATTCTATCAATTGCCCAACTGTAATTTGTTTACCCAGCATGTTATTTTATCTATGGAGAGACACCACTAGTGAACTGTGGACCCCGGTCCTATTTTAATCATATTGCTATCACCTGTTTACTTTTCCCGCACTGTTTACTTTACTCGCACATTACTACTGTTTTCCACTCGATACACTCATAACCTTTGTTTCAAGCAAACCGGTGAGATTGACAACCTCATCGTAAGTTGGGAACAAAGTACTTGTTTGTGTGTGTGCAGGTTCCGCGTTGCTGCCGGCCGAAGACGAGTCAACAAGTATCATTAACGGCGCCCTTGTTGAAGTGTCACTAAGCCAGTCCGCATCACCTTCAGTCGTCACCGTCTCTCTTCTTCAAGATCGACATTAAACCTTGGTTTCTTAACTGAGGGAAAACTAGCCGCTACACTCATCATACCTTCCTCTTGGGGTTCCCAACGGGCTGGTCATTCACCACGCACAAGGACAGTTTGCTCCCACATCAACTTGGAGTAGCAGCTATTTTTCTGGCGCCGTTGCCGGGGAAGAGAGAAGACTTCTGCGAGGGGAGTTCTTCACACACACATTCTTTACTTTGTTATTTGTTTTGCTTTACTTTATTTTATTTTACCTGCATTGCTTTTTATATCAAAAACCCAAAAAAATTAGAATCCTTGGTAGTTGTTTTTACTTATCTGCTTTTAGTTTTGTTACAATGAGTAATCCTGAAGTAGAAGTTCGTAGTTTCAAGCAACAAGGGGGAGAAAGTTTAAAAGATGCTTGGTACCGTATTAACAATGCTCATCATAGGTGTACCAAAAAGCACTCCACCACGATCCTCCTTAGAAATTTTTATGTTGGTATATCTAGCTGGAATAGGTATGTTCCTGATACTCTTACAGGAGGTAATTTTCTGGGTACTCCCGCGGGAGAAGCATGCACTATAATTGAAAGTTTAGTGGGAGTACCACCTATTCATGTTGCTAAGACTGAGACCACCTTGGAAGAGGTGGTAGAAAAGCTCAGCTCCTTAGAAAAAAGTTTGCCAAGTATCCTAGAAAATGCTAGCCGCGTTAGTGAATTAATAGAAAATATTGGTAAGAGAATTACCATTTTAGAGGCTAGCACTACTCATGACAATCAACACTTGAGGATTGGTAAACTAGAGGAGTCTATGGAAACTCTTAGTTTAATCTTCTCTTCTCTTAAATTTAAGAAGGAGAAAGTGTTTGTTGGAAAAGAGCAAAAATTTATGTATGTTCCCAAGGTTTCTGCGCTTAAATCTCAACATGTTCTTAAGATTGGTAAGACTCTTAGTTCCACTAAGGGTGACTTGCAGGTTGAATCATCTTCGGGAACCTTCAAAGAGCCTACTGAGGTAACTAGCACTTCATCTATTGATATTACTTGATTCGCACTTTTCTGCGCCTAGCTCAAAGGCGTTAAAGAAAAGCACTCTTGGGAGATAACCCATTGTTTACTTTTCAGTACTTTTTCTTTTATTTGAGTCTTGGAAGTCATTACTACTGTAATGACCGCTCCTTATCTTGTTTATTTCGTTTTTGTGTCAAGAGAAGCCTCTAATTTGAGTGAGGTAAAGATTTGGGGATCTTGCTGTCCTGAAACTGTTTTCGGTGCTGCACCGTAAAAATTCGCGAAAATTCTCTGTATAACTTTTGGACCTGCGATTTCTTGTGCATATGCCCTAGGTTATATCCAAACTTTTCTTAGTTGAACACTTTTTGATTTGAGCAACGGAAAATCCCTCAAAAATTCGTCCTTTGTCAGCTGTTCAGTTTTGACAGATTTCTGCCAATATTTGTTTTTGCCACTTTATCGCTTTCTTTTGAGTTCTTTTTGATCATGGAACTCTTGTGGAAGTTGCTACAGTAGTATATACTTTATATTTAGTGGTTTTGGGTTGAAACCTGAAGCTAAAAGAGGTTGAATATATTTTATGCTTACACTAATATTGCTAATAGAATTGTGTTTAGTTTTGTATGAAGGAAGTTTTCAAGTGTAGGGATTGGAGAATGATGAGATGAGTTGAAGAATGGACAAAAGCTCAAGCTTGGGGATGCCCATGCATCACCCCAAGAAATATCCAAGAAGTACAAGCGTCAAAGCTTGGGGATGCCCCCGAGGCACCCCTTCTTCATCGGCAAAAATCAGGTCACCTTTCAAAACACTATATTTTTATTGCTTCATGCACTATGTGTTTTTCTTGGAGCGTCAGTTGTTTTAGTTTTCTTAGTTGGTTTAGTTTGTTTGTTTGCTGCAATAAATGGTTGGACCCCAACAAAATTTCCTTTGGAGGAGATGTACTCGTTTTCATTTGCAAAGAACGCTCTAGTTTTCACTCTTATCAAAAATCGAGCGTTCGACTTTTTCTGCTACTGCTTTTGGTTTTCGTTTTCGCCTTGATTTGCATTCAGATCTTGTCATATCTTTTTATCAAGGTGTATTTTTGCCTCTGATCTTCATTGGTTTTCATCAAAAGAGGTGTTTATAAAAATTTCAAATGGTGTTGGAAAAGAGAAAAAGCTTTGTGCAAAATAGTGGTACAAGAAGGAGCTTGTGTAGACTGCGGCTTAGGCTTTTTCATGTCATGCTTGATGTCTTTTTGATAGTATGCTTAGTGGTTTTGCTGTAGCATGACTTGTCTCAAATAACTGAGATTGCTTAATGAGCCTTTGAAAAAATCATGCGTTGTTTTTATTGTATGGAAGCATTATTTTGGTTTTCTCCTTGATGCTTTATTTGGGTTGACTTGGCGCATGCTCACACATGTTAGACTCTTACAAAGTCGCCATTAGCCTTCATGATCATTTAGTTTTTGACTTTTGATGCCATTGTATGCTTCTTTTAATGTCGCTTTGTCGCTTTGCATGATTATGGCCATTATTGCTCTCTTAGTTGGTCGCTCCCAGTCTTTTGCTAGCCCTCGCCTTGTACTGAGTATGAGCTCTACTCGTGCATCCAACTCCTAAAAGCCAAGTTTGCCATTGTGTCCACTATAAATTCCTATGCATGGTATTTGTAAGCCATTCCAAAGTAAAATTTTCGCGTGCTACCTTTCAAAACCTTCAAAATACCTCTCGTTTTGTGACACTGTTTTCAGCTCATGGGGACGTAGTGGTCGGATTTGCTATCTTCCATATTGCTTATTCCAAAAAGAAAAAAAAGGGAAAAAAGAAAGAAAAAAAGGCACTCCTCCAATGAATGTGAATGTTGGTGGGCACCCGATGGAATCGGTTAGCCATGGTATGTGAAAGGAAAAGGTGGGGAGGAGTGCCAAGTTTTATAAAAAGAGCACAAGAGTGCCAATCTCTCTCTCAAAAACTTGCTTTATTTTTGTATGGAAGATAGTAAGAACCCCATTGCCAGTCGTTGACAAAGACAACCACCTCTCAAAACCAATTTTTATCTCTCTGTTTTACAAATGAAAAGCTCTAGCACATGTTTAAATCACTGCTTCCCTCTGCGAAGGGCCTTTCTTTTACTTTTATGTTGAGTCACCACCTTCTTTCTTTATGCACCATTAAGAGAGCATAGTTGTCATTCTTAGTGTGATATGCATTGTCCCAAAGTTCATTGATTGATTCATATTGTTGGTTTCACTTGTTCTTAAATTATTTGTATCTAGTCGCCCTCTTAAACTTTGAGGTGTCCTATGCATTTATGTTTTGCTCTCTTTGAAGGACAAGCTGAAAACCATTTGTATGTTTTTCCTTATGATTTGAACACATGTTTGACTTTCATTGTTTCATTATCATGATCTTTTGTTTGTGTTCATTTACATGTTTACAACATGGTTGCTAAGTTCTTATTGTCATGATTATATCTTCATGCCCATGTTTTAAGTTCTATTGATCCCAGCTCACCAATGCTTGCATATATGATCAAGATTGTGTAGGTGCATGTCACCTCAAAAATTATTCTTTGTTATCACTTACCTACTCGAGGACGAGCAGGAGTTAAGCTTGGGGATGCTTGATACGTCTCAAACGTATCTATAATTTTTGATGCTCCATGCTTGTTTTTACACCATTTGCCTATTGTTTCGTTACACTTAGTGCCACTTTTATACATTTTCCGGAACTAACCTATTAACGAAGTGCCACAGTGCCAGTTTTCTGTTTTCTGCTGTTTTTGTGTTTCAGAAGTGATACACAGGAAATATTCTCGGAATTGGACGAAACAAGTTCCTGAAGACTTATACCACGGGGAAGCTTCCAGACATCTGAAGAAGAGACGGAGGAGGGCCACGTGGGCCCCACACGCACAGGCGGCGCGGCCAGGCCCCTGGCCGCGCCACCCCTGTGTGAGGGGGCCTGGTCCCTCCTCTGACATCGCCCCTTCGCCTATAAAGACCCCCCGACGAGAAAAACCTAAGGGCCCGATCAGTTTTCCAGAATACATCGCGATCCGCCGCTGCCGTCGACCCAAAGATCGGGAGGGTCCAGAAGCTCTTCCCGGCACCCTGCCGGAGAGGGGAATCGCCACCGGAGGTCTTCTTCATTGCCATGCTTGCCTCCGGAGCGATGAGTGAGTAGTCTACCTTGGACTATGGGTCCATAGCAGTAGCTAGATGGTTGTCTTCTCCACCATGTGCTTCATGTTTAGATCTCATGAGCTGCCCTACATGATTGAGATCACCGTTATATAATTCTATGATGTTGGTTTGTTGGGATCCGATGAATATTGGTGTTTATGATTAAGTTGCTGTACTGAATTATATCTTTTGTTATCTCTATGTTGTTTATGATCTTGCATGCTCTCCATTGTTAGTAGCTATCTTGGCCGAGTAGTTGCTAGTGACTCCAAGAGGGGGTATTTATGCTCGATAGTGGGTTCATGTCTCTATTTCACCTGTGGGAGTGACAGAAACCTCTAAGGTGGTAGATGTGCTGTTGCTACTAGGGAGAAAACAACATTCATATGCTCAAGGGCATATGCTTTGTTTACATTACACACTTTGCTTAATGCAATTATCTGTTGTTCGCAACTTAATACTTCTAGGGTGTTCGGATGATATCCCCGGGGGTGGATTATTAGTCATAGATGCAGTTGGATGGCGGTCTATGTATTTTGTTGTAATGCCCAGAGTAAATCTCATAGTGATCTTCTTGACATATCACGTTATCTTTATTCTATCAATTGCCCAACTGTAATTTGTTTACCCAGCATGTTATTTTATCTATGGAGAGACACCACTAGTGAACTGTGGACCCCGGTCCTGTTTTAATCATATTGCTATCACCTGTTTACTTTTCCCGCACTGTTTACTTTACTCGCACATTACTACTGTTTTCCACTCGATACACTCATAACCTTTGTTTCAAGCAAACCGGTGAGATTGACAACCTCATCGTAAGTTGGGAACAAAGTACTTGTTTGTGTGTGTGCAGGTTCCGCGTTGCTGCTGGCCGAAGACGAGTCAACAAGTATCGTTAACGGCGCCCTTGTTGAAGTGTCACTAAGCCAGTCCGCATCACCTTCAGTCGTCACCGTCTCTCTTCTTCAAGATCGACATTAAACCTTGGTTTCTTAACTGAGGGAAAACTAGCCGCTACACTCATCATACCTTCCTCTTGGGGTTCCCAATGGGCTGGTCATTCACCACGCACAAGGACAGTTTGCTCCCACATCAACTTGGAGTAGCAGCGCCATCAAAGAATTTTCTGACGCCATTGCCAGGGAGAAAGAGGATTTCTGCAAGGGGACTCTCTCGTTTCCAATCTTTTACTTTGTTATTGTTTTGCTTTATTTTATTTTTACTTGCATCTTTTTATCAAAAATACAAAAAATTTATTTTCTTTATAGTTGTTATTTTTTACTTCTTGCTTTTAGTTTTTTTAGAATGGGTACCCCTGAGAACACCAAGTTGTGTGATTTTACTAGTACCAATAACAATGATTTTATGTGCACTCCTATTGCGCCACCTGCTCCTGAGGCAAATTTTTATGAGATTAAACCTGCTTTGTTGAATCTTGTTATGAAAGAGCAATTTTCTGGTGTTAGTACTGATGATGCTGCAGCTCATCTCAACAATTTTGTTGAGCTATGTGAGATGCAAAAGTACAAGGATGTAGATGGTGATATTATGAAGCTTAAGTTGTTTCCTTTCTCTTTAAGAGGAAGAGCTAAGGATTGGTTGCTATCTTTGCCTAAAAATAGTATTGATTCTTGGGTTAAGTGTAAGGATGCTTTTATTGGAAAATATTATCCTCCTGCTAAGATTATAGCTTTGCGAAGTGATCTTATGAAGTTTAGACAGTTTGATAATGAACATATTGCTCAAGCTTGGGAAAGAATGAAATCTATGATAAAGAATTGTCCTACTCATGGACTGACTACTTGGATTATTATCCAAACCTTTTATGCAGGACTAAATTTTTCTTCAAGAAATCTCTTGGATTCAGCTGCTGGAGGCACTTTTATATCCATCACCTTGGGCGCCGCAACAAAGCTTCTTGATAACATGATGGTAAATTATTCTGAGTGGCACACCGAGAGAGCTCCACAAGGTAAGAAGGTAAATTCTGTTGAGGAAACCTCTTCCTTGAGTGATAAGATTGATACTATTATGGCTATGCTTGTTAATGATAGATCTCATGTTGATCCTAATAATGTTCCTTTGGCCTCTTTGGTTGCTCAAGAAGAGCATGTTGATGTAAACTTCATTAGAAATAATAATTTCAACAACAGTGCTTATAGGAACAATTATAGGCCGTATCCTTCTACCAATGGTAATGGTTATGACAACTCTTATGGTAATTCCTCCAACAACACTAGGGGCGCGCCCTCTGAGCTTGAAGTCATGCTCAAGGACTTCATCGGTAAGCAAACTGCTTTTAGTAAGTCTGTTGAGGAAAACTTGGGTAAAATTGATATTCTTGCTTTAAAAGTTGATAGCCTTGCTCTTGATGTTGAACTTCTGAAACTAAAAGTTTTGCCTCATGATGTGAAAGAAAGCAAGACTTTGGATGCCATCCAGGTTAAGATTGATAATAATGTTAGGATGTTAGCAGAATTGCATGCTAGGTGGGAAAGAGAAGATGAGATGGCTAGAAATATGAAGGTTTGTACTATTACCACCTCTAGTGATGTTGTCTCTAATGCTAGCAATCCTCCTACTTTGAATGGTGTAGAGAAAACTCCCACTCCTTGTGCAAAAAGCCCAAAACTGCAAAAACTTTTTCTACAAAAAGTGCTGAAATTTTTCAGAGTATGGGAGACAATAGCTCTACTTCTTTTAATGATTTTGATGTTGATGGTTGCAATATCTCTAAAGTTATTTTGTTCTTGCAAAAGCTTGCTTTAAGTCCTAATGCTAGTTCTATGAATGTTGCTTTTTCAAAGCATATTACAAATGCTCTCATGAAAATTAGAGAGGAAAAGTTGAAACAAAAGGTTTCCATTCCCAAGAAGTTAGAAGATGGCTGGGAGCCCATCATTTATATGAATGTGAGTGATTTTGATTGACATGCTTTATGTGAGCTTGGTGCAAGTATTTCTATTATGCCAAGAAAGATTTATGATATGCTTGCTTTACCACCGCTTGAAACTTGTTATTTTGATGTTCCTCTTGCTTATGTTGCTAAGAAGAAACCTTTGGTAAGGATGAATGATGTTCTTATTATGGTTAACAATAACCTTGTTCATGTTGATTTCCTTTTTTTGGATGTTGAATGCAATGCTTCATGTCCTATTATTTTGGGAAGACCATTTCTTAGAACAGTTGGTGCCATCATTGATATGAAGGAAGGTACCATTAAATATCAATTCCCACTCAAGAAAGGTATGGAACAATTCCCTAGAAAAAGAAAGAAATTATTTTTTGACTCTATTCTTAGAGCAAATTATGAACTTGATGCTTCATCGCTTGATATTACTTGATTTCCCCTTTTTGCGCCTAGCTCAAAGGCGTTAAAGAAAAGCACTCTTGGGAGATAACCCAATGTTTTTTTTCAGTACTTTTTCTTTTTGTTGAGTCTTGGAAGTTATTACGACTGTAATGACCTCTCATTATCATTTTTATTTCTTTTTTGTGCCAAGAAGAACCTCTAATTGGAGGAAGGTAAGATTTGGGGAAGTTGCTGTCCTGAAACAGATTTCTGCCCTGCACCATAAAAATTTGTGAAAATTCTCAGAATGTCTTTTTGATCTGCGATTTCTTGTGCACATGCCCCAGGTTATTTCCAAACTTTTATTAGTTTCGCACTTTTCGATTTGAGCAATAGAAAACCCTCCAAAAAATCGATCTTTGTCAGCTGTTCAGTTTTGATAGATTTCTGCCACTATTTGTGTTTGCCTCTCGATCGCTTTCTTTTTGAGTTCTTTTGATCACGGAACTTTTGAGGAAGTTGCTATAGTAGCTTATTCTTTAATGGGTGTTATAATTGAGTTTGAAACTAAACCAAAAGAGTAGATTTACTATTGTGCTTACTCTAATATTGCTAATAGAATTGTGTGAAGTTTTGTATGAAGGAAGTTTTCAAGTGTAGGGAAAGGAGAATGATGAGATGAGATGAAGTATGGACAAAAGCTCAAGCTTGGGGATTCCCATGTCACCCCAAGAAATATCCAAGAGGTACAAGCGTCAAATCTTGGGGATGCCCCGAGGCACCCCTTCTTCATCGGCAAAAATCAGGTCACCTTTCAAGACACTATATTTTTATTGCTTCCTATACTATGCGTTTTTCTTGGAGCGCCTTTACTTTTGATTTAAGTTTTCTTTTGTTTTGTTTGCTATAATAAATGGTTGGACCCCAACAAATTTCTTTTGGAGAAGATGCACTCCGTTTTTCATTGCCAAGAACACACTAGTTTTCACTCTTATCGTTCAACGAGTGTTCTCTTTCTCTAGTACTACATTTAGCTTTCATTTTTCGCCTTGATTTTTGTTCAGATCTTGTTATTTATTTGTATCAAGGTGCATTTATACCTCTGGTCTATGTTGGTTTTCATCTTTAAAAGTTGATTCAAAAAGGTTGAATGGTGTTGGAAAAGAGAAAAAAGTTTCATGCCTATAGTGGTACAAACGGGAGCTTGTTTAGACTGTGGCTTAGACTTTTGCATGTCATGCTTGATGTCATTTTGATAGTATGCTTAGTAGTTTTTGCTGTAGCATGACTTGTCTCAAATGACTGAGATTGCTTAATGTGCCTTTGAAAGAATCATGCGTTGTTTTTATTATATGGGAGCATATTATTGTGGTTTTCTCCTTTGATGCTTTATTTGGGTTGCCTTGGCGCATGCTTACACCATGTTTGACTTTAATAAGTCGCCATAAGCCTCTATAATCATTTGGTTTTTGACTTGTGATACCACTTTATGCTTCGGTTAATGATGTTTTGTCGCTATGCATGATTATGGCCGTTATTGCTCTCTTAGTTGGTCACTCCCAGTCTTTCGCTAACCTTCATTTTGTACTGAGAGGGAATACTTCTCGTGCATCCAACTCCCAAAAACCAAGTTTATTCCAAAGAGTCCACTATAAATTCCTATGCATGGTATTTACAAGCCATTCCAAGTAAATTTTCATGCGCTACCTTTCAAAAAAACCTTCAAAATACTTCTCATTTTGTGACACTGTTTTCAGCTCATGGGGACATAGTGGTCGGATTTGCTATCTTCCATATTGTTTTATCCAAAAAAGAAAAAAAGAAAAAAAGAAAAGAAAAAAAGCACTCCTCCATGGTATATGAAAGTTGGTGGGCACCCGATGGAATCGGTTAGCCATGGTTTGTGAAAGGAAAAGTGGGGAGGAGTGCCAAGCTTTATAAAAGAGCACAAAAGTGCCAATCTCTCTCAAAACTTGCTTAGTATGGAAGATAGTAAGAATCCCATTGCCAGTCGTTGACAAGAACAACCACCTCTCAAAACAAAAAATTTATCTCTGTTTTACAAATGAAAAGCTCTAGCACATGTTTAATCACTGCTTCCCTCTGTGAAGGGCATTTCTTTTACTTTTATGTTGAGTCTCCACCTTCTACCTTTATGCACTGTCTAAGAGAGCATAGTTGTCATTCTGAGTTTAATGTGCATATTCACAAAATTTATTATTGATTGATTCATGATTATGGTTTTGCTTGTTCTTAAATTATTTGTATCTAGTCGCCCTCTTAAACTTGAAGGTGTCCTATGCATTTATGTTTTGCTACTCCATGAAGGACAAGTTGAAAACCACTTTGCTATGTTTTTCTATATGTTCGAAACACACACCTGACTTTCAATGCATTATTACTCATGATCTTTTGTTTGTGTTACTTTTCATGTTATAACATGGTTGCTAAGTTTTATTGTCAAGATTATGTCTTTTATGCCCATGTTTAGAGTACTTTGATCTCAGCACTCAATGCGTTACATCGTTTGATCAAGATTGTGATGGTGCATGTCACCTCCAATTTTTTTTTGTTATCACTTACCTACTCGAGGACGAGCAGGAGTTAAGCTTGGGGATGCTTGATACGTGGCGTTCATGTTATACACCATGCTTGTTGCTTGTTTATACACTATTTGCTTGGGGAGTTAAGCTTGGGGATTTTTGATGCTCCATGCTTGTTTATACACCATTTGCTTTGTGTTTTGTTACACTTCGTGGAGGTTTTATGCATTTTCCAGAACTAACCTATTAACGAGATGCCACAGTTCCAGTTTCCTATTTTCTGCTATTTTTGTGTTTCAGAAAAGCTACACAGGAAATATTCTCGAAATTGGACGAAACAAAAGCCGAAGTTCCTATTTTTCCCGACACGAGACGGAGTCCAAAGCAGAGACGGAGGGGGACTAGGGGCTAGCCACACCATAGGGTGGCGCGTCCTACACCTGGCCCATGCCACCAGGTGGTGGGGCTGCCTGGCCCACCTCCTGACACTGCCCTTCTGCCTATATATTCTCCTCAGCGAGAAAACCTAAAGGACCCAATCAAATTTTCCTTGAAACATACTACAAGCCGCCGCCGTTGTCGACGCGAGATCGGGAGGATCCAGAAGCTCTTCCCGGCACCCTGCCGGAGAGGGGAATTACCGCTGGAGGCCTTCTTCATCACCATGCCTGCCTCCGGAGTGATGTGTGAGTAGTCTATCTTGGACTACAGGTCCATAGCAGTAGATAGATGGATGTCTTCTCCTCCATGTGCTTCATGTTTAGATCTTGTGAGCTGCCTATCATGATCAAGATCATCGTTGTGTAATTCTACATGTTGTGTTTGTTGGGATCCGATGAATATTGGTACTTTGTCAAGTTGATTTATTGATTTATCATCACTATGTTATCTCTATGTTGTTTAGGATCTTGCATGCTCTCCGTTGCTAGTAAATATCTTGGCCGAGTAGATGCTAGTGACTCCAAGAGGGAGTATTTATGCTCGATAGTGGGTTCATGCCTCTGGTAACTTGGGGGAGTGACAACAACCTCTAAAGTTGTAGATGTGCTGTTGCTACTAGGGAGAAAACAACAATCTTTTGTTCAAGGACATTTGTATTGTTTACATTACACACTTTGCTTAAGGCAATAATCTGTTGCTTGCAACTTAATACCCAATGGTTGTTCGGATGATATCCGGCGGGTGGATTATTAGTCATAGATGTAGTTGGATTACGGTGTATCTATTATGTTGTAATGCCCAAGTGAATCTCATAGTGATCCTCATGACATTTGTATGCTTGCTTTATTCTATCAATTGCCCAACTGTAATTTGTTTACCAAGCATGTTATTTATCTTATGGAGAGACACCTCTAGTGAACTGTGGACCCCGGTCCAATCTTTTACATTGTTATTACCGTTTACCATTTACACGCTTTATTTACATTCTTGCAAACTACTATCTTTTACCACACGATACGTTTAACCTTTTGTTTACAGCAAACCGGTGAGATTGACAACCTCACTGTAAGTTGGGGCAAAGTACTTGGTTGTGTTGTGTGCAGGTTCCACGTTGCTGCTGGTGCAAAGCTACGCCCCAGATGAGGCACCATACATAAATTTTCTGGAGCTGTCGCAAAGCTAGCAAGCATCAACCTTCAGAAGTTGGTTCTTTCTCCTACAGGTTCGATAAACCTTGGTTTCATACTGAGGGAAGACTTGTTGCTGTGCTCATCATACCTTCCTCTTGGGGTTCCCAACTGGGCGGACATCTACACGCCATCAGTTCATGCCTCTAGTAATCTGGGAGAGTGACAATAACTTCTAAGGTTGTAGATGTGCTGTTGCTACTAGGGAGAAAACAACAATATTTTGTTCAAGAACATTTGTATTGTTTACATTACACACTTTGTTTAAGGCGATAATCTGTTGCTTGCAACTTAATACCCAAGGGTTGTTCGGATGATATCCTATGGGTGGATTATTAGTCATAGATGTAGTTGGATTACGGTCTATGTATTATGTTGTAATGCCTAAGTGAATCTCATAGTGATCTTTATGACATGTACATGCATTGTTATGCATTCTTTATTTTGTCAATTGCCCAACTGTAATTTGTTTACCTAGCATGTTATTTACCTTTATGGAGAGACACCTCTAGTGAACTGTGGACCTCGGTCCATTATTTTATATTTATATTACCATCTACTGCAAGCACTATTTACTTTCCGCAAGCATTACTTTATTTCACCGCAAGCAAACATTTCTTTCCATACTATACGTCTAATCCTTTGTTTACAGCAAACCGGTGAGATTGACAACCTCATCGTAAGTTGGGGCAAAATAGTTTGGTTGTGTTGTGTGCAGGTTCCACATTGCTGCTGGCGCCGATACCGCGCACAAGACTGTTTTTAGGCGCCGTCAACTGTTCCCTGGCGCCGTTGCCAAAGTCAGCTAGCAACAACCTTCAGAAGTGGTTTCTTTCTCCTACTGGTCGATTAAACCTTGGTTTCATAACTGAGGGAAAACTTATTGTTGTGCTCATCATACCTTCCTCTTGGAGTTTCCCAACTGGTCCTGTGAGACATCACTACCTTTGAGCAAACAAGACCATCCCTTATGCCAATTGACGACACATATCACGAATTCATTTATTCCTAGTGAGGCAATGAATGGGAAGGAAAAACCCTGGTAGCGCCTAGAATTTTTGTCACTTTCCTATGCATACCACCAGATTACTCCGATAATCACTTATCCCCTAAACACATTATAGCATACTAGTTTGATCAAAACAAAGCATACATAAACGGGGTAACGTATACATCTCTGAATACATTAAGAAAAACTAGAAATTTGCATATGATATATCATCTCAATAATAAAAGATCCATCATAGGGGTAATATAAATATAGTCACAATCATGATAGGAAGCTCATATTAATACATTAAGGATGAACTATTCCCACTTCATCATGGTGACAAAGGATATGGTGTCGATAGAGGCGAAGGGGCAACCGGGAGCGGCTCCGGCAATGTCTCCCATCCTATCCTCATAGTCTCCTGATCCGTTTCGTGTATTCTTTGTTTCTCTGCCGCCTCATCACGAAATAGCCCATGTGGACATATATATAGTTGCTTTTAGGCCAAGAAGATTCTGTAATGGCAAAGAAAGCTAGAAAAGGGCCCCACAAGGCCCACCATGTCGCTAGGGATGGGGCCCGCATGGTGAGTGCTCTTTTCCCCCTCGGTGGTGATTCACATTGACTTTTGCTTCTCACGTGCTTCATTTTCTTGAAAAGATGATGTACCAAAAATATTGGGTTTGTTTGGCGTCCAGACGATCCCTGCAACTCAAAAAATATGCAAAAACGGATTTCCTATTTTGCAGATTTAAAACCAGAATAAAGAGGATTGTTTGGAAAATCTCGTAATCAATGAAAAACACGAGGAGGAAATCAATAAACTATCAAAAAGAAAGGAACCTAATAAACTACAAAATTCATTGTTGCATTATACATGCATCAGACATGTTGGCCAAAATTACAGGCCACTAGTATATGCGACCATGTGGTTGGACATAACATAATTTATTTGTGGTGTGTGACCCTGTGGACACACCACTAGTAACTGCATCACTACTGGTGTGCAAGATATTTGCCAAAAAAAGCCCGTGCCACTTGTATTTGACAAAATACTTGCCAAAAAATTATAGGTGTTAAAAATTCCATGCCACTAAATAGCCTACCGAAAGCCCACACAAACTCTACTAAAGTGGCCCAATTGGTACCACACCTTCCTCGACCCTAGCAAACCTGACCGCTTATCTCTCTCTCTCTCTCTCTCTCTCTCTCTCTCTCACACACACACACACACACACACACACACACACGCACACGCACACGCACATGCACACGCACACGCACACGCACACGCACACGCACACGCACATGCACACGCACACGCACACGCACACGCACACGCACACGCACACGCACACGCACACGCACACGCACACGCACACGCACACGCACACGCACACGCACACACGCACACACACATGCACACACACACACACACACACACACACACACACACACACACTTCTCCCTCACACCACTGGCACGAGCATAACCCGAGCGCCCGCCGCCACCAGCTCAAGCACCCGCATAGCTTGAGCGCGCCGGCCGCTTTTCTATTCATTAATGTTTATATAGATTTCCAAATTCCTTTGGTTATTTCATTTGAAGAATTGGATGCATTTATGATTAATTTTGAGCAAATTAAGGAAGAACCACGTGTTGGAAGATTTCGCAAAGTCAACATGGTCACGAAGCAAACCATCTGGAGGCATATCAAACACTAGTACGGTGACATCCGCCCATTCGTCCCGCCATATGGTATGTTAGTGCATCCTTACGGTCAAACCAAATAATTTTCGTGAAGGAATCCCAATGTATTCGCAACAAGAGGCCTACAAAAATCTAATCTTGTCGACAATAGCCTATAAACAAGAGGGAAAATCATAGGCAAGCTAAGATACCGCTAGTCCTTGGCACCAAAGCCCTTCTTCCACCATCATCTCCACACACATCTCCCTCTATCTCCATAGCCATCTACTTGTAATATTGATGCCTTCGAGATTGGCGATATTGTATGACTATTTGATATTTGATGTCAGCAAGTGCACAAGACGTTTGTAGCTACCTTCAAAATAAGAGTATCAAACCATGCAAGAGCTATTGTTAATGGTGTGTATGCCCCACGTTACCGCACAAGATGTACTTGCAAGTTATTATTAATTCAAAGCAAGAGTGATTTTGGGTGTTTGAGTTGTGAACAAAACAATAATAAAAAAAGCAAAAAGAGAGTGGGAACAGAGAGTGATCGATGTAAAGTGTATGAGGCTGCAATAGAGTTAAGGCGTTCCTAAGTAGTTATGGATTCACCATCTATTCTATCTATTATATATTAAAAGTGCATTACGGGTTAACCAGAAATTAGAGAATTAACCTAGAAAATCTCACAAAAATCTATTATATATTAAAAGTGCATTACGGGTTAACCAGAAATTAGAGAATTAACCTAGAAAATCTCACAAAAATTAGAAACATCTGACCGTTAATATAATCAAGTAGCCGATGTCAGCCGATGGATGATAGAAAAAAATTACTAACATTAAAGTTATAGAAAATTACCCACCAATGCCCCTTATAAGTTGCATACAGTAATAAAAAAAGCTTATGTACGTCCTCCTCCATCAAAAAATAAAACTAGGTCACGGCCAAAGGTTATGTACAGCCTCCTCCATGAAAAACTAAAAACTAGGTTACAACCTCCCTAGCGCAGCCCTCGTGGGCGCCGCCACAAAATTCATCTTAGTGCCTCCGGCCAGACGACGGCCTCCAGTGTGCATGGATCAGCGACTAAAACGGCCAACCTCCTCCAAGTGCATGTATGTCGATCGGCGGCAAAGATTTTGATATAGCTTGGCACATGCATGTAGCAGACCACCATGCACAAGCATTACTGCAGATTGCTCAGACGGGCTTTCCCAATGAGCTGACCCTCAAGCTGCTCTTCAGATCGGTTCTCTGGGAACCACCTTTTCCCCCTGTTGATTGCCGGAGAAAACTCACACGGGGGCACAAATTAAGCTGATCAATTTTAAAGAGCTAATTACTGATTTGCTGCTGAGATGTGTAGGGGTCTTCAAAGGTAACTGATGTGAGCTATCTAGATTGATATGTATTTTATATGGTGCTTCTGACGATGCAACTGGACTAAACTGTCGAGCCTGATCTAGCTTGTCTGCACGCGGACTCGCGAAAACAAAAATCGATATACTTCGTACCAAGCCTTTGTACGTACACCTTCTGTACCTCGGCGTAAAGGACGTGGGCGATCTACAGCGGCAACAGGCAAGTCGAGCCTGATCAGCTGACATTCGATGCTATCATGAGCCGTAATTTGACTCCCTGCTGTCGTTCGGCCGGCCGGCATGCTCATCTATATGAGTTGGGTACATATTTCAAGTCATATCAATTTGGAAATTAATATGGTTAGGCTTACATGCTTATATACTCCCTCCGTCTCAAAATAGATGTATCTTGTCATTATTTAGTGTGTAGATACATTCAAATTTAGAAGAAAAAAAGTTCGACATTTATTTTTGGGACGGAGAGAGTATTTTTATTGGCAACTGCAGGTTAGCGGTATAGAGATGATATGAATACAAGATCCAAATGCGGTCTTCATGTTTGAGGAAAAAGCATTAATAGGTTGATAATAAGTATACTATTGATGCTTTAATTTTTAACTACTCATGTCTAATGGTTTACAAGTGTTACGTATTAGTAGTCAAGTGTGCACCCAGGCTACCAAATTTTCCTTCTGTTGTTTAATCCCATTAAAAGAAGGCCAACTATAAATTAATTATATATAATGTTGATGAATGATTCTAGGTTTACATAGGTATTAATTAACCAGTACGTTATAATTGTGTTGATGTTATGCAAATATCTCGCTATTTAATAAAGCCTTTGCAACATTTAGTCAGAACAACTTTTGTTATCCCTTCAATTGCTTGCAGGAGCTCATATGGATATGGTTGTTACTTTCGGATTGAACTTTTCCAGAATAAGGCAATACTTTCCCCAATCTGTTCAGCTGGGTACAACCCGCATCATCTTCGATAAAGCTAGGTATGAACCTATTACATTGTTTAATTTGATCCTTTTCAAAATATCATATTCATATTAATGATTCCTCTCACTTTGATTTTGTTTGTCTACACTTCATCTTAGTAATTTGCTTCGGTAGATATTATGTGGGTAAATGATTGATTCCTACTGCTTCATTGTTTATACCAAAAAGCTGCTTAGTTCTTTTAGCTTTATTATTATGTTTTACCACACTTGCACCTCATCTGGAACCTACCACACTATATGGTTGTAGGGCCTCTGTTCAGTGATGAAGTTCCTCAAGATTTACTATCTAAAGCATATATATTATCGTATAATTCAAAATTATTGGGAAGCTTTTGCACCTCACAACCATTTATGAAAGTGTGTATATATATTTAATAGGGATTTCTATTTTCGTGCCCCTGGTTCGTTAGTTGTACTCAGTTTTCCCCAGCTCGTTAGTTTTTCCTCAGTTTTCCTCAAGCCGTTGTCTAAAACCGTCACCAGTGCTGGAACGGCCGGTTGCCCGACGGTTGAACACCTTTGACCGTTTACTGCTGACTAGTGGGGCCACGTAGAGCCCGCAAAGACACGTCAGAGCATCCATCGTTGTTTGACCGTAAGCATCGCCGTATCCAGCACCAAAACACGGACGAGTGGGGCTTCGGTATATCAAATGACAAGTGGGGCCATGACGCTGATACAAGGGGCAATACACGGGTAGGATTAGATTTTTAAACGGAGCTCTACAGCGATGGCACGGAGGAGGTGGCCTGCGGGGTGCCGAAATGAGATCGACGTCCACAAAGAACTCCATGAGGCGAGACCAGACGCATTAGATAGATATGATCTGGACGCGTTTAACCATGCAAAGAAGAGAAGAAATGGTCGAGGACATCGACGACGACCTCAACACTTTGACTGACGGTGTCGGACACGAACGCGAGCAGTGTAGAGAAAACTAGTGTCTCTCCTTTCTGGCGTGTATAGATAGGTGCTAGGGGAGTGTGGTGGCGAAGGGAAAGACCTCGCGGTGGTCTGTGGCGTCCAGCAGAGCGGGGCGGCGTGGCCGTGCCCACAGCGGCGTGCATGTTTGGCATTGGCATCAGCATGTACGTTCGTCATTGGCCTCGGCGGTATCTCTGGTGTGTCAGTGATCGAATGAGGGGACGGGATTGAGGGTGCATCCCGACGGTGACCTAGCAGTGGCGGCGAGCATGCATACCCGTTCTGACCATGCCGATATCGGCATCGGCATCGTTTGGAGGCTGTGGTGCTCGAATCATAGTGGAAATTGCGATTTCCTATTATTTTTACATGCATAATATATAGAAAATAGCTAGATCTATAAATCGATGCATATGAAGCTACATATATATTCTTGGTCATAATCCCCTTAGATGCATGGCTTCACGTCGTCGTCGCTTTCATCGTGAGTATCTTCGTCGTCCGTGTAGTAGTACTTCCTGCACATTGTTCCGTCGAACACCTTCACTGTGAGCACATAATCGCCTTCATATTTGAAGTGTAGGAAGCAGCCGAAATCCACACCGTGCGCGATGACGAAATTCTCCCAGCCCTTGTCGAGGTACATCCGGCCTTGTCCGTCAAATAGGACCTCCACGGTCCAGAGATGAGGACCGCAGTCAGCTGCTCGCAGATACACCTTTGCGGGCTCCTGGCCGTCAAGATAGTCCGCAAACTTTTGTGGGAGTGCCTGCAAAGAAATTAAAGGTTTTTTAGAACATGCACATAATTAATCACATGCATCATATATGTGGGAACGCGTACGTACCTTCTTGGCCAAAGGGTCTTCATAGATGGTGATGAAGAACTCCTCTATGATCAATGGCAGTGTTGACGGTGGTGGTGGCAATGATGATGATCCACCACCCCGGCCGCCCCTTCCCCTTCCCCTTCCCCTTCCCCTTCCGGTCGGCGTCCGAGACGTGGAAGCCATGGCAATGGATCAAGTGTATGTGAACGAAGAAGAGAGAGGCAGAAACGAAGAAGAGAGAGGCAGAACCTATTGACATGAGGGATGGCCGTTGTGGGGGTTTATAAGGGAGAGATGGCCGTTGTGGGGTTTACACCATAAATTAAGGTAGAGATGACCGTTGTGGGGTTTACACAATAAATTAAGGAGGAGATGACCGTTGTGGGGGTGGTTTATATCTCAACAAAAAAAGTAATGCCTAAAAGAAATGGAAATTCGTGAAAGTTCATCATTTTACCGTGAAAAGTAAAGCCTACAAGAAATGGAAATTCGTGATAGTTTATCATTTCAGCGTGAAAAGTAATGCCTACAAGAAATGGAAATTCGTGATAGTTTATCATTTCAGCGTGAAAAGTAATGCCTACAAGAAATGGAAATTCGTGATAGTTTATCATTTTACCGTGAAAATAATGCGTAAAAGAAATGGAAATTCGTGATAGTTCATCATTTTACCGTGAAAAGTAAAGCCTACAAGCAATGGAAATTCGTGATAGTTTATCATTTCAACGTGAAAAGTAATGCCTACAAGAAATGGAAATTCGTGATAGTTTATCATTTTACCGTGAAAAGTAATGCCTAAAAGAAATTCGTGATTACCCAACTTGTTGAATCCGGTGGCAAACTCGTCATTTAGCATACATAGAGGGGTAGTAGTTTGCCACCGACAGATAGAGAGAGGGTGGCACGATCCTGCCCGTTGGATCATAGGATCGACGGTAGGTGGGCACGATCCGTGTGACAACAGCTCAACCAATCAGGCCAAGTTTGGGCTTCTGTGAGAAGGGAGAGGGTAAAACTGAGTAGTATCAAGGATACAAGGGCAAGTAAATAGTAAACAGGCTAAGGAATTCAAATAAGAGATTTAGAAAAAGAAAAACACATGTTTTGTACAATGAAACCCATGTTGGCCTACCTCAAAGTATTAGCAATTCAAATATACATGAGTGTAAAAATTATGGCCTCATTCAGACAAACTATGTTTTGGGTATAGATGTTTTGAGAAGGGGTTTGAGTGGAAAGCCATGAACCTTCATAGCTACTAGTGATTTCAGAAGTGGTCATTTGTGTGAAAACTTGATTTATATATGTTTGTTATGATTTTATTTTGCGCATGAGTTGGAGGCACTATGATTTTATTTTTTTGATTTTTTTTGCGCATGAAATGACTCAATTAGATGGCTTAATCCCATCTGTTGACTCTCTGTTGACCAGCCACTTGAGGGTAAAACTGAGTATATTGCACTAGGCAGTATTAGTACTCGAGGGGAAAACTGAGTACAGATATTTTTCCAGTGTAAGATTCGAGGGTAGAACTGAGTACACGTAACGGTGCTGACGTGTAGTCCCACGGACGCGTGTCGCGGTGAGCAGCGGTTAGCCGCGCGGTGCGCGTGTTGAGACCAAAACGTCAACTGCTGAGACGAACCGTCACTTTGCCAGTACAGAGCCCCTCTCCCTCCCTCTGCACACAGTCTCATCATAACTCACGCACGCAACCACGCCTCTCACGTCCCATCACCTTCTCTCCGCCCTACGCGCGCTCCCCTGCCGGCGATGGAGAAGAAGAATGCGCCGGCGGCCGTCGCCCCCGAGCCCGTCGCCTCCGAGCCCATCGCCTCCGAGCCCGTCGCATCCGAGGGCGGCGCATCCAAGCGCGGCGCCTCCGTGAACTGGGCCTCTCTTAAGGGTGACGGACCACTTCACAAGATCGGCGACTGCTTACTGGCGAACGAGGAGTACGTGGACACCTACGCTGCTTTGAGGCAAGTTTGTACAAATTGGCGCTCAGATCTACCTGAGCCCGACGTGCACCTGCACGAATGGATCCTGGTAGAACACGCCCTTCCACGCGCCGCTGAGTTCTCCTTCCTCAACCTCCGCACATCCCGCTACGTCACCATCGATCTAACGGAAGTTCATGCAAGGTTCAAATTCCTCCATATCTATAGAGTTAATCTATTTTTATTTTCAATCGTAAACATCTTAGTGCTGAATGTTTTCTTCATCAACTCCCTTTTAGATACTACTTCGTCGGCTTTTACCGTGGCGTCATCGTGCTTGCCCAGAGGAACCAGCCGCACAAGATACGGCTTCTGAACCCACTCACAAAGACATTGAACGCTACGTTTGAGGCGCAGATGCCATCTATGATTGTGGAGTCAGTCGCTGTAATGAAGTCCCCGACTATGGTCTTCATTTGCACAGGTTACCCCAATGAAATTGCTTGGGTCGATGAGAGCTCTCCTACTAAGGATATAGATGTAGAAGATTGGGGAGAAGGAAGATTTTCGATCGAGGAAGATTCTCTCAGTTGCCTTACCCCGTTCAATGGTGAATTGTATGCAATAGCTGTGAACAATTTTGATGTCGGAACATTAGTGTGCACCAACAATGTCCAGTTGGAGAAGCGCGCGAGCACTATCAACATGGAGACACTATTTTCATTTCCAGAACTTGGAACTGACAAGTTCTACCTTGTGGAGTCTGATGGTGATCTGCTGCTTGTGTTGTTCGGCGGCAGCCCTGGCAACAGGTATTTGGAGGAAGGTCAACCATTGGTGTACCGTGTGGACACTGAGAGCCGCTCTCTCCATGCCGTCAACATTGGCAGTCGTGCCTTCTTCGTCAGTTCTAAACGGTGTATCTCCGTCGATACCAGAGTGCACCCGACAGTTCGACCTGGCTGCATCTACTATGAGGGCGGTTATATCAGACAGTACTTTGATGATAGAAAGGCCTGGGATGAGTGGCCACGACTTGTGGATAGATTAGATTCTGACGGTATGAAAATAGAACAAAGGCCATACCTTTTGGAGGATCTATTGGCTGCACACTGCAGACGGAAGGAGTTTAGTCAATATTTTTTTCGTCTCATGGAATATAGCGACTCCGAAATATATGATGAAGAATGAAGAACCTTCATGTTGGGCATACATTGCGTCTTATATTATTTTCAGCTTAGTTTGTCGTGAATATTAACATCGTTATTGGCTTCTTTTGGCTGCTGTATGCATTTTATGTATTATACTATACTAGCTTCTAGATTTGTTACCATATTGGGCAAAAAACGAGGGCCAAAAGGCAGCAATCATTGAAGAAAGACAGAAATAGAAGCTTCTCTAGATTTGATACTAATTTGGTGAAAAGAGAGAGAACTGTTTACAGAGAGAGAGGGGAAAAAGGCGCTCTGAAAAGTCAATGCCAATTTGGCCCGAGAGAGACAGAACCGAGCTCTCACGTACAACCAAACGCGGTCTCGTCCTGCCCCACGCGGTCCCTTTCTACCGGCCCCACGCGACGCGGCCCCACACGACGCGGCCCTACACGTCAGCACGAAAACGGTCCCTTTCTACCAGCCCCACACGACGCGGCCCCACACGACGTGGCCCCACACGTCAGCACGGAAACGGTCCCTTTCTACCAGCCCCACGCGACGCGGCCCCACACGACGCGGCCCCACACGTCAGCACGGAAACGGTCAACTTAACGGGAATCCTCACGTCCGAGCTCCTTGAGGGTTTCAGACAACGGCTTGGGGAAAACTGAGGAAAAACTAAGGAGCTGGGGAAAACTGAGTACAACTAACGACCTGAGGGCACGAAAATAGAAATCCCTATTTAATAATAATAATTTCGTCGTTGCTTAATTTTTCTCATAACTGAACGAAATTTTGTATGCTTGAACGGATGTAATTTAGTAAACAGATCCACACCAGCCCGTTAACCTTACACGAGAGACAGAAAAAACTGACGCTGCGTAGCACCAGCCGCATATCTTTCTGAGATCTCTCTTTGCCGTCAAGGATTGTATAAACGTACGCCATCTCCTCTAGAGACCCTAATCATTTAGGTACCAATGCAATGCACGCGAGGTTTTTTTTTGTACAAGGACGGGTGTAAGCACCCGACAAATTTTGCTGCATTCATTACCGTCGCTGGAATCTTACAAACAGGCCCTTACAAAGATAGCAAAATAAAACAAGGCCGGGAAACATATAAGGAGGCCCCTTGACCAGAAAGAGAAACGCAATCCGGTCCTCCCCCTCCTTCCTCCGGATCGACGGAGGAATCCGACGCCAGCTTGCCGTCGCGCCGCTGGGGACGCACCACTTGGAGACGAGATGCAGAAGGCGCCGACGAAGAACTCCAGTGCAGCTTTGGAGCGGCTGCCCATCAGCCTAAGAGTCCGGTGCGACGGTGGACATGTCGCCGAAAAACCACCGGAGAGAAGCTCCACTGAGATCGAGCAGACGCCGAAGTTTCTCCACCACCAGCAAGCTCTGCCACCACCATGATGCCAGCGCGAGCCAGAGCCAGAGACCACAACGCGCCAGAAATGAACCTGCCCCGGCATCCAGACGAGGAAGAAGAGAACGACGCGCAGCTTCACGACCCCCTCGCCACCACGGCCGGCCGAGGAAGCCACCATGACTTCACCTTCCTCGCTGGAAACCGGGTCCTAGACCCTTTATTGGGAACCGCCAGAGGTAGACCAGCTCCGCACCATGGACTCCGACCATCGGAGCGCTAGGACGAGAGGACCACTTCCGGCCAACTCCAGGCCTCGGTCGGCAGCCTGAAGCTTGCTCCGGGCAAGACGCCCAACAAGCGACGAAGACGCCGCGCAAACTACCTACTGCTACCTACTCTACGCCAGGCGCCTCCCCTCCGCCACCTCCGGCCAGCATCGCTGCCGGAGGGGCTCGGGATCGGGCCGGCCGATCTAGATCTTGGGCGGAGAACTGTAGCTAGAGATAGAGGGGTCGGGAGGAGAAGGTGGTAGGCCGGACCAAACTGAAACTCCTCCTCACCCGTCAATAAGATGCACCGGTGACGACGAACGGTTGATTAAGCGAGCTTCCATGTCACGGGCATCTGGAGCTCTGAGGTCTGAAGGTGCGCTTGCTGCCAAAAGACTAAGATTTTTGTGACTAAAGATTTGATTGGTAGCTGATGCCTCCGTACTTCACCGATTCATAAAATGATCATGTTGTTTTTCCAACCTAATAGCTCTCCTGCATACCATCTGTATTCTGTAATCCTAATAATGTTGTGTTAACGACTCTAATTAGCACTTCAAGCTTCTGTTTTGGCAAGTGCAGCAGAAGCACTGTACGTATCGCGCACATGCATTAGATCAAGATATTGGTGACCGGTCATATCCTGCAATTTCTTCACAGGTGCTGTACCTATCACGACTTGGAATAATATCTTGCACATATTATTGTCCAGTAGCACGTGTTAAGTAAAAAGATCGGTAGCAGGGGTTGAATTTCTAAAAAGTGTTACATTATATTTCCAAGGGGACATAATATTACATTAGTTTAGAATATTTTGCATTTGGCGCGTTTGATGGTATCTGAGGGGGTATTTCCAAAGTACAATTAGCTTGATATTTACATTAAATTGTTCTTTCATTGTAAGTAAAAATAGTCTCTCCATGGTATTTCGTTGCAGATATATATGTAAATTCTGGGTTTGTGCATTTCTTACGGGCGTTATGTTTTTTCTAAGCAATGAGCCTGTATAAACAATAATTGGGTATCGATTTATCAAAGCTTAGTTCTGCATGCTTTGCATCGTTTGTTTGAATGAAATTTGCTAACTGATAATGGGTCATATATTCTCTTTGAACAGCTTAGGCCAAATTGGCTTATTTAGTTGTGACTTATGTTGTGAGCACGTGCTGCAGCCACTGCTGACCATAAAACTACAAAGCTTTTACTGTACTTTGCGGTACACTCTGATATACATGGTGAAACCAAGATCCAAACACAATTTTAGACTTGAGTTGGTGTTTGTTCTTTTGGCAATTAGGGAAAATTCTGATGCTACAACAAGAGTATCAGTGCCAACATTCTAGATTCTACTGAGATATAGTTACAATAAGGTTTTATTTTTTTTATCCGCAAACAAATCTATGAAGTTGAAACTTGGGAAAACTTCAAACTGATTCTGAGAAAAGTTCCACCGAGATAGTTCTACATGTAGGATAAGAAGCATTAAAAAAAATGGTTATCAATTTATTGCACTAAATTTCAAATATTTTTTTTGTGCTGGTCTAGCGCTTTGGAGAGTTTTGTTGGGCTGATGAGTGTATATTTCTTTTCTAGGGTGTGGTTAAATAAGATCTACTATCTTATATGGTTTCTAATTCTTTAAGATTTAAGTGGAAATGGCATGGAAAGCTTCCTTTCATCTTTATGTGCCCTTTTAATTATGTGATACTTTACATAAGTATTTCGATCCAAACCAATATTTGATCTAAAGTATTAATTGGGTACAATCACAACGCTATATTGAGGATGTTCACAATCGGTTGGGTAGAAGGCGGTGGTGCCATGAGATTTAGTAAGGTGATTTTGTCAGGACATGAAGTATACATGGAAACTTAAAATGGGAATAGTCCCTGATCAAGTGATTTAGTGAGGTCACGTAAATAGATGAGTAATACATGACATGGGGTTTTAAGAGTTTGAGATTGAAGGAGGGAGTGAAAATAAATCAAAACAGAATAATGAATGTTGTTCTACAATCAATGTGATTATGGTATTATGGGGAATTCAAAATAAAACTTGTCAATAAATTAAAAATAATAATATTGTTTTGAATCAATACTATTGTTTCGAAGTAAATGTTTTTGATATATATAGAGCCATAAAGTTATTTATTATATTGTTTGCAAAAAAGTTATTAATTATACATGTGCAATGGATTAAATATGTTGCCCTCGCATTTGCGAGGGCCCCCTGGCTAGTTACCATTAGTAAAACATAATTAGGATATATGATGTCTTTTTAACATCTGTGTATGGGTGAAGCCCCAAATAAAAGTACACATAGATTAATTATCATGCAGCTGGCATAACCACCACTAGTTGTCCATGGCAAACAACCAAAGTTCACAAGTAATTAATGGTCTCCCTATGATTATGGATATCTACTCCTGTATTTTCGTGATCGCTCGTTAATATATTGTTGATTGTGGCCTAGAATTATACCACCTATGCCCGCGTACCACCAACTACATACAACAATGATTCCCTCCAATGTCCCTGAATGGAAGAATATTGTGCAGTTGACATTCACACAACAGAAATGAAGAATATTACCACATGTCTTAAGTGGAAATGGCATGGAAAGCTACCTTTCATCTTTATGTGCCCTTTTAATTATGTGATACTTTACATAAGTATTTGGATCCAAACCAATATTTGATCTAAAGTATTAATTGAGTACAATCACAATGCTATATTGAGGATGTTCACAACCGGTTGGGTGGAAGGCGGTGGTGCCATGAGATTTAGTAAGGTGATTTTGTCAGGACATGAAGTATACATGGAAACTTAAAATGGGAATAGTCCCTGATCAAGTGATTTAGTGAGGTCACGTAAATAGATGAGTAATACATGACATGGGGTTTTAAGAGTTTGAGATTGAAGGAGGGAGTGAAAATAAATCAAAACAGAATAATGAATATTGTTCTACAATCAATGTGATTATGGTATTATGGGGAATTCAAAATAAAACTTGTCAATAAATTAAAAATAATAATATTGTTTTGAATCAATACTATTGTTTCGAAGTAAATGTTTTCGATATATATAGAGCCATAAAGTTATTTATTATATTGTTTGCAAAAAAGTTATTAATTATACATGTGCAATGCATTAAATATGTTGCCCTCGCATTTGCGAGGGCCCCCTGGCTAGTTACCATTAGTAAAACATGATTAGGATATATGATGTCTTTTTAACATGTGTGTATGGGTGAAGCCCCAAATAAAAGTACACATAGATTAATTATCATGCAGCTGGCATAACCACCACTAGTTGTCCATGGCAAACAACCAAAGTTCACAAGTAATTAATGGTCTCCCTATGATTATGGATATCTACTCCTGTATTTCCGTGATCGCTCGTTAATATATTGTTGATTGTGGCCTAGAATTATACCACCTATGCCTGCGTACCACCAACTACATACAACAATGATTCCCTCCAATGTCCCTGAATGGAAGAATATTGTGCAGTTGACATTCACACAACAGAAATGAAGAATATTACCACATGTCTTAAGTGGAAATGGCATGGAAAGCTACCTTTCATCTTTATGTGCCCTTTTAATTATGTGATACTTTACATAAGTATTTGGATCCAAACCAATATTTGATCTAAAGTATTAATTGGGTACAATCACAACGCTATATTGAGGATGTTCACAACCGGTTGGGTAGAAGGCGGTGGTGCCATGAGATTTAGTAAGGTGATTTTGTCAGGACATGAAGTATACATGGAAACTTAAAATGGGAATAGTCCCTGATCAAGTGATTTAGTGAGGTCATGTAAATAGATGAGTAATACATGACATGGGGTTTTAAGAGTTTGAGATTGAAGGAGGGAGTGAAAATAAATCAAAACAGAATAATGAATGTTGTTCTACAATCAATGTGATTATGGTATTATGGGGAATTCAAAATAAAACTTGTCAATAAATTAAAAATAATAATATTGTTTTGAATCAATACTATTGTTTCGAAGTAAATGTTTTCAATATATATAGAGCCATAAAGTTATTTATTATATTGTTTGCAAAAAAGTTATTAATTATACATGTGCAATGCATTAAATATGTTGCCCTCGCATTTGCGAGGGCCCCCTGGCTAGTTACCATTAGTAAAACATGATTAGGATATATGATGTCTTTTTAACATGTGTGTATGGGTGAAGCCCCAAATAAAAGTACACATAGATTAATTATCATGCAGCTGGCATAACCACCACTAGTTGTCCATGGCAAACAACCAAAGTTCACAAGTAATTAATGGTCTCCCTATGATTATGGATATCTACTCCTGTATTTTCGTGATCGCTCGTTAATATATTGTTGATTGTGGCCTAGAATTATACCACCAATGCCCGTGTACCACCAACTACATACAACAATGATTCCCTCCAATGTCCCTGAATGGAAGAATATTGTGCAGTTGACATTCACACAACAGAAATGAAGAATATTACCACATGAATAATACAAATGAAGTCAACATAATTTTTATTTAAATTCGTGACGGTGCAAGGGTTTCTCCGTGTCCCTGGGAACAAATTAAACTACTCACACATGGAGGCAAACATAAATATGATAATATTAATGGAGTATGAGGGATCAAACAAGTACGTATGTAAATCTACACTAGGTTAGGAATTACAACAGGATAAAAGATGGTGATGATTATGACGTTCGTGACTGACGAGAGTTTATCTCGGCAAATATCCTAGATGAAGGACTGATGATCAGGGGAAGAGGGCGTCGAATCAACTCAAAGGTAAGGATCAGACAAACAAAGCGAAACTTATAGTATTATTGAGACAAAAGCTAGGGTTACAAGCTAAATCTTGATGTCCCTCGACCCGCCCCTCCTGGCCCCTTTTATAGGTGGCCAGGTCTCGGGATCCTGGTCGGGTTCAATACAAACTCATCGATTACGTCAGTTATAGAATAGTTTCCTTATTCGAATATACAATACTTTGGCTCCTATCTTGGGCGATAATCTATGTGGGCCTTAACCCGAATATACACCAGGGGTACCAATGCCATGGGCCTTGGCAGACGTACCCATGTCAATGATGATAAAGTTTGTTGCCAAAGCTTGACCAACGGTGGTGGTGGATTCCCTTTTGTGAATTCCCCCTCTGGATCCCTTCTAGATATGAGTCTTTTTTGGTGTATCTGTATCTCCTATCTATGATCTAATTACACGAGGTGAAAACCTTTCATGAGATGAATCCACCGACACCTCGTACAGGCGTGCATGCCCATACAAGTGGTCGTTATCTCTTATGTTAATAGTTCTTCACGAATTTTTCCTTTGGGTCGCCCCCGGGTACTGGGTAATTGTTTGGACGGCTTAAATTACCTACTATAATCATATTTATGTCCATCAATGATCTCTTTATTTGGTTTTGCCATTAACTTCTGTATTTCTAGATCCTGGTGATACAAGCATGGTAGGTGAAGCGAGCGCTGTAAAATACGAAAATCCTAACAATTATTATGCATAAACATTAGAAAAAATACTTTGCAAAAACCACTCATAAAAATTCATCTATATATCAAGGTTTTTTAGTATAATGTTTATGAGTGTTGATCTAATCATGTGTAAGTAGTCCTCCGAGTTGAGGCCTAGCCTCACTGCCATATGTTCATCTATTGTTATGGGATTATTTCTGTAATTAATTAATCTTGATTCAAATATTTGCCTCTAGTATTGGTCTATCCTAGGATCAGTCAGGTTCCCAGGTTCCCAAGACACTGAAGATCAATCAAGGTAAAAAGAGAGAGTGTAGAATAGAGGAATCTATAGTGAAAACTGATGAGAGTAAGGGGAGTACAATAGCCGAAATTAATTCTCTAGGGTTGAAATCATTGATCTCAATGCTTTTGCTTGTTTATCTTAATAGGAGTGGGGTCCCCAAAAGCTAGATGAAACACGGTTGCACAACTGTATCAATAGTGTGACAACATTAGGCCATGGTGTTATTAGGAAACATCATCCATATCCATCACTGAATCTTGATATTTTCTAACACATATTATGCTTCATTTTATATTTTATATCCCAAATGTGTGTGAACAGCTGCAGATGAAACCTTGGCACTCAACTACTTCCATCCAGTGATAAAAATTCCCATAAAAGGTAATGTTTGGTCTATTAAAAAAGAATTCTACAATGTTCTCAAAGGATCATGCTTTCCAAATTTGATAAACTGTGCCTAGGAAAAAAGAAACTATACTACATCTAGAATCCAGATCAATGATATCATACTTCATGGGAGAACTATTCTTGTAACCCGTGAAAACTAGAAACAAAAAAATTAAAATCAGTAGAAAAACTAGAATAAAAATGTTTCATGCGAGACATGACTAATTTGCACCTAGTGGGCTTTTGGGGTGGTCAACTCTTTCCTAGTCCTACCTAAAAATACCTACTATTTCTAATGCTTCATCATATCCTTCGACAACTACACCCCTCCCAACCTACTATATAAGTCCAACAAATCCCCCACAAACCCTACCTACCCCCATAATTCTCCCATATCTCCCACCTCTATCCTCCTCATGCGCCACCACTGATACGTCTCCAACGTATCTATAATTTTTGATGCTCCATGCTTGTTTTTACACCATTTGCCTACTGTTTCGTTACACTTCGTGGCACTTTTATGCATTTTCCGGAACTAACCTACTAACAAGTCGCCACAGTGCCAGTTCCCTGTTTTCTGCTGTTTTTGTGTTTCAGAAGTGATACACATGAAATATTCTCGAAATTGGACGAAACAAGTTCCTGAAGTCTTATTTTCCCCGGAAGCTTCCAGAGATCCGAAGAGGAGTTGGAGGGGGGCCACGAGGGCCCCACACCCCAGGGAGGCGCGGCCGAGGCCCTGGCCGCGCCCCCTATGTGTGAGGGCACCTCGGGCCACTTCTGATGATGCCCCTTCGCCTATAAAGACCCCCCGACAGAAAAAACCTAAGGACCCGATCAATTTTCCAGAACACATCGCGATCCACCGCCGCCGTCGACCCGAAGATCAGGAGGGTCCAGAAGCTCTTCCCGGCATCCTGCCGGATAGGGGAATCGCCACCGGAGGTCTTCTTCATCGCCATGCTTGCCTCCGGAGCGATGAGTGAGTAGTCTACCTTGGACTATAGGTCCATAGCAGTAGCTAGATGGTTGTCTCCTCCACCATGTGCTTCATGTTTAGATCTCATGAGCTACCCTACATGATTGAGATCACCGTTATGTAATTCTACATGTTTGGTTTGTTGGGATCCGATGAATATTGGTGTTATGATTGAGTTGCTATACTGAAATATATCTTATGTTATCTCTATGTTGTTTATGATCTTGCATGCTCTCCGTTGTTAGTAGCTATCTTGGCCGAGTAGTTGCTAGTGACTCCAAGAGGGGGTATTTATGCTCGATAGTGGGTTCATGCCTCTATTTAACCTGGGGGAGTGACAGAAACCCTTAAGGTTGTAGATGTGCTATTGCTACTAGGGAGAAAACAACATTCATATGCTCGAGGGCATATGCTTTGTTTACATTACACACTTTGCTTAATGCAATTATCTGTTGTTCGCAACTTAATACTCATGGGGTGTTTGGATGATATCCCCGTGAGTGGATTATTAGTCATAGATGCAGTTGGATGGCGGTCTATGTATTTTGTTGTAATGCCCAGAGTAAATCGCATAGTGATCTTCTTGACATATCACGTTTATCTTTATTCTATCAATTGCCCAACTGTAATTTGTTTACCCAGCATGTGCTATTTATCTTATGGAGAGACACCACTAGTGAACTGTGGACCCCGGTCCTATTTCCATCATATTGCTATCACCTGTTTACTTTACCCGCACTGTTTACTTTACGCGTATACTATTATCACTTTCCACTTGATACGCTCATACCCTTTGTTTCAAGCAAACCGGTGAGATTGACAACCTCATCGCAAGTTGGGAACAAAGTACTTGGTTGTGTTGTGTGCAGGTTCCACGTTGCTGCTCGCAAAGCAAAGTTTGGACGAGGCGCCATATATAAATTGTCCGGAGCTGTCGCGAAGCTTGCAAGCATCACCTTCAATCGTATTGTCCGCTCTTCTCCAGAACGATATAAACCTTGGTTTCTTAACTGAGGGAAACTTGCTGCTATATTCTTCACACCTTCCTCTTGGGGTTCCCAACGGGCTGGTCATTCATCTAGCCATCAGCCACCAAACCCACCATGTTGTCGGTGTCTCCTAATGAAATCGCGCTACCATGAGGGTTGCGACAATGATGTTTCTTGCATTCTTCTGCTTATGCTGCCCTTTTCTCCCTTTTGATGCTTCAAACTCTTGGATCTGTTACCCTCATAGTCAAATTTGATGCCCTCAAAGTCAGGTTTGTTTCCCCCTTAGAATCTACTAGTAGTGTTTTCTATGGTCGGATGATTGTACCCCCACCTCCTAATTGATGTATTTCTCTTATTACAAGGTTAAAGATCTAACCTCACTAATATTGGAAATCTCGGCGACGGATACTGATGTGGTGGCACCCCTACCGATAGGTCCAAAAGGTGATCATTTTTAACCTGCTTGTTTGTTCCCCTTTCCTTACCAATTTTTGTATGAGTTCTTTTTAAAATATTACTAGGCGGTATCATATAAGTTAGGATTGATAGATAATAAAGTTTAAACTAGGACATCATCACGAAGTGATAGTTTCTCGGTTCAATAACATAGGTGCATAGGGCATAAGGATCTAGCTAAAGACTTGATTATGAATGGTTTGTCTCATATTACATAGATCTGTCTCCATGCGTGAAAATGTCATCAAAACTGTAGAGAAAGCAGGCTACACCTAGCTTAGCATCAAAATAGTATTTTAAGATGTCGTTGTGGAGATTAGCCATAGGTTATGGTTTTGATGCAATTTCCTTGATGCAATGTAATTTGGGAGATCAAGTTTTCTAGAGTCCAATACCCCACTTGAACTACGCGACCAATATTCTCCCTCCCTACTTTCCTATTAATTTGCACAATACGTTCACGGAGAATTTTTTCTTGAATGTAGAGGGATAAGATGAGGAAAAGTCATTATTACCACATTACTCATTGGATTTGTTTTTCTCATCCTAATTCTAATTTTGATATCATGTTGTTTGTTTAAGAAATTAGTGACAAAATATCCACCCTTTTGTAACCTTGATTAAGATCAAACCACCTCATCACCCTTCCCCACCTACTATATAATCCCAACAACTCACCACAAACCCTTACTATGTACACAATAGATCTCCCTATCTTCCTCCACTCTCCCAAGTTCCACCCCATGAGCCTCCACTTGATTCACCATGTTGTTAGCTCCTAATGAAGTCACACTACCACGAGAGTTTGTCGCAATGGCGGTCCTCATGTCCTAGTTCTTCTAGCTCCATGACATTTGCCATATTTCTCTTTAGGTCTTGACATTATTGTATTTGTTGTCCCCTTGCAATCGAATGTACTTGGCATTTACTGTTATCTATTATACATCATCGCATCCCCCACCTCCTCGCTAATTGTCGTATTTCTCTTATCACAAGCTTAAAAATCCAGTGACACTAATCTTGCAAAGCTTGCCAGTGATGAATACTTATGTGGTGGCGTCTCCTACGGATAGATCCAAAATGTGATAAATTACATGGCTTATCCCTTCCTGTTTACCTGCAAGTTCTTATGATTTAATTTACCAAATTTTGCTAGGTGGTCTGATTTAATAGGATTGATAGATAATAGGGTTCAAATTGGCACATCGGCTCCATGTGGTAGTTCGACACTTCACTAACATAGGGGCATAGGGCGTTATTTGTCTTGAATACATGGGAGTAACACATTGAATGTGATTAGAACATTACTCATTTGTTTTATTTATCTCATACTAATAGAATGGCGAAGATCATTTCATTCGTTCAATCAAATAAGAGCAAAAAACCCATCACTTCCCTAAAATCACCCCTCTCCACCTACTTTATATGCGTAGCAACTCATCACAAGAGCTAACTGCCTCATACATCTCTTCTATCTTCCACCCGAGTTCTCCCCATGTGTTGCTACTTGATCCCCCATGTTGTCGTTGTGTCCCAATGAAATCGCTCTACCATGAGGTTGTACAAATGATGTACCTCGCCTCCTACTTCTTCCACCTTTGTGTCAGCTGCCCTAATTTTTCATCTTTGGTGCTCGGCTTAGTTAGATTTGTTTCCCTCTTTGAAGTAGGATTATTTGCCCTCATGGACTCTAATTATAGTGCCCGCTATTGTCATATTATCGTGCCACCGTATCCATCACCTCTTCGCTGATTGTCGTATTACTCTTACTAGTTAAATGCCCGTGCGTTGCTATGGGTTGATTTTTGTTAAACACTATTAGGGCATGAACAATGGTTTAGACGGCTGCCATCTACAAAGAGACTCCACGTCATTTGCGGACGGTTATATAGACACCATCTTCACCAATCTGTATTTTAAACTGTCTACAAAATCATGGTACGGTGAGCATCCACTCACATGATTTGTGGGCTTTGCCCAATGAGATTTCGTTTTGGGCCACCCTTTACCGACGCCATCGCATACAATGGCAAAATAGATGTCTACATCTAGCGAATTTTCAGGCAATCAGTCGTCTGGTGAATTACCGACGCCCTCCACCTCTCTTCTTATTCTCTCTCTTCCACCTCACAAAAAATCAGACGTGGCAACTATTATAGACAGCTGATGGTGGACTATTGTACATGCCCTTATAGAACTCTACTAAAAACCCAACAATCGTTGCATCTGACCTCGCACCAGTGAGACACACAACACTTGCCTAGCTTTTACATGCGTATGGCTTCGCCACCGTTCTTGCGTGTTGTCCCAGCTCCATCCCTTTTCTTGCTCATCAGTAGTGCCCCCCACCCCCCCTACCCCAGCCCCTATCCTTTTGCTCTCAAGCGCCAACCTCCTCTCCCTTTCCTTGAATGTCCTCGTTTGCCAGCCACTCGGTTACCTGTTGCCTTTATCAAATGCCACAAACGTTCACGCCTCTGAAGCTTGAACAAAAATATACTATCGAACGATACTTTGGCACAAAGTGCGAACACACCTCTAACCTCTAGCTTTGGTAAAAAAATTATCGACTTATTTAGAACATTGCAATAGTGTAAGCTTACAATTATAAAATTTCGAGTTAATTGTGCCTACCTGCCTGTCACGCGGTAGTTGTGCTCCACCACAAGTTAGTATGCGTTAAGTCACCACAGTACCCACACGTACAAGACACCTCAACCTTATCGTACAGCCTTTATGGTCTCCATCCCCATCACCCCACTTTACATGTCTACGCCGCCATCCCTTCTCCGACGTAACTGATTTAGTGACATCATTTATACCATCATCGGTGTTAAATTCTCGAAATACCATCTGTATACAGGGAGTGTATATGCGTTAGCTTATCAGAAAGTTCAACCTAGAACACAACAAAATAACTATAGTTCTTTTTTTCAAAAAGGAGACCTAGCTCCCAGCTTCTACATTGATTGATGCATGCTGCTTTTATTACCCAAAAAATGACTTCCGTTGTGCTGTTTATGAGATGTTTTGTTTTTTATTTATTCAGATAAACGAAGATATGTATTGACTAAAAATAAAGTCTTAACGTGAACAAACTATGTAGTTTTTACCACGCTTGTCCTGTGAGCGCATCGGGAGGCCTCTCGTGTGCATAAAATTTCTCAATGTCCTTGCATCAGCATGAAAATCCTAAGTGAACCGAAGTCCGACACTTTTGATAACAAGATATGGATGACAGTGAAGTAATGTAGCACTCAGGGTTACATAGTGATGCTGTCCTACACCGCGGTGTTCTTCTCACGAGTCCCGATCCAAGGTCTGCTAGATCGAGCGCCCCAACCAGTCTGAGCTCACGTCCGTCAGCATCAGTTCCGACCGACGCGTTTCCAAACTCCCACGTGTGGACGTGCCCAATCTCCTCCCGAAGAAGCAGTTCCTGCCGCCTCCGTGGCTCCGCCCCTTCATTCTCCTCATGAAGCAAGCAAGCGGCACCAACTGATATCTCCGACGTCCTCCTCGAGCACCTGGTTCGTCCGCCTTTGTCGCCAACACATACGCACGTGGAGACCCAGGCCAGGGCTGCGTCGCGAGCCTCGTCATGGAGGGCGTGTCGATCATGCATCCGCCATAGAAGACCACAACCACTGCTGCACTGCATGAGGAGGGCCAGTACAGGGGCTACGTCGGGCATCCTCGCCGTGGAGGGCCAGACTAGGTCGGGAGCTTCGCTGTAGAGGGTACGCCGCCATGGGGATCAAGGGGAGACTACAGCCACTACAAGGTTGGTCCAGGCCAGGGGCGTCGCCAGACATCTTCGCCGTGGAGGCCTGGGCCGCGGACCGTGACGACGCTCGCGACCATGCCATCGAGAACATCGCCGGGGAAGCCATCTCCGCGTGGTTATTGGCCTGTGGTCCGTCGGAGTCCGAGCACCATGGGATCTTGCGGGCGTCCCTGCTCTAACAGAGCGGCCTCTAGGCTCTGCTCCGCATGCGGTTCCGTGGCGCATCGAGCACATCCCCGGCCATCTCGAGAATCCCATCGGCCTTTGCACCTCAAGCATCTCGGTCGCTGCTGAATGTCACCGTGGAGCACCACGCCACCATCTTCATTGTACAACGTCGCCGCATCCATCTCCCTTCCCCGGTGCCCCCTCCCCCTTCTCTCTTATAGGCTTGGTGCGCACAACTTCCTCGCCGGCAACCCCAACCCCGACCCATCCACGTCCCTGCTTCCTCTATCCTGGATCATGGCTATCGCAGTATAGATAGGGATCGGAACGAACCGTTTTGTTTTTTGACTGAGCTGTGGCATTATTTGTAATAAATTTACTAAAACCAAATGAAAGCGTATTTTTGGTGGATTGAAAGCGTACTTACGAGCCACGGACCATACCTGTAGCAATATTATTAGTAGAGATCACAAGGTTAGAGATCTGCCAACACTAATCGAAGAAAGCTCATCGATGACAAAGGATGATGTGGTGGCACCCATTACAGATATATCCACAAGGTGATACATTTACCCAGCTTATTCCTTCCACTTTCCCAACCCAAGTTTGTATGAGTTAATTTTACCAATTTTGCTAGGCGGTATGATATAAAATAGGATTGATAGTTAAAAGATATTCAAATGACCCATGTACTGCTTGTTCCTGAATATGTTTTTTTGTGGGTTGTTCCAAAATATGTTATATCCACAAGGACAAGGCTCGTCGAGCCTTGCACTATTGCCGCACATGGATGGATTAGATATTGGAGAGAGGAGTAAGACCCAAATCTAATCATGCCTTGCCTAGTGTATGGCAGCTGCTCGATGGTGCTTTGCCGCCACAACCGAAGGCTACCGCCATGGTTGATGCTGTGAATGTTCACGGCGCTGTCAAACTGGGGTCAGCCCAATCAGGAAGGGGCCCGTGACTCAGTGAGGAGCCCCACCACAACAAGGAGATCTATAGATCTGGCGGTCTACCAGGTCCTACACATATGCACCACAACATTAGTTAGGACAACTCCAACGGCAGACCCCAAATCGAACACTAAAAGGCAAGAGAAATGCCCTGCGATGAGGACATCCAACCATGCGCCTAACCGGAGGTTGGAATGGCAGGCACCGGGATCCTGCTCCGGTTTAGGTGCCAGCCCGATAGAAGTGGACGTCGGGCTACGCTAGAGGCGCTGCAGTGGGACCAACTTCTAATAGGTGCGCACTACATCCAACGCAATACATTGACGTGGTGCTACTCGTTGATGTCTACGCACGCGTCTGTTCTTGTAGACAGTGTTGGGCATCCAAGTGCAGAGGTTTATAGAACAGCAGCAAGTTTCCCTTAAGTGGATCACCCAAGGTTTATCGAACTCAGGGAGGAAGAGGTCAAAGCTATCCCTCTCAAGCAACCCTGCAATTATGATATAGAAAGTCTCTTGTGTCCCCAACACACCCAATACACTTGTCAGATGTATAGGTGCACTAGTTCAGCGAAGAGATAGTGAAATACAAGTGGTAGTGATGATTATAAGTAGCAAATGTAATCTGAAATAAATATCACTGCGAGCAAACATGTAAAAAAAACAAGAAATAAACGGTGTGCAATGCTTGGAAACAAGGCCTAGGGATCATACTTTCACTAGTGGACACACTCCCAACAAATATAACATAATTGAACCAATAGATACTATCATCCATATGCAACTCAAAACAATTCTCCAATGGAAAACGAACACTAATCATGTGTAGGGCTACGAAGCACTCCTTAAAGTCCGTATGTACCCAAACTAGATTGTCCCACACTATCACCATGAATGCGCTAGATGGTTCCAACAAACACCAACAATTCATAGAGACATTAACCAAAAAGATACACATGATGCACACACTAGTCACCTTTACACCATAATACGAGGTATCTCCGGAGAGTACAATAATAAAGCATAGGAGTAGCATAATATCTACCAATTCAACTAGATACAAAGCTCACGATCACATAAAGATCACATCATGGGAGAGAGAGGTGAACCACATAGCTACCGGTAGAGCCCTCAGCCCCGGGGGAGAACTACTCCATCCTCATCATAGGAGACAGCAAGGTTGATGGAGATGGCGGTGAGGTCGATGGAGACCGATGGAGATGGCTCCGGGGGCACTTCCTCATCCCGGCAAAGTGCCGGAACAGAGACTTCTGTCCCCCAAAATTCGTCGGCGGTGGCGGCGGAGCTGCGGAACTCTTTCTGGAAAATTGCCGATTCCCCTAGGGTTTTCCGTCCCGAGGCTTTATATAGGCGAAGGGGCGTCATCAGGGGGCTGCCAGGGCGCCCTCACAATGGGTGGGCGCAGCCAGGGACTGGGCCGCGCCCCCCTGTTGTGTGGGCGGCCTCTGGCCCCCCTCCGGCTCTCATTCGGTCTTCGGTACTCTTACGAGAAAAATAAGACTTCTGGAACTTGTTTCGTCCAGTTCCGAGAATATTTCCTGTGTAGCTTTTCTGAAACACAAAAATAGCAGAAAACAGGGAACTGGCACTGTGGCATCTTGTCAATAGGTTAGTTCTGGAAATCGCATAAAAATGCCACAAAGTGTAACGAAACACAAGGCAAATGGTGTAAAAATAAGTATGGAGCATCAAAAATTATAGATACGTTCGAGATGTATCAGCATCCCCAAGCTTAACTCCTGCTCGTCTCGAGTGGGTAAGTGATAACAAAAGAAATAATTTTTGAGGTGACATGCACCATCACAATCTTGATCATATAGGTAAAGCATTGAGTGCTGAGATCAAAGAACTTAAAACATGGGCATGAAAGACATAATTTTGATAATAGAAACTTAGCAACCATGTTATAACATGAAAAAGAATACAAACAAAAGATCATGAATAATGAAACAATGAAAGTCAAACGTGTGTTCAAATCATATGGAAAAACATAGTAAATGGTTTTCAGCTTGTCCCTCATGGAATAGCAAAACATAAATGCATAGGACACCTTCAAGTTTAAGAGGGCGACTAGATACAAATAATTTAGGAACAAGTGAAACCATAGTCATGAATCAATCAATGAAAACTTTGGGACAATGCACATTATACTCAGAATGACAAGTATGCTCTCTTAGACGGTGCATAAAGGTAGAAGGTGGAGGCTCAACATAAAAGTAAAAGAAATGCCCTTCGCAGAGGGAAGCAGTGATTAAACATGTGCTAGAGCTTTTCATTTGTAAAATGGAGAGATAAAAATTGGTTTTGAGAGGTGGTTATCTTTGTCAACGACTGGCAATGGGGTTCTTACTATCTTCCATAAAAAAATGAAGCAAGTTTTTGAGAGAGCGAGAGATTGGCACTTTTGTGCTCTTTTATAAAGCTTGGCACTCCTCCCCACCTTTTTTCCTTTCTCAAACCATGGCTAACCGATTCCATTGGGTGCCCACCAACATTCACATACCATGGAGGAGTGCCTTTTTATTTATTTATTTTTATTTTTGAAATAAGACAACATGGAAGATAGCAAATCCGACCACTACGTCCCCATGAGCTGAAAACAGTGTCACAAAATGAGAAGTATTTTGAAAGTTTTTTGAAAGGTAGCACATGAAAATTTACTTGGAATGGCTTGCAAATACCATGCATAGGAATTTATAGTGGACACAATGGCAAACTTGGTTTTTGGGAGTTGGATGCACGAGTAGAGCTCATACTTAGTACAAAATGAGCACTAGCAAAAGACTAGGAGCGACCAACTAAGAGAGCAATAACGGCCATAATCATGCAAAGCGACAAAGCAACATTAAAAGAAGCAGAAGATGGCATCAAAAGTCAAAAACTAAATGATCATAGAGGCTATAGGCGACTTATTTTTGTAGTCAACATGGTGTAAGCATGCGCCAAGTCAACCCAAATAAAGCATCAAAGGAGAAAACCAAATAAATGCTTCCATATAATAAAAACAACGCATGATTTTTTCAAAGGCTTATTAAGCAATCTCAGTCATTTGAGACAAGTCATGCTACAACAAAAATCACTAAGCATACTATCAAAACGACATCAAACATGACATGCAAAAGTCTAAGCCGCAGTCTAAACAAGCTCCTTTTTGTACCACTTTTTTGCATGAAACTTTTTCTCTTTTCCAACACCATTCAAACCTTTTTGAGGAAACTCTTTTGAGGAAAACCAACATATACCAGAGGTCCAAATACACCTTGATGCAAAGATAAAACAAGATCTGAACAAAAATCAAGGTGAAAAATGCAAGCTAAACGCAGTAGCAGAAAAAGAGAACACTCGTTGAAACGATAAGAGTGAAAAACGGAGTGTTCTTGGCAAATGAAAAATGGAGCATGTCTATCTCCAAACACATGATGTGATCCAAACATTTATCGCAGCAAACAAAGCAAAAGAAAACTGAAAACAAAAGCAACTGATGCTCCAAGAAAAATGCATAGTGCATGAAGCAATAAAAATATAGTGTCTTGAAAGGTGACCTGATTTTTGCCGATGAAGAAGGGGTGCCTCGGGGGCATCCCCAAGCTTTGATGCTTGTACCTCTTGGATATTTCTTGGGGGTTGCATGGGCATCCCCAAGCTTGAGCTTTTGTCCATTCTTCATATCATCTCATCATTCTCCAATCCCTACACTTGAAAACTTCCTTCATACAAAACTCAACACAATTCTATTAGCAACGTTAGCATAAACATAATAATGAATCAACCCTTTTCAGTTCAGATTTCAACACAAAACTACCACAAATATAGCATATACTACTGTAGCAACTTCCCCAAAAGTTCCATGATCAAAAGAACTCAAAAAGAAAGCGATCGAGAAGCAAACACAAATAGTGGCAGAAATCTGTCAAAACAGAACAACTGATAAAGGTAGATTTTTTAGAGGGTTTTATGTTGCTCAAATCAAAAAGTGTTCAACTAATGAAAGTTTGGATATAACCTGGGGCATATGCAAAAGAAATCGCAGGTCCAAAAGATATACATAGAATTTTCACGAATTTTTACGGTGCAGCACCAAAAACTGTTTCAGCACAGCAACATCCCCAAATCTTACCTCACTCAAATTGGAGGCTTCTCTTGGCACAACAACGAAATAAAAAGGATAAGGAGCGGTTATTACAGTAGTAATAACTTCCAAGACTCAAATAAAAGAAAAAGTGCTGAAAATAAACAATGGGTTATCTCCCAAGAGTGCTTTTCTTTAACGCCTTTGAGCTAGGCGCAGTAATTTGCAAAGATGCTCATGTGGGCGCCATATAAGAGTTTAAGGCAAAGACGCCATATAGGAACTTGAAGCAATAGAGAGCATCAAAAAGCAAATGTGAAAGACATTTAAATCTGAACCACTTCCTATGAAAAATAATCTTGTAAAGAGACAAGTCATGAAAGCGCAAAGCAAAAAAGCATAGAAAGGTAAAACAAGTACAACTTCAAGAATTGCAACATAAAGAGGGGAAACTCAATATTGTTGAGATCCATCAAACCATGTTTCCCTCTCTCATAATAACTTTCATTAGCATCATGAATAGAACTAACAATATAACCATCACATAAAGCATCCCTATCATGAGCCACATGCATAAAAGAATTAATACTCCCCACATGAACAATTGTAGTAGGAGCAGATTCAACAGAATAATTATTCTCATCACCATAATCATCAAAAACAGGAGGCATATTGTAATCATAACTAATTTTCTCCTCAAAAGTAGGTGAACTGAAAGTATTATACTCATCATCATAGCCATCATAAACTAGAGCTTCAGTATGATCACAAGCTAGAGAACAACTATTTCTCAAAGCATATTCATCAAACATATCATCATAAGAAGGAACGTGGATAGTACTAATGGTACAACAATTATTAATCTTAGAATTTGTACCAAAAATATTTTCAATATCAAAAGTAGAGTGCTTTTCCCAATCATGATCACTAACATAGGTAACAGGCATAGGAACATCACATAGGGGAGATAAAATATCATCAGAGCAAACTTTCTCCACTAAAGCCGGGGAACTAAAAATATCATGCTTAACAAATCCAGCTTCCCCAAGCTTAGACTTTTCTATAGTATTAGCAATAACGGTGTTCAAAGCATTCATACTAACAACACTATTAGCATGCAAATTAAGCTCCAAAGGTTTTTCAATTTTCTCTTCAAACACTTCATATCTAAACTCAGGAAAAAGACTAAAGAACTCTTTGTTTTCCATTAAGCCTAACTAGTGAAAATAAAAACAAGAAACAAAAAGATGTAATTGCAGAATCTAAAGGAAATAACTCCGAGCACTCACACAGGAGGATGCGAGTACCTTTTACCTTACCTCCCCGGCAACGGCGCTAGAAAAGAGCTTGATGTCTACGCACGCGTCTGTTCTTGTAGACAGTGTTGGTCCTCCAAGTGCAGAGGTTTGTAGAACAGCAGCAAGTTTCCCTTAAGTGGATCACCCAAGGTTTATCGAACTCAGGGAGGAAGAGTTCAAAGCTATCCCTCTCAAGCAACCCTGCAATTACGATACATAAAGTCTCTTGTGTCCCCAACACACCCAATACACTTGTCAGATGTATAGGTGCACTAGTTCGGCGAAGAGATAGTGAAATACAAGTGGTAGTGATGATTATAAGTAGCAAATGTAATCTGAAATAAATATCGCTGCGAGCAAACAAGTAACAAAACAGGAAGTAAATAGTGTGCAATGCTTGGAAACAAGGCCTAGGGATCATACTTTCACTAGTGGACACACTCCCAACAAATATAACATAATTGAACCAATAGATACTATCATCCATATGCAACTCAAAACAATTCTCCAATGGAAAACGAACACTAATCATGTGTAGGGCTACGAAGCACTCCTCAAAGTCCGTATGTACCCAAACTAGATTGTCCCACACTATCACCATGAACGCACTAGATGGTTCCAACAAACACCAACAATTCATAGAGACATTAACCAAAAAGATACACATGATGCACACACTAGTCACCTTTACACCATGATACGAGGTATCTCCGGAGAGTACAATAATAAAGCATAGGAGTAGCATAATATCTGAATAATAATATCTACCAATTCAACTAGATACAAAGCTCACGATCACATAAAGATCACATCATGGGAGAGAGAGAGGTGAACCACATAGCTACCGGTAGAGCCCTCAGCCCCGGGGTAGAACTACTCCCTCCTCATTATAGGAGACATCAAGGTTGATGGAGATGGTGGTGAGGTCGATGGAGACCGATGGAGATGGCTCCGGGGGCACTTCCCCGTCCCGGCAGGGTGCCGGAATAGAGACTTCTGTCCCCCGAAATTCGTCGGTGGTGGCGGCGGAGCTGCAGAACTCTTTCTGGAAAATTGCCAATTCCCCTAGGGTTTTCCATCCCGAGGCTTTATATAGGCGAAGGGGCATCGTCAGGGGGCTGCCAGCGCGCCCTCACAATGGGTGGGCTAATACGTCTCAAACGTATCTATAATTTTTGATGCTCCATGCTTGTTTTTACACCATTTGCCTATTGTTTCGTTACACTTAGTGGCATTTTTATGCATTTTCCGGAACTAACCTATTAACGAAGTGCCACAGTGCCAGTTTCCTGTTTTCTGCTGTTTTTGTGTTTCAGAAGTGATACACAGGAAATATTCTCGGAATTGGACGAAACAAGTTCCTGAAGTCTTATTTTTTCCGGAAGCTTCCAGAGATCCGAAGGAGAAATGGAGAGGGGCCACCAGGGCCCCACACATAGGGCTGGCGCGGCCAGGCCCCTGGCCGCGCCACCCATGTGTGAGGGAGCCTGGCTCCACCTCTGACGATGCCCCTTCGCCTATAAGTACCCCCCGACGAGAAAAGCCTAAGCCCCCAATCAGATTTCCAGAAAGAGTTCCATAGCTCCGCCGCCGCCACCGACAAATTTCGGGGGACAGAAGTCTCTGTTCCGGCACCCTGCCGGGATGGGGAAGTGCCCCCGGAGCCACCTCCATCGGTCTCCATCGCCGTCTCCGCCGTCTCCATCGACCTCACCGCCATCTCTATCAACCTTGCTGTCTCCTATGATGAGGAGGGAGTAGTTCATCCCCGGGGCTAAGGGCTCTACCGGTAGCTATGTGGTTCACCTCTCTCTCCCATGATGTGATATTTATGTGATCGTGAGCTTTGTATCATGTTGAACAAGTACATGTTATTATTCAGATATTTTGTGTACTCTAGTGATGTTATTAAAGTAATCTATTCCTCCTGCTATGGTGTAACGGTGACAGTGCATGCATCATGGTGGTACTTGGTTTAGGCTATGATTGTGATCTCTTGTGGATTATGAGAATAATTATTGCTATGATAGTTTGAATGATCTATTCCTCCTTTCATGGTGTAATGTTGACAGTGTGTGCACCGTGTTAGTACTTGGTTTAAGTTGCAATGATTTCTATCTTGAATTATGATTTGATTTGGATATCTCTATGAGTGGTGTTTGTCAAGTACTTGATGAACTTTAAGGGGTGCTTTTGTAGCCACTACACAATGATTAGTGTTATTCAATAGGAGAGTAATTCAGAGTACCTTAGCAAAGAGAAGTTACTTGTTCATTCATGTTATATTGTTGGGAGTGTGTCCACTAGTGAAAATATGATCCCTAGGCCTTGTTTCCAAGCTTTGCACACCGTTTACTTGCTGTTTTATTACTTGTTTGCTCGCAGCGATATTTACTTCAAGTCACGTTTGCTACTTATAATCATCATTACCACTTGTATTTCACTATCTCTTCGCCGAACTAGTGCACCTATACATCTGACAAGTGTATTGGGTGTGTTGGGGACACAAGAGACTTTCTGTATCGTAATTGCAGGGTTGCTTGAGAGGGATAGCTTTGACCTCTAACCTCCCTGAGTTCGATAAACCTTGGGTGATCCACTTAAGGGAAACTTGCTGCTGTTCTACAAACCTCTGCACTTGGAGGCCCAACAAGTGTCTACAAGAATAGAAGTGCGTAGACATCAAGCTCTTTTCTGGCGCCGTTGCCGGGGAGGTAAGGTAAAAGGTACTCACATCCTTTGGCTACTAAGTCTTTTAGTTGCTAGGGAGTGCTCGGAGTTATTTCCTTTAGATTCTGCAATTATATCTTTTTTTATTTTTTTTATTTTCACTAGTTAGGCTTAATGGAAAACAATGAGTTCTGTAGTCTTTTTCCTGAGTTTAGATATGAAGTGTTTGAAGCGAAAATTGAAAAACCTTTGGAGCTTAATTTGCATGCTAATAGTGTTGTTAGTATGAATGCTTTGAACATCATTGTTGCTAATGCTATAGAAAAGTCTAAGCTTGGGGAAGCTGGTTTTGTTAAGCATGATATTTTTAGTTCCCCAGCTTTAGTGGAGAAAGTTTGTTCTGATAATATTTTATCTCCCATATGTGATGTTCCTTCTTATGATGATATGTTTGAAGAATATGCTTTGCGAAATAGTTGTTCTCTAGCTTGTGATGATACTAAACCTCTAGTTTATGATGGTTATGATGATGGGTATAATATTTTCAGTTCACCTACTTTTGAGGAGAAAATTAGTTATGATTACAATATGCCTCCTATTTATGATGATTATGGTGATGAGAATAATTATTCTGTTCCTACTACTATTGTTCCTGTGGTGAGTATTAATTCTTTTATGCATGTGGCTCATGATAGAGATGCTTTATGTGATAGTTATATTGTTAGTTCTATTCATGATGCTACTGAAAGTTATTATGAGAGAGGGAAACATGGTTTGATGGATCTCAACAATATTAAGTTTCCCCTCTTTATGTTGCAAATCATGAAGTGGCACTTGTTTTATCTATCCATGCTTGCTAATATGTGCCTCGTTGATTTATTTTCTTACAAGATTCCTATGCATAGGAAGTGGTTCAGATATAAATGTCTTTCACATCTGCTTTTTGATGCTCTCTATTGCTTTAAGTTCCTATATAGCGCCTTTGCCTCAAGCTCTTATATGGCGCCCACATAAGCATCTTTACAAATTACTGCGCCTAGCTCAAAGGCGTTAAAGAAAAGCACTCTTGGGAGATAACCCAATGTTTTACTTTTAGTAATTTTTCTTTTATTTGAGTCTTGGAAGTCATTACTACTGTAATGACCACTCCTTATCCTTTTTATTTCGTTGTTGTGCCAAGAGAAGCCTCTAATTTGAGTGAGGTAAGATTTGGGGATGTTGCTGTCCTGAAACTGTTTTCAGTGCTGCACCGTAAAAATTCGTCTAAATTCTCTGTATATCTTTTGGACCTGCGATTTCTTGTGCATATGCCCCAGGTTATATCCAAACTTTTTTTAGTTCAACACTTTTTGATTTGAGCAACATAAAACCCCTCAAAAATTCTACCTTTGTCAGCTGTTCAGTTTTGACAGATTTCGGCCAATATTTGTGTTTGCCACTTTATCGCTTTCTTTTGAGTTCTTTTGATCACGGAACTTTTGGGGAAGTTGCTACAGTAGTATATACTTTATATGTGGTGGTTTTAGGTTGAAACCTGAAGCAAAAAGGGTTGATTCAATGTTATGCTTACACTAATGTTGCTAATAGATTTGTGTTTAGTTTTGTATGAAGGAAGTTTTCAAGTGTAGGGATTGGAGAATGATGAGATGAGTTGAAGAATGGACAAAAGCTCAAGCTTGGGGATGCCCATGCATCACCCTAAGAAATATCCAAGAAGTACAAGCGTCAAAGCTTGGGGATGCCCCGAGGCACCCCTTCTTCATCGGCAAAAATCAGGTCACCTTTCAAGACACTATATTTTTATTGCTTCATGCACTATGTGTTTTTCTTGGAGCGTCAGTTGTTTTTGTTTTCAGTATTAGTTTAGTTTTGTTTGCTGCAATAAATGGTTAGATCACATCATGTTTCTTTTGGAGAAGATGAACTTGCTTTTCATTTGCCAAGAACGCTCCAGTTTTCACTCTTATAAAAAAACGAGTGTTCTTCTTTTTCTGCTACTGCTTTTGGTTTTCGTTTTCGCCTTGATTTGCGTTCAGACCTTGTCATATCTTTTCATCTATGTGTATTTTTGCCTCTGATATTTATTGGTTTTCATCAAAAGAGGTGTTTATAAAAATTGCAAATGGTGTTGGAAAAGAGAAAAAGCTTTGTGCAAAATAGTGGTACAAGAAGGAGCTTGTGTAGACTGCGGCCTAGGCTTTTGCATGTCATGCTTGATGTCTTTTTGATAGTATGCTTAGTGGTTTTGCTGTGGCATGACTTGTCTCAAATAACTGAGATTGCTTAATGAGCCTTTGAAAAAATCATGCGTTGTTTTAATTATTTGGAAGCATTATTTTGGTTTTCTCCTTGATGCTTTATTTGGGTTGACTTGGCGCATGCTCACACATGTTCGACTCTTACAAAGTCGCCAATAGCCTCTATGATCATTTAGTTTTTGACTTTTGATGCCATCTTATGCTTCTTTTAATGTCGCTTTGTCGCTCTGCATGATTATGACCATTATTGCTCTCTTAGTTGGTCGCTCCCAGTCTTTTGCTAGCCCTCATTTTGTACTGAGTATGAGCTCTACTCGTGCATCCAACTCCCAAAAACCAAGTTTGCCATTGTGTCCACTATAAACTCATATGCATGGTATTTGTAAGCCATTCCAAAGTAAATTTTCATGTGCTACCTTTCAAAAACTTTCAACTACTTCTCGTTTTGTGCCACTGTTTTTAGCTCATGGGGACGTAGTGGTCGGATTTGCTATCTTCCATGTTGCTTATTCCAAAAAGAAAAAAAAGGAAAAAATAAAAGAAAAAAGGCACTCCTCCATGGAAAGTGAATGTTGGTGGGCACCCGATGGAATCGGTTAGCCATGGTTTGTGAAAGGAAAAAAGGTGGGGAGGAGTGCCAAGCTTTATAAAAGAGCACAAAAAGTGCCAATCTCTCTCTCTCAAAAACTTGCTTTATTTTTGTATGGAAGATAGTAAGAACCCCATTGCTAGTCGTTGACAAAAGCAACCACCTCTTAAAACTCAAGTTTTTATCTCTCTGTTTTACAAATGAAAAGCTCTAGCACATGTTTAATCACTGCTTCCCTCTGCGAAGGGTCTTTCTTTTACTTTTATGTTGAGTCACCACCTTCTTTCTTTATGCACCATTAAGAGAGCATAGTTGTCATTCTTAGTGTGATATGCATTGTCCTAAAGTTCATTGATTGACTCATGATGATTGGTTTCACTTGTTCTTAAATTATTTGTATCTAGTCGCCCTCTTAAACTTGAAGGTGTCCTATGCATTTATGTTTTGCTCTCTTTGAAGGACAAGCTGAAAACCTTTTGTATGTTTTCCTTATGATTTGAACACACGTTTGACTTTCATTGTTTCATTATCATGATCTTTTGTTTGTGTTCATTTGCATGTTTACAACATGGTTGCTAAGTTTCTATTGTCAAGATTATATCTTTCATGCCCATGTTATAAGTTCTTATGATCCCAGCTCACAATGCTTATATGTATGATCAAGATTGTGATGGTGCATGTCACCTCAAAAATTATTTCTTTTGTTATCACTTACCTACTCGAGGATGAGCAGGAGTTAAGCTTGGGGATGCTTGATATGTCTCAAACGTATCTATAATTTTTGATGCTCCATGCTTGTTTTTACACCATTTGCCTATTGTTTCGTTACACTTAGTGGCATTTTTATGCATTTTCCGGAACTAACCTATTAACAAAGTGCCACAGTGCCAGTTTCCTGTTTTCTGCTGTTTTTGTGTTTCAGAAGTGATACACAGGAAATATTCTCGGAATTGGACGAAACAAGTTCCTGAAGTCTTATTTTTCCTGGAAGCTTCCAGAGATCCAAAGGAGAGACGGAGAGGGGCCACCAGGGCCCCACACATAGGGCTGGCGCGGCCAGGCCCCTGGCCGCGCCACCCATGTGTGAGGGAGCCTGGCTCCACCTCTGACGACGCCCCTTCGCCTATAAGTACCCCCCGACGAGAAAAACCTAAGACCCCGATCAGATTTCCAGAAAGAGTTCTGTAGCTCCGCCGCCGCCACCGACGAATTTCGGGGGACAGAAGTCTCTGTTCCGGCACCCTGCCGGGACGGGGAAGTGCCCCCGGAGCCACCTCCATCGGTCTCCATCGCCGTCTCCGCCGTCTCCATCGACCTCACCGCCATCTCCATCAACCTTGCTGTCTCCTATGATGAGGAGGGAGTAGTTCATCCCCGGGGCTAAGGGCTCTACCGGTAGCTATGTGGTTCACCTCTCTCTCCCATGATGTGATCTTTATGTGATCGTGAGCTTTGTATCATGTTGAACAAGTACATGTTATTATTTAGATATTTTGTGTACTCTAGTGATGTTATTAAAGTAATCTATTCCTCCTGCTATGGTGTAACGGTGACAGTGCGTGCATCATGGTGGTACTTGGTTTAGGCTATGATTGTGATCTCTTGTGGATTATGAGAATAATTATTGCTATGATAGTTTGAGTGATCTATTCCTCCTTTCATGGTGTAATGTTGACAGTGTGTGCACCGTGTTAGTACTTGGTTTAAGTTGCAATGATTTCTATCTTGAATTATGATTTGATTTGGATATCTCTATGAGTGGTGTTTGTCAAGTACTTGATGAACTTTAAGGGGTGCTTTTGTAGCCACTACACAATGATTAGTGTTATTCAATAGGAGAGTAATTCAGAGTACCTTAGCAAAGAGAAGTTACCTGTTCATTCATGTTATATTGTTGGGAGTGTGTCCACTAGTGAAAGTATGATCCCTAGGCCTTGTTTCCAAGCTTTGCACACCGTTTACTTGCTGTTTTATTACTTGTTTGCTCACAGCGATATTTGCTTCAAGTCACGTTTGCTACTTATAATCATCATTACCACTTGTATTTCACTATCTCTTCGCCGAACTAGTGCACCTATACATCTGACAAGTGTATTGGGTGTGTTGGGGACACAAGAGACTTTCTGTATCGTAATTGCAGGGTTGCTTGAGAGGGATAGCTTTGACCTCTAACCTCCCTGAGTTCGATAAACCTTGGGTGATCCACTTAAGGGAAACTTGCTACTGTTCTACAAACCTCTGCACTTGGAGGCCCAACAAGTGTCTACAAGAATAGAAGTGCGTAGACATCATGGGCGCGGCCAGGGGCTGGGCCGCGCCCCCCTGTTGTGTGGGCGGCCTCTGGCCCCCCTCCGGCTCTCTTTTGGTCTTCGGTACTCTTCTGGGAAAAATAAGACTTCTGGAACTTGTTTCGTCCAATTCTGAGAATATTTCCTGTGTTGCTTTTCTGAAACACAAAAACAGCAGAAAACAGGGAACTGGCACTGTGGCATCTTGTCAATAGGTTAGTTCCGGAAATCGCATAAAAACGCCACGAAGTGTAACGAAACACAAGGCAAATGGTGTAAAAACAAGCATGGAGCATCAAAAATTATAGATACGTTCGAGGCGTATCACTCGTGGAGAGATGCGACAGCCAGACAAGCCGGCTTCGTGCTCATGCTTTGCCATCTTCCAACACCCCTTTGTCATTAGCCTCATGGTCTATGGTTTGCCGGCAGGGGAGGCTAGTGGACTGGCTACAGTTTTGTGGGATGTGGGTGGAGATGGACCACTGGTGGAAAAAAGCCCTTCAATCCCGGTTTATAAAGCCCATTAGTCCCGGTTGTAGTAACCGGGACTAACAAAGCGGGACTAAAGGCTCCAGCCTTTAGTCCCGGTTGTTTGCGAACCGGGACCAATGGGCCTCCACGTGGCCCGGATCATGTACTATGGCTAGAGGACCTTTGGTCCCAGTTTGTAACACGGACCGAGACTAAAGGTCCATTCGGAATAAAATTTGTATTTTCTATTTCGGAATTTCTCTATTTTCTTTATTTCTCTATTTTTCTTTATTTCTCTAATATCTAATCATCTCTATTCTTATATCAAATTAGATACTTATGGCTCTCACTCCATTCTCATGTCAAATTACAAGTACTTGTGGTCCTCACTTCCCGGTCGGTCACCATCCTCACACTGCTCCACCCTTAGCACGCTTGACTTCTCCATTCCTTCTCTATTAGCTTCCAAGACTGCGCTCGCGACTTCTTGATAATGGTATGCTACCAATTCTATTAACCTATACACTTTGGTAATATATAATATTACTTTTTAAAATTCCAAATAAATTCACAAAATAAGCAACAATGATTAAGTAATAATAAGCACCAATGAATTTCAAATAATCTTTATGCATAATTTAATTATTAATTTTTAATAATTAAAATATTCAAAAAAGCCAAAATACTTGAAAAATCAAAAATTCGAAAATTAATAGACTTTGTTAACCGAAACAAAAGGAGTACATTTTTCCAAACATTATACTCATCCAATAGAATAACAATAAGACTCACACAACCACACATCTACGATCATCCACCTAATAAACATTAAGGTTGAGACGATCAACATGGCTATTGTAGCCGTTTAGCTTCCAGTAGCTCCTAGCAATCTCAAAGCCCAGGCGAGCATCTAGAGCGGCATATAACAATTGCTTGAAGCTCAATGGAACTTTGGCCCAACCAAATATTAGTTCGGCATCATCATCATCATCATCTTCTTCTTCTTCTTCTCCCTTCTTTTTGTACTTCTTCTTATCCATCTTCTTGTCCTTCTTCTTGATCCTCTTCTTGTTCTCAAGATGTGTCCCAATAGTAGCAATTGCCAGATCATAAGGACTCGGAGTTAGTTTGTCGGTGGGGTTCGGGACAATCTTTTGGAGATCGTACGCAGACGGAATTTTAATTCCGTATGTCCTCAGCATGCGCACATCATTGGCGATAGCCGCACCGCAGAACTTGATGGTGGTGTCCTTCAAGAATTCCTTGAGCAGTTGCGGCACGCGATTGGCCCAACATATCTGGAAGATCAATACCTCGGACGCCACCGAGAGTTGAAGGACGGCGGCACGCTGATTGACCTCGTGAGTGGTGAACTCACAGTCCAAGCCCACACACTTGATCGGTGCAGCGTCAAGGAACCGTTGCTTGATGGCATGGATCCACTTCTCCACCCTTGATGCACGGAGAGTTTCCGTGATGGTGAAGTTCATCTCTTCGATGGTGATGTAGTACAACCGAGATCGAGGTAGATCTTGCTCCGCCATTGAGAGGGAGAGAGAGGGCGCCGGCGGTGGTGAAGATGCTATGCGCGGGAGATGTTTTTTGGGAGAGAAGATTAGGATGAGAAGATGTGTGATTAATATGAAAATATGAGTGCTCTTATATAGTAGAGAGAGGGAGATGAGAAGACAGCGCCGGCGGTGTGAATCAAGCCGGCCGGCGGTTCCCGAAGCGATTGGCGACGATCTACAAAGCGATGCTGTTAATGGCGATCGATTCTGAAGCGTTGTCGCATCGTAACTGGCGCGGGAAGAGGCGGTTCATTTGAACGGACCTTTGGTCCCGGCTCGTGACATGAACTGGGACTAAAGGGTGCCCTTTAGTCCCGGTTTGAGCCACGAGCCGGGACTAAAGGCCCCTACTCATTAGCCCCGATTGTTGACAAAAACTGGGACTAAAGGGCACCTTTGAACCGGGACTAATGCTCTCTGGCCCACATTTTCGAATGAACTGGGACTAATGTGCCCTTTAGCCGCGGGTCGAATAGTTTGGGGACTAATTGGGGTGAATGGAAGCCCTTTTTTCTACTAGTGGACAGTCCACATTTCAAACGACCGGGAGGGGTTGGTTTCTTGAGAGGATATGATGGGTTCGAGGCATAGAAAACAAAAAATTTCCTACACAAGAACACATAAACTAGCCAAGATACTCTACGAGGTGGTAGCAACGGAGACTAACCCTCGACGACCGTAAGCGGGGATTACGTTCCCGCACAAACGTTGACGATGGAGAGTCGATGTAGACGCACGTAGTCGACGTAGTTGTTCACTTCACGTAGTCGACATAGTGGTTCACTTGACGATCACCAGATCGTGTACACAGCGCCACAAGTGGCAGCGCCCCCGTGCTCGGTCACACGTACAGCTCGACGTCGAATCCTCCACGCCCTCGGTCCAGCGGGGCAGCGGAAGAAGGGATCCGCCGAACACTCCACCACACACTTCTCCAAGTGTATGAACTACGAACTACAATTCCGGCAGAGCTTCGCTAAGCTGAGACGGATATTGGGCAGCAACTATGCGAGGGAGGGGAGGATCAAGAAGTGTGTGAAGAGGGAGAAGAGGGGCTCCTTTTATAGGAGAGGAGGTGGCAGCCCCAAGGAGGGGGTGGCCGGCCAATGAGAGTCCTCTCCTCCTCTTCATGGCCCTCTTCATGGTGGTAACTCCCTCTTCATGGTGGTAACCCCCTCATCAACATGAGGTAACCCCCCATTTAATTTTGCATGACATTCATGCTAATTAAAATTCACACTAATTGAATTAATAAAACATTTTTATTTCTTTAATATTTGTTAATTCAATCAATTAACAAACATTAACAAATACCCCCTTGAGTTATTTCGATATACCGAAATAGTTTCGGCGCTTTTCTGAAACAACCCTCATGCTGTCCTGTAATTCGATCGGAGTATCGTATCCACTCAAAAACGACGGCAAACCTTAAGTGTGTCACCCTACGGTTCGTGAATAACGTGGACATGATCGAGACTCCTCTCTGATCAATAATCAACAGCGGGATCTGGAAATCCATGATGACTCCCACTTACTCAACGATGAACTAGTGACCGTGTGAACCAGTAACGAACATAGTTAATTCCTTTTGTCTCGCAATATTATTACTTGTCCGAGATCCGATCATTTGGTATCAACCATACCTAGTTCGATCTTGTTCCCGACAAGTCTCTTTACTCGTTCCGTGATAATGCATTCCTGTGACCTAGTCACATGCTTTCAAGCGATTCCAATGCAATATCACCGAGAAGGGCCCAGAGAATATCTTCCCGTCATCGGGTCGGACAAATTCCACTCTTGATCCATGAGCCTCAACTAATACTTTCAGAATACCCAAATCAACCTTTATAATCACCCTGTGATGGTGTGACGTTTGATATCATCAAAGCACTCTTCCGGTATCAGTGATTAACATGATCTCATGGTCTGAGGATTAGAACTATTTCGTATGAGTTTGATATAGCAATGAACTTGATGACTTGATTGTTTTGCTATTCATACTATGGGTGTGAGTGTTCATCATATCAGTCTTCTAATGATATGACCCCGTTATTAACAACATCCAATGTTCATGATCAGGAAACCTTGATCATCAGTTAATCAACGAGCTAGTATAAAAGAGAGGCTTTACTAGGAACCTTTTTAGTTTATTAATCACACAAGTATTAATGTTTCCGATTAATACAATTCTAGCATGAGAAATAAACATTTATCATAAACATGGAATATGATAATAACCACTTTATTATTGCCTCTCGGGCATATTCCCTTCAGTCTCCCACTTGCACTAGAGTCAATAATCTAGTTGATACTTGCGTATATAACACTTATGGCTTTCACATGTTATCCGTACGCGTTGCAGTGGTTAATCTGATCTCCAGATCTGACACTTTCAGTTCTGTGTGTATTTGCATGTCTTTGCGTCTCTACGCATCACTCATTCTCAAATGAGATAGTTGGGTATAGATTTGGTCCTTAGGTGAGACCTTAGTTCCTTTAGCTAAAATCATGTTGTCACTATTGTCGCACAATAGATCTTCACAGTAATAGCCAGCTTGGAACTACACCTAGTTTGATAACAAACTTCTTGACACAAATGCCCTCTTTTGCTACTTCTAAAGCAGCCATATACTCAACCTTTGTTGTAGAATCCATCACAATGTCTTAACTTTGGAACTCATCCAAATCCATCGTGGAACTTCCTTCCATTACATTGTGCCACCTAACATATAGCTAAAATTGAGATAAACTTAATTTGTATCTTGTGACAAACTTAGTATCAAATGTAACACTTTACAATGAATTATGTGTCACTTTGTCATACATAATATATATCCTTAGTCCTTCCAAAGCACATAAGGATATCTCTACTATTGTCCAGTGATCATCTTATGACTTTTATCACTCTAGTATATGCTCATAACATTTAGAGCATAGGACATATCTAGATATGTACATATCATGGTATACATGATCGATCAAATCATTCATGTGGCTTCACTCATCAAGTGTCAAAAACACCTGAATCTTATTTCAACCTCTTCCATGCGACAAGAACTTTTCTTGTCGTTTCCATATTGAACTTCATTCAATATTTCATCTATGTACTTTGGCACAACCATATTGGTACCTCAATCTATCTATATAGACATCGAGACCCAATATTTTGGTTTTGCCTAAGTCTTTCATTGAAATCTAATTTTAATGAAATTCTCAACCTATGCCAATAAAAGATACATCATTTCCAATTAACAATATGTCTTCTACATAATGTACTGAAAATATGTCTCAGCGCTCCCACTTAATTTCTTGCAAATGCAAGCATATTCATCGTATCTGATGAAACTAAACCTTTTAATTATTTCATCACGGTGAATATTCCAACTCCGTGATGCTTACTTCAACCATTGAAGTTTTCATGCCTTTTAGCATCCTTTGAATTTACAAAACCCATTGGACCATGTCATGTACATGTCCTAGGTAACCATTCTATTAGAAGAATGTTGTCTTGTTTGTTCAACTAACATATACCAAACTTGGCATATGTAGTGGTTGCTACAGTAATCCGTCCAGACAAATTATCACTATGAAAGGTCAAATCTTGTCACAGTCAACTCCTTGAACACAATCGTAAACTCTTTTAACGATGTGTCGACTATTTCATAGATGTTAAATATCCATGTCTGTCTTTATAGATCCTAACACGTTCATTAGGCTTCATGCCTTTTGAGGGTCTTCCAAGTTCATAAACTTGGTTTCCTGTGTATGGAACTATCACGGATTTTATGGCTTCTAGCCATTTGACGGAGTCAGGGCCCATCATTGCTTCTTTGCATGCAGTCGGTTCATCATTGTCAAACAATAATGATTCATTCTCAAATCTAACTATTTGATTGTTACCCGACTTACGCGGTTCAATAGGAACTTAGATCTATGTGACCACAACCTTTGAGGTACGATAGCCATGCGCATTGTGGCCGCCTCTGGGACACTTCCCAGTGCTGCGCTACTCAGCACATATAGCTTAGGTTCAACAACCTAATCAAAGTTCTATTGTCCTCCCACTTGACTTTTTGCGAAAAATTCCTTCTCAAGAAACTTGACGTTTTCGGTGACAAACACTTTTGTCTTAGGTGTTCTGGAGGAATACCCAACATTTACTTTGGGATAACCTACAAAGATGTATTTATCCGACTTTGGTTGTAAACATTTTACATATGCATAGCATACCAAAATTTTAGAAAAGACAACTTGGGCTTTATCCCATGCCATATCTCATATGGTGTCATTTCAATGGATCATGATGGCGCTCTTTTCAGTGTAAAAAGCGGTAGTCTCTAAAGCTTTATCCTTAAAATATAATGGCAGTTTTATAGACGACACCTTTGATCTAACGATGTCAAACAAAGTTTGATTTTATCTCTCGAACACTCCATACTCCTATGGTGTTTCGGGAAATACAAGTCTATGGAACGATTCCTCAACTTTGAGGTGTTTGCTAAACTTGTAACTCAAATATATTCCCTTATGATCAGATCATAAATTCTTTATTCTCTTGTTACAATGATTTTCCACTTCATCTAGAAATATTTTGAACAATATTCAAATATTTCATGCTTCTTCCTTATCAAGTAAATATACACATATATCTACTCAAATCCTTGGTTAAAGTAGATGAAGTTCAAAGATCCACCACACACGGCTACACATAATGGACTATATACATCAACATGTACAATATCCAATAAGTTAGTCGTCCGTTCTTCTTTGGCCTACAAACGGAGTTTTAATCATCTCTAGGAAATTTTCACAAGTGTCAATTGATTCGAAATCAAAAGGACTCCAAAATTCCATCAACATGGAGTTTCTTCATGTTTACTTTCCAATATGATTTAAACGGTGGTGTCACTCATAAGTGATCTTCTAATCATTTGTCTTGAGACATTTTTAGCATCAGTGTTATGGATGTGATTTCTCCAACAAGATAAGCGTTCATTCATCTTTTATGAATGCAGTAATAATTTGAACAACCATTGTTCTCATAATACCAGAACAAAATAACAATTATTCAAATAAATCTTGAAGGCTAGGTTTAATTCCAACGAAACACAATAACACTTTATTTGTTTTCGATGAGAATCATCCGATATTCATTTGCTAGTTCATTAGGCCATTGTAGTTCTTGTATTGTGTTGTATGACAGTTTATACCAACCAATTTAGTATCAAATACCCAAGAACCACATTTTTTAACAAGCAACGAATACAACCATAACATGTATATCTTCTATATACCTGAGTTGGACATTTCCAGTCTTTTCTTTTCCGCCAGAATAAATTTTGATTCTCTTTTAGCAATTCTTTTTCATCTAGAAGAATCTATCAACATCAATAGTGGCGCCATACACATGGCACATAGTTCAAGGCATGATTAGTCAAACACTAATACCCTTGGACTCGCACTTTGAAGTAGATCACCATTATCAAATATTTGGCGTTCTTCCAAATTCCATTCTTTAGTAATCTTTTAGTGTAGTAAACATTTTACCTACATCTTCCATTCATCCTATCATGACAACTTTCATGATCAAGCTACTATAGCTCATGAGGACGAATTGCGAGTATAATATTAGTTCCTAAACCTTTTAGGAGATCTGGACGCCTGGCGTCTCTAATCTTCGCAAATTCTCATACAATATGAGAACATGTGTCTTACTAAATTATACTCTATCACTTTGCAACCAAACATTGTTTCAGATATCACAATATCTTGCACACATGATAGTTTATGAAACAATTCTTTCAACTCCTAGATAACCTTGATACTAAAAACAACTTTTGAATATCAAGGATCATGGAGGCAAGTGTGATACTTAGATACTAACACTGGAATTGTTACTCTTGATTGAATACTACTTATTAAATTTTATCGAGTAACAAGGATTTGCTAAAAGTTTGCAATAGGACTTTAAACTTTAGATTGACATTCAAACAATACGATACCAGTTCGTAAAGTTAACATCCAGAATTCTATAGTTCTATTATCTCAATTATAGCTAATCGCAAGGTAGTAAACGGATGCCAATAACTACAACAAACTATGCAAATTCACTTTGATTTAGTTCATGATAAATTGAGTTCTATAATTCAAAATTACTAAATGAACTCCCACTTAAAAACAACATCCCTCTTAGTTTTCTTAAGTGATTACACGAACCAAATTCACTATACCGCAACCGATCATCACGTGCAACGGCATAGTTTCAAAGGCGAACATCACCATGTTCATCATATCAACCGTATGACTCATGATTAACCTTTCGGTTCGTGTTCCGAGGCCATGTCTGTACATGCTAGGCTCGCCAAGTAGAACCATAGCACTCGCGTGTGTAAAACTGTCTTACACCCGTCGTATATGAACGTAGAGTCTGTCACACCCGATCATCACGTGGTGTCTCGAAACGACGAACTTTCTTGACGGTGCATGCTATGGAAGAACACATTTTTATCTTGATATTTATGTGAGAGGGATCATCTTATAATGCTACCGCGTGATCAAATCTAAGCAAAATAAGATGCATAAAAGGATAAACATCACATGCATATATAATGTGATATGATATGGTCCTTCACGCATTCGATCTCCATCTTGTGCGTCATGGCATGATCTCCATCATTCCACCGGCGTAGCACCAAGGTCCATGGCGCGCCACCTTGGTTGTCTTCCTCCATTACAATATATCACTTGGATATATATATTCGGCACGCAGGCCATTTAAATGTAAAGACAACCATATGGCTCCTGCCGGTTGTTTATAACTTACAAAAAGGATCATTGCATACAATTTGTAATATAAACAATTTAACCATATCACATCACATGCCCTGCAAAAACAAGTTAGACGTTTCTAATTTGTCTTGCATATTTTACGTGGTTTGGGGCTTTCTAGGAAGAACCATTCTTACCTACGAACATGTAACCACAACGGTGATAAAAATATTATTAACAACTATTTGTAAAATAGATCATAACTATAGTGGGAGAAACGTACACCCGCAAAGCCACATATGCCGAAGCATGTCAAGTGTGGGACAAGTCTCGTGAACGCGGTCACGTAAGGTTAGTCTCGGGCAGCTTCAATCCCACTATGCCACTATGATCCAAAATACAAAAAAATTGCAATAACATGATCATCAACGCCCACATCCACATGTGTTCTAACCGTGCATACCAACTACGCATAGAGATGGCTCTGATACCACTGATGGGTTCGAGGCATAGAAAACAAAAATTTTCCTACGCAAGAACACATAAACTAGCCAAGATACTCTACGAGGTGGTAGCAACGGAGACTAACCCTCGACGACCGTAAGCGGGGATTATGTTCCCGCACAAACATTGACGATGGAGAGTCGATGTAGACGCACGTAGTCGACGTAGTTGTTCACTTCACGTAGTCGACATAGTGGTTCACTTGACGATCACTAGATCGTGTACACAGCGCCACAAGTGGCAGCGCCCCCGTGCTCGGTCACACGTACAGCTCGACGTCGACTCCTCCACGCCCTCGGTCCAGTGGGGCAGCGGAAGAAGGGATCCGCCGGACACTCCACCACACACTTCTCCAAGTGTATGAACTACGAACTACAATTCCGGCAGAGCTTCGCTAAGCTGAGACGGATATTGGGCAGCAACTATGCGAGGGAGGGGAGGATCAAGAAGTGTGTGAAGAGGGAGAAGAGGGGCTCCTTTTATAGGAGAGGAGGTGGCAGCCCCAAGGAGGGGGTGGCCGGCCAAGGAGAGTCCTCTCCTCCTCTTCATGGTGGTAACTCCCTCTTCATGGTGGTAACCCCCTCATCAACATGAGGTAACCCCCCATTTAATTTTGCATGACATTCATGCTAATTAAAATTCACACTAATTGAATTAATAAAACATTTTTATTTCTTTAATATTTGTTAATTCAATCAATTAACAAACATTAACAAATACCCCCTTGAGTTATTTCGATATACCGAAACAGTTTCGGCCCTTTTCTAAAACAACCCTCATGCTGTCCTGTAATTCGATCGGAGTATCGTATCTACTCAAAAACGACGGCAAACCTTAAGTGTGTCACCCTACGGTTCGTGAATAACGTGGACATGATCGAGACTCCTCTCTGATCAATAATCAACAGCGGGATCTGGAAATCCATGATGACTCCCACTTACTCAACGATGAACTAGTGACCGTGTGAACCAGTAACGAACATAGTTAATTCCTTTTGTCTTGCGATATTATTACTTGTCCGAGATCCGATCATTTGGTATCAACCATACCTAGTTCGATCTCGTTCCCGACAAGTCTCTTTACTCGTTCCGTGATAATGCATTCCTGTGACCTAGTCACATGCTTGCAAGCGATTCCAATGCAATATCACCGAGAAGGGCCCAGAGAATATCTTTCCGTCATCGGGTCGGACAAATTCCACTCTTGATCCATGAGCCTCAACTAATACTTTCAGAATACCCAAATCAACCTTTATAATCACCCTGTGACGGTGTGACGTTTGATATCATCAAAGCACTCTTCCGGTATCAGTGATTAACATGATCTCATGGTCTGAGGATTAGAACTATTTCGTATGAGTTTGATATAGCAATGAACTTGATGACTTGATCGTTTTGCTATTCATACTATGGGTGTGAGTGTTCATCATATCAGTCTTCTAATGATATGACCCCGTTATTAACAACATCCAATGTTCATGATCAGGAAACCTTGATCATCAGTTAATCAACGAGCTAGTATAAAAGAGAGGCTTTACTAGGAACCTTTTTAGTTTATTAATCACACAAGTATTAATGTTTCCGATTAATACAATTCTAGCATGAGAAATAAACATTTATCATAAACATGGAATATGATAATAACCACTTTATTATTGCCTCTCGGGCATATTCCCTTCAGGATATTCCTATAAGGGCTGGTTTTACATATATAATATATGGCCTAAGCACTTATTTGCAAAATAAATTCTTGGTATGGAGTACATCTACCGGGCCTTCAAACCACACTTTCTCTTAATCTTGCCCTCGATTGTTGAGTTTGGCCTTTTTGATTCAAAGGATTCTAGTTTACGCTTATGAAAAAAAATCATGACTGATGGGGGATAAATCCCCACTGTTCTTTAAACCTGAAACGTAACATTATCGTTACCAAGGGGTGCAACATGCATCAATGCTGATACAAAGAAGCATCCTGAGCTTGGAAGATTGGTGAAACAGAAACAACAAGCTAAATTAATTAATGTGGAAGGAAAGAAGAGAAAAGATTCAGTCCGATGGCTACTCCAACTCCAAAAAAACCTATTGTACGTGCACCAAGATATGTTGTCCTGAAGAAGCTTGCTTGCCGATTATGCGCTAAAAGTTGGCAATACAGTATCTGTGTTCTTCACCAAGCCGGTCAATATTGACTATTTGGTTGCCACCCTAGAGAAAGTTATTACAATAACAACAAGCAATAAATGAATATATCAAACCAAAATGTTAGAGACACAATATTATTTTTAACGTGGAAAACCCCTCCAATAAGAATTATAAGAGACCAGGTGTGCCAACAAATATAACTTCACTATGTCGGTGGTTGTTACGAATGTCGGGATCTCGCAATGTTCTATATATATTCCATGTAGCGGCTTAGGAGTGGTATATATAGTAGCGGTTACCTAGGTCATAATTGATCCTTACCACGGGGAGCTTCGGCCTAAGGCTCCCGGCGATGAGCCTCACTCCGCTCGTCGAAAGTTAATTAGCCTTTATATGAATGTGGATCACCTCCACTCTGACTATGGGGGAAGGAAGCCCCAAAGGAGAAAGGACTACTGCAAGATAACAAGGAGATCTTAAGGAAGATTGTATTTAAGTTCTTGCGAAACCAAGCTTCAAATGAGCAAATGAACCAACTACTTTGTCTGTCATTACACTAAAAACCTTTGCTCCAACTATCATCGACCATCTTTATGATCAAGCTATCCGGTGTTGACTATGTGGTTGCTGCCCTTGCAGCAGCCATCCACTCGCCCTCCCGCGGAAGGAAGTCCTCTAAGAGAGAGTCCGTCGTGAGAGAATGAGGAACTCGATGTTTTGCATGACGCGACTCTCAATGCCCAAGGGTTTGACGTCATCCTCAAACCAACCCTTGGGCCCCGCTTGGATACTTTGTAGGACTTTACTGCCAAGAATAGTAGCCGGTGGTATCCTGGGTGCACGGACAGCCGGATAAGAATCAGGATCTACAAAGGTGCGTGAATTATAAGGCTGGCCATAGTGGGTAGTATCATATCTTAGTATCATGCATATGATACTTGTATATAATACTACCTCCATAATGCATTGTATCATAGAGTAGTATCATATATTTGTAAAATTCATTGATTTGTAGTATCTCAATGCAAATGTGTGTACAAGATTTACTTTGCATTAATTTTTATCATAATCTACGCTATGATATAGTATCTACTACCTATGATACTCTAATTCCCTTCCTCTTCATTAATTAGCTGACACGTCAGAATTTTGTGGGGCTTGTTTGCATAATACTAGATATGATACTAGCACTATCACTAGTGGGGACAGGGCCTCCAGTCCCGGCCCGTAAGGGGCTTTAGTCCCGGTTTGCAAACCGGGACCCCAGCCGCGGGACTAAAGGCTAAACCTTTAGTCCCGGCCCGGTTACCAGCCGGGACTGGAGGCTGTCCACGTGGGGGCTCCGAGTGCATCCAGGGCCAGGACCTTTCGTCCCGGTTTGTAAGACGGACCGGGACTAAAGGGCATCTGCAGATTTTTGTTTTTTGCTTTAGGGTTTTAGGGTTTCGGGGTTTTAGGTGTTCGGGGGGATTAACGTGATGCCTCGTTTGGTGCCTTGTTTGGTGTTCGGGAATTAGTTTATGCATATATATAAGATTAACTTATCTTACAAACGAGCATATATATACAATTATATGGAGATCTAAATTATCGGGACTAGAGCCCGTCTATTCGATTACATGGACCAACATCAGTAATGGCCCCTAGCTACACTAAATCGTCCTTTGTCATCTATAGCTTCCGTCCTCAGAAAGGTCGCAAGCTCCTCTGCAACAGCAATCGCGCGTTGCTCTGGTAGGTACTTCTCCCTCATGGCTGTGTACTATATAAGAAGAGGAGATGAATATGAATATCAATCATGATAACAAAGAATGACGGGTAAAAATAGAGGTGTGAATGTTCATTGCTTACATCGTATCTGTAATCCTTGTGCTCGGAGGTAAACGTGCGAATGGTCTCGCAAACATAGTATCCACATAGATGCGTCCCCCGTGGCTGCTGGTCGCACTTTACGAGAATAGAATATATATAATCAAAATAATAATCTAGCATCACAAAATGTATTGAAAATAGAAGTATATCATACTACTACTTACCTGAGCCGCTCTAAAGGTCAGCTTCTCATGCTGGATACCGGCAGTCACGCACTTGAACCGCTTCCAAACCCTGCCCGACAAGGAAAATGATTTGCTAAGTTTATCATTAATTGATATATCAGAAAACCATCGAAAGAGACCGATAGAGCGCAAGAATAATTGAAATTACCCTTGGAGCATGTCCTGCAGGCTTTGGAACTGTTCCAAGGGTCTCGATAATGGGTCGAAGGCATCAACTCTTCCCTTATCAATTTGAATGTCCAACAGAATCCAGTGGTAGCTGCACATGTATATATATATATGTGTCAGTAACTTAACAATTACACTCATAAGTGAATGGACACAACAGAGTAAGACCCTCACCTGAAGTTGTATGGAAATAGTATGTGGTCACAGAAATTTTGATCTGTTAGAAACCTTAGAAGGTTTTCCTCTGTCTCCTTGGGGTTATCAGTTAGCGTCTTTATATGTATTTTATCTGGGTCAATAAACCCAATATTTAGGATGTTCCTACTTTTACATTCAAGAATCTTCATTCTGCATAATAGAGTACAAGTCAGAACGGAACAAGTTATATGTAGACAATGAATTGAAATAACTGATCAAGTTATATGTAGACAACGAATTAAAAAACTTACAAACAATAGCAACTCATAAGCGATTTGTCGAGGGCGTCGGCATTGTACATCTGGAAGAGTTCATCAAAGTCGATATGGATGTCTTCGGGGCGGCCGTAGTACTCCCGTGGGACACGCGCCACGATCATCGTTCTCCCATTCTTTGATTCACTTAAGTACCATGTATGCAAGTAACGCATATTTGTTGGGAGATCATCCAACTTATCTTTGCTGACCAAAGGCGCTCCCATGACAAACTGTGGCTTAGGGGCTACCACAGCCTTGGGTAACCTGTCGTCTTGGGAAGCCAGAACGTCTTCAACCGGGATACCCCATTCAGCCGCCCACTTCTTTGCTAATTCCAAATCTTGCCCCTGCACCAGAGAGGGAACATTCTCGGGTAACACCCTGAGGGGTGGGATCGACTGTTTGGCATGTTGTCCAAGCTGAGGAACGTCTGATCTTTTTTTGCTTGTAGTTGAACTTGATTTGCTCCCACTTGCACTTGCACGTGATCTGCTCTTTTGCCCTTCCTTCTGCAATGTGCGTGTATAGTCGTCAGGCTTATGGTGTAAGTCATACTGTGATGGAAGGGTCATGAAGTATTTTGCATATGCTATTTGCTTCTCGGTGTATTCCAGGCGGGGCTCGGGTTCCTTCTTTTTCATCTGCGCCTCATAATGTTCCTTTGCTATCCTGGCGTTTTCCTCGTCGGTACGATCATAAGGTCTGATAGGAAGATTAGCATGAGGTACCTTTGGGAGGGGCGACAGTTTGCGCTTTGGGGAGCTCTGTCGCTTAGAATTCATCGACGGAGCGTTCTTGCTGGCACGCTTCCGCTTAGTATCCTTAGCGGGGGGCGGCGGAGACGGCCGACCCAAGTCCGGCGGCGGTGATCGATCTGGACTCGTGTTGTGGTGGCCATCGTCATGTGGAGGGCTTGGAGGTGATGGAGGTGTAGGTGACCTGCGACGACTCGGAGGCGGTGTTGTCCTTGGGGCCGAGCCTGGAAGCTTGATGTAGTTCTTGTCCCATAGGATGACTCCACCCAGTACTTCTCCGAGTGTCCTCTCATCTTCGGGTCCAGCCATGTCGAGCTCCATATCATGAAACCCCGCCATGATTTCATCCACCCCGACTTTAGCAAAGCCAGCTGGAATCTCACGGCCATGCCAGCGTGCATCAGGGCCAGAAGGTAAAGCTTGTCCGACGGCCACCTTCATGGATATGTTCTTGAATTTCTGATGGAGTTCACATGATGTTGACTCCTTGATTCCATCCACGGGGTAGCCGGGACCGCCCTCTATCATTCTTCGTGCATCGTCGGGTGGGGCCTCAGATTCAGCCACGCTGCTTTTCCGCTTAGATGGGGCGCCGGTAATATCGAGTGTAGGATCTTCCTGGCGCGCTACTCCTCTAAGCTCGTCAATCTGCTTCTGTTGCTCGTTAAGCCTGGCAAGCAACTGGTTGAACTTGTCATTCTCCTCATCCTGCTGTCGCTTCTTTGCTCTCGCTCGACTTCTGTAAGTGTCTTGGTCTCTGGCAAACCCAAGCCACCACGGGTAAGAAGGACCGAAGCCTCGCGTTCGTCCTCCATGTTCGTCATTGCCGAGGACCAGTGTGAGCAAATCTTTCTCTCTATCTGCAGTGAACTGTCTTTTTCCCTCTTTAATTTCTTTCACTATTTTTTTCCAATTCTCCCTGGGTATCCTAAGACCGTCACTGCAGATGAGGTCCCCTGTTTCTTCGTCGTACGAACCACCATGCGCAAGGAACCAATTCCTTGCTCTCAATTCCCACTCATCACGGATGGGTTCAGGTACGATGCCTTTAGCTAGCAGATCTTGCTCTTTCTTATCCCACTTTGGGATGGCAGTCTCATAGCCCCCTGGCCCCAGCGTGTGGTGATATTTCTTCTTGTCGGCATTTTTCTTGTTCTTTTCTGATAATGCCTTGGCATCTTCTGACTGCTTGTACTCCTGAAATGCCTTCTAGTGATTCGCCTGCTTGGCTAGATACCCCTCGAATACTGGCACTTTCTTTGTCTTCAGATAGTCTTTCCATAGCTTCTTCTTCCAGCTACGGAACAGTTCGGCCATCTTCTTTAGAGTCCACTGCTTGACTTTGGCCCTCAGTTTATTTGCGGCGTCTTGATTCTCACATTCTGGCAGGTTGAAATGTGACATGATATCATTCCAAAGATTATCTTTGTACCTTTCGGCGACATAGTCACTATCGGCTGCCCCTTTGCGCTTGTTCCACTCCCGAACGCTGATCGGGACGTGATCCCTAACGAGAACTCCGCATTGCTTCTTGATCCCTAACGAGAACTCCGCATCTCTTCCTTTATGACGTTCCTGGTCCTCCCGTGCTTCCGGTGTATCTTTTGACTTCCCATACAAGCCCAGGAAGCCTAGAATATTCACGCAGAGATTCTTCGTCAGGTGCATCACATCGATTGCGGAGCGGACCTCATGGACTTCCCAATAGGGTAGCTCCCAAAATATAGATTTCTTCTTCCACATGGGTACGCGCTTATCAGGGCCGTTAGGAACAGGTTGGCTGCCAGGACCCTTTCCAAAGATTACTTTTAAATCTTTGACCATATCAAATACTTCAGCACCAGTACGGATGACAGGCTTCCCCCGGGGTTCTGCCTTGCCATTGAAATGCTTGCCTTTTTTCTTTAAGGGATGCTTGGGCGGAAGAAAACGACGATTGAACGGGTACACATTCTTCCTACATTTGTCCAAATATATACTTTCTGTCTGATCTAAACAGTGCGTGCATGCATTGTATCCCTTGTTTGACTGTCCTGAAATGTTACTAAGAGCAGGCCAATCATTGATAGTTACGAAAAGCAACGCTCGAAGGTCAAATTCCTCTGGTTTGTGCTCGTCCCACATACGTACACCTGGTTCGGCCCACAGCTGTAAAAGTTCATCAACTAATGGCCTTAGGTACACATCAATGTCGTTGCCAGGTTGCTTTGGACCTTGGATAAGCACTGGCATCATAATGAACTTCCGCTTCATGCACAACCAAGGAGGAAGGTTGTAGATACATAGAGTAACGGGCCAGGTGCTGTGACTGCAACTCTGCTCCCCAAAAGGATTCATGCCATCTGTACTCAGACCAAACCATAAGTTCCTTGCGTCACCTGCAAATCTCGGGAACTCTCTCTCGATTTTTCTCCACTGCCGACCATCAGCGGGGTGCCTCAACTTATCGTCTTTCATACAATCTTCCATGTGCCATCGCAACAACTTCGCATGATCTTTATTTCTGAACAGACGTTTCAACCGTGGTATTATAGGAGCATACCACATCACCTTGGCAGGAACCCTCTTCCTGGGTGGCTCGCCCTCAATCTCACCAGGGTCATCTTTTCTGATCTTATACCGCAATGCAGTGCATACCGGGCATTTATCCATATTCTCATACTTCTCACCGCGGTAGAGGATGCAGTCATTAGGGCATGCATGTATCTTCTGCACGTCTAATCCTAGAGGGCAGACAAGCTTCTTTGCTTCGTACGTGCTGGCGGGCAATTCGTTCTTTCTTGGAAGCATCTTCTTCATCAGTACCAGCAACTTTTCGAATGACGAGTCAGTCACACCGGTCTCTGCCTTCCACTTCAGCAATTCCAGTGTGCTACCCAGCTTCTTCTGGCCATCTTCACAAGTTGGGTACAATAATTTGTTGTGGTCCTGTAACATCTGCTCGAACTGCAACCTCTCCTTTTCTGTGTCGCAGCCTCGCCGTGCTTCAGAAATGACCCGGCCAAGATCATCAGCGGGCTCATCTGGTTCCCGTTCTGCACCCTGATCTTCTTCTTCATTGTCTTCCATTGCGGTATCAGCATACTCAGGGAACATAGATCGGTAGTTGTCATCATCGTTCTCTTCTTCTTCATCGTCGTCTTCCATCATAACCCCTCTTTCTCCGTGCTTGGTCCAAACATTATAGCCTGACATAAAACCGGACCGAAGCAGGTGGCTCTGAATGACTCTTGAGGAAGTGTAATCCTTCTCATTCTGACATTCAACACATGGACAAAACATATAGCCACCACCATGCTTGTTCGCATCGGCCGCATCTCGAAAAGAATGCACGCCTTCTCTGTAAGCGGCGGTGCGTCGATCACCGTACATCCATGGATGGCTCATCTGCGTCATGCAACAGTATATCAAACACAATCACGATCCTAAAAATTAGTACCGCACGGTCTAAACGAGGAAATATAGTTGCTAACCTTTTAGAATAAGTGGAAATAAAGAGGAAGAGGCTTAAGCGTGGCTCGGGCACCTCATATCGTAGTTGTGTTCGGTGAACTGAAGCGGCATCGCTCTAACACACATTTCAACAAACACCTCTAGTGCATCCAAGCAAAAAAGTGAGCTAGCACACACCCACACTCATCCATCCAAGAAAAATGCAAGGAAGAGGGGAGAGAGGGGCTGCGGCCAATATATAGGCAGAGGACTTTAGTCCCGGTTTGAGACACAAACCGGGACTAAAGGGGGCGCACATGCGGGCCGCTCAGCGCATAGCCCTTTAGTCCCGGTTTGTGTCTCAAACCGGGACTAAAGCCTCGTTACGGGCCGGGACTAAATCCTCCCGGGCGGCTGGCGAATTTGGGGCGACGTGGCCGGGCCTTTAGTCCCGGCCCAGATGGAGGCCGGGACTTAAGGGTCCAGGCCAAAGGCCCTTTTTTCCACTAGTGTATGTCTAGCCTAAGAGGGTATTGAGGAAATACCGGCCGGCCCGGGAAACGAAAACAACCAACCAATCACTTCTTTTAGACCGTGGACAAAAAAATCATTGAATCAAAATATACGCTGGTTTTAGGTGTTAAAACGGACAACTACGTGGGCCCTTAAGAATTTATCTACCCGTGTTTTTATCTTGGGACTACAAACCATATACTTCCACTGGCCCTAAAAGAATGTTGGAAGATTTGTCTAATTTTAAATGTATCTATACATTGAAAGGAGTCTAGATACATTCAGTTTTAGATAAATCTCCGACATACTTTTTGGGGCCGGAGGGAGTATAAGGCTAGCCATAGTGCTTGTATCATAGGTAGTATTATACAAACTAGGCCCACAAAATTGTTGATGTGGTAGTTAATTAATGAAGAGATAAGATATTAGAGTATCATAGGTAGATACTATATCACAGCGCACATTACGAGAAACATTAAGCGTAAGTAAATCTTGTCCACACATTTGTATTGAGATACTATAAAACTATAAATATAATGAGTATATGATACTATCTTATGATACCATGCATTATGGACATAGTATCATACACAAGTATTATATGCATGATACACTATATGATACTCCCCACTATGAGCAGCCTAAGATTCAGCTGTAAAAGATTTTATAGGGTAAAACTATTACACCTTGGCCTTAGAACAAAAAATATGTGTCTTCTACTCCCAAGGAGTAATATGTACAATTAAACATCAACGCGTGTTGAAATGACATGATTACTCGGTATATTACGATTGAAGAGTCCTTAATTTCTGTGTCCAACGGACGAAACAACTAGTGGAGAGAGCATCTCAAGAAAATGCTAGCGGAGGGAATAACAAACCTAGCCCCAAAAAAGTCATGCATCATTGTTTTTTTTTTTACAGATGCATTATTGTTGTTGGGAATGCATGGAATAGGTAAAGGCGCATTATACAGAATTTATATATATAGTCTGAAATTCTGTATCGACGGTGGGGAACTCGAGGTACAAGATTCTGAAAACCATTATTGTCTTAACAGGAGTGCTAGCTAGCAGTGGTACTGGCCTATGGTAGCTGGAGTACTATGGAGTAGGAGTAAAATATGGACTATGGAGCAGATGCAGTTGGCGCCAACTACATGTGATCAAAGCATGCTGCGTCCACTCAAGTACTCAACTGTTGCCAAAAGGCAATCCATGCATATCTGTTGACTCGTTAACTTAAGTATTTAAGGTAATTTCATACTCAGCACAGTGTTCCGTATGTACGCTGTAGTAGTACTGTAGTAGTAAGAGGAGGCCGGCGGAGTGCGGCTAAATGGAGGGTGGACTAGCCTGTTTATTCTAAAATTTTGAAAACAACATTTTAAAATTTCAAAAAATATGAACAAAAATATTACATATAGGCAATGATTTATTCCACAAGTGTGCAAAACATCGGTGCGAAATAATCGGTATTTTGAAATGTGAAAGACCGACAAAATTGTAGATCTGAAGTAGTGAATAGTGCAACTTTTCATATCTCCAAAATTTGTCACATATTATTATTCTTGTGTAACCTATAATACTAGTAAGTATTAAAGAATTGATGCACTAGTCAACTCAACCAGAAGTCTGGACTGATAGAAAGAGGCTAATGCAATATATTTATATCTAACACCCCTCCTCACGTCTAGGCTATTTTAGTCCTTAGCGTGGGTTCGGTGCCGGTCGCAAGATTTTTTTGCTTTTATTTTTAATAGGCAAGGTCTCCAATTTGGGACCTCTTGGCTCTGATACCAGAAAGTATTGATGCACTAGTCAATTCAACTAAAAATCAGAACTGATGGAAAGAGCCTATACAATATATTTATATCTAACAAGTATATGCATTGAGATTTTTGGGGTTTGCAGATTCATAGAATACGTAATTGAGAATATCTAAGACATTTCTAGAAACTTTTTAAACTTCGAAATCTTGCTTTTGAATTTAAAGAAAATACCAGGCTGAATGTATAGTCTCTCGCGTGCGCTCGCATCGGTCATTCCATGCTTGCTTTCTAGTGGCGCACTGCCATGCCCACCCGTATGGACATGCATGGGCGTTTCTTTGCCCTTGGCAACGGTGCCATCCGTCTCAGGGAGTCAGGTGTCAGCCAAACCAGTGGCCCCTATACAATCGCACTGTACGTTTGACCCACAGGGTTCCACCGTACGTATTACGTACGTACAGTATTATTCCCTTTTTATACACGCATGGATACTCATTTTTCAATTTTTTTTTGAAAACACCATATAACATAAACGCTTACAAACACGCACGTTAACTCACCCCTATGAACACACACACGCACACCCTACACCTATGAGCACCATCGAAGGACTGAGCCGGCAGATCTTGAGATTGACGTCACCTACCACTGAAAGAATAGCGCCGGATAATTCTGAAATAAATTTAAGTAAATGCAAACGCTCATGTCAAGTCTAGGACTTGAACTAGGGTTGGCTGGTTAACCCAACCACTAGAGCCAAGGTCCGTTCGCTTTTCATTCTATCTTTGAAGTGGTCTCATTATAAAAATACTTCTTTCGATCGAAAATAAGTGTTGATGACTTAGTACAAAATATCTGCAACTTATATGACTTAGTATAAACTTATTTCCGATCGAAGGGAGCAACTAAATATATTGTTATGTGATTAACAGCAATTAAGTATACATAATCATGTGCATTACCCCGACAGGTTGAATTTTCTTACTACCGTTATTTTCGCATGTGTGTTGTCTGCAGTTTGCTGTTTAGTTTTAATTCTTTCATTCACTTCTCTATGTCTGGGATCCACTGGACGCTGGCGTTGCTCAATTATTATATGCAGAGGACTACACTTGCTGACTGCTGAGACTTGCCAAATTTATCTACTGGGTTAATGTGAAAATCTGAGAATTAACATCATATATCATGCCGACAACCATATATAAAGATGTGTTCCTCAATTTTTAATGTATATTGTCAGTGTTCCTCATGCTGTTCAGTCGTTGGTGCAGGAAGTAGTACTTGACACACCAATTTGACCCGATTCCATCGGGCTCGAGCACCAAATACATTATTGGCCCTCGAAGGTGTCCAGCATCTCAGAATACAAAAGGAAATGTCGGATGGGAACAACGCGAAACTTGTGCGTCGAATCCAATGAGCATGGAATGATGCAAGAGTTTTGTACTTGGCAATAAAATGTGAAGCTGCAAGCTACTCAAGCAGCAAAGCTAAGTACTATCTGCAGTACTTCTTGGATGCTATCGAGCCAGCATTTTCGATCTTTAACTTCGTCATCCATGGCAGGCATTTATAGTGACGGGTACACATGAATAGCATCACGAAACCCACAAGACCACAGATCGTCAACGTTGATTAATCCGACTGAACTTTACAACTTAAGGTATGTCTTCTTACCATGAGTGATATTGTTAATTACGGTACTGTTAGTGCCAAAATATGTGGTTTCATAGTATGGAACTCTAAACTCCATTGTCCGAGTGCTTGATGGAGAAAATCATTTTATTTTGTCTTTTGATCCAAACAGACCGGATTGCATTATTATTAGTATATATATCTTGCTAAAATGTAGTTTCTTATTGATATGTACTCTATTGTCTGAGTACAACTTAGTGAATGCACAGTAATTGAGAAGAAAACATTCTTTTAGGCCTTCACGTCATCAATATCAGAGTAGAAAGACGTTACACAATGGACAAAAATGATATGTATCTATATACCAAGAAGTCTTAACTAAGAGAAAGCAAATCTTCTTTTGTCATTTCTCTCTATTCTAACTCAGCAGTTATCCTACATGTCATTTCTAAGAGAGCTCTTTTTAGATGCCCTACCCTTGCCCATTAGAGATAAGATAAGACTTGATTCTGGGTTGTTGATTGATGAAGATTAGCTTTTGCCTTCACAAGAAATATTTGTAATATAACAAGTAAAACGAGGCATATTTTGTAAGGGTTTTATTAGCAGGGACTTCATCCAAAGCAAATGGTACTCCACTTTCTCCACAAAAGAACATAGTAGAACCTAACAGTTGACATCCAGAAAAAAATATCTTCCAATTAATTGACATGAATAGAAGCATTTCATACCCAATTTTTTTGGAGAATTCCACCGATCTATCAATAATCATCAACAACAATGCAAAAAGTTCTAAAAGTAACAAGAATTACAAATAGGTCACTGGACCACCTATCGACAACTACAAACACTAGCGCAAGACGAAGACGCGCCGCCGTCCTCGTCCCTCTGTCACCGGAGCCGAACAAACCTTGTCATAGTAAAGCTTGTTGTAGTAGATAGACGGGAAGTCATCGTGCTAAGACCCCAAAGGACTAACGCACCAGAGGAGCAACCATTGCAAATGATGACAAGTTACATTGAGTATGTCATAAAAGAGTGAGTACCAACCAAACCAAGCTTGCCTTCTATTGTTTTTCCATATTTATATTTAGCTGATATTTATATAGAAATTCTAGATGAAATCAACATGATCATTAAAAATTTATGTCATGTCTGCAAATTCTTTCACATATCCTATATTTTCTCTTTTACGAGGATCCCAAAAGCACAACTGAGATTTTATGTTTCTTAAAAATTGTAAGCACTCACCTCGGCATGGAACCTCAACTCTATTTTCAATTGCTTGAAATTTTAATCCTTATAACTAAACCTGTCATAGTTAGATTTTCTAAAACATTGCAATATGTTAGGGTTATATCACAATGTTAATTAAGCCGAGAGATATGGAATAAAGCATGCAATCAAAAACATAGGGTAGAACCTTTGGAATGGAAGCCTTCCTGAAGGGCCACGAATGCTCATCCATGAAGTGTGGTTCCAGTTTCATTTGACATATGCGTGAATTTCTAGGTATGCCACCAAAAACAAAATTAAACAGAGCAAAGAGAGAAATAATGTGTCAATGCTCGCTCCGCCCACGCGGCCAGGTTATGTTGTCATCGGCTCATCTACGTAAATTCATAGGGAAAAATGAAAGAGAGGGCAAATATAATCCAAAAAGGACGCATTTCCTAAATGTAATATCTGGTGTAGCTTCTTCTACTAGTCGTGATGATATCACCTGGCTTTAGTAGCAACCGCAGACACTATAGGAATCAAGCAAGTTGCCGACGGCCTAAAGCCCTCGGCGTATTGGCCAATGCCGTCGACGTAGCATACCTTGGGTCACACCTATACACATACGTTAGGGACACATGCATGCAAGTTTTTTAGGATGGACGATGCTCCGGTGGTCTTTATCCGGCAAAACCCTAGACCGGGGGGGGGGTCCAGAGATCTACCCCTATAGCTTTCTACGTACGAGGCCTCACCTATGGACCTTTTGCTTTATTTTGGTTTGTTTAGGACATATATACATGGAAAGCAAAGGTTGGGCCCACTTTACCATGAAATAGGCTCCGATAGACCCGTAGCGGAAGTTTCTACGTACAGATCCTCGATTTCAGCAAGTGTTAACAACCCATGTCTGTGAAGAAAGCCATGCCCGGGACCTATATATATTGCATGTATCAACCTTGGGTCACACCTATACAGATATGTTAGGGACACATGCATGCAAGTTTTCTAGGGTGGACAATGCTCCGGTGGTCTTTATCCAGTGAAACCCTAGACCGGGGGGGTCTAGAGATCTTCCCCTATAGCTTTCTCCGTACGAGGCCTCACCAATGAATCTTGGGTCCAACCTTGTTTTGGCATGTTGCTATGACCTAACCAAACATAAACTAAGAGAAGGCTATACTTTGCTACCCCGTTACGATGCACGTCTAGGGGGGTAGACGACGCGGGACACATGAGCTAGGGTTTTGGTGGAAGGGGGCTTCCGGTGCATGTGGACCTAGCACATTGTTTTGGCATGGGGCTATGACCTAACCAAACACAAATAGGGAGAAATGTCCACCGGGGTACCCCACCCATCCGGATAATATCTAGGGGGGGGGGGTAGACGATGCGGGGCGCGCGGGGCAGGGTTTCGAAACTACCGCACTCCAGCGTAGGAAAATCATAGAATCTTTGAACAACTTCTTCAAAATGTGTGAGACATAAAATTCAAACACATGCATATGATAATACTAACACAATTTGTCGACGTGTAGCTGTGAGAGACAAGATTCGCAACGTCATTTCATGCGGACATGTGGAGACTGTTATTTGAAGGGTACGAATTTGTCCAACTGATAAAAAATATAACCATGTTTAAATTATTGATATTATTAAATAAATGTGTATAAATACAATACATGACAATAATTAAATAAAATACAATACAGGGTATACGTCGCTGGCCGGCAGTACGCCGAGGGTGGCCGTCGGTGTATACAGGGCATACCGCCGGCTATACGCCGAGGGTGGCCGTCGGCGTATACGTAATGCCATGACGGTGCCCGCCCGACCTAAACTTCTGGGCCACGTGTCCAAAGCCTACGCCGACAGCTGGCAGTACGCCGAGGGTGGCCGTCGGCGTATAGGATCCTACGCCGAGGGCAACACTACGCCGACGGCGACCTTGGCGGGGTGTCCTGGAGGCCCCTACGTCGACGGCACCGACATTTGGCCGTCGGCGTAGGCTTTGGCCGTCGGCGCCTCGGCCCATTCCTGTAGTGAGAGTTTACAATGTGTAGAATAACAACACTAGCAAAAAAACGCACACTATCCTCTAGGGAGTTCGATTGCACCTGTCGTCCCCTTCCACACCTTGTAGACACCTCGCACCTAAACAAAGTATTGAGCAGGCGAAACTCCGATGTAACCTTTGGCAAGGATAACTCTTATAACGAGTTGCTAGAAATGGTATTTTGGTTTAGCCGTTTGATTACACGAATCCGAGTGGGGAAATTCATGTGAATAGCTAATTGTATTTCATGCAAGCACGTTGGGCCTATGGTACGAGTGCTGGGAACTTGTTAGCTGTATTATGTCACCTATATTGGCTGAAAATAGCAACTTGATGACATATACGGTATTCATAATTAATTCAAGATAAGTACTTCTAGTACTATATGAAGTAGTAGTCTAGAAAGATTAGTACTATATGAAGGGCAGACCACTCACACGCACTAATGAGTTTGAGACGTGCACAACTCGACTCCAAAAAAATTTGTCTCCTGTGGAACAGAAAGAACTCCAGAAATATTCCGTGGGAAACAAGGGTCAACAGATGCAATGTTGTTTAATAGGGTAAGTGTATGCACCCTTCGACCAACTGTACGTCCAACTATGTGTACCAACTACACTTGCCGAACAAAAAAGCATGAAATAACAAAGTGTTAAGTGGAGTATTTTGACTGCAACCTTGTAACCGTTTTAGGTACCAAACAAACTACATACAACAAAAATATATGTTTGCACTCATTATTTCTCCTTGTACATTAGCTAGCTAGCTTTTCCAAAACACAACAAATATGGACGGAAGTTGCAGATCTGAATCACGCCTCTGGAGTACGTGCAAGATCTCTGGTCGCATGCCCACCCAATCACATGCACGGAGCAAGAGAATCTCCAACCAGGAAGCAACACACAAAGAAAAAAGAAGAAAGCACTCGATCGCGTAGTCACATGCGCAGAGGGGCCATGGCAGGAGGAGGAGAGGGGAAAACCCCAAGAGATGTGAGGAAAAAGAGGAGATAGATAGAGCGAGATCGCGACTATTGCCTTCAAAAGGAAGAGAGAGAAACTACCGGTGCCCCCCTTAAGTCGGATCCTTGTCGCCACCCGGTAGGCTCGCCGACAGCAAGGTACTGGGGCGCACCGCAGGGGTGGCCCACCCTCCGCATGCATTAGCATCAACACACTTGCAGACAACTTGGACCAAATTGCCACGGGTACCAACAGTGAACGGTCCCAAATATTGGAAATAGAGAAAATCCACAAAATTATATATCAAATAGTTATCATGGGTTTAGGTACTACTGAAAAATAGCCTCATAAATGTGGTGTTAAATTTGCAAATAATGAAAATATATTCGGAGAGCTCTTGGGCAAGATTTACAAATTTTTGACTAATCCAGAGAAATATATCATACAAAGTTCTTTCATTGATGCATTCTACTGATCATTTATACCGCACGAACGCCCACACCATAGTCGCATGTGTTTGGCCATCTAGCCTACAGTCACATATATATGTGTACATGAGCATCAACGTGCAACCATAGTCCGTGGTGTACAAACAAAGGAAGAAGTGAAACAATAATATGGAGTTATTTATACAGTGATGTTCATTATTATTAAAACTATGTAAGTATTATGTGTTATGCCGAGTATGCTTCATTCGGCTAGAAGGTACTTTCGAAGTTTGTGTAAAACACATTTTCTTAGAAGGTACCTTCTAAGTTGTGTAAAACACATTTTTTTTTTTTAAACGGGGGCAAAAGAATTGCCCCAATCTATTGATTAAGAAGAAGAGAATTTCCCAGTTTATTAACAGAAAACCGGGCAAAAACTGTTACAACAAACCAAACACACCCAAAGCATCAACTTCTCGACCGACTAGACAAAACAACAAAGCCTCTCAACCAACTACCACTGCAAACCGACAACACATGGAACACGATGCCACAAAGGAGACTCGCATAACAAACACATTTTCTTATGATTCTGCTTTGCAAAAGATTTCCAAGTTTTAGTGTACACATATTAATTAGAAAGTCGTGATCACTGTTATCGAGTCGTAGATTTGTGTGATGGAGTGCATATGGTCATGGACATTGCCAGCGCATCTAGCAAACTTTCATATACACGTGTTCACGTGAACACCAACTTGGAACTATAACTGTGTGCTTTGACATCGTGGATATAACCATCGCACCTAGCCAGTTTTTCCATACTCCTATTTATCTATTTACCTATTCTATATACATATATAAAGACTGAGAGCTTTAGAGAGTAGACAGCTATGCCACCTCAGCTGTTCATATGCACACATGAACAAGTGTTATGTGCCTACTTTTTTACACTTCTACAACGTATCAAAATTATTCTGGTAATTATTTTACCATAAACTTTTGATGTTGCATAACTTTTTGATGGTAATTTTTAAAAAAATGCATAACCAGTCATTCCCAGCGTCGCACAATGGTAAGCTGTAATTTCACGGTAGTAAATCTCTGTGAAAATTTTCAATGCCGCCTCGCCATAGCACTATTCATGTGCACACATGAACAATGTTCCAGGACCACCTTTTACATTTCTTCAAAGGATTTTTTTAACTATTTGGCGGTATTTTTGGTAATATCTCGATGCTGGTAACAGCTCGACGCTAATTTTTACGGTTCATGACTAGTCACTTCCAGCCATGACGTAATGGTAATTTCTCAGCTGTATTTTCCTCGTAGTAAATCTCCACGATAATTTTTGGATGGTAATTATCCTACAATAATTATTAAATGCATAACTCTCCGACGGTAATTTTTCACCGGTGCATGAATAGTCATTCTCTTAAGTCACTCATCGACTTTAATATTCATCGACTCTTTTACCCGAGAAAAATACTATCGTGTTTTCCTACCGTACCATCAGGAAAAATGTACTTACTCCACCCTTTGTTTCATCTTTTACCAAGGAAAATACTACTCTCTTTTTCTATGGTGTCTTTAGAAAAATAGACTTACTCCATCATCCACCGCCTCTTTCAACTGGAGAAAATACTAACATCTTCTATAACGACTCCAGAAATGAAAATACTTCATCATCTGCCACCTCTTTTAGTCATCGAAAATACTACTACCTTCTCTATGGCATCTCCAGAAAAAACATGTACATTTATATGAGCAACAACATTAAACTGTAGTCTCAAAATATGAGTCAATCAACAAAAGAAAAATACGAATTTAATTGCTTAGACCATGGTGTGTACTTTCTTACATATCATATCATATCATAAATTTTACGTGTTACACACTTTTTTTGTTTGGGAGATGCATCCATAACTTTAGTCAAAACAAATTGTCAAACTGTTTCGCCTTTGTAGAAAAGTCATAAGTTTGCCATGCATGAATGGAAATACACGAGAACCAATGTTGGCCGTCGTCTCTGAGATCTCGTTCCTAGACAATATCAGCATATTCATTTGAATTGAAATTTACAAAACACAAAAGGGTCCGAGGTATTACAAGTAGAAAATTCCAAAAGTTCATAGTACTACCTGTGTTCTATAAACAAGACATATAAATTTAGTCAAAAATGATACCATATAAAGTATGACCAAGCTTATAGAAAAAACTAGCAACAACTATAATACTATGTATATATAGTTTGGAAATATACTACTTAATAATGTACGTAATAAGATTAATTTGATCTTGTAGAGGTTTATAATTGTTTTAGTACTTTGGTCAAACTTTACATATATGGTTTGACTTTTGACAAATACTGTACACTTTACTTTGCGTAACAGAGCGAGTACATCTTTAATTATCACTAGTAATAATTTGGAAATGAAAAGCAACCTCATAAATGTGGTGTTAAATTTGCAAACTTACGAGGATATATTCCGTGAGTTACCAAGAAAAAAATGTTTGAATTTACATAGTTCCTACTGCACGGTTCAAATATTTAAACGTGGTGTTAAATTTGCAAACTTACGAGGATATATTTCGAGAGTTACCAAGAAAAAAATGTTTGAATTTACATAGTTCCAACTACACGGTTCAAATATTTAAACAGTACGAATCATTTATGTCGCACGTGCCTGGAACGCCCGCAACTGCCTTTATCAGGTCAAAACACTAGTGGAAAACCGGCCCAATATTCTAGGGCATTAGTCCCGGTTGCAATATGGACCGGGACTGATGCCCTGGGCCCTACTGTTTTTTCAGCCGTAGGACCCCAGAAACCATTAGTCCCGGTTCGTTTTTAACCTTTAGTCCCGGTTCGTATTATGAACCGGGACTGAAGTCTCTGCGATAGAATCCGACCGTTGTCAGACTCATTAGTCCCGGCTGGTAACACCAACCGGGACTAAAGACCGGACCTTTAGTCCCGGTTGGTAATACCAACCGGGACTAATGACTTCCCTATATAAAACAGCTCCTTCTTCCTCCCCGAGCCAGCCACTCCCCCTCTCCACACTCTCAAGTGTTCTTCATACAACAAACCTACCTCGAGTTCATCCTCTTTGACCACCATTTTCTATCACAAATTGATGTCCCCACTTGAATCTAAGTGGACTAAAAGGTGAGAAACTTTGTGCTTTTGTGTTTCATTGGTAATTTAGCTCATTTAATGCTCTAAAAGTAGAGAGATTTGTGATTTTTTTATGGGAGCAATTATTTAGATGTTCATTTGATTATGTGTACAAGTAGGTGAAGATAGAGGTAAAAATAGAGGTAGAGGTAGAGATAAAGATATAGATAGAATTAAAAATAAAAATAGAAGTAGACATAGCTAACATAGAAATAGAAATAGAGATAGAGATAGAAATAGAAAAATAGAAATAACGATAGAAATAGAGATAGATGCCGTAGGGCGGAGCTTCCGAAGATGCCGTAGGGCGTGAGCACCAACGACATCTTCGAGAAGCTCCGCCACGGGAGATTTCCCAACCCTTTACGCAACACTGTTAGAGGAGATGAAGTCTTTCACGGGCTTGCAGGGAAATTTTTCCGAGGCGGAGCTTCCGAAGATGCCGTAGGGCGTGAGCACCAACGACATCTTCGAGAAGCTCCGCCACGGGAGATTTCCCAACCCTTTACTCCATAACTGTTAGAGGAGATGGAGTCTTTCATGGGTTTGCAGGGAAATTTTTCCGAGGCAGAGCTTCCGAAGATGCCGTAGGGCGTGAGCACCAACGACATCTTCGAGAAGCTCTGCCACGGGAGATTTCCCAACCCTTTCCTCCATAACTGTTAGAGGAGATGGAGTCTTTCGTGGGCTTGCAGGGAAATTTTTCCGAGGCAGAGCTTCCGAAGATGCCGTAGGGCGTGAGCACCAACGACATCTTCGAGAAGCTCTGCCACGGGAGATTTCCCAACCCTTTCCTCCATCCATGGGGATGAAACTCTCCCTGCCTTCGAGCTGTGCTTGCCATGGCGTATCGATGCTCCTTTTATAGGCAGGGCGCCGCTTCTACTTGTGTCTTGTTCCTCCGACAGGGGCGTCGTGTGCTACATGCTTTATCTCATCGAGCAGTGCATCAACCCATGCATACTTATCCTGCCAATAGCTTTAGTCTCGGTTGCACCCACCAGCCGGGACTAAAGGTTACCCACATGTCCTTATCCCACCGACGGTTTTGTTAGATGACACAAAAACCACCTTTAGTCCCGGTTGTACCAACCAGCCGGGACTAAAGTTTTGTTAACTTATTCTTACTTATCAAACTAAAATTAGAGAAAGAAATAGAAATTGTATATTTGATTTGCGTTTGATATGTACTTATATAATGCAGATGAACCGAGCATGGATGTACACCGATCGACGCTCTGGAGATTTCATTAAAGGCGTGCATTCTTTTCTCAAGGTGGCTGAGGCAACCAAGCGGAATGGTTTTATGTGTTGTCCATGCAGTGGTTGTCGAAATGAGAAGGATTACCCCTCCACAAAGACCCTTCACATCCACCTATTCCGGTTCGGTTTCATGTCCGGCTATAATTGTTGGACCAAGCATGGGGAGAGAGGGGTTATGATGGAAGACAACGATGAAGAAGAGAATGATGACAACTATCCTGAGTTCCCTGAAACCACCGATACCGCAATGGAAGATAATGAAGAAGAAGAAGGTGAAGAACGGGCATCAGATATGCCCGCTGATGATCTTGGTCAGGTCATTGTTGATGCACAGATTGACTGTGAAAGTGAAAAGGAGAGGGAGAAGTTGCAATGCATGTTAGATGATCACAAAAAGGATTTGTACCCAAATTGCGAAGACGGCCAGAAAAAGCTAGGAAGCACGCTGGAATTGCTGCAATGGAAAGCAGAGAGTGGTTTATCTGACAAGGGATTTGAAAAGTTGCTGAAAATTATGAAGAAGATGCTTCCAAAGGATAACGAATTGCCCGCCAGTACGTATGAAGCAAAGAAGATTGTCTGCCCTCTAGGATTGGAGGTGCAGAAGATACATGCATGCATTAATGACTGTATTCTCTACCGCGGTGAGTATGAGAATTTGAATGCATGCCCGGTGTGCAGTGCATTTCGGTATAAGATCAGGCGAGATGACCCTGGTGATGTTGAGGGCGAGCGCCCCTGGAAGAGGGTTCCTGCCAAGGTGATGTGGTATGCACCTATAATACCACGGTTGAAACGTTTGTTCAGAAACAAAGAGCATGCCAAGTTGTTGAGGTGGCACAAAGAAGACCGTAAGAGTGACGAGATGTTGAGACACCCCGCTGATGGGTCGCAGTGGAGAAAAATCGACAGAGATTTCCCAGAGTTTTCGGAAGACGCACGGAACCTGAGGTTTGGTCTAAGTACAGATGGCATGAATCCTTTTGGGGAGCAGAGCTGCAGTCATTGCACCTGGCCCGTGACTCTATGTATCTATAACCTTCCTCCTTGGTTGTGCATGAAGCGAAAGTTTATTATGATGTCAGTGCTTATCCAAGGCCCGAAGCAACCCGGCAATGACATTGATGTGTATCTAAGGCCATTAGTTGATGAACTTTTACAGCTGTGGCAGACTGAAGGTGTTCGTGTGTGGGATGAGTACAAACAAGAGGAATTTGATCTACGACCTTTGTTGTTCGTGACCATCAATGATTGGCCTGCTCTTAGTAACCTTTCAGGACAGACAAACAAGGGATACAATGCATGCACGCACTGTTTAGGTGAGATCGATAGTATATATTTGGATAAAAGTAAGAAGGTGGTGTATCTCGGGCATCGTCGATTTCTTTCGCCCAAACATCAATTAAAGAAAAAAGGCAAGCATTTCAAGGGCGAGGCAGAAGTCCGGGGCAAGCCTAAACGCCATACTGGTGATGATATATTTGATATGGTCAAAGATTTAGAAGTAATCTTTGGAAAGGGTCCTGGCAGTCTGTCTGTTCCGAATGACGCTAGCGGACATGCACCCATGTGGAAGAAGAAATCTATATTTTGGGAGCTTGAGTATTGGAAATTCCTAGAGGTCCGCTCTGCAATCGACGTGATGCACGTGACGAAGAATGTTTGCGTGAACCTACTAGGATTCTTGGGCTTGTATGGGAAGACAAAAGATACACCAGAAGCACGTGAGGACCAGCACCGTATGAAAAGAAGAGACGGCATGCATCCGGAGGATTCTAAGGGTCCTGCGAGCTACGCTCTTACCAAAGAAGAGAAGGAAATCTTTTTTGAATGCCTGAGCAGTATCAAGGTCCCATCTGGATTCTCGTCAAATATAAAGGGAATAATAAATATGGCAGAGAAAAAATTCCAAAACCTAAAGTCTCATGACTGCCACGTGCTTATGACGCAATTGCTTCCGGTTGCACTGAGGGGGATTCTACCGGAAAATGTTCGAGTACCAATTGTGAAGCTATGTGCATTCCTCAATGCAATTTCGCAGAAGGTAATCAATCCAGAAGATCTACAATGGTTACAGAATGATGTGGCCCAATGTCTTGTCAGCTTCGAGTTGGTGTTCCCACCGTCCTTCTTTAATATTATGACGCATTTCTTAGTTCACCTAGTCGAAGAGATTACCATTCTCGGTCCAGTATTTCTGCACAATATGTTCCCCTTTGAGAGGTTCATGGGAGTCTTAAAGAAATATGTGCATAACCGTGCTAGGCCAGAAGGAAGCATCTCCAAGGGCTATCTAACAGAGGAGGTCATTGAGTTTTGTGTTGACTTTGTTCCTGACCTGAACCCGATTGGTCTTCCTCAATCGCGGCATGAGGGGAGACTGAGTGGAAAAGGCACGCTAGGAATGAAATCAGCATACTGTATGGACGGACATTCTTTGAGTGAAGCACACTACACAGTTTTACGAAATTCCACGTTGGTGGAGCCGTTTATGGAGCGACACAAGAATAGTGTACGCTCGGAAAACCCTGGGCAGTCTAACTCTTGGATTACAAAGTTGCACATGGCGACTTTTGGTGGTTGGTTGCAAACACTTCTCATAAATGACGCCACTGTTGGATATGAGCTGTCCATGTTGGCCAAGAAACCATCTTCAACTATATTGACTTTCCAAGGTTACGAGATAAATGGGAATACATTTTACACGGTCGCCCAAGATAAAAATAGCACCAATCAAAACAGTGGTGTCCGCTTTGATGCATTACACGACAATGGGACAAAGGACACATATTATGGTTACATAGAGGAGATATGGGAACTTGACTATGGACCGTCTTTTAAGGTCCCTTTGTTTCGGTGCAAATGGGTCAAGCTGACAGGAGGCGGGGTAGTTGTAGACCAAAAGTACGGCATGACAACAGTGGATCTCAACAATCTTGCGTACATGGACGAACCATTCGTCCTAGCCAACGATGTCGCTCAGGTTTTCTATGTGAAGGATATGTCTACAAAACCGAGAAAGAGAAAAGATAAGAAAACGAATACATCACACGATGAGCCAAAGCGACACATTGTTCTCTCAGGGAAAAGAATCATTGTGGGAGTGGAGGACAAGACAGATATGTCAGAAGATTATAACAAGTTTGATAAAATTCCGCCCTTCAGAGTGAACACTGACCCAACCCTCCTCTTAAACAAAGAAGATACTCCATGGTTACGGTGCAAAAAGAAACCCCAACACTAGATGGGGATGTTGGTGATGTGTAATAATGTATTAAACCTTTTATTTATGTTAGAAATAGAAATGTTAGATTTTATTTATGTTAGATTTTATTTATGTTAGATATATAGAGTTAGAAAGTGAATAGATCGAAATGTTGTTGATCTATGTTATGGATTTCAGTTATGGATTTCGGCGCCAGAAGAGAAGGTGAAGAAGAGATATTGAATATTATAGGAGAGGGTACCACCCGTGCACAAGGAGAGGGTACCACCCGTGCAGAAGGAGACGGCTCAGAATTTTTGAACGAGTCGGGTGACAGAATGGAGGAGGAGCAGCCGCATGAATCGGAAAATGATGATTGCGAGGACGGCTCACAAGGGACTAGACGTGACTTAATAACACGGTCCGGCGAGGTATATATATATATATATATGAAGACTAGCTCTATTCATGAATCAGTAGATGACGATGCATTATGTGGTATATATATTAACGAGTGTTTTCTTATTTTAGACCTCTGAATCTTCTAGAAAGAAGCGAGGCCTGGCCAAACGGCTGGCATCGAATCAGCATTACACGATTGGGCATCTCTCAAATGAAGGCGAACCGTTGGAACCCAAGAGTGTCGCAAATGCGTTCACTAGTCAATGTGGATGTCTTGTCAGGGACATGGTGCCGATAAGCATTCAGTATTGGTATAAGCCCAAGGCGGCAAAGGGAGAGCCTGCACAGCCAGAGCCAGAAGAGGGTGCAGCAGTCAATTATGTCACCAAGGTCTTGAAAGACGGACTTTGGGATTCCCTCATTAGTCAATTATGTCACCAAGGTCGCTGGACCTGAAGAGGAGGAAACACTGGGAGAAGTATTGGGTGGTATAATTCTTTGGGATAAGAAACACATCGTGTTTCCAGGCTCGGCGCCAAGGCGGCCACCCTCTCCTCCGAGTCCTCGCAATTCACCACCTCCCAACGACGACAGGGACGACTACCACCATACCCCGAGTACACATCGATCTCCACCTCAATGTCAGCCGCCTCCGCCACCTCCGCCGCCTCAGCCCACTCGTAAGTCCCAGAGTTATGGCAAGTCCGCTGCTATGTCCACTAGCAATGTCTCTCCAAAGAAACGGGCCAAGAAAGTTAAGGCGGTGCCGCCTCCTCCTATCGAGAAGACTGCTGAAGAAATTGAGGCGGAGGACAGAGCCAAAGTGAAAAGGAAGCTCGCAGCCCTACGCCCGACCCCTACACCAAAGCAGGTATATACTCTGGAACAGAAGGAGTGGGCCATTGATATGCTTACCCAACCTTCGCAATATGAATTGCGTAAGCCAGATGACTACAAGCGTTGTTTAGATAAGCAAGTAGATGCAAAAAAAGAAGCTAATAAGACAAGCGCAACTGCAAGAGGGAAAAGAGACGTTGCCCAGCTTGGAGCACAGACCAAAAAATCGATCTCCCCGCTAAAGGTCTTTGCTAGTGATGCTGGTGGGAGTGTTGCTCAACCCAATCCCGCCGACTTTGCTGCTGAAGCTGGTTTGACTCTTTCTCAATTGATACATGAAGATATCCCAAAGGCGCCTATAGCACGGCAATATGAAAAGGGGAAGAGCCTGGTCCCACCTGAGATTGAAATGAATCTACCAACACAAATGCGAAAATTGCATAAGTGGTACCTGCAAGCCGCAAAGGGCACACAAGATTTTCTCCTTATGAAAATCACAAAGGACCATTTCTTAGGTGAAGACTTGGTGCATATTGAGTTTGATGAATTCTTTTAGCTATTCAATCAAGACGCGCTCGACAAATCTCTCGTCAGTACCTATTTTCTGTAAGTGATTCATTATTTCTATAAGTCTCTAGCTCAACTCGTTCTTTGCATGTAATTATCCTCACTACGCTGTTTATTATGCAGAATGAAGAGTATGGAATGTAAGAAAAGGAATGACCTCCAACTTGGATTCATTGATCCAAATCGAGTTAATGGAGCGATGATACAGAGGAAACGCAAGGAGACGGAGGATATCTTGTTAGAGTTCCTACTTACACAGGAATACCGAGCTAGAATACTGTTTCCGTACAACTGCAGGTGAGTGTGACTATCTTATACACAGTTACTTTTCCGTACTCGATGTTATAAGTGTAATTGATGAGTTTATTAACTTATATAATTAAACTTGCACGCAGTTACCACTGGATTTTGCTAAAGATTGAACCTGACTATGGAAAGGTTCAAATCTTTGACTCGTTGAATAAACCACTTAATGAATACCAAAGCATCATTGATATGATGGATAGGTAATTTCAATCATTACGGCATTATATCGGTCTCTTTCATTCATCTATAACTCATCTATTCATTTTGTTTGCTCGGCAGTGTTTGGAAACGGTTTATAGGCATAGTAAAAGGTGAATGGAAAAATGAGCTGATTTACCGTTAGATCGAGGTAAGTCGTACGAGCTAGGTCCACACATCCCTTTAATTCTAGTTTCAAATACCATTAAGTATATCAATCTTGATATGTCACTGACTAAAATCTATTCTCGTAAAGTGTGCGAGGCAGCCATCGGGGACTAATCTATGTGCATACTACGCTTGCGAGAACCTTCGTGCGCAGGTCACTGAAGGAATTGATTTTCAAACAGTAAGTAAACAATATACTGACAAATTCATTTTATTGGCATGGTTATGATGATTCATAGTCATATTGATCTTCTTCTTCATAGTTCGAAGCAAAGCGGAATCGGCTCTCACCGACTGAACGCATAGTAGGAATTCAAGAGGAAATAGCCGGATTTCTGCTTGACCATGTCATTAATCCAAAGGGTGAATTTCATGTCAGTTTCGATTAGACAATGTGTATAATTAAACACAAGTCGTGATCTTATGTGTGTGAACAAGTTGTATATATACTTGTATGTATATGCTCGGTGAACCAAATATATTATATATGTATCGGCTTATATATTATGTTGTAATGCTGTATGAATAAGTATATAAGAAAACTTGTTTGAAATGAATCAAACAATTGAATGGAGCAAAATACAAATATACCCTAAACCCCTAAATAACAATTGAAATCTAGAAAAATAAAGAAGCAGGAGACGCTGCCACGTGTAGACACTTTAGTCCCGGTTCGTAACACGAACCGGGACTAAAGATGCTACGCCCACGAGCGCCCAGCCCTTGCCACGTGGTCTCTCTTTAGTCCCGGTTCGTATAGCAACCGGGACTAAAGATTGAGCATCAGTCCCGGTTGGTTAGTCCCGGTTGCGCAACCGGGACTGAAGGCCCAAACGAACCGGGACTGATGCCCTGTTTTCCACTAGTGAAAATTTTCATTAATTTTATAATGTAAAGAGTCAATCGGGCGCATGCTCAATGCAAAATTTCGACAGTTTCTAATCATACCATACATTTTACGTGTTATACACTTTTTGTCTAGGAGATGCTTCCACAATTTTTTTTCGAAACAAAGTTCTAAGATCTATTGCGCCTTTTCATAAAAATAAAAGTTTTAGCATGCTCAAATGGAAAGACCCTAGAACCAATGTTGAACCGTAGTCTCGTGAGATCTCATGCATGGACAATGCCAACACACTAGTTAGAACTTTAATATGCAAAACACATAATGATCCAAGTTATTGCAAATAGTTAAAACCCACAAAGTCTTTGTATCATTCTCATGAGTAAAATATAAAATAATTTAGGAAACTAACAATAAGCCTCATAAATTTGATGTTAAATTGAAAACATACAAAGATATATTAAGAGGTTTACTAAGAACTAAAGTTTGAATTTGCAAAGTTCCAACTAATTCAGTGAGAAATATATGAGACAGAGTTCCTCCATATGCACTACACAAGTAATTTATGCCCCATGGGAACCGAAACACCCACAACGACGCACTTGTATAAGGTGGTTAGATTTCCTTTGTTTATTCAGAATGTAAAGAGTCCACCCGGCGCATGCTTGATATGAAAATACCACCGTTTCTCTATATTATCATTTCAGAAACAGATTTCACATTAGGATTTAGTATATGTTGAACTAACTAATTTAATCATACGATACATTTTATGTGTTATATCCTGCTATCAAGATCCACTGCTTCTGCGCCATCTTGATCAAGCTGGCCGTTCTCAACCTCTATCTATTACCGCTGGTGGGGCATTCAGTTCCCTCAGCTGGAGAGGCTATAAATCTTTGTGTGCCACCTCAACATCGGTGAGGTGATCGTGTGGTGCCCTCACCTTCATGTACTGGAGGTATCTAACTGCTGGAGCCTCAACACGACTAGAGTCCACCCACCAACGATTTATCATGTTTTCGTCGACCTCAGATGCGTAGGATACATTGACATCATGGCTCCCTTTCTTAAGCCACTGAGGATGGCTTCAACGCTGAAAAATCTCTGTTAGTGGTGCATGTGTTTATTTCAAAACGTTGGGATTGGATAGGTTGACGTCCATACTACATTCAACTTGGGATAGAGAAGAGTGTGCATGTCCTATATTTGTCCATAGACGCTAATGTTCAAAAGCTAGACATCGTTCAAAACTTTTCTCAGCAGTTAACGATATTGGATTAGAACTCGAAATTCTACTCACTAGTAGAAAACAGGCCTAATATCCAGGGCGAATTTGAGTTTTAGTCCCGGTTGTGTTTTGATCCGGGACTAATGTGAGCATTAGTCCCGGTTCAAAAGACTATGTGGGCCAAGAATCTTTTGTCCCGGTTCAAACGGGACCTTTAGTCCCGGTTGGAAATACGAACCGGGATTAAAGGGTTAGTAACCTTTAGTCCCGGTTGGTGTCTCCAACCGGGACTAAAGCCTCACCCTTTAGTCCCGGTTGGTGTTACCAACCCGGACTAAAGGGTCTCCCCCAATTTTCCTCTCATGCCTACCCCCCCCCCCCCCCTCGCAGAAAAAACGTCTAAAAAAAATAAACGAAAATGATAAAAACTTCAAATTTCAAAATCCTTTGACATGCATGTACCTCATGCAACTAACTTTTATGGAAAATTTGAAAATTGAATTTTTTTGCAAAAAAAGGTTGTTCCAAATTAAAACAGCTCTAACTTTTGCATACGGACTCGAAAAAAAACGTATAATATATGAAAAATTATCTACACAAAATTTTACATCCGATTTCAACGGCCATAGGCCGTTTGCACAAATTCTACTTTCTCAAAATTCCAAATGGAAATATGAAAGCAGGAAGATTTTAGATTTTGCTAGAAAAATGAGAAAAAAATGATTTTTAAAATGATTTTTTAATTTCTTTAGTTGTTTCTTCTACTTTTTAGTTATTTTGAAGTTTTTAGATTATTTTGGAATTTTTTAAGATTTTTGATTTTTTGAATATTTTGAGTTTTAAAATTAATATTTAAATTATGCATAAAGATTTTTTGAAATTTATTGATGCTCATTATTACTTAATCATTATTGCTTATTTTTCAAATTATTTGGAATTAAAAAAAGTAAAATTATATGTTATCAAAGTCTAAGGGTTAATACAATTCATAGCATAATATTATCAAGAAGTCGCGAGCGCAGTCTTGGAAGCTAGTAGGGAAGGAATGGAGAAGTTAAGCGTGCTGAGAGTGGAGCAGTGTGAGGATGGGTGACCGGCCGGGAAGTGGGACCATGAGTATATACTTTGACATGAGAATAGGTGTGGTGATTAGAGATTAGAGGGAAAACTGTTAAACAAATCAAAAATCTGAAAATAGGAAAATTTAAAAAAATCTGAAACTTTTTTCAAAAATATTTAAAAATAGCAAAATGACCTTTAGTCCCGGTTGGTGTTACCAACCGGGACTAAAGGGTTCTCCAGCCCGCAGCGCTCAGGGCGGCCACGTGGAGAACCTTTAGTCCCGGGTTGTGGCACAACCGGGACTAAAGAGGGGGACCTTTAGTCCCGATTTGTTAGTCCCGGTCGCTACAACCGGGACTAAAGGCCCTTACCAACCGGGACTATAGACCGTTTTTCTACTAGTGACTTTACACCTAGTTACTTTTACCTGACACAACCTTTTGACATCTTGGGTCCACATGATACACACGTTTAATATCAGGTGGCATCAATTTGAATTAGTTATCTTGGAACAAGTGTAAACGCAAAGCGCCAACATATTCACTTACATCAGATCGGTCTTTTGGAATAGTTAGTTGGTTGGTGTATCTAACATTGTTGTCAATAGTAGACTATAGCCCTGCTATAGCCCATCGGAAAGGTGCGGTTAGGTGCATTAGCCCGCTTGAAGGGGGCAATGGAAGGTTGTAGCGCTGCTATACCCATTTTGCAAGCTGCCTCTATAGCCTATAGCCGGCTATCGAAAACATTGATCTAACATGGCATCAGAGTGCCCATGTCTTGGGTTCAAGTCTCATTCCCACACCATTAATCTCCAATTTATCCATGCCTGTGTTGGGCGTGAGGGGAGAAGTTATTCACGTCGGATGTGAAGCGAGATGTCATGCGGGGCCATCGACATTGCCAACCCACACTGTACTGTTGAATGTTTGGAGCTCTTCTCGTTACTATATCTTCCTCTCGTGGCCTCATTTGTGTTCTCAACACTTGCTAGTATGCATCAACCTTTTCCGTTAAAGCGCTCTCTCTCTCTCTCTCTCTCTCTCTCTCAATCTCTTCCCACCCGCTCTATGTTCCCCAAACAATATATATATAACCGAGTATTCACTTGTTGCTGCGGTGCCCTCTAATTGTGAAAGAATAGAGCGATGGAGCTGCGGTTGGTGTGTCGCCTCAAGTTGTATCCGCCTCTCTGAGGTGGTTGTCATTGCCTAGATGGCCATGGAGCAGGATTTATCATCACCCTTACAGATTACATGCTCCTCCAGGTGCTGGTTTGCCTCCCTTACGTCCTTACCGCCGCCCTCTCCCACTAGTGGTGTGGCCTCTAGACGCACTTCACCAAGCTCACCTTTTGTGATATCACATCAGATGCTCTCAACGTGGCCCCAACCAGGTCGCTTGCCCTACCCTCTCCCACCTAAAATAAAAATCCCCAAGAAACTCGCCATTGATCCTACCTACGTATCTTTGCTGCTTGGTGCCGCTAGGAGTATGACCTCACGGATTACATCATTAAGGTTTGCAGGCACACCATACAGAGTGACGTTGCTAAAGAGATCCATTACTTCAGCCACACCACCTTGATCAAGTTGGACATTGTCAACCTCTATCTATTATGCCAGCGGTAGCATTCAGTTCCATGTTCTAGACATGCTATAAATCTTGTTCTGCCACATCAACATCAGTGATATGATTCTGTGTGGTGCCCTCACGTGTGTGTGCTTGAGGTATGCAACTGCTGGAGCCTCAGCACGACTAGAGTCCACCCACCATCGATTGAAAATGTGTTCGTCGACCACGGACGTGTAGTATACATTGACATCATGGCTCCCTTGCTTAAGTGACTAAGGATCTGCGCCTACATGGACACACATTATAGTGTGTCATTCTCGGCCTTGATGCTTAAAAACCTCTGTTAGTGATGCTTGTGTTTATTTCAAAATGCTGAGATTGGACAGGTATGACGTTTGTACTACATGCAACTTGGGATAGATAAGAGTGTGTATGTACTATATTTGTCCATAGATGCTACCATTCTTATGCTAGTTTTCTCAACAGTTAACAATATTGGATTAGAATTATAAATTCTGCTTTACACCTAGTTACTTTTACCCGAGACAACCTTCTGACATCTTGGGTCCAGATGATGCACGCGTTTAACATCAGTGGCATCAATTTGAATTAGTTATCTTGGAACGAATGTATGTGCAAAGCGCCAACATATTCGCTTACATTCGGTCGGTCTTTTGGAATAGTTAGTTAGTTTGCTTGGTTGGTTGGTTGGTGTATCTAACATTGGATTCAATAGAAGACTATAGCCCATGGGAAAGGTGTGGTTGGGTGCATTAGCTGGCTCAAAGGGGGCAATGGAGGGTTATAACCCCGCTATTGTTGTTTCTACAAGATGCCACTATAGCATATAGCCATCTATTGAAAATATTGATCTAAAATGGCATCAGAGTCCCCATGTCTTTGGTTCAAGTGTCATTCCCACACCATTAATATCCAATTTGTCCAAGCCCCTATTGGGCATGAGGGGAGAAAAGTTATTCACGTTGGATGTGAAGGGAGATGTCATGTGGGGCGACCAACATTGCCATCCCACATTGTACTGCTGATTGTTTGGACCTCTTCTCCTTCCTAAATCTGCCTCTTGTGGTCTCATTTGTGTTCTCAACACTTGCTAGTGCCGAACCTTTTCATTAAAGCGTGCTCTCTCTCTCTATCTCTCTTCCCACTTGCTCTATGTTTAGACAACTGAGTATCCACTTGTAGCTACACTGCCCTATGATGGTGAATGAATTGAGTGATGGAGTTGTGGTCGGTGTGTCGCCCTAGGTCGTAGCCACCTCCCGGAGCTGGTTGTTATTTGTTGGCATTGTCAATACCTGGATGGTCGTGGACCGGTCTTGATCAGTACCCTTCCAAATGACATGCTCCTCTAGTTCATAGTTTTCCTCCGTTACGCCCATACTATTGCCCTCTCCAGCCAGTGGTGTGGCCTGTAGTCGCACTTCACGGAGTCCTCCTTCCGCGATATAGCACCCGATGCTCTTGATGTGGCCCACAACCAGGTTGCTTTCCCTACCCAGTGATAGACCAATGATCCTACATGTGTATTTTTGCAGTTTGGTGCCGCCGTGAGGCTGGCCCTCGTGGATTTCGTCTATATGGATTGGAGGCACACCATAGATAGCCTCGCGGATTTCATCTTTAAGGTTAGGAGGCACACCATAGATAGTGACATTGCTAAAGATATCCCTTGCTTCAACTGTGCCACCTCGACCAAGCTAGATGTTTTCAATTTCTATCTATTACGTCAGTGACAACATTCAGATCCCTATGCTCGAGAGTGGAGAGGCTATAAATCTATGTCTGCCACATCAACATTGGTGATTTGATCCTGTGGTGACCTCACCCGCGTGTGCTAGAGTTATGCAATCGCTGGCGCTTCAACATGTCTAGAGTCCACTTACCAACGATTAAAAATACTTGTGTCAACTACGGATGGTAGGAGACATTTACATTCTCCTACATGTACACACATTTTAGTGTGTCTTTCTTGGCCCCGATATTGAAAAATCTCTTTTTTGTGCTTGCGTTTATTTCAAAATGCTGGGTTTGGATAGGTATGGCGTCTGTACTACATGCAACATAGGATAGACAAGAGTGTGTATTTCCTATATTTTTCCATATATGATCCTCTTCTGATGCTAGACACCGTCGAGAACTTCTCTCAATAGTTAATGATATTAGATTAGAACTCTAAATTCTACTTTACACCTGGTTATTCTTACCTGACCCAACCTTCTGACATCTTGGGTCCACTTGAAGCACATGTTTAACAACACATTTCATCGATTTGAATTAGTTGTCTTCAAACTGAGTGTAAGAACAAAGCGTGAGCATATTCAATTACAACATATCGGCGTTTTGGAATAGTTAGTTGGTTGGTTGGCGTATCTAACATTGTTTTCAATACAAGACTATTAGCTCCACTATAACCCATCGGAAAGGTGAGCCTAAGTGCATTAGCCCACTCAAAGGGGGCTATGGAGGGTTGTAACCCTGATATAGCCGTTTTTGGAAGCTGCCGCAATAGCCTATAGCCATATTTAAAACATGGATCTAACATGCATCAGAATGCCCATGTCTTGGATTCAAGTCTAATTTTGACACCATTAATCTCCAATTTATCCACATCCCTGTTGGGCGTAAGGGGAAAAGTTATTCGCGTCAGACTTGAAGGGAGATGTCATGTGGGGCGTGATGTCTATGCACTTCTATTCTTGTAGACACTTGTTGGGCCTCCAAGTGCAGAGGTTTGTAGAACAACAGCAAGTTTCCCTTAAGTGGATCACCCAAGGTTTATCGAACTCAGGGAGGAAGAGGTCAAAGCTATCCCTCTCAAGCAACCCTGCAATTACAATACAGAAAGTCTCTTGTGTCCCCAACACACCCAATACACTTGCAGATGTATAGGTGCACTAGTTCGGCGAAGAGATAGTGAAATACAAGTGGTATAGATGATTATAAGTAGCAAACGTGATTTGAAATAAATATCGCTGCGAGCAAACATGTAACAAAACAGCAAGTAAACGGTGTGCAATGCTTGGAAACAAGGCCTAGGGATCATACTTTCACTAGTGGACACACTCCCAACAATATAACATGATTGAACAAATAAACAACTTCTCTTCACTATGGTACTCTGAATTACTCTCCTATTGAATAACACTAATCATTGTGTAGTGGCTACAGAAGCACCCCTTAAAGTTCATCAAGTACTTGACAAACACCACTCATAGAGACATCCAAATCAGATCACAATTCAAGATAGAAATCATTGCGACTTAGACCAAGTACTAACACGGTGCACACACTGTCAACTTTACACCATGAAAGGAGGAATAGATCACTCAATACTATCATAGTAATTATTACTCTCATAATCCACAAGAGATCACAATCATAGCCTAAACCAAGTACCACCACGATGCACGCACTGTCACCGTTACACCATGGCAGGAGGAATAGATTACTTTAATAACATCACTAGAGTACACTATAATAATTAAACATAGGAGTAGCATAATATCTGAATAATAACATCTACTTGTTCAACATGATACAAAGCTCACGATCACATAAAGATCACATCATGGGAGAGAGAGGTGAACCACATAGCTACCGGTAGAGCCCTCAGCCCCGAGGATGAACTACTCCCTCCTCATCATAGGAGACAACAAGGTTGATGGAGATGGCGGTGAGGTCGATGGAGACGGCGAAGACGGCGATGGAGACCGATGGAGATGGCTCCAGGGGCACTTCCCCGTCCCGGCAGGGTGCCGAAACAGAGACTTCTGTCCCCCGAAATTCGTCGGCGCTGGCGGCGGAGCTGCGGAACTGTTTCTGGAAAATTGCCGACTCTTTTAGGGTTTTCCATCCCGAGGCTTCTTATAGGCGAAGGGGCGATGTCAGGGGTGGGACCAGGCGCCCTCACACATGGCTGGCGCGGCCAGGGGCTTGGCCGCGCCACCATGGTGTGTGGGGCCCCTGTGGCCCACCTCCTACTCCTCTTCAGATCTCTAGAAGCTTCCGGGAAAAATAAGACTTCTGGCTTTTGTTTCGTCCAATTCCGAGAATATTTTCTGTGTATCACTTCTGAAACACAAAAACAGCAGAAAACAGGAAACTGGCACTGTGGCACTTGTTAATAGGTTAGTTCCGGAATATGCATAAAAGTGCCACTAAGTGTAACGAAACGATAGGCAAATGGTGTAAAAACAAGCATGGAGCATCAAAAATTATAGATACGTTTGAGACGTATCAAGCATCCCCAAGCTTAACTCCTGCTCGTCCTCGAGTAGGTAAGTGATAACAAAAGAAATAATTTTTGAGGTGACATGCACCTACACAATCTTGATCATATATGTAAGCATTGTGAGCTGGGATCAAAGAACTTAAAACATGGGCATGAAAGATATAATCTTGACAATAAAAACTTAGCAACCATGTTGTAAACATGCAAATGAACACAAACAAGAGATCATGAAAATGAAACAATGAAAGTCAAACGTGTGTTCAAATCATAAGGAAAAACATACAAATGGTTTTCAGCTTGTCCTTCATGGAGAGCAAAACATAAATGCATAGGACACCTTCAAGTTTAAGAGGGCGACTAGATACAAATAATTTAAGAACAAGTGAAACCATGATCATGAATCAATCAATGAAAACTTTGGGACAATGCACATTATACTCAGAATGACAACTATGCTCTCTTAATGGTGCATAAAGAAAGAAGGTGGTGACTCAACATAAAAGTAAAAGAAAGGCCCATCGCAGAGGGAAGCAGTGATTAAACATGTGCTAGAGCTTTTCATTTGTAAAACAGAGAGATAAAAATTGGGTTTTGAGAGGTGGTTGCTTTTGTCAACGACTGGCAATGGGGTTCTTACTATCTTCCATACAAAAATGAAGCAAGTTTTTGAGAGAGCGATTGGCACTTTTGTGCTCTTTTATAAAGCTTGGCACTCCTCCCCACCTTTTTTCCTTTCACAAACCATGGCTAACCGATTCCATCGGGTGCCCACCAACATTCACATTCCATGGAGGAGTGCCTTTTTTTCTTTTCTTTTTTTCTCTTTTTTTTATTTGGAATAAGACAATATGGAAGATAGCAAATCCGACCACTACGTCCCCATGAGCTGAAAACAGTGTCACAAAATGAGAAGTATTTTGAAGGTTTTTTGAAAGGTAGCACATGAAAATTTACATGGAATGGCTTGCAAATACCATGCATAGGAATTTATAGTGGACACAATGGCAAACTTGGCTTTTGGGAGTTGGATGCACGAGTAGAGCTCATACTCAGCACAAAATGAGGGCTAGCAAAAGACTGGGAGCGACCAACTAAGAGAGCAATAATGGCCATAATCATGCAAAGCGACAAAGCAACATTAAAAGAAGCATAAGATGGCATCAAAAGTCAAAAACTAAATGATCATAGAGGCTATAGGCGACTTATTTTGTAGTCAACATGGTGTAAGCATGTGCCAAGTCAACCCAAATAAAGCATCAAAGGAGAAAACCAAATAAATGCTTCCATATAATAAAAACAACGCATGATTTTTTCAAAGGCTCATTAAGCAATCTCAGTTATTTGAGACAAGTCATGCTACAGCAAAACCACTAAGCATACTATCAAAAAGACATCAAGCATGACATGAAAAAGCCTAAGCCGCAGTCTACACAAGCTCCTTCTTGTACCACTTTTTTGCATAAAGCTTTTTCTCTTTTCCAACACCATTTGAAATTTTTATAAACACCTCTTTTGATGAAAACCAATAAAGATCAGAGGCAAAAATACACCTTGATGAAAAGATATGACAAGGTCTGAACGCAAATCAAGGTGAAAACGAAAACCAAAAGCAGTAGCAGAAAAAGAAGAACACTCGGTGAACGATAAGAGTGCAAAACTGAGTGTTCTTGGCAAATGAAAAGCGAGTTCATCTCCTCCAAAAGAAATTTGATGTGATATAACCATTTATTGCAGCAAACAAAACTAAACTAACAAAGAAAACTAAAACAACTGACGCTCCCAGAAAAACGCATAGTGCATGAAGCAATAAAAATATAGTATTTTGAAAGGTGACCTGATTTTTGCCGATGAAGAAGGGGTGCCTCGGGGGCATCCCCAAGCTTTGACGCTTGTACTTCTTGGATATTTCTTGGGGTGATACATGGGCATCCCCAAGCTTGAGCTTTTGTCCATTCTTCAACTCATCTCATCACTCTCCGATCCCTACACTTGAAAACTTCCTTAATACAAAACTAAACACAATTCTATTAGCAACATTAGTGTAAGCATAACATATAATCAACCCTCCTTTTGCTTCAGGTTTCAACTCAAAACCACCACATATATAGCAAATACTACTGTAGCAACTTCTCTAAAAGTTCCATGATCAAAAGAACTCAAAAGAAAGCGATAAAGCGGCAAACACAAATATTGGCAGAAATCCGTTAAAACAGAACAGCTGACAAAGGTCGAATTTTTGAGGGGTTTTCTGTTGCTCAAATAAAAAAGTGTTCAACTAAGAAAAGTTTGGATATAACCTGGGGCATATGCACAAGAAATCGCAGGTCCAAAAGATAAACAGAGAATTTTCACGAATTTTTACGGTGCAGCACCAAAAATAGTTTCAGGACAGCAACATCCCCAAATCTTTACCTCACTCAAATTAGAGGCTTCTCTTGGCACAAAAACGAAATAAACAAGATAAGGAGCGGTCATTACAGTAGTAATGACTTCCAAGACTCAAATAAAAGAAAAAGTACTGAAAAGAAAACATTGGGTTATCTCCCAAGAGTGCTTTTCTTTAACGCCTTTGAGCTAGGCGCAGTAATTTGCAAAGATGCTCATGTGGGCGCCATATAAAAGCTTGAGGCAAAGGCGCCATATAGGAACTTAAAGCAAAAGAGAGCATCAAAAAGCAAATGTGGAACACATTTAAATCTAAACCACTTCCTATGAAAAATAGTCTTGTAAAGAGACAAGTCATGAAAGCGCAAAGCAAAAAGCATAGGAAGGCAAAACAAGTACAACTTCAAGAATTGCAACATAAAGAGGGGAAACTCAATATTGTTGAGATCCATCAAACCATGTTTCCCTCTCTCATAGTAACTTTCAGTAGCATCATGAATAGAATTAACAATGTAACTATCACATAAAGCATCCCTATCATGAGCCACATGCATAAAAGAATTAATACTCACCACAGGAACAATAGTAGTAGGAGCAGATTCAACAAAATAATTATTCTCATCACCATAATCATCATAAATAGGAGGCATATTGTAATCATAACTAATTTTATCCTCAATAGTAGGTGAACTGAAAATATTATACCCATCATCATAACCATCATAAACTAGAGGTTTAGTATCATCACAAGCTTGAGAGCAACTATTTCGCAAAGCATATTCTTCAAACATATCATCATAAGAAGGAACATCACATATGGGAGATAAAATATCATCAGAGCAAACTTTCTCCACTAAAGCTGGAGAACTAAAAATATCATGCTTAACAAAACCAGCTTCCCCAAGCTTAGAATTTTCTATAGCATTAGCATTAACAGTATTCAAAGCATTCGTACTAATAACATTGCTATGCGAAATAAGCTCCAAAGGTTTTTCAATTTTCTCTTCAAACACTTCATATCTAAACTCAGGAAAAAGACTAGAGAACTCTTTGTTTTCCATTAAGCCTAACTAGTGAAAATAAAAACAAGAAACAAAAAGATGTAATTGCAGAATCTAAAGGAAATAACTCTGAGCACTCACTAGCAACTAAAAGACTTAGTAGCCAAAGCATGTGAGTACCTTTTACCTTACCTCCCCGGCAACGGCGCCAGAAAAGAGCTTGATGTCTACGCACTTCTATTCTTGTAGACACTTGTTGGGCCTCCAAGTGCAGAGGTTTGTAGAACAGCAGCAAGTTTCCCTTAAGTGGATCACCCAAGGTTTATCGAACTCAGGGAGGAAGAGGTCAAAGCTATCCCTCTCAAGCAACCCTGCAATTACAATACAGAAAGTCTCTTGTGTCCCCAACACACCCAATACACTTGTCAGATGTATAGGTGCACTAGTTCGGCGAAGAGATAGTGAAATACAAGTGGTATAGATGATTATAAGTAGCAAACGTGATTTGAAATAAATATCACTGCGAGCAAACATGTAACAAAACAGCAAGTAAACGGTGTGCAATGCTTGGAAACAAGGCCTAGGGATCATACTTTCACTAGTGGACACACTCCCAACAATATAACATGATTGAACAAATAAACAACTTCTCTTCACTATGGTACTTTGAATTACTCTCCTATTGAATAACACTAATCATTGTGTAGTGGCTACAGAAGCACCCCTTAAAGTTCATCAAGTACTTGACAAACACCACTCATAGAGACATCCAAATCAGATCACAATTCAAGATAGAAATCATTGCGACTTAGACCAAGTACTAACACGGTGCACACACTGTCAACTTTACACCATGAAAGGAGGAATAGATCACTCAATACTATCATAGTAATAATTACTCTCATAATCCACAAGAGATCACAATCATAGCCTAAACCAAGTACCACCACGATGCACGCACTGTCACTGTTACACCATGGCAGGAGGAATAGATTACTTTAATAACATCACTAGAGTACACTATAATAATTAAGCATAGGAGTAGCATAATATCTGAATAATAACATCTACTTGTTCAACATGATACAAAGCTCACGATCACATAAAGATCACATCATGGGAGAGAGAGGTGAACCACATAGCTACCGGTAGAGCCCTCAGCTCCGGGGATGAACTACTCCCTCCTCATCATAGGAGACAGCAAGGTTGATGGAGATGGCGGTGAGGTCGATGGAGACGGCGAAGACGGCGATGGAGACCGATGGAGATGGCTCCGGGGGCACTTCCCCGTCCCGGCAGGGTGCCGGAACAGAGACTTCTGTCCCCCGAAATTCGTCGGCGCTGGCAGCTGCTACTCGGTGATGACGCCAGAAAAAGAGCTGTGGCGTTTAGTTGACGTGGGAGCAGTAAGTCCTTGTGCGTGGTGATGACCAGCCTGTTGGGAACCCCAAGAGGAAGGTATGATGAGTGTAGCGGCAAGTTTTCCCTCAGTTTAGAAACCAAGGTTTATCGAACAGGAGAGGAGAGACGGTGACGACTGAAGGTGTAGTGGAACCTGCACACACACAAACAAATACTTTGTTCCCAACTTGCGATGAGGTTGTCAATCTCACCGGTTTGCTTGAAACAAAGGTTATGAGCGTATCGAGTGGAAAACAGTAAAGTATGCTAGTAAAATAAATAGTGCGGGAAAAGTAAACATGTGATTGCAATATGATTAAAATAGGACCGGGGTCCACAGTTCACTAGTGGTGTCTCTCCATAGATAAAATAACATGCTGGGTAAACAAATTACAGTTGGGCAATTGATAGAATAAAGATAACGTGATATGTCAAGAAGATCACTATGAGATTTACTCTGGGCATTACAACAAAATACATAGACCGCCATCCAACTGCATCTATGACTAATAATCCACTCCCGGGGATATCATCCGAACACCCTAGAAGTATTAAGTTGCGAACAACAGATAATTGCATTAAGCAAAGTGTGTAATGTAAACAAAACATATGCCCTTGAGCATATGAATGTTGTTTTCTCCCTAGTAGCGACAGCACATCTACCACCTTAGAGGTTTCTGTCACTCCCCCAGGTGAAATAGAGACATGAACCCACTATCGAGCATAAATACCCCCTCTTGGAGTCACTAGCAACTACTCGGCCAAGATAGCTACTAACAACGGAGAGCATGCAAGATCATAAACAACATAGAGATAACAAAAGATATAATTCAGTACAGCAACTTAATCATAAACACCAATATTCATCGGATCCTAACAAACCAACATCATAGTATTACATAACGGTGATCTCAATCATGTATGGCAGCTCATGAGATCTAAACATGAAGCACATGGTGGAGAAGACAACAATCTAGCTACTGCTATGGACCCATAGTCCAAGGTAGACTACTCACTCATCGCTCCGGAGGCAAGCATGGCGATGAAGAAGACCTCCGGTGGCGATTCCCCTCTCCGGCAGGGTGCCGGGAAGAGCTTCTGGACCCTCCCGATCTTCGGGTCGACGGCGGCGGCGTATCGCGATGTGTTCTGGAAATCTGATCGGGCCCTTAGGTTTTTCTCGTCGGGGGGTCTTTATAGGCGAAGGGGCGATGTCACAGGTGGAGCCAGGGGCTCTCACACAGGGGTGGCGCGGCCAGGGGCCAGGCCGCGCCGCCCCCTTGTGTGGGGCCCTGGTGGCCCCCCTCCGACACTTCTTCGGATCTCTGGAAGCTTCCGGGTAAAATAAGACTTCAGGAACTTGTTTCGTCCAATTCCGAGAATATTTCCTGTGTATCACTTCTGAAACACAAAAACAGCAGAAAACAGGAAACTGGCACTGTGGCACTTCGTTAATAGGTTAGTTCCGGAAAATGCATAAAAGTGCCACTAAGTGTAACGAAACAATAGGCAAATGGTGTAAAAACAAGCATGGAGCATCAAAAATTATAGATACGTTTGAGACGTATCAGCGGCGGAGCTGCGGAACTGTTTCTAGAAAATTGCCGACTCTTTTAGGGTTTTCCGTCCCGAGGCTTCTTATAGGCAAAGGGGCGATGTCAGGGGTGGGACCAGGCGCCCTCACACATGGCTGGCGCGGCCAGGGGCCTGGCCGCGCCACCATGGTGTGTGGGCCCCCTGTGGCCCACCTCCTACTCCTCTTCAGATCTCTAGAAGCTTCCGGGAAAAATAAGACTTCTGGCTTTTGTTTTGTCCAATTCCGAGAATATTTCCTGTGTATCACTTCTGAAACACAAAAACAGCAGAAAACAGGAAACTGGCACTGTGGCACTTGTTAATAGGTTAGTTCCGGAAAATGCATAAAAGTGCCACTAAGTGTAACGAAACGATAGGCAAATGGTGTAAAAACAAGCATGGAGCATCAAAAATTATAGATACGTTTGAGACGTATCAGGGCGACCGACATTGCCAGCCAACATTGTAGTGTTAAATGGTTGGAGCTCTTCTTTGTTCCCATATCTACCTCTTGTGGCCTCATTTGTGGTCTCAACACTCACCAATGACGCGTCATTTTCCATTAAGCTCTCTCCTTTCCTCACCCCCCTCTCTCTCTCTCTCTCTCTTCCCAGTTGCTCTATGTTCCCAAACAAGACAATCGAGTATCCACTCGTACCCGTGGTGCCATGTGATTGTGAAAGAATTGAGCGATGGAGCTATGATCAGCGTGTTACCTTAGGTTGAAACCACCTCCCAGAGCTGGTTGTCATTGTCGGCATTGTCATTGACTAGATGGCCATGGAGCATGCTTGATCGGTGCCCTTCGCCCCTTCCAGCTGACATGCTGCACCATGTCCGGGTTTTGCCTCCATTGCGCCTATGCCGCCGCCCTCACCAGCCAGTGGTGTCGCCTCTGTATGCACTTCTCCAATCTTAGCTTCCATGATATCGCGCCGGATGCTCTTGATGCCGCCCGCAACCAGGTCTTGCCCTTCCCTCTCCCACCTCAAAATAAACATCCCCTAGCGACACACCATTGATCCTGCCTATGTATCTTTGCTATTTGGTGCCGCCGTGTGGTTGGCCTTGTGGACTTCATTTTTATGCTTTGCATCCACACCATAGATTGTGATATTGCTAAAGAGATCCCCTACTTCAACCATGCCACCTTTATCAAGATGGACATTGCCAACCTCTATCTATTATGCCAATGGTAGCATTTAGTTCCCTATGTTGGAGAGGCTATAAATCTCGGTCTGCCACATCAACATGTGTTAGCTAATCCTGTGGTGCCCTCACATGAGCGTGCTAGAGGTATGCAACTGCTAGGGCCTCAGTACGATTAGAGTCCACCAGCCAATGATTGAAAATGTTTCCGTGGACCACAAACGAGTAGGAGACATTTACATCATGGCTCCCTTACTTAAGCTGTTAGGCGATCGAGGATGTCTGCCTACATGGACACACATTTCAGTGTGTCATTCTTGGCCTTGATGCTGAAAAATCTCTGTTTGTGGTGTCTGTGTTTATTTCAAAAAATGTTGGGATTGGATAGGTATGGTGTCTGTACTACATGCAACTTGGGATATAGAATAGTGCATATGTGATATATTTGTCCATCAGTGTTCCTGTTATGGTGCTAGAAACAGTCCGAAACTTTTCTACAGTTAACAATATTGGATTAGAACTCTAAATTCTGCTTTACACTTGGTTACTTTTACCTGACCCAACCTTCTAACTTCTTAGGCCCACTTTATGCACATGTTTAGCATTAGGTGTCATCAATTTTAATCAGTTGTCTTGGAACAAGTGTAAGAGCAAAAGCCAACATATTCTCTTATACTCCCCCATAAAAAACATATTCTCTTACATTAGATTGGTCTTTTGGAATAGTTGGTTTGTTGGTGTATCTAGCACTGTTTTCAATAGCAGACTACAACCCCACTATATCTTGTCAAAATGGTGCGGCTAAGTGCATTACCCCGCTCGAAGGGGGCTATGACATGCTATAGCCCCGCTATAGCCATTTTCGCAAGCTTCCACTATATCAGGTGAATTTTATGTCCAGAACGTTCGCCGTAAAATTCCCTACAACTTTGTAAATGAAGAGTTTTCCGTTTGACGCCGTCTTCGACCCGTAACATGACCATCTTCGAAAAAAAGTTCTGGGACAGATTTCTGGAAAGTCCAAATTTGACTGCAACAAGGTTTCCACTTGTATTTTTGGTAATTCCTACACATCAAAGTGTAAAACAAGAACATTATGTACTTTTGCAACTATTAGTAGGTTAGTCCAAATAAATCATAAAAGTGCCACAAAGTGTAGACAAAACATATAGCAATTGTTGTAAAACAAGCATGGAGCATCAAAAATTATAGATACGTTTGCAACGTATCAACATCCCCAAGCTTAACTCCTGCTCGTCCTCGAGTAGGTAAGTGATAACCAAAGAATAATTTTTGAGGTGACATGCACCATCACAATCTTGATCATCTTAGTAAAGCATTGAGTGCTGGGATCAAAGAACTTAAAACATGGGCATAAGAGACATAATCTTGACAATAAGAACTTAGCAACCATGTTATAACATGAAAAGAAACACAAACGAAAGATCATGAATAATGAAACAATGAAAGTCAAACGTATGTTCAAATCATATGGAAAAACATAACAAGTAGTTTTCAGCTTGTCCTTCATGGAATAGCAAAACATAAATGCATAGGACACCTTCAAGTTTAAAAGGGCGACTAGATACAAATAATTTAAGAACAAGTGAAACCATAATCATGAATCAATCAATGATAAACTTTGGGACTATGCACATTATACTCAGAATGGCAACTATGCTCTCTGAGACGGTACATAAAGGTAGAAGGTGGAGACTCAACATAAAAGTAAAAGAAAGACCCTTTGCAGAGGGAAGCAGTGATTGAACATGTGCTAGAGCTTTTCATTTGTAAAACAGAAAGATAAAAATTGGGTTTTGAGAGGTGGTTGTTTTTGTCAACGACTAGCAATGGGGTTCTTACTATCTTCCATACAAAAAGTAAGCAAGTTTTTGAGAGAGGGTTTGGCACTTTGGTGCTCTTTTATGAAGCTTGGCACTCCACCCCACCTTTTTTCCTTTCACAAACCATGGCTAACCGATTCCATCGGGTGCCCACCAACATTCACATACCATGGAGGAGTGCCTTTTTTTCTTTCTTTTTTTCCTTTTTGGAATTTAGCAATATGGAAGATAGCAAATCCAACCACTACGTCCCCATGAGCTGAAAATAGTGTCACAAAATGAGAAGTGTTTCGAAGGTTTTTTGAAAGGTAGCACATGAAAATTTACTTGGAATGGCTTGCAAATACCATGCATAGGAATTTATAGTGGACACATTGGAATAACTTGGTTTTTGGGAGTTGGATGCACGAGTAGAGCTCATACTCAGTACAAAATGAGGGCTAGCAAAAGACTGGGAGCGACCAACTAAGAGAGCAATAACGGCCATAATCATGTAAAGCGACAAAGCAACATTGAAACAAGCATAAGATGGCATCAAAAGTCAAAAACTAAATGATCATAGAGGCTTATGGCGACTTTGTATGAGTCTAACATGTGTGAGCATGCACCAAGTCAACCCAAATAAAGCATCAAGGAGAAAACCAAAATAATGCTTCCAAATAATAAAAACAACGCATGATTTTTTCAAAGGCTCATTAAGCAATCTCAGTCATTTGAGACAAGTCATGCTACAGCAAAATTCACTAAGCATACTATCAAAAAGACATCAAGCATGACATGCAAAAGTCTAAGCCGCAGTCTAAACAAGCTCCTTTTTGTACCACTTTTTTGCATAATTTTTTTCTCTTTTCCAACACCATTCGAACTTTTTTAACTCAACTCTTTTGATGAAAACCAATATGGTCCAGAGGCAAAAAATACACCTTGATAAAAAGATATAAGAAGATCTGAACAAAAATCAAGGCGAAAACTGAAAACTAAACGCAGTAGCAGAAAAAGAAGAACACTCGTTGAACGATAAGAGTGAAAAACTGAGTGTTCTTGGCAAATGAAAACGAGTACATCTCCTTCAAAAGAAATTTGTTGGGGTCCAACCATTTATTGTAGCAAACTAAACTAAACTAAACTAAACTGAAAACTAAAACAACTGACGCTCCAAGAAAAATGCATAGTGCATGAAGCAATAAAAATATAGTGTCTTGAAAGGTGACCTGATTTTTGCCGATGAAGAAGGGGTGCCTCGGGGGCATCCCCAAGCTTTGACGCTTGTACTTCTTGGATATTTCTTGGGGGTCGCATGGGCATCCCCAAGCTTGAGCTTTTGTCCATTCTTCACCTCATCTCATCATTCTTCAATCCCTACACTTGAAAACTTCCTTCATACAAAACTCAACACAATTCTATTAGCAACATTAGTGTAAGCATAATAATGAATCAACCCTTTTTGGTTCAGGTTTCAACTCAAAAACACCACATATAAAGCATATACTACTGTAGCAACTTCCCCAAAAGTTCCGTGATCAAAAGAACTCAAAAAGAAAGCGATCGAGAGGCAAACACGAATAGTAGCAGAAATCTGTCAAAACAGAACAGCTTACAAAGGTCGATTTTTTTGAGGGTTTTCTGTTGCTCAAATCCAAAAGTGTAAAACTAATGAAAGTTTGGATATAACCTGGGTCATATGCACAAGAAATTTCAGGTCAAAAGGATATACAGAGAATTTTCACGAATTTTTACGGTACATCACCGAAATCTGTTTCAGGACAGCAACTTCCCCAAATCTTACCTCCCTCAAATTAGAGGTTTTTCTTGGCACAACAACGAAATAAAAAGGATAAGGAGCGGTTATTACAGTAGTAATAACTTCCAAGACTCAAATAAAAGAAAAATTACTGAAAATAAAACAATGGGTTATCTCCCAAGAGTGTTTTTCTTTAATGCCTTTGAGCTAGGCGTAAAGTAGAGAACTAAACAAAGAAGCAAAACAAAAGGAACTATTTTTGTTGTTTTCAATTTATAAGTGAACGTAAAGAAGCAATAAAAACAAAATAAATAGCCTAATAAAATTAAAGAAGATAAAACCAAGACATATAAAAGCAATTAATATATAAGTTAACACAATACATATTATGTGGATGCGTAATATAGAGTATGAAGAAGACAACCTCATGTTAATTGATGAATAGGGGGATGACTCGGGCATCCCCAAGCTTAGATGATTGTATCTTCTTGGAAATATTCTTGGGATGCACCTAAACATCCCCAAGCTTGAGCTCTTTTGTCTTCTTGTTCATCTCATATCACCATATTGATTAGAACTTATAAGCTACATCCACATAAAACTTCACAAAACTCATTAGTACGGTTAGTACTTATTAAGTAAAATCCACTCATGTTCAAGCATTGACAAGTTTCATAATCTAAACTCAACATTAGCCACTATATATACTAAGGTATTCATGATTTCCGTCGTCCATCGAAAAACTAATGAAACTAATAACACCAAGTACAATATTGAATAAACTAAGAAATCTGTCAAAACTGAATAGTCTGTAAAGATGACACTCAACGAGATAGTTAGGTAGCTCAAATCGAAAAACTCCAAACTAAAGAAAGACAGATCATAATCTCAGGTTTATGCACAAAAAAATTTCAGATCAAAACACTACTCTGAGATTTTTCACGTTTTTTATAGTGAAGCACAAAAATCTCTCTAAACAGAACAGTCGGTGAAAATCGAATTTTTTGAGACAGCTACGTAACTCAAATCATAAAAAGTTAGTCTAATGAAAGAAAGATAATAAGCATTACTTTGCACTCAAGAATTTTCAGGTCAATATCACGTTCTGGTGATTTTAAACATTTTATACGGTGAAGCACAGAAAATCTGTTTTTGGACAGCAAAGCAAAACTATGAACTTCCAAGTAACTAGGAACTACAATTATCACTTTACTTTTATGGTACAGAGGAATATATACAATATACACAATATGTACAAGTTTTTAACTGAAAAGCTTCGATGGAAAGATTTGTTTCGGTTTCATAGGCATGAACACAAGTGTTCAAGGTCGACCCCCACTTAACCATTACTCATATTTCCAATCACTTTCCTTTTTGAAAATGTTTTTAGGTAACAAGTACAACTAATTTTTTTTGTAATTCGCATTCCCTATCCATATAAGATAGAGAACAACTTAAAATTAGAAGTAAAAACTATTTAGAGATAAAGCAAACAAGTGCACACAAGAATATTCACCCACACGCTATTGCTCCCCGGCAACGGCGCCAGAAAAGGTCTTGATATCCCACAAGTATAGGGGATCGTGTGTAGCCTTTTCGATAAGTAAGAGTGTCAAACCCAACGAGGAGCTAAAGGTAGGATAAATGTTCTCTCAAGTTCTATCAACCACTGATACAACTCTACGCACACTAAACGTTTGCATTATCTAGGAAATAAAACTAGTGCAACAATACGGGTATGAGAGATAGCTTTGCAAGATAATAAATACAAGAAAGTAAATGTTAGTACTGCAGCAATAAAGTATACTAAGCAAACATAAAATAACAGTACCATGAGTGTGAAATAGTGGTGGTAATTATGGTGGCTTTGTCCAAGATTAACTAGTGAAGATATCGAGTTCATTGTCTTCGATGCAGTTTTCTATGTGGGAGAGGCTAAATCTACATGCGCTCCGCTACTTGGGATTACAAGTACTTATGATTGGATTGTTAGCAAACATCCGTAACTACTAACAATGCATTAAGGTTTCCCCAACCATAGCCTTAAGCTAATGGTCCTCTTACTCCCATACGTGCAACGTTCCGGTTCGCGTCCTCAGGTTTCTGTCACTCCGGCAGAACTACCCCCTTCCTTTTACACATACTACTAACCCTAAGATATTTAATCCATGCGCGCATAAATATAATGGAAACCAAAGGACAGTACCATATCAACATACAACTCTAATGAACCAAAGACATTCAACAAATTAATCTAAGAACAAATAAACTATGGAAACATGACATAGATCATACGATAAATATTATAGCATCAAACACCATGTTTACATAGGATGGTACAGAGGTGTGTGGGAGGATGAACCACTGCATATGTGATGGAGATAGCGGTGAAGATGGTGGAGAGGAGCAGCGAGGGCGCGGGCGGCGGCGGCGGCGTGGGCGACGGCGCGGGGGACTCCTTCCCCGCCGCCGGCATCATGGGGGAGCGCCGCCCCTTAGCCCCATTCCTTCATGGCTTCATGGGAGCCCTCCCCCATGGAGATGGGTTCCATGGGGGAGGCAAAAACGTGGCTCTGGTGGCTGTAAATTCGTGGGTGGAGGTGTTTCCCACGAGCTAGGGTTCCTCCCTTTATATAGTCTCTCGGATTCCCGTCTTCCCATCTTGGGCCGCAATGGAGCAGGCTTATCTCGGCCGTCCAGACTCGGAATCAGGTGAATTTTATGTCCAGAACGTTCGGCGTAAAATTCCCTACAACTTTATGATTGAAGAATTTTCCATTTGACGCAGTCTTCGACCCGTAACGTGACCATCTTCAAAAAAAATTCTGGCACAGATTTCTGGAAAGTCCCAATTTGACTGCAACAAGGTTTCCACTTGTATTTTTGGTAATTCCTACACATCAAAGTGTAAAACAAGAACATTGTGTACTTTTGCAACTATTAGTAGGTTAGTCCAAATAAATCATAAAAGTATCACAAAGTGTAGACAAAACATATAGCAATTGGTGTAAAATAAGCATGGAGCATCAAAAATTATAGATACGTTTGCAACGTATCATGGATACTTAAAACATTGATCAACCATGGAATCAGAGCGCCCATGTACGTCTTGGGTTCAAGTGTCATTCCCACACCATTAAACTTCAATTTTTTATGCCATTGTTGGGTGTGAGGGGAGAAGTTATACACGCTAGATGTGAAAGGAGATGTCATGCGGGATGAACGATATTGCCAGCCCACATTGTACTGTTGATTGTTTGGAGCTCTTATCGTTCCTGTATCTGCCTCTTGTGGCCTCATTTGTGGTCTCAACACTCGTTAGTGCTGCAGTCTTTTCCATTAAACGCTCTCTTTCTCTCTCTTGCCACTCACTCTATCTTCCCCAAACAAGACAACTGTGTATCCACTTGTACCTATGGTGCCTTATAACAATGAAAGAATTGAGCGAAGAAGCTTTGGTATGTGTATCACCTCGGGTTGTAGCCGCCTCCTGGAGCTGGTTGTCATTGTCGGCTTTGTCGATGTCTGGACGACGGTGGAGCAGGCTTTGATCAGCACCCAGAAGGATGACATGCTGCTCCAGGTCCTAGTTTTCCTCCGTTGCGCCTAAATAGCCGCCCTCTCCCACCTCAAAGTAAAAATCCCAAGCAACACACCATGGATCCTGCCCGCGTATCTTTGCTAATTGGTGCCACCGTGAGGCTGGCCTTGTGGATTTCATCTTTGAATTTTGGGGCACACGATAGATAGTGACATTCCTAACGACATCCCCTACTTCAACCGCACCACCTCGATTAAGATGGACATTTTTCAACCTATATCTATTACGCCAGCAGCAGCATTCCGTTCCATGTAGTAGAGGTGCTATAAATCTATCGCTGCCACATCAACATCGGTGAGTGGATCCTACGGTGCCCTCACATGTGCATGGTAGAGGAACACCCAATTTAAAATGTTACTATCAACCACAAACTCGTCGGATACATTGACATCATGGCTCCCTTTCTTAAGCGATTATGCTAGTGTCCGCATTCAGTTCCATGTGCCGGAGATACTATAAATCTTTGATTGACACATCAACATTGAGGAGCCGAGTCCACTCACAAACAATTGAAAATATTTCATCGACCAAGAACATGTAGGATACATTGACACCCTATCTCGCTTGCTTAAGCCATTGAGGATCTATGCCTACATGGACACACATTACAGTGCATCATTCTTGGTCCTGATGCTGAAAATCTCTATTTGTGATGTTTGTGTTTATTTCAAAATGTTTGGACTGGAGAGGTATGGCGTCTGCGATACATGAAACTTGGGACAGAAAAGAGTGCGTATATCCTATACTTGTCCATATATACTCCCGTTGATGTCATATACTATCTCCAAAACTTATATCAACAGTTAACAATACTCAATTGTCAACTGGAACTCTAAATTATGCTTTACATCAACTTTTACCTGACACAACATTCTGATATCTCGGTCCAATTGATGCACATGTTTAGCATCACGTGGCATCAATTTGGATTAGTTTTCTTGGAACGAGTGCAAGAGCAAAGTGCCCTCATATTTGCTTACATTTGAGCAATTATTTCTTAGATTTGCTCCAACACAAATTTTATACAATGCCACACCATTTTTTCTGAGGTGAATGCAAGTGTGTCAGGATGTGGTTTATGTTAGAAACACATTTTTTATTACAATAACCCTCTACGTTGCAAATTATGTAAATCGATAACACATTCGTGAGAATTGGAATTTGTAGAACACTTAACGATTATTCATGATGTTGCAAATAGGAAAACCTACAAAGTCATTGTATTATAATCACTAGTAAAATAATATATGAACTATCACGTAGCCTCATGAGTGTGGTTTTAAATTTTTAAAATTTATGAAGATATATTTGGTTAGTTATTAAGCAATAAAGTTTGAATTTACAAAGTTCCAATTAATGAGGTGAGAAATATGCGAGACAATGTTCCTTCATTTGACGCTCTCCACAAGTCATTTATGTGGCACGAGCACAACTACTTAGAGCATCTCTAATAGAGCCCGTAAACATCGGCCCATAAATCTCGGGTAGAGGGCACCAAACAGCCGCAACGCGGATCAGTAACCGTATTTGGAACAATAAACTGAAATATTTGCTTTATAGGCTTGGTTTGCGGGCACTGATATGCACCGCGACGCAAACTGAGCCTGCAAAACTATGAAGCTAGATAATTTTCAAGATGTCAAGATTTTACATAGAACAATGATATGAAGTATTCATAATTAAACAAATAGTAAACAATCACAATAATCATTCGAATTACAACAAATGTTTGAATAAAATTATAAAAATAGTTTCAAGCAAATAATTGAACAAATAATGAATGGTTTCGAAGAAAATAATTGTTTCTCTCACACATACATCAATAGGAAATCAAATGAATGAATGATGAGGAAATCACTTTGCCCCGTGAAGCTGCCAATGGTGCTCGATGAGATTGTTTTGCAGCTGGGAATGCGAGGATGAGTCTTCAATTTCGAGATATGTTTGAAGAAATGCTTGGATGAGATCGGGGTTCCTCTCGGGCCTCACTCGGCTACCAACATTGTCAGAAAAGAATTCCAAGCTCAAATCCCTCATCCTCAATGATCATGTTGTGAAGAATCACACAAGTAGTTATGGTGTTAATGAGACTTATCTTGTCCCAAAAACGAGGTAGACCCCGAACAATGGAAACCTAGCTTGCAAAGCACCAAATGCTCTTTCATTATCCTTTTGACATGCTTCTTGTGATTCAGCTTGTTTGTTTGTTTTGGGCTCTTAAATGGTCTTCACAAATGTTGCCCAAGACGGATAGATGTCGTCGGCAAGGTAATAACCAAGTGTACAGTCATTGTCATTCACTTTGTAGTTGCAAGAAGGAGCTTCTCCACTTGCAAGTTTGGCAAATAAATGGGATCTATGCACAACATTGATGTCATTGAGAGATCCCGGCAATCCAAAAAAACAATGCCAAATCCACAAGTCATGGGATTCTACGGCCTCAAGCACAATGGTTGGATCATGAATTTTACCGCAATAAAGCCATTCCATGCCTTCAGCCAATTCTTCCACTTCTAATGCATACAATCTAAACTTCCAAGCATGCCTGACCAACCTCTCTTCTCATTCATTGCCATCAATCTTATGGTGTCCTCTTCATTCGGAGAACAAAGATACTTCAGACCAAATACGCGGATGACTGTCTTTGAAAACAACCACACCGATTTTATGGTTGTATCTTCGCCAATGGTATAATCTGCGGGGATGCCATATGCAATCACCTCCATAGCAGCCGAGATCTTTTGATATAGGCTAAATCCGAGAGCGCACACCCTATTTCTCCGGCGAGTAAAATACCGGCAGTTCGCCTCGCAAGCTTCTACAATCTTCACAAACAACTCTCGCCGCATTCGGTGTACCTTTTATGAAAGAGGGATGGCGGGTACGTGGGTACCTTGGCGAAATAATCTTGCATCAAAGTGGCGTGGCCGAGGGCCCTGTTCCGTGGGATGAAAATACGGCTAGGGATCGATCCACGCTGCCGCTTCATCGCCATGTGGTCTAGAAGTTCCTTCACCACGACGATGACCATGGTTTGCTCGACATCGTCATCAATAATCATCTCCTCGATGCCGGATTCATCTGAGCTCCATGAATCCTTTAGCAAAAACTGCTCGCTCGCGCTCATGGATGACCTCATCTACAAAAGCATGCATCAACACCATAAAAGGATGGAAGAACTCGATCAAATCGTTGTGAATCGCCCGGAAATAGGCTCACCGTTGTGGCGCCCGATTCGGTCGATTCAGACGGCTATGGCAACGGCGGCGGTGGAGGCTTCCACCGGGGACCGGCGAACGGTTGGGATGAGATGGCAGCGATGGGGCGTGGCTGGTGGCGGCGGAATTGGAGATCCACTGAGTGGCGGCAGGGAGTGGGAAAAAGGAAAAGAGGAGCGGGCAGAAATTTCAGCGCGTCAACAGACGGATGCAGGATATAGGCTGCCCTCGGTTCGGCGCGTCGGCCCGGTGGTTCTCAGTTCCGCGTGCGGAACCCAACGCGTCCCATAAATTTTTTTATGGTTTCGACATGTTTACGGTCACTGATCAGCGCGTGAATCCTTAAACATCAGTTATTTTATGGTTTTGGGCTGTTTACGGGCTCGGTTAGAGATGCTCTTATAAGATGGGAAATTTTCCATCGTTTTTTTAGAATGTAAGAATTCCATGGTTGTGCAAGCTCAATATGAAAATTCCCTAATTTATAATGATAAAAATTACGTCTTATAATCTTTTTCGCCTAACCAATTTACTATATCTACAACTAAACAATTTAATCATATATACCATAGAATTTACATGTTATACACTTTTTCGTCTCATAGTGCGTCCAAATGTTTTGTAAAAAAGTTCTCATAATGTTCCACCTTTGCATGAAGTCATATATTTTTGGCATGCAGAAATGGAAAGATGCGAGAAAAAATGTCGAACGGATATCTCGGAGATCTCGTTCCTGTACAATGCCAACACACTGAAGATAATTTGAATGTGCATAACACATAACAAAGCGAGATATTGCAAATTGGAAAAGCCACAAAATCATGGTACCATTATCACTAGTAAAATAATTTTGGGGAGTGGCACGCAACCTCACAAATGTGGTGTCAAATTTGCAAAATTACAAGGATAGTTTGGAGAGTTATTGAGCAATAATGTTTTAATTTACAAAGTTTAATCCAGTCGGAATCTCCAATCTAAATTAAATTTTAGGAGAAAACTAGCCTTATTGGCCCCCCTTAAGTGAGAATTAGTATATTTGGCCCCTGCTAATCTCCAATCCTGCCTCAATGTCAAATTAAACCATGCATCTAGCCAATTGCCCCACAGATGTGTACATTAGCATCAATGTCAAATTAAACCATAGTCCCGGAACGTGTTTGTGGACCAGCAAATGACAGTGTTATGATACTATGGAATTGTTTGTATCATGGTGTCATTATTATAACACAACTACGATAAAATTCACTGCTATGTGTTATGCCGAGTATGCTCCATCGTGCGGTACATGTAAATATTATATTTACATAAAAGACATTTCTTATGTGCTTTTACCAAATTTTGGCGTGCGCAATAAAACACATGAGTACTTTTGCAAAACCATAGTCTTTTACAACAGAATGCACGGACACCGCCAACACATCGAGCTAACTATCATATACATGTGTTCACACCAGCACCAACCTTGAACTATAGTCTTGTGCTTTGCCATGTGTGGATAATGCCAACGCACCTCCCCAGCTGTCTCATACTCCTATACCTTTGCATGAGCACCAATATCGGATTGCTGTAATATCAGTTAACCAAAAATTAAAATATAATATTTAGAAATTAATTCTTAGATTATGGTGATCATTACTATAATTCAAATCATGTCATAAATTTTACGTGATATACGCTTTTTTCTTGCACAAAGGTAACTTTGGTAAAAAAAAATCTCAAGGTGTTCTACTTTTGTAAAAAAAAGATCATACTTTTGGCATGCACAATTAGAAACAAGCAAGAACTCAAACATAAAAAAAACATTGTCCTGTGTATTTGTTTACATGAACACCAACACCGTACCCATAGTCCAATGTGTTTGGCGTGCATGAACATCAAGCCAACTGTCAAATGTATGTGTATGAGCATCAACGTCCAACCATAGTTCATGGTGGTCGCATGCACCAACCACCAACAAATGACGAAATGCTATATATTGTGGAATTGTTTGCACAATTGTTTTTATTATTATTAAAAATTATGTAAACAATTATGTGTTATCCCAAATACACTTCATTCGGCTAGATGGTGCAAATATCATTTGTGTAAACCACATTTTCTTATATTAATCTCCCTTTGCAAAAGAATTCCAAGTTTTGGCGTGGACATATTAGAAAGTCATGAACACTTTTGTTGAGCCGTGGTTCGTGCGATGGAGTGCACAAAAACTGCCAGCTCATCTAGGTGTGTTCTTTGGCATTCGTGGATGGCCGCCATGCGTCTTAGCGAGTTCTCCCATACTCCGATACATTTTCACAAATCAACAAATGAAAATTTTGAATTAAATTTCTTTGACCATGCTGTGCATTAATTACATATCATACCATAAAATTTATGTGTGTTATGAGTGCGTCAATATGGTGACCGGGCTCCATGGAGCCCGTTTTTCGAATTCAACAAAAATCGACATTTTAAAGTTTCGAAAAAAATCGGAAAAAAATTCTTAGATGTGGGCAATAATGACTTCTAGCTGCGTGCAAAAAATCAACGCGAAATATTTCGTATTTTGGGCTGTGTAAAAATGACAAATTTATAGATCTGAGATTGTGAACAGTATAGAATTCGAAAATTTTCAGATTTGTCAGAATTTATCATTTTTGTGTAGGCCGGAATACAAACTCTTTCGCGCTGAAATTTCGCAGGGTTGTAGAATAAGTTATATTCAACATCTAGAATTTTAGTTCAGAATTTTTTGAAACTTAAAAATGTCGATTTTCAAAAAATTCAAAAAAGGGCTCCAGGGAGCTCGTCCTCTATAGCCATTTTCCGTGTGTGTTATACACTTCTTTCGTTGCAAGATGTGTCCATAATTTTTGTCAGAACAATTGTTACGCCTTTTAGAGAATTCATAATTTTTGCATGCATAAATAGAAAGCACGAGAACCGACGCTGAACAGCAGTCTTGTGAGATCTCGTGCCTTAACAATGGCAGCACACCAAATTGGGAGTTATGAGCGTGTTTTGTAGGTTGGACGCTCTCTAGCCGGGACATGGGGAAACAAAGTTTTGGGTCGTATGGTTCGTTGGACTCTCTCTGCGTTGTGGCCCGCACGATTCTTAAAGCCCCACGGAACATTTGAATCCACCATTCTTTTTAGGGCATCTCCAGCGGGCCGACGCAAACGACCACCCGCGTCCGAACGCGTCCGCGCGGATAGAACACACGGCTCAGCGGGGCGACCCAAACAGACAAAGTTATCCAAAGGCGTCCGCACAGACCCATTCCGGTCTCAGATTTGGGCCCGAAATGCGTCGGCCCAGACTGCCCGCGCGCCCCTCCTTGTTCGCCCCGGGCCCAGCCGACAGAGGCTCCAAGCCATTTCTGAAGGGATTCGCAGCATAGTAAATCAAAATTTTCCTACGGATGCGAACAAGAAAGCCAAGATCTAATCTAGGAGATGTAATCAACGAGACAGATAGATGAGATCTTCATACCCTTGAAGAAATCGCACAGCGGAAACGTTCAACAGAACGTGGATGATGTAGTCGTACTAGCCGTCTCCTCCCCGCGATCCGATCCGATTCAACGCCGCAAGTGGTGGCGCCTCCGAGAGATGCACACGTACGGTGCAGTGACGTCTCCTCCTTCCTTGGTCCAGCAAGTATGGTGGAGAGATAGATTGGATCTGCAGCACGACGGCGTGGTGCTTATGGTGGAGAGTTTCTGCGGCAGGGCTTCGCCTACGCACAGTCGCGAGAGAGAGAGGTGGAGGGGCAGCAGTTGGCCGGCGGCTAGGGTTGGAGTGGGGGGGGAGGCTGCGCCCCTGCCCTCCTTATATAGGGGGCTGGCCGGCCCCCTTGACCCCTCCTCCAAGCCCTAGGTCGGCGGCCCAAGGGGAAAGAGTGGGGGGCAAGTTTCCCCCCCCCCTCCTTCTGGAAGGTTCCCTTAGGGTTTCCCCTAAGGGCTGGCCGGCTGGGCCTTAGGGGCCTTGTGCGCCTGGCCCAAAGTGGCCAGGACACTTCCCCTTAGGCCCACATAGGCCTCCGACAAGTGGGCCCACATTGGTCCCACTCCGGAACCTTCTAGAACCTTCCGGTACAATACCGATAAACTCCGAAACGATTCCGGAATCCAAAAACTGCTTTCCTTTATATGAATCTTATTCTCTGGACCATTCCGGAACCTCTCGTGACGTCCTAGATCTCATCCGAGACTCCGACCAAAAACTCATAAACCAATTATCCATTCTATCCTAGCGTCAATGCACGTTAAGTGTGTGACCCTACGGGTTCGAGAATATGCACACATGATCTTCTATCAATAATCAACAGCGGGATCTGGAAACCCATATTGACTCCCACATACTCATCGATGATCATATCGGATGAACCACGATGCCAGGATTCAATTAATCCCGTATATGTATTCCCTTCGTCACGCGATATTTTACTTGCCCGAGATTTGATCGTCGGTATCGCCATACCTAGTTCAATCTCGTTTACAGCAAGTACTTTACTTGTTCCGTAATCCGATATCACTTTGTGATTAACTCCTTAACCACGTGCTTGCAAGCGGTGTTGATATCGATTACCGAGTGGGCCCAAAGTATATCTCTCCGACTCGGGAGGGACAAATTCCATCTCGATACATACAACCCAACAAGTACTTTCCGATCACCTAAGAGACACCTTTATGATCACCCTATCATAGGATGACGTTTGATGACCTCAAAGCTTTTTTCCGATACCAGGGAGTTGTATTATCTCATGGTCTAAGGAATACAATACTTGACATAGGAAAAGCTTCGCAAAGATGAACACAAGGACACGATCTAATTGCTCTGCTTTATTTGGGTCTGTCCATCACATCATTCTCCTAATGACATGACCTCATTATTAATTGACAACTCATGTCTATGGTTAGGAAACCTTAACCATCATTAATCAATGAGCTAGTCTAGTAGAGGCGTACTAGGGACACGGTGTTGTTCATAAACCACACAAGTATTAATGTTTCCGCTTAATACAATTATAGCATGGAGTATAAACATTATCATGAACAAGAAATATGATAATAACAATATTATTATTGCCTCTAGGGCATATTTCCTTCAGTCTCCCACTTGCACTAGAGTCAATAATCTAGTTAATACTTGTGCCTTTAACACCTATGGCATTCCGGTGTTATTCATACGCGTTGCACGTGGTAAACCTTATCTACGGGTCTGACACTTTCAGGTCCGTTTGTATTTGCATATTCTTTTGCGTCATCACGCATTACTCATCTTGACATGAGATGGCATCGTATAAACTTGGTCTTCTCGTGAGACCTTTGTATCTTGGCCGAGACTATGTTGTCACTATTGTCATACAATAGAACTACATAGTACTAGCACATTTAGAAAAATAGCGATATCCACCGTGCGTCGAAATACTCATTGGTCCGCACACATCGGTATGTATGATTTCCAATAAGTCCGTTGCTCGCTCCATTATTATGGAGAACGGGTTTTTGATCATCTTGCCCATGAGGCATGGCTTGCACGTGTCAAATGATTCAAAATCAAGAGACTCCAAAAGTCCATCAGAATGGAGTTTCTTCATGCGTTTTACGCCAATATAACCTGGACGACAGTGCCACAAATAAGTTGGATTATCACTATCTACTTTGCATCTTTTATGCTACTTCTAAAGCGATTATATACTTAACCCTCATTGCAGTGTCCGCCACAATGTTAACATTGGAACTCATCCAAGTCATCATGGAACTTTCTTCCATCTTATTGTGCCACCTTCTTACTCAAAACAAATAGCTTAAAATTGAGATAAAATTTTAACTGTATATGTGACAAAGCCAATGTAACACATTGCAATGAACCATTTGTCACTTTTGCATACAGAACATATTCTTAGTTCTTCTAAAGTACATAAGAATATCTTACTATTGTCCAACAATCATCATATGAATGCCCGTAACCTTTTAGAGCATCGGACATATCTAGATCTACATATCATGGTACATAAGATTGATAAAATCATTCTTGCAGTTTCACTCATCAAGTGTCAAAACAATTGATTCTTGCTCCAACCTCTTCTATGCAACAAGAACCGTTCTTATTGTTTCCATATTGAACAAATTCAATATTTCATCTATGTACTCTGGCAAAACTATATTAGTGCCTCAATCTATCTGCATAGATATTGATGCTTAATATTCTGGTTTTACCTAAGTCTTTCATTAGAAATCTAATTTTAGTGAAAACTTCACAAATATCAAGAAAAACACATAATTTCCAATGAACGATATGTCATCTACATAAAGCATTAGAAATATGTCTTAGCGCTCCCACTTACTTTCTTGTAAATACAAGCATCTTCAAATATCTTGATGAAATTAACACTTTAACATTTTCATCATTGAAGATTCAAACTTCGCTATGCTTACTTCTACCATAGAAGTTTGCATACATATCTAGCAACCTTTGAATCAACAAAACCCATTGGGTCGTGTCAGTTACACGTCCTTGGTGTGCATTCCGGTAGAGGAACGTTATTTCGTTTATTCAACTATCATATCTCAATATGTAATTGTTGCTAGAATATTTCATATGACGAAGTCAGGGCCCATCATCGCTTCTTTGTATATTGTTGGTTTACTATTATCTAATAATATCTCGTCCTCAAATCTTACTATTTGATTATGACCAACTTGGTTAAATAGGAACTTTGATGTCGTGACTACAACATATTGTAGACGCGTGAGCTATGAATGTAGTTGCCGCTTCCAGAACATTTTCTGGTGCTGCGCTACTCTGATCATCTTGCTCAGATTCAACAACCTCATCAAGTTCTATCTTCCTCCCACTTAAACCTTTCGCGAGAAACTCCTTCATAAGAAATTCACTTCTTTTAGTGACAATCACTATATGTTTGGGTTCATAATAGAAGGAATACCCATCGACATTCTTTGGGATAACCTACAAAGACTTACTAATCCGATTTTGGTTGTAAACATTTTACATATATGCCTTGCATACCAAAATTCAAGAAAAGACAACTATAACTTGTATGGTGTCATTTCGGCAGATTATGATGGCACTCTATTCAGTGAAAAGCGGTAGTCTCTAAAGCATAATCCACAAATTATATTGGTAGTTTATGTCATCATTGATATAACCATGTCAAACAAGGTTTGATTACATCCATCGAAAACTCCATACTCCTATGGTGTTTATCACGATGCAAGTTTGTGGAACAATTCCCCTAACTCTTAGATGTTTTCTAAACTTGTAACTCAAATATTCTTCTTTATAATCTAATCATTCAACTCGAATATTCTTGTTACAACAATTTTCACTTCATAAATTGAACAATTTCATACTTCTATCTCATCAAGTAGATATACCGTATATCTATTCGAGTCATTGATGAAATAGAAAATACACCACGCTCGACTTCACACATGAACTACATACATCAACATGTATGATCTCCATGTAGTTAGTCGCTTGTTCTTTCTATGGCCCATGAACGGAGTTTAATCATCTTTAGGAAAAGTCTCACAAGCGTCAATCAATTCAAAATCAAATGACTCGAAAATCTATCAATATAGAATTTCTTTCATGTTTTGTTTCCAATATGACTTAAACGGCGGTGTCACATGTAAGTGAAATTTGTTTTGTCTTGCGACCTTTAGCATTAGTGTTATAAATGTCTATTTCACCAACAAGATAATAATAATCTATCCATCGATTATGGAAGACGGTAATAATTTGAACAACCATTGCTCTCATAATACCGGAACAAAATAACAATTATTAAGTTCTTAACAAATCTAGAAGGCTAGGTTTTATGCCAACAAAAAACACAATAACACATTTATTTGTTTCTCGATGCGCATTGTTACCACATTCTTTTGCTAGTTACTTAGGCCATCGTAGTTCTTGTATTGTTGCTTTGTATGACATTTCATACCAACAATCTAGTATCCAATATCCAAGAATTACATTATGTACTAGCAAAGAATACATCTATAACATGTATATCATTTATATACCCGTGCTGGACATTTCCAGTCTTTTCCTTTTCTACCAAATACTTTTGTAGATCCTATTTAGCATTTCCTCTTCTTTTAGAAGAATCTATCGACATCAATAGTGGCATCAATCATTTGACACATAGTCCAAAGGATGTTAGTCAAATACTAATAGCCTTGGATTTTGCACTTTGAAGTGGATCGCCATCATCATATGATTGGTATTCTTCCAGATTCCATTCTTTAGTATTCTTTTGGTATAGCAAAACAATTTAGCTGATACCTTTTCATTCGTCTTATCATGACAACTTTCATGATGAAACTACTATAGCTCTTAAGGACAAATGCAAGTATAATATTAGTTTCCCAAACTTTTGGGTGATCGGGATGCCTAGCATCTTCAATCTTCGCATATATTCATACACTATGAGCATATGTTCTTTTACTAAAGTACTTCATCATTTTTGCAAACAATCAAAGTTTTAGATATCAAATATCTTTCACTTCTTGTTTGTTTCTGAAACAATTCTTTCAGCTCAATGATCACTTTGATTCTCAAACAATTTTGAAGATCAATTTATCATGAAGGCAAACATATGATCTTTAGATACTAAACTTGAATCGTTGCTCTTAGATTAATACAATTTATTAAATCGTATGGAGCAAGCAAGGTTTGCTAAAGTTTGCAATAGGACTTAATCTTTAGTCTTGACATTCTAACTAAACGGCACTAGACCGAAAAGTGATTATCCAGAATTCTATAGTTCTTTTAACTCAATTAAGCTAAGTGTCGGTGGGAAACGGTGCCAAAGACTACAACAACTTATGCAAATACATCAAGATTTACTTCATGATAATTAGTTCAAGTTAATCAAATTACTAATGAACTCCCACTAAATTCAACATCCCTCAAAGTTGTTTAGTGAAGCATGATCCAAATTCACTACACCGAGATCGATCATCACGTGAATGATGTAGTTTTAATGGTGAACATCAACATGTTGATCATATCATCCATATGACTCATGCTTGACCTTTCGGTCCATGTGTTCCGAGGCCATGTCTGTACATGCTAGGCTCGTCAAGTTTAAACCCAAGTATTTCCGCATGTGCAAATACTGGCTTGCACCCGTTGTATGTGAACGTAAAGTTTATAGCACCCGATCATCACGAGATGCTTGAACACGACGAACTTTCGCAACGGCGCATACGAGGGGAGAACACAATTTTATCTTGATCTTTAAGTGAGGAATCATCTTAAAATGCTACCGTCGCGATCTAAGCATAATAAGATACATAAAAGGATAAACATCACATGCATATAATTTTATGTGACATGGTATAGCCAATCTCTGCGCAATGATCTCCATCTTGTGCGCGCTGGCATGATCTCCATCACTCCACCATGATTGCCTCCACCACGAATAGCAACTACAACTATTGCTAACTGCTACTCGTGTGATGATGACGCCAGAAAAGAGCTGTGGCGTGTAGTTGACGTGGGAGCAGTAAGTCCTTGTGCGTGGTGATGACCAGCCCGTTGGGAACCCCAAGAGGAAGGTATGATGAGTGTAGCGGCAAGTTTTCCCTCAGTTAAGAAACCAAGGTTTATTGAACAGGAGAGGAGAGACGGTGACGACTGAAGGTATTGTGGAACCTGCACACACACAAACAAATACTTTGTTCCCAACTTGCGATGAGGTTGTCAATCTCACCGGTTTGCTTGAAACAAAGGTTATGAGCGTATCGAGTGGAAAACAGTAGAGTATATGCGAGTAAAGTAAACAGTGCGGGAAAAGTAAACAGGTGATTGCAATATGATTAAAATAGGACCGGGGTCCACAGTTCACTAGTGGTGTCTCTCCATAGATGAAATAACATGCTGGGTAAACAAATTACAGTTGGGCAATTGATAGAATAAAGATAACGTGATATGTCAAGAAGATCACTATGAGATTTACTCTGGGCATTACAACAAAATACATAGACCGCCATCCAACTGCATCTATGACTAATAATCCACTCCCGGGGATATCAATCCGAACACCCTAGAAGTATTAAGTTGCGAATCAACAGATAATTGCATTAAGCAAAGTGTGTAATGTAAACAAAGCATATGCCCTTGAGCATATGAATGTTGTTTTCTCCCTAGTAGCAACAGCACATCTACCACCTTAGAGGTTTCTGTCACTCCCCCAGGTGAAATAGAGACATGAACCCACTATCGAGCATAAATACCCCCTCTTGGAGTCACTAGCAACTACTCGGCCAAGATAGCTACTAACAACGGAGAGCATGCAAGATCATAAACAACATAGAGATAACAAAAGATATAATTCAGTACAACAACTTAATCATAAACACCAATATTCATCGGATCCCAACAAACCAACATCATAGAATTACATAACGGTGATCTCAATCATGTAGGGCAGCTCATGAGATCTAAACATGAAGCACATGGTGGAGAAGACAACCATCTAGCTACTGCTATGGACCCATAGTCCAAGGTAGACTACTCACTCATCGCTCCGGAGGCAAGCATGGCGATGGAGAAGACCTCCGGTGGCGATTCCCCTCTCCGGCAGGGTGCCGGGAAGAGCTTCTGGACCCTCCCGATCTTTGGGTCGACGGCGGTGGCGTATCGCGATGTGTTCTGGAAATCTGATCGGGTCCTTAGGTTTTTCTCGTCGGGGGGTCTTTATAGGCGAAGGGGCGATGTCAGAGGTGGAGCCAGGCTCCCTCACACAGGGGTGGCGCGGCCAGGGGCCAGGCCGCGCCGGCCCTATGTGTGGGGCCCTGGTGGCCCCTCTCCGTCTCTCCTTCAGATGTCTGGAAGCTTCCGGGAAAAATAAGACTTCAGGAACTTGTTTCGTCCAATTCCGAGAATATTTCCTGTGTATCACTTCTGAAACACAAAAACAGCAGAAAACAGGAAACTGGCACTGTGGCACTTCGTTAATAGGTTAGTTCCGGAAAATGCATAAAAGTGCCACTAAGTGTAACGAAACAATAGGCAAATGGTGTAAAAACAAGCATGGAGCATCAAAAATTATAGATACGTTTGAGACGTATCAAGCATCCCCAAGCTTAACTCCTGCTCGTCCTCGAGTAGGTAAGTGATAACAAAGAATAATTTTTGAGGTGACATGCACCTACACAATCTTGATCATATATGCAAGCATTGGTGAGCTGGGATCAATAGAACTTAAAACATGGGCATGAAAGATATAATCATGACAATAAGAAACTTAGCAACCATGTTGTAAACATGCAAATGAACACAAACAAAAGATCATGAAAATGAAACAATGAAAGTCAAACATGTGTTCGAATCATAAGGAAAAACATACAAAAGGTTTTCAGCTTGTCCTTCAAAGAGAGCAAAACATAAATGCATAGGACACCTTCAAGTTTAAGAGGGCGACTAGATACAAATAACTTAAGAACAAGTGAAACCAACAATATGAATCAATCAATGAACTTTGGGACAATGCATATCACACTAAGAATGACAACTATGCTCTCTTAATGGTGCATAAAGAAAGAAGGTGGTGACTCAACATAAAAGTAAAAGAAAGGCCCTTCGCAGAGGGAAGCAGTGATTTAAACATGTGCTAGAGCTTTTCATTTGTAAAACAGAGAAATAAAACTTGATTTTTAGAGGTGGTTGTCTTTGTCAACGACTGGCAATGGGGTTCTTACTATCTTCCATACAAAAATGAAGCAAGTTTTTGAGAGAGAGATTGGCACTTTTGTGCTCTTTTATAAAACTTGGCACTCCTCCCCACCTTTTCCTTTCACATACCATGGCTAACCGATTCCATCGGGTGCCCACCAACATTCACATTCTTTGGAGGAGTGCCTTTTTTTCTTTCTTTTTCTCTTTTTTTTTCTTTTTGGAATAAGCAATATGGAAGATAGCAAATCCGACCACTACGTCCCCATGAGCTGAAAACAGTGTCACAAAACGAGAAGTGTTTTGAAGGTTTTTGAAAGGTAGCACATGAAAATTTTACTTTGGAATGGCTTACAAATACCATGCATAGGAATTTATAGTGGACACAATGGCAAACTTGGTTTTTAGGAGTTGGATGCACGAGTAGAGCTCATACTCAGTACAAGGTGAGGGCTAGCAAAAGACTGGGAGCGACCAAATAAGAGAGCAGTAATGGCCATAATCATGCAAAGCGACAAAGCAACATTAAAAGAAGCATAAGATGGCATCAAAAGTCAAAAACTAAATGATCATGAAGGCTAATGGCGACTTTGTAAGAGTCTAACATGTGTGAGCATGCGCCAAGTCAACCCAAATAAAGCATCAAGGAGAAAACCAAACTAATGCTTCCATACAATAAAAACAACACATGATTTTTTCAAAGGCTCATTAAGCAATCTCAGTTATTTGAGACAAGTCATGCTACAGCAAAACCACTAAGCATACTATCAAAAAGACATCAAGCATGACATGAAAAAGCTTAAGCCGCAGTCTACACAAGCTCCTTCTTGTACCACTATTTTGCACAAAGCTTTTTCTCTTTTCCAACACCATTTGAAATTTTTAAAAACACCTCTTTTGATGAAAACCAATAAAGATCAGAGGCAAAAATACACCTTGATAAAAAGATATGACAAGATCTGAACGCATATCAAGGCAAAATCAAAAACCAAAAGCAGTAGCAGAAAAAGTAGAACACTCGATTTTTAATAAGAGTGAAAACTAGAGCGTTCTTTGCAAATGAAAACGAGTACATCTCCTCCAAAGGAAATTTGTTGGGGTCCAACCATTTATTGCAGCAAACAAACAAACTAAACCAACTAAGAAAACTAAAACAACTGACGCTCCAAGAAAAACACATAGTGCATGAAGCAATAAAAATAGTGTTTTGAAAGGTGACCTGATTTTTGCCGATGAAGAAGGGGTGCCTCGGGGGCATCCCCAAGCTTTGACGCTTGTACTTCTTGGATATTTCTTGGGGTGATGCATGGGCATCCCCAAGCTTGAGCTTTTGTCCATTCTTCAACTCATCTCATCATTCTCCAATCCCTACACTTGAAAACTTCCTTCATACAAAACTAAACACAATTCTATTAGCAACATTAGTGTAAGCATAAAATATATTCAACCTCTTTTAGCTTCAGGTTTCAACCCAAAACCACCACATATAAAGTATATACTACTGTAGCAACTTCCACAAGAGTTCCATGATCAAAAAGAACTCAAAAGAAAGCGATAAAGTGGCAAAAACAAATATTGGCAGAAATCTGTCAAAACTGAACAGCTGACAAAGGACGAATTTTTGAGGGATTTTCTGTTGCTCAAATGAAAAAGTGTTCAACTAAGAAAAGTTTGGATATAACCTGGGGAATATGCACAAGAAATCGCAGGTCCAAAAGATAAATAGAGAATTTTCACGAATTTTTACGGTGCAGCACCGAAAACAGTTTCAGGACAGCAACATCCCCAAATCTTTACCTCGCTCAAATTAGAGGCTTCTCTTGGCACAAAAACGAAATAAACAAGATAAGGAGCGGTCATTACAGTAGTAATGACTTCCAAGACTCAAATAAGAGAAAAAGTACTGAAAAGAAAACATTGGGTTATCTCCCAATAGTGCTTTTCTTTAACGCCTTTGAGCTGGGCGCAGAAAATTGCGAATCAAGTAATCTCAAGTGATGAAGCATCAAGCTCATAATTTGCTCTAAGAATAGAGTCAAAAAGCAATTTCTTTCTTTTCCTAGGGAAGTGTTCCATACCTTTCTTTAGCGGGAATTGATACTTGATAGTGCCTTCCCTCATATCAATAATAGCACCTACAGTTCGAAGAAAAGGTCTTCCCAAAATAATAGGACATGAAGCATGGCATTCAACGTCCATAACAAGAAAATCAACGGGAACAAGGTTATTGTTAACCACAATAAGAACATCATTAATCTTTCCTAAAGGTTTCTTCTTAGCAACATCCGCAATAGGTACATCAAAATAACATTTTTCAAGCGGTGGTAAATCAAGCATGTCATAAATCTTTCTAGGCATGATAGAAATACTAGCACCTAGATCACATAAAGCATGGCAATCATAACCATTAACATGCATATCAATGATGGGTTCCCAACCATCTTCTAACTTCTTGGGAACAGAGGCTTTTTGCTTCAACTTTTCATCCCTAATCTTTATGAGAGCATTGGTAATATGCTTAGTAAAAGCAATATTTAAAGAACTAGCATTGGGAGTCAAAGCAAGCTTTTGCAAGAACAAAATTACTTCAGATATATTGCAGCCATCAACATCAAAATCATTAAAAGAAATAGAGCTATCATCTCCCACACTTCGAAAAATTTCAGCACTCTTTTGAGAAAAAGTTTTGGCAGTTTTAAGCTTTTTAACACAAGGAATGGGAGTTTTCTCTATGCCTATCAAAGTAAGAGGGTTGCTATCAGTAGGAGCAACATCATTAGAGGTAGTAATGGTACATACCTTCATCTCTCTAGCCATCTCATCTTCTCTTTCCCACCTGGCATGCAATTCCGCTAACAATCTAATATTTTCATTAATTCCAACTTGGGTAGCATTAGCGGCAGCAACAACATTGCTCACTTTCACATCATTAGGAAACACTTTTAGTTTCAGAAGTTCAACATCATGACCAAGGCTATCAACTTTAGAAGCAAGAATATCAATTTTGCCTAACTTTTCCTCAACAGACTTGTTAAAAGCAGTTTGCTTACCGATGAAGTCCTTGAGCATTACCTCAAGCTCGGAGGGCGCGGCCCTAGTGTTGTTGTAGGAGTTACCATAAGAATTACCATAACCATTACCATTGGTAGAAGGATACGGCCTATAATTGTTACTAGCAAAATTGTTCCTATAAGCATTGTTGTTAAAATTGTTGTTTCTAATGAAATTCACATCAACTTGCTCTTCTTGAGCAACCAGAGAGGCCAAAGGAACATTATTAGGATCAACATGAGTCCTATCATTAGCAAGCATAGCCATAATGGTATCAATCTTATCATTCAAGGAAGAGGTTTCCTCAACAGAATTTACCTTCTTACCTTGCGGAGCTCTTTCGGTGTGCCATTCAGAATAATTTACCATCATGTTGTCGAGTAGCTTTGATGCGGCGCCCAAGGTAAGGGACATAAAAGTGCCTCCAGCAGCTGAATCAAGTAGGTTCCTTGAAGAAAAATTCAGTCCTGCATAAAAAGTTTGGATAATCATCCAAGTAGTCAGTCCATGAGTGGGGCAATTCTTTACCATAGATTTCATTCTTTCCCAAGCTTGAGCAACATGTTCATTATCAAACTGAGTAAACTTCATAATATTGCTACGCAAAGCTATAATCTTAGCAGGAGGATAGTATCTACCAATAAAAGCATCCTTACACTTAGCCCATGAATCAATACTATTCTTAGTCAAAGACAGCAACCAATCTTTAGCTTTTCCTCTCAAAGAAAAAGGAAACAACTTGAGCTTAATAATATCACTATCAACATCCTTATATTTCTGCATCTCACATAGCTCAACAAAATTGTTGAGATGAGCTGCAACATCTTCAGTACTAGCACCAGAAAATTGCTCTTTCATAACAAGGTTCAATAAAGCAGGCTTAATCTCATAAAAGGTGGTAGCAGGAACAGGTGGTGCAATAGGAGTGCAGATAAAATCACTATTGTTCGTGCTAGCAAAGTCACACAACTTGGTGTTTTCAGGAGTACCCATATCAGCAAAACGAAAGTAAATAAGAAAAAACAGCTACCAAGGATTCTAATTTTTTTGGGTTTTTGATATAAAAAGCAATGCAGGTAAAAATAAATAAAGTAAAGCAAAACAATAACAAAGTAAAGAATGTGTGTGCGAAGAACTCCCCTCGCAGAAGTCTTCTCTTCCTCCCCGGCAACGGCGCCAGAAAAAGTGCTGCTACTCGTGTGATGATGACGCCAGAAAAGAGCTGTGGCGTGTAGTTGACGTGGGAGCAGTAAGTCCTTGTGCGTGGTGATGACCAGCCCGTTGGGAACCCCAAGAGGAAGGTATGATGAGTGTAGCGGCAAGTTTTCCCTCAGTTAAGAAACCAAGGTTTATCGAACAGGAGAGGAGAGACAGTGAAGACTGAAGGTGTTGTGGAACCTGCACACACACAAACAAATACTTTGTTCCCAACTTGCGATGAGGTTGTCAATCTCACCGGTTTGCTTGAAACAAAGGTTATGAGCGTATCGAGTGGAAAACAGTAGAGTATATGCGAGTAAAGTAAACAGTGCGGGAAAAGTAAACAGGTGATTGCAATATGATTAAAATAGGACCGGGGTCCACAGTTCACTAGTGGTGTCTCTCCATAGATAAAATAACATGCTGGGTAAACAAATTACAGTTGGGCAATTGATAGAATAAAGAAAACGTGATATGTCAAGAAGATCACTATGAGATTTACTCTGGGCATTACAACAAAATACATAGACCGCCATCCAACTGCATCTATGACTAATAATCCACTCCCGGGGATATCAATCCGAACACCCTAGAAGTATTAAGTTGCGAATCAACAGATAATTGCATTAAGCAAAGTGTGTAATGTAAACAAAGCATATGCCCTTGAGCATATGAATGTTGTTTCCTCCCTAGTAGCAACAGCACATCTACCACCTTAGAGGTTTCTGTCACTCCCCCAGGTGAAATAGAGACATGAACCCACTATCGAGCATAAATACCCCCTGTTGGAGTCACTAGCAACTACTCGGCCAAGATAGCTACTAACAACGGAGAGCATGCAAGATCATAAACAACATAGAGATAACAAAAGATATAATTTAGTACAGCAACTTAATCATAAACACCAATATTCATCGGATCCCAACAAACCAACATCATAGAATTACATAACGGTGACCTCAATCATGTAGGGCAGCTCATGAGATCTAAACATGAAGCACATGGTGGAGAAGACAACCATCTAGCTACTGCTATGGACCCATAGTCCAAGGTAGACTACTCACTCATCGCTCCGGAGGCAAGCATGGCGATGAAGAAGACCTCCGGTGGCGATTCCCCTCTCCGGCAGGGTGCCGGGAAGAGCTTCTGGACCCTCCCGATCTTTGGGTCGACGGCGGCGGCGTATCGCGATGTGTTCTGGAAATCTGATCGGGTCCTTAGGTTTTTCTCGTCGGGGGGTCTTTATAGGCGAAGGGGCGATGTCAGAGGTGGAGCCAGGCTCCCTCACACAGGGGTGGCGCGGCCAGGGGCCAGGCCGCGCCGGCCCTGTGTGTGGGGCCCTGGTGGCCCCTCTCCGTCTCTCCTTCGGATGTCTGGAAGCTTCCGGGAAAAATAAGACTTCAGGAACTTGTTTCGTCCAATTCCGAGAATATTTCCTGTGTATCACTTCTGAAACACAAAAACAGCAGAAAACAGGAAACTGGCACTGTGGCACTTCGTTAATAGGTTAGTTCCGGAAAATGCATAAAAGTGCCACTAAGTGTAACGAAACAATAGGCAAATGGTGTAAAAACAAGCATGGAGCATCAAAAATTATAGATACGTTTGAGACGTATCACTAACTACTTGGCGATAAAGTAAAGCTATTACATGGCGTATAAGAAGTTGACACGCAGGTCATACACAATTATAAAGACAACCATATGGCTCCTGCCGGTTGTGAACTCATCGACATGCAAGTCATGAAATATTACAAAACATGATCATCGCATACATCACATATATCACATCATATCTTGTGGCCATACCTTATCACAAAACACTCCCTGCAAAAACAAGTGAGACGCCTCTACTTTGTTGTTGCATGTTTTACGTGGCTTATGGGAGTAGCAAGTTAAGAACGATTCTTACCTACGAAAAGCCATAACGGTGATATTATGGTTTCTAACATCCGTTGTAAATCTCATGACCACTATAGTGAGAGAAACTGGCATCCACCAGCTGCATGTGTGGAACAAGCCACACGTCAAGTACGGAGCCAGTCTCGCGAACGAGGTCGCGTAAAGTTGGCCTGGACCGCTTCGATCTCACTATGCCGCGCCATAAGAAATACAAAACAAAGAGGTTTGCAACAGAAAACATCAACGCCCGCAACAAGCATGTTGCGTTCTACTCGTGAAACACATCTACGCATAGATCTAGCTCTGATACCACTGAAGGGTTTCGCAGCATAGTAAATCAAAATTTTCCTACGGATGCAAACAAGAAAGCCAAGATCTAATCTAGGAGATGTAATCAACAAGACAGATAGATAAGATCTTCATAACCTTGAAGAAATCGCACAGCGGAAACGTTCAACAGAACGTGGATGATGTAGTCGTACTAGCCGTCTCCTCCCCGCGATCCAATCCGATTCAACGCCGCAAGTGGTGGCGCCTCCGAGAGATGCACACGTACGGTGCAGTGACGTCTCCTCCTTCCTTGGTCCAGCAAGTATGGTGGAGAGATAGATTGGATCTACAGCACGACGGCGTGGTGCTTATGGTGGAGAGTTTCTGCGGCAGGGCTTCGCCTACGCACAGTCGCGAGAGAGAGAGGTGGAGGGGCAGCAGTTGGCCGGCGGATAGGGTTGGAGTGGGGGGGGAGGCTGTGCCCCTGCCCTCCTTATATAGGGGGCTAGCCGGCCCCCTTGACCCCTCCTCCAAGCCCTAGGGCGGCGGCCCAAGGGGAAAGAGTGGGGGGCAAGTTTCCCCCCCTCCTTCTGGAAGGTTCCCTTAGGGTTTCCCCTAAGGGCTGGCCGGCTGGGCCTTAGGGGCCTTGTGCGCCTGGCCCAAAGTGGCCAGGACACTTCCCCTTAGGCCCACATAGGCCTCCGACAAGTGGGCCCACGTTGGTCCCACTCTGGAACCTTCTAGAACCTTCCGGTACAATACCGATAAACTCCGAAACGATTCCGGAATCCAAAAACTGCTTTCCTTTATATGAATCTTATTCTCCGGACCATTCCGGAACCTCTCATGATGTCCTGGATCTCATCCGAGACTCCGACCAAAAAATCATAAACCAATTATCCATTCTATCCTAGCGTCGATGCACGTTAAGTGTGTGACCCTATGGGTTCGAGAATATGCACACATGATCTTCTATCAATAATCAACAGCGGGATCTGGAAACCCATATTGACTCCCACATACTCATCGATGATCATATCGGATGAACCACGATGCCAGGATTCAATTAATCCCGTATATGTATTCCCTTCGTCACGCGATATTTTACTTGCCCGAGATTTGATCGTCGGTATCGCCATACCTAGTTCAATCTCGTTTACAGCAAGTACTTTACTCGTTCCGTAATCTGATATCACTTTGTGATTAACTCCTTAACCATGTGCTTGCAAGCGGTGTTGATATCGATTACCGAGTGGGCCCGAAGTATATCTCTCCGACTCGGGAGGGACAAATTCCATCTCGATACATACAACCCAACAAGTACTTTCCGATCACCTGAGAGACACCTTTATGATCACCCTATCATAGGATGACGTTTGATGACCTCAAAGCTTTCTTTCGATACCAGGGAGTTGTATTATCTCATGGTCTAAGGAATACAATACTTGGCATAGGAAAAGCTTCGCAAAGATGAACACAAGGACACGATCTAATTGCTCTGTGATACGTCCAATTTGCATCACTATTTTGTATCATAATTTACTGTTATTCATCGATATATTTCACATTTAGATATGATACTTATGTTATTTCCTTTGTTTTCACATGTTTGATGATCATTGGAGGAGCTGCTGCCGGAGTCAGGAATCTGCTGGAAAAAGGACCATCAGAAGACCATATTTTGAAGATCAGGAAAATTCCAGAAAAATACCCAGAAATTATAATTTCCCAGAAGACTCACGAAGCCAGAAGGAGGAGACGAGAGGGGCCAGGAGGCGCCCTCACACGTGGGCGGCGCGGCCAGCCCCCTAGCCGCGCGGGGCCCACGTGAGGTCGCCCTGGCCCACTTCTGCCATCGCCCCTTCGCGTACAGCATCGTCCCCGAAAACCTAAGTGAAGAGGGGGGTTCAGAGTTAGACACAGCCGCCTCTGCGGGGCGGAGAACACCAGAGAGAAAAAGCTCTCCGGCAGAGAGAAATCTGCCGGGGAAATTCCTTCCCAGAGAGGGGAGATCGTCGCCATCGCCATCATCATCGCACCGGACTTCATCGGGATCATCATCATCATCATCCCCATCACCAGCACCTTCATCTCCATCATCACCTCGCCATCCCGCTGTAACATCTTGAGTTGGATCTTGTTATATTCATAGGGGAAACTTTCCCGGTGTTGATTACTCTTGTAGTTGATGCTATTGAGTGGAACCGTTGAATTAAGGTTTATGTCCAGATTGTTATTTACCATTATTTCACCTCTGATCATGATCCATATGATGTCTTGTGAGTAGTTCGTTTAGTTCTTGAGGACATGGGAGAAGTCAAGATGTTAGTAGTGAATTATTGTTGAGAAATATTTAATGGTCTGATATTGTTGTGGTGCTATTTCACTAGTGGTGTCATGTGAACGTCGACTACATGATACTTCACCATTTATGGGCCTAGTGAGATGCATTGTGTATTTGGTCACCGACTGTGGGGTTGCCGGAGTGACAGAAACCTAAACCTCCGTTGGGAAACCATTGCACCAGGGAGCGTAGGATCCCAGAGTTTAAGGCTGTGGTTAGATTTATCTTAATTACTTACTTGTATTTGCGGATGCTTGCAAGGGGTATAATCACAAGTGTGTATTTATCCTAGTAAGGGTAGTGCGCTAGCACAGGTTCACCCCCATAACACTTATCAAATCAATAAATACTATTGGCTCTATGAAGCGAAAGCTCTTGACAGAAACCTCCCGTGTGTCCTCGAGAACGTTTGGTTATTATAAGACTACAACCGGCTTGTCCTTTGCTGAATAAAGGATTTGGCCACCTGCTGCAATTGTTACTACTGTCTTTTGTTTACTCGCACTTTATTTACTCGTATTACCCAATACTCCTGAAAACCTGTTTGCTAGTATTTACAGTGATTCCTTGATCAAAACTGCTCATCAACACCTTCTGCTCCTCGTTGGGTTCGACACTCTTATTTATCGAAAGTACTACGATACACCCCCTATACTTGTGGGTCATCACTCTGCTTTATTTGGGTCTGTCCATCACATCATTCTCCTAATGACATGACCTCATTATTAATTGACAACTCATGTCTATGGTTAGGAAACCTTAACCATCATTAATCAATGAGCTAGTCTAGTAGAGGCGTACTAGGGACACGGTGTTGTTCATAAACCACATAAGTATTAATGTTTCCGCTTAATACAATTATAGCATGGAGTATAAACATTATCATGAACAAGAAATATGATAATAACAATATTATTATTGCCTCTAGGGCATATTTCCTTCAATTTCCCACTCCCCTCCCCTGTGTTTCCCTGCTGCGCGCGCTCCTCCTCCTTTCCGTCGCCAGCGCCGCCACGCCCACTGGCCGCCCCCGACCGCCAAAAAGAAGCCCCTCCTTACACCGCACCCCGACGCCACCCTAGGCTGCCGCCGGCCACCCGTTGACGGCCACAGCAGGGTGGGTTGAGAGAGCTGTCCTCCAAGGCCGCGCACAACCTGTTCGGCTATTTGCCAACATGAGCGCACCGAGGGACAGCAGCTCGGACGATGATGACATTGCGGCCATTGTCAACCTCAACAACGAGTTCTTCTACAGACACTTCTTCGACGAGTCTGACAACGACACCAACTCTGATAGGGCATGCTGAGGGTTGCACGGTCATACTTGAGGCCGTTGCTAGCCAAGATCTATGGATTTGGCATTCTTTTTTTTTGGCATGGCAGGGTCTCATAATGATATCAACGTCCTCCAACGATCCCCTGTGTTTGGGAGGCTTGCAGATGGCAATGCCCCATCAGTGAGTTTGGGGTTATGGGCCATACATACACCAAGGGTTATTACTTAGCTGATGGTATCTATCTTGAGTGGCCTGTTTTTGTAAAGACACATCGGAATCCCACTGAGGAAAAATACAGTCGGTTTGCCAGAGAACAAGAGGCCTGTCGGAAAGATGTGGAGCGAGCATTTGGTGTTCTTCAGTCTCGTTGGGCCATTGTTTGTCACCCAGCTAAGGCATGGAGTGTTTAGCAGATATGGGAGGTCATGACTGCTTATGTGATCGTTGAAGGGGAGCGTGATGATAGCATCTATGATCAGGGGTGGGATTTTCAGGGTGAGTTGGTTGCTCCAAACCCTGTACCGTCTTCTTTTTAGGAATTTCTTCATACACATCATGAGATTGAAGATCGGGCAACCCACCTCGCCCTCCATGAAGATTTGGTGAACCCTTTTTGGATTCATGCGGGGAACAACCCCGCACTGATGACCCACAAGTATAGGGGATTGCAACAGTCTTCGAGGGAAGTAAAACCCAAATTTATTGATTCAACACAAGGGGAGCCAAAGAATATTTATAAGACTTAACAGATGAGTTGTCAACAGTTTTATCAGTATCAGCTGCACCTGGAAACAGACTTGCTCGCAGCGGTTTATCAGTAGCAACAGTTTTATAGTGGTGATAGTAATAATATAGTAGCAACAATAATAAAGTAAAGGCAGAATAGTAGCAATAGTAAACAATAAGATTAATTACTGTAGGCATAGGGATGGATGAATGGTCGTTGCATGGATAAGATAATTCATGAAATTAGTAAGTAATGGGCAATTGCAGATAAATAATGATAAAGCATCCTAGTACTAAACAACCATAGGCATGTGTTCCGTATATAGTCGTACGTGCTCGCAATGAGAAACTTGCACGACATCTTCTGTCCTACTAGCCTATTTGCAGCAGGGCCTCAAGGGAAACTACTGGTAATTAAGGTACTCCTTTTAATAAAGTATCAGAGCAAAGCATTAACACTCAGTGAACACATGGGATCCTCACATCATAGCCATCCCCTCCGGTTATCCCAATTGTTGTCACTTTGGGGCCTCAGGTTTCGGACAATGATATGTGTATACAACTTGCAGGTAAGATCATAAACAACAAGTATCATCATAAAACAATAACAAGTTCAAATCTGAGATCATGGCACTCAGGCCCAAAGTGACAAGCATTAAGCACAACAAGTTGTAACAATGTCATAAGCACTAATAATAGATACTAGGCACCATGCCCTAACAATCTCATAGCAAATTACATGAATGATCTCATCCAATCCCTACCATCCCCTTCACCTACAGCGGGAATTACTCACACATGGATGGGGGGGTCATGGATGGTTTATGGGGAGACGTCGATGATGATGATGATGATCTTCTCCAAATCCCGTCCCGGCCGAGTGCCAGAACAGAGTTTCTGGTTTCGAATCGTGGTTTCTGATGGTGGTGGCACAGCGGAAGTCTATCTGGGAAAAATGCTGAACCCCCAATAGTTTCAGGTCGAAGGGTTTTTGTAGGCGAAAGGGGGGCTTGAGGAGGCGGCTGGGGTGGCCTCACCACCCCCCGGCACGGCCAGGCCTAGGTCGCGCCCCCTGGTGGTGAGCCTGGCCCCCAGCCCCTCCCCGTCTCGTCTTCTGGCTCCGTGGGTCTTCTAGTAAAATAGGAATTTTGTACTATTTTATAGGATTTTTCCTGAAAGTCGGATTTCTGCACAAAAATAAGACACCAGGGCAATTCTGCTGAAGACAGCGTTTGTCCGTGTTAGTTGTATTCAAAACACACAAATTAGAGGAGAAACAATAGCAAAAGTGTTTGGGAAAGTAGATACATTTTGGACGTATCAACTCCCCCCAAGCTTAGCTATTTGCTTGTCATCAAGCAATTCAGTTAACAACTGAGAGCGATAAAAGAAACTTTCACGAACACATTTGCTTCATAAGATGTATATATTCTCACTATATGATCAAGTGCTTAGGCAATTCATAATAAGAAATATGCAACTAATGTTACCTCATAGTCAAGCAAGCTATGAAAGAGTGCCAATGCACTAATAACAAGCAACATGAACATAAGAAGCTACAAGATTGTAGTGTTCATAAAATGATATGGAAGAGTGGTATCCTGCTTGCCTTTATTTGTGGAGCAAAACATAAATGTTGAGGCACCTCTGAAGTTCAAGGGAAGACTAGAAGTAAAAATATCAAAGATACAAGCATCAAAGTTATACCACAATTAATCGTGTTCTGGGACAAGCACATTACACTAAGAATAACAGCTATGCTCTCAAGAAGGTGCTTAAAGTTAGAAGATGAAGACTCAAGATAAAAGTAAAAGAAAGGCCCTTCGCAGAGGGAAGCAGTGATTTAACATGTGCTAGAGCTTTTCATTTGTAAAACAGAGATACAAATTTATTTTGAGAGGTGGTTGTTTCATGTCAATGACTGGCAATGGGGACTTGCTATCTTCCATAATAAACAAGTGAGAGTGGTTCCGAGTTCTTTGAAAATTTGGCACATTGGTGCTCTTTTATAAAGCTTTGGCACTCCTCCCCACTTTTTTTCTTTCTCAAACCATGGCTAACCGATTCCATCGGGTGCCCACCAACTTTCACATACCATGGAGGAGTGCCTTTTTTCTTTCTCTTTTTTTTTAGATTTAGATTACAATGGTCTGACCAGCTCCCTTGCAAAATTAATGACGAGTAGATGAAGCTGCCTAGTCGAGGGGTACTAAATTTAATATGGAAGATAGCAATTCTGACCACTACGTCCCCATGAGCTAAAAACAGTGGAACAAAATGAGAAGTAGTTGAAAGTTTTGAAACGTAGCACATGAAAATTTACTTGGAATGGCTTGCAAATACCATGCATAGGAATTTATAGTGGACTCTTTGGGGTTACTTGGTTTTCAGGAGTTGGATGCACGAGAAGTATTCCCTCTCAGTACAAGTGAAGGCTAGCAAAAGATTGGGAAGCGACAATCGAGAGAGCAATAACTGTCATAATCATGCTTGCGACAAAACAAAATTAATATAGGCATAAAAATGATACAAGAACTCTGAGGCAAAGTAAATCATTGAGGCTTAATTGACTTTTTATTCAGTCATATGCATGCTTGAGCATGCGCCAAGTCGATTCAAATGAAACTTTCAGAGGAGGATACCACAATGCCATACCGTATTATGAATAAAACAATGCAAGCAAGCATCTACATGACATGCTACAAACTATTAGTAAATCAGATTTAATCATATGAGAGCAAGAACTACAAAGCATCCATTAGATAACATATACCTTACATGAACCGACTAAGCATGTCCACATAGATGAGTATATGTACAAAAATGAAAACAAATAGAGTTCATACCAGCCTCTTACCACATCTCGGATTGTCATATGTCGTCATTATTGACTTTCACTTGTGTGGCTTGAATAATATGAAGTGAATGCCAAGCTCCAATGGAGTCACGGGAGACTGAACTCTGCAACAAACTTTACAAAACCAAAGAAGAACAGCAAATATTTTTGGGTTTTCAAATTTTGAAACAAGAACAGAAGGAAATAGCAAACAAAGCAAAATATTTTTGGATTTTTCAAATATCAAACCGAAAATAGAAAGTAAAGCAAACCAAAGCTAGAAGACTAAAAAGGCAAACAAAGAGAAACAAAGGAAATATTTTTGGTCTTTTTGTATTTTGGAAAGTAGTAATAAGAACAAGAACAACAAAGAAAGTGAAACATGGATATACAAAGTACCGACAAAATATGATATGTAGATGAGTAAATCATCGGCATACCTCCCCCAAGCTTAGGCTTTTGGCCTAAGAGGAGATCAATCCCATCTTCGGTAATTGCCCCAAGCTGGTGGGTCATCATTGGCATAGTCATAGCCTGGCCCTTGTGAAGATGAAGTAGATGGTGCATAATCATAATAAGGCTGCTGGTACGGAAACTCCGCAATGTTGGAGGGCTGGCCCGACTCCTCGGTCGCCTCACCATCGTGCTCAGGCGGCGGGTGCTCCTCTATGTACGCATCGAGCTCATCCTCCGTGAGTGACCATCCATTCCTGCGATCAAGGCTAAACAAAAGAGGTGCAGGCAAATGGACTGATCGATCAGCCTTCACTACCTTCCAGGTAGATAAGGCTGATAAAGGTTATCTCAAACGACAAGTTATCCAGACAAGCATGAGGAGAAACAAACTTATGATGTAACATAGAATTAAAATCAAGCCTCTCTATGGGGAACTGAAGGTCTAAAACATAAGGCACTACACCATGCAAAGCTAATAAGCGTGAAGCAATAAGACCTCCACAGACTCCCCCTTTCTTACGGTTAATGATATGTCTCAAACGTATCTATAGTTTTTGATGCTCCATGCTTGTTTTTACACCATTTGCCTTGTGTTTCGTTACACTTCGTGGCACTTTTATGCGATTTCCGGAACTAACGTATTGACAAGATGCCACAGTGCCAGTTCCCTGTTTTCTGCTATTTTTGTGTTTCAGAAAAGCTACACAAGAAATATTCTCGGAATTGGACGAAACAAGTTCCAGAAGTCTTATTTTTCCCGAAAGCTTCCCGAAGACCGAAAGAGAGCCGAAGGGGGGCCAGAGGCCGCCCTCACACGTAGGGGGCGCGGCCCAGCCCCTGGCCGTGCCCACCTGGTGTGAGGAGCCCCTGGCTGCCTCCTGACGACGCCCCTTCACCTATATAAAGCCTCGGGATGGAAAACCCTAGGGGAGTCGGCGAAATTTCCAGAACAGTTCCGCAGCGTCGCCGCCGTCGAAGCAAATTTCGGGGGACAGAAGTCCCTATTCCGGCACCCTGCCGGGACGGGGAAGTGCCCCCAGAGCCATCTTCATCGGTCTCCATCGCCGTCTCTGCCGTCTCCATCGACCTCACCGCCATCTCCATCAACCTTGCTGTCTCCTATGATGAGGAGGGAGTAGTTCTCCCCCGGGGCTGAGGGCTCTACCGGCAGCTATGTGGTTCACCTCTCTTTCCCATGATGTGATCTTTATGTGATCGTGAGCTTTGTATCATGTTGAATAAGTAGATGTTACTCTTCTTCATTATGTGTACTCTAGTGTGTTATTAAAGTAATCTATTCCTCCTGCCATGGTGTAACGGTGACAGTGCGTTCATCATGGTGGTACTTGGTCTAGGCTACGATTGTGATCTTTTATGGATTATGAGAATAATCATCACTATGATAGTATTAAAGTGATCTATTCCTCCTTTCATGATGTAATGATGACAGTGTGTGCACCGTGTTAGTACTTGGTCTAAGTTGCAATAATATCTATCTTGAGTTGTGATTTGATTTGGATATCTCTATGAGTGGTGTTTGTCAAGTACTTGATGAACTTTGAGGAGTGCTTCATAGCCCTACGCAATGATTAGTGTTATTCAATAGGAGAGTAATTCAGAGTACCATAGTGAAGAGAAGTTATTTATTTGTTCAATTATGTTATATTTGTTGGGAGTGTGTCCACTAGTGAAAGTATGATCCCTAGGCCTTGTTTCCAAGCTTTGCACACCGTTTACTTGCTATTTTGTTACTTGTTTGCTTGCTGCCATTTTTATTCCAGATTGCATTTACTACTTATAATCATCTATACCACTTGTATTTCACTATCTCTTTGCTGAACTAGTGCACCTATACATCTGACAAGTGTATTGGGTGTGTTGGGGACACAAGAGACTTTTTGTATCGTAATTGCAGGGTTGCTTGAGAGGGATAGCTTTGACCTCTTCCTCCCTGAGTTTGATAAACCTTGGGTGATCCACTTAAGGGAAACTTGCTGCTGCTCTACAAACCTCTGCACTTGGAGGCCCAACACTGTCTACAAGAACAGAAGCGTATGTGTGTAGACATCAAGCTCTTTTTCTGGCGCCGTTGCCGGGGAGGTAAGGTAAAAGGTACTCGCATCCTCCTATGTGAGTGATCGAAGTTATTTCCATTAGATTCTGCAATTATATCTTTTTGTTTCTTGTTTTTATTTCCACTAGTTAGGCTTAATGGAAAACAAAGAGTTCTTTTGTCTTTTTCCTGAGTTTAGATATGAAGTGTTTGAAGAGAAAATTGAAAAACCTTTGGAGCTTAATTTGCATGCTAATAGTGTTGTTAGTACGAATGCTTTGAATCCCGTTATTGCTAATGCCACAGAAAAGTCTAAGCTTGGGGAAGCTGGTTTTGTTAAGCATGATATTTTTAGTTCCCCGGCTTTAGTGGAGAAAGTTTGTTCTGATAATATTTTATTTTATCTCCCATATGTGATGTTCCTTCTTATGATGATATGTTTGAAGAATATGCTTTGCGAAATAGCTGTTCTTTAGCTTGTGATGATACTAAACCTCTAGTTTATGATGGTTATGATGATGGGTATAATATTTTCAGTTCACCTACTATTGAGGATAAAATTAGTTATGATTACAATATGCCTCCTATTTTTGAAGATTATGGTGATGATAATAATTATTCTGTTGAATCTGCTCCTACTACTATTGTTCATGTGGGGAGTATTAATTCTTTTATGCATGTAGCTCATGATAGGGATGATTTATGTGATAGTTATATTGTTAGTTCTATTCATGATGCTACTGAAAGTTATTATGAGAGAGGGAAACATGGTTTGATGGATCTCAACAATATTAAGTTTCCCCTCTTTATGTTGCAAATCTTGAAGTGGCACTTGTTTTATCTATCCATGCTTGCTACTATGTGCCTCATTGATTTATTTTCTTACAAGATTCCTATGCATAGGAAGTGGTTTAGATTTAAATGTGTTTCATACCTGCTTTTTGATGCTCTCTATTGCTTTAAGTTCCTATATGGCACCTTTGCCTCAAGCTCTTATATGGCGCCCACATGAGCATCTTTGCAAATTACTGCGCCTAGCTCAAAGGCGTTAAAGAAAAGCACTCTAGGGAGATAACTCATTGTTTATTTTCAGTAATTTTTCTTTTATTTGAGTCTTGGAAGTTATTACTACTGTAATAACCGCTCCTTATCCTTTTTATTTCGTTGTTGTGCCAAGAGAAGCCTCTAATTTGAGTGAGGTAAGATTTGGAGATGTTGCTGTCCTGAAACAGTTTTCGGTGCTGCACCGCAAAAATTTGTGAAAATTCTCTGTATATCTTTTGGACCTGCGATTTCTTGTGCATGTGCCCCAGGTTATATCCAAACTTTCATTCGTTGAACACTTTTTTATTTGAGCAACAGAAAACCCTCTAAAAATTCGGTCTTTGTCAGCTGTTTTGTTTTGACAGATTTCTGCCAATATTTGTGTTTGCCGCTTTATCGCTTTCTTTTGAGTTCTTTTGATCACGGAACTTTTGGGGAAGTTGCTACAGTAGTATATACTTTATATGTGGTGGTTTTAGGTTGAAACCTGAAGCAAAAAGAGGTTGATTTAGTGTTATGCTTACACTAATGTTGCTAATAGATTTGTGTTTGGTTTTGTATGAAGGAAGTTTTCAAGTGTAGGGATTGGAGAATGATGAGATGAGATGAGATGAAAAATGGAAAAAATCTCAAGCTTGGGGATGCCCATGCATCACCCAAGAAATATCTAAGAAGTACAAGCGTCAAAGCTTGGGGATGCCCCCGAGGCACCCCTTCTTCATCGGAAAAATCAGGTCACCTTTCAAAACATTATATTTTTATTGCTTCATGCACTATGTGTTTTCTTGGAGCGTCAGTTTTTTTAGTTTTCATTATTAGTTTTGTTTTGTTTTCTGCAATAAATGGTTAGATCACATCATGTTTCTTTTGGAGGAGATGAGCTCGCTTTTCATTTGCCAAGAACACTCTAGTTTTCACTCTTTTTGTTCAACGAGTGTTCTCTTTTTCTGCTACTACGTTTAGCCTTTGTTTTTCGCCTTGATTTTTGTTCAGACCATGTCATATCTTTTCATCAAGGTGTATTTTTTGCCTCTGATCTTTATTGGTTTTCATCAAAAGAGGTGCTTAAAAAAATTTCAAATGGTGTTGGAAAAGAGAAAAAGCTTTATGCAAAAAAGTGGTACAAGAAGGAGCTTGTGTAGACTGCAACTTAGGCTTTTTCATGTCATGCTTGATGTCTTTTTGATAGTACGCTTAGTGGTTTTACTGTAGCATAACTTGTCTCAAATAACTGAGATTGCTTAATGAGCCTTTGAAAAAATCATGCGTTGTTTTTATTATTTGGAAGCATTATTTTGGTTTTCTCCTTGATGCTTTATTTGGGTTGACTTGGTGCATGCTCACACATGTTAGACTCTTACAAAGTCACCAATAGCCTCTATGATCATTTAGTTTTTGACTTTTGATGCCATCTTATGCTTCTTTTAATGTCGCTTTGTCGCTTTGCATGATTATGGCCATTATTGCTCTCTTAGTTGGTCGCTCCCAGTCTTTTGCTAGCCCTCGCCTTGTACTGAGTATGAGCTCTACTCGTGCATCCAACTCCTAAAAACCAAGTTTGCCAAAGTGTCGACCATACATACCTACTAGCAATTTGCTATTCCAAGTAAATTTGACTTGCTTTTATTTACTCTTCAAATTAAACTCTTACCAGTGTTATGCGAAAATTGGTCAGTAAAGCTCTCACCAACCGGAAGGCACACTTTACTTTTTCTTGTTTTTAAAAATTTGACATTGTGGTCTCTTATATTGAGTTGTTATGCTTGCAAATTGTAAGTTGGATACTAGCCCATCCATGCTGTCATGGGGCAAGCTTTCAACATTGCACTTCTTATTTGAGTTGATATCATGATCTTTTGTTTATGGATGCCCGCGGTGTGAAATGAATTGGGAATCTTGTGGGGATCATGGAGTTTGTATATGTGTTAGGGAAACGCCTGGGCCACCAATCTAAGCCATGCATAATTCATGGTGGAAATTTGCAGCATACCCATGGTGGACATTCGACGACGCATCTCATAATAAAAAGCTAAACAAATGGCAAATAAAAGAGATGTCGAGGTGTTCATTGTCTGCTTGTCCTGTCATTTTGATGTGGGCTTGTTCCATGTCATCGGGCACGGAGGTACCCCGTTGGCGGTTTTCGATGATACATATATACTTACAATGACAAGAGCCTTGCTTGGGACTCTAAGTTGAGTAGCATGAGGTTTGGGTACTCGTATTCATGGGACACGAGGTTTTCAACTTATGATTTGTCAAGCATATGCATCATAATTGTTCTCGCATTAACTTTAACCATTCAAGATGCTTATGATGGGGGCAATGCGAGCTCAAAGCCGGTAAGTAACATAATTTTTGAAGGTCTATAAAACTTGCAATCACTGCTTCCCTCTGCGAAGGGCCTTTCTTCTACTTTTTTGTTGAGTCACCACCTTCTTTCTTTATGCACCATAAGAGAGCAAAGTTGTCATTCTTAGTATAATGTGCATTGTCCCAAAGTTTTCATTGATTGATTCATATTGTTGGTTTCACTTGTTCTTAAATTATTTGTATCTAGTCGCCCTCTTAAACTTGAAGGTGTCCTATGCATTTATGTTTTGCTCTCCATGAAGGACAAGCTGAAAACCACTTGTATGTTTTTCCTTATGATTTGAACACACGTTTGACTTTCATTGTTTCATTTTCATGATCTTTTATTTGTGTTCATTTTCATGTTTACAACATGGTTGCTAAGCTCTTATTGTCAAGATCATATCTTTCATGCCCATGTTTTAAGTTCTTATGATCCCAGCTCACAAATGCTTACATATATGATCAAGATTGTGTAGGTGCATGTCACCTCAAAAATTATTTCTTTTGTTATCACTTACCTACTCGAGGACGAGCAGGAGTTAAGCTTGGGGATGCTGATACGTCTCAAACATATCTATAATTTTTGATGCTCCATGCTTGTTTTTACACCATTTGCCTTGTGTTTCGTTACACTTCATGGCACTTTTATGCAATTTCCGGAACTAACCTATTGACAAGATGCCACAGTGCCAGTTCCCTGTTTCTGCTGTTTTTGTGTTTCAGAAAAGCTACACAGGAAATATTCTCAGAATTGGACGAAACAAGTTCCAGAAGTCTTATTTTTCCTGGAAGCTTCCTGAAGACCGAAAGAGAGCCGGAGGGGGGCCAGAGGCCGCCCTCACACGTAGGGGGCGCGGCCCAGCCCCTGGCCATGCCCACCTGGTGTGAGGAGCCCCTGGCTGCCTCCTGACGATGCCCCTTCACCTATATAAAGCCTCGGGACGGAAAACCCTAGGGGAGTCGGCAAAATTTCCAGAACAGTTCCGTAGCACCGCCGCCGTCGAAGCCAAATTTCTGGGGACAGAAGTCTCTGTTCCGGCACCCTGCCGAGACGGGGAAGTGCCCCCGGAGCCATCTCCATCGGTCTCCATCGCCGTCTCTGCCGTCTCCATCGACCTCACCGCCATCTACATCAACCTTGCTGTCTCCTATGATGAGGAGGGAGTAGTTCTCCCCCGGGGCTGAGGGCTCTACCGGTAGCTATGTGGTTCACCTCTCTCTCCCATGATGTGATCTTTATGTGATCGTGAGCTTTATATCATGTTGAATAAGTAGATGTTACTCTTCTTCATTATGTGTACTCTAGTTTGTTATTAAAGTAATCTATTCCTCCTGCCATGGTGTAACGGTGACTATGCGTGCATCATGGTGGTACTTGGTCTAGGCTACGATTGTGATCTTTTATGGATTATGAGAATAATTATCACTATGATAGTATTAAAGTGATCTATTCCTCCTTTCATGGTGTAATGTTGACAGTGTGTGCACCGTGTTAGTACTTGGTCTAAGTTGCAATAATATCTATCTTGAGTTGTGATTTGATTTGGATATCTCTATGAGTGGCGTTTGTCAAGTACTTGATGAACTTTGAGGAGTGCTTCATAGCCCTACGCAATGATTAGTGTTATTCAATAGGAGAGTAATTCAGAGTACCATAGTGAAGAGAAGTTATTTATTTGTACAATTATGTTATATTTGTTGGGAGTGTGTCCACTAGTGAAAGTATGATCCCTAGGCCTTGTTTCCAAGCTTTGCACACTGTTTACTTGCTGTTTTGTTACTTGTTTGCTTGCTGCCATTTTTATTCCAGATTGCATTTACTACTTATAATCATCTATACCACTTGTATTTCACTATCTCTTCGCCGAACTAGTGCACCTATACATCTGACAAGTGTATTGGGTGTGTTGGGGACACAAGAGACTTTCTGTATCGTAATTGCAGGGTTGCTTGAGAGGGATAGCTTTGACCTCTTCCTCCCTGAGTTCGATAAACCTTGGGTGATCCACTTAAGGGAAACTTGCAGCTGCTCTACAAACCTCTGCACTTGGAGGCCCAACACTGTCTACAAGAACAGAGGCGTGTGTAGACATCAGTTAGCATCAAGGCGGAAGGCTATTAAAGCACCCAAATTGTAAGTCCTATCACATATCAAAGCAGCAACAATAAAATCTAGATCACAGGAGGATAACTTATTTGCAACTTTCCTAGCAAGAACACATTTGGTAATAAAGTAAGCAAAATATCGTATGGATGGGAAATGGATATTTCGAATTTTACCACTCTCTCCTGAGAAACTTCTTCCTTGACAAATCTCCTCATATAGGTCCATCAACGGCCTGGGTCGCTCCTTCATCTTTTCACGTGATCCCCATTGTGGCACTCTAATTGCTGCACAGAAAACATCAAAGGGCAAGTCCACAGATTTATTGTAAATTTTATAATGAACCATGGGGTTAGATGTGGACCAACTGAATCTAAAATCCTGCACCACAGACATTGTTAGCTTAGCATATTGGGGAGGTTCACCATCAATAAAATGTTCCAATCCTGCATTAGAGATTAGAGTTTGGAAGTCCTACAGGATTCTGGCAACATTCATGAACTCTGGGCATAGGGAAAGACCCTCTCTTCATGGTGAACTCTCATGACCTCATGCACCTCAAGTTCATGTTGAAAGAGTTGGTATGCATTCTCCTCCATTTCTGAAATTTTTAGGCAAACCTCATAAAAATGATTTTGAGACAAACAGATGTAGGAAACTACTATAGGGAGTTGCAAGAGGGCTAACATGCATCAAAATAACATTTCTAAGAAATAGAACAAGCATGCAAACTCATTTCACCTATCACCTATAGAGCTAAAATACTCAAGAAATACTCCACTAAACAAAATTCTACTTGGACAATTGAAGGAGTCACATACCGGAGAACAATTGCTCCAAATCTCAGCAGCAAAGATGGGCTGAGCAAGGAGATCGAAAAATCGCGATGGAGAGGAGCAAGAACACGGATTTGAGCTGGGGTGTGGAGATATTTCGGGAGAGAGAAGGAAGTGAGGGTGGAGAAGTAAGTGGAGGGCCAGGGGGCCCCCTCACCATGCCACGGCGCGGCTAGGCTTGGGCCGCGCCCCCTGGTGGTGAGTGATGGCGCGGTGATGGTGTGTGAAATTAATGAAGTAAATGACCGGCCAGTTGGAAAACCCCAAGAGCAAGGTGTGATGAATATAGCAGCAAGTTTTTCCCTCAGTAAGAAACCAAGGTTATCAATCCAGTAGGAGGCAGACAAACGACTGAAGGTGATGCCCACTAGCTGCGTGATGCTCTAACAAGGGCGCCGTTAATGATTTCTTGTTAGCGCATCTTCAACCAGTAGCAACATGGAACCTGCACACAACACAACCAAATACTTTGTTCCCAACTTACGATGAGGTTGTCAATCTCACCGGTTTGCTTGAAACAAAGGGTATGAGCGTATCGAGTGGAAAGTGATAATAGTATGTGAGTAAAGTAAACAGTGTGAGTAAAGTAACAGGTGATAGCAATATAAAAGGAAATAGGACCTGGGTCCACAGTTCACTAGCGGTGTCTCTCCACAAGATAAAATAATACATGCTGGGTAAACAAATTACAGTTGGGCAATTGATAGAATAAAGACGACGTGCATATGATGAGAGGATCACTATGAGATTTACTCTGGGCATTACAACAAAATACATAGACCGCTATTCAACTGCATCTATGACTAATAATCCACTCACGGGGATATCGTCCGAACACCCCATGAGTATTAAGTTGTGAACAACAGATAATTGCATTAAGCAAAGTGTGTAATGTAAACAAAGCATATGCCCTCGAGCATATGAATGTTGTTTTCTCCCTAGTAGCAACAGCACATCTACAACCTTAGAGGTTCTGTCACTCCCCAGATTAAATAGAGGCATGAACTCACTATCGAGCATAAATACCCCCTCTTGGAGTCACTAGCAACTACTCGGCAAAGATAGCTACTAACAACAGAGAGCATGCAATATCATAAACAACATAGAGATAACAAAAGATAAATTTCAGTACTTCAACTCAAGCGTAACACCAATATTCATCGGATCCCAACAAACCAAATATGTAGAATTACATAACGGTGATCTCAATCATGTAGGGCAGCTCATGAGATCTAAACATAAAGCACATGGTGGAAAAGACAACCATCTTGCTACTGCTATGGACCCATCGTCCAAGGTAGACTACTCACTCATCGCTCCGGAGGCAAGCATGGCGATGAAGAAGACCTCCGGTGGCGATTCCCCTCTCCGGCAGGGTGCCAGGAAGAGCTTCTGGACCCTCCCGATCTTCGGGTCGACGGCGGCGGCGGATCACGATGTGTTCTGGAAAACTGATCGGGTTCTTAGGTTTTTCTCGTCGGGGGGTCTTTATAGGCGAAGGGGCATCGTCAGAAGTGGACCGAGGCGGTCTCACACATAGGGGGCGCGGTCCAGCCCCTGGCCGTGCCGCCCTGGTGTGAGGCCACCTCATGGCCCCACTCCATCTCCTCTTCGGTTCTCTGGAAGCTTCGGTAAAATTATGGGCGACTGGCTTTGGTTTCGTCCAATTCCGAGAATATTTCCTATGTAACTTCTGAAACACAAAAATAGCAGAAAACAGGGAACTAGCACTGTGGCGACTTGTTAGTAGGTTAGTTTCGGAAAATGCATAAAAGTGCCACGAAGTGTAACAAAAAACTAAGCAAATGGTGTAAAAACAAGCATGGAGCATCAAAAATTATGGATACATTTGGGACATATCAGCATCCCCAAGCTTAACTCCTGCTCGTCCTCGAGTAGGTAAGTGATAAAAAAAGAATTAATTTTTGAGGTGACATGCACCTACACAATCTTGATCATCTATGTAAGCGTTGTGCGCTGGGATCAAAAGAACTTAAAACATGGGCATGAAAGACATAATCTTCATAGAAGAAACTTAGCAACCATGTTATAACATAAAAATGAACACAAAAAAAAGATCATGAAAATGAAACAATGAAAGTCAAACATGTGTTCAAATCATAAGGAAAACATACAAATGGTTTTCAGCTTGTAAAACATGAATGCATAGGACACCTTCAAGTTTAAGAGGGCGACTAGATACAAATAATTTGAGAACAAGTGAAACCAACAATATGAATCAATCAATGAAAACTTTGGGACAATGCACATTATACTAAGAATGACAACTATGCTCTCTTAATGGTGCATAAAGGTAGAAGGTGGTGACTCAACATAAAAGTAAAAGAAAGGCCCTTCGCGGAGGGAAGCAGTGTTTGCAAGTTTTATAGACCTTCAAAAATTATGGTACTTACCGGCTTTGAGCTCTCATTGCCCCCATCATAAGCATCTTGAATGGTTAAAGTTAATGCAAGAACAATTATGATGCATATGCTTGACAAATCATAAGTTGAAAACCTCGTGTCCCGTGAATACGAGTACCCAAACCTCATGCAACTTTACTTAGAGTCCCAAGCAAGGCTCTTGTCATTGTAAGTATATGCATATCATCGAGAACCGCCAACGGGGTACCTCCGTGCCCGATGACATGGAATAAGCCCACATCAAAATGATAGAACAAGCAGACAATGAAACCTCGACATCTCTTTTATTTACCATTTATTTAGCTTTTTATTTTGAGATGCGTCGTCAAATGTCCACTATGGGTATGCTGCAAATTTCCACCATGAATTATTCATGGCTTAGATTGGTGGCCCAGGCATTTCCCTAACACATATACAAACTCTATGATCCCGCAAGATTCCCAATTCATTTCACACTGCGAGTATCCATAAACAAAAGATCACGATATCAACTCAAATAAGAAGTGCAATGTTGAAAGCTTGCCCCATGACAGCATGGTTGGGCTAGTCTCCAACTTACAACTTGCAAGCATAACAACTCAACATAAGAGACCGCAATGTTAAAATTTTAAGAACGAGAAAAAGTAAAGTGTGCCTTCCGGTTCGTGAGAGCTTTACTGACCAATTTTCGCATAACACTGGTAAGAGTTTAATTTGAAGAGTAGATAAAAGCAAGTCAAATGTACTTTGGAATAGCAAATTGCTAATAGGTATGTATGGTGGTGGACACTTTGGCAAACTTAGTTTTTAGGAGTTGGATGCACGAGTAGAGCTCATACTCAGTACAAGGCGAGGGCTAGCAAAAGACTGGGAGCGAAAAACTAAGAGAGCAATAACGGCCATAATCATGCAAAGCGACAAAGCGACATTAAACGAAGCATAAGATGACATCAAAAGTCAAAAAGTAAATGATCATAGAGGCTATTGGCGACTTTGTAAGAGTCTAACATGTGTGAGCATGCGCCAAGTCAACCCAAATAAAGCATCAAGGAGAAAACCAAAATAATGCTTCCAAACGATAAAAACAACGCATGATTGTTTCAAAGGCTCATTAAGCAACCTCAGTTATTTGAGACAAGTCATGCTACAGCAAAACCACTAAGCATACTATCAAAAAGACATCAAGCACGACATGCAAAAGCCTAAGCCGTAGTCTACACAAGCTCCTTCTTATACCACTTTTTTGCATAAAGCTTTTTCTCTTTTCCAGCACCATTCAAAAAATTTATAAACACCTCTTTTGATGAAAACCAATAAAGATCAGAGGCAAAAATACACCTTGATGAAAAGATATAACAAGATCTGAACACATATCAAGGTGAAAATTGAAAACCCAAACGCAGTTCTAGAAAAAGAGAACACTCGTTGAAATTGTAAGAATGAAAAACGGAGTGTTCTTGGCAAATGAAAAGCAAGGCAACTTCTCCAAAGGAAATTTGTTGGGGTCCAACCATTTATTGCAGCAAACTAAACTAAACTAAACTGAAAACTGAAAACAACTAACGCTCCAAGAAAAACGCATAATGCATGAAGCAATAAAAATATAGTGTCTTGAAAGGTGACCTGATTTTTGCCGATGAAGAAGGGGTGCCTCAGGGGCATCCCCAAGCTTTGACGCTTGTACTTATTGGATATTTCTTGGGGTGATGCATGGGCATCCCCAAGCTTGAGCTTTTGTCCATTCTTCAACCCATCTCATCACTCTCCGATCCCTACACTTGAAAACTTCCTTCATACAAAACTAAACACAATTCTATTAGCAACATTAGTGTAAGCATAACATATAATCAATCTCTTTTTGCTTCAGGTTTCAACCTAAAACCACCACCTATTAAGCATATACTACTGTAGCAAATTCCCCAAAAGTTCCGTGATCAAAAGAACTCAAAAAGAAAGCGATAAAGCGGCAACACAAATATTGGCAGAAATCTGTCAAAACAGAATAGCTGACAAAGGTCGAATTTTTTGAGGGGTTTTATGTTGCTCAAATCAAAAAGTGTTCAACTAACGAAAGTTTGGATATAACCTGGGGCATATGCACAAGAAATTTCAGGTCCAAAAGATATACATAGAATTTTCACGAATTTTTACGGTGCAGCACCAAAAACTGTTTCAGGACAGCAACATCCCCAAATCTTACCTCGCTCAAATTAGAGGCTTCTCTTGGCACAAAAACGAAATCAAAAGGATAAGGAGAGGTCATTACAGTAGTAATAACTTCCAAGACTCAAATAAAAGAAAAGGAATTGAATGTAAAAACATTGGGTTATCTCCCAAGAGTGCTTTTCTTTAATGCCTTTGAGCTAGGCGCAGAAAATTGCGAATCAAGTAACATCAAGTGATGAAGCATCAAGCTCATAATTTGCTCTAAGAATAGAGTCAAAAACTATTTTCTTTCTCTTTCTAGGGAAGTGTTCCATACCTTTCTTGAGTGGAAATTGATATTTGATGGTGCCTTCCCTCATATCAATGATGGCACCTACAGTTCGAAGAAAGGGTCTTCCCAAAATAATAGGACATGAAGCATTGCATTCAACATCCATGACAAGAAAATCAACGGGAACAAGGTTATTGTTAACCACAATAAGAACATCATTAATCCTTCCCAAAGGTTTCTTCTTAGCAACATCAGCAATAGGAACATTATAATAACACTTTTCAAGCGGCGGTAAATCAAGCATGTCATAAATTGTTCTAGGCATAATAGAAATACTAGCAACTAGATCACATAAAGAATGGCAATAAAAGCCATTAACATGCATATCAATGATGGGTTCCCAACCATCTTCTAACTTCTTGGGAACAGAAGCTTTTTGCTTCAACTTTTCATCCCTAATTTTCATAAGAGCATTGGTAATATGCTTAGTAAAAGCAACATTTAAAGAACTAGCATTGGGAGTCAAAGCAAGCTTTTGCAAGAACAAAATAACTTCAGATATATTGCAGCCATCAACATCAAAATCATTAAAAGAAGTAGAGCTATCATCTCCTACACTCTGAAAAATTTCAGCACTCTTTTAAGAAAAAGTTTTAGCAGTTTTATGCTTTTTAATACAAGGAGTAGGAGTTTTCTCTACACCAATCAAAGTAAGAGGATTGCTAGCATTAGGAGCAACATCATTAGAGGTAGTAATGGTACATACCCTCATCTCTCTAGCCATCTCATCTTCTCTTTCCCACCTGGCATGCAATTCTGCTAGCATCCTAACATTTTCATCGATTCTAACTTGGATAGCATTAGCAGTAGCCAAAACATTGTTCTCTTTCACCTCATTAGGCAACACTTTTAATTTAATAAGTTCAACATCATGAGCAAGGTTATCAACTTTAGAAGCAAGAATATCAATTTTGCCTAACTTTTCCTCAACAAACTTGTTAAAAGCATTTTGCTTACCGATGAAGTCCTTGAGCATTACCTCAAGCTCGCAGGGCGCGGCCCTAGTGTTGTTGAAGGAATTACCATAAGAGTTACCATATCCATTACCATTGGTAGAAGGATACGGCCTATAATTGTTACTAGCAAAATTGTTCCTATAAGCATTATTGTTAAAATTATTATTTCTAATGAAGTTCACATCAACATGCTCTTCTTGAGCAACCAAAGAGGCCAAAGGAACATTATTAGGATCTACATGAGTCCTATCATTTGAAAGCATAAAGCATAATAGCATCAATCTTATCACTCAAGGAAGAGGTTTCCTCAATAGAATTTACCTTCTTACCTTGTGGAGCTCTCTCGGTGTACCATTCAGAGTAATTTACCATCATATTGTCGAGAAGCTTTGTTGTGGCGCCCAAGGTAAGGGACATAAAGGTGCCTCCAGCAGCTGAATCAAGTAGGTTCCTCGAAGAAAAATTCAGTCCTGCATAAAAAGCATAAATACCCCCTATTGCTGACATGCTTGATTTACCGCCGCTTGAAAAGTGTTATTATAATGTTCCTATTGCTGATGTTGCTTTCATTCTCCCTATTAGGAACAATCATCCAAGTAGTCAGTCCATGAGTGGGGCAATTCTTTATCATAGCTTTCATTCTTTCCCAAGCTTGAGCAACATGTTCATTATCAAACTGACTAAACTTCATAATATTGCTACGCAAAGCTATAATCTTAGCAGGAGGATAATATCTACCAATAAAAGCATCCTTACACTTAGCCCATGAATCAATACTATTCTTAGTCAAAGACAGCAACCAATCCTTAGCTTTTCCTCTCAAAGAAAAAGGAAACAACTTAAGCTTAATAATATCACCGTCAACATTCTCATACTTTTGCATCTCACATAGCTCAACAAAATTGTTGAGATGAGCTACAGCATCATCCGTACTAGCACCAGAAAATTGCTCTTTCATAACAAGGTTCAACAAAGCATTCTTAATCTCATAAAAATTTGCAGCATCAGCAGGTGGCGCAATAGGAGTGCAGATAAAATCACTATTGTTCGTGCTAGTAACGTCACACAACTTGGTGTTTTTAGGAGTAGCCATTCTAGCAAACTAAAAGCAGATAAGTAAAAACAACTACCAAGGATTCTAATTTTTTTTGGGTTTTTGATAAAACAATGCAAGTAAAAATAAAGTCAAAGCAAAACTTAAAACAAAGTAAAGGATGTGCGTGCGAAAACTCCCCTCGCAGAAGTCTTCTTCCTGCCCGGCAACGGCGCCAGAAAAACTTGTTGATGGCGCGGTGATGGTGTGTGAAATTAATGAAGTAAATGACCGGCCAGTTGGAAAACCCCAAGAGCAAGGTGTGATGAATATAGCAGCAAGTTTTTCCCTCAGTAAGAAACCAAGGTTATCAATCCAGTAGGAGGCAGACAAATGACGGAAGGTGATGCCCACTAGCTGCGTGATGCTCTAACAAGGGCGCCGTTAACGATTTCTTGTTAGCGCGTCTTCAACCAGTAGAAACGTGGAACCTGCACACAACACAACCAAATACTTTGTTCCCAACTTACGATGAGGTTGTCAATCTCACCGGTTTGCTTGAAACAAAGGGTATGAGCGTATCGAGTGGAAAGTGATAATAGTATGCGAGTAAAATAAACAGTGCGAGTAAAGTAATAGGTGATAGCAATATAAAAGGAAATAGGACCTAGGTCCACAGTTCACTAGCGGTGTCTCTCCATAAGATAAAATAATACACGCTGGGTAAACAAATTACAGTTGGGCAATAGATAGAATAAAGACAACGTGCATATGATGAGAGGATCACTATGAGATTTACTCTAGGCATTACAACAAAATACATAGACCGCCATCCAACTGCATCTATGACTAATAATCCACTCACGGGGATATCGTCCGAACACCCCATGAGTATTAAGTTGCGAATAACAGATAATTGCATTAAGCAAAGTGTGTAATGTAAACAAAGCATATGCCCTCGAGCATATGAATGTTGTTTTCCCCCTAGTAGCAACAGCACATCTACAACCTTAGAGGTTTATATCACTCTCCCAGATTAAATAGAGGCATGAACCCACTATCGAGCATAAATACCCCCTCTTGGAGTCACTAGCAACTACTCGGCCAAGATAGCTACTAACAACGGAGAGCATGCAAGATCATAAACAACATAGAGATAACAAAAGATAAATTTCAGTACTTCAACTCAAGCATAACACCAATATTCATCGGATCCCAACAAACCAAACATGTTGAATTACATAATGGCGATCTCGATCATGTAGGGCAGCTCATGAGATCTAAACATGAAGCACATGGTGGAGAAGACAACCATCTAGCTACTGCTATGGACCCATAGTCCAAGGTAGACTACTCACTCATCGCTCCGGAGGCAAGCATGGCGATGAAGAAGACCTCCAGTGGCGATTCCCCTCTCCGGCAGGGTGCCGGGAAGAGCTTCTGGACCCTCCCGATCTTCGGGTCGACGGTGGCGGATCGCGATGTGTTCTGGAAAACTGATCAGGTTCTTAGGTTTTTCTCGTCGGGGGGTCTTTATAGGCGAAGGGGCATCGTCAGAAGTGGACCGAGGCGGTCTCACACATAGGGGGCGCGGCCCAGCCCCTGGCCGTGCCGCCCTGGTGTGAGGCCACCTCGTGGCCCCACTCCGTCTCCTCTTCGGTTCTCTGGAAGCTTCGGTAAAATTCTGGGCGACTGGCTTTGGTTTCGTCTAATTCCAAGAATATTTCCTGTGTAACTTCTGAAACACAAAAATAGCAGAAAACAGGGAACTGGCACTGTGGTGACTTGTTAGTAGGTTAGTTCCGGAAAATGCATAAAAGTGCCACAAAGTGTAACGAAACACTAAGCAAATGGTGTAAAAACAAGCATGGAGCATCAAAAATTATGGATACGTTTGGGACGTATCACTGAGGTGGCATGGTGGGTCCCCCTGAGGTCTCCCAGGTGCCTCTCTGCCCCATTTTTGACATAAAAAATTGAAAGGAAAATATGGCCGAGAGGCAATAATAAAGTTGTTATTATATTATTCTGTGTTCATAATAGATGTTTATTTCTCATGCTAGAATTGTATTAATCGGAAACAATAATACTTGTGTGATTAATAAACTAAAAAGGGTTCCTAGTAAAGCCTCTCTTTTATACTAGCTCGTTGATTAACCGATGATCAAGGTTTCCTGATCATGAACATTGGATGTTGTTAATAACGGGGTCATATCATTAGAAGAATGATGTGATGAACACTCACACCCATAGTACGAATAGCAATATGAGCAAGTCATCAAGTTCATTGCTATATCAAACTCATACGAAATAGTTCTAATCCTCAGACCATGAGATCATGTTAATCACTGATGCCGGAAGAGTGCTTTGATGATATCAAACGTCACACCATTACAGGGTGATTATAAAGGTTGATTTGGGTATTCTGAAAGTATTAGTTGAGGCTCATGGATCAAGAGTGGAATTTGTCCGACCCGATGACGGGAAGATATTTTCTGGGCCCTTCTCGGTGATATTGCATTAGAATCGCTTGCAAGCATATGACTAGGTCACGGGAATGCATTATCACGAAATGAGTAAAGAGACTTGTCGGGAATGAGATCGAACTAGGTATGGTTGATACCAAATGACCGGATCTCAGACAAGTAATAATATCGCGAGACAAAAGGAATTAACTATGTTCGTTATTGGTTCACACGATCACTAGTTCATCATTGAGTAAGTGGGAGTCATCATGGATTTCCAGATCCCGCTGATGATTATTGATCAGAGAGGAGTCTCGATCATGTCCATGTTATTCACAAACCGTAGGGTGACACACTTAAGGTTTGCCGTCGTTTTTGAGTGGATACGATACTCCGATCGAATTACAGGACAACATGAGGGTTGTTTCAGAAAAGCACCGAAACTATTTCAGGATATCGAAATAACTCAAGGGTGTATTTGTTAATGTCTATTAATTGAATGAATTAACAAATATTAAAGAAATAAAAATGTTTTATTAAATCAATAAGTGTGAATTATAATTAGTATGAATGTCATGCAAAATTAAAATGGGGGTTACCTCATGTTGATGAGGGGGTTACCACCATGAAGGACATGAAGGGGGGGTTACCACCATGATGAGGAGGAGGACCTCCTCCTAAGGGCCAGCGCACCCCCCAAAGGGGCTGCTCCCTCCTCCCCTATAAATCCCCCTCCTCTCATCCAAGTTTCACACACTTTGGTTCTTCCTCTCTCCCGCAAAGTTGCTGCCCCAAATCCGTCTTGGCTTAGCGAAGCTCTGCCGGATTGTTAGTTCGAGTTTCACACACTTGGAGAAGTGAGTGTTGGAGTGTCCGGCGGATCCCTTCTTTCGCTGCCTCGCTGGACCGAGGGCGTGGAGGAGACGACGACAAACCGTACGTGTGACCGAGTATGGGGGCGCCGCCAGTTTTGGCGCCGTGTACACGATCTTGTGATCGTCAAGTGAACCACTACGTCGACTACATCAAGTGAACGACTACGTCGACTACGTGCGTCTTCCTTGACTCTCCATCGGCAACGTTTGTGCGGGAACGTAATCCCCGCTACCGGTCTTCGAGGGTTAGTCTCTGTTGCTACCATTTCGTAGATGTTCTTGGCTAGTTTATGTGTTCATGCGTAGGAAATTTTTTGTTTTCTATGCTACGAACCTATCAGTGGTATCAGAGCCATCTCTATGCGTAGTTGATATGCACGGCTAGAACACATGTGGATGTGGACGTTGATGATCATGTTATTGCAATTTTTAGTATATTAGATCATAGTGGCATAGTGGGATTGAAGTTGCCCGAGACTAACCTTACGTGACCGCGTTCACGAGACTTGTCCCACACTTGACATGCTTCGGCATATGTGGCTTTGCGGGTGCACGTTTCTCCCACTATAGTTATGATCTATTTTACAAAGAGTTGTTAATAATATTTTATCACCGTTGTGGTTACATGTTCGTAGGTAAGAACGGTTCTTCCTAGAAAGCCCCAAACCACGTAAAATATGCAAGACAAATTAGAAACGTCTAACTTGTTTTTGCAGGGCATGTGATGTGATATGGTTAAATTGTTTACGTTACAAATTGTATGCGATGATCCTTTTTGTAAGTTATAAACAACCGGCAGGAGCCACATGGTTGTCTTTACATTTAAATGGCCTGCGTGCCGAATATATATATATCCAAGTGATATATTGTAATGGAGGAAGACAACCAAGGTGGCGCGCCATGGACCTTGGTGCTACGCCGGTGGAATGATGGAGATCATGCCATGACGCACAAGATGGAGATCGAATGCATGAAGGACCATATCATATCACATTATATATGCATGTGATGTTTATCCTTTTATGCATCTTATTCTGCTTAGATTTGATCACATGGTAGCATTATAAGATGATCCCTCTCACATAAATATCAAGATAAAATGTGTTCTCCCATAACATGCACCGTCAAGAAAGTTCGTCGTTTTGAGACACCTCGTGATGATCGGGTGTGATAGACTCTACGTTCACATACGACGGGTGTAAGACAGTTTTACACACGCAAATATTATGGTTCTACTTGGCGAGCCTAGCATGTACAGACATGGCCTCGGAACACGAACCGAAAGGTTAAGCATGAGTCATATGGTTGATATGATGAACATGGTGATGTTTGCCTTTGAAACTATGCCATTGCACGTGATGATCGGTTGCGGTATAGTGGATTTGGTTCATGTAGTCACTTAAGAAAACTAGGAGGGATATTGTTTTTAAGTGGGAGTTCACGTAGAATTTGATTTAACCTGAACTCATTCTATTATGAACTTAGTCTAAATTAACTTTGCAAATAATTTCTAGATCAGGGCACCACCTGCTCTAAATTTCAATGCGTTCATGGAGAAAGAAAAACTAGCCACCAACGGTAGCAACTTCACCAACTGGGCACTTAACTTGAGGATCCTCCTCAATGCCTCTCAAAAGGGCAATGTGCTTGAGGCACCGCTGGGTAACCCGCCTGCAGAAGATGCTCCCGATGAAGAGAAAAATGTTTTTCTGACTCGTAAGGAGGACCACAGTTTAGTTCATTGTGGCATACTGTATGGACTTGAGCCAAAGCTGCGAAAACGTTTCGAGAACAGCAACGCTTACGATACAATGGAAGAGTTGAAACTGACTTTTGACTCCCATACTGCCGTAGAGAATTATGATGCTTCAGAAAAGTTCTTTAGCTGCATGATGGAAGAGAACAGCTCCGTTAGTGAGCACGTACTCAAAATGTCTGGGTACGCCGATAAGCTCATCTCTTTGGGAATAACGATTCCCAATGAGTTGGGAATACATCGGGTTCTTCAATCTCTCCCACCTAGCTTCAAGAGCTTTGTGATGAACTACAACATGCAGGGCATGAGGAAGTCTCTCCCCGAGCTTCTCTCAATGCTTAAGACTGCAGAAGTGGAGATCAAAAAGGAACATCAAGTGTTGATGGTCAATAAGAGCACTACTTTCAAGAAAGGTAGAAAGGATAATAAGTCCAAGGATAGAAACAAGAGGGACGGCAAATCTGTTGCTGGTTCTGAGAAGAAACCCAAGGCTGATCCTAAACCTGAAACTGAGTGCTTTTACTGCAAGGAAACGGGGCACTGGAAGCGCAACTGCCCAAAGTATCTGGCGGATAAGAAGAACTGGAAGATTAACAAAGGTATATATGATATACATGTTATTGATGTGTACCTTACTAGTAGTCGCAATAGCGCCTGGGTATTTGATACTGGTTCGGTTGCTCACATATGTAACTCGAAACAGGGGCTAAAGAATAAGCGGTAACTTGCGAAGGATGAGATCACGATGTGCGTCGGCAATGGATCAAAAGTTGATGTGATCGCCGTCGGGACGCTGCCTCTACATTTACCATCTGGATTAGTTTTAAACCTGAATAAATATTATTTGGTGCCTACGTTGAGCATGAACATTATTTCCAGATCTTGTTTAGTGCGAGACAATTATTCATTCCAGTCTGAGAACAATGGTTGTTCGATTTATATGAATAATATCTTTTATGGACATGCTCCTGAGAAGAAAGGTTTATTTCTTTTGAATCTTGATAGTAATGAAACACATATTCATAACGTGAATGCCAAAAGAATTAAGTTAAATGATGATATAGCCGCATACATGTGGCACTGCCATTTAGGTCATATTGGTGTTAAACACATGAAGAAGCTTTATTCAGATGGACTTCTGGAATCACTTGATTATGAATCATTTGAGACATGCGAGCCATGTCTTATGGGCAAGATGACTAGAACCCCGTTTTCCGGTTCAATGGAACGGGTGACACACTTATTGGAAATCATACATACTAATGTATATGGACCTATGAGTGTGCCGGCGCGTGGTGGATATCGTTATTTTGTTACTTTCACTGATGACTTAAGTAGATATGGATATATTTACTTAATGAAACACAAGTCTGAAACATTTGAAAAGTTCAAAGAATTTCAGAGTGAAGTAGAAAATCATCGTAACAGAAAGATTAAATTTCTATGATCTGATCGTGGAGGAGAATATCTAAGTTACGAGTTTGGCACACATATGAGAGAATGTGGAATAGTTTCACAACTCACTCCCGCTAGAATGCCACAACGAAATGGTGTATCCAAATGTCGTAACCGCACCTTATTGGATATGGTTCGGTCTATGATGTCTCTTACCGATCTGCCACTATCTTTTTGGGGTTATGCACTAGAAACAGCCGCTTTCACTTTAAATAGGTCTCCATCTAAATCCATTGAAACGACACCGTATGAATTATGTTTTGGAAACAAACCTAAGCTGTCATTTCAAAAAGTTTGGGGATGCGATGTTTATGTGAAGAAACTTCAGCCTGATAAACTCGAACCCAAAGCGGTAAAATGCGTCTTCATAGGATACCCTAAAGAAACAATTGGGTACACCTTCTATCACATATCCGAAGGCAAAGTGTTTGTTGCTAAGAACAGATCCTTTTTGGAGAAGGAGTTTCTCTCGAAAGGTGTGAATAGTAGGAAGGTAGAACTCGATGAGGTTACTGAACCTCCTCTTCATGAATTGGCGAGTGGCGCAGTGCCGGAAACCGTTCTGGTGGTGACTTCACCAAATGAAGTGGGAGCTAATGATGAAGATCATGAAAATCCAAAAGAGGATGCTACCGAACCTCGCAGGTCGACAAGAACACGCGCTGCTCCTGAATGGTACGGTGATCTTGTCGTAAATGCCATTGTTGAGAACGATGACCCTGCGACGTATGATAAAGCGATGATGGGGCCAGATTCCAACAAATGGCATGAAGCCATGAAATCTGAAATGGAATCCATGTATGAAAACCAAGTATGGACTTTGGTGGAACTTCCCAATGACCGAAAGGCCGTTGAGAATAAATGGATTTTCAAGAAGAAAACAGACGCTGATGGTAATGTGACCGTCTATAAAGCACGACTTGTCGCAAAAGGTTTCCGACAAATTCAAGGAGTTGACTACGATGAGACTTGCTCACCCGTAGTGATGCTAAAGTCTGTTAGGATTATGTTAGCAATTGCTGCATTTTTTGATTATGAAATTTGGCAGATAGATGTGAAAACCGCGTTTCTTAATGGTAACATTGAGGAAGAGTTGTACATGGTACAGCCCAAGGGTTTTGTTGATCCTAAGGATGCTGACAAGGTATGCAAACTTCAGCGATCCATTTATGGACTGAAGCAAGCGTCCCAAAGTTGGAATCTCCATTTTGACGAAGTTATCAAAGGGTTTGGATTTGTCAAAACTTATGGAGAAACTTGTATTTACAAGAAAGTGAGTGGGAGCTCTGTAGCATTTCTAATATTATATGTGGATGACATATTGCTGATTGGAAATGATACAGAACTTTTGAAGAGCGTAAAATATTACTTAAACAGTAAGTTTTCAATGAAAGACCTTGGTGAAGCGGCATATATTTTAGGCATCAAAATCTATAGAGATAGATCAAGATGCTTAATTGGGCTATCACAAAGTACATACCTTGACAAGATTCTAAAGAAGTTTAGAATGGAAGAAAGTAAGAAAGGGTTCTTACCTATGTTGCAAGGAAAGATATTGAGTAAGACTCAAGGTCCGGCTACAGCTGAAGATAGAGAAGAGATGAATAAGATTCCCTATGCCTCTGCCATAGGCTCTATCATGTATGCCATGTTATGTACAAGACCGGATGTGGCACATGCTATTAGTTTGACTAGTAGGTACCTATCTGATCCAGGTTTGGAACACTAGACGGCGGTCAAGAATATCCTTAAGTACTTACGAAGGACTAAGTATATGTTTCTCGTATATAGCGGTGAAGAAGAGCTCATCGCAAGTTGTTACGTCGATGCTAGCTTCGACACTGATCCAGATGACTCTAAGTCTCAATCCGGGTACGTATTTGTTATGAATGGAGGAGCAGTAAGCTGGAGGAGTTCCAAGCAAAGCGTGGTGGCGAGATCAACTACAGAGGCAGAATACATTGCTGCTTCAGAAGCGGCGGCGGAAGCAGTTTGGATGAAGGAGTTCATATCCGAACTGGGTGTGGTTCCGAGTGCATTGGATCTAATGGTTATCTATTGTGACAACAATGGTGTCATAGCCAATACTCAGGAGCCAAGGTCTCACAAGAAATTCAAGCATGTGAAGCGCCGATTTCACTCCATCCGTGAACATGTCACGGATGGTGATGTAAAGATTTGCAAAGTACACACGGATCTGAATGTGGCAGACCCGTTGACCAAAGCTCTCCCCAAGGCAAAACATGATCAGCACCAGAACTCAATGGGTGTTAGATTCATCACTATGTAATCTAGATTATTGACTCTAGTGCAAGTGGGAGACTGAAAGGAATATGCCCGAGAGGCAATAATAAAGTTGTTATTATATTATTCCGTGTTCATAATAGATGTTTATTTCTCATGCTAGAATTGTATTAATCGGAAATATTAATACTTGTGTGATTAATAAACTAAAAAGGGTTCCTAGTAAAGCCTCTCTTTTATACTAGCTCGTTGATTAACCGATGATCAAGGTTTTCTGATCATGAACATTGGATGTTGTTAATAACGGGGTCATATCATTAGAAGAATGATGTGATGAACACTCACACCCATAGTACGAATAGCAATACTATCAAGTCATCAAGTTCATTGCTATATCAAACTCATACGAAATAGTTCTAATCCTCAGACCATGAGGTCATGTTAATCACTGATGCCGGAAGAGTGCTTTGATGATATCAAACTTCACACCATTACAGGGTGATTATAGAGGTTGATTTGGGTATTCTGAAAGTATTAGTTGAGGCTCATGGATCAAGAGTGGAATTTGTCTGACTCGATGATGGGAAGATATTCTCTGGGCCCTTCTCGGTGATATTGCATTAGAATCGCTTGCAAGCATGTGAATAGGTCACGGGAATGCATTATCACGAAATGAGTAAAGAGACTTGTCGGGAACGAGATCGAACTAGGTATGGTTGATACCAAATGATCGGATCTCGGACAAGTAATAATATCGCGAGACAAAAGGAATTAACTATGTTTGTTATTGGTTCACACGATCACTAGTTCATCGTTGAGTAAGTGGGAGTCATCATGGATTTCCAGATCCCGCTGATGATTATTGATCGGAGAGGAGTCTCGATCATGTCCACGTTATTCATGAACCGTAGGGTGACACACTTAAGGTTCGCCGTCGTTTTTGAGTAGATACGATACTCCGATCGAATTACAGGACAGTATGAGGATTGTTTCAGAAAAGCACCAAAACTATTTCAGGATATCGAAATAACTCAAGGGTGTATTTGTTAATGTTTGTTAATTGAATGAATTAACAAATATTAAAGAAATAAAAATGTTTTATTAAATCAGTAAGTGTGAATTTTAATTAGCATGAATATTATGCAAAATTAAAATGGGGGTTACCTCATGTTGATGAGGGGGTTACCACCATGAAGGACATGAAGGGGGGGTTACCACCATGATGAGGAGGAGGACCTCCTCCTAGGGGCCGGCGCACGCCCCAAGGGGGCTGCTCCCTCCTCCCCTATAAAACCCCCCCTCTCCTCCAAGTTTCACACACTTTGGTTCTTCCTCTCTCCCGCAAAGTTGCTTCCCCAAATCCGTCTTGGCTTAGCGAAGCTCTGCCGGATTGTTAGTTCGAGTTTCACACACTTGGAGAAGTGAGTGTTGGAGTGTCCGGCGGATCCCTTCTTCCGCTGCCCCGCTGAACCGAGGGCGTGGAGGAGAAGATGACAAGCCGTACGTGTTACCGAGTACGGGGGCGCCGCCGGTTGTGGCGCCGTGTACACGATCTCGTGATCGTCAAGTGAACCACTACGTCGACTATGTCAAGTGAACGACTACGTCGACTACGTGCATCTTCCTCGACTCTCCATCGGCAACGTTTGTGCGGGAACGTAATCCCCGCTACCGGTCTTCGAGGGTTAGTCTCCGTTGCTACCATCTCGTAGATGTTCTTGGCTAGTTTATGTGTTCATGCGTAGGAATTTTTTTATTTTCTATGCTACGAACCCATCAAAAATTAAAAAGATTTTTCTAGAATTTTTCGAGAATCTTTATTTTCGAGGATTTTTCTGAAATTGATAAGATAATAAAACTCGGGGAAACGAAGGTGGAATGATAGAAAACAAATCCAACCCAAACTTACAGCAGCTCTAAGATATTATAATATGAAACTAAATAGCGGAAACAAAAATGAACAATGTAGAAACAAAAGTAAATGCGGTGAAAACATAGTTTTGTTCATTTGAAAACTGCTTTGTTAACAAGGTTGATCAAGTCTTGTTACCAAACCACTTTTCTATAAAGCAAAACTTTGCATTTCACTAAATGATTATGTTACCTCAACCTTGATAGGCATAGTCCTAATCATAACAATTTGATATTCTTCTTTGGGCTTTGGCTCTGAACAAATAATTTGACCAACTCTGATGGTCTCAATATTCTTGATTGAGTTTAGAGCATATTTTCTATCAATCTTCTTGGGAAAATAGACCGTGTGCTCTTTATCATTGACATTAAAAGTTACTTTCCCTTGGTTACAATCAATACAACACCTGCAGTATTTAGAAAAGGTCTCCCAAGAATAATAGACATATTGTCATCTTCAGGCATTTCCAACACAACAAAGTCAGTTAATATCAAGCAATTATTAGCAACTTGAACAGGAACATTCTCACATATACCAATAGGAATAGTAGTAGACTTATCAGCCATTTGCAAAGATATATCAGTCGATATCAATTTTTCTAGATCAAGTCTCTTATAGAGAGAAAAAGGCATCACACTAACTCTAGCTCCCAAATCACATAAAGCAGTTCTAAAATAGTTATTTTTAATAGAACAAGGAATAGTTGGTATACCTGGATCTCCAAGCTTCTCCAGAACTTTACCATCAAAAGAGTAATTAGCAAGTAAAGTGGAAATTTCCTCACTAGGAATCTTCCTTTTGTTAGTAATAATATCTTTCATATACTTTGAATAAGGAGGCATTTTAATAGCATCAGTCAAAGGAATTTGCAAAAATAAAGGTCTCATCCATTCACAAAACCTGTTGTAGTGTTCTTCTTTCTTAGATTTGTGTTTGTTACCAGGAAAAGGCATTGGTTTCTGCACCCAAGGTTCTCTCTCATTACCATGCTTGTTGGCAATGAAATCCTCCTTAGTGTACTTTTCATTCTTAGCAAGCTTTTTTGGTTCCTCTTCAAATTCTTCTTTATCATAAGCATTACCACTTTCGGTTTCAGCATCAGAAATAGAAACACTATTAGGATCCTTACCTATTTCAGAAGATTCCGCAACTGCTTTGTGGTTCTTCTTCTTCTTCTTGGAAGGATTACCATCACTTGTAGCACGCTGAGAATCTTGCTCAATTCTCTTAGGATGCCCTTCAGGATATAAGGGATCTTGAGTAGCAGCACCACCCCTAGTGCGTATTTCACACGCTTGTTTTTCTCTTGCGGCATTAACTAGCAAGTCTTTTTGCACCTTGGTAAGCTGATCAATTTGAGTTTGAACCATTTGAAAATGTTTAACAAGCATCTTCACATCATTGGAGGTTCTCTCCACAATATCTTGCAACTTGTTAATAGCTCTAGAATTTTCCAACAAATGATTCTACACTCTCTTATTAAAATTATCTTGCTTAACAATGAAATTATCAAACTCATCTAAGCATTGATCAGGAGGTTTAGAGTAAGGAATATCTCTATTATCAAATCGTTGGAGAGAGTGTACCTCAATAGTAGATGAGCGAGGGATTGGCTTACATAGTTCTTCTATAGGTGGTAGATTCTTCACGTCTTCAGATTTAATACCCTTCTCCTTTAGAGATTTCTTGGCTTCTCTCATTATTTCATCATTTAATTCAATCATCCCTCTCTTCTTTGGTGTTGGTGCCGATATTGGTGCTGGTGTTGGTGTTGGTGTTGGTGTTGGCGCTGGTGTTGGCTCAGCCATGGTCCAATCATCATAATTCTGGCTTATTTTAGCCATTAATTCTTCAGCTTCAGCTGGAGTCTTTTTCCTGAAAACACCACCAGCACAACTATCCAAATATGCCTTAGATTCAATAGTTAGTCCATTATAAAATATATCAAGGAGTTCATTTTTAGGTAATGACTCTCCAAGTAGTACTCTAATTAAAGAGCAAAACCTTCCCCATGATTCCGATAATTTCTCTCCTTTTACCTGCTCAAAGTCAAAGATTTTATGCAAAGCAGCATGTTGAGTACTAGCAGGAAAATATTTCTGAAAGAAAGTGTTAACCAAAGCAATAGGACTATCAATAGATCCAGGAGACAAATGATTAAACCAAGCTTTAGCTGCACCTTTCAATGAAAAAGGGAAAATCTTAGCAACAAACTACATACGCAGCTTAGTATCATCAGAAAACAAATTACTCAAAGAAGAAAGTTCATTCATGTGCTCCATAGCACTCTTACTTCCAGTACCACAAAAGGGTTCTTTCTCAATAATAGATATGTAAGATAAATCCAAAGAGAAATCATAGTCCTTATCACTAATATGTATGGGAGAAGCAGCAAACTTAGCATCAGGAGATAACTTATATCTAACAGTACGTCTTGCAAGAAAATCTCTAATAGAATTAGCATCACTAGTAGCATGAAATTCATCAATAAAAGCATCATCTAGCTCAATATAAGCATCATCAAAATCGTCACTAGGGTGTTCCCTAGACTCAGGTGAACTAGCAGGTGTAACAGTAGCGTTTCCCATTTGCTTAGTCCTAGCAATTGTAGCATCTAAAAAGGAACCTAACGAACCACTCTCATCAAGCACAGTAGAAGCATCATCCAAACTATCAGTAGCATTTTCAAACTCAGCAAAAGAAGTAGCATGTGCATGCAATGGTGTAAGCAACTTACTCATAACAGATGGTGAATCAAGAGCAACAGAGGTGTTCAGAGTCGTACCTCTTCTTGTAGTGGATGGCAATATAGGAACTTTCCATCACGAGGTTTACCCATGATGAATGGATTGTAGTGAATAATATGAATCCCAAGTGAACTTACAAATAAAGCTATGCTCCCCGGCAATGGTGCCAGAAAATAGTCTTGATGACCCATAAGTATAGGGGATCGCAATAGTCTTCGAGGGAAGTAAAACCCAAATTTATTGATTCGACACAAGGGGAGCCAAAGAATATTTATAAGCCTTAACAGATGAGTTGTTGATACGTCTCAAACGTATCTATAATTTTTGATGCTCCATGCTTGTTTTTACACCATTTGCCTATTGTTTCGTTACACTTAGTGGCACTTTTATGCATTTTCCGGAACTAACCTATTAACGAAGTGCCACAGTGCCAGTTTCCTGTTTTCTGCTGTTTTTGTGTTTCAGAAGTGATACACAGGAAATATTCTCGGAATTGGACGAAACAAGTTCCTGAAGTCTTATTTTACCCGGAAGCTTCCAGAGATCCGAAGGAGAGTAGGAGGTGAGGGACCAGGGGCCCACAGACAGGGGTGGCGCGGCCAGCCCCTGGCCCGCGCCACCGCCTTGTGAGGCCACCTGGCCCCTCTTCTGATGACGCCCCTTCGCCTATAAATACCCCCCGACGAGAAAAAACTAAGTACCCGATCAGATTTCCAGAACACATCGCAATCCGCCGCCGCCGTCGACCCGAAGATCGGGAGGGTCCAGAAGCTCTTCCCGGCACCCTGCCGGAGAGGGGAATCGCCACCGGAGGTCTTCTTCATCGCCATGCTTGCCTCCGGAGCGATGAGTGAGTAGTCTACCTTGGACTATGGGTCCATAGCAGTAGCTAGATGGTTGCCTTCTCCACCATGTGCTTCATGTTTAGATCTCATGAGCTGCCCTACATGATTGAGATCACCGTTATGTAATTCTATGATGTTGGTTTGTTGGGATCCGATGAATATTGGTGTTTATGATTAAGTTGCTGTACTGAATTATATCTTTTGTTATCTCTATGTTGTTTATGATCTTGCATGCTCTCCGTTGTTAGTAGCTATCTTGGCCGAGTAGTTGCTAGTGACTCCAAGAGGGGGTATTTATGCTCGATAGTGGGTTCATGTCTCTATTTCACCTGGGGGAGTGACAGAAACCTCTAAGGTGGTAGATGTGATGTTGCTACTAGGGAGAAAACAACATTCATATGCTCAAGGGCATATGCTTTGTTTACATTACACACTTTGCTTAATGCAATTATCTGTTGTTCGCAACTTACTACTTCTAGGGTGTTCGGATTGATATCCCCGGGAGTGGATTATTAGTCATAGATGCAGTTGGATGGCGGTCTATGTATTTTGTTGTAATGCCCAGAGTAAATCTCATAGTGATCTTCTTGACATATCACGTTATCTCTATTCTATCAATTGCCCAACTGTAATTTGTTTACCCAGCATGTTATTTTATCTATGGAGAGACACCACTAGTGAACTGTGGACCCCGGTCCTATTTTAATCATATTGCTATCACATGTTTACTTTTACTCGTACTGTTTACTTTACTCGCATACTATTACTGTTTTCCACTCGATACACTCATAACCTTTGTTTCAAGCAAACCGGTGAGATTGACAACCTCATCGCAAGTTGGGAACAAAGTATTTGTCTGTGTGTGTGCAGGTTCCGCGTTGCTGCTGGCCGAAGACGAGTCAACAAGTATCGTTAACGGCGCCCTTGTTGAAGTGTTACTAAGCCAGTCCACAAACACCTTCAGTCGTCACCGTCTCTCCTCTCCAAGACCGACATTAAACCTTGGTTTCTTAACTGAGGGAAAACTTGCCGCTACACTCATCATACCTTCCTCTTGGGGTTCCCAACGGGCTGGTCATCACCACGCACAAGGACTTACTGCTCCCACGTCAACTACACGCCACCAACTCTTTTCTGGCGCCATCATCACCGAGTAGCAGTTGTCAATTCAGCTGCACCTGGAAACAGACTTGCTCGCAGCGGTTTATCAGTAGCAACAGTTTTATAGTGCTGATAGTAGTAATATAGTAGCAACAATAATAAAGTAAATGCGGTAATAGTAGCAATAGTAAACAGTAGGATTAAATACTGTAGGCATAGGGATGCATGAACGGGCGTTGCTTGGATAAGATAATTCATGAAATCAGTAAGTCATGGGCAATTGCAGATAAATAATGATAAAGCATCCTAGTACTAAACAACCATAGGCATGTGTTCCGTATATAGTCGTACGTGCTCGCAATGAGAAACTTGCACGCCATCTTCTGTCCTACCAGCCTGTTTGCAGCAGGGCCTCAAGGGAAACTACTAGTAATTAAGGTACGCCTTTTAATAAAGTACCAGAGAAAAGCATTAACACTCGGTGAACACATGTGATCCTTACATCATAGCCACCCCCTCCGGTTATCCCAATTGTTGTCACTTTGGGGCCTCGGGTTCCGGACAATGATATGTGTATACAACTTGCAGGTAAGATCATAAACAACAAGTATCATTATAAAACAATAACAAGTTCAGATCTGAGATTATGGCACTCGGGATCAAAGTGACAAGCATTAAGCACAACAAGTTGCAACAATGTCATAGCAAATTATATGAATGATCTCATCCAATCCCTACCATCCCCTTCACCTACAGCGGGAATTACTCACATATGGATGGGGGAGTCATGGATGGTTGATGGGGAGACATCGGTGATGATGGTGATGAAGATCTCCTCCAAATCCCCGTCCCGGTAGGGTGCCAGAACGGAGTTTCTGGTTCTGAATCGCGGTTTCTGATGGTGGCGGCGTAGCGGAAGTCTATATGGGAAAAACGACGAACCCCCAATAGTTTCAGGTCGAAGGGTTTTTGTAGGCGAAAGGGGGGCTCGAGGAGGCGGCTGGGGTGGCCTCACCACCCCCGGCGCGGCCAGGTCTGGGCCGCGCCCCCTGGTGGTGAGCCTAGCCCCCAGCCCCTCTCCGTCTCGTCTTCTGGCTCCGTGGGTCTTCTGGTAAAATAGGAATTTTGTAGTATTTTCTGGGATTTTTCGTGAAAGTCGGATTTCTGCACAAAAACAAGACACCAGGGCAATTCTGCTGAAAACAGTGTTAGTCCGTATTAGTTGTATTCAAAACATACAAATTAGAGGAGAAACAATAGCAAAAGTGTTCAGGAAAGTAGATACGTTTTGGACGTATCAGTCACCAACCCTGGAAACAACCCCATTTGAACTTATTTAGATTTTAGTTAATTATGTTGTAAAACATTTGAAGTATTTATTTGCAAACTATTTGTAATGTATGTATCTTGCACTAATTTAAGATTTTGTTGTAATCTATTTTTTATTTCTAAACTATAAGCAAAATGAGAGAAAAACTGGCCACAGTTCGGACGCGGGCCAAAAAATGGGTCGCCCCGCTGGGCGCACCCACCTACCTAAACGGACTGGCGCTGTCCGCGGCCCGACGCAAATGGACCGTTTCGACCCGGTGGAGATGCCCTTAGCTTAGGAGGAACGCAGCTAGCGCTCCACACATGCAACCTATGCACATGATTTGCTTCTCCTCACTCCCCTCTAATCTTTTTCACCTACTCCCATCTAATCAGCACAACCATGTTTTGATTCAAAGTAAGTTGTACATGAAAAATATATGCATCGGTAATATGATTTCATTCTAACAATCGATTTTGACTCAATTTCACATTAATTTTAGAGCTTTTTTTAGTGAAAATCGCCAAATTAATCGCACATAGTCAATCGTTTGAATTTCCTCTGAGGAGTAGCTTCACCTTACCATTTCGCACAACCATTATTTTGTAAGTTTTTCATTTTGATGGACATTGACAGATAGATGTGCATCTCTCAAGTATACTATAAGTTCTTACGTATGCCAATTCATGTCTGTACAGTAACTATGTTGGTCAAGCTTTATTGTCTCTTGATCATCTAGTTCATGAAGGAGCTGACCTTGTGGCTGCTTCACATTCATACTAGAGTGGTGTTAGTAACTAGTACCTTATAAGAGTGGTATTGGTAGTGGTGGTCGGATAATGGTGGTAATCTACGACGGTGTTCTCACTCAATCAGCAGCAGCCTCGTGGAGGCACGCACTGTAGGTGTAAACAACGTCCACCTTGTCTTGCACGCAGGTAGCATTGTGGCCACCATCGGCGGCGGCATGGTGGTCTTTTCACGCGCCGTACGTCCTGGTAGGACTTGTACCCAGCTTGCCCCCCCCCCCCCCCCCCCCCCCACACCGCAGCGCAAAAATTGGCCCAGCCTACGAGCATCTTATCTTACCTATAAGATTGGAGTTGGTGAAGGCACTTTTGCTATACATCTTTTGGTTTCCGAAATTACCCCTACCAAAAAAATAATCGATAGCAAACAGAGAATCGTAACATTAATTGGACCATAATTTTCACTAATCAAGGCAATCAATCACTCTGCTGTAATTTTCGGTAATCAATATGTCTATAAGAATACATAAAACAGATCGCCCTCGACGTCCGTCGAGTCCTGCCAAATCTTGTGCAACGCCCGCGGCTGCCATGACGACGCAAGGATGGCCTCAACCCACCCCGGATGTCTGGTTCTGCACAAGCTTCTCCCCTCCCCTGATGGATCCGCAGCAGGTGGACCCAGTCAGTTACCTATGCCGAGGTGATTTCTCTCTGTGTTTCTCGATTTTCAGCTAGCACTTATTTGTATGCATGGCTTGCTTCTTTGTTCAATCTTATTTTGGTTCGATTTGTTGAACACAAAGAAAAGTACAACATGCGTACGTGTGTGGCCTTGATCTGACTGGTTCTTGCTCCTGTCAATGATGAAGATACTTTTTTTAGAATGACAGACGATGTGTGGTCATCAAAGATGATGGCCGATGGTGAAGATACTTTTTTTAGAATGATGGCCGATGGAACTAAAATCGAGTATAACGCCCCAAATTGCGCTATGTCAAATTTCCATTATGATTAGTTAACCGTATATTTAAAATGGCAAGCAAAAAAGGTAGCCGCCAAAGAAAAATTAAACCAAGGAATTTATATGAGATTTAAAAAAGATCAAGAGAATAAATTGATCTGGGCCTACTCTGGCGCGTGGGCTACTTGCAGAATGCCGTAGACACATTCACGACACTGAATCACATCTCCGGTCTTCAGATTGTTCTCCCCTCTGAAGTCTGCAATCTGAACCAGCTCACAGCCTCACACTCGGTAAAATATGAAGGAGAACTCCAATTGTTTGTACTGCATAAACATTGGAAAATTCATTGGAGAGCAAAGTTATCAATTTTTCCTATTTGGCAGGAGCAAGAACCAGTCAGATCAAGGCCACACACGTACGCATGTTGTACTTTTGTTTGTGTTCAACAAATCGAACCAAAATAAGATTGAACAAAGAAGCAAGCCATGCATACAAATAAGTGCTAGCTGAAAATCGAGAAACACAGAGAGAAATCACCTCGGCATAGGTAACTGACTGGGTCCACCTGCTGCGGATCCATCAGGGGAGGGGAGAAGCTTGTGCAGAACCAGACATCCGGGGTGGGTTGAGGCCATCCTTGCGTCGTCATGGCAGCCGCGGGCGTTGCACAAGATTTGGCAGGACTCGACGGACGTCGAGGGCGATCTGTTTTATGTATTCTTATAGACATATTGATTACCGAAAATTACAGCAGAGTGATTGATTGCCTTGATTAGTGAAAATTATGGTCCAATTAATGTTACGATTCTCTGTTTGCTATCGATTATTTTTTTGGTAGGGGTAATTTCGGAAACCAAAAGATGTATAGCAAAAGTGCCTTCACCAACTCCAATCTTATAGGTAAGATAAGATGCTCGTAGGCTGGGCCAATTTTTGCGCTGCGGTGTGGGGGGGGGGGGGGGCAAGCTGGGTACAAGTCCTACCAGGACGTACGGCGCGTGAAAAGACCACCATGCCGCCGCCGATGGTGGCCACAATGCTACCTGCGTGCAAGACAAGGTGGACGTTGTTTACACCTACAGTGCGTGCCTCCACGAGGCTGCTGCTGATTGAGTGAGAACACCGTCGTAGATTACCACCATTATCCGACCACCACTACCAATACCACTCTTATAAGGTACTAGTTACTAACACCACTCTAGTATGAATGTGAAGCAGCCACAAGGTCAGCTCCTTCATGAACTAGATGATCAAGAGACAATAAAGCTTGACCAACATAGATACTGTACAGACATGAATTGGCATACGTAAGAACTTATAGTATACTTGAGAGATGCACATCTATCTGTCAATGTCCATCAAAATGAAAAACTTACAAAATAATGGTTGTGCGAAATGGTAAGGTGAAGCTACTCCTCAGAGGAAATTCAAACTATTGACTATGTGCGATTAATTTGGCGATTTTCACTAAAAAAAGCTCTAAAATTAATGTGAAATTGAGTCAAAATCGATTGTTAGAATGAAATCATATTACCGATGCATATATTTTTCATGTACAACTTACTTTGAATCAAAACATGGTTGTGCTGATTAGATGGGAGTAGGTGAAAAAGATTAGAGGGGAGTGAGGAGAAGCAAATCATGTGCATAGGTTGCATGTGTGGAGCGCTAGCTGCGTTCCTCCTAAGCTAAGGGCATCTCCACCGGGTCGAAACGGTCCATTTGCGTCGGGCCGCGGACAGCGCCAGTCCGTTTAGGTAGGTGGGTGCGCCCAGCGGGGCGACCCATTTTTTGGCCCGCGTCCGAACTGTGGCCAGTTTTTCTCTCATTTTGCTTATAGTTTAGAAATAAAAAATAGATTACAACAAAATCTTAAATTAGTGCAAGATACATACATTACAAATAGTTTGCAAATAAATACTTCAAATGTTTTACAACATAATTAACTAAAATCTAAATAAGTTCAAATGGGGTTGTTTCCAGGGTTGGTGACTGATACGTCCAAAACGTATCTACTTTCCTGAACACTTTTGCTATTAAATACGCCTCATATAATTTCTATTCCTTTTGAAATTATAGATGAATAAAAACCTTTTGTTGGTGTACAAATACAATATGGACGAAGTGATCAACGAAAACTACCCACCCTATTTTAACAGAATAGATACGCTGTCGAATTACAGTTTTCTATCAAATTACTTTATAGCAAAGTAAATTATAATATTTTTTAAAATATTATGTGCCTATTTTGACATAAAGTTTCATGCATATATTTATATTTACAGCAAGAAAATACTTATGTAGGCCGTAGCAACGCACGGGCATTTAGCTAGTGCCATATATATCATTCATGGACGAATGTTTCTGACGTTTGTTTTCCTTTTGCAAGAGAATAGTCTCCTGGTGACGAGGATTAACTCGGCAAATGTCCTAGATGAAGGACTTAGGATCGGGGAGATAGGGCGTCGGATGAACTCGAAGGTAAAGTTAGTCGAAATAGTTGTGTATCGAAAGTAAACTTGGGTATTCAACCTGGCTTGCTTTCAATCTGCCCTCCACCGTCCCCTCCTGGCCCCTATATATAGGTGGCCAGGTCTCGAGGATCGGTTCGGGTTCGATACAGATTACAAATATCGACATACGGTAATAACTCGTATTCGACTATCATTACAATTGGGCCTAGCTCAACGGGCCTCAGGGGTACTCAACTAACGGGCTCTATTAGCTATACCCTTGTCAGTAGCCCCTGAGATTCTACCAGAATTGTAGATTGTGGTTGAATCTCTGATTTTCAAATCTTCGACTTGATCAATTCTTCACATCTTCAGATCTTCGACTTGGTCTTTCGACTTATATTTTTTCGCAAGGGGTTTTGATGAACAAGCCTGACAACTCTGACGGATCAAGAGGTCAGTTAACTGCCGGAACAGATACTTGTCACCTACTTCAAATTCAATCCCCTTGGACTTAAATTCGGGGTACCGGTCAAACCCATTCTTTTGCCTCATTTAGGACTTATAAAGAATGAATCCCAGTGGTTCTCAGGGTACCCAGTGCGTCCACCAGGATTTTCTTCGCGTCGTAGACACGGATACATACCAGCAGAGCGCATCCATGTGCGTATACCAGGCCACACAGGACGGATCCCGGGGTCTTACCTTCGTGACAAGTCACGGCATTCGAGTTTCGTTGTGATAACGTAACTCGAGAATCGCAGTCAAATTTTGACTGAAACAATTCGGGTTTCTACAACCATAAAACTCGCTCCCGATGGGAGTAACGCTTGTCCCATCTTCAATGCTTCACCAATCAACATCGTCGGGTGCGCGCTCAGCGCTCCCGATGGGAGTAGCCCCCGAGGCTATAGTCGAAAAAAGATTTTTCCGAGTATAGGCTCAAGAGATAATAATGCTCATCATACTTCAACTCGAATCACTTCACCTGCGAAGTTTGTTCAACTCGAGATACTTTCAAAAACACCCTTTCGTCGAGTACCGACCCTCTCCTTCAAATGTAGAGTTCCATTCGATATTTTATGAAAGGAGCAGCCCCCAAGGCTGTACTCAAAAGATCCTTCTTATATGATCCTTTATATAATCTCTGTATTTGTCGGCGCCACCTTTTTACCTTTAAATATATTGTTTTTATCGCGTCAATGATGACGTAACTCTTCATTAGTGCGAACCGTTTTATTGGCAATACTGTAACTTCCACGATTTTGTGACCGTTGAACGGGCCGCACGATTTTTTACCGTTGGTGGGCTGCCGTTTCCGATCTTTACGCCACGTCTCAGCCCACGATTCTTCTTCCAGAAGATATATAACTGGCATAGTGGGGAATCGTACTATTCACCAGCTCGTGACCTCCGCCGCCTCCATTGCTAATCTCTCCTGCCTCTTCCTCTCTTGCTGAGCCCCCGAGCGCACTTTTGTGCTGAATGCGAGTGAAGCATCTGGCCACCAAGAGCGCTATGGCCAAGTCCTCTGCCACCAACTGGGTTCGCTCCACCATCACCCAGAAGGAAGTGGAAAAAGCCACGGCGGACGGCCTCATCGCTGCCGAAGATTCCATCAAGTTCCCTAGCACCGAACGGATCCCGAAGCCCCCGAGCGGCTACCGGGTAATATTCCTTGCTTTTCTCCTCCGTGGATTGTCCCTTCCTGCCCACGAATTTCTCCGTGGATTGCTATTTGTCTATGGTGTGCAGCTTCATCAGCTCACTCCCAATTCCCTTCTTCATATTGCTTGTTTCATGACTCTTTGCGAGTCCTTTTTGGGCATTGAGCCTCACTTTGCTCTGTGGAGATCGATCTTTCGACTCCGCCCCAATGTTTCTCTGGCAAGGAAACCCGAACTGGGCGGAGCCGTTGTTTCTATGCGCCCTGAGGCACAATATCTTGAATTTTCTATGGCCGCATCTGTCCAAGGGTGGAGGACAAAGTGGTTCTATATCCAGGACCGCAAATCCTCTCCTGAAGATGAATTCGGTCTTCCTCCCTTCGATGCTTCTCAGGAAGTAAAGAAATTGAAGTCATGGGACTCGCTTCCCTCAGATGCAGAAGTTGCACAAATTCTTCCTCTTCTTTCCCGCATTAAAACTCTGAAAACAGGCCTGGGAGGTGCTTTGTCGGGTATCCAGCTCATGGCGTTTTTCATACAACGTCGAGTTCAACCCCTTCAGCACCGCCTCACCAAACTCTGGACTTACTCTGGCTTAGAAGATCCTACTCGCGTATCTGAAGACTTGATGTCGAAAGAAGATGTCGACAAACGAGTCAGGAACCTTACCAAGCTCACCAAGGGACATTCAGTTGCTGACTTGAAGGCAGACTTTTTCGACTCCGTGCACCCTGTTCCTGAGGTAGACACCACTGCATCTGCTTTTTGTCAAACTTTCTTTAGTGTCGACTTGCATTACTCTTTGCCTTTGCACCTTGCTAATTTGTTAATATGCAGGGTCACGATTTTATTGTTTCTCATCCTCCTCTTCCGGAGGCAGGGCCTCTGCCAGCTGATCTCGCCTCTCCTGCATCTGAATCCCCCGAGGCTGACGAAAGTCAGGACGAAGATGATGTCGAGGAATCGGAAGATGAGACTAGCTCGTCGACATCGCTTCCTCCCGTACTTGCTGATGAGGGTGATGTCGATAAGAAAAGAAAACGTGTCGACGACATCGCTTCCTCGAGTTCTGCGGCGGCTGGTAAAGCCTCTGTGGAAGACCTTGAATACTTCGACATGCTAGCTTCGTAAGTATTGTAGTCACGCTTCTCAATTGTATCTTCTTCGACTTGTTTTCATAGTTTGCCTTTGTCATGTAGTGACGACGAAGAGCCGCCGGCGTATGCTACGGCTGCTCCCTCGACTTCTCCTGCGGCTATTGATGAGCCTGATGAACCAGCTGTTGCGGTGAGGACTACCAGGTCCACTGTGAGGAAGGTGCCCCAATCTCAAACCCGAAACCCCAAACGCGCGAAGAAGACCAAAGAAGTCGAAGTTTCTCTGGAGGCCCATGTTTCTGCGGTTTCTTCTGATGATGTGAGTGATTCTTTTTCCCTTCTTTTCTTTTTATACTCCCATTCTCTGATATATTCTTTTCCTTCAGGCTTTGATGAAGAAATTTGTCGCCTTGGGCACTGAATGCGCCGGGTACCTAAAGGTTGCCAAAGCTTCCGAAGGTGCGAATTTGATTTCCAGCCACTATTTGCCTTCTGCACTGTATCCTCTATTATATACCTGATTCCTTGTCGACTTCTTATGCAGCTACTTTAGCAGCCGCCAATGCTCGAATTGCTTCACTGGAGGCAGAGCTGAAAGCCTCGCAAAAAGCTTATGATGCTGCGACCGCTGCTAAAGCCATTGCTGAGAAGTCGCAAAAATCTGCGCTTACGAAGGCGAAGAAAGCGGAAAGGGCTTTGGCTGATGCTCAGAAGGAAAATACTCAACGGGAGCAGGCTGTAGCAGAACGTCTTCACACTATGTCTTCTGCTGCCGAACGTAAGTTTTTTGACTTGTCTTCTATTTTCATCTCCTGTTGCGCTAGTGTGCTTGTTGACACTTGCCTTTTCTTGTCTTTCTTATCGCTGTAGAATTCACAGGGGTATCCCCGTCGTCCCTTCAAACAGACGACGATCCTCTCATGGATGCGGTTAATCAACTCGAGGCAAACTGGATATCTATCCAGGAAAACTTTGAGTTGGTTAGTCGTGTTTTATCGCGACTGTTTGTCGGCTTATGGCCGAAGAAAAAGGCGGCAGTTCTGAAGGATAACTTGACTGATCTCGCCAAGTCCTTCGACACCACTGAAGACCCTCTTCTCTAGTTCAAAGCTCTTTCCATTAAGCGTGGAGCTAAAGGTGCCATTGCGCCATCTCTCGCTCATGGGACGGACTTTGATTGGGAGAAAGTTAACGCCCCTCTCGGCTACTCCCGGGATGAGATGAAGATTTTCTTCGAGAAGGCGAAGAAGCTAGCACCTGCGCTGCTGTCGACTATTTCTCCTTCGGCAGCCTCTTCAATGCCTGCTGCATCGGCTTCGGTGGTGAAAGATCCGGTACCACCATCGACTTCTGGCGAGGAAGCTGCCGTGCCCTCTTCTGCCACGGAGCACAATGCTGAGGTGGCGTAGATTCAGCCTCTTTGTAGTATTTAGTTTCCTCCTTTTTAATGTAAAAGATTCCAAGTAGGTACAACCCGAGAAACTTAGTCATAGGGTTGTACTCTTATGTAAATATATCCGCTTCGTAAGAAGTTTTTATGCTGCGTTTCTGAAATAGCTTCTCCTTTCTTTCTTTTTGTAGTCGATGCGTGGCAGTGATCCTTCTTCTCATCCTTCTGCTCCTTCTTCTGCTCGTGGATTCAATCCTCAGATTTCGTCGACTCTTAGTCGATGTAGTCACTGCGAAGAATATTCTTCCAGGATTGCCGACCTTGAGACTCGCCTATCCTTGGCTAAACGCCAAGCGCAGATGGCTATTAAAAAGGGTAGCCAGGCCAGTGGCTATATGAAGAAAATCTCTTCACTTGAAGAAAAGGTCTCCCGCTTGACGGCGAAGGTTGCTCATAATGAGGAATGCGAATCTTTCATTCTTGGCATTGTCGAGTCTGCTTGCGAGCTGTTGCGATGTGAGTTTCTTGTCGACTCCTTCTTTAGCTATTTGCACACTTCTTTTTGTGATATATTTGGCATTGTAGGTACTTGCTTGGATTTTGCTGCTGAAGAACGTCGAGTTGCTGAGCGAAATGCTGCTTTCGAGAAGATATCGACTGACTACGAGACTCTGTGGTCTGATCCTCGACGCCGGAGCGCCATTGTATTACTTCAAGACCGTGCCCAGCATATTGGCGAGTCAGTTGATGGTTGCCAGCGGGCTCTTACAACTATGCACTCCGTCATGCTTCCCCGTAATCCTTTGCCTGCAACTTTTCCACTTCTTCTTGATGCTTTCCGATCTAGCCAGCGAATTCATAGGCTCATAGAGCTGAACTTAGTGGCTGGTGCCAATTTTGCCCTTGGGTGGATACGGAAGTGGCAACCGAGGTTGAATTACAGCACCATGTCCCTAAGTTTGGCTCCAGGTGGAGCTAGCCTTCGGGTTCATATGGAGAGCACGCTTCAACCTGCTCGAAGACTTGTAGCTAGGCTTCTAGAGGCGGATGCTGCGTTTTTCCGCGAGTATCATTATTTAGATCCTTTAGGCGTAGATGATTCTGACAATCCGATGTTGTAAGGTGTGCGTGGAACGCGAGAGACTCTTTATTTCTCGACTATATGTCTGAAATTTATTCTCAAGGCGTATTTGTATGGTTCGTGCGTTTGCCGCATCTTCTTTTTGAAAGACTCGTAAACTCAAATATGAGGAACGATTTATCTTTATTTATACTTGTAATGTAAGATACATGGGGTGACCCAAGAGATCCGGCCTATGACCTGTGTTCTGGATCTAGAGGGCATTGCCCCTGGAATAACTCGTGGCTTTTCCAGCCTTTATTGTTCTACTCTATCGCTTTTTTGATGCTTATGTCGTCGTGGCTTTCCCTTTCTCTTCTGCGCCTGTGTCTTCTCCTGACGTTTCTGTTCGTGGCTTCTTTGTTTCGGGCTCCGCGGTGCATCCTTCGAGTAGCTTGACGCCTTCTGTAGTCGCGCTCTTTGCCTTTTCTGCATAGTTGGCTATTGCGCCAAAGTTTTGCGCCATCTTGTGGAATTCTCTGTCGCAGAGATCTGAAATTTCAAAGCTTCCTTTTACTGTGATTATTCCTTTTGGCCCTGGCATCTTAAGTACCAAATACGTGTAGTGAGGTACTGCCATGAATCGCAAAAACGCGGGTCGTCCGAGGATCGCGTGATATTGTGATGGCCAGTCCATGACTTCGAAGTCTAGTTTCTCCCTTCTGTAGTTTTGTCGGTTGCCGAAGCAAACATTGAGTGCTATTCGACCCAGCGGGTAATTGGCACTTCCTGGTACGATTCCATGAAAGGAACAGTCTGTTGGCTTCAGAAACTCTAGCGATATATGCATTGCTCAGAGTGTTTTCGCGTATATCAAGTTAATTCCGCTCCCTGCATCCATGAATATTCTGTCGACATCATACGCGCCAATTTGAGCTTTGAGTACCAAAGGCGCGTTTCCTGGCCGAGGTACTGTTATGGGGTGGTCCTCTCTGTTGAACTCGATTGGTTGTTCTGACCAATGCAGATATTCTGTTGCAGCTGGCGGCGACATAACTGCTAGATTGACTTGTCGAGTTATACTCTTTTCTTCTTTGTTCGACTTGGGTACTGGTTGTATCATTGCTGTTATGTGTCCTTTTGATGGGACGTACCCTTCGTCGTCGTCGTCGTGCTCTTTGTTTTGCTGGTCTTGCCCTTGGGGGGCTCCGTTGTTTCCTTGCTTGCTTGTCGAGGGATTGTTACTTCCTTCGAATCCTTGTCGCCTTGCTTCGGTTTGTTTGTTTACTGCTGCTTCTTTGAGTTTTAAGAATGTAGTGCAGTCTTTCATTGCGTGCCTTGATACTCGCTTCCCGTCGACGAACGCTGAGTGTATATGACAAGGCCCGTTGAGCATATCTTCTGGTGATGGGTTGTACTCTCTGGATTCTCTTGATGGGAATTTTTTGTAGTCTTCTCTTCCGTAGCTGCGATATCCCGAGCTTCTGCGATCGTTTCCTTGATAACTGTTGTCTTTATATCCTGCGGCGACTTGGCTATGAGAGCCGTGGGTATCATAGTTTCGGGATCGTCTTCTTTGACTTCCATATCTGTTTCTTCTGTCGTCCTCTGAAGATCGTGTCCGTTTGTTGTTGCACGCATCTTCTCCATCTGCAAATCTGTTTGCTGTGTCCATGAGATCTGACACTGTTTTTGGTTTGATTCTACCCATCTCTTCGACTAGGTCTCTTCGCCTTAATCCAATGATGAATGCGTCTATTGCTCTTTCATCCGAAACTTCGACTGCTGAATTTTTGATGAGGCTCCACCTTTGGATGTATGCCCGTAGTGTTTCGTCGCGTTGCTGTACGCACGCCTTGACTTCTTCTATTGATGCTGGCCGTTTGTATGTCGACCTGAAGTTGCTTGTAAATTGCTTTGTAAGGTCTTCCCAGCTTCCAATGGATTCCTTTTCTAGTTTGCTCAACCATGACCTTGCTGCACCGGTGAGGTGTAGTTGCAAACTTTGCATTGCTGTTTCTTTGGTTCCTCCCAGTATTTGAACTGCTTGTAAGTAGTCTGCGAGCCATGACTGCGGTTCTTGTGATTCGTCGTATTTTTGCTGGTCATGAGGTAGCTTGAATCCCTTAGGCACTGGAGTGGTGCGAACCCTACGGGTAAAGCACGATGCCCCCATCTCTTTTTCGCTATCTTCGTAGTCGCGCCTTTCGTTTGGAGATCGCGATCTTCTAGTTCCACCATGCTGTTTTGGTGACGGCGATCGAGATCGGTGCTTACTGCTTCTATGTCGAGGACTGTTTTGGCGATGAGGAGATCTTGCCTTGTGCGCTTCTTTGTGATGATGTGCTTCTTCTCCCTTTGCTGATAGTTTGTGGCCTACCATGTTTAGTCCGTTCAATGCTGCTCTATGCATGTGCTCCCGAGGATCTCCTGGACTTGGTTGAGTTGTAAGTAGATATGCTTGTGCTGCCACCAGTGCTGCTTCAGGAGTTTTTGGTAGGATGTTTCCCTGCTCGTCGACTGATAGGAAGGACGAGTCGAGGTTTTTGGAAATACTTTGTTTGTCGGATTACTCGAGGTTGTCATACCTTGAACCATGTCGACGATTTTTCCTTGCGTTGCTGTATGATGCGTCGCTTCGTGCTCTACGAGCAGCTTCGCTGGCTGCAATGGCTGAATCTTTTCTTCTTTGTATTTCTACCTTTTCCTTTGCTAATTGCTTTGCTTGCTGCCTGAGGGCATAATGATACCCAAAAAGCATGTCTTTGCTGGAGCTGGATGGTATTGGTTTGCCGTGTTCTACGGCTTCTCTTATTGTTTTCCACTCGTCGACTGATAGTCGAATTTTCTCCCTGGTTGCGAGGGTTTCCACTGTTTGCCCTTCCGCTAGATGATTTGTTCCTCTGTTGATATCTGCTGGGTTTATCACTGGGTTGTTATTTTCGTCAAATTCTTCTGAGTTGTCGCCCACAATGGCGAGTACTTGGCACTGCTTGCCGATGTTGCTATTAAAGCTTCAAAAGATCGAGTTGCTGTCCTCGGAAAGTTCTAACCCTGTTTTCCATGTATCCGTTGAATTGTCTGAGATATTGTCGAGTTGGACTTCCACGTCGAGATTTTCTTTTTCTTCGTCGCCTTCTGCGATCTTTCCTTTTTGCGCTTCTTCTAGGCTGACCGGCGAGTTTACCTCACTGGAAGAGCTTTCAGAATACTCCATCACTACTGTTGTTTCGGGTTCTTGTGCCGACGGATTTTGACCTTGTTTCGTCAAATCCGAAAGGCGAGAGGAACCCGACGGCCCGATGAAGATGCTCAAACTTCCAATTGTTAGCTCCACCTCTTGATTTCTGTCGACTTCTGGATTGCTGTTGGCTAAAAGCGAAAAAGCCGTCGAATTCATGATTCCAACGCCCAGAGTCCCCACGGTTGGCGCCAATTGACGAGGATTAACTCGGCAAATGTCCTAGATGAAGGACTTAGGATCAGGGAGATAGGGCGTCGGATGAACTCGAAGGTAAAGTTAGTCGAAATAGTTGTGTATCGAAAGTAAACTTGGGTATTCAACCTGGCTTGCTTTCACTCTGCCCTCCACCGTCCCCTCCTGGCCCCTATATATAGGTGGCCAGGTCTCGAGGATCGGTTCGGGTTCGATACAGATTACAAATATCGACATACGGTAATAACTCGTATTCGACTATCATTACAATTGGGCCTAGCTCAACGGGCCTCAGGGGTACTCAACTAACGGGCTCTATTAGCTATACCCTTGTCACCTGGTGTACCGAATTGGAAAGTCAGGAGCACTAGTATGAATCTATTGCGAACTTATGTACTTCCTTCTTCTCAGTTTATAAAGCTTGCACATACATTTATATAGTTAATTTGATCAATTTAATATACGGTAAATATTATAGAAAATATATCACTAAATTTTTTAGATGTTCTACTCTCTCCGTTCCAAAATATAAGATGTTTCAGGTTTATGAAGCAAATGTATCTAGACACCATTTAGTGTGTATATTCGACTGAACCTACACACTAAAAGATGTCTAGATACATTTACTTCACAAATCTAAAACATCTTATATTTTAAAATGAATGGAGTATTTTTTATGGTATAATTTTTGTACTAAATAATTTATTTTATGCAAGTTAAATTGGCTACCTAGATGTACGTACAAACCTTATAAACTGAGAAAGAGGGAGTATCTGGCGTGCGTGTACGCTACCTGATCACCTAGCCAATTGCCTTAATTATGTGTGTTAAAATGAGCAGTAACGTCGAACCCTAATCTCATGCGTTGTCATGGGTGGCCGGTACTAGCACATCTCGTCAATTATTCCATATATGCTTTTACATGTGCACGAATGTACGGCCAGGGCTAGCTAACAATCGATTATGTACGTTTACTTTTTTTTTTGCGAAAGTATTATGCACGTTTACATGGAAACTACCACCCAAAACGTAGTCTTGTGCGCAAGTATGACTGGTTATTTCCATCCCTCCGACCATACGTCTATATACCAAATATAATTTCATGGTTTTGCCAACACTGCCCATTGCACCTAGTCAACAGTACCTATGTAAGAGTTTATGTTTAAGTTCATACCATGTTTAAGACACTTCCAGTTACAAAGAAATGATAATGAAAAAGATAATATTTTTATGGGAACAATTGACATACTTTTTTTGCACCTCGTAGTTGTTGATGTTGCTGAAATGTTCATATGCGCAATGGTTAAAAGAGATATTGACTTTTGAAGATCTAATAACCAGCATACACAAATAATCAGTTAAGATCTAATAGATGCTCATGGGATGAATCATATTCATGTCGAAACAAACCAATGTAGCTTTTGCATCGGAACGGAATGAGAAGAGGGCTAAGCAGAGGATGTAGCAGCGTGTCGATCTGGTTGATGCCTCGATGGCCTCATTTTTTTTCGAGTGGCCACTGGGGAATGCATAAATGCCTCCACCTGAATTTTCATTTTATTAAAACGATTGGGTGAAATCCCGGAGAAGCAAACAAGGGGTGGGGGCGGAGACCGCACCCAATGCAAAGGCCGAGTTGGGCTCGGAGGTAGCAAATGTGGATGGGCCTCTTTTAAAAAACAACGTTGAATCTTACTCAACCTAAGGACTCTCACACGTGCCAGTTCAAACCACACACCTCATCTCAACTCGGGTAAACAAGCTCACCTTACGAGAAGTTAGCTTAGCCTTTCATAATGCACTTTTTAGCATGTTTTCATAGGATAAACTAAAAATTAAGAGACAACTATTGCAATGCATTGTCTTTTAAATGCTGTTTCTTAGGCATGTCACAATTAATGATTTTAGACTGCTGCATCATGTCATTGAACTAACCAAGTTTTGTCCATGAGAATTTAAACCCGCGTGGCTCGATTGTACATCCACTTTATAAACCAAGCGAGCTAGACTCACTTCTTTGCGATAACCTATGTTGAACCATAGTCTCTAGTGAGATCTCATTACTGGATAATGCCAACACACCTTACTTGTAGTTAGTATATCTTTCATGGGGTTTCAGTGTGTTTTGGTTCTCGGGTGTATATGAACCTATTATAAATAGTATACAAAAAACAATATTTAAAATGTCAAAGAATTGAAAGAAAATTTAGAGTGTACATCCGAACATTCTATGTTCTCTCACAAGTTTTTGGGGAAAAAGAAAATTTTATGTGACCTGTCTAAAAAAGACAAAAAAAAAATCCTGTGAATAGTCATTTTGGAGCATCGCAATTTGTCTTTTTTACACGACATAAAAATCCTGATTTTTTTAACATTTTGAAATATATTTTGAAACAATAAGTTCATAAGCATTCCGGAGCCGAATTGTCTTTCCGATGTTTATTTTGCAAGAGAATAGTCTTCGAGTGTATCCAATTAGAAAGTCAGGAGCACTAGTGCGGATCTATTGTCAACTTATGCATCTGGCGTGCGTGTACGCTACCTGGTCATTCACCAACTGCCTTATGTGTGTTTAAATGAGCATTAACGTCGAACCCTAATCTCACGCGTTGTCATGCATGCGTGGCCGGTGCCAGCGCATCTACATATGTGATTTTACATGTGCACGGATGTTAAGCCGTAGTCTTATGTATGGCCAGGGCTAGCCAACAGTCGAAATAGGCACGTTTACATGAAATCCAACACCCAGTCGTAGTCTGGCGTGCCGGTATATATATGCCTGGTAATTTCCATCCTTCCGACCACATCTTCTATGAACCAATATATAAATCCATGGTTTTGGAACACTGCCCATTGCACCTAGCCAACAGTACCTATATAAGCGTTTACGTTTAAATTGTACATAATTTTAAGCCACGTCCAGATACAAACAAAGGAAAAATAAAATAATCCACATAAAATAGCTACTATTTTTTAGGGGAACAATTCACATACTCCCTCGGTCTCTAAAAAGATGTCACGGATTTGTCAAGATACATATTGTAGATGTATTTTAGTCTTTAGATACATACGGTTCTAAACAAAACTGCACATATCCTTTTGGGATAGAGGTAGTAATTTTTTTGCACCTTCTAGTTGTCCCATATTGCTGAAATGCTCCTATGCGCAGGGGTTAAAAAGAGCTATTGACTTTTGAGGATCTAATAGCCCCTCATTGAAGATATACACAAATAAATAGAAAAGATCTCTAAGAGATATTTGTCGGATGAATCGTTCATGTCACAACGTCAGAGCGATATACCAATCTAAAAAAAAAGACCAACGGTAGGAACCCGAGACATTTCATTAAGAAAAAAATTAAAAGGTGAGATATCTATAATTCATCCAAGACAGGGTTCGAACTCTCGTCGGCCAGGTTTGCGACTGCGTTCCCAACCATTATGCTACAACCTAGTAGTTCTCTAAAAACCAATCTATCTTTGCATCGTTACGGAATAAGAAGAAGGCTAACATGAGGATGCGGCGACATGTCGACTTGGTTGATGCTATGATGGCCTCGTTTAGAAAAAACAAGGTTGAATCTTACATCTCACACGTGCGGGTTTAGACCACACACGTCTTCTCGGCTCGGGTAAACAAGCTCACCTTAATTAGGAGAGTTTACTTAGATCTTTCACAATATGTAGTTTTTAGCAGGTTTTTATAAAAAAGTTTAAAACTTAAGAGACAACTATTGCAAATTTACAACGCATTGTATGGTAAGGGTTATTTCTTAGGGATGTTACATTTCATGAGTTTAGACCAATAATGCTACACATACGGCCTGCACGTTACGAAATTCACCTACGAAAAAAACATGGAGAAATTCAGCTTGATTACAGCTTGTAAATCATAGGAGGTGAGAGGATTAACACCAATTGATAACTTGCACGAAATACCGTCGGTTTCTTTCCGTATCAATTTGTCCGTAGTTTTAGCAATTTCTGATTTTAGGCTCATGCATGCTCTGTGATTGAACTAGCCAAAAAAATTGCCCATAATCGCGTGCGAGGATTATATCTTACCTACTTCTAATAACATACCACATAAATCGGTGATATGCCACAATTATAATATATCTAGAATATAATGCTAAGAAATCTTTTTGATACTCAGACCTCGTCAACAACAAAACGGTGAAATAGTGATTGTACGCAGGTTTAGATGCCTGGGGGAGACCTGGGCTGTGAGCACACCAATTCACACCCACCCCCACCGCCTATCGGTCGCTATCACATGATGCCGTCCGGCAAACCGAGGACCGCGATGGTGCCACGTCACCAACCACGCAAAACTAAAGGTAAAAACAACTTGGCCGCTGTCCATCACACGTCGCTGTCCGCTGTAGTAAATGGGCTGTGGGTCCCACTCCCACGACACCGAGGCCTGGCAGGGCATTAAATGGGTACTAAATAACCATTATATTTTGCCAAATAATCGGTGGAGGGAGCGGGAAAGGGCTAAAATATTCGCCTCGATGCGACCAAAAAAACGCCAGCGCCGAATATTTAATTCTGTATCGTAAATCGCCTTGCGGCCTTTAAATACTATCCTCCTTTTCCAGCCACGGCGCGTCTTTTCCTCCTTCCTTCCGGTCTACTCCTCCTCCTCCTCGTCTCCCCCAAAAACACGAAAGCTCGTGCGGCGAATTCCACGCGGATTTGCGCCGCCGGACCGCGTCGGCGTCGTGGCCATGGCCGCCGCCGCTTTCTCCATCAGGTTCGTGCGGAGGCGCTTTCGTTGTCTTCGGTTTCGTGGTGGTACTACGTTCGTGTTTTTTTTTCTGATCTACGTTTGTGATCTGTCCGTAGGGGGTTCGCGGCGAGCAAGAGGGGGGAGGGGATGCGCCCGCTGGGCATCGAGGATCTCCCTCCTATCGAGGCGCCGAGGTTTCGGTGGTGGGTGGACGAGCTCGCCTCCGCCGTGGCCGCTCCCGCAGCGCCGTCCCCGAGGAGGTCGCCAAAAGCGAAGCCGCCGAAGAAGAAGCGGTCTATCTCCGACCTCTTCGCTGCGTCGCCCCCCTTGGCCGCGCCCCCCTCCGATGAGAGCGGAGGCAGCGGGCACACGGAGGCGGAGGACGACGAGGCGCTGCTGGCGATCGTGAGGCGGGCCAAGGAGGAGAAGAAGAAACGGAAGAGGAGGAAGCTGCTGATAGCGGAGGAAGGGGAGGAGGCGGCGGCAGCGGCAGCGGCTGCGTCGGCGGAGGGTCGTGAGGCCGAGGGGAATTTCGAGGCCAGAAAGGTACGTGGTCCAGCCCAGCCCAGCCCGAACCCATCTCTGTCCCTGCCTGTCTATGCATACGCAATGATATCGCCTGCCATTATTCCTGTGTGTATTTTCTGCTGATTTTATCTTTACTTTTGATCTGCTCGGGATGGATGGAATGATATGATTGATTCAGATTTTGATTGACTGGCTGCACAGTATACTAGTACTAGGATGTTTAGATGCTTTCTAGCTCTCCAGGATTCGGAAAATATCATTAGATTGTTGCTGATAGCTAGTATTATCACGTAGCTAATATGGTTGGAGTCTGTAAATGCATGCTTATCATGAGGGTCCATTTAGTTGTTGCTTTTTTTGGGGACCGGCCTGTCGACTCGCAGGATATTTTATGTATGGATTGTGTGCGCCGTGCCGAACCCGGTTGCTAATCTGAACCCGGCCTAGCTAGTTCTTCAACATGGTTGTGATCTGTGGGGTACTCGATAATATCTGGGCATGCAGGCGCACGATGATTTGCTGGTCAAAGCTGTATGCATCGTCTGCTAAGATATAAAGTTAGAACGCTCATTGTGTTTTCTTTCCTGGGCATCATTACGTTTGCTAACCCGTGATTATTTGGTATGCGTGGGTAGTGTTATTTCATGCTCAATTTGTCTACTGTTTGAACGACTGGATCGACTTCGGGTGACACTGGACGTACATGTGACTGAGGATTTGTGCTGAGTCTGGGGGATCTTGGTAAGATATATTATACATGCATTCCTGCAGCCAATAATAGTCGGGTAGACTAGGATGACCAGCTAAATCGGTAGCAGTAGTTTGCACTCGACAAGTCGACAGGCTAGCTGGTACTGCAGCATCTGTACTATATCTTATTCGTACAATGGTGTATCGTGTTGCCTTTTCTCACACCATGCACGGCGTGAGTTGTGAGCTGCGTACGTACTTGTGTCCCTTCCTGCACATTTCAGCTGGGTCCTCCCGACCCATACACGCAAATCTGCATACACGATACTTTATCATAAGAACGGTACGTGGAGCAGGCATCTACCAAATACCTATCTTCTGCGCTTATCTCTTGGATACGGGATTTCATCATTGCTTATCTGATGATTTTATTCACCTCCGGTTGTCTTAAAATGTGTCTCTCACATTAGCGATAAGCAATAATGATCATAGGGAGTATAATTTGTGAATGTATGTATATATCTGTGCGCATGAGAGCTGGTCTAGCTATTGCCTTTCCCCAACATGCGAACAGTTCATACAAGATGCTGGTGGTTCCCAGTGTGTCACAGTCAGCCTGTCACCCTATGTTTGTCATGATGCATGGTCCGCTATTTGTACTCTCTTAGGAAGTATTCAAATAATTAGCTAGTTGACCGGGTTAATGTGATAGAAATAAGGTGTTGTGGTGGTTGAGTCCCGTTACCCTCTATTTAAGTTGGAAGTGCGTGATACTGTTAGTCTTATCTCTTCACATCTGATAATTAGGATTTCAAGGTTCCCTACCTGGTATATCATTAAATTTCAATATATATATATAGAGCTAATGGTCATAATATTGTTACACCAAGTTAAAGTACATACATAAACACTTACCATTAACGTGGGCTGCACCCTTTAAGATGTATAATCCATGATTTTATATTTGGCCAATGAGGTATGCTGTTCTGATACTACTCAATGCATTTTAAACATTTGGCTGGTAATATTTATATTAATTTCAGCAAATGGTTCTCTGTTTAGGAACAACTTGGTTGCTAAACACGTAACTTTTGTTGAAATAATAATTTTTGCTACATTTTACATAATAGTCCGCTTGGATGTTTATATTCAAGGGCTTGGCATTGCATTTGTTCCAATATCAATATCTTGTGATATTGACATTGAGATTGAATATCAATATTTTTGTTTGAATGTTTAGGTATTTGGTACCAAGAATTGATGCTTAGGTTGAATATCAAATCCTGTTCGGATGGTTAAAGTAACGAATTGCATTTGTACAAGAGTATGATCAATATATTATTTCATACATATTTTTTGGGTAATTATTGCAGAATATCTGAATAATTGTGATCATTAGCTGGAAGTTTAACATCATCAAATGATCGCTGGAGTAAAAGTTCAGTTCACATGCGCACATTTTTCTATGTTTGACTTGAACCTGCATCTGTAATAGGGGAGGCAAAGGTAGGAAAATTACACAATGGCAGCACCGGAGGCATGTCGTTTAGCATGGGCGATCAAGCTGCTCCCGGCGACGCAGCCCCTCATTGGGTTCAGTGTCTCCGGCGTGCTGCCGGTCCAAGAGAGAGGGTGAGATTGAGAGGAGAGAGATGGGAGTCGAGCTGCCGAGGGAATGGGGAAGGGAGGGCCGCTGGGAGGGAGAGAGGCGGCGTGGCGAGTTATAGAGAGGATGAGGGAGGCGGCGACATCCCGTTGGCGACATCGGCTCGACAGAGGAGGCAGAGCAGGAGGGGAGTGGCGGCGGGAGCCTACCTTGCTGCGTGCGTGGCTTCGTGCTCTCGAGGTTTTGGCCAGAACAGTGTGCGAGGAGATGGAATCAGGGAGCGAGAGGAGGAAAACGTTTCGGGCTCCGAATACTTAACGATGTCGAGCTCCAGACCAGTACATTCGGGAGAGAGCTGCCTAGGCCAAAAGACCCAACCTCAATATTCGGCCCAAATGCAGAGCTTCAATACCTAAGCCACCCAAACACTTGAATTTGGGATATTCGGTCCTCCACAATGCCAATATCTAATACTAGGCTCGAATACAAACATCCAAACACACCCTAATATTTTAGTACTGGGATTCACAAACTAGCTAGTTATAGACATCACATTGCTGTGGTATATAGTTTTTTTGCTCTTATCTTAATGATCTGGCTTTAGTATATTGTTTTTTTTGCTCTTATCTTAAAATAAATATTTGTATTGCGCCTGGGGTTTTTTCTTGACCCTGATTTTTGGTAACAGATTGATACCTAGAAATTCTGCTCCCTCCAAAAAACAAAGCTATCATTCAAACTAGATCAAATACATTGTTGAAATGAGCCTTTGTCGTGGCGCCTAGGCCTGAAAGGTCGCATGTTTGATTTTCTGTTGTGCTTTTTGGATTTTTAATTAACTCTAGTTTAACTCTCTAATATGTGGTTCCGTGGTTGAAAGATTGAATAAAACAAGCGCTCTAAGTGGAGACTTTGAACCCAATATCTGAGGGAAGAAGCAATGTATTCGCTTCGTGCAGCTTAGGGTAGAATGTATTTGCTTCATGGGTTCTAAATTTGAATTCAAAATTTATTTGAATTCTTCTGAATGGGGAAGCATGAGATTTGCAGTATTCTCATGTAATTGGTGTAGTTAAGTCCCCGGTAGAAAAACCTGTCCAAGAAAAACCTCGATTGCGTCACAACTGGTTTTGTCCTTTTCTTAATTGGGCTGAAAATGGGCATGCGTATCCATTTATTGCAAGAAAATAGAGGTTAGTTGATTGGTTGATTAAGGGTTTCATTATCACCTTATATAAGATAAAAAGAATGTATATATTTTCTAATGGTGCACTAAGGATGATTACTCCATATAACAACCATGCAATTTTTTATTGAACAAAATAACCACATTGCCTGATGATGCATTTTTTTTTTTGAGAAAACCACAAAACTTAAGTTTTAATGCATTGATGATTAAAGCAATGTACAATTCCACAAATATTCTAATTACAATAACATATAGGGTTGCATACATCTGGTCCATACATTTTTTTGTTACATGCATGATGCATGCTTTTTAAATGTATGATACATTTATTTAGTGTATACATGATATTTCATACCATAAGCTAGTGCATTGAAAGTTGCAATCTAAGTACTTGCCTAACCATCATAATAAAACGGTTGTACAAATTTAGTGAACGGGAAAAGAGAAAAGAAATATTTTTGGAGAAGTGTGATCATGTTTAAGGAAAGCTCTTAGTACTAAATATTCTTTAGACTTACTGAGGGATTAAATATCCTGTCACATCTCTGCAAATAATACAGCGAGACACCTAGTATCTGTTAAGCATATTGATCCTTTGTTTCTATTTTATTTTATCAATGGTTTATTTTATACCATCCTCTTATTCCATGATTGGTGCACCCCCAAAGTTGATGTTTGTACACTCAATATGTTTTCTTGACCATCTCATCACAATATAAAATTATATTATGTCCTGTCATTTTTGTGACTTGATGGTTTGTTTTCCTTCTCTCTTTTCTCAAAAGTTTAAATTATAATTGTCATACTTTAGGATATGCATTACACATACTTAACTAAATAGAAGATCTGTATGGTGGGAAGGTATGGTTGCACTGTGCGGTTAATAGAAATCTGGAATAGCGAACAACCAAATTTTGAAATCTTTGTCCCAAAAATTGACATGGATTGCCCTAACGTATGAATGAGAATATGTTTTTGACATCTTTGTTCGACCATGACTTTATTGAGCATTTTTTACCTAACTTTATTGACTACTTTTGTTTATATTTGAGTTTTACTCTATTTTAAAATCAAGTAGGTGCTTGTATGGTTATATTTATCCATCCAATTTTATTCAATTTGCATCTGGACGTGAATACAATAATATGTATGCAAGATTTGTGCAACCAACTGTAAAATGTTTTTTTTATAATCAATTCACGTTCCTTAAGATTAGTTTGTCATACATGTTTGTTGGTTGAAGGGTGTATCTAACACTGTTTTAAATAGCAGGCTATAGCACCGTTATAGCCTTTCAGAAAGGTGCGGCTGAATGCATTAACCCGCTAAAAGGTGGCTATAGTGGGATGTAGCCCCGCTACAACGCTATATAGCTGTTTTCGGAAGCTGCCGCTATAGCTTATAGCCTGTGCTATTTAAAACGTTGATCCAACATGGCATTAGAACGCTCGTGTCTTTGGTTGAAGTCTCATTCTCCGCATCATTAATCTCCAATTTATCCATGCCCCAGTTGGGCGTGAAGGGAGGAGTTATCCATGTCGGATGTCAAGGGGGATGTCGACCACAGCTCTTCTCGTTCTTGTATCGGCCTCCTGTCCTCATTCGTGGTGTCAACACTCGCCAATGCTGTAGCCTTTTCCATTGAAGTGTTCTCTTTCTCTCCCTCTCCGCTTGCTCTATGTTCCCCAAACAAGACAATCTAGTATCCACTCGTACCTGTGGTGCATGTGATAGTGAAAGAATTGAGCGATGGAGCTACAATCGGCGTGTTGCCTCAGGTCACAGAGACGCCTCCTGGAGCTGGCCGTCGTTGCTAGCGTCGTTGCTTCCTGGACGGCGGCGGAACGGGCTTGATCAGCACCCTTCTGGATGACTTGCTGCTCCAGGTCCTGGTTTGCCTCCATTGCGCTCGTGTCGCCGCCCTCACCGGCTCTCTCTCACGCTAGTGGTGCGGCATCTGGATGTAGCTCGCCAAGCTCTCCTTCCCTGATATAGCGCCGGATGCCCTCAACGCATCCCTCAACAGGTTGCTTGCCCTTCCCTCTCCCACCTCAAAATAAAAATCCCCAAGCGACGCACCATTGATCCTGCCTTTCTTCACTAATTGATGTCGCCGCGAAGCTGCCTCGGCGGATTTTGTCTATAAGGTTTGGGGGAATACCAGAGATAGTGACATTGCTCGAGACCACATGCTTCAACTGCGCCACCTCGATCAAGCTAGATGTTGTCAACCTATATCTACTACCGCGGGCGGGGGCGTTCAGTTCCATGTGCTGGAGAGGCTACAAATCTCTGGCTGCTATATCAAAATCGGTGAGCTTATCTTGTGGTGCCCTCACCTGTACCTGTTAGGTGTATGGTGTATGCAACTGCTGGTGCCTCAGCACAATTCGAGTGCTCACCAACAACTGAAAATGTTTCCGTCGACCACGCACTCGATGGAGACATTGACATCATGGCTCCCTTGCTTAAACTATTATGCTGGTGGCGGCATTCAGTTCCATGTGCCAGAGATGATAAAAAATCTCTGGTTTCCACATCGACATTGGTGAGCTGATCCTGTGCCGTCCCAAGGTATGCCACTGCTGAGGCCTCAGCACGATTAGAGTACACTCACGAACGATTGAAAATATTTCCATTGACCACAGACGCGTAGGAGACATTGACATCCTGGCTCCCTTGCTTAAGCCATTGAGGATGTGTGGTTACACGGACACAAATTTCAGTGTGTCATTCTTGGTCCCGATGCTGAAAAATCTTAATTTGTGGTGCTCGTGTTTATTTCAAAATGTTGGGATTGGAGAGGTATGGCGTCTATGCTACATGAAACTTGGGATCGAGAAGAGTGCGTATATCCTATATTTGTCCATATATGCTCCCGTTCTGATGCTATATTCTGTCCAAAACTTATCTCAATTCTACTTTACACCTACTTTTACTGACCCAACATTCTGACATCTTGGTCCAATTGATGCACATGTTGGACATCAGGTGGCATCAATTTGGATTAGTTTTCTTGGAACGAGTGCAAGAGCAAAGTGCCCTCATATTTGCTTATATAGCGATTTGTTCTTAGATTTGCTCCTGGGCAATTTTTATACAATGCCACACCATTTTTATTGAGGTGCATGCAAGTGTTCCAGGCTGTGGTTCATGTGGTTTATGTTAGAAACACAATCTTTGTATATGATCTTAAAGCTATGTTTTCCTAGAGATTGATGATATTGAAGGTTGTGAATTTTGCGTGGGTGTAATGAAAGCATGGTTTCATCACCTAATTGCATCCCTGCAACATCAACTCATTTCCTTATAACACACTTGTGCTAAATTTTCATATTCGAAATTAGTATGATAACAGACTATATATATCCAATCACTTTCCATCTGGAGTGTCCCACTTTCCTGGTGTTTTGTTTGAAAATGGTATAATAATATGGTAAATATGATGTCTGCTGTTCAGTTTTTCATTTATTCAAAGTTATATGTATCTTATGGTTTCAGTAATGTTCACAGTTATATGTATCTTATGTGAAATGTATCTTACAGTTTCAAATAATGCTCAATTATGTAGGAGGGACCTGAAAATCCAAATTTCCCTGATGGGTTTGATACACAGCCATCCCAGAAACCTGAAGCTTCACAACATCTCAGAAAAGAGATGGAAAATATATCTAGGAAAAGGAATCAGGGGAAGAGCAATAATACAAAGAAGAAGGCTGGCACAGTAAATTGCATGGACGCTAATAAGGCTGGCAAAGTGGGGAAACCACAAGTGCTGGAAAAACATCTACCTAGGCAAAGCATACTGAAGATAAAGCGCACATCTGTCAAAATGGTCAAGGAGAAACATGGCAATTCAAAAGGCAAGGAAGTAATAGAACTCTGCCGCAAATCAGTGAAGCGTGTCAAATTCTCAGAAGCGGATGATATACTTGGCAGTGAGATGCAAAGCTGTGACCTACCCAAACGACGAAGTCTCAGCAAACTGTTTTCGGATGCTATGGCTTCTTCATCGTGGTCGTCATCATCATCCACGTCTACTGAAGGAGACAAATGCATACCTGCAGAAAGTAGTAGTTCTCATATGCCCAAGGAAGTCGTCACTGAGACCAAAGAAACAAATCTGAATTCAAATCATGAGGATTCACATACTGAAGGAGACAAATCCGGAACTGCAGAAAGTAAAAGTTCTCATATGGCCAAGGAAGCCTTCACTAAGACTAAAGAAGCAAATCTGAATTCAAATCATGAGGATTCTCCTAAGCCTATTAATACAGAGCTATCCTTTGATCTGAATGAGGCGGCACAACCAGAATCTACTGATTTGAACTACATGTATGATTCAAATTCTGAGGTACCATATCTTCAGCATAGACATAAGGGAACTTTAAATTCTGATGCCCAATTGCCTGATGGGAGGGAAAACCGGAGGGATTTGTCTTTTGATTCACACAGACTGGCAAGCCAACTACCTGCCGCCAACTTGGAAAGTGTAAGGAATGCAAGGTCGGCAGGCACATTGTTGCAAGCTGAGCAAGTCCAGGTTTCTGGCGTAGATATTGTTGGTCCTCCATTGAGCTTAAGAGAGCTTGGTGAGACACATCGTGCCTGTCTTAATGTTTCAGTAAAAGATACTACGACTACGAGTATGTCCTCTTCTGCATTTCCAGACAATACATTTCAGGATTCATTTCAACAGCACCAGAATGGGTTCCACACTAATCTGAATCATGGTGACCCCCAGCTTTCTACCGGCAGGAATCTTCCCTCCTGGTCATCTCGTGAGTTGAACGTGCAGCGTGACTGTAGTCCTTCTGTGGGACATACACTTCGTTTGATGGGTCAAAATCTTGCAGTTCGCACGACCAGAGGTGAAACATCTGCGGAGACTAGACAGAAACATACAGGTACCTCCAGCAATGACTATCAGAGGACTGCTGTCCTGGAATTGCCACGGCAAGGACAGCCTTTTCTCTCTTTACAAGCTCAAAGTGTCCCCAATGTTACGGTAAATTCTACCAGTACAATTCATGCTTCGACTTATCATTCAAGCACAAGTCAGGCACATTTTGGATACAGGACTCCACATGATTTCAGTGACCCAGTCCCTGCAGCTAATGTATTTTCTGGAGATCGGTTGCCATATGAAAACAGGTTTGGCAATTTTCCGAACTCTCAGCCCAGTCAACCTTTTCTATTGGGGTGTCCACCTCTTCTGAATAACCGTACAGCACTCCATCAGAATTTGCCTCCTCCTTGGCACTATTACTCTGATCCTATCAATAGGACAGAATCACCCAGAGCACCATTTTGGCCTACAGCCAGACAGCATGGGACATCATCTTCAGTTTTCCACGGGAGTTTGCCCCAGCAACATATTGTGCATCCAGCAAGCTCATCAGCGCGCCCTCTTAATTATGTGAATTCTACATTCAGCCATCCAGCTCGGGTAGTTCAAGAGGCTTCTAATAGCATAAGAGATGCAGCCCATTCATCCAGAACTTCAGAAAACAGAAGGGGGAGTGATGTTCCTGGCAATTCCAGTGCTTCATCTGCTGGTCACTATCTGCAGAAGAGATCAGGCCCGGTGAAACTCACTCCTGGAGCGAAGCATATATTGGTGCCGAGCGATAGCACGGGCGACGGCAACTCCGTGCCTGTGTACTCCTGTGTTTCCTTTGGAAGTAGGAGCGGAAATGCTGCGTCGTCTCAGAACAAAGGAGCATGATAGCCTGTGGAAATTTTGGTTGGTGGCAGCTGCATGAATCTACAAGCATCGGCGCTGCTTTTATTCAATTTCATTCTTCTAGATCGCGTCTTCTGAAAAATGTTCACCACATTTTCCTGCGTGTAAACCTAGATTGGCTATATATACTGCAAGGAGTAGATGTGATACTTCAAATGCTCTATTTTCTTGCTCAGTAGTTATTTCCTCTGCTAAATCTGGATCCGTTATGGCTGCTGTAGCCTAAACCATGTACTCTTTTATTATTCGTACTGTTGGTACTCTTGGTCTGGAAACTAAATAGCTGTTCCTGGCAGAAAATGTTTCTTACATTTTCTATTACAAAGTTATTATCTGCTAGGTTCACTCTGAGCAAAATGGGCCCTGTGCTCAAGTTGCTTACAGCAAAGAAGAATGCTTTCTGAGAAGATCTCGTTTTTTATACTAACCAGTGAAGAGCTTAGATGTTTAGCTTATGCATGCTTTGAATTGAGTTGCTGGCTCACTTATACTCTTTGCACAGCACATGCCCTCCTGCTATGGTGGTGTACAAGTACTATAGCACATACATCTATGCTGACAGTGATTCGAACCCTACCTGCTGGCTGGTTGGTCGACAGATAGAACGGTAGGCAGGTTTGTTAACAAACAAACATGGCACGTCAACTTATGCAGACAATTCCTCTCGGTTCCGTTGCGATTTGGAGGAAGCACACACACGCATCACGCGCCTAATTCAGCGATCACATCACAGCTGTGTCTGCGCGCGGATAGACATGGTTCTTGCGGCAAATGTTGATCACATTAGTCTGAATAAAACAGCGAGACAGACACACATGCCTGAAGTTTCAGATCACTCGATCTGGGAGGGAGACGGCCACGTACCCTGTCCTGCGATGCGTGGACAAGCTTTGCTCTCGAAAAGATCATGGGGTACTAGGCTACGCCAGGCTCACGCAGCCGCCGTGGTCATTTGCTGTTCTTGCTCCTTCTGGCAGGCAGCAGGCCCATGTCATCGCCGGATCCTCCCAGATTTTCAGATCAAGAATCTAACCACCATCCCCAGGACAGGAGGTGGAGTGTGCAATCTTGACGTACATTTCACTTTTTGGAGTCACAAGATGTGTGCATCTCCAGCAGGAGCTACCAGAGGTTACATCCAGTACCAGTTACTACTAACGTAGGTGCATGACACATGTTTCTAAGATAACGTGCTCCTTATTTTTTACATAAGGACGATACAAGAAAAATACCTAGCAACAACGTGTTACGGTCGGAGGTGTCTTTTTCTGTGGCTCCCGTGTTCCGTTAGGACTGACGGCACCGTCAGGAACGAGCACTTTTCCCGACGTCTTGTACGCAACGGCGTATTCCTGACGGAAACCATCACAAAACCTTATTCATGATGGTTCATCTTTTATTCCCGAAGGTTTCCGGACGTCAGGAAGTTCATCGGGCAGTGTGTTACTACATCACATTTTAGTAGTATATCAAAATGATAAGAAAAACACCTAGCCACTATAACATCGGGACATCAAACGCCGCCAAAATAATTACGAGGTACATTGACATATTGTTAGAAAAGAGTAAACTAAAAAGATGGCAACACATTGTCATGCTATAGTCAACATTGGCACTCAACAACGAATGTTACATCAACCTTCCCCTTTTACAACACAAGGATGTTAGGAATAACTTCCGTAGCAATGCCTTCATGAAGTGCCGTTATTACTGGATCCAACCTATGAAGCAAACAATGCATGGAACAAAAGATTTACATGTGTGGGATTTTACTATAGAGATCAAGAACAGGTTTGTGGATAGCACCACCAAACAAAAGTTCCATGGCATTGCTGCCCAACTTGCCAAGAAGGCACCTACATACTTCCCTTCCTAAAAAACTGCATGACCCAAACACCGAAGGCTCCCCACTGATAGAAGAGAGGACACATCGCCCATCATGGACACAACTTGGCAGCACAAGGCACAAGAAAATTCCCTAGTCTATCCCAAGATGATAGGGTGACAAACGCCACCACATCGTCCGCCGCACGAGCTTTATCTAGCAACCTCGTCCCCTCTCCGCGGCATGAAAATGTGGCGGATGTGGATGGTGGTAATTGTGGCTAGGGTTTTACCACCCTGGCCACCCTAGGATAGTGGCCCTAGGCATATGGCACGTGCAATACTGGACATGTGGGATATGTCCGACGGACCACATGGAGTATAGTAATTTTCCAAAGTGACAACTCAACATCACAATGGGGGTTTCCAAGTTTCCCATGTATTTATAGACATGAACGAAAGTTTCTTAATTTTGCACATGTGTTTTGCAAAAAAAGACGAAAAAGAAACTAGTAAAATACATCATGGAATTTAGGGCCACCTGAATTCCGCGTCTGTGCTCAGTCTGTTGCTGCACGGGTGGTGATTGAAGTGGCGGTGCAACTGTGGAGGTGGGTGGGATGGAGTTGGGAGAAGTGGTGGAGGCCATCAAGCTCGAGATATGAAAGGGAAAGGAAACAGACATCGTCATGGACCACGCACGGACCGGCCTCACGTATCTCCTCCGGTCCCTTTCAAATCACGCACCATGCGCCCTGGATCAATTGCATCCCGCGTCGCCTTTTAATCTCCCATCTCAGCTTGTCTGTCGACCCACCGGTGCGGCGTTGCCCAAAGACGCCGGACCATGCGTGATCAGGATTTCAGCTGTTCCTACCCGCGACGTGGACGAATTCAGGTTTTATTACTAGGAAGTTATAAACCGCTCGGCCTTCACGTGATGTTACATGAAATAGATAACATCAAAACTAACCATGGCATGAAGCGACAAAACACCTGCTACAAGTCGCTATTCCCTTTAAGAAATGACATTCGCTAGCCAGTGGACTGGACAATGATTTCGTCATTTTTTCCCTAAGTGCCGGCCGGGTCCAACCAACAAAGACAAGAAAACCAGCATAAAGACAACGTCTTCGACAAGGAGACGAAACAAATGCCAGGACTAACCAATTGAAGGCCACATTACAAGTTTTTGCTATGCATATAGGAAGTGAGAGGTTATCGACCGTGGATCTTCCGAGAACCATCGATCTAACCATTCCCTATTCAAATTGGGCAATCTGCTGTCTAGGTATATTCTTTTTTAGAAACCACCGAATACCACATATGCTCTCACACGATTGTCCTTGAAACATGTTTTTGCCCCGCTTTATTGATAAATCCACATGGCCAAATCGATACAAAGTGATGAGGAATACCTCTTGGAATGCTGATATACACAAGAAAAACACGGGAGGGAGCCACACCCTCCAAGATGTATGACACATCCAAGACCACCGGCTAGAGGAGTGACTATGCTTCCCTTTTTTGGGGGAGTGACCGTGCTTCCTTGTTAAACAGCTAAACATAGACACATAGTCAACTCGGGCTTATACCGCTATCGCTGGAGAGGGCCGCCTGCCCTCTCGCTCCGGGCCATATAATTTTGATCATGCATGTAGACACCGAGAACCGGGCCAAACACAACTAAGTCACATGTATAGGATAGGAGACCTTCGAGAACGCCCCATGTAAAGGAGAAAATGCATAAAGACAGTATCCGAGCACACCCTTCAATGCTAGCACTACGGGGTCTAAAGGAATGGATGCTCCATTATGATGCTCCCAAGATGAGGACGACGCCACGTGTAGCCGTCTACGTGACCGAAATGGTCAAGGGTCATCTGGATTGGGGGAGATAACACAACGACGCCCCCAGATGGGTCATGACACCCACATGTATTGCGGCAGCTGGCGCCAAAGCATTGGCTTTCATCCAAAAACAACTCTGCCACGTACCATCGACCCACAGACCGCCTTCCATGGGCATAATCTGGTAGCTACCATTGCCGAAAGGCATAGTTAAAAGCAGGGTTCCCCGTCACATGCTCCTACCCACCCACATGACCGAGGAGAGAAGCCACCACCACCGCAATATCAATTGCCGGGAGCCAAACACGTAGTCGACCTTCCATAGTCGTTGCTCCGACATTTATCTCGCACCTGGGGTGTGATAGACATGACCACAAAAATCCTGACTGAAAGAATCAGATTGAATCCGGGCTGCGTGATCGCAAAGCCTCTGCCCTCCTCATGTATTTATAGATGGTTACAATACACAATACATATACAAAAAACGTATTTGCTAGGTTCCTTGGAGTGTACTCCAAGTTGATGCCCAGCCGGCCGACTCGGCCGACTCCTTCTCTAACATGCCCCCGCAGTCTAAACCTGGGAGAGCATCGACGTGAAGACTGGAGCGAAATTCTCGAAACAGGATGGTGGGCAATCCTTTAGTGAAGATGTCAGCATACTGAGATGTATGTCAGCCGCACTAGCCAGTTGAACCATTGCTGCACTAGCCAGTTGAACCAAAAGTCCGAACTGATGGAAAGAGGCTATGCATTATATTTATATTTAACACTTCCCCTCACGTCTAGGCTATTTTAGTCCTTAGCGTGGGTTCAGTGTCAGCAGCAGGATCTTTTTTCTTTTTGTTTTTTAATTCCGCGTGAGCGGGGTCTCGAACTTGAGACCTCTTAGCTCTGATACCATGAAAGAATCAGATTGAATCCGGGCTGCGTGATCGCAAAGCCTCAGCCCTCCTCATGTATTTATAGATGGTTACAATACACAATACATCCTTTAGTGAAGATGGCAGCATACTGAGATGTATGTCAGCCGCACTAGCCAGTTGAACCATTGCTGCACTAGCCAGTTGAACCAAAAGTCCAAACTGATGGAAAGAGGCTATGCATTATATTTATATTTAACACTCCCCCTCACGTCTAGGCTATTTTAGTCCTTAGCGTGGGTTCAGTGTCAGCCGCAGGATCTTTTTTCTTTTTGTTTTTTAATTCCGTGTGAGCGGGGTCTCGAACTCGAGACCTCTTAGCTCTGATACCATGAAAGAATCAGATTGAATCCGGGTTGCGTGATCGCAAAGCCTCGGCCCTCCTCATGTATTTATAGATGGTTACAATACACAATACATATACAGAAAACGTATTTGCTAGGTTCCTTGGAGTGTACTCCAAGTTGATGCCCAGCCGGCCGACTCGGCCGACTCCTTCTCTAACACTGACTACACTAACGTGGGAGGCCGACAAGGCAACACACGCGTAGAAAAAGTGCAACGAGCAACCAGACATGATGCCTTTGTGCTGCCGGAGGTCGCACCCCGCAGAGCCCACATCGGTACGGGTACCATATTAGGGTCTGCTCGGACCAGCATCGATGCCCCGGCCATAGCGTAGATAGGGGATGGACATTGCCATCAGCTGACATGGGATCAGCCAACATGCTCCATGCGTGGCCCGACTGACCCACATCGCGCCCTATAGGCACATGCATCCAAGGAGTACCAAGCATGCCCCCTCCCTCACCCACCGTCATCGCGACTTGCCGCCCTACACCTTCTGCCACCGTCAGAGCCGCTAGCGCCGCTGCATTGTTATACCACCACCCAAGCCGAGAACACCTCCTAGGAGCACCGCCGACGGCTAGGAGACCTCCCGACTTGTGTGCGGGTGATACGTCTCCAACTTATCTATAATTTTTGATGCTCCATGCTTGTTTTTACACCATTTGCCTAATGTTTCGTTACACTTCGTGGCACTTTTATGCATTTTCTGGAACTAACCTATTAATAAGTCGCCACAGTGTCAGTTCCCTATTTTCTGCTATTTTTGTGTTTCAGAAAAGCTACACAGGAAATATTCTCGGAATTGGACGAAACAAGTTCCTGAAGTCTTATTTTCCCCGGAAGCTTCCAGAGATGCGAAGAGGAGTCAGAGGGGGGCCACGAGGGCCCCACACACCAGGGCGGCGTGGCCCATCCCCTGGCTGCGCCCCCTATGTGTGAGGGCACCTCGGTCCACATCTGACGATGCCCCTTCGCCTATAAGGACCCCCCGACGGAAAAAAACCTAAGTACCCGATCAATTTTCCAGAACACATCGCGATCCGCCACCGCCGTCGACCCGAAGATCGGGAGGGTCCAGAAGCTCTTCCCGGCTCCCTGCCGGAGAGGGGAATCGCCACCGGAGGTCTTCTTCATCGCCATGCTTGCCTCCGTAGCGATGAGTGAGTAGTCTACCTTGGACTATGGGTCCATAGCAGTAGCTAGATGGTTGTCTCCTCCACCATGTGCTTCATGTTTAGATCTCATGAGCTGCCCTACATGATTGAGATCACCGTTATGTAATTCTACATGTTTGGTTTGTTGGGATCCGATGAATATTAGTGTTATGATTGAGTTGCTATACTGAAATATATCTTATGTTATCTCTATGTTGTTTATGATCTTGCATGCTCTCCGTTGTTAGTAGCTATCTTGACCGAGTAGTTGCTAGTGACTCCAAGAGGGGGTATTTATGCTCGGTAGTGGGTTCATGCCTCTATTTAATCTGGGGGAGTGACAGAAACCTCTAAGGTTGTAGATGTGCTGTTGCTACTAGGGAGAAAACAACATTCATATGCTCAAGGGCATATGCTTTGTTTACATTACACACTTTGCTTAATGCAATTATCTGTTGTTCACAACTTAATACTCATGGAGTGTTCGGATGATATCCCCGCGGGTGGATTATTAGTCATAGATGCAGTTGGATGGTGGTCTATGTATTTTGTTGTAATGCCCAGAGTAAATCGCATAGTGATCTTCTTGACATATCACGTTTATCTTTATTCTATCAATTGCCCAACTGTAATTTGTTTACCCAGCATGTGTTATTTATCTTATGGAGAGACACCACTAGTGAACTGTGGACCCCGGTCCTATTTCCATCATATTGCTATCACCTGTTTACTTTACTCGCACTGTTTACTTTATTTGCATACTATTATCACTTTCCACTCGATACGCTCATACCCTTTGTTTCAAGCAAACCGGTGAGATTGACAACCTCATCGCAAGTTGGGAACAAAGTACTTGGTTGTGTGTGTGCAGGTTCCACGTTACTGCTCGCAAAGCAAAGCTTGGACGAGGCGCCCTAAAAAATGTCCGGAGTTGTTACGAAGCTTGCAAGCATCACCTTCAGTCGTTTTGTCTGCTCTTCTCCTGATCGACATACCTTGGTTTCTTAACTGAGGGAAAACTTGCTGCTATATTCATCAAAACCTTCTCTTGGGGTTTTCCAACTGGCCGGTCATTTACTACACATCTTTCATACTATCATCACCGAGCCACCAACAAGTTTTCTGGCGCCGTTGCCGAGGAAGAGTGGAAGACCTCTGCAAGGGGAGTTTTTCGCATGCACATCCTTTACTTTGTTTTATTGTTTTGCTTTACTTTATTTTTACTTGCATCCTTTTATATCAAAAACACACAAAAATTAGTTTACTTTATAGTTGCTTTTATCTACTTGCTTTTAGTTTATTATGCTGTTCCCTAAGTACGTTCTGGAGGACCTCTTAGTAGGTAGCGGTTCGATTATTGGAAAAAGTAACATTGAGGAGTTCTTTAATCACATTAGTATGGATAAGGAAGTTGAGGAAAAGTCTTTGGTTGAGCTTGCGCCTAGTATTGAAGTTGCTTTTGCTTATTTAATTCACATGTTGGAAGCTAGGTTTGCTAGCCTTAATCCTTTTATGCAACACATGTTTCTTAAGCTTCATGAAATTGAAGATCCTGAGAAGAAAGCCTTTATCTTGGAAACTTTGCGCTTAGAATTTAAAGATGTTGCTATTGAAGCTAGGAAAGTTCTTAAGCGTTTTAATAAACTCGGTTCACCTATAAAGGTTATTAGTACAAATAATGATGGAACTGAAATACCTATACCTAGCAAGCTCTTGGGATTGTATGAAGCTTTTGAAAATAATTTTGATTGGATCTGTCCCAAAAAACTTTTTAGTGATTTGAGTGAACCAAAGCGTGATCACAAAGGGTCTTCAAAAACTTATGTGGATGAAATACAATGCCTTATTGAGAAGACCTCTTCAATGGATCTTAATGCTTCTTCTAATGTTACTTAATTCGCAATTTTCTGCGCCTAGCTCAAAGGCGTTAAAGAAAAGCACTCTTGGGAGATAACCCAATGTTTTATTTTCAGTACTTTTTCTTTTATCTGAGTCTTGGAAGTTATTACTACTGTAATAACCTCTCCTTATCATTTTTATTTCATTGTTGTGCCAAGAGAAGCCTCTAATTTGAGTGAGGTAAAGATTTGGGGATGTTGCTGTCCTGAAACTGTTTTTGGTGCTGCACCGTAAAAATTCACTGTATATCTTTTGTACTTGCGATTTCTTGTGAATATTCCCCAGATTATATCCAAACTTTCATTAGTTGAACACTTTTTGATTTGAGCAACAGAAAACACCTTAAAAATTCGGCCTATGTCAGCTGTCCTGTTTTGACAGATTTCTGCCAATATTTGTGTTTGCCGCTTTATCGCTTTTTTTTTAGTTCTTTTGATCACGGAACTTTTGGAGAAGTTGCTACAGTAGTATATACTTTATATGTGGTGGTTTTGGGTTGAAACCTGAAGCAAAAAGAGGTTGATTATATGTTATCGTACACTAATGTTGCTAATAGATTTGTGTTTAGTTTTGTATGAAGGAAGTTTTCAAGTGTAGGGATTGGAGAATGATGAGATGAGTTGAAGAATGGACAAAAGCTCAAGCTTGGGGATGCCCATGTATCACCCCAAGAAATATCCAAGAAGTACAAGCGTCAAAGCTTGGGGATGCCCCCGAGGCACCCCTTCTTTATCGGCAAAAATCAGGTCACCTTTCAAAATACTATATTTTTATTGCTTCATGCACGATGTGTTTTTCTTAGAGCGTCAGTTGTTTTAGTTTTCTTTATTAGTTTAGTTTTGTTTGCTGCAATAAATGGTTGGACCCCAACAAATTTCTTTTGGAGAAGTTGCCTTGCTTTTCTTTTGCCAAGAACGCTCTAGTTTTCATTCTTATCAAAAACCGAGTGTTCTTCTTTTTCTGCTACTGCTTTTGGTTTTCGTTTTCGCCTTGATTTGCGTTCAGACCTTGTCATATCTTTTCATCAAGGTGTATTTTTGCCTCTGATCTTTATTGGTTTTCATCAAAAGAGGTGTCTTAAAAAATTTCAAATGGTGTTGGAAAAGAGAAAAAGCTTTATGCAAAAAAATGGTACAAGAAGGAGCTTGTGTAGACTGCGGCTTAGGCTTTTTCATGTCATGCTTGATGTATTTTTGATAGTATGCTTAGTGGTTTTGCTGTAGCATGACTTGTCTCAAATAACTGAGATTGCTTAATGACAAGGGTATAGTTAATAGAGCCCGTTAGTTGATTACCCCTAAGGCCCGTATAGCTAGGCCCAATTGTAATGATAGTCGAATACGAGTTCTTACCGTATGTCGATATTGTAATCTGTATCTGACCCTACCCGATTCTCGAGACCTGGCTATCTATATATAGGGGCCAGGAGGGGATGGTGTAGGGCAGATTGAAAGCAAGCCAGGTTGAACACCCAAATTTACTTTCGATATACACTTATTTCGACTAACCTTACCTTCGAGTTCATCCGACGCCCTCTTCCCCCGATCCTAAGTCCTTCATCTAGGACATTTGTCGAGTTAACCTCGTTAATTGGCACCGACCGTGGGGACCTGGGCATTGGAGTCATGAATTCGACGGCTTTTTCGCTTTTAGCCAACAGCAGTTCAGAACTCGACGGAAGTCAGGAGATGGAGTTAACAATTGGAAGTTTGAGCATCCTCATCGGGCCATTGGGTTCATCTCGCCTTTCGGATCCGACGAAACAAGATCCGTCGGCAAGTGAGCCCGAAATAGTAGCAATGATGGAATATTCTGACGGCTCTTCCAGCGAGGTAAACTCGCCGGTCAGCTTAGTAGAAGTGCAAGAAGGAAAGATCGCAGAAGACAAAGAAGCAAGGGAAAATTCTGACGCAAGGGTCCAACTCGATGATCTCATGATCTGCGTTGATGATATCTCGGACAAATCAACAGACACATGGAAGACAGGGCTAGAGCTTTCTGAAGATGGCGACTCGATCTTCTCAAGCTTCAGTGGTAACATCGGCAAACAATGCCAGGTGCTCGCCATTGTGGGAGATAACTCAGAAGAATTCGACGAAAACAACAATCCAGTGCTAAACCCAGTAAATATCGATAGAGGAGCAAATCACCTAGCAGAAGGGAAACAGCAGAATCCCTCACAACCAGGGAAAAAATTCGACTATCAGTCGACAAATGGAGGATAATAAGAGAAGCCGTAGAACACGGCACACCAATACCATCAAATTCCAGCAAAGACATGCTTTTGGGGTATCATTATGCCCTAAGGCAGCAGGCAAAGCAGTTAGCAAAGGAGAAAATAGAGATACAGAGAAGAAAAGACTCAGCCATTGCAGCCAGCAATGCCGCTCGTAAAGCGCAAAGCGACGCATCATATAGTAACGCAAGGAAAAATCGTCGACATGGTTCAAGGTATGATAACCTCGAGTACTCCGACGGGCAAAGTATTTCCAAAAACCTCGACTCGTCCTTTTTATTGGTCGATGAACAAGGAAACATCGTACCAAAAACTCCTGAAGCAGCATTAGTGGCAGCTCAAGCTTATTTACTCACAACTCGGCCAAGCCCGGGAGATCCTAGAGAACATATGCACAGAGCAGCATTGAACGGACTAAACATGGTGGGTCACAAGCTATCAGCAAAAGGAGAAGAAGCACACCACCATAAGGAAACGCACAAGCCAAGATCGCCTCGCCGTCACAACAGTCCTCGGCGCAGAAGCAGCAATCAATGATCTCGGTCGCCATCACCAAAACAACGCAGAGGAACCCGAAGATCACGATCCCCAAATGAAAAACGCGACTATGAAGAAGACGAAAAAGAGATGGGGGCATCGTGCTTTACCCGCAGGGTTCGCACCACTCGAGTTCCCAAGGGGTTCAAGTTACCCCATGATCAGCAAAAGTACGACGGATCACAGGAACCACAATCATGGCTCTCAGATTATCTACAAGCAGTACAAATATTGGGAGGAACCAAAGAAACAGCAATGCAAAGTCTGCAACTACACCTCACCGGCGCAGCAAGGTCATGGTTGAGCAAACTTGAGAAAGAAACTATTGGAAGCTGGGAAGACCTCACAAAGCAATTTACAAGCAACTTCAGGTCGACATACAAGCGGCCAACATCAATAGAAGAAGTCAAAGCATGTGTGTAACAACGCGACGAAACACTGCGGGCATACATCCAAAGATGGAGTCTTATAAAAAATTCAGCAGTCGAAGTTTCAGACGAAAGAGCAATAGATGCGTTCATCATTGGATTAAGGCAAAGAGACCTAGTCGAAGAGATGGGCAGAATCAAGCCGAAAACAGTGTCAGACCTCATGGACGTAGCAAACAGATTTGCAGATGGAGAAGACGCATGCAACAACAAGCGGACGCGATCCCCAGAGGACGATAGAAGAAATAAATATGGAAGTCAAAGGAGACGGTCCCGAAATTACAACAACTATGGCTCTCATAGCCAAGTCGCCACAGGATACAAAGACAACAGCTATCAAGGAAGTGATCGCCGGAACTCGGGATATCGAAGCTACGGGAAAGAGGACTACAAAAAGTTTCCCACAAGAGAACCCAGAGAGTACAACCCATCGCCAGAAGATATGCTCAACGGACCTTGTCATATACACTCAACATTCGTCGATGGGAAGCGAGTATCAAGGCACGCAATGAAAGATTGCACAACATTCTTAAAACTACAAGAGGCAGCACTAAACAAGTAAACCGAAGCAAGGCGACAAGGATTTGAAGGAAGCAACAATCCTCCGACAAAACAACAAGGAAACAATGGAGCTCCTCAAGGACAAGACCAGCAAAACCAGGGGCACGACGACGACGAAGGATACGTTCCATCAAAGGGCCACATCACAGCAATGATACAACCTGTGCCCAAGTCGAACAAAGAAGAAAAGAGTATCACTCGACAAGTCAACTTAGCAGTCATCTCACCTCCAGCCGCAACGGAGTATCTGCATTGGTCAGAACAACCAATCGAGTTCAACAGAGAAGACCACCCTATAACAGTACCTCGGCCAGGAAACGCGCCTTTGGTACTTAAAGCTCAAATCGGCGCGTATGATGTCGACAGAATATTCATGGATGCAGGAAGTGGGATTAACCTGATATACGCAAAAACGCTCAGAGCAATGCATATATCACTAGAGTTCCTGAAACCAACAGATTGTTCTTTCCACGGAATCGTACCAGGAAGTGCTAATTACCCACTGGGTCGAATAGCACTCAATGTTTGCTTCGGCAACCGACAAAACTACAGGAGAGAAAAACTGGACTTCGAAGTTATGGATTGGCCATCTCAGTATCATGCGATCCTCGGGCGACCCGCGTTTTCGCGATTCATGGCAGTGCCACACTATACATATCTGGTACTCAAAATGCCAGGACCAAGAGGAATAATTACAGTAAAAGGAAGTTTTGAAGTCTCAGATCGCTGCGACAGGGAGTTCCACAAGATGGCGTAAAACTTTGGCATGATAGCCAACTATGCAGAAAAGGCGAACAACACGACTACAGAAGGCGTCAAGCTACTCGAAGGACGCGTTGCGGAGCCCGAGATGAAGAAACCACGAGTAGGAGCATCGGGAGAAGACAAAGGTACAGGAGAAGAAGAGAAATCCATGATGGCATAAGCGTCCAAGAACAATAAAGTAGAGTAGAAGAGCAAGGCTGTAAAAGCCACGAGTTATACCAGGGGCAATGCCCTCTAGATCCAGAACACAGGTCATAGGCCGGATCTCTTGGGTCACCCCATGTATCTTACATTACAAGTATAATAAAGACAAAACATTCCTCATATTCGAGTTTACGAGTCTTTCAAAGAGAAAATGCGGCAAACGCATGAATCATACAAAAAAGGTTCTGAAAATATATCTCAGACATACAGTCGCGAAATAAGAAATTCTCGCGTTTCCCATAAGTATTACAACATCAGGTTGTCAGAATCATCAACACCCAAAGGGTCTAAATAGTGAAACTCGCGGAAAAACGCGGCATCTTCTTGCAACAGCCTGGCTATAATTCGTCGGGCAGGCTGCAAGGTACTCTCCAAGTGTACTCGAAGGCTAGCTCCACCTGGAGGGTAGCTCAGCGACATAGAACTATAATTGAGTCTTGGTTGCCACTTGCGTATCCACCCAAGAGCAAAGTTGGCACCTGCCACTAAGTTCAGTTCTATCAATCGATGAATTCGCTGGCTGGATCTAAAAGTATCAAGAAGTAGTGGGAAAGTCGCAGGCACAGGATTGCGAGGAAGCATAACCAAGTGCATAGTTACGAGAGATCTTCTGCAGCCATCCACCGCTTCGCCAACGTGCTGGGCACGGTCCTGAAGCAATACAACAGCACTCCGGCGTCGAGGATCAGACCACAAATTTTCAACACCTGCAGACATTTTCTCTAGGGCCGCATTTCGCTCGGTAACCCGACGATCTTCAGCAGCGAAATCTAAACAAGTGCCTATGAAGGCAGGAGGATATCATAAAAACAGCAGTGGAACAAAAAGAGAAAAAGATAAGTCGAAAGGAAACTTACATCGCAACATTTCGCAGGCGGATTCAATAATGCCAAGGAGAAAAGAATTGCATTCCTCGTGATGCAAAATCTTTGCCGTCAAGCTGGACACCTTATCGTCAAGAATGGATACCTGCTTCATCAAATTAGAAGCTTTGCTAGCTTTGTCAAATGCCATCTGAGCTTGGCGTTTGGCTAAAGTCAAGCGAGATTCAAGATCAGAAATCCTTAAAGAGTACTCTGCACATTGACTGCATCGACTAGGAGGCGAAGAAATCGTCGAGTCGAACGTGCGGGCAGCGGAAGGAGCAGGTCCGCCAGTCAAGGGATCGTTGGTGTGCATCGACTGGAAGTCAAAAGAAAAGAAAGAAGAAACATTTCAGAAAGGCAGCACAAGATCTCATGAGAGGGAAATATATTTACATAAGTGCAAAACCCTTTGGCTAAAGTTCTCGGGTTGCACGCGACTAAAGGTTTTTACATTCAAAAGGAGAAATTGAAAGCTACAAAGGAGCCGAAGTCTACGCCACCTCAGCATTTTGCTCCGTGGCAGAAGAGGGCATGGCAAAACCGTCGCCAGAAGTCGACGGAGGTGCAGGCTCTTCCATCGTTGGAGCCGGTGTAGTAGATGCCGCGGAGGCTGCAGAAGGAGAAATAATCGCCACCAGTGCAGGCGCCAACTTCTTTGCCTTCTCGAAGAAAACCTTCATCTCATCGCGGGTGCGGCCATGGGGAGAGCTCACCTTCTCCTAGTCAAAGTCCGCACCATGCGCAAAAGAAAGTGCAATAGCACCCTCAGCGCCGCGCTTCAGAGAGAGCCCCTTCAGCTGGAGGGTCGGGTCCTCAATTGTATCGAAGGACTTGGCAAGATTCTCCAAGTTATCCTTCGGGACTTCTGCCTTCTTTTTCGGCCATAACCCGACGAACAACCGCGACAGAACGTGGCTAACCAACTCAAAAGTCTCCTGGATAGATATCCAGTTTGCCTCGAGTAGGTTAACCGCGGTCAGCAGAGGATCATCGCCCGATGGCAAAGATGAAGAAGACACCTTGGTAAATCCTGCGCGACAAAGGAAGTCAAAAAGAAAGAAGTAAAGGAAAGAATTGGCGAAGATCGACAATATAACAGAAGTTGAAATAGAAGGCAAGACGAAACACTTACTTTCAGCAGAGGTAGACATTGTGTGAAGGCGCTCTATTACGGCCTGCTCTCGCTGAGCGTGCTCCCTGTTGGCATCGGCCAAAGCTTTTTCAGCCTTTTTCGCCTTACCAAGCGCTGATTTTTGCGAGTTCTCAGCGCTTGTTTTGGCAGCGGCCGCAATATCATATGCCTTCTGCGAGGCATTAAGCTCAGCCTCCAATGACGCAATTCGAGCATTGGCTGTTGCTAGAGCTGCTACAGTGGAAAAAGAAAGGAAGTCAGATAAACAGCAAAAGATAAGCGTGGAGGAAAAATCATGACTGGATATAGAACATACCTTCGGAAGCTTTCGCAACCTTTAGGTACTCAAGGCATTCGGTGCCCAAGGCGACGAATCTCTTCAATAATGCCTGAAGAAAGAGCGTGTAAGAAGCACAAGTGTATGCAAGGGAAACAAGTCAGGAAAAATCGCTCACATCATGGGTGGAAGCCGAGGATTCATGGGCTTCCAGAGAGACTTCGAGTTCTTTGGCCTTCTTCAAGCGCTTGAGGTTTTGGGGCGCAGGAACCTTCTTTACAGAGGCCCTGGTAACCCTAGGCGCAATTTCTTGGGCAGGGGGCTCATTGTCAACTGCAGGAGGAATTGAAGGAGTAGCTGTAGCAGCTTTTGACGGCTCTTCGTCATCTCTAAACGAAGCAAAAAACTTATGTGTAACACGATGGAAACAAGGCAAGAGAGATGCAATTGAAGAACTCGAATAAAAACACTTATGATGCCAGGAGGTCAAAGTACTCCATATCTCCTGCAGGAACAGAGGCCTTATCAGCCGCTGCAGAACTCGAAGAAGCAAATTCTTCGACTCGCTTCCTCTTCTTGTCGACACCAGCATCTTCAGCAAGCACGGGGGGAGATGATGTCGACGAGCTAGTTTCCTCTTCCCATTCTTCGGCATCATCTCCGTCCTGATTCTCGTCAGCCTCGGGGGCTTCAGATACAGATGAGGCCAGATCAGCCGGAAGGGGCCCTGCCTCTGGAAGAGGAGGGTGCGAAACAAGGAATTGGTGACCCTGCATATAAACAAGTCAGCAAAGTACAAAGGCAAAGAATAGCGTAAAGTCGAAGCAAATAATATTCGACAACAAGTCAACACAAAGATACATACCTCGGGCAAAGGGTGCACGGAGTCGAAATAGTCAGCGGTTAAATCAGCAACCGCATGATCCTTGGTGAGCTTGGTGAGGTTCCTAACTCGCTTGTCGACATCTTTTTTCTCTATCAAATCTTCAGAGACGCGAGTAGGATCTTCCAAGCCAGAGTAATTCCAGAGTTTGGTGAGGCGGTGCTGCAGGGGTTGAACTCGACGTTGCACAAAGAACGCCATGAGTTGGATACCCGACAAAGCTCCTCCTTGGCCTCCTTTCAAAGCTTGAATGCGAGACAGTAGAGGAAGAACTTGTGCTATCTCCGCATCTAAGGGGAGCGCATCCCACGACGCCAATTTCTTCACTTCCTTGGAGGCTTCGAAAGGGGCTAACCCATATTGGTCTTCAGGAGAGGCTTTGCGATCTTTGATATAGAACCATTTGGTTCTCCACCGCTGGACAGATGCGGCAAAGGAAAATTCAAGGTACTGCGCCTCAGGGCGAACAGAGACAACGGCTCCGCCCAATTCAGGCTTTCTAGCCAGAGCAACATTGGGGCAAAGCCGAAAGATTGACCTCCAGAGAAGAAAGTGGGGCTCAATGCCCAAAAATGACTCGCAGAGAGTCACGAAACAAGCAATGTGCAGAAGGGAGTTTGGTGTGAGCTGGTGGAGCTGCACACCGTAGACAAAGAGGAGCCCATGGAGAAACTCGTGGGCAGGAAGAGAAAGGCCGCGGAGGAGGAAAGCAAGAAACATTACCCGATAGCCGCTTGGGGGCTGCGGGATCCGCTCAGTACTGGGAAACTTGATGGAATCCTGGGCGGAGATGAGGCCGTCCGTCCTGGCCTTCTCCACCTCCTTCGGCGTGATGGCAGAGCGTACCCAGTTAGTGGCAGAGGAGTTCTTGGCCATGGTGTTCTTGGTGGCTAGGTGCTTCACGCGCATCTATCACACCGCGCTTGGGGGCTATGCACGAGAGGCGGAGGAAGAGGAGATCGGCAATGGAGGCGACGGAGAGAACGAGCTGGTAAACAGTAAAATCTCCCACTACGCCCCTTATATACCTTCTGGGAGAAGGATAGTGGGCTGAGACGTGGCACAAAGAGCGGAAATGGCAGCCCACTAACGGTCAAAAAATCGCGAAAATTACAGTGCTGCCCATAAAACGGTTCGCACTCATACAGAGTGACGTATTCATTGACGTCATAAAGAAGATGATATAAGCAAGAAGAAGGATGGCGCCGACAAGTGCAAAATTTATAGACAAGATTATATATGAAGGATTTTCGATTATAGCCTTGGGGGCTACTACTATCAAAGATATTGAAAACAACTCTTTACTGGAGTAGTGGAAGCGTATTCGATGACAGGATGTTATTAAAATATCTCGAGTTGAAGTATGATGGGTCACACTATATTTTGAGCCTATACTCGAACAAATCTTTTTCGACTATAGCCTCGGGGGCTACTCCCATCGGGAGCGCTGAGCGCGCACCCGACGATATTTCTTGGTCAAGCATTGTGCAGGAGTGTTACTCCCATCGGGAGCGAGTTTTATGGTTGTTGAAACCCGAATATTTTCAGTCAAAATTTGACTGCGACATAAGATTCTCGAGTTATGTTATCGCAACACAACTCGAATGCCGTGACTTGTCATGAAGGTAAGACCCCGGTATCCGTCCTGTGTGGCCTGGTATACGCACATGGATGCGCTCTGCTGGAATGTATCCGTGTCTACGACGCGAAGAAAATCCTGGTGGACGCACTGGGTACCCTGAGAATCACTGGGATTCATTCTTTGTAAGTCCTAAATGCGGCAAAAGAGTGGGTTTGACCGGTATCCCGAATTCAAGTCCAAGGGGATTGAATTTGAAGTAGGTGACAAGTGTCTGTTCTGGCAGTTAACTGACCTCTTGATCCGTCAGAGTTGTCAGGCTTGTTCATCAAAACCCCTTGCGGAAAATTATCATGAAAATAAGTCGAAAGATCAAATCGAAGATTTGAAGATAGGAAGAAGTCGAAGAATTGATCAAGTCGAAGATTTAAAGATTGGAGATTCAACCTGAATCTGCAATTCCGGTAGAATCTCAGGGGCTACTGACAAGGGTATAGTTAATAGAGCCCGTTAGTTGAGTACCCCTAAGGCTCGTATAGCTAGGCCCAATTGTAATGATAGTCGAATACGAGTTCTTACCGTATGTCGATATTGTAATCTGTATCGGACCCTACCCGATCCTTGAGACCTGGCCATCCATATATAGGGGCCAGGAGGGGACGGTGTAGGGCAGATTGAAAGCAAGCCAGGTTGAACACCCTAATTTACTTTCGATATACACTTATTTCGACTAACCTTACCTTCGAGTTCATCCGACGCCCTCTTCCCCCGATCCTAAGTCCTTCATCTAGGACATTTGTCGAGTTAACCCTCGTCACTTAATGAGCCTTTGAAAAAATCATGCGTTGTTTTTATTGTTTGGAAGCATTATTTTGGTTTTCTCCTTGATGCTTTATTTGGGTTGACTTGGCGCATGCTCACACATGTTAGACTCATACAAAGTCGCCAATAGCCTCTATGATCATTTAGTTTTTGACTTTTGATGCATCTTATGCTTCTTTTAATGTCGCTTTGTCACTTTGCATGATTATGGCCATTATTGCTCTCTTAGTTGGTCGCTCCCAGTCTGTTGCTAGCCCTCGCCTTGTACTGAGTATGAGCTCTACTCGTGCATCCAACTCCTAAAAACCAAGTTTTCCAAAGTGTCCACCATACATACCTATTAGCAATTTGCTATTCCAAGTAAATTTGACTTGCTTTTATTTTCTGTTCAAATTAAACTCTTACCAGTGTTATGCGAAAATTGGTCAGTAAAGCTCTCACGAACCGGAAGGCACACTTTACTTTTTCTCGTTCTTAAAAATTTGACATTGTGGTATCTTATGTTGAGTTGTTATGCTTGCAAGTTGTAAGTTGGATACTAGCCCAACCATGCTGTCATGGGGCAAGGTTTCAACATTGCACTTCTTATTTGAGTTGATATCGTGATCTTTTGTTTATGGATGCCCGCGGTGTGAAATGAATTGGGAATCTTGTGGGGATCATGGAGTTTGAATATGTATTAGGGAAACGCCTGGACCGCCAATCTAAGCCATGCATAATTCATGGTGGAAATTTGCAGCATACCCATGGTGGACATTCGACGATGCATCTCAAAATAAAAAGCTAAATAAATGGCAAATAAAAGAGATGTCGAGGTGTTCATTATCTGCTTGTCCTGTCATTTTGATGTGGGCTTGTTCCATGTCATCGGGCACGGAGGTACCCCGTTGGCGGTTCTCGATGATACATATATACTTACAATGACAAGAGCCTTGCTTGGGACTCTAAGTAAAGTAGCATGAGGTTTGGGTACTCGTATTCATGGGACATGAGGTTTTCGACTTATGATTTGTCAAGCATATGCATCATAATTGTTCTCACATTAACTTTAACCATTCAAGATGCTTATGATGGAGGCAATGAGAGCTCAAAGCCGGTAAGTACCATAATTTTTGAAGGTTATAAAACTTGCAATCACTGCTTCCCTCTGCAAAGGGCCTTTCTTTTACTTTCATGTTGAGTCACCACCTTCTATCTTTATGCACCATTAAGAGAGCATAGTTGTCATTCTTAGTATAATGTGCATTGTCCCAAAGTTTTCATTGATTGATTCATATTGTTGGTTTCACTTGTTCTCAAATTATTTGTATCTAGTCGCCCTCTTAAAACTTGAAGGTGTCCTATGCATTTATGTTTTGCTCTCCATGAAGGACAAGCTGAAAACCATTTGTATGTTTTTCCTTATGATTTGAACACACGTTTGACTTTCATTGTTTCATTTTCATGATCTTTTGTTTGTGTTCATTTTCATGTTATAACATGGTTGCTAAGTTTCTATTGTCAAGATTATATCTTTCATGCCCATGTTTTAAGTTCTTATGATCCCAGCTCACAAATGCTTACATATATGATCAAGATTGTGTAGGTGCATGTCACCTCAAAAATTATTCTTTTGTTATCACTTACCTACTCGAGGACGAGCAGGGCTTAAGCTTGGGGATGCTTGATACGTCTCCAACGTATCTATAATTTTTTATGCTCCATGCTTGTTTTTACACCATTTTCCTAATGTTTCGTTACACTTCGTGGCACTTTTATGCATTTTCCGAAACTAACCTATTAACAAGTCGCCACAGTGTCAGTTCCCTGTTTTCCGCTGTTTTTGTGTTTCAGAAAAGCTACACAGGAAATATTCTCGGAATTTGACGAAACAAGTTCCTAAAGTCTTATTTTCCCCGGAAGCTTCCAGAGATGCGAAGAGGAGTCGGAGGGGGGCCACGAGGGCCCCACATACCAGGGCGGCGCGGCCCAGCCCCTGGCCGCGCCCCCTATGTGTGAGGACACCTCGGTCCACCTCTGACGATGCCCCTTCGCCTATAAGGACCCCCCGACGGAAAAAACCTAAGTACCCGATCAATTTTCCAGAACACATCGCGATCCGCCGCCGCCGTCGACCCGAAGATCGGGAGGGTCCATAAGCTCTTCCCGACACCCTGCCGGAGAGGGGAATCGCCACCGGAGGTCTTCTTCATCGCCATGCTTGCCTCCGGAGCGATGAGTGAGTAGTCTACCTTGGACTATGGGTCCATAGCAGTAGCTAGATGGCTGTCTCCACCATGTGCTTCATGTTTAGATCTCATGAGCTGCCCTACATGATTGAGATCACCGTTATGTAATTCTACATGTTTGGTTTGTTGGGATCCGATGAATATTGGTGTTATAATTGAGTTGCTATACTGAAATATATCTTATGTTATCTCTATGTTGTTTATGATCTTGCATGCTCTCCGTTGTTAGTAGCTATCTTGGCTGAGTAGTTGCTAGTGACTCCAAGAGGGGGTATTTATGCTCGATAGTGGGTTCATGCCTCTATTTAATCTGGGGGAGTGACAGAAACCTCTAAGGTTGTAGATGTGCTGTTGCTACTAGGGAGAAAACAACATTCATATGCTCGAGGGCATATGCTTTGTTTACATTACACACTTTGCTTAATGCAATTATCTGTTGTTCGCAACTTAATACTCATGGGGTGTTCGGATGATATCCCCGCGGGTGGATTATTAGTCATAGATGCAGTTGGATGGCGGTCTATGTATTTTATTGTAATGCCCAGAGTAAATCGCATAGTGATCTTCTTGACATATCACGTTTATCTTTATTCTATCAATTGCCCAACTGTAATTTGTTTACCCAGCATGTGTTATTTATCTTATGGAGAGACACCACTAGTGAACTGTGGACCCTGGTCCTATTTCCATCATATTGCTATCACCTGTTTACTTTACTCGCACTGTTTACTTTACTTGCATACTATTATCACTTTCCACTCGATACGCTCATACCCTTTGTTTCAAGCAAACCGGTGAGATTGATAACCTCATCGCAAGTTGGGAACAAAGTACTTGGTTGTGTGTGTGCAGGTTCCACGTTGCTGCTCGCAAAGCAAAGCTTGGACGAGGCGCCCTATAAATTGTCCGGAGCTGTTGCAAAGCTTGCAAGCATCACCTTCAGTCGTATTGTCTGCTCTTCTCCTGATCGACATACCTTGGTTTCTTAACTGAGGGAAAACTTGCTGCTATATTCATCAAAACCTTCTCTTGGGGTTTTCCAACTGGCCGGTCATTTACTACACATCTTTCATACTATCATCACCGAGCCACCAGCGGGTAAGGGCAGCCCATCTGCCACCAGCACCGTGTGGGCTTTGCCTGACGGCCCTAACCGGTCGCGATAGCGAGGGAGGGGGATGAAGAGGTTTGGGAGAAGTGGCTATTATTCGCCCCGAGGTCGGCCGCAGGGGCAAGTAGGACCATGCGAAATGTAAGGGTTCTTACCTTCTCTCACACGGTTCACCATATGATTTTTTATTGCCTTGGTATTTTCTTAACAATCCAGATCTAAACACAAAATCTTTTCCAACTTAATGCAAAATAATTGCCATGAAGCATCTAATTACTTACAGAATTACTGCAAAATAGTAACCACAATTTTTTTAAAGTTGGGTCCACAAATTCTAAATAACAAAACTAGTTAGACAAACATGATAATCTATTACAATGCCAAAGATATAGCCAGCATCTATATTCCACCGTGTTGTTTTCTGGAAAGAAAAGAAAATCTTCGGTAAAACCATGGGACCACTGCTCCACTGTACCTTGGCATCAGCTATCATCTCGAGATAAGGGCCAGGAAAGGTATTTTAGGAAGACACTGCTAATATAAGTATAGGAATCTTGCTAATCATGGTAAAGTCGAGTGTTTTTTACCTTTGTGCCTGGCACAATGTCAGAAGTTGTGCTGTGTGAGATGACTATAGGGTGAATTGATTATAAAAATATATTTATTCCTTGATACATGCATTAGATTATGTTAGATTTTCTTTCATTGTACACTCCGGACACTCTGACAGTGCAGGAATTAAAAATGAAAATTTGAAGATGATATAAATAATTTATTTCACGCTGGACTTGAGAATTAGTCTGGCTCGGGTATATCCAACTTGCCGCGGTCGGAGACGTATACTCCCTCCATACCGGATTATAGGGTAATTACGCGCTTTGAGACAAACTTTGACCTTTAATTTTAGTCAAGAAAATATAAGATATATTATATAAAAATTATACCATTGGATTTATATTCAAAAGAATTTTTCAATAGTATAATTTTTATGTCAAATATCTCATATTTTATTGAGTAAAATTAATGGTTAAAATTTGTTTTAAAATACATAATTGCCCAATAATCCGGTATAGAGGGAGTAGCATAAATTATCATTTGCGGACAACTCTATGGTTGTAAGCCGAACGTCCCGTATTATCGCATGAAAACTAGTTTAAATTAGACTAATTTGCTAAAAAGATGCTAGTACAACTAATTTAAACTAATTAGCATAAATTATCTATTTTGACTGCTCAGCGGACCAGATTTCAGGTGCGGCTTTGCATCGCTAGACAACGCACAGGCACAGAATAGTTGATTCCAAATGCGAGCAGTGCAGATCCTGCAAGTGCGTCATGGTTAAGTGGGCGGCTGGGCTGCAGGTTGGTTCTTGCTTGAGCATTTCTCAACCAGACCAAACAGATGTTGCCTTTCTGGACAAGCTGCAGGGTCTCTTGCATTTGCATGCCTCCTAGTCCTATCCAACAGAACATCAGTCCTGCAGATCAAGACCCTGCTTCACTCAGCTGTCTGGCACAAGATCTTACCTCAGATACTGAAGTAGTATTGTCAAAATTGGGGATACTACTGTCATCGATGCATAACACATACTGTGTGGTACTCCTGCAATTTCGGTATTCTTGAAAAAAAAATTAGCATTTGGTCATGGCCTGATGAATCATGCCCCTGTCGCAGAGTGCTGCGTCAACATGTGCGGGCAGTTGTGTGTTTAGGAAAGTGTCACATGTCAGTGGTAGCATACGCCAAGTTCCTTTCGACCAGCGTCACTATTGCTTGAGGGATCAATCCTCTCAACAGCAGATCAGAGAAAGATCTTTTCCTTCATGCGGGAGCATCGTCACTTGTGGAAAATAATCAATATTGTTGCTACGGCATCTTCTCCATGGCTTGTCCATTTGAGCTATGACTTCCCCAAGCTTCATTTGATGTGGCTATGGGGCATTCCACACAATTATCTACCCATGCATGTGCTTCATGATTAGGTTGTCTGAACCTCCGAGGTTCATAAAAGAGGGTTCTCTGAACCTCTTGACCTTTACCAACCGCAGTGATTACTATTTTTTTTACTGTGATAGATGTATGGATTAGAGCACCGATCTCTTCAGCAGATCAGGACACAGTAGTTTCAAAGTGTAGTCACACATTTATATGATTTCGCTTACAAAGTGTAGTTGAACCATGTCGTTTGAATTGTCTCAGACATATTAGTCCTTTCAGATGAACTGGTTGGTGCATCCAAAGATGACCATGAATTACAAAACATTAAGAAGGAACAATTTGCTAATTCTGATTCCACATTAATTTCAGGATTTTTTTATTTTTCTAAAAAAATAGACATGGAGAAAAACTAAGTACACTAGTGGGCGCCGCGGAGCGCCCTCAGGGACAGGCCCTTTAGTCCCGGGTCGTAACACGGGCCGGGACTAAAGAGTCGTCTGCAGATTTTGTTTTGTTTTAGGGTTTAGGTGTTTAGGGGAATTATTTTTGTTGTATTTTATTTTTATTTCTTTCTTCATTTTAAAACATTTTTCGTATAATTCTATGCATACACGTTTGTGCATATATATATATAAGATAACTTATCTTACGATCGAGTATATATATACAATTATAATGGAGATCATAATTATCGGGACTAGAGCCCGTCTATTCGATTACATGGACCAACATCAGTAATGGCCCCTAGCTACACTAAATTGTCCTTTGTCATCTACAGCTTCTGTCCTCAAAAAGGCCGCTAGCTCCTCTGCAATAGCAATCGCGCGTTGCTCTCGTAGGTACTTCTCCCACATGGCCTCGAACTATATAAGAAAAGGAGATCAATATGAATATCAATCATGATAACAAAGAATGACGGGTAAAAATAGAGGTGTGAATGTGTATTGCTTATGTCATATCTATAATCCTTGTGCTCAGAGGTATACGTGCGAATGAACTCGCAAACGTAGTATCCACATAGATGTGTTCCCTGTGGCTGTTGGTCGCACTTTACGAGAATAGAATATAATCAAAATAATAATCTAGCATCATAACTGTATTGAAAATAGAAGTATCTCGTACTACTTACCTGAACCGCCCTAAAGGTCAGCTTCTCATGAGAGATACCGTCAGTCACGCACTTGAACCGCTTCCAAACCCTGCCCGACAAGGAAAATGATTTGCAAAGTTTTTCATTACTTGATATCTCAGAAAATCATCGAAAGAGACCGATATAGCGTAAGAATGATTGAAATTACCTTTGGAGCATGTCATGCATGATTTGGAACTGTTCCATGTTTCTCGATAATGGGTCAAAGACATCAACTCTTCCCTTATTAATTTGAATGTACAACAGAATCCAGTGGTTGCTGCACATGTATATATATATATGTCAGTAACTTATCAATTACACTTATAAGTGAATGGACACAACAGAGTAAGACCCTCACTTGAAGTTGTATGGAAACAGTATGTGGTCAGAGAAATTTTGGTCTGTTAGAAACCTTAGAAGGTTTTCCTCCATCTCCTTGGGATTATCAGTTAGCGTCTGTATATGTATTTTATCTAGGTCAATAAACCCAATATTTATGATGTTCCTACTTTTACAGACCAGGATCTTCATTCCGCATGATAGTACAAAAGGATATAGTGAGGATAATTACATGCAATGAACTAAATAATTAAAATAACTGAACAAGTTATATGTAGACAACGAATTGAAAAACTTATAGACAATAGCAACTCATGAGAGATTTGTCGAGGGCGTCACAGTTGTACATCTGGAAGAGTTCGTCAAAGTCAACATGGATCTCTTCGGGTCGGCCGTAGTACTTCCGTGGGACACGCGCCACGATCATTATTCTCCCATTCTTTGCTTCATTCATGTACCATGCATGCAAGTAACACATATTTGTTGGGAGATCTTCCAACCTCTCTTTGCTGACCAAAGGCCCCCCCATGAAAAATTTAGGCTTAGGGGCTACAACAGCCTTGGGAAACCTCTCGTCTTGGGAAGCCAGAACGTCTTCAACACTCATACCCCATTCATCCGCCCACTTCTTTGCTATTTCCAAACTTTGCTCCTGCACCGGAGAGGGAACATTCTCGGATAACACCCTGAGGGGTGGGATCGATTGTTTGGCCTATTGTCCAAGCTGAGGAACGTCTGATCTTTTCTTGCTTGCACTTGTACTTGATTTGCTCCCACTTGCACTTGTACGTGATCTGCTCTTTTTCCCTTCCTTCTGCAATGTGCGTAGATAGTCATCAGGCTTATGGTGCAAGTCATACTGCGATGGAAGGGTCAGTAAGTATTTTGCATAGGCTTTTTGCTTCTCGGTGTATTCCGGGCGGGGCTCGGGTTCCTTCTTTTTCATCTGCGTATCATAATGTTCCTTTGCGATCCTGGCGTTTTCCTCGGGGGTACGATCGTAAGGTCTGATGGGAAGATTCGGATGAGGTACCTTTGGGAGGGGCAATAGTTTTTGCTTTGGGGGGCTCCGTCGCTTAGAACTCATCGACGGAGCGTTCTTGCTGGCACACTTCTGCTTAGTTTCCTTAGCGGTCGGCGGCGGAGACGGCTGACCCAAGTCCGGCGGCGGTGATCGAGATGGACTCGCGTTGTGGTGGCCATAGTCATGGGGAGGGCTTCCTGGAGGTGATGGAGGTGTAGGTGACCTACGACGACTCGGAGGCGGTGTTATCCTTGGGGCCGAGCCTGGAAGCTTGATGTAGTTCTTGTCCCATAGAATGACTCCACCCAGTACTTCTCCGAGTGTCCTCTCATCTTCGGGTCCAGGGATGTCAAGCTCCATATCATGAAACCTCGTCACGATTTCATCCACCCCGACTTTGGCATAGCTAGCTGGAATCTCACGGCCATGCCAGCGTGCGTCAGGTGGACAAGGTAAAGCTTGTCCGACCGCCACCTTCATGGATATGTTTTTCATTCTCTGATGGAGTTCACATGATATTGACTCCTTGATTCCATCCACGGGGTAGCTCGGGCACCTCATATCATAGTTGTGTTTGGTGAACTTAAGTGGCATCGCTCTAACACACATTTCAACAAACACCTCTAGTGCATAGGAATAAAATACAAAACTAGCACAAACCCACACTCCTCCATCCAGGAAAAAAACAAGGGAGACGGGAGAGGGGGGTGTGGCCATATATATAGGCAGAGCTCATTGGTCCCGATTTGTGATACAAACCGGGACTAAAGGGGTGCACATGCGCGCCGCTCACCGCATAGCCCATTAGTCCCGGTTTGTGTCTCAAACCGGGACTAAAGGGTTCTAACGAACCGGGACTAAAGGGTGCCATGCGGGTCGGCAGATATCGGGCGACGTGGCCAGCCCTTTAGTCCCGGCCCAGATAACGGCCGGGACTAAAGAGGCCTGACCAAAGGCCTGTTTTCCACTAGTGGTATTCCATTTTTTCAAAATTTGAGTAACTTGCTTAGGTGATTTCAACCTAAAGCTTTGAAACCAGACACACTTGGTACACTACCTCAGTTAAAGTTGTATGCCCAATGACATGAAAGTTGTTTTACACACATGCCAACCAAGTCTGTACAAAATGTTATAAATGTCCTAAGCGCAAAACGGAATTGAGAACTCAAGCAAACAAAAATATCCATGGAAAAGTTAAGAAGTATTTTTTATAAAAATGTGTGTAAGTCATGGTTTCCTAAAAAATAGAAAAACTAAAACAATCCAATATTTAAGCGAATCAATAAACTTACAAATGATTTAGGAAATGGTGATTTTCATGTTTTCATAATTATGTGCCCGTTTATAGAAACCTCTTGTAAATCTTCATCTCAATAAATTCCTGAAATTTTATTTTATTTATGCTAGTCCCACATTTTTAGTAACTGTCTGTTTCAAATATCATAATTTTATTTTTTTTATTCAAACTTTTTATGAATTTAGTACTTTATTTGAAATTTCTTTCTAATTTTCTGATATTTTGGTTATCCAGCATCGAAAGTGTGCAAAACATCCAGTACTCTGTTGGCTGTACTGCTCTGACAGAGTTTGAGGACTAATTTATCTTTTTTCAACATATAGATCAAAATGTTTTGTCTTGTCAAAAAAATTGAAAAGGGGAAAGACTGAGCCTCTTTATCGGTGTTTGCGCATAAAGCCTTATTTTATTTTTATTAAATTAGTTCAAACTACAACTTAAGAGTTACATAAGATCGATATATATATCAACCATCTAAAAATACAACATCATGAAATGCCACTGTATCAACATGATATCATGTTATTAAGCTGTCAGTCGCAGCGGTTGTAAATATCTCATACAACCATTTCCAAGCTGTTGCACCTGATATTTATGGCCTGCCGGTGCACCGCTAGTTGAAAAAAAAAACCACATTCAAATCCAATACGTGGTTAGAGGGATAACCTGCAAAAAAATTAGCTCTTGTTTCATATTGCCATTTAGTGACCATTTATATAGAATAAGTGACAATAAACGATAGTTGCCGAAGAAAATACTGAGACTTACTACTAGTAATTGTTTTGGCGATCGAGGTGATCCTGTTAAGGTTCATGCACTAGCCACTTGAACCAAAAGTCCGAACTGATGGAAAGGGCTAGTACAATCTACTTATACACTTCAACACCCCCTCTCACGTGTGACGGGAGACGAGAAGACAAGTCAACACGTGTAGATAGGCAAAGAGGCAGCGGGAGGCCGGGCACGGCAGGAGCTCGCCAGAGGCGAGGAAGAGGCAGCGGCGGCGGCCGGGCGCGTCGGCAGGAGACCGAGGCGGGCGGCGGCGGCGGCTGCGAGGCTGCGGAGAATTTTTAGAATAAATTGTGAAAGCCAGGATTTGAACTCGAGACCTGGGGCTCTGATACCATGTTAAGATTCATGCACTAGCCACTTGAACCAAAAGTCCAAACTGATGGAAAGGGCTAATACAATCTACTTATACGCTTCAACAGATCCATCTTCATGTTCTCGTCTCCGTAGATGGGCGTCGCGCGAGGTCGATCTGAGCTCCTGCTGCAATCATAATTCCCAACAATACCGTCCTCGGCGGTGTACCGAGCTGGCTAGATTGCAATCATTTCCTGGCGCATGCTGCAGTGAACCCATGCCTTTTCAAATCAGGAACTGCCCCTGCATTACCATCGATCCGAAGAACACCATATTGTGCCTGGATCATCAGAGGCAAGCTAGCACGGTGCCCTAATAATTGGCCGAAAGCTGCGGTGGTGGGACTCGATGGATCATCAAGACCTGGAGCTGGCTTTCCCTCCATCCGCCATGGACTACGAATGATGAGTCGTCAGCAGGACTACGTTCGCCCGTCCGTCCATCCATCCTCCATGTCTTCGTCCAACCATTGGAGCCCTCAAACGTTGGCACCGCGTAAATTCGTCTACTTTCAAATCAGATTTTTGTCGCATGCAATCTGAACTAGATTTATTGAATGACACACTCAATCAAGTTTAAGTACAAAAAAAATCAGTTTAACCAGATTGAACATTTGGTCCCCAACCTAATATTTTGGGACCATCCAAACCGTGCTACTTGTTGCTAGCTATGGTTTGATCGAGTCGAGCAGCTTAAGGAAGTTCAAGACTTTAACATGGATTTTAGTTCGGCCAATCACCCTAGTTCAAGATTCATGATGGATAAAGAAGTGAGTCCAGCTTCCTTTGGTAGGGGAGTGGATGTACAATCTAGCTATTCAGGTTCAGGTCCCCACATATAAAGTTGGGTTCTTAATATCTGAAAAGTAAAAACTTGTTGGTGTTTTTTTTTCAAAATGGAGGGTTGCCTCCATTCCCTGCATTGAAAAGATACATACGGCCTTTTTTTTGAAATAATACCATGATATATTATAGCAATGAACAGTACATGGTAGAGATACATAAGCTGTCTTCAGCAATTACAAAACAAAGTCTAAGAAAAAACGAGCCAATCTTCGAGGTCTTCAAACTCTTCTTCTTGCGTGACACAATCTTGTATTTTTCTGAAGGCAGCCAAAAGATAATGGCGCAGATATCAAACCATAAACCTGTAAATACCAACAATGGTTCTCCCTTTTTTTTAATTAGAGCCGCAATGCCAAGGCTGCATGCACACACGCAACCATTAAAGCAATCATACAACATCGGCAAGAGTACCAACACCAGTATTTCAGGGAAGAGAAACCGAACAACCTTGTCAACGTCGCTGGAAAGCCGAGAGTACGAATCACCATTGCCGAAGACGTAGCAGTCGGGACAAATATTGCGAGGATAACCGTCCTCGCGGCAACCAGGAGAAACAATCTATTAATCTATCTATCTACTATATACTAAAAGCACAATACGAAAGTCTAAAATAAAGACACCACGTTAAGCCACATCATTTAAATTATATTGATTGTTAGATCTAATATCTGTGGTTAGGATTTAACAAGAGACTAATAATTACGTAACCGTGTGATTTAGTTGGCATGTCTATCAAATATGTGTACCGTACCGGTTAAACGTAAAAAAAAAGTGGAAAACAAAATTGGGACGTGCCAGAACTAAGGCGATCCTATGGGCAGAATTTAGGAGAGTCCTGATTAGTCAATGATGACCTCATTGACGACATCAGCATGTGCAACACACGTTTTGTATTTTTTGGCTTGGCACAAACTTAGTCCGGCCTCTCTAGCTGGAGTTACTCCCGTGACACATTAGAAGTGGCCAGACACGCGTCCAACACGTTCCTAACTCCTGCATTAGGTACTCCTAGATTGGATAACACCGGCAATACAAAGTCTATGGTATAATTTCTTTAAAAAAAAATCTCGTATCTAATGGCACATGAAAGGAAAAGTTGATCGTAATTTTTTTTAAACCTGATCGTGCTAAGCTCAATGCAGCGTGTTAAGACATGCATAGCTCTTGAAAAGGTTAAGACCGATCTCCAATTATATGTAGCTGCGCTCACTAAAAAAATAAACTTTATACCTAACTAAAATATGGTAACATAAGAGGTAATTTTTGTGACATCATGTTAATCCACATTATTTACAATATTTTGGACAGTTAGATGTATAATTTGTGCCTTAAAATATAATTGAAAAAATAGGAAAACATAGTCATATAATGACGTGCGACGTTAAACGGGCCAGTTGCAACCGTGTAACTCATGGAATCTATCTCTAGGTCCTTACCAAACTATATAAAAAAGTTTGGAAAGAGAGGTGGAGATTATATTTAACTATATGAGCTTCATTCGATGAGTTCTATCAGTAGGATCAGTCCTCCCATAATATAACCTAGATGAGTATGTATGTCTAGGGTAAGTTTTCATGGTTGATCTCGATGACATATCTCGGCAAAATTAAAGTCAAGACAAGACCAATCAGTTTTTTTATCGATACGAGTCTATTTAGCTGTACAAAACATGTCCATATGAAGACATAAATACAATCAGCAACCATGCATGCTTGGACGTGCCATGTAAAATCCATAGTACAATATAGATGGTATGAATTTAGTACCGGGAGAAGTACAATACATGCAGTTGGCTATATGGTATAAATTTGTTTATTCGTGCATCAATAAGTAGAATATAGAATATGAACATAAGATACATGTATACTTTACTGATTAGACTATAAACGCACCTCAAGTACTTTGTGCAGCTGAGTCATTTGGCTATTAGAGGTGAAACCATGAAAGACAAGGGGAAATGGTTCAAGTTCAAAACCACATATTTTTATCCTTATAATAAAACTTGGTTCAGAGTTTGACCCCGGCGAACTACTTAAACCTTCACCTCAATTGTGCATGTGCATTCAAACGCCTAATTAGTCACTGAAGGTGAAAGAAATGTTGGATCACTCCCGAACCATATGCTGCTAATATTTTAGATTAAGAGAAGTAAAATAATTAGAAGGATCACCTATGGGTACACAATGAACATGTATGAGAGGTGGTGCAGAAGGGACATAGAAAAATGGAAAAGGTCGGTGAAGTATATATACACGAGATGTAGAAAAAATTTCTTCGTAGAGGCCAACCCAAACTTTCTGCCATTCATATAGATAGTAACCGAGTTTATGTACATCTCTTAATTAAAAGAAATAAAAAACAAATCTAGAGACGTCGGAGAATATGTTATTGTGCCTTTTTTTCTAAACTCCAAACAAGGATACAATGTATCTTATGGCATACACATTTATGTATTTAATGGATACCATGGAAGTTAGTGATATTCCCTCCATTCCATTTGAAGGACATATTTTGCAAATCTCTTGGCCCTAGGTGACCTGTGATTGACGGTGAGATTTAACTCTTTATCATTATTTACAAGGCTCATTAATTAAATTTATAAAAAAGCGTATGCATTTGCTGTTTGGCCTTGAGAATGCAAAAAAGATCCATACAAAACTACATTCACATATTGCAATACACATATTGTAATATGGTCAAACGGTAGGAAAAAAATAATTCGTGACATGCTAAAGATGTTGCCCTCGCATTTGCGAGGGCCACCGTGCTAGTTTATTTAACAAAGGATAGACAAAAGGCACACATCAAAAAACCCGAAGCCTCCACACAACACCTACATATCTGATAATGGGGGGAAGATGCCTGGAAAAACAACGAAAACGCTCCATCAGCTAGGAACTAGGAAACATCACATACCCCGAGACACCCTCTAGGCGAAACGAGAGCGCTCATTTGGTTTAGCAGACACTTAGCGAGTATCTTCTGTACACTCTACAAGAGTCGTCACCATGGCCGAATCGCCGAGCCATCTTCAAGGTTAAGATCTGGATATACTTCGTCAATCATACCGATGATGCAACCATGGCGTCTAACGACGCCTCCACCCTGCGCGTGTAGCTCGGCACGCATCCTCCGTCGAGACTCTGCGGCCCCACGCCACTAAGACCCACCATTGTCCCGCGGGAAGAGACACACCGCTGATACCTACCATTGTCCCATGGGAAGAGACACGCCGCTTCACCTCAGAACTACCTCCAATCAGTGTCTCATTCAAAATGATGCCCTAGCGGGAGAACGGTGTAGCGTGTCACCATCGTTTGATCCGGGAGACTCGGATCTTGGGTTTCCACCAGAGCAACCCATATGAGGAGATGAAGACTCAATAAACGATGCCTTCAACAAGGTAGCTACGAGCAGGTGCCGGCATCGTTCGCCATGGCCAAAGTCGAGCCCGGTTGTCACTGGCAGCCACATCTCGCCATCGGGAACTAGGTGAAAGATCGTGAGATCCGACAGACTAGCCACGAAGCTGGCCGATCACCTCCGATGGAGGAGGAGATCACCACCACCAAAACCGGGCCTCCGCCCCGGTTGTCCTCGTGCCGCTGGACTATCATGGACGATCCCCCATGAACCATCGTCGGCAACACCATGAAGCAGCAAGGGATACCACAGCCCGTCTAGGCCTAGAGGACCCAGATCGGGGCCCTGGACGCTGCCGCTCACAATCGATTAGCATAGACGAGGTCGCCAGGGAACCGCCAAGCACCATCAATCCGTGTCACTAGCGCCGGAGTGACCATTGAAGGGTTTCGCAGCATAGTAAATCAAAAATTTCCTACGGATGCGAACAAGAAAGCCAAGATATAATCTAGGAGATGTAATCAACGAGAGAGGTAGATGAGATCTTCATACCCTTGAAGAAATCGCACAGCGGAAACGTTCAACAGAACGTGGATGATGTAGTCGTACTAGCCGTCTCCTCCCCGCGATTCGATCCGATCCTACGCCGCAAGTGGCGGCGCCTCCGAGAGATGCACACGTACGGTGTAGCGACGTCTCCTCCTTCCTTGGTCCAGCAAGTATGGTGGAGAGATAGATTGGATCTGCAGAACGACGGCGTGGTGCTTATGGTGGAGAGTTTCTGCGGTAGGGATTCGCCTACGCACAGTCGCGAGAGAGAGAGGTGGAGGGGCAGCAGTTGGCCAGCGGCTAGGGTTGGAGTGGAGGGAGGCTGCGCCTCTGCCCCTCCTTATATGGGGGGCTGGCCGGCTGCCTTGGCCCCTCCTCCAAGTCCTAGGGCGGCGGCCTAGGGGGGAAGAGTGGGGGGCAAGTTTCCCCCCCCCTCCTTCTGGAAGGTTCCCTTAGGGTTTCCCCTAAGGGCTGGCCAGCTGGGCCTTAGGGGCCTTGTGCGCCTGGCCCAAAGTGGCCAGGACACTTCCCCTTAGGCCCACATAGGCCTCCGATAAGTGGGCCCACGTTGGTCCCACTCTGGAACCTTCTAGAACCTTCCGGTACAATACCGATAAACTCCGAAACGATTCCGGAATCCAAAAACTGCTTTCCTTTATATGAATCTTATTCTCCGGACCATTCCGGAACCTCTCGTGATGTCCTGGATCTCATCCGAGAATCCGACCAAAAACTCACAAACCAATTATCCATTCTATCCTAGCGTCGATGCATGTTAAGTGTGTGACCCTACGGGTTCGAGAATATGCAGACATGATCTTCTATCAATAATCAACAGCGGGATCTAGAAACCCATATTGACTCCCACATATTCATCGATGATCATATCAGATGAACCACGATGCCAGGATTCAATTAATCCCATATATGTACTCCCTTCGTCACGCGATATTTTACTTGCCCGAGATTCGATCTTCGGTATCGCCATACCAAGTTCAATCTCATTCACAGCAAGTACTTTACTCATTTCGTAATCCGATATCACTTTGTGATTAACTCCTTAACCACTTGCTTGCAAGCGGTGTTGATATCGATTACCGAGTGGGCCCGAAGTATATCTCTCCGACTCGGGAGGGACAAATTCCATCTCGATACATACAACCCAACAAGTACTTTCCGATCACCTGAGAGACACCTTTATGATCACCCTCACATAGGATGACATTTGATGACCTCAAAGCTTGCTTCCGATACCAGGGAGTTGTATTATCTCATGGTCTAAGGAATACAATACTTGACATAGGAAAAAGCTTCGCAAAGATGAACACGATGACACGATCTAATTGCTCTGCTTTATTTGGGTCTGTCCATCACATCATTCTCCTAATGACATGATCTCATTATTAATTGAAAACTCATGTCTATGGTTAGGAAACCTTAACCATCATTAATCAATGAGCTAGTCCATAGAGGCGTACTAGGGACACGGTGTTGTTCATAAACCACACAAGTATTAAAGTTTCCGCTTAATACAATTCTAGCATGGAATATAAACATTATCATGAACAAGAATTATAATAATAACATTTTTATTATTGCCTCTAGGGCATAATTCCAATAGTCTCCCACTTGCACTAGAGTCAATAATCTAGTTTACATCTGGCAACAATCTAACACCCATGGCATTAAGGTGCTGATCATGTTTTGCTCGTGGAAGAGGTTTAGTCAACGGATCTGCGACATTGAGATCCGTATGTACTTTGCTAATCTTCAGATCTCCATTTGATATATAATCTCGAATTATATGGAAACGGCAGTTGATGTGCTTGGTCTTTGGATGATATCTTGGTTCCTTAGCCAGTGCTATGGCGCCAGTGTTGTCACACAATATCTCCAGTGGGTCCAAGGCATTTGGAACCACACCAAGCTCAGTGATGAAGTTCCTGATCCAAACTCCTTCACTTGATGCTTCCGAAGCAGCCATGTATTCCGCTTACGTTGTAGATCCCGCGATCACGCTTTGCTTGCAGCTTCTCCAGCTCATAGCTCCACCATTCAAAATATAAACATATCCTGTCTAAGATTTAGAATCATCCGGGTCGGTGTCGAAGCTAGCGTCGACGTAACCTTTTACGATGAGCTCCTCATCACCTCCATAGACCAAGAACATTTCTTTAGTCCTATTTAAATACTTTAGGATGTTCTTTACGGTTGTCCAGTGTTCCACTCCTGGATCACTTTGGTATCTGCTCGTCAAACTAAGAGCATTGGACACATCCGGTCTAGTACACAGCATGGCATACATGATAGAACCTATGGCCGAGGCATATGGCACTTTGCTCATAGTATCTCTATCTTTTACCGTAGCTGGACACTGAGCCTTGCTCAATATCTTACCTGACAACATGGGCAATGAACCTTTCTTTGCTTTATCCATTCTGAACCTTTTCTAAACTTTGTCTAGATATGTACTTTGGCTTAAACCTATTAGGCGTCTTTCTCTATCTCTATAGATTTTGATGCCTAATATATAAGCAGCTTCTCCTAGGTCTTTCATTGAAAAACATTTATTCAAATAACTCTTCACATCGTTAAGCATACCGATGTCATTTCCAATAATCAATATGTCATCCACATATAGTACTAAAAATGTCACCGAGCTCCCACTCACTTTCTTGTAGATACAAGCTTCGTAGCAATTTGGAACAAATCCAAAACTCTTGATCACTTGATCAAAACGAAGGTTCCAACTCCGAGATGCTTGCTTCAGTCCATAAATGGAACGCTGAAGTTTGCACACCTTATTAGCATCCTTAGGATCGACAAAACCTTCGGGCTGCATCATATACAACTCTTCATCAATGTTGCCATTGAGGAACGCAGTCTTGACATCCATCTGCCATATTTCATAATCATGAAACGCAGCAATTGCTAATAAAATCCGAATGGACTTAAACATCGCTACGGGAGAGAAAGTCTCATCGTAGTCAACACCTTGAACTTGCCAAAAACCTTTTGCGACAAGCCGAGCTTTATAGACAGTAACATTACCATATGCGTCTGTTTTCTTCTTGAAGATCCATTTGCACTCAACGGCCTTACGGTCGCTAGGAGGGTCCACCAAAGTCCATACTTGGTTTTCGCTCATGGATCCCAATTCAGATTTCATGGCCTCTAGCCATTTCTCAGAGTCTGGGCTCATCATCGCTTCCTCATAGTTCGCAGGTTCACTGTTGTCTAACAACAAGATGGTTAAGACAGGGTTGCCGTACCATTCAGGAGTGGCACGTGACCTTGTCGACCTGCGAAGTTCAGTAGTAGCATCGTTCAAAGTTTCATGATCCTTGTCATTAGCTTCCTCTCTTGTTGGTGCAGACGGCACCGGAACAACTTCAGGTGCTGTGCTACTCTCCAACTCGAGAGAAGGTTCAATAACCTCGTCTAGCTCTACCCTCCTCCCACTCACTTCTTTCGAGAGAAACTCCTTCTCAAGAAAGGATCTGTTCTTTGCAACAAACACTTTGCCTTCGGATCTGTGGTAGAAGGTATACCCAATCGTTTCCTTAGGGTATCCTATGAAGACGCATTTCTCCGCTTTGGGTTCGAGCTTGTCCGGCATCAACTTCTTGACGTAAGCTTCGCATCCCCAAACTTTAAGAAACGACAACTTAGGTTTAGCACCAAACCATAGTTCATACGGTGTCGTCTCAACGGATTTAGATGGTGCCCTATTTAAAGTGAATGCAGCGGTTTCTAATGCATAACCCCAAAATGATAACGGCAAATCTGTAAGAGACATCATCGATCGCACCATATCTAATAGAGTTCGATTCCGGCGTTCAGACACACCATTGCGCTGTGGTGCTCCGGGTGGCGTGAGTTGCGAAACGATTCCGCTTGCTTTAAGATGTGTGAGAAAATCATAACTCAAATACTCACCTCCACGATCGGATCGCAGAAATTTAATTTTTCCTGTTACGATGGTTTTCCACTTCGTTCTGAAATTCTTTGAACTTTTCAAACGTTTCAGATTTATGTTTCATTAAATAGATATACCCATATCTACTTAAGTCATCAGTAAAAGTGAGAAAATAGCGATATCCACCGCGCGTCGAAACACTCATTGGTCCGCACACATCGGTATATATGATTTCCAATAAGTCTGTTGGTCGCTCCATTATTCTGGAGAACGGGGTTTTGATCATCTTGCCCATGAGGCACGGTTCGCACGTGTCAAATGATTCAAAATCAAGAGACTCCAAAAGTCCATCAGAATGGAGTTTCTTCATGCGTTTTACACCAATATGACCTAGACGGCAGTGCCACAAATAAGTTGGATTATCACTATCTACTTTGCATCTTTTAGCCTCAATGTTATGGATGTGTGTTTCATTGCTTTCGAGATTCAGAAGAAATAAACCATTCACAACAGGTGCATGACCATAAAAGATGTTATTCATATAAATAGAACAACCATTATTCTCATATTTAAATGAATAACCATCTTGCAATAAACACGATCCAGATATAATGTTCATGCTCAACGCAGGCACATAATAACATTTATTAAGGTTTAAAACTAATCCCGAAGGTAAAACTAAGGAGAGCATGCCAACGACCATCACATCAACTTTTGATCCATTGCCAACGCGCATCGTCACCTCATCCCTTGCTAGCCGCCGTCTATTCCGTAGCTCCTGTTTCGAGTTACAAATATTAGCAACTGAACCAGTATCATATACCCAGGCACTACAACGAGCGCTAGTAAGGTAAACATCAATAACATGTATATCAAATACACCTTTAATGGTGCCAGCCTTCTTGTCCGCTAAGTACTTCAGACAGTTGCGCTTCCAGTGACCCTTGTCCTTGCAATAGAAGCACTCAGTGTCCGGCTTAGGTCCAGACTTGAGCTTCTTCTCGGCAGGGGCAACGCGCTTGCCGCTGCCTTTCTTGAAGGATCCCTTTGCACCCTTAGCTTTCTTAAAGCTAGTGGTCTTGTTGACCATCAACACATGATTGTCTTTCTTGATATCCACCTCCGCAGCTTTAAGCTTTGCGAAGAGCTCAGTGATCGTATCAGTGGAACCAATTTGATTGTGAGTAACTACAAAGCCTTTGTAGCTAGGAGGGAGTGATTGCAGAACTCTGTCAATCTTGAGCTCCTCTGGAATCTTGCAGTCCAGTTGCTCAAGGCGTTGAGTGTAGCCCGACATCTTAATGGCGTGCTCACTAACGGAACTCCCTTCCTCCATCTTGCAGTTAAAGAACTTCTCAGAGATCTCATATCTCTCAGAACGGGCTTGAGTCTGAAACATGGTTTTCAGTTCCTCAAGAATCTCATAAGGCCCACGGTACTTCTCAAAACGATTTTGAAGTTCCGGTTCCATAGAAAACAGCATGGTACTCATAATCGCATCACAATCATCTCTGCGAGCATTGAAGTTAGCAAGTTCTTCAGTTTTCGCTATTGCAGCAGGGGTGTCACCTAACGCTTCCTCAAGTACATAGGCTTTTTGTCCGCCAGCGAGAATGATTCTCAGATTGCGGAACCAGTTGGTGAAGTTAGACCCATTGTTCTTAAGCTTTTCTTTCTCGGCAAACACGTTGAAGTTGAAGTTGGACTTAGCCATTTGATCTACAACATTGCAAGTACAATTTAGACTATGTTCATGATAACTAGTTCAACTTAATCAAATTACTAGATGAACTCCCACTAAATTCAACATCCCTCAAGTTGTTTAGTGAACACGATCCAAATTCACCACACCTAATCCGATCTTCATGAGAAGAGATGTGATTTCAATGGTGGACAACTAAGTGTCGATCATATCATTCATATGACTCATGTTTAACCTTTCGGTTCGTGTGTTCCGAGGCCATGTCTGTACATGCTAGTCTCGTCAAGTCAAACCCAAGTATCTCCGCATGTGCAAAACTGGCTTGCACCCGTTGTATGTGAACGTAGAGTTTATAGCACCCGATCATCACGAGGTGCTTGAAAACGACGAACTTTCGCAACGGCGCATACGAGGGGAGAACACAATTTTATCTTGATCTTTAAGTGAGGAATCATCTTATAATGCTACCGTCGCGATCTAAGCATAATAAGATACATAAAAGGATAAACATCACATGCATATAATTTTATGTGACATGGTATAGCCAATCTCCGCGCAATGATCTCCATCTTGTGCGCGCCGGCATGATCTCCATCACTCCACCATGATTGCCTCCACCACGAATAGCAACTACAACTATTGCTAACTACTTAGCGATAAAGTAAATCTATTACATGGCGTATAAGAAGTTGACACGCAGGTCATACACAATTATAAAGACAACCATATGGCTCCTGCCGGTTGTGAACTCATCGACATGCAAGTCGTGAAAGATTACAAAACATGATCATTGCATACATCACATATATCACATCACATCTTGTGGCCATACCATATCACAAAACACTCCCTGCAAAAACAAGTTAGACGCCTCTACTTTGTTGTTGCATGTTTTACGTGGCTTATGGGAGTAACAAGTTAAGAACGATTCTTACCTACGAAAAGCCACAACGGTGATATTATGGTTGCTAACATCCGTTGTAAATCTCATGACTACTATAGTGAGAGAAACTGGCATCCACCAGCCGCATGTGTGGAACAAGCCACACGTCAAGTGCGGAGCCGGTCTCGCGAACGAGGTCGTGTAAAGTTGGCCTGGACCGCTTCGATCTCACTATGCCGCACCATAAGAAATACAAAACAAAGAGGTTCGCAACAGAAAACATCAACGCCCGCAACAAGCATGTTGCATTCTACTCGTGAAACACATCTACACATAGATCAAGCTCTGATACCACTGAAGGGTTTCGCAGCATAGTAAATCAAAAATTTCCTACGGATGCGAACAAGAAAGCCAAGATCTAATCTAGGAGATGTAATCAACGAGAGAGGTAGATGAGATCTTCATACCCTTGAAGAAATCGCACAGCGGAAACGTTCAACAGAACGTGGATGATGTAGTCGTACTAGCCGTCTCCTCCCCGCGATTCGATCCGATCCTACGACGCAAGTGGCGGCGCCTCCGAGAGATGCACACGTACGGTGCAGCGACGTCTCCTCCTTCCTTGGTCCAGCAAGTATGGTGGAGAGATAGATTGGATCTGCAGCACGACGGCGTGGTGCTTATGGTGGAGAGTTTCTGCGGCAGGGCTTCGCCTACGCACAGTCGCGAGAGAGAGAGGTGGAGGGGCAGCAGTTGGCCAGCGGCTAGGGTTGGAGTGGAGGGAGGCTGCGGCTCTGCCCCTCCTTATATGGGGGGCTGGCCGGCTGCCTTGGCCCCTCCTCCAAGTCCTAGGGCGGCGGCCTAGGGGGAAGAGTGGGGGGCAAGTTTCCCCCCTCCTTCTGGAAGGTTCCCTTAGGGTTTCCCCTAAGGGCTGGCCGGCTGGGCCTTAGGGGCCTTGTGCGCCTGGCCCAAAGTGGCTAGGACACTTCCCCTTAGGCCCACATAGGCCTCCGACAAGTGGGCCCACGTTGGTCCCACTCTGGAACCTTCTAGAACCTTCCGGTACAATACCGATAAACTCCGAAATGATTCCGAAATCCAAAAACTGCTTTCCTTTATATGAATCTTATTCTCCAGACCATTCCGGAACCTCTCGTGATGTCCTGGATCTCATCCGAGAATCCGACCAAAAACTCACAAACCAATTATCCATTCTATCCTAGCGTCGATGCATGTTAAGTGTGTGACCCTACGGGTTCGAGAATATGCAGACATGATCTTCTATCAATAATCAACAGCGGGATCTAGAAACCCATATTGACTCCCACATATTCATCGATGATCATATCAGATGAACCACGATGCCAGGATTCAATTAATCCCATATATGTATTCCCTTCGTCACGCGATATTTTACTTGCCCGAGATTCGATCTTCGGTATCGCCATACCAAGTTCAATCTCATTCACAGCAAGTACTTTACTCATTTCGTAATCCGATATCACTTTGTGATTAACTCCTTAACCACTTGCTTGCAAGCGGTGTTGATATCGATTACCGAGTGGGCCCGAAGTATATCTCTCCGACTCGGGAGGGACAAATTCCATCTCGATACATACAACCCAACAAGTACTTTCCGATCACCTGAGAGACACCTTTATGATCACCCTCACATAGGATGACATTTGATGACCTCAAAGCTTGCTTCCGATACCAGGGAGTTGTATTATCTCATGGTCTAAGGAATACAATACTTGACATAGGAAAAAGCTTCGCAAAGATGAACACGATGACACGATCTAATTGCTCTGCTTTATTTGGGTCTGTCCATCACATCATTCTCCTAATGACATGATCTCATTATTAATTGACAACTCATGTCTATGGTTAGGAAACCTTAACCATCATTAATCAATGAGCTAGTCCATAGAGGCGTACTAGGGACACGGTGTTGTTCATAAACCACACAAGTATTAAAGTTTCCGCTTAATACAATTTTAGCATGGAATATAAACATTATCATGAACAAGAATTATAATAATAACATCTTTATTATTGCCTCTAGGGCATAATTCCAACAACCATTATGGGCGCCGCTACCAGGGAACCACGGCGTCGCGCGAACCCATCGTTTGAGGAAACTCCGGTGCTGTGGCTCGCCAAGGCTTTGCCTGGCGATGATGTCGGCAGTAGTGGGGGGAGGGGTGAGTTGATTCACCGGCGGCACCCCGATGCGGTCAGCGCGACCGCACGGGATCGAGATCGGGAGGGGATCAGGAGGAGATCCTGATGGTCAGGAGGTTGTGGGAGACTCTTTCCTTCAAATAAGATACAAGATGGATATGTTTCCCATTATCAATCAAGTAAACCTAGATATCTTGGTCTAACTCAGTGTACAACTTTCTTCCTAATTTTGCGTCTTTTAAGAAGAGTGGAAGGTTGGTCAGGGATTACCGGGGCATTTGACATGAGAATTGACCAAGAAAATTATAAATTGTTAACTTAATTATGTTTCTATTGGTTTAAGTTGTTTATCACTTTACCACACGAGTACCTACTTGATATGGAATATTTATTGAATAAGTATTGTTGTCTATGAAAACCGAGATCCGACTCTGGCCATGGCGGGTGTTGGCGGAATCGTTACGTCGTTCCATTGTTTAAGGGCATCGCCATTGTAGCTATCATCTACTCACTCGTGTTGCTATATGAAAAATCCTAGATCTGGGTCTCCTAGGTCGGATGATGGCGGCACATTCTGTGTCGCTCTCCCTCATAAGGGGCATCTTTTTAGAGCAGTTGCTACATGGTGGAGGCAAGAGGGTGGAGTGATGTGCATCTACCGTGTCGACAACGGCGAGTCTCAGTGACATGGTGCATCGGACCCTTAGTGACAGGAACAGTGTGATGGACTGTATAGGGTGGGGCGATATCTGCTGCTGTGGCGACGTCCATAGGTATGTCTATCAAGGGATATGTGGATCTCTTCCCTGAAGATGGATTAGCGGTTGCTGGCGGTGCTGGCCAAGTTTTTTTTTTCTCGGTCAGTTATTTTTACTGGAGGGCACCAGAATTTTCGGTTACCGCGAAATATCGAAAATCTCTGAATTTTGAATTTGAATTTTTTTAACATCAAAACAAATAAATTTGATATCTAGTTTTAACAGGATTGTTTAATAGCTCTGGCGGTCCGAGCATAACTCTTTCAACCAGTGGTACTATGTTTGAATCACACTGTTGACAAAGTAGGTTTTTTCATAATTTTAGAATTAGCGGACAGAAAAAGAAAAACGAAGCCAGTGGAATTCGAGCCAGCGACCCTATGTCTCTAAAGAGCTCTAAGCTCCCTAGGATTGAGAATCATAGGATGAGTAGCATATCACTATCATGGGTCCCACTTGCTAGGAAATTAGAATTTTGCTTGTGCCATTGATTTTTCATTTTTGTTGGGCCTTGCTGCTCCTTTTTTCTTTACAAAAAATTGATAATCTGTTAATAATCATCAACAATAGTATAAGCATCCTAGAAAGTAAGAAAAAAATTCAAATAGGTATCTTGACCACCCAGCGAAGACTAAGGACACTAGCATAAGCCGAAGGCATGCCGTGATTCTTGGCCCTCCATTTGTCGGAGTCGAGCAAAGCTTGTTGTAGTAGAGATTATTATAGTAGAACGACATGAGGTCGTCATCCTAAGGCCCCAAAGGAACAACCACCAGAGTAGCTTCCATGAACAATAATGATAAACACAGATCGGAAGACTCTAACCTGAAACCAAACCAACAAATAGGAAAAATGACGGGATTCCATGAGATATGCAGGACGCACACCTCCACACGCCCTCTGTTGGCGCTAGACGCATCACCGAAACGAGGATCGAGCAAAAAAAAACCTTATTTTGATTTCAAGATGCAGCCATCACCTCACCACTTCAAAGAAGACATTGAAAAACAACCCTAACAAAGAATGGGAAGCCACCCATTGGCGAGGGGCCATGTTCCACCTCCAAGGCCCAAGGCTACCCGAGGCGGAGTGGGCCTGCAACTTCATCAGCGAGGGGACAAAACCCTAGAAGCATTTTTACGATGAGCTCATGTACCGGTTCAGCTCGTCGCCGTTTTGATCATGGATCCGACCTTTCTTTTCTTCTTCAACCACCGTTGTACAAACAACATGTTGCACCCACAGGAAAAAACATTACAAACATGCATTGTATATAAGCTCATCATATCGATGACAAGACTAAACACACGGCATTGGAACAATAAACATATCACAAGCAATCAGTGATAGAAGCTGCAAACGGCGCAATAGAACGCGCTAGGACCATCTAGTACCTTCTACGGGCTACCATGTCAGCAGACCTCTCCATGGGTTATGTGTTATCTAGTATACGTAGTCTGATGAACCTATTTTGAAGATTAAATTCAAACTGAACCAAAAAAAAATTGAACGGTATATGCATTTTTTCGATGGGGCCCAAGAAAACCATTTTCCGGCGAGATTTCAGAAATCTCGGATGTGAAAAAAACCTTGGTGACGGCTACTAAAGTGTGTGCATGAGGTGCTTTCTAAAGAGATGTGAGCTCCTGCTTCACCATAGGGTGTATGCCCCCGATAATTAGTTGGTGGCGCATTGTTTGTGTTTTTAAGGCATAAGACCCTCGCAACATTTTCTTCACCCATTATTGGGTTTCTAGGTTTGTTGAGTGGTTGTTTCTGGTATTTTAATGTATGATCTTTCCAGATTTCTATTGAATAAAATATAAATAAAGGAAGTGTGCATCCCTTCAATGCGCCAGGGGTCTCGGCCTTCTTTTCAAAAAAATGAGTTCGATTTGTCACATAGTAGTTATGCTAAACAACTTATTCATATATGAATGCTAATTGAGAAGGATGACTAGAGATAACCTTGCAACATGTTGCTAGTTCCTCTATCACTCTCCTCTCTTCATTTCCGGTGGTTATTATGAACATCATCCCTAATGTGTAGTTCTTCCTATCATGCCTCGTGCAAGGAGGGAGTCTAGAAGCCATGTTGGCATCCTAGGTTGGTGCCCCAATGCTCCCCCTACCATGTTCGCTAGAGTTGTGTCGACGACAAAATTACACCAACCTATATACAAGGATATGTACGGAAAGTAGGGTGACCAATAGGAAATGCAAGGACGTTACCACACAACGCTGATAGAATCTCAAAGATAAGACACATGACGTACCCATGTTTATATTTTTACACTCTCAACATTTTACAATGGTCAATGTAGAACTGATGTAGGCGGGATCAAAACTAGCAATGGCGATGGTGATCCTGTAGACCAATATGTGTTGCATGGTGTATGTTTCCTAGAAATAGGCTTTCGCCCCACTTTAAAGCCAAAACTGATACATAGTGATGTTGGAACCATCTTGCAAAGCAAAGATAAAAAAGCAAAAGCACAAGTAGTTACACCTCACAATAACCACCCGTGACTACCAACAAGAGGTGGTGCTATGCCTCCTTGTGAAACCACCAGACATAGTCGCATTGGACCCACCAAGATGACGTTGGAGTAGACCCCTTGTCCTCTCGCTCCATGCTGTGGAGTGCCGTTCTTGCTAGCAGACATCGGGGATAGGGAATAGTGCCAACTTAATCATGTGTGTAAAAGATAAAAGATCATAGTGATGGGTTATGGGCATAGAAAACAAAAAATTTCCTATGCATGAACACATAAACTAGCCAAGAACATCTACAAGATGGTAGCAACGGAGACTAACCCTCGAAGACCGGTAGCGGGGATTACGTTCCCGCACAAACGTTGCCGATGGAGAGTCGAGGAAGACGCACGTAGTCGATGTAGTCGTTCACTTCACGTAGTCGACGTACTGGTTCACTTGACGATCACGAGATCGTGTACACAATGCCACAACAGGCAGCGCCCCCATGCTCGGTCACACGTACGGCTGGTCGTCGACTCCTCCACGCCCTCGGTCCAGCGGGGCAGCGGAAGAAGGGATCCGCTGAACACTCCAACACACACTTCTCCAAGTGTATGAATTACGAACTAAAAATCCGGCAGAGCTTCACTAAGCTAAGACGGATATTGGGCAGCAACTATGCGGGGAAGGGGAGAATCAAGAGTGCGTGAAGAGGGAGAAGAGGGGCTCCTTTTATAGGAGAGGAGGTGGCAGCCCCCTCTTCATGGTGGTAACCCCCATTTTAATTTTGCATGACATTCATGCTAATTAAAACTCACACTAATTGAATTAATAAAACATTTTTATTTCTTTAATATTTGTTAATTCATTCAATTAACAAACATTAACAAATACACCCTTGAGTTATTTTGATATCCCGAAACAGTTTCGGTGCTTTTCTGAAACAACCCTCATGCTGTCCTGTAATTCGATCGGAGTATCGTATCCACTCAAAAACGATGGTGAACCTTAAGTGTGTCACCCTACGGTTCATGAATAACGTGGACATGATCGAGACTCCTCTCCGATCAAAAATCATCAGCGGGATCTGGAAATCCATGATGACTCCCACTTACTCAATGATGAACTAGTGATCGTGTGAACCAATAACGAACATAGTTAATTCCTTTTGTCTCGCGATATTATTACTTGCCCGAGATCCGATCATTTGGTATCAACCATACCTAGTTCGATCTCATTCCCGATAAGTCTCTTTACTCGTTCCGTGATAATGCATTCTCGTGACCTAGTCACATGCTTGCAAGCGATTCCAATGCAATATCACCGAGAAGGGCCCAGAGAATATCTTCCCGTCATCGGGTCAGAAAAATTCCACTCTTGATCCATGAGCCTCAACTAATACTTTCAGAATACCCGAATCAACCTTTATAATCACCCTATAATGGTGTGACATTTGATATCATCAAAGCACTCTTCCGGTATCAGTGATTAACATGATCTCATGGTCTGAGGATTAGAACTATTTCGTATGAGTTTGATATAGCAATGAACTTGATGACTTGATCGTATTGCTATTCGTACTATGGGTGTGAGTGTTCATCACATCATTCTTCTAATGATATGACCCCATTATTAACAACATCCAATGTTCATGATCAGGAAACCTTGATCATCGGTTAATCAACGAGCTAGTATAAAAGAGAGGCTTTACTAGGAACCTTTTAGTTTATTAAACACACATGTATTAATGTTTCCGATTAATACAATTCTAGCATGAGAAATAAACATTTATCATAAACATGGAATATAATAATAACCACTTTATTATTGCCTCTCGGGCATATTCCCCTCAGTCTCCCACTTGCACTAGAGTCAATAATCTAGTTGATACTTGCGTATATAACACTTATGGCATTCACGTGTTATCCATACGCGTTGCATGTGGTTAATCTAATCTCCAGATCTGACACTTTCAGTTCTGTGTGTATTTGCATGTCTTTGCGTCTCTACGCATCACTCATTCTCAAATGAGATAGTTGGGTATAAATTTGGTCCTTTGGTGAGACCTTAGTTCCTTTAGATAAAATCATGTTGTCACTATTGTCGCATAATAGATCTTCACAGTAATAGCCAGCTTGGAACTATACCTAGTTTGATAACAAACTTCTTGACACAAATGCCCTCTTTTGCTACTTCTAAAGCAGCCATATACTCAACCTTTGTTGTAGAATCCATCACAATGTCTTAACTTTGGAACTCATCCAAATCCATCATGGATCTTCCTTCCATTACATTGTGCCACCTAAACATATAGCTAAAATTGAGATAAACTTAATTTGTATCTTGTGACAAACTTAGTATCAATGTAACACTTTACAATGAATTATGTGTCACTTTGTCATACATAATATATATCCTTAGTCCTTCCAAAGCACATAAGGATATCATTTACTATTGTCCAGTGATCATCTTATGACATTTATCACTCTGGTATATACTCATAACATTTAGAGCATAGGACATGTCTGGATATATACATATCACGGTATACATGATTGATCAAATCATTCATATGGCTTCACTCATCAAGTGTCAAAAACACTTGAATCTTGTTTCAACCTCTTCTATGCGGCAAGAACTTTTCTTGTCGTTTCCATATTGAACTTTATTCAATATTTCATCTATGTACGTTGGCACAACCATATTGGCACCTCAATCTATCTACATAGACATCGAGACCCAATATTTTTGCTTTGCCTAAGTCTTTCATTGAAATCTAATTTTAATGAAATTCTTAACTTATGTCAATAAAAGATACATCATTTCCAATTAACAATATATCTTCTACATAACTAGCAGGGTGGCCCGCGCAAATTGCGCGGCTAGCTATGTGATTATATTAATCTTCATGACTAATGTATTAACTTGATAATATTTTTCAGCACATTGTAAGTGAAATAAGAATTGATAATAAATTAACTTAATTTATGATAATCAATTTTCAGAGCTTTCCTACTGCTTAATCTTTTCAGTCCCGGCGATCAAACTTATCTGAATTTTAGCAAATAAAAACCTGAGCATGTTCTGTTTTAAGTAGATGAGGACTCCAACACTCAAGTTGTATTCTTGACAATCTATGGACGTTATATTTTGTTTCACATTTCAAAACATTAGATAAACATTATTGATATTTATATATCATTTAATAATCTTAAAATATTTTACTTTTTTGTGACTTGTGCATATATATGCACATTTAGACTAACCTTTACAACTGCAGACTTGCTTTGGATCGTTTTGGGTATTAAATCTTATTTTCCTCTATTAACATTTTCGATTGACTTGTTTAAATCAGATTACTCATGCAGTTCTCAAACTTTGTACGTATCAAATAATTTATCCGACAGAGACTGAAATCTACTATAGATGTATTCAATATATTTAAGGCTGTAAACACATGCTCGAAAACAAAATTATGTAGTGCTGGTTATTAGCATTGACTAATCTAGGGAAATTTTGTCACTGTGCCCAGATAAAATTATCTGGAAAATACCCGCAAAAAAATTATCTGGAAAGCTCGTTTACCTAAACTGATACATACTTTAGAATGAAACTAATACATAGATGAGAACAATAGTATTTTCATCATAGACTATCCTTTTTATTACGTTCAATTCAAAGGAAAAGAGAATGATATAAAAAGTCACACTACTTTACTTTTGTTTTAAGGCTTGAATATTATGTCGTTATCATACCACAAATTTCTGAAATAACCTAAGCCTCAATACCTCTCATAGACAGCTCGTAGTGAATTGATCTGTGTTTTTTTTGTGGCCCAAATCTTGTGTCGTGATCAGTCTAAATCAGATTACTCATGCAGTTCTCAAACTTTGTACGTATCAAATAATTTATCCGACAGAGACTGAAATCTACTATAGATGTATTCAATATATTTAAGGCTGTAAACACATGCTCGAAAACAAAATTATGTAGTGCTGGTTATTAGCATTGACTAATCTAGGGAAATTTTGTCACTGTGCCCAGATAAAATTATCTGGAAAATACCCGCAGAAAAATTATCTGGAAAGCTCGTTTACCTAAACTGATACATACTTTAGAATGAAACTAATACACAGATGAGAACAATAGTATTTTCATCATAGACTATCCTTTTTATTACGTTCAATTCAAAGGAAAAGAGAATGATATAAAAAGTCACACTACTTTACTTTTGTTTTAAGGCTTGAATATTATGTCGTTATCATACCACAAATTTCTGAAATAACCTAAGCCTCAATACCTCTCATAGACAGCTCGTAGTGAATTGATCTGTGTTTTTTTTGTGGCCCAAATCTTGTGTCGTGATCAGTCCACAAATTTCTGAAATAACCCGAGCGTCAATACCTGTCATAGACAACTCGTAGAATGAGGCTCATGCAGCAGTATTGGCTATTTGCACCAAATTATATACAGAAAGATAGTAGGCTTGTCATGTTCAGTTGGACAACATCTTACACTGGCCACTGGAGGGATGTTCGCCTCTATACAGAATTCATCCATTAGCACGTATGCCCGTTGTTGAGTTGTTGAGTCCGAATAATCACCTGCTGGATGCAAGCAAGCCCTCAACTTCGACGAACCACATATTGATCAATCCTGTGGGCGAGTGGACTTTGGAGCATGAGGCTTAGGTACCGTGATGATTTCCTTCATCCATTAGGGGCAATGCGCTATCAGAATCTCCCAAAGCGCACCACCGCCATTAGAGTTTTGCCCATCAATCTAGTTTATAGGATTATAGCCACCATGCCTCCAACGTGATTCCATCTTGCAAAGGTTATTCAACACTTGAGGAACGCAATCCCTCGATCAATTTCGTAAACCGTCGGCCACAACACGGGAGGACACCGGTATGGTTAATTTCTTCCCGTCCTAAGATGGTGCCACCGCAGTCAGCAGAACAATTATCCTCCGATCTCAGCCCACGATTTTGAGACGAACATGGCACAACGGCGTTCACGCATGTTTCCCGGTGGCATCACACGCCGGCAGCCCTCGCTATTTAGCCGAATTGTTACGCCGAGCTGCACAATATCGCATCTGACGCTGGACACAAATATTTTTTGAGGCATAGATTCGTCAACACAGTACATATGTTAGATGCCAGCCTATTTCGATCGGGACTCTTCTTTTCTAGCTGTATTTTTTTAAGCGCTTCTCATCTGGACTCTTGAACATACGTGATTTGATTTGTGACTTTAGACTAAACCGTGGAGATCCTAGATAAGTTTAAATCTTAGCCGTTCCTATTTTTTGTTAAATCTGAACCATTGGTTGTTAGTTGTTTTAATAATATAAATAGATAGATGTACTGAAAATATGTCTCAACGCTCCCACTTAATTTCTTGCAAATGCAAGCATATTCATCGTATCTGATGAAACTAAACCTTTTAATTATTTCATCACGGTGAATATTCCAACTCCGCGATGCTTACTTCAACCATTGAAGTTTGCATGCCTTTTAGCATCCTTTGAATTTACAAAACCCATTGGACCATGTCATGTACATGTCCTAGGTAACCATTCTATTAGAAGAATGTTGTCTTGTTTGTTCAACTAACATATACCAAACTTGGCATATGTAGTGGTTGCTACAGTAATCCGTCCAGACAGAATATTGCTATGAAAGATCAAATCTTGTCACAGTCAACTTCTTGAACACAATCGTAAACTCTTTTAACGATGTGTCAACTACTTCACAGATGCAAAACATCCATGTCTGTCTTTATAGGTCCTAACACGCTCGCTAGGCTTCATGCCTTTCTGAGGGTCTTCCAAGTTCAGAAACTTGGTTTGTCATGTATGGAACTATCACGGAAGTTTATGGCTTCTAGCCATTTGACGGAGTCAGGGCCCATCATCGCTTCTTTGCATATAGTCGGTTCATCATTGTCAAACAATAATGATCTGTTCTCAAATCTAACTATTTGATTGTAATCCGACTCACGCGGTTCAATAGGAACTTAGATCTACGTGACCACAACCTTTGAGGTACGACAACCATGGGCATTGTGGCCGCCTCCGGGACACTTCCCAGCGCTGCGCTACTCAGCACATATAGCTTAGGTTCAATAACCCAATCAAAGTTCTATTGTCCTCCCACTTAACTTTTTGCAAAAAATTCCTTCTCAAGAAACTTGACGTTTTCAGCGACAAACATTTTTGTCTTCGGTGTTCTGGAGGAATACCCAACAGTTATTTTGGGATAACCTACAAAGACATATTTATCCGACTTTGGTTGTGAACATTTTACATATGCCAAGCATACCAAATTTTTAGAAAAGACAACTTGGGTTTTATCCCATGTCATAACTCATATGGTGTCATTTCAACGGATCATGATGGCGCTCTTTTCAGTGTAAAAGCGGTAGTCTCTAAAGCTTTATCCTTAAAATATAATGGCAGTTTTATAGACAACACCTTTGATCCAACGATATCAAACAAAGTTTGATTTCATCTCTCGAACACTACATACTCCTATGGTGTTTCGGAAAATACAAGTCTATGGAACGATTCCTCAACTTTTAAGTGTTCGCTAAACTTGTAACTCAAATATATTCCTTTATGATCAAATCATAAATTCTTTATTCTCTTGTTACAATGATTTTCAACTTCATCTAGAAATACTTTGAACATTTTTTTAAATATTTCATACTTCTTCTTTATCAAGTAAATATACACATATATCTACTCAAATCCTTGGTTAAAGTAAATGAAGTTCAAAGATCCACCACACTCGGCTACGCATAATGGACAATATACATCAACATGTAGAACGTCCAATAATTTAGTCGTCCGTTCTTCTTTGGCCTACAAACGGAGTTTTAATCATCTCTAGGAAATTTTCACAAGTGTCAATTGATTCAAAATCAAAATGACTCCAAAATTCCATCAACGTGGAGTTTCTTCATGTTTACTTTCCAATATGATTTAAACGGTGGTGTCACTCATAAGTGATATTCTAATCATTTGTCTTGAGACACTTTTAGCATCAGTGTTATGGATGTGATTTCTCCAACAAGATAAGCGTTCATTCATCTTTTATGAATGTGGTAATAATTTGAACAACCATTGTTCTCATAATACCATAACAAAATAACAATTATTAAAACAAATCTTGAAGGCTAGGTCTAATTCCAAAGAAACACAATAACAGTTTATTTGTTTTCGATGAGAATCATCCCATATTCATTTGCTAGTTAATTAGGCCATTGTAGTTCTTGTATTGCGTTGTTCTGTATGACAGTTCATACCAACCAATTTAGTATCAAATACCCAAGAACCACATTGTTTTAATAAGCAACGAATACACCCATAACATGTATATCTTCCATATACCTGAGCTGGATATTTCCAGTCATTTCTTTTCCGCCAGAATAAATTTCAGATTCTCTTTTAGCAATTCTTTTCCTTCTAGAAGAATCTATCAACATCAATAGTGGTGCCATTCACATGGCACATAGTTCAAGGCATGATTAGTCAAACACTAATACCCTTGGACTCACACTTTGAAGTAGATCACCATAATTAAATATTTGGCGTTCTTCCAAATTCCATTCTTTAGTAATCTTTTAATGTAGTAAACATTTTACCGACATCTTGTATTCATCCTATCATGACAACTTTCATGATCAAGCTACTATAGCTCATGAGGATGAATTGTGAGTATAATGTTAGTTCCCAAAACCTTTTTAGGAGATCTAGACGCCTAGCGTCTCCAATCTTCACAAATTCTCATACAATATGAGAACATGTGTCTTACTAAATTATACTCTATCACATTGCAACCAAACATTGTTTCAGATATCAAAATATCTTCCACATATGATAGTTTATGAAACAATTCTTTCAGCTCCTAGATAACCTTGATACTAAAAACAACTTTTGAATATCAAGGATCATGGAGGCAAGTGTGATACTTAGATACTAACACTGGAATTGTTACTCTTGATTTAATACTACTTATTAAATTTTATCGAGTAACCAAGGTTTGCTAAAAGTTAGCAATAGAACTTTAAACTTTAGATTGACATTCAAACAATACGATACCCGTTCGTAAAGTTAACATCCAGAATTCTATAGTTCTATTATCTCAATTATAGCTAGTCGCAAGGTAGTAAACGGATGCCAATGCCTACAACAAACTATGCAAATTCACTTTGATTTAGTTCATGATAAATTGAGTTCTATAATTCAAAATTACTAAGTGAACTCCCACTTAAAAACAACATCCCTCTTAGTTTTCTTAAGTGATTACACGAACCAAATTCACTATACTGCAACCGATCATCACGTGCAACGGCATAGTTTCAAAGGCAAACATCACCATGTTCATCATATCAACCATATGACTCATGCTTAACCTTTTGGTTCGTGTTCCGAGGCCATGTCTGTACATGCTAGGCTCGCCAAGTAGAACCATAGCACTCGCGTGTGTAAAACTGTCTTACACCCGTCGTATGTGAACGTAGAGTCTATCACACCCAATCATCACGAGGTGTCTCGAAACGACAGACTTTCTTGACGGTGCATGCTATTGAAGAACACATTTTTATCTTGATATTTATGTGAGAGGGGTCATCTTATAATGCTACCGCGCGATCAAACCTAAGCAAAATAAGATGCATAAAAGGATAAACATCACATGCATATATAATGTGATATGATATGGTCCTTCACACATTCGATCTCCATCTTGTGCGTCATGGCATGATCTCCATCATTCCACCGGCGTAGCACCAAGGTCCATGACGCGCCACCTTGGTTGTCCTCCTCCATTACAATATATCACTTGGATATATATATTCGGCACGCAGGCCATTTAAATGTAAAGACAACCATATGGCTCCTGCCGGTTGTTTATAACTTACAAAAAGGATCATTGCATACAATTTGTAACATAAACAATTCAACCATATCACATCACATGCCCTGCAAAAACAAGTTAGACATTTCTAATTTGTCTTGCATATTTTACGTGGTTTGGGGCTTTCTAGGAAGAACCGTTCTTACCTACGAACATGTAACCACAACAGTGATAAAAAATAATATTAACAACTCTTTGTAAAATAGATCATAACTATAGTGGGAGAAACGTGCACCCGCAAAGCCACATATGCCGAAGCATGTCAAGTGTGGGATAAGTCTCGTGAACGCGGTCACGTAAGGTTAGTCTCGGGCAACTTCAATCCCACTATGCCACTATGATCCAAAATACAAAATAAATTGCAATAACATGATCATCAACGCCCACATCCACATGTGTTCTAACCGTGCATACCAACTACGTATAGAGATGGCTCTGATACCACTGATGGGTTATGGGCATAGAAAACAAAAAATTTCCTACGCATGAACACATAAACTAGCCAAGAACATCTACAAGATGGTAGCAACGGAGACTAACCCTCGAAGACCGGTAGCGGGGATTACGTTCCCGCACAAACGTTGCCTATGGAGAGTCGAGGAAGATGCACGTAGTCGACGTAGTCATTCACTTGACGTAGTCGACGTACTGGTTCACTTGACGATCACGAGATCGTGTACACGGTGCCACAACCGGCAGCGCCCCCGTGCTCGGTCGCACGTACGGCTCGTCGTCGACTCCTCCACGCCCTCGGTCCAGCGGGGCAGCGGAAGAAGGGATCCTCCGAACACTCCAACACACACTTCTCCAAGTGTATGAATTACGAACTAAAAATCCGGCAGAGCTTCACTAAGCTAAGACGGATATTGGGCAGCAACTATGCGGGGAAGGGGAGAATCAAGAGTGTGTGAAGAGGGAGAAGAGGGGCTCCTTTTATAGGAGAGGAGGTGGCAGCCCCCTCTTCATGGTGGTAACCCCCTCTTCATGGTGGTAACCCCCATTTTAATTTTGCATGACATTCATGCTAATTAAAACTCACACTAATTGAATTAATAAAACATTTTTATTTCTTTAATATTTGTTAATTCATTCAATTAACAAACATTAACAAATACACCCTTGAGTTATTTCGATATCCCGAAACAGTTTCGGTGCTTTTGTGAAACAACCCTCATGTTGTCCTGTAATTCGATTGGAGTATCGTATCCACTCAAAAACGACGGCAAACCTTAAGTGTGTCACCCTACGGTTCGTGAATAATGTGGACATGATCGAGACTCCTCTCCGATCAAAAATCATCAGCGGGATCTGGAAATCCATGATGACTCCCACTTACTCAACGATGAACTAGTGATCGTGTGAACCAATAACGAACATAGTTAATTCCTTTTGTCTCGCGATATTATTACTTGTCCGAGATCCGATCATTTGGTATCAACCATACCTAGTTCGATCTCGTTCCCGACAAGTCTCTTTACTCGTTTCGTGATAATGCATTCCCGTGACCTAGTCACATGCTTGCAAGCGATTCCAATGCAATATCACCGAGAAGGGCCCAGAGAATATCTTCCCGTCATCGGGTCGGAAAAATTCCACTCTTGATCCATGAGCCTCAACTAATACTTTCAGAATACCCGAATCAACCTTTATAATCACCCTGTAACGGTGTGACATTTGATATCATCAAAGCACTCTTCTGGTATCAGTGATTAACATGATCTCATGGTCTGAGGATTAGAACTATTTCGTATGAGTTTGATATAGCAATGAACTTGATGACTTGATCGTATTGCTATTCGTACTATGGGTGTGAGTGTTCATCACATCATTCTTCTAATGATATGACCCCATTATTAACAACATCCAATGTTCATGATCAGGAAACCTTGATCATCGGTTAATCAACGAGCTAGTATAAAAGAGAGGCTTTACTAGGAACCTTTTAGTTTATTAAACACACATGTATTAATGTTTCCGATTAATACAATTCTAGCATGAGAAATAAACATTTATCATAAACATGGAATATGATAATAACCACTTTATTATTGCCTCTCGGGCATATTCCCTTCACATAGAGGCCACCCAAGATTGCCCATCAGTGACAAGGAGCCCCCGGCAAAGGTAACCTCAGCTTAATGGTGCCGTCCACAAAAGGGTGACGACGCTACGTCCGCTATCGCCAAGACTAAACTGGTCAAGAGTTTTTAGATGGAGCCCAACAAGGGGAGGTGACCACAACGATGCCCCCAAGAGGGACACAACACCTGCCAAGGTACCATGATCATACCGGCATCAACAAAACAAGCCTCTAACACATGCTTTGGGAGCCTCCACTACCAAAGAACCATTGCCCCAGGATCAGACATCCTCCGCTTCTCACCACTCACAGCGAAAGAGACAAACCACCACCTCAATGCCGCTTGCTAAAGATCTCAGCATGCATACACCTTCTAGAGTCATCCCCCGGCTTCCAATATCTCACATGTAACATGAGACTAGACACTAGATCGGACATGAACGATCTTGCCAAATTTGAGCCCTCCTGGCCTGTACCTAGACCAGACGCGATGGTCAAGGGGAGAGCATGGAAGCAGATAGTGTTGAGTATGGCAGGGCGGTGCCTCCGCATTGACCACAGGCCACCCTACAGGAGGAAACCAACTAGGCCCATTGACAAGGGTATAACTAATAGAGCCCGTTAGTTGAGTACCCCTGAGGCCCGTTAAGCTAGGCCCAATTGTAATGATAGTCGAGATACGAGTTCTTACCGTATGTCGATATTGTAATCTATATCGGACCCTACCCGATCCTCGAGACCTGGCCACCTATATATAGGGGCCAGGAGGGGACGGTGTAGGCCGGATTGAAAGCAAGCCAGGTTGAACACCCAAGTTTACTTTCGGTATACACTTATTTCGACTAACCTTTACCTTCGAGTTCATCTGACGCCCTATTCCCCCGATCCTAAGTCCTTCATCTAGGACATTTGTCGAGTTAACCCTCGTCACCCATCCTACAATCCACCATCCCCCCACCCACGCCAGCTAGAGCTTGGACGGTCGAGACTACAACCTCCATGTCACACCACCACCAAGCTGCACCACCCTGTCTGTCCTCTTTGCGCACATGGAAGAAGGGAGATCCTACCACAGCCGGCACCACGCTAGCTTTGACTGTTAGCGTTCATCGGTGATGGAGTTTGAGCAGTGGTGGGTGGAGTGGGAGAGCTAGGATGGTGGTGAATTATCCCAGTCATCAGCTGAGGGCTAGGGGCGATGGGAGCGAGAGACTCACAAAGTTTCACTAGTAGTTGGGCGAGTTGCGTGGTGTATATATGTTGGTTTCATGACTTCTTTGTCTTTCAAGAAAATTCATGTTTCTTTATGGCCTCTTTGAGCCATACATTGGTTGTCGTAGCATGATCCTTTCGAAATTGTGGTTGTACATAATAATGATCCAAGAAAGGAGATTAAAAGTGCATCTTCAACCCTAGGTGATGATGAAAAATTCTTAGGGCACTAACAAGTATAGGAGAAATGTGTATAGGTGTTAGCCCATGGAAAGGGAGGAATGTTAGTCAGATACCCTTGGAAAGCCAAAAGAAAAGTTAATTATGTATTTTGATTAATGTCAATTAATTTTACACTTGGGCCATAGTAAACGCCAAACAATTAATATGGGCATCAGAGTACTTTTTTTTGAAAAATCCACAACAATCAAAGGGAAAACTTCCACTAGAGGACCATAAATACGCTATCATTTTGTTTATTGTCGCACGAAATTGGACCTCGATACACCTGGTGAATTTAAAGGTGAGCTCACTAGCTATTGACCTTATTCAAAACCGCACAAAAATGATATTGGACTCTTAGGGGGGGGGCTATGTGTCCAAGATTCATTTCTCATACTCCATTCTTGAACTCAAAAGGTTTGATAACTCTTCACACTTTGCTCAAATCTTTTGAGTCCATCTCTAAGATCATATGCTTGAATCGTGTCGTACGTTTTAAGATGATAGACATGTGAAGATATTCCTGAGTGAGACTTTCACATGGTGGAGTATGGGGAGAAATTCGCAAGACTTCACCAAGAAAGGGTAATCAAGAAAGGTGTTCCAGCTTGAGGCGGACATGACCGTCATCAGCTAATTCAAGTGGAATATGCCCAAGGAAAATCTATGATCTTTATAAGATTTATCCTTTAATGATATCAATGTGGTTATTTAGATACCGCAATATAGGATCAATTGCCAGACTATAATGGGGGCTCTCGAGTGAGTAACTTGATCATATGGTTCATAGAGAGCTAAAACATTTGCATCCTTGGCATCATCTTATATGGTTGTTATTTGGATTTTTTATTTCATGTGAGTTTTTTTAGCTTGTGGATATCTCTAAGACAAGCTCAAGTTCATAAAAACAATTTCGTATGAAAAACTTGTTGCATTTTTTATGTTGGAGGTTTTATCGGTTCTTCATTTTACAAAGGTTTCACACCTGCACCTTCTTGGTAATTTTTATCAGATAGTGCTTGTTGTTATCTTTCCAACAATCTTGAGTTCATCTAAATCAGATTTTGTATGATCAAATTTATTAAGTTTTGGTTTTAGTTGTTTCTCGCTTTCTAGTGTGGAAGTTTCGGGATGTTTACACCAAAAGTTCTTATGTGCAAACATACAAAAGTTCCAACATCGAACACCAAATTTCCGGTCTAAAATTCCCATGTTTTTTTTTACTTTGAGTTGTGTGTGTGTGGTGCAAATCTCTGTAACTAATCCGAAACTTCAAGCAGCAATTATTTTGGAAGTTTCCAGAAGTGTCAACTAGTCTGGAAGTGTCGCCTCTTCGGATTGGAACTTCTGGTGTTATGAAAATTGTGAGGGCTAAATTTTTTGGGGGACCTATAAGCGGATCCCTTCTCCCCCAAGGGTTATCTAGTTCTTCTGTATATCTCTATCCTCCATAGTTGACCTTGAATAGTTTCCCTATCTCTCTATTTCTCCTATGTTTCTTGCACTATTTTGAGGGTAAAAGAGAGAGGGGGTCTAGATCTACATTTCCACCAATCAATATTTCTTCTATGTGAAGGCAATCTTTAGATCTAGATCTTGGCGAAATTGTTGTTCTCCTCCTTTGTTCTTCCTCTCATATTTCCTCCATAACATTAGTTTCGATTTGGGAGACATGGACTTGAGCGCTTGTGTTCTTGTCATTGCATTGGTTGCATTGATTTGATTTCTCCGTGGAAATTTCGCTGGGGTGAAAATTAAGAAGCTTACTCTTGGGCTTGGAACCCTAGACAGTTGGTTGGTGTTGCCGCATAGCTCAACCTTGGTAGTGCAAAGTTTGTGGTGATTCTTGGGAGCCTCCAATTAGGTTGTGGAGATGGCCCCAAGGCTATTTTGAAGGTCCATTTGCCACCTTCAAGGGAACCACATAGTGGATCGAGGTACATCACATTGTGTGACGGATTGAGGAGAACACAGTGAGCTATTTGTGGCTATTTGGTGACCTTTGTGTCGCCACACCGCTCCAACTGAGATTAGCTTCCCTTGGGAAGTGAACTTTGGGATACATCATTGTCTCCTCGTGCCTCAGTATTGCTATTTCATAGTTGCTTATATCTTGTTTAACATAAGTTTGTTGGTGCACATAGTTGAAACTAGCCATATATAGGTTTATGTTGATAAATTAAATACTAGTTCTATTCCTCATTTGTTCGACCCAAAATCATAATTTTTTAAATCGTCTATAACCCCCACCCCCACCGCGCACCTAGGCGACATCTAGGTCCTTTCATCAAGGATTCAGTCGTTGCACTGACAATACACAAGTGAATATGGGCCTAATAGATGACATGCATCTTCTCGGGGTGTGTTCCACCACCACTCGCTCCACTAGCCAAACTCCTTTCTATTTTGTATATGGAGCAAGTATGTCCTATCCAGTGAGATCAAGCACCAATTCATTCACACCGAGATGCTCCATGAGGGAATCCCACTCACTAATGGAAATAATGAACAACATTGCAATGATAGTGTCAATATCATTAAAGAAGCACGAACCCAAGCGCTCCTAAAACATGTTGCATATGAACGGGATTCATGCTTCTGTAACTCCCAAGTGAATCTAAGGGCATGTACAATAATGATGACTCACTCTGCGAAGGGTAGTTATAGAAGGTTTTGATGATGTGAAGGAAAGAGGGGAGAGATTGAGGCTGTCTGTAAATTTCTAGACAGTATATAGAATTAGACAGTATATAGAATTCTTAGAGATAGCTTACAGACATCAATTTTGCTATTGTATAGATGATGTGTGTAACTTGTACTTACATATAGTCATGGCTAAAAATAGACAAATTACAGACATAGTGATATATACATAGTTTATAACATTATCTATATATGACATTGACTAGCATTACTGATACCATCTGTCTAAACCAATGCACATGCCCTAAACTCCTTTGCCGAAGACAACCTTGTCCTTAAGAAAATTCATGGTCCCAAGCTCCATTCTAGAGTGGGACGAAACATAACGCATCCTTAGGTCCTTATTTCAACTTTTGTGGAGTCGTTTATTCTCTAATCCTAAGTGAGCCACTTGGATATAGTAGCACGAACTATATCTGAAAAATATGTTGTACATACATGTGGACGCTATGACGCATATTTTTGGCAAAGTATTGCTTTTTACAAAGTATTAAAATCCAATCAACCCCCCAACACATCACATGTCCTATTGTTACACAATCCTCCATAAAGAAAAATCATGTGATATATAAGAATGTTAAAGTGGCGGACGTTCTGTCGCATACACCTTTAAACGTTAGGTTCAGGCATGTTCTCCGAGATGATAGATGGGACTCCTGGTTATAATTGGTCGAGTGCATAATGGATGTACATTTTAATGACGAGGCGGACCGTTTCTCGTGGAGTTTAACAACATCTGGAATTATTTGGTTAAATCTTTATATGCGGATTATATGAATGACCTTACTTAATTTTTTAAAAAGTATTTGTGGAAACTAAAAGTTCCTTTCAAGATTAGAATCTTTATGTGGTTCTTGCATATATAAGAAAGTACTGCTTACAAAAGAAAATTTCCAGAACGTAACTAGATGGGATGTAAAAAATGTGTTTTCTACGATTTGGAGGAGTCGGTGGAACATTTTTTTATAATATGTACATTTGCCAAGCTGATATGGCGTGTTGTGAATTTCACTTTTAATATACCTCCCTGACTAATATCAAAAATATGTTTGGAAACTAGATAAATGGAATTAATAAGACAACTAAAGCACGGATTCGTGTGGGGGTGTGTGCTTTAATGTGGGCAATATGAAATTGGCGAAATGATGTCATTTTTAACAGGGCTGGTCATGCTTTGCAGGTTATCGATAGGCCTACATACTGAATCAACATGTGGTCCTATCTCCTTCCGGAGGACTAGCGGGCAAATATGAATTCTAGATGCACTCGGTTGATAGCGTCGTTTGGGCTATCTTCAACCAGGTGGCTGACAGCTTTCTAATAGGATACAAAATGCATAGTACAGTTTTGTATTCCTTTTTTCGTTGGTTGATTCATGTGGCGACCTAGAGAGACCTATGAGTATGAGTATGTAATAAGATACTTCGGAACGCTAAGTTTTTAATAAATGGATGTGTGCATCATTTTAATACAGAGGCCAGGACATCCCATTTTGAAAAATATAACATCTCAACTGGTGACCATAGAGGTGCCAACCACCAATGTTAGCTCGCAAGTGGTTACCTGACGACCGAATGAGTAAACGTTGATGCCCCTCAAGCCTGGGTCTCTCGGCTGTATGCTCTTGCTATTGGTGGAAGTCCCCTAAGGTGACTATTGGGGAAGGAGTGCAAGCGGACGAGTGGATCCGAGATTTGGAGGTACGGAGGAACGACTTAGGGGCTATATGGATCTATTGAGTAAGACGCGGAGAAATATGGAGGATGAATATGGGTCTCTTGTTTGTTTGAGTGATATTTAAGCTGTCATTTTAGATTTTCTGGTGTACAAAAATTGATTGTGTTGTTAGGCAAAACAAAAGAAAGCGAAATTCCCACGAAAGACAGTTAGCAATTGCACACTAGTGCGGATCTCAAGGAAACTGAAAGCCCCAGATAGTGACTACTGGTGAATGTGATCTCAGAAAATCCATTCCCATTGCAGAATCATACATTTTAAGTACAATGTATTCGAGAAGAATATACGCAGTTCAAAGCCAAAAAAAAATGTTAGGCAACTCGTGGTCCAAAAGTTGACAGATTCGAATAACCATAGAAACTGTGCTGATCCCAGTAAACTAGGTCCAGGATGATAGCACGAGCCGTCATTTTCGATGTAGTTATCTATCAAGTCGCAGCAATCAGGCAAGTTAAGCTCCATGTTCTGCCTAACTAAGCTCACCTAGTTAACTCAAGAGCTTTTGATATGTTAGGTGCAACATGTAGGTGAACACCAGAATTGTCTTTCAAGGCACCTGTTATTAATAGCAAGTGTGCATAAGTCAACCACCTCATCTCCAATGCTCGATTGGACGTCCAGGCTTCATGTCACCGTGGTTCAATCAGATCTTTTCAGTCCTTCTGTCCAATGCCAAATGTGGAAGGACAACCTTTTCTTATCTGTCCTAGCAAACAAACAAACAAAAATACTGATCTGATTAATACTTGCAAGTAAGTTGATCTGGTTTATTTGCCTTGTTTTGTTTCTTGTTCTTCTCTAGCTGTTTTAATTAAGGTAAACATATTCTTATGTGATTTGAGCTCCAAGGATGAATTAACTTTCAGAACTGTGTACATTAATCACTTCGATATGAGGTACAAACTCTTGATTTGAGGTACAGGCATCTGGAGACATGGCTTCATTGTTATATACAGCAACAAGGATCTAGTGGCATATGAGACTGTGGCAAGAATTCTTGCAGAAACGAAATCACAGTCTGCATTCTTCTGAATACTAGCTTGTCCTGGCCATTTCTCTAACTGTCCTCATGGCCTTTCTCCTTATGCATACCCACGAAAGGTAGCTCTACAGAAAAGTAGGCAGACAGTATAACCAAAATAAGCCATGCCGAAATTTCCACAACATCTCAAACAAAAGGCGTTCTTGCTTCATTAACTAAGTCTGATATTTTCTTAGAAACTTCTGATATTTGAGAAAAATATCGTCTCTTCTGACCTCATAAGACAAAGTTTTCCAATAAATTGCGCTACCCTGGCTACGAGCACTAGTAGAAAATGGGTCTTTGGTCTAGCACCAAAATCACATATGTCCCGGTTGGGTTTGTCAATGGGGACCAATGACAGGCATTGGTCCCGGTTCGTGCCGTTTGGTGGCCGGTCCCGGTTCATTTCGGAGAATCGGTCCCGGTTTGTTGCATGAATCGGGACCAATGCCCCCCCCAGCGTGGCACGTGGCTCTCTGCGGAGCATTGGTCCTGGTTCATGCCATGAACCGGGATCAAAGACCCTCCCCTGGCTATAAATTGATACCCAGCCCTTTGCCCTTTGCCACAAAATTTTGCTGGATTGTGTGTGAGGTGTGGGTGCTAGCTTTTTTTTCCTTTGATTGCACACAAGGTGTTCGACGAAATGTCCATGCCACATTTAAGTTCGCACAACACGGTATCCTCCGCCGAGGTTAGCAACCTTATCTTCTTCATCTGTAACTGATACAAAAATCTTTCATGTGTCCATGTAGGGTGGTTATTTCACTATTCATGATGTTATTATAATAGTTAATTATTATAACGCAGATCGATGCGCGGATGCGATGGATGTACGGCGACCGACGCGATTCCGATTTTATTGCAGGCCTGCATAAATTTATCGATGTGGCTAAGGCAAACAAAGTGGATAATTTTATGCCTTGTCCCTGCGTCGACTGTCGGAATTTGACGGAGCACTCTGCCCCGAGAATCCTTCAAAGCCATCTGCTTCGGAGAGGTTTCATGCCCGGATATTATTGTTGGGCCATGCACGGAGAAAGAGGGGTTAGGCTGGAAGAAAATGAAGAAGAGGATGATGACAGCTATCCTATGTCGCCTGAAGAATACGGTGATACTACAATGGAAGACAATGAAGAAGAGGGAGGCGGCAATGAAGAAGAACAACGAGCATTGGATGAGCCCACTGATGGTCTTGGTCGGGTCATTTCTGATGCAAAGCAACAATGCGATATAGAAAGGGAGAAGCTGAAGTTGGAGGCCATGCAAAAGGATCACAAAAAGTTGTTGTACCCAAATTGTGAAGATGGCAGCACAAAGCTCGGTACCACACTTGAACTGCTGAAATGGAAGGCAGAGGCTGGTTTATTTGACAAGGGATTTGAGAAGTTACTAAAAATAATGAAGCCGAAGCTTCCAAATGATAACGAGCTGCCCGAGACAACGTACGAAGCAAAGAAGACTATCTGCCCTCTAGGATTAGATGTGAAGAAGATACATGCATGCATTAATGACTGCATCCTGTACCACGGTGAGAAGTACGAGAATATGGATAAATGTCCGGTATGCACTGCATGTCGGTACAAGATCAGACAAGATGACCCTGGTGATGTTGAGGGCGATGACGAGCCCCCCAGGAAGAAGATTCCTGCTAAGGTTATGTGGTATGCTCCTATAATACCACGGTTGAAACGTCTATTCAGAAACAAAGAGCATGCCAGGTTGTTGCGATGGCACAAAGAAGAACATAAGAAAGACGAGAAACTGAGACACCACGCCGATGGGTCGCAGTGGAGAAACATCGAGAGAAAGTACTCGAACTTTGCAGGTGACGCGAGGAACTTATGGTTTGGTCTAAGTACAGACGGCATGAATCCTTTTGGGGAGCAGAGCTGCAGTCACAGCACCTGGCCCGTGACTCTATGTATCTACAACCTTCCTCCTTGGTTGTGCATGAAGCGGAAGTTCATTATGATACCAGTGCTCATCCAAGGACCGAAGCAACCCGGCAACGACATTGATGTGTACCTAAGGCCATTAGTCGATGAACTTTTGTAGCTGTGGGCAGAACCAGGTGTAAAGGTGTGGGATGAGCACAAACAGGAGCCATTTGACCTACGAGCGTTGCTGTTCGTAACCATCAATGATTGGCCTGCTCTTAGTAACATTTCAGGACAGTCAAACAAGGGATACAATGCATGCACGCACTGTTTAGATAAGACTAAAGGTACATATTTGGATAAATGTAAGAAGGTTGTGTACCTAGAGTGTCGTAAATTTCTTCCGACCAATCATCAAGTAAGAAAAAAAGGCAAGCATTTCAACAGTGAGGCAGATCACCGGAAGAAGCCTAAGCTCCCTAAAGGTGCTGATGTATTTGGTATGGTGAAGGACCTAGAAGTAATATTTGGAAAGGGTTCTGGCGGTCAATCTGTTCCGAAAGACCCCATTACCGGATACACGGCCATGTGGAAGAAGAAAACTATATTTTGGGAGCTTGAGTATTGGAAAGACCTAGAGGTCCGTTCTTCAATCGACGTGATGCACGTGACGAAGAATCTTTGCGTGAACCTGCTAGGCTTCCTAGGTGTGTATGGGAAGACAAAAGATACACCAGAAGCACGGGAGGACCAGCAACGTATCAAAGACCCATACAACAAGCATACTGATAAAGGCCGTCAATACTTAAGCAGCTACACTCTTACCAAAGCAGAGAAGGAAATCTTTTTTGAATGCCTGAGCAGTATCAAGGTCCCGGCTGGGTTCTCGTCAAATATAAAGGAAATAATAAATATGGCAGAGAAAAAATTCCAGAACCTAAAGTCTCATGATTGTCACGTGATTATGACGCAGTTGCTTCCGGTTGCATTGAGGGGGCTTCTACCGGAAAATGTTTGAGTACCCATTGTGAAGCTATGTGCATTCCTCAATGCAATATCTCAGAAGGTGATCGATCGAGAAAGTCTGGAAAGGCTACAAAAGGATGTGGTCCAATGTATTGTCAGTTTTGAGTTGGTGTTCCCCCCGTCCTTCTTCAATATTATGACGCATCTCTTAGTTCACCTAGTCGATGAGATTTCCATTCTCGGTCCTGTATTTCTGCACAATATGTTCCCCTTTGAGAGGTTCATGGGAGTCTTAAAGAAATATGTTCGTAACCGTGCTAGGCCAGAAGGAAGCATCTCCAAGGGCTATGGAATAGAGGAGGTCATTGGGTTCTGTGTTGACTTTCTTCCTGACCTTAAGCCGATTGGTGTTCCTGAATCACGGTATGAGGGGAGACTGAGTGGAAAAGGCACGCTAGGAAAGAAAGCAATGATATTTAGGGACGGGCATTCTTTGAATCAAGCACACTACACAGTTCTACAAAGTTCTACCTTCGTGGCTCCGTATATCAAGGAACACATGAATGTTGTACGCTCCAAGTTCCCGGGGAAGGATGACTACTGGATTAAAGAAAATCACATGGAGACTTTTGGCACTTGGTTGCAATTACATGTCATGAATGACACCACTATTGGAGATCAGCTCTACTTGTTGGCCGCGACACCATCTGCGACTGTATTGACTTTCCAAGGGTACGAGATAAATGGGAATATATTTTACACGATCTCCCAAGATAAAAAGAGCACTAACCAAAACAGTGGTGTCCGCTTTGATGCAACATGTGACAATGGGAAAAAGGACACATACTATGGTTACATAGAGGAGATATGGGAACTTGACTATGGACCTACTTTTAAGGTCCCTTTGTTTCGGTGCAGTTGGGTCAACATGAATGGAGAAGGGGTAAAGGTAGACCAGCTATACAGAATGACAACAGTGGATCTCGAGAATCTTGGTTACAGAGATGAACCATTCGTCCTAGCCAATGATGTGGCTCAGGTTTTCTATGTGAAGGACATGTCCTCCAGACCGAAAAAAAGAAAAAAAATAAGGAAACGAATACATCAGACGATGAGCCCAGGCGTCACATAGTTCTTTCAGGGAAAAGAAACATCACGGGAGTCGAGGACAAGACAGACATGTCAGCAGATTATGATAAGTTTGAAGAAATTCCGCCCTTCACCGTGAAAACTGACCCTTGCATCCCGTTAAATAATGAAGATGCTCCATGGTTACAGCCTAAGAAGCGATCATAGGCAAGGGATCGACATACACGACGAAGGATTCTTACCCTAAACCCTAAACCCTATGTAAATCTATGTAATGTATGAAAACTATGACACGTCATTTTGTGAAGGATTTTTTATGATGTTTGCAATTATCCAAGTTCAATATTTTTCCTTGCAGCTATGACACATAATATTGGAGTGATTCAGTCATAGTCGTGCCTAGCCCTATAAACGTCGCCACTGTAGTCGTCGTAGTCGCCGACGTTGTCGTCGCTGGCATCGGGGTCGCGGTAGTCGAACCTCGGCGGGTGAGCACGCATGGGCTGAGACTGAGGGTAGCGCAGGCGGGGGCCACAGTAGGCCATGACGCTCTGGAGAGTCCGGCCGTGCCACCACAGCCGACGGCCGGCCTCATTGAAGTTCGAACAAGGTGGGCCGTCCTCCTCGTGCCTGGCAAGTGCACTCTCACGCCGATTGATAAAGAAGCCGTCCCAAGTCGGGCTGTAGTCGGGATGCCACTGGGGATTCCTCCGCTGCTCTGGCATGAGCTCGAAGTAGTAGTGGTTCATGATGGCCATCTGGCGCACCACACCTAGAGGGACAGGAGGGACCGGTACGCCTCCGACGCTCAGCATCCAGCCGATGGGGACGCGGTAGCCTGGCTGGCAGGGGTAGTTTGAGGCGCAAAGCGCCTCCGCCTCTCGGGGGGTTAGAGATACGATGGAAGCCATGGGAGAGAGTGATGAGGTTTGCAGATATGAGTCTAGATGTGATATGTAAATGGAGGCCAAGCCTACATATATAAAGTGAAAAAATGGCGGGAAGACGGAGGCGGGAAGCGGTGGAAAGCGCGGGAAGAAAATAGGCGGGAACGCAGTGGCGCGGGAAACTATCTAACCTTTAGTCCCGGTTGGTGGGTACAACCGGGACTAAAGGTGGTTTTTGTGTCATCTAACAAAACTGTCGGTGGGATAAGGACGTGTGGGTAACCTTTAGTCCCGGCTGGTGGGTGCAACCGAGACTAAAGCTGTCGGCAGGATAAGGACGCGTGGGTGGATGCACTGCTCGATGAAAAGCATGTAGCGCACGACGCCCCTGTCGGAGGAACAAGACAAAGTAGAAGCGGCGCCGTGCCTATAAAAGGAGCATCAATACGCCATGGCAAGCAGCTCAACAAGCCAACCTAGAAGGTAGGGAGAGTTTCATCCCCATGGATGGAGGACAGGGTTGGGAAATCTCCCGAGGCGGAGCTTCTCGAAGATGTCGTTGGTGCTCATGCCCTACGGCATCTTCGGAAGCTCCGCCTCGGAAAAATTTCCCTGCAAGCCCGTGAAAGACTCCATCTCCTCTAACAGTGTTGGGTAAAGGGTTGGGAAATCTCCCGTGGCAGAGCTTCTCAAAGATGTCGTTGGTGCTCACGCCCTACGGCATCTTTGGAAGCTCCGCCTCGGAAAAATTTCCCTGCAAGCCCGTGAAAGACTCCATCTCCTCCTGCAACATGGAAATTGGCTATTTCGTGTGTCGAAAATTAAAACTTCCTCCTGCAACATCGTAAGCCATCCCAAGATGCACATGTGTGCATAATATGGGCACATTATCACACAATATGCCCTGATTCGAGCCATAACATTGGTGGTTTGACCTAAATGCCATGAAACCTCGAACATGATAGGTCATTTTGTGAAGGATTTTTTATGATGTTTGCAATTTTCCAAGTTCAATATTTTTCCTTGCAACTATGGCACATAATATGACACCACGCGAAGGTTTCACATTGTTTGGATCATTTTTGAATTTCTTATGCCCGTTTCAAACTATATTCAAAACGGCGGGCATGAAGCTTCTTAGCCCGGGGCTGAGCCTCGCTAAACTTGAAGTGGATCTCTGATGAAGTAGCATGTTGTAAACCTATAAATGATTTTAAAAACAATTCACAAGCATTATATCCTGTACTTGTAGTTCAAATCTGGGCACCCTCCTATCGATTCGGCAGGAATTTGTCTTTTTCACGAGGGATGGACGGAAAGGTTCCTGATACACCGGTTGGGAATTGGTCCATCTAAGGTGGTCTAGTATTTTTGAAAAATGGGTTGGTACCAATGCCAAACTTTAATTTGGTGGTTTCTTCATAGAACACCCCGATTTCGACACCTCAAAAATGGAAATTGGCTATTTCGTGCGTCGAAAAGGAAAACTTCCTCCTGCAACATCGTAAGCCATCCCAAGATGCACATGTGTGCACAATATGGGCACATTATCACAAACTATGCCCTGATTCTAGCCATAACATTGGTGGTTTGACCTAAATGCCATGAAACCTCGAATATGATAGGTCATTTTGTGAAGGATTTTTTATGATGTTTGCAATTTTGAAAGTTCAATATTTTTCCTTGCAACTATGACACATAATATGACACCACGCGAAGGTTTCACATTGTTTGGATCATTTTTGAATTTCTTATGCCCGTTTCAAACGCGTTAGTGCATTTTTAATTGAAAATGGTAAAATTGTTAATAGTTTGTATAGTTAGAATAAATAATTTTGAAAACAGAAAATAGTTTTGGATTAGTTATTTAAATTGAAGCACTTTTCCTGCTGAAAGTTTATTCAAATTCCAAATTATGCAATAAATATATGTTAATGCATTTTTAATTAAAAATAGTAAAATTGTTTAGTTAGAATTAATAATTTTGAAAACAGAAAATGGTTTTGGATTAGTTATTTAAATTGAAACACTTTTCCTATTGAAAGTTTTTTCAAATTTCAAATAAAATAAAGTTTTTTCCTGTTAAAATGAAAATAAAAAGTTAAAACAAAAAGTTCAAACAAAAAAGAAAGTCATTGGTCCCGGTTCGTCGCATCAATCGGGACCAATGGATCAACGGTCCCGGTTGGTGCGATGAACCGGGACCAATGATCCTGGGGACGTGGCGGTTCAGCAGCGCCCCCCGCCCAGGTCATTGGTCCCGGTTCATCGCATCAACCGGGACCGTTGATCCATTGGTCCCGGTTGATGCGATGAACCGGGACCAATGACCCCGAGATATATAACTGCTAGCCTTGAGATATATAACTGCTAGCCTTCTTCCTCCCCCACTTCCCCCCAAATCGCCGAAACGGCTAAGGACTTTGCGCGCCGAACCAAAACCACGCCGGCAGGCTGCCCCGGTGAAGCTCGCCGCCGTCCTCGGTGAGCGCTCTTCTCCCGCCGCCGCTCACCCCTTCTTCTCCCTCTTCTTCGGCTAACTGTCACTCTGCGCGCTCCATGGCCGAGATCCATTCCCGCCCGGCGGCGGTGGTCGGGGCACGTATGCTGCTGCGCCGGCGGTGGGCCGGTGGGCGCGCGGGTAGGCTGTTGCGCCGGCGGATGTGCTGCTGCGCCGGCGGATGTGCTGCGGCAGTGGCGGGCGGGCGGATGTGCTGCGGCACGGTGGCACGCGGGCGTGGTGCGACGGTGTGGCGGGCGGGATGCGCCGACGGGGAAGAAGATGGCGCGGGCGGGCTGCGCCGTCGGGCTGCGCCGGTGGGCTGCGCCGGCGGGCTGCACACGTACGGTGGCAGGAGGTTGCTGGAAGAAAGAAGAATGGAAAAAAGAAAAGAAATATTTCTAAAATATGCTATTTTGCAGTTTCCTTTTATGTGTCTATTATGCATAATATATTTTAGAAGAATGGAAAAAAGAAAAGGAATATTTCCAAATTTTATAGGCCTACTATAGATATAAAGTAATTAGAAATTAGGAAACGGAATAGGAGGCCTCACCCCTTCTTCCCCCGCCGCCGCTCACCCCTTCTCTCTTCAGGCCGTCCGACGCCCCAGAGAAGCTCGCCGGCCGCCGCCCTGCAGAGCCCGCCGTCGACGCCCCCTGCAGAGCCCGCCATCGACGCCCCCCTGCAGAGCCCGCCGTCGACGCCCCCCTGCAGAAGCTCGCCGGCCGCCGCCCTGCAGAGCCCGCCCTGGAGAAGCACCGGTATTTTATATATGTATTTTAGAAACAGAAATTTCGAGCATGTGTAAATAGAAATATATGTATTTTATATATGTATTTTATAAATAGAAACTTCGAGCACCGGTGAACTTCGAGCATGTGTAAATAGAAATATATGTATTTTATATCATATATGTATTTAGAAACTCCGAGCACCGGTGAACTTCGAGTGTGCCGATGTATTGTAGTTACATGTATACCCGTTTTTACCGCCTATTAATAATAAGATTCAAGAGATTCACTCAAAATCCAGCGCTAATGCCTTGACAAATGCAACTACTGGAACAATTCAACATTACTGACTTACCGGTGTAAATAGAAATATATGTATTTTATATCATATATGTATTTAGAAACTTCGAGCACCGCTGAACTTCGAGTGTGCCGATGTATTGTAGTTACATGTATACCCGTTTTTACCACCTATTAATAATAAGATTCAAGAGATTCACTCAAAATCCATCGCTAATGCCTTGACAAATGCAACTACCGGAACAATTCAACATTATTGACTTACCGGTGTAAAGTTTGATGCCTGCAAGGTGTTGGTGTCGAGAATAGGGTTAATTACTATTAGCAGTTGTTTTTCCTATTAATAAAATGGTTTTACTTTTATAGTAGAAAAATACTATGGATCCAACGGTTGTTTTTCCTATTAATAAAATGGTTTTACTTTTATTATTTGCATTATAATAACTTGCAATTCTTAATTTGCAGATACTATGGATCCAACACATGGCACAACTAAAGATGATGAATATTTCCTCCAAGGAATGATCTGTGAAAATGAAGATATCGATGTCACCAGGACGTTTCTGAACGATTCCGGTGAGGGAGATGAATCTCTCAACCGAGGAGACGGCTTCGGTGAGGTAGAAGCCTAGGACGGGGGAGAAGCCGGTGAGGGAGAAGCCGATAAGGGAGAAGCTGACGAGGGAGAAGGCGACGAGGAAGAAGGCGACGGCTCCGGCCGAACCTTAAATCTCGGAAACTCCGGCGAGGTGTATATATGTATTTTTGTAATGCCCGACTGTCTATATATATACATGCATATATTAACACTCTTTCTTATTTTAGCCCTCCGGATCGAGCACTTCTTCCGTCAGAACGAAACGAGGCCCAACAAAAAAGTTGGATAACACTGTGAGATATAGGATCGAAGTGGTCGGTGTAGATGGCGAACCGACAGCTCCTGATGATGTCGCAAAAAAATTTGTCAAGCAATGCGGAGTTCTTGTGAGGGACTACATCCCGATCATCGTTCAAGAATGGAATCGGCCAAGCATCGGTGGAGTCCCGTATGTCGGCGACGTTGCCAAAGATAAGCTTTTTGACAAGCTCATGATTAATTTCCTCCTGCCGAGGCCAGATGTGAATCCAGATGAGGAGGAGAGAGCAAATAAGGAGCTCAGGCAAAGAGTCAAGAAGTTTGCTCTGATCAAGATGGCCGAGGCATTCAAGAACTGGAAGAAGAAATTGTACCTTAAGTTTGTCAAGTTAGATAAGACTCCGGATTTCAATCAAGCCGGCTGTGCTAAGTTAAGACACCAGTGGGATGATTTTGTGAAGTACAAGACATCGGAGAAAACTTTGGAAAGGTCGAGAATAAATAAGGAGAACGCTACTAAGAAAGTGTACCACCATAATATGGGGTCTGCTGGCTACGCCGGTTGCATGCCTAAGTGGGATACACTTGAGGTCAAGTATATTGCTGCCGGGATCAGACCAGAGCCCACAACATGGACACCACGGGCGAGAAACTGGTTTTATGGCCATGGGGGCACGTTGGACGAAGAAGGGAGGGCAATATATACCCAGAAACACAAAGATCATCCCCTACTGCCCATCGAAGATATTAGAACTGCAGTACAAGATGTTGAAGCGGGACGGTTCGTTCCCGATAGAGAGAACGACGAGCTCACATGCGCCCTTAAAAATGATGAACACACCGGACGAGCACGAGGCACACCAGGCTCCAAGCCGTGGAATGTTGCCTTCCCCGCGGAAATGAAGAGATATCCCGATAAAAGTCATCAGAGGAGAAAGGAAAGGGAGGCAGCTGAGAAAGCGGCAGCTACAGACCGGCTGCGTAATGTAGAAGAAGCATTAAAGCGGCAGCAGGATCAACTCGACAGACTTAGCCAGCAAGGTATTAGCGGCCAATCTCAGCGGCACATGGTAGAAGCTGCATTCGATGGTACCAGCGCCCTATCGAATAAGAAAAGCAGCGTCGCTTCCACCCAGCTCCAGGATGGTGATGATGATGCACTGACGACGGCTCCTCCTAAACGCTACCCAGTGGATGATATCACGGAGAGCACAGCTTGTGAGCTAAAGGTGCAAGTTATGAACTTAAGGGTGACGGCGGCGGTCGGCATGGTCGTACCAATTGCGCCTAACGCAACTTGGCATTGCAGACCGGTTCCAAAAGGATACGCTGTCATCACGGTGGATGATGTGAAGCAAGATTTTGAGGAGCTGAAGCTGGACCACCCTGCAGGGGAAGATAGGGACCTGACTGAACTAGGAGAAGCCAAAGGGGGGACTGTTGTATGGCCAAAGGAGCACATCGTGCTTCCAAATTATGGCCCGCCAAGGCCACCCACTCCTTAGAGCAGCAATCCACCGTCGCCGCCACCTCACCATTCTCCAGCACAACTGGCGCCTTCACCGCCTCACCACTCAGCGCAGCCGTCTCCACCGCCGCCTCAGCCGTCTCCGCCGCCGCCTCAGCCTTCTCCGTCCCCTGAGCCTCATAGACTAAAGCGGAAGTATACTAAGAGGGGCAGCACCACCAGCAGCAGCAAGAGCACATTCTGATCACCGAAACGTAAGCTATCGCCCCTCCCAAGAGTACCTCATCAGAATATGAAGAAGCTTCCTTGCGAGAAGACAGATGAGAAAATTGCTGCGGCCGCAGATGCCCATTATGAACAGTGGAAGACTGACATGGCTAACAAGAAAAAGCCAAAGCCGATGGAGCCATTGATCTTCCCGGTCAACGTAAAAGATAAAGCCAAAGCCCGCGCTTAAGATTTAGCTTCACCAACCCATAGCGCTCACACCAGACTATAATCGCTCTATTACCAAGTCGGCTGAGGCAAAAGAGCAGAGAGTCGGGAAAGAAGTTGCCCAGCTCGGACAACAGAAAAATCAATCGATCGAACCGCTCAAAGTGTACGATACCAATGAGTGGAGAGCCCAGGAGCGGCATGATCCGAACATTGATCCGGAGTTTATTCAACTCTACGGAGAAAAGGCCAAGTTATATGGACTGTCTATTGCTGAGTATATGAGCCATCTGGATGAGTTCGAGGGGTACCATCAAATAGCGTACATATACCGGTACGGGGCTCCTCTCATCAAACCCGAGTTAGTCAAAGATCTACCAACAAAAATGCGGAGATTGCATAACTGGTACATGCAAGCCTGTGCTGAATCCACAAACTGGATCTATGCTGGATATAAACACCACCATTACGGTCATGGAGATGGCTTCTTACTGATTGAATTTCTAGAATTATTTCAGTTTTACCAACAAGACGCCCTCGACAAAACTATCGTCAGTGCCTATTGTCTGTAAGTATTATTAAGTCTTTCTAGCTCAGCTCATTCGTTGCTTGTATAATCTTACTCATCATTATACTAATTATATATGCAGAATGAAGATTCTCGAATGCAACAAAGGAGGAATCTATGACCTTGGGTTCGTTGACTGCAATTTCGTTCATGAAGATACTCTAAAAAAACCCAGAGAGACAGAGGATAACTTGGTACAATCATTGAAGTATTTCAGCAACAGAAGGGAAATACTATTTCCTTACAACTTCGAGTGAGTGTTACTGTCTTGTACACATTCTGTTTTCGCTTACTCGATGTTAAGTGTATAATTGACTCGTTATGTTTGTGCAGCTTCCACTTTATTCTATTAATCATTAATATTGACGAAGGAGTAGTCAAAGTCATGGACTCAAAACGCACACCTTTAGGAAACTGGGCGAACATGCAGGAATGCCTCCAGAAGGCTTGGAAACGGTTCACCGCCAACACTAGGGATGTTTGGAAGCCAGAGCTTACATTTCAACCATTGAATGTAAGTACTACTTGCTGGATCCGCGCATCTCTTTGATTCTAGTTTCAATACAATTATCATGCTTGATTCTTATTTTGATTGAACTCCGTTCTCGTAAAGTGCTTGAGGCAGGAAGCTGGGAGTAACTTATGTGGATACTATGTCTGCGAGTTCATTCGCCAGACGATCAAAGAGAAGGGCGCAGACCGAAACTTCAAAAAACTTGAAGTACGATAAACAATAATCACAACTTTATTTTATTACCATCAACTGTGTTTAGTTTCATTCATATATATTGATCCCCTTCTTTAAATTAGATCGAACGGATGCGGGACAGTCTTCTACCACGGGAACGTGTGCAAGCAATTCAAGAGGAAATTGCCGGATTCTTATTAGAACAAGTCATAGATCCGAAAGGAGAATACTATTACCCGGTTCATTTAGAAGGGTGAAGTGTAAAAAAGAAGATGTAAAATCAAATTTGTATGAGTTACCGTTTGTAATAGCGACCAAGCACGACGGATGAGACGGTGAATAATATATTCGTGACCATGATGTGTAATATATATATATAGTGTGGTTCCTTCATTATTGCTGTATATATATAGTACCATTAAATTGAATACAAAACACACCAAATAAAACCCTAAACCCTAAATGAAAAAAAATGAAAAAACCCTGCAGATCAACGATCCCGGTTCGTGCTACAAACCGGGACCAATGACCCAGGCCCCCTCGCGCTGCAGCGCGTCCACGTGGAGACCTATCGGTCCCGGTTCGTGCTGGAACCGGGACCGGCATTGGTCCCGAGTAATTGATCCCGGTTCGGCAACCGGGACCAATGGCCCGCACGAACCGGGACCACAGGGCCTTTTTCTACCCGTGGAGTTTGCGCATGATATTTGTAGCGCACACATAAATATCAAATATAAAGAGGACGTGCACAAACCGCCCCAAGTTTCAACCGTCATTCGGCTGGCCGTCGTCACCGGGCTTGCAACCGTGGCGCCCAATGCCATTGGTGGTGGATCGTATGATGCATCGAACACATTGTGTTTGAGAAGGATGTTGGCCTAGCCAGCTGTAGCTAGCTAGGGCCCCATGCACGAGGGGCAACTGAATTGGAGCGCTGAATAAATAGGAGGTTGCCGGGGAGTACTTAGCCATTATACATCTTTGCATCCTGTGTGACAAACTGAAATGGGACGACCCATCTACATTGACTTATCTACTGAAAAGTAAATAAACAAAATTAAGTAGGATTTCAGCACAAACATAGGACAAGTAGTATGGTTAGTTGGAATAAAACTACAAACTAAGAGCAAGTTATTTTGCAGGATAATTGAACAAACCACATCTATGAGTTCTCTCAAATGACAAGTGTGTGTCCCTTTTTCCATAGAAAAGAAAATGGAAGCTTTCCTTACGCCCCGGCCTCTGTACATACGGCATAATTCATCACAACGGTTTATTCAATCAACACAAAAAGTGACCTACCCAATAAAGGTGTGGCAAGCTACATTGGGCATGAAGCTAAGTGTGGTGTGGGTCTATTCCTGCTTAGCTTAAAAGGTAGTTAAGAATTGTCTTCAGTCAGCAAAATGAAGCCAAAGTAAAGCACGAATTTAAGTAAAAAATAGGCTTGCTGGGTTCCGGAGTAATTACTAACAAGTGTACCAATACAAACAAGGTAAGCCTCACAAGTTATACAAAGCAACATGCTGATGTAAATGTGGATATGGAGAGTTGGAGACACATATCTGACACTAGGACAAGCTGATAGATCAGAGAAGAGGTAAGGAAGGAATTAGCAAACCAAAAAAGGTTGTAAAGTGAAGTCAGAAGAAACAAACACCAAGAGCCAGCCATAGGAATTGGCCACAGCATCTCCTGCTAACTGCATATCTATCTCCTCCCCCTTCCCTTTCCTACCTCCCTTTAATACCTCCTCTTCCTCGTCCTGCTCTTCGCCTCTCCCACACATCCCTCTCTTTCCCTCTCCGGATCTCGGCTCTTCCTCCAGTGTGCTAGCTAGCTCATCACAGTTTCACAGAAGCACCTCAAGATGAGCATGCTGAGCATGATGGTAATTTGCTGCTTCTTGTCTTTGCTTTTGGACTAGCTTCCTTTGTATTTGCACAAGTCTTTGTGTATGCATGTGGCAAGTGCAATCTTGCTTTTCCTCGCGGCGATGATTCAGCCCAAGAGGCAAAATAGAGGGCTAATTAATTAGGGATCTCTGATCTTTGAAAAGCAACGGGAAAGGGAAAATTTTCATGGATCGCACGGTTTCCTTCCTTTACCAGGATAGGATCGGAACCTACCCCATGACATACCCGATACCGCCGATGGATCTCTTCCTTAAGTTTCCATGAGCAGTTGTTGATTTGTTCCATACGTTTCTAAGCTGCTTGTTTAACTTGGATTTTGTGTCGTGTTTACTTGTTCAGACCGATTTGAGCAGTCCGACTGTGGCTTCCGGCGTGAACGATCAGCAGCTGGCAGCTCAGGCTCCGGAGGGCTCGGCATCGGCGGCGGGGAGCGAGAGGGGAAGGGGCAGGATCGAGATCAAGCGCATCGAGAACACCACCAACCGGCAGGTCACCTTCTGCAAGCGTCGCAACGGCCTCCTCAAGAAGGCGTACGAGCTCTCGGTGCTCTGCGAGGCCGAGGTCGCCCTCATCGTCTTCTCCAGCCGCGGCCGCCTCTACGAGTACTCCAACAACAGGTGACAAAACACCTCACGTTGCAGCTCTCTCTATATGTAGGATACTGTATTTTTATATTTATTATTTATAGCACCAAGAAGGGCATGCTTATGCATAGCATAGCATACACACATACCTTGGATCCTACTACTACTGCCATACATACACATGCCGATCGAGTGTTCTTTTCTTTCTTCTTCTGAGTTTCCATGTCCAAATTGGAGCAAGTTTGCTCCTAGCTTTCTTGGGGCAAAGAGTTGGGAAGGTCAAATGGGAGCTGCATCTTTTGTTACTACTTCCTTCCGTTATTAACTGTCTTGTTTATTTTGGTGTTCCTGAGAGGGAGTAACAAGGGGAAAGAAATTGCAACGGTTTCTTTTGTGTATGTATGCAGCTTGCTCTGCATGCTTGCCGTGGTTTCCTTTGCTGCTTTCCTCTGTGCTCCGTGTGAGGTGAGCTAGATGTTTAGATAGATCTAGCACAGTGCTTGCTCTGTGTGGTATGTGTACATGCCCTGCCCTGCCCTGACCCTTTCTCTTTCCTGTGAGTGTGTGAGTGAGAGAAAGCTTGGTGGTCCTGCTCTTTCCTTGCTCCATGTATGATCCTTTCCTTTCTCCACTCAGTGGCTCTCTCTCTCTCTCTCTCTAGAGTGAGGAGGCTGAGGGGATGAGCTTTTCGGTAGATCTCTCACACCTCATGATGCAAATCAAACATATATATTTGCACAAAGAATACAAGGCATCCTTGGGCACCCTTGTTCCTCTTTCCCTTTTGTAGCTTTGCTTATGTGACTGTGTACAAAGAAGCAGATCTAGCTAGGAGTTTTTTTTCTTTGCTCGTGGATGGTTTTATGTACTGGTTAGTAGTACATGTATGATGTGTATCATGCATATGTATGTGCCACTGTTAGTGTATGTGCGTTGATGAGATCATAAAGTGGTAGCTTCTTTTGCATCATCTCCTGTTCTTCCCAAATCCCAACCAATGAGCTGCTAGGGTTTAGGGCTTCATACCACGTGCATCTTCCCTTCTCTCTCAGGAGAGAAGTTGATTATGCCTGGCACCACCACTGTACTGTTGTACTGTACAATCCAAGGGTAACCAACAAGCAAATAGCAGTGAAGAATAAATTTGCATTAAATTACGTAGAGGGCTATATGTCTGAGTTCTGATGTTTCACAAGAAAGATTATTTTAGCAAGCTTACTATCTTCCTACAATTTCCTAATGTTAACAGATCTTAAATAAGTTCACCAAATTGGAGCATTATACAGAAGAAAAACTTTTCTGAATTTTTGTCTGATTCAGAACTGAAATGGTACTATTTTTACAACTTCCCAATAGAAGAAATTTGCATTAACTTACGTTATGAGTACTGATATTACACAAGAAATAATATTCTAGCAAGCTTACTATTTTTGTACAATTTACTAATGTTAACAGACCTTAAATAAGTTCACCATATTGTAGCACTTTTACACAAGAAAGACTATTCTGATTTTTTTTGTATAACTCAAAACTGAAATGGTATCATCTTACAATTTCCTAATGATCATAAACCTTAAATAAGCTCACCAAATTAAAGCCTTTTGTTGTAAACTTATTTATGTGCTATCACATGATTATGCGTGCAATTTTTCCCCTTCTAAGAAAATGGTTCCATACATTTGCAGTAAACAAAACCACTAATTTATTTTTCTGCAGGATAGAAGAAACGTTTCCAATGTTAATGCATATATTCTGAAAATAATAGACAGCAACGCAACCAAGCCAGTATATATTAGATAATAATGCATGTACGGAAACATGAATTAATTCGTTTTATGGAAAATTCGTGTTTGCCTTATGTGCAATAGAGTGTGTCCAAAGTTTTATATAAAATAGGGAAAATATAATCAGCTTAGAAATACCAAAATAACTTAAGTATCGCGAGGAATATCAATGCATATAAAAACAGATCAGTATTAGTAATTTTTATCCCCAAAAGGCAAGAAGTCCCTAAATTTGTTTTGTTGAACATGGTATCTCTGCCACTAAGTGACACGTGGCCATGCAGCCACTGTCACAAAGGATGAAAAATAAACACACACAAAATCATCTGTCCTCTTGCTGAGAGTAAATGACGCAAAACCACCACATTTGGGGCGTATTTGACAACCTGCTACCACTTTTGTGCCAAGCGACACTTAACCACCACTTTTGAGGCAGGTCTGCGACGGAGAGCACTGATTCGGGACTTAAACCGTTTTCTGACAGTTTGGGCCCACCTGTCGGGTCTACGTGGCAAATAAAACCCTAACTGTCATTCATCATTTTGTAAAAAAACCCAAAATATTATTTTACTACCACATAAAGGTCATCTTATAAGAAAAATAAATAAATGGAAAAAATCCCCTAGGTCGCGGCCGTCGTCCTCCTCTCCGGCCGACCTCCGCCGCATGCCCACGAGATCCTCGCCGGCGAGCTCCCGCTCCACCTGCCACCTCCCGCTCGCGAGCAGGTCCCTGGGTCTCGATCCGGGATGGGAGCGAGTGGACGCTGGCGTGCCCCTGCTTCCCCCCGCCGCCGATGTGCCCCTGCTGTCCACGCCGCCGGCGTGCCCCTGCTGTCCACGCCGCCGGCACGCCCCTGCTCTCCCCTGCTTCCCCCGCCGCCAACACGCCCCTGCTTCCCCCACCGCCGGCACGCCCCTGCTTCCCTCGCCGCCGGCACGCCCCTGCTTCCCTCGCCGCCGGCGCGCCCCCTGATTCGCTCGCCATCGGCACGCCCTTGCGCCCTTCCACGCCGGCGAGGTGGCGGCAGTGTGCTCCGAGAGGCCACGCGCGGGCGCCGTGCCGACACTCGTCGAGGTGCTTCGCTCGGGCGGCTCGTCGGCGCCGCCGGAGGCACGGGAGCACACGACCAGCCGGTGGAATCTTATCTCTATAGCAATTTTGTAGATAGGCCCTTGATTTCAATGGAAATTCATTGTTAGTTCTTAAAATTTCTGGTTCAGACTTTTTTGTGTTTATTGTTGCCACGTAGACCCGACAGGTGGGCCCAAACTGTCAGAAAACGGTTTAAGTCCCGAATCAGTGCTCTCCGTCGCAGACCTGCCTCAAAAGTGGTGGTTAAGTGTCGCTTGGCACAAAAGTGGTAGCAGGTTGTCAAATACGCCCCAAATGTGGTGGTTTTGCGTCATTTACTCTCTTGCTGATGTGTGTACCCTTCAGTCTTGGTGCTGTAGGGCCAGCCAGCCAATGGCATGGGCAGCGGTTGTACTGTGCTGGGCCTGCGGTGTATTGGGAGTGAGGAAAGCCGATGACCTGGTCAGAATGGTTAAGGACCTGGCACCGGCAGGGAGCTAGTGGGTAAAAGCTTGAGTTCTGTTGGTGCCCCTGTTTGCCCATTGGGTAAAACGGGCAAACCTGCTGCGTTCATGCCCAATCATCTGAAATCCTGTGCCGTCTTGTCACCGGATGACCAGCCAATAGCATCCTCGAGGATGTTAAGGTTTCGTCTCTTTGGTGGGGAAACATCTCAACTGTAAAATTTGACCAGTACCTACCTAGCTGACCTACTGCAATGGCTTTCTTTGCGACTTCACATCCTTGTGATTTTGCCTGCTGCTTTGCTCAAAATTTTATGACTTAATAGATGTCAATCTGTTGGTTATTGTATGCGGAGATGTGCCTGTTTTGTGTGTCCGAATACAACTATACAAAGAGAGTTCTGAAAGATCTGGTGATAAGACATGAGCTAGCAGTCAAGTCTACAGTAGGATGAGCAAAAGATCTCTGAAAATATCTTATGGAAACTTTATCGGATATGTTTGGTGTGCAGTACCTAGGCATACTGCATTTATCTATTACGTTTCTAAGCTAGGAAATAGTTTTCCATGGTTTTTAAAGCTTCTGCTCGTTTATTACTAGTCTGATTCACCATTTGAGATACGTTTGGTGGAATAGTGTAACTCTTGCAAGTATTAGTCAATTTGATGTAAGCTTTTCTTTTACATATGATGGGCATGTATATGCTTTTAATGTGAATTTTTTTCACTAATTACACCAAGTGCTGAGAAGTTGATTGAAGTAAAGATAGTGTTGTTTGTCTGAACATTCAACATATGCTATCTCTTGTTCTGTTTCCCATAATTTTGTAGGCCCATTTTTTAAGAGAACATTGGAGATTTTACCCAGCATGCTTCTGCTGAACAAGCTTAATAATGAACATTTAAAGTTCTGTTTGAGACTAAGTATAACAACCATACTGTATGCAGCAAATGTTTTGGTCCTTAATTTTTTATGTGTTTGTAGAAACACTAGTATTATTATAAGCACAATAACCATATAATGTTTTCCATTTGAGAGTCAAGATGTTCTCATAGTTACTTAACAACAAGTGAAGTAAGTAAGATAAAAAATAATTAAAGTCATCCATACTAAAATGTTTCATGAAATTATAAATAAACTGATTTCGGATTAAGAATGACAAAAAATTATGTAATATATGCGCACCTGCGTCCTTAGATATATAGTTCCAAATAATCATCATGCTTCTTGCTATATAGGCCTGAATTTTCATAGCCATTATACATTTTCCGTTTTAAAATACAAGGCCACTATCAAAAATACATTTCTCATCATCTTTTCGCAAGATGAATTGATTATAATTCAACATTATACAACGGTGCTCATTAGTGTATGTTTTCTCTTTTCTTCACATGGTTAATACATGTATCAATCTTGTGTGACCCATGATATAATCTTTCTAAGAATAACTTTCAGTAAGATAATGAAAGGCCGCATGCATCAATTGATGCAAAGGCCGGGGCTATGTCTCCATTTCAAAAAAACATACAACATGTTTAATAATCCTCGAACACAAAAGGTTTTCCACAGTAATTAATCGTGTTATATATTAGTTAAGTTTTCTAGGTATCTGAAAAATGAGATAGTGGGCCTTGTATACAAAAACAGAGGGAGTAGTTTGTTCTGAAACCTTCTTTATATGTATGCTTTGTTTATATTTATATTTTCAAAGGGGTCCTTGGGGAACAATGTCACATGGATATATTTTTATTTACATATAATTTAAGGACCACATATCAAGCGCTACATTTATTTAGATGAAAAATAGTGTTTATGAGTGTGTAACTGAGTCACCAATGATTTCAGCATATCACGCCACACCATCCAATGCAAATATCAATTTAATTTCGTATATATGCTGCACACACTGCACAACTGGACATAGTCTAGTACACTAGTCTTGTTTGGGCATGTAACATTGTATGGCGATGACAGGCAAAATCTCATCGGAAAGGGGAACTACTGTTGTAGCTGGACAGTGTGTGTAGGTCTTGCAGCTTGGTTAGCTCACGGTTGTCTGCAGAAACTTGTGATAACACAAGCTTCGGACCAATGTGTCACAGTATGGTTTTAGTGCAGATTACAAGGTCTACTGTGGCACATCCTGCGTACTGGCTTTGTGTACTGTTCCTATCAGACATTACAATCTTGGGAAACTAGTTTGACTAGCTAGGTTCTTCAGGAAGACCTTCTGTTTACACCCATGTTATTTCCTTAAGTAATTGTATAAATTTGCATAAATTATCAGCAAAAAACATTTTTATTTTTCTCCATTTCATATGAGTTTTGCGATTGTAATATGACTATATAGAGCATATCATAATTGATTTTTTTAAGAGACTGGTTATCCTGCAGTTTCCACCGATCAACTTCTGTAATTTGCTTCAGAGCGCATCATGTGTGCTAATCCCTCAAAGTGAATATTTGCAGTGTGAAAGCCACCATTGAGAGGTACAAAAAGGCCAACAGTGACACCTCCAACTCTGGCACGGTTGCAGAAGTCAATGCCCAGGTAACATCATGTCATTCACTCTACACCAATTGCTTGAATTGACTGCCAAGATGTGATCAGCCGAGTCAACTTCAGAAGTCTAGGATGCAATCTTTAAATGCACGTACTCCTAACATTCGATGCTACTGTTTATCAAATGCAAACTTGATTTCTCTGAGCAAATCTTGTGACAAGATATCCTGAGCAGAGAGTCATGCATGGATATTACACAACGGGCACTGCAGTGCATGTCACCTAACTCTCCAAGGATCCCCTGTTTTGTCCAGGGGATCATGCATGATATTATCGATTGGACTGACATCATAATTTCATGCTTCTTAGACAGAATGAAGTAACTTGTGAAATATTTTCCACAGAAGAGACAGGCCCTAGCTATTGAACTAGCATCAGTAACAAAAAAAATCCTGGCTCAACATAAAATACTGATTAAATATTGAAATAAATGAAGAACTAAGGGAGTTATCATATGAACTTACACCTCCATCTGATCCATAAATTCATTGATTAGCACTGTATATTATTTAGCTTAGACTGCAATTGCAATTCTCTGCATGTACCTGCAGACTACAGGAGTACGGTGTAGTGATTAATTTGAAAAGCTTACCTGCAGAAACTCATTCAAGAAAATATGAGGACTTGCTTGTTTATGTTTTGGTGTAGATATTGACACACATGAAAAAGGTAGAATTTAATGCAAGCATGGAACATACTAAGAAGAAGACTGATAGGAAACTTGTTCCTGTAACTGAGTTTTCAGTAACTTGTTTTCAACTAGCCTATAAATTTTAAAATTGTTACTTACATAGCTATTTAGATTATAAAATACTAGTTGGTTACAGAGGAATGCTAGCTCACATAATCATGTTGCACACCTGCAGTACTACCAGCAGGAGTCCTCCAAGCTGCGCCAGCAGATCAGTAGCTTGCAGAACTCAAACAGGTAAGCATCCGTCCAAGTCATGATCCATATGATAGTACGAGAACTCAAAAGAAAATTTTAGCTGTTTGCATTCTAACTTGTCTGAAATATTCAGCAGGTCATTAGTGAGAGATTCTGTCAGCACCATGACCCCGAGGGATCTCAAGCAGCTAGAAGGCAGGCTGGAGAAAGGCATAGCCAAGATAAGAGCTAGAAAGGTATGAATATGTTGCAACTATAATCCGTATTTGGGTGTTCTTTAAAAAATAGTACTGTACTTACTGAATTAATACATCTTTATCCCTGAATTTTGCACTATTACTGCTAATGCTCACAGAATAAAACATACCTGTCTGTGTATGTCTACTACTGTTCATATTTCTACTTTCAGTTAGTTTGGCTCATCTAATGAACAATGCCTTCCTGCAGAATGAGCTGATGTATGCTGAAGTTGAGTATATGCAGAAAAGGGTAAGTAAAATATAGCAGCGCACGTAGTCCTACTCTACTGACTGTACTTCTCCTTTTCTTGACTCAACTTATGACAACAAGCTAACCGAAACTTTCTTTGCAGGAAATGGAGCTACATAATGACAACATATACCTGAGGAGCAAGGTACATGAAATACCTACGGCTAGCTCGTACATCGACCATAACAGACAACATCTATATTCTGAGCTGTGATCGCTGAGACTCGGAGCGGTTTATTTGCTGCAGGTTACTGAGAATGAGAGGGGGCAGCAACCGATGAACATGATGGGCTCAGCGTCAACGAGTAGCGAATATGATCATATGGTCCCTTATGATTCCAGAAACTTTCTGCAGAACATCATGCAGCAGCAACATGAGCAGCAGCAGCAGCACTACTCCCATCAGATGCAGCCAACTGCCCTTCAGCTCGGGTAAGCATGCAGATTTCCTCATTATATACATATGCTTATGTTATGTAGAATTTCAGACTTAAGAGAATGTATCACTTACTCAATTGTGCAGTGTTAACTTAGTGTTGCCGTGTTTCTTCCTACTCTGCAGGCAGCATTCCTTCAACTAGTTTTAGTCAAGAATCCAGACACACGACACACTACTGTCCACACGCTAGGTAAAGTTCCATACCAAGCACTCATCTTGAACTAATTAAGCACAAATCTTAACTAATCCAGTACTACATCCGTCTATATTTCAGCTGAAACCTGAAGGTGTCCACGTGTCTGCAGCGGCCACCGCCCATGTGCCTGGAATTCTGTTGCGCTCTACCTACGACTGTATAACAGTAGTAATCACTAGCATTGTTGATCAGGTGCATATGGTCTTGTAATATATATCTGTATTTGCTCATGAGCACTAGGTGTTGCTAGTGCTAGTTTATTGGTCACCGAAAGAGATCGAGTTTGGCATGCACGCTGTTGTGTTGTATCTATCTAATCTTCCCCTCATGAATTAATTATCATGAGTTTGATTTGTATTAATCGAAAACCCAGAGGTCCGGACAGGAATAGACAAATGAGTAACGAAGGGCTAATTCAGGGGCATTTCTATATATGTATTTATATATATATCGAAAGAGAAAAAACGTTTCGCTCTCGTCTCCCCTGGGCGGCACCAGGGCGTAACCCTAGCCGCCGCTATCGAACTCGACCTAGTAGCCTGCCCAGCCGCCGGCCTAGGCCGCAGTGCGGCAGGCCCAATGCCGAAGGTGTCGGGGGCTGCTTCGCGACGGGGACACGTCCGGAGTGATCACCACTTTGCCGAAACCCAATACCTTAGAGGATGATTTATCACCATAAGAGACCGTGACATTTGAAGTATTTGGCCTTATTTTCTTCACAGTATTTTTGCTTCCGATCATATGACTTGTAGCACCACTATCAATGATCCATTTTTCTCCTCCGGAAGCAATGTCCTACAAGAAGTCAATTCTTGGATTTAGGTTCCCATTTTTGAATGGGTCCTTTTTTGCTAGTCACAAGAATCTTAGGCACCCAAATAGCATATTCAATGTAACCATTATAGGGACCAACATATTTAGCATAGACATCACCATAATAATTTCTAAGAACATAGTGAGGGTTATATTTTCCTGCAAAATTATTGTGAGAAGCGCCGGAGACTCCGGCTTTTGGGGCTGGAGACTCCGGGCTAGATGACCCAGCTGGAGACTCCGATCCTTTTGGCCCGAGGACTCCGGTCTCCTCGACTTTCTTCTCCTTTCCCTTGAGCTCCTCCCACTCCTCCTCTATGTAACAAATGTCAAAAGGAACATGAGGAGTGGGGGCAGCAGCGGGCCTCTTCTTCTTGTTCTTCTTCTTCTTCTTTGAGGACTCGGCAATAAACCCAAGTCCCTCCTTACCCTTGTTCATTCATTGATTACTCAATAGATCACTGAGATTCTTCTCTCCTTGAATGCAAGTGGCAAGGCCCTTAGCAAGTTCGGCCTTCAACCTATTGTTCTCCTCAATGATTTTCCCATGATCACATAAAGGGTTAGAAGAACTAGACACTTCAATAACTTGCATTGGTGGGACTTTAGATTGTTCAATAGTTAGTTGAATTTAAAGTTGCTCACGGATCTTGGTGAGCCTAGAGAATTTGCCCTCCAAAGCCTTGTAGGCTTCTTAAAGCTTCTCAAACTTCTCACGAAGATCACTATGACCAACGTCAAATTCGACTTTCTCCTTTTTAAGCAACTTGACCATAGCAAAAGCATGGTCACGTTCTTTAGTGAGTTTGGTCAAGTTTAAATTATGAGACTCCTCTAGTCCCAACAATTTCTCCTCTAAAGAGGCCCTCAAGTTTTGCTCTTCTTCAAGCTCAATGGATAGAGTGCCAATATCATCAGCGGCTAATCTCTCAAATTCCTCCTTCTCCTTGATGGTGTCACGGGCATCACCTAATTGACACATTAGTGTCTCAAAGTAGACCTCGGTGTGTCCCTTCATGTTAGCAATGAATTCATCACAAGACACTAGTTCTTTCTTAATCTTAAGACTACTCACATCATCCATAGAAAATAGAATTTGAATGAGATGATGAAGGAGTAGGTGATGAGGTTACCTCTGTGGCCTTATCCATGAGACACTTGTGGTTGGTGACGATGGCGTTCTCATTTTGTGAGCCGAAGAGAGATGTAGATGGAGTGGAAACAATAGAAATGGTGACCATTTCTCCACTCTCTTCATCTTGAGAGTCATCATCATCTTCGGACCCGGAGTCATACTCTTCATGAGCAACCAACAACCTTTATCCTTTCTTCTTATCGTCCTTGTTCCCACGCTTCTTGGAGGAGGAGAATTTGGATGACCGGCGCTTGGGAATAAGCCGGCCACCATGGTCCTCCTTGTTCTCATAGGGACATTCGGCGATGAAGTGCTTGATTCCTCCACAATTATAGCAATGCCTCACCTTAGAGTCACCACCCTTCCTTGGAGATGACTTGAACTTGGATCCCTTGAACTTGTGCTTGTTGGCATCCCAAAAAGCATTGGTGGTGAGGGCCAAATGTTAATTGAGTGCATACTTGGCATCCTCTGGAGACCAAAATTCTCCTTCGCATATTTCTTCTTCTTCTTCTTCTTCTTGCTTTTAAACCACCTTGGCCTTGAGATCAAGATTGTGAACTCCTTGTCCGGCAAGGACACGAGCTCTAGTCTCTTCCGCATTCTTCTTCAAGATAGTCAAGGTGGTGATCTCGCAAAAAACTTCATTTGAGGTCATACTTCCAAAGTCCGATCTTGAACGGATGATCTCAGACCGGATGGGTTCTCTTGGGTTGATGGAGGTAATGAACATACGCACTATATAGTCATCACCATTGTCTTTGCACCCAAACCCGGTCAAGGCCATTGCAAGAGCCAAGATCCTTTGGTACATCTCATCGGGAGTCTCATTATCTTGCATAATGAAATCCCTCTCTTCACTCTTGAGCTCATCAAACTTGGAGGACCGGATGCTCTCGTTCCCAACGAAAAGCATGGTGAGGTAGTCCCATTGTTGATGTGTGCCGCATGAGTATCCGACACGGCTTGTTGAATGAGATGCTTGGAGGTGGCATTGAGTTGCTCATCAATTTCTTCCCTTCCGGTCAAGTTGTGATGATCATGAGGTGCAAAGCCATTTTGTATGACCCTCCACAAGTGAGTAGAAGAACTAGAAATATGATATTTCATTAGTCCTTGCCATTTAATAAAATTGCAAGAATCAAGCTTAGGAGGAGATCCCATGTTGTTAATGTGTGGCATAGGATAATGGACCGGCGGGGGGGGGGGGGGGGGGGGGATAAGTGTTTGGAGGTAGGATAGACGCACCCTTAGCCGGACCATCATTTTCCTTAGGTAGGACACCGCTAGATTCGGTGGAGGGGGAGCCATGATTAGATGGCTTCACCTTAGCCATAGTGAGATCCACACTTGGTGTGGTGTTTGGGTCGATGGGCCTGGGAGGCTTCTTCCCAAGGTATTCCTCAAACATCGCCTTCATCTCCAATCTCATGGCGGATTTCAAGGTGTCCAAAGACACCAAGTGTTCCTCTATAAAAATTGAGGAGATGACAGGGATGGAAGGAGGAGCAACTCGGGGAGGGGTTTCTTTATTTTTATCCTCATCCCTAGGGTCGCCCATACTCTTAGGCGGTTAAGCCCGATTAAGTGACCACGCTCTGATACCAATTGAAAGGATCGTATGAGTGACTAGATGGGGGGTGAATAGGAGCAACCCAATTTTTAGTTCCTTTTCAATTTATGACTAGACAAGAAAGGTAAATTCTCTAGATGTGCTACTAAGTGAATTTACCTAAAGTGACAAGCAATCTAGCAATAACATGACAAGTAAAGATACAAGTAAAGGATAGAAGTAACCGCAATGGAGACACGAAGACACGAGGATGTATTCCCATAGTTTCTTCCTTGTTACGGGAAGTTCGTCTACGTTGGAGAGGTGTGGTACCACAAAGGCCACCAATGCCACAAAGTCTCACCCTATTCTCCGGTGACCACGCCACAAAGGCGAGTTCACGCTCCACTAAGCGATGCCCTTGAAGGCGGCACGACACCTTTACACAAAGTATTGGGGCGAGCTCCACAACTCAATTGGAGGCTCCCAATAAGCCCACCAAGCTCTTACACAAAGATTGAGCTTGGGGGTGGCTTCTTCCGGCTAGGATTCCAAAGAATCCAAGAGTAACAAGTCCCTCAATGAAATGAAGGGGGGAATCAAATCGCCTTGGTGGAAGTATAGATCTAGGTCTCCTTCCTTGAATCCCAAAGCTCTAGTGGCTATAATGGGAGATTTAGTGCTTTCAAGCTTTGCAACAATGACGGAGAGAGAGTGGAAGCCGCAGTCACCACCGGAGGTGGAAGACGACTATTTATACCCCTCTAAGATTTCTAGCCGTTGGGGTCGACTAACCCCTGAGTCTCTGGCATGTAAGGTCTGGCGTCTTTGGTGCCACCCGGAGTCTCCGGCCTGTAAGGGCCGGAGTCTCCGGTTCCCAGGTGCCAAAACTCGGAGTCTCCGGACAATCTCCTCAGAGACTCCGGAGCGACTCCAGAGGCTTGCACCACTCAGGCGAAAAACGAGTTTGGGAGGCTGGATTCTTTGGCCGGAGTCTCCGGCTTAGAATCAAAGTCTCCGGCCTTTACAGGCCGGAGTCTCCGCCCAAAAAATCTCCAACAACAAGATATCTACAAAGTTCTCTCCAACAAATTACAAAGGGGCGTAAGTGAGTAGTACCAATATGATTTCACCCCAACATTTCATCGAGCAACCCCTCTTGATAGTACAGAGACCTAAATTACACAACCAAAAATCTAGGTCTTCAATGCTTCGATCTTTTCACTTTTTGAGGGGTCGATAATCTCCGAGCATTAACCAATAAACCTCCACACTTAAAAAAGGTTAATAACTTGAGTGTTGACAACAAACACCAAAATATCATTTACTCGGGAAATGCTCTTTCAACTAGTCTTTCTGCAAATAGAGAAATGTAGGATAGATTTTGTATATTTTTAGGAACATAGGGGCCTACTTATAATATTTTGAAAATATAGGGGCATCTCTATAATTTTCTCAAGGCGTTAGGTATTGTTTGCTTCAACTTCTTCTGCTGCCCCATGTATGCCTCTCCATCTTTACCGATAGCTAGGGGTTGAAACAAAACTCAAAACTCGTGAGCTTAATAAGTACTCAAAAACTCGGCTCGAACTCGGACGCTAATGAGTCAAGCCAAGTTGTCACTTTTAGCTCATTAAGAATTTTTTTAATGAGTTGAGTTAAGAATATTCGCTAGACTCATTTAGCTCGTAATATGTCTAGTAGTACTACTCAAGAAGCATGTGATGCACTTCTATCATGGATTATTCGTGGTGTCAATGGTGCTAATGTTGTTCATGTTTCTTACCAAGCTTAATTAATTTACTGAGTCAACTTAAGTTCTAACTGAGTCGAGTCGAGGTGGCGTCTGGAGCTTGTTTAGTTAGCAAGTTGAGTCGAGTTAGCTTGTTAATTAACGAGTATTTACGAGTTAAGTGAATTTGAGTTGAGTTGGATCGATATCCACCCCTAGCCGCGACAAACAACTATGTTTAATTATCCCCGAACATGGGAAACAAATTAGGCATTGATACCGACACAAAAGGCATGCAACATGTTTAAATATCCCCGAACATTACATATTTTCCGTATAATTAATCGTGCTATTTATTAGTTGTTTTTTATTTTCTTTGTATCTAGAAAATGAGATAGTGGTCTTGTCTAAAAAACAGAGGGAGTAGTCAGACCTCATCTAAAATTCCATCACTACCCAATCAAAAGAGAAATTTTTCCCATGAAATTGAAGTAGATAGCGCAACACAATCCTAAGTAAACTATGAACCGAAGGAGCCCTAAAAAGACATTGCGGCTTGAAGCTCAAAAGAACATAAGACATTGCGGCGTGTTCGGCAATGATCGGAGGAACCGAGGAAGAATGGTATCCATAATATGGGGCCGAGTGGAGTGGGGCTGCACCTGCACGCAGATAAAAAGAACTGTTCACAGTTCACCTTTGGATTCGAGCAGAGCATCCTTCTGCGAGGTTCAGATAGCCCCGCCACAAATTGCCCAGGTCCTTCTGCTCCCGCACCCCCACTGCTTTGCCGTTCCCTCTGCCAGGCAGCCAGAGCCCAAGTGCCAGAGCCCGCCAATGTCGCCGTCCCCGCCGTCGCCGGTGATCCCCAAGGAGGCGTGGGCGGGCTGCAACGTCATCCTCGACATCAACGACGGCGACAGAGTCATCTTCGACCGCCTCACCCGCCGCGCGTCCGTACCCTCTCCCGACTCCCGTCCTCAACCTTTCTGCCCCCCAAATTAAACCCTAGCTTGCTAGCGCGCGCACACGCCGCCGGTCGATCTGGTCGAGCTCACGTCTCTTCTTCATTCTTCTCCTGTCCTGGCGCAGGACGGTGAACATAGGTGGGAGGGAATGCTCGCTGCAGCCGCTCGTGGGCCGCCCCTTCGGCTCCAGCTTCCGCGTCGAACCCTGCAGAGGCGAACCCTTCTTGGGCCGCCTCGTCTGCTGTGCCGACGCACCATCTCGTGGTAAGGAACCTAGCTATCCGGGTCTCATTTTTTCCGGTTAATCTAGCACTGCCTAATGGAATATTTGTGTTTACACCTTTTGTTTGTCTCCTAAGAGTTGAATTCAGATCATTCAGTTGAATTCCAAATAATTTATTCCAACTGGATTCCAAATGATATGCCAATTCGATTCGAATCTGATTCTGTGATTCTCATATGCCAGTTTTCTATGTTTGGCCGTCATATGGGAATTATGTTAATTTTCATTTTCTGAAAGTTCAGTAGTTTGAATTTTGCTATCCCGTTTGCGCCATAATCTGTCCTCACAATGTAATGGGCAACGTTCATGTGCAGAGGCACTGCTTTTGAGCCTATATTGCTGGGCAGAAATGTGTAGATGAGCCCTCACTATTAATTTCATCCTCTTGTTCACACCATAATTTATTCATGAAATCATCTGAGATGTTGGGGTGGCCTGGTTTGTATAGAGCAACTATTTGTCTTTTCAAAACTTAGTTTAATCCTGCCAACCTCGAAGAAAATTTAATCTGGCAAACACCATATTCTTGTACGAAATTAACTGAAACCTGTTGGAGATGAGTAAATGTTTGGGGAGGGGGGCAGCTAGTTCCCGCAGACTTGTGGGACTTACGAGTTCCAGTTACACGTTTTATTCTCTATTCGTTGCGAAGAATTGTTTTAGTTATGTGTTCATCCGTTAGAATTGGGGTTGAAACTTATGATTCTTATACTTGAATTATATGCTCAAGTTCATGAGAACCAAGAAAAGGTATTATGTTAACTTCATTGCAGTAATAGTGGCTCTCATTATCATATATTAGATCATTATGATGATGACAGCAACGACGACGATGATGGTGGTGATGATGATGAAACACACCATAGCCAAGAGACAGGATGAAAATAGGGACAATAGGTCTCTCATTGACAATAATACAGCTCAAGCTTTATCTAGAGATGACATAGAAACAATGAGGAGGTGCGAGATGATTTAACCCACATTAAGCTTGCTCTTTGTTTTTTACTGGAGACCGATGCTTGCCTGTTCTATGTTCTTTATGATTTCATATGAAGACTTATGTTTGGATATGTTATTTCGCAAAGTAGGGATGGTGCAAGTGGCAACGCGATTGTTGAAGCTTTGATAGCAAATAGCTCTACATTTGTAAAGAAGACTCTGCAGTCACAAGTTAGTTTCATATATATGTTAGTTGGTTCTTTACTCTTTTGAAAAACGTCGAGGTTTGATTTAGTACAATTATATTGATTACAGGAGAAATACAAACTAAAGAAATAGAAGAAGCATGCACCTAAATTGCTTTTGCGACGCCCATCTACCCGAAGGTATCTCTCTGTCACTTGCTCTGCAGCAGGAAAATTAGCTATCAGTTATTTTTTTTTAATTTAAAGCTATCAAATTTATGTATTATACTATTATTGTATATACAACAATGTTATTGACCTTTTGTTTTTTTTAGGGAAAGATGCATGGTCTAATTAGCTCTTCCTTTCAAATAGCTGGTTGAAACTAGTGAACAAGCTTTTCTGTTTTTTCTTGTGAATCCAAGATTGTTATAGAGTAAAGATTGTAGGACAACTAGGAGAAGAAGCCTTGCTCTACTTTTAATTTCTCTGCAAACATTGATCGACACATATATACTACTTTAGCATATAGGATTGCCATGCTATTTTCTATTTCCCTGTCAAATTTATCCTTCTAAGTTCGCAAGCCAAGCTAGTATGCTACCAAACCAAATATTGATGGAGTACACTAAACTAGGTTTATGTTGTCCAGCAGGTGTGCATAATTATCTGACATTTTTCCCTTCTATACTGCAGCATTTGTGAGACATATTCAAAGAAAGATGCAGAGAGAACAGGGTAAATACTTCCCTTTTATTTCTGTTGATCGCCAGTCTCCTTTTGACCTTACCATCATACTGACATTCACAAATTTCAGTATTAATTTGTTGCATTAAAGCAAGACAAGTGTAAAATTTTAACCCTTATTTTCGTTATGATGCCTTTGCTAGGGCTCCTAGGTTTATGCGTTTTGATGCACTTTCTCTCTTGGTGTCTATGGCAAATGTTGGAGCATATTCAGATGTGCTCGTGGTTGATATGGTTGGAGGTTTGGTTGTTGGAGCTGTAGCTGAACGCTTGGGAGGTAAATTGTGCTTCACTCTTATGTTACTAATGCCACTATATGAAATCCAATAGAATGAATTCGGCTGTATGCATATGTGTGCTCCGCTCAAAATACAGAGTTATCTTTTCTGTTTATTAATCACGCACCATGATTTGTTAATTCACTAAGCAACTAGCCAAAATATGTCAGTGCCATTTCTATATATTTGGTATGTGAAAAAAAAAATGTTGTCTGTCATCACTAATTCCCATTAAGTCACACTGCACGTTTCCAAGAAAATGCAAGTCTGCTATGCAATAGGGTCTGCCAAGTTGAGGCTGTTATAAGTGCATGTAACTTCTCAAATTAGACCAGATTCTTGTGTTTTATTGGCACCTATCCTATAATGCCTCTGTTAGTTATAGTTACTACTAGTAACTGTCTCTGTTTGCTATTATAGGCACAGGATATGTTTGTAGCACATATCTTGGACCGTCACCCAACTCCATAGACATTATAAGAAAGTATAATTTTAGCACCGATGTGACTAGCAGGTAAGTTTTCCTAACGCTATTTTCATGTTGAAAAAAAGGCGATTATGTTACAGAATCTTTTGAATACAAGAAAGGGTATCAGTTCACACTATAATGCCACACACTCTGCAATTAACATTTAAACTTTAAAAGTGGACATAAGATCGCATAACAATATGGACTGTAAATTTGGATATTTATTATCTGCATAGCTTATGCAGAATCTGTATTACTAATCGAATTTTGTTCGAAAATTCGTTATCATTTTTTCAGACATGACACACTATGCTATTTTCACCCCAACTTAAATTTTAGTGTGTGCAACCTATTACTTATTGAATTGTACCTCCATGCACTGAAGTCATAGAGATCCACATGAAGCAGTAGCAATCATAATTAAAGTAGAAAATGTCCAGTACTCCATCATATTGTTCAACATATGCTTGATCATTAATAAGTTATACTCTGTAAGTCATTATTATAATAAACATATTCGTTTAGGATTGTCTAGACACCATTTAGCGACCTCTGTTCCTTCCAAAATTTTGGCAGTGCCTCTTGCATTATTGATGATACCATATGTAGTAGAAATCATGACTAAAGTAAAAAAAATGCTCAGTCCTCCATTATATAGTTCAATATACGTGTGCTGATTAATGAGTTATACTGTGTAAGTCAAGATTATCATGAGTATTTCATTCAGGATTGTCCAGTCACCATTTAGTGACCTCTGCTCCTTGCGAAATTATGGCAACGCCTATTGCGTTCTCAGTGATACCATTCAAGGTGAGGCGGTCGGACCTAGTGCCGTATCAGATGGGAGTGCTCAGTCATATCTGGCACAACCTGTTGATGGTGCTACAATATCAGCTGAGAATGGACAGACATCAATAGTACTGCCAATTGATGTAGAAGTTTCTGAGCCCTCAATGGATGAGCACCTTAAGCAAGATCCTCTGTTAGGTAAGCAATAGCAAAGCTAATTTGAAGAAATCTTTACAAAAAACAACAACGTTTTTTTGGTTTGATAGCACGTTGATCTGTAGATTGCAGAAGTGGCATTGCGGGAACCTCAGTAGCTTCCAGGTCACTTAAAGCAGGAAAGGCACCATCATCAGAGAGGATGAAATATTGGAAAGAACATGGTTTTAGCAGGTAAAGGCAAGGTATAATAGTTCTGCAGTAAGTAAGGACCTGAGTATCCTTAGTAATATGCTGTTTTCGTGCTAATGTAGTTTGTTGCTGCTCCAGAGCACGAGGTAGGAAGTTTGGTTACTGATCTGCTCCCACTATTGTCTTATTCGGCTCCATTTGCTGTCTAATGTCTATCATCAACATCTCGAGGTTTCTTGATATTGACAAAGAAACAAGCCTCTTCCTACCAATTGGTCTTTAGTTTAGCTCATTCATACGGAGAGCTTAACTGTCTAGATTAAATTTCAGCAAAAGATTATGTGTAACACCATTTTCTGTTGCTTCACAATATTGTTGCCTTAATTTTGTGGTCACATTAACTTGATGTTTATGACATCCTCATTTCAGTCTTCTCTTTCTTGGTTCTTATTTTGAGTTATATCTGCATGCAGCCCCTTGCGACATGCATGCACTACTTGAAAGTATCGAAAATGGCTGTCGTATTGCAGATTTCTGAACCCTGGTTTCGTGAATATCAGGTTGGTACATTAATCGAATTAATATATATGGATTGTCTACATATATGTGCTAGCTACTATATATTTCTACTCGTCTGCCTACATCCTCCTTTACAAAAGAAATAAGTAGTTTGAGTGATATAACCATCAGGTCCCCTTTCTTGCAGGTCCTTCCAGTGCACACTCATCCACACATGAAAATGAATCCGTTTGGTGGCTACCTCTTGACCGGCATCCGGATACCTGATGCGTGTAGCGGGATATAAACTTACGCTTTGCCTGAACGGCACAGGACTTGGCTATTGGGAACAGGTGATAGATAGACTGACTGAAAGTGTTACAAAGGCCTCTCTTCAGGAATGTCTCCTGCCTGATTTTTACAGATATGATACGTACTGTCATTCCACGTTAGGACGTTGTTGAGTTGTTACAAAAAAGGGAGGAGCCAACTCATAGTATTCTTGATTCATTTCCTCCGTGATGACTGCAACCAGGTCATCTATGGTGAATTATAGAAATTTCAATATTGAATACAGCAGACATGCAACATGCATACATTGTAGTGTTAAGATTGCAACTTTAGGGATAATAAAAAGAAACTACTTCATTTTCATTGATAGTATGGAGATCTTCTAACTTGAGCAGCAGAACTACTGTAAGATAGTCCATCTGAATACTTGTAACCAGGTGATACAACCTCTTTTTTCCTTTATCTTCTCACCTGGGAAACTGGAACCACTACAGCACGCAGACAAGGGCCCGACGGCCTCGGGCCGTCGGCACAGCTCAGAAGGACGTCGGCACAACCGTCGGCACAACGCCGTCGGGCTATGCCACTGTCGGCACAGATAGGATGGCCGTCGGCACAGCATAAGCCGTCGGCGCAGGCTCCAAGGCGACGGCCTGAGCGAGCCGTCGGCACAGCTTCGTGTAGGTCCCATCGAGGCTAACGGACGTCGACATCTGTGCCGACGGCAATGCCGTCGGCACAGATGATGTGGGCCCGACACTTTTTCAAATGTTCACACGCAAAAAACTGAGCTGGCAAAATTCCCGCGCAAACCTGTGCCGGCGGCACAGACCCTACCATTTGGCACCGCTGTGCCTATTTCGGCAGGTCAATGCCGTCGGCACAGGTATTTTTTTCAGAATTCATTTCTGTCAATTTGACATCTACAAATAGCACATCGTATGGCCATGATCCATTCCGTGCCCCGCCACCATCACTGCCACCTTGTCGGTCTCCTCCTCAAGTGGGTCATCCACCTCCGGATGGAAACCGTGGAACACCGTGCAGTACTGGCTCAAGAGCTCTCCAGCATTGCCGAAGTACTCGGGAAGCGAGGGTTGGACTCGCTCACATCGGGCCTCTTCAGTTTCATATGCTGCCACGAATAGGTCTCGGTAATAGGCCGTCCGAGTACAGACTCCTGCATCGCCAAAGAAATGTTATGTCTATGAAGTAGGAATATGAGGGGAAATAAATGCAGGTTGTTCCATTTATATGTACCAAGTTCTCTCTGTCGTTGCTGCGGCTTCCCGCACGTGTGTTCCCTCAGAGCTGCGGTTTTCCCTGTTCCGCTCGCTCACGGCCGTGAACCCTTCGTCGGCGCCGAGCCACCTCTTAGCCAACGCCTCAAATGCCTCATCTTTATTATTACACCACTCGGGCATAACCTGCAAAATCAGTACTCATTTGAAGAATAGATAATGCAATTGCAACTTAGCAACAACATAGAATCTGATTGACAATTTACTTACACTCTTGTAAGCATCCAACGTCATCTCAGGTGGCTCCAAGATATTATCATGCTTCTTGACCCTCTTGTCGTGCTCAGCCATGTAGTGAGCAATGCACATATGCTTCTGATTGTACCACTGCTGCCGTGTCAACCTCCGATAAGCCCTAAGGAGGACCCCGTTCGCCGTGGCCCGATCCTCGTCCTCCACCCTATATTGGGCCTGCAATGATGCATATAAAAATTTGTGAGAGGTATGAGTTAGCACAGTGGGGTCATGAACTATGAACGAAATTCGAGAAGTATACTTTACCCAAAACTTAGTGATCACGGCGTCACCAGCGCTAACAAAGCCCGGGCAAGGCGCGGCCTCAAAGTCCACCCAACTATAGGTTAGCTTTCTCTCGCCGCCGGGAACCGGAGTGTAAAAGCCTAACCAAAACTTCCGGATCAGAGCTTCAAGCAAGCTCGCTCTATTGGCCTCAACAAAAGCAGTTCATCAAAAACCGATAGCAGTGTCCAACTTGTCGGAATTCCAAAACTGAAAATATTCAACCCTGGTTTACTGAACCCCCTTCCTATTCCTTCTCAAAAATGGAAGGACATTAACATGGACTTTATCGAGGGTCTGCCAACTTGCCAAGGAAAAAAATGTTATCTTGGTGGTAGTTGACCGCTTGACCAAGTATGCTCATATTCTACCCCTTTCCTATCCCTACAATGTTCAGAAAATTGCTGATCTGATAATGGACAATATTGTCAAGCTCCATGGCCCCAGCCAGCATTGTCAGTGATAGGGACACTATCTTCACAAGTGCACTCTAGAAAGAATTATTTGGTGCCTTCAATACCTCCCTGAATTTCAGCACTGCTCATCACCCATAATTAGATGGACAAACCGAGCATGTCCATCAATGCCTTGAGCAATACCTCAGGTGTATGACATTCTGAGAACCAAAGAAGTGTGCCGAATGGTGATACAACTTCTCTTATCATACATCCATTAAGATGACACCCTTTGAGGCCTTGTATGAGTACAAACCACCTCTGCTTCACCAAGTTTCTGTGCCCTGCAATGTCTCCCCTGAAACCTAGGTAACTCTCTAGGAAAAGGACCATATGATCAAAACCTTGCAGCACAATCTCTTGCAGGCACAACAACGCATGAAGAAATATGTTGATGCAAAGAGAATGCAAAGAGAACTGAGCGTTCCTTCCAAGTTGGTGATCTTGTTTATCTCAAGATGCAACCCTACAGAGAAAATTCCCTTGGTCCACGAAATGCTCTCAAGCTGGCCAGCAAATGGTATGGCCCCTTTCGTGTGATGCAGAGAATTGGCCAAGTCGCATATAAGTTTCAACTCCTCTCTACACTACAGCACACAGCCAAGGGGCCGACGGCCCCGAGCCGTCGGCATAGACCAAGGTGCCATCGGCACAGGCTATGCCGACGGCCGCCGTCGGCACAAGGCCGTCGGGCTACTCGGGCGTCGGGCGAGGACAGCTGGCCGTCGGCACAGAGCCAGCCGTCGGCACAGCCTAAGAGGCGACGGCAAGACCTCGCCGTCGGCACGAACGGCCGTCGGCACAGCCGACAGGGGGTCCCGCTTGGACTAACGGACGGCGGCAGCTATGCCGACGGCAATGCCGTCGGCACAGGTCTGTTCAAATTTTTCGCGCGAAAAATTTCCAGCCGGCCCTTTCCTGGTCGTCCGCGCCAAAAACCTGGGGCCCACCTGTGCCGACGGCATTGCCGTCGGCACAACCCCTGCCATATGGCACAGGCCAGGGCTGTGCCGACGGCAATGCCGTCGGCACAGGCTGCGCCCAGTTTTTCTTTCTTGTTCAACTAGCAGTATATATTGATAGCAATGCCAAATAGCAGTATATATTGATAGGAATTTACAACATATAATCAGAACAAATAGCATCACATCATCATCACACAAATAGCATCATCATCACACAAATAGCATCATCATCATCGTCACATCAAGAGTATCATCACATAACACAATGTAGCACATGAAGAGTATGAGCACATAGACAAGGTAGCAGTAGCATCATATCCATATACAAAGTAGCAAGATAGCATCATCGTCGACAAGAGGAGACCTACTACGGGAAATCGAATTCGTCGTGCGTCAAATCAGGCTCCCGATGGCCGGCCTGGCAAACGGAAGTAGAATCACCACCAGAAGCAGGACAACGGCGGCTAGGGTGAACCGGTGTGATGTCGCGCGACACACTCGGGGAAGCACGACCAAAGTATCGGTTCCCCGAACCTCTCGTTCCCTACATGTTTGAGCAATAGTTAGTTACTTAGCCGTGTAACAGGAAACTGTAACAAGTGGGCTGACACAGAACATACCGGGGTGCTTCCGTAGTAGGTGCGAGCAAAATCTTCCCTCGATGGGCACAAGGGGACCTCCTCCGGAAGAGGTGGTCGCTCCATGCTCACGGGGATCCTCTCTCCAGTGCGTAAGAAGTGTTGCAGCGCCTACAAGATAGGTTAGATGTTAGGCATTGCATAAATAAAAGTTCAAAAAAGAGGAAGTGGGACTTGTCATGTTTTGCAACTATAAAGATGAAACTTACATCATCCGACGCCAGCATGTACTGGTGGTAGGCATTTTTCTGAGCCTTGTACGCCTCATAGTCCCTCAAATAATCCGCATACATGGCATCATAGGCCGCATCGAAAGCACGCTACAATATCATACATAATCATTGTGGTGAACTTAGCCATATTCATGAACGAATGTCGAAAAGAGGACGTTAATGAAAAGACTTACATCGCGACGAGGCTGTGACGGAGGCGCAATAGGGGGGTGGTCGGCGGTGAGGGTAGACTTGATCTGCGTGAGGGACCTCGTAGGGCATATCACCGAGCTAAGAATCTTCGTACGGCCATGCTCCATGCCGTGCCCCGCCACCATCACCGCCACCTCGTCGGTCTCCTCCTCAAGTGGGTGCCTACACACTGGGCATGGAAACTTACCAGCTGTAGAATGCCCGCAGAATAGAGCATAGCCGAGTAGGTCATGCATTGAATACTGGTACCAAACTTTCATGACAAAGTTTCTCTTCGATGCTCGGTCGTATGTCAATGTTCCATGGTGCCAAGAGTGGTGCAAGTCATCCACAAGCGGCTGCATGAAGACACTCAAATTCTTCCCCGGGTATTCAGGCCCTGGAATGATCAAGGACAGAAATATGGTCTTCCTTTGCATTACGACTCCGGGAGGGAGATTGAGTGGAATAACAAACACAGGCCAGCAGCTGTACGAGGCAGTCGACATACCATATGGATTGAATCCATCGGTTGCTATCGCAATTCTGACATTTCGAGCATCACTTGCCTGATCAGGGTATTTTCTATCAAAGTTCTTCCATGCCTTACCATCAGATGGATGTCCCATGTTTATCCGTCCGTTCTCGTCCTCGTATCTCTTACCCTTCTTATGCCATGTCATCTGTTTGGCAGACTCCTCGGACATATAAAGCCGTTGAATTCTTTTAATGAATGGGAGATAACGAAGAATCTTCACAGCAACTTTTGTCTGCGTCTTCTGACCATCGGGTCCCTCTACCTCATGATACCTAGAGGCCCCACACTTGCTACAGTACTTGTCATCCGCAAACTCCTTCCAAAACAGAAGGCAACCTTTCGGACAACAATCATACTTTACATAATCCATGTTGAGCGCTTTTAAGATTTTCTTTGCTTCGTACATGGTTTTAGGCAGACAATGTCCTTCAGGCAGCATGTTACCAAATGTTGTCAGATGAGCTTCAATGCATGCTCGGGTGTTGTCGAACTGGGCCTTGTTGGCTAATACTTGCGCTATGGCATCGAGCTGAGAAATTTTTGCACCCTCGTATAGAGGCCTCTTAGCCGAGGCCATCATATCAAAGAAGGCCTTCGCGGTTGGCTCCGGTTCCTCTGGTTCTAGCGGTTCCTCCGGTTCCTCTGGTTCTGGATGTTCCTCCTGTCCCGGTGGTGAATCTGGCATGTCGGCATCGCAAAGATCATCTAGCAAATATCTAATCCCATCATCCTCATTGCCATCAATCCGCTGTCGCATCACCTCACCTCTGTCACGTTCGTACTGGGAAAAGTCGACCCACGTGACAAAGTCAGGCATATACCCATGCAACCATAGGTGTTTAGTCATGTCATCCTTTCCCTGACGATGACGCCTCTTGCAACAAGCGCAAGGACAAGCTGGACGAACGCCTGACTTTGAACTACGCGCTAACTCCTTCACTAAGCAATTAGTCTTCCATACCCACTCTTCTGTCATTTCAGTCCCACTATGACGGCCACTATACATCCATCCATTATCAGCCATCGTCTGCTTTATTCGGAAACAAACAACAAATAATAGCATGAAATTAAATGTATCTCATATTTTTATTTTTCTACCGGGCAAAACGCATGCATCAACCTACATCTCTAATAGGTGGGCTTCTAGCAGCCGCCGGATCCGTAGATTGAGTACATTCTCCATGCTCTACCCCGGTCGAGGCAGAATTTCGGCAGCACCTCCCCGCTGCTCTCCCGATACACGTCTCGGCAAAAACCGAGAGGATGTGCATCCGGAGAACAACGGGGCGGCGCCGCCGAAATCCTAACTCGGACCGGGGTAGAGCACGGAGAATGTACCCAACTACGCATCCGCCGACTGTCCCGTAAATGCCGCAAGCGTTACGTTTCCAAATATGTCGACCACTAATGCATATTTATCCCCGTAACGCTTGCGGACGGGAAGTGACACCTAGGTTTCGCGACTTGACATCAAATTGAATCTAGTGACATACATAACTAAGAACGGCGGATGAGATGGAATTCTAGCTCACCTTCGGTTGTAGAGGAAGTAATCGAACAACGAAGGTGTCGGTGTCGACGGCGTCCTCTAGGGCGGCTCGAGGCCACGTCAACGGGGGCTGCTGGAGGGTGCGTCAAGGGGGCGGCTGGCTGCGCACGCTGGCTGAAAAAACATTGCACCATTAAAATGTGAGTGAATGAGACAATTTCCATATATAACAACTATTATATGCATCGCGGTCATCGGCATCACGACATCGTGGTCACCGGTATGACCATATCGCGGTCACCCGCACCCCCACCCGCATCGGCATCGCCACATCGCGGTCACCGACACCTACCCGCGCCCCCACCCGCACCGGGACCGCGGTCACCGACACCCCCACCCGCATCGGCATCGCCACCCACATCAGCATCGCCACCCGCATCGGCGCCTGCTCACCCGCGCCGCCGCCTGCTCACCCGCGCCGCCACAAGCTCACCCCGCCGCCACAAGCTCACCCCGCCGCCGCGAGCTCACCCCGCCGCCGCGAGCTCATTTTCCATTTTATTTCCTTTCCCATCTTTTTTTTATTTTTATTATCCAATCTATTTCTATTTCTTTTTTTCTATTTCTATTCAACTATTCTATTCTAATTACAACGATTAAAGAAAAAACAAAAAAATCTCTATACCTGCGGGTGGAGGGGCTTGCAGGGAGCGGCGCGGTGGCTTGCTCGGGCGGCGGCGCGGGAGCTTGCAGGGGCGGCGGTGGCGCAAGGACTCGGGGGGGAGGGGGCGGCGCCGCGGGGCTTGCGGGGGGGGGGGCGGCGCGGCGCTCGCGGGGGGGGGCGGCGGCGCGGGGCTTGCGGGGAGGGGGGCGGCGGCGCAGGGGCTCACGGGGGGCAGCGGCGCGGGGCTCGCGGGGGGGCGGCGGCGCGGAGCTCGCGGTTGGAGGAGGAAGAGGGGGTGTCGGGTCGGGCCGGGCCGGCGTGGCCGTTATGTTAGGCCTGGGCCTGGGCCTGGGCCGACGGCCATGGGCTATGCCGACGGCCACGGCCTATGCCGTCGGCATAGGTCCACTTGTTTTTTTCATTTTATTTTCATTTTTATTTTATTTTATTTCTATTTTTATTTCGCTTATTACAATTCTTTAGTATGAGTGTGCAAGTATGTTTAGAGATGCAATGGCCATATACGTGCCACCTCCGCTGGGTCTACCCCTCCTTCGGAGAAAGCTAGGGGGGTAGACCGCACGGGTGCAACGGGCTAGGGTTTCGCCGTAGACCGAGCTTCGGGAGCTATGCATGGGCAAACCTTTGCTTCTCATGTACATATGACCTAACCAAGGCAGATGGAACACATTAGCCTCCCATCTTGGCGTCGTCCGAAGAAAGCTAGGGGGTAGACCGCACGGGTGCAGCGGGCTAGGGTTTCGCCGTAGACCGAGCTTCGGGAGCTATGCATGGGCAAACCTTTGTTTCTCAGGTACATATGACCTAACCAAGGCAGATGGAACACATTAGCCTCCCATCCTGGCGTCGTCCGAAGAAAGCTAGGGGGGTAGACCGCACGGGTGCAGCGGGCTAGGGTTTCCCCGTAGACCGAGCTTCGGGAGCTATGCATGGGCAAACCTTTGCTTCTCAGGTACATATGACCTAACCAAGGCAGATGGAACACATTAGCCTCCCATCTTGGCGTCGTCCGAAGAAAGCTAGGGGGTAGACCGCACGGGTGCAGCGGGCTAGGGTTTCGCCGTAGACCGAGCTTCGGGAGCTATGCATGGGCAAACCTTTGTTTCTCAGGTAAATATGACCTAACCAAGGCAGATGGAACACATTAGCCTCCCATCTTGGCGTCGTCCGAAGAAAGCTAGGGGGTAGACCGCACGGGTGCAGCGGGCTAGGGTTTCGCCGTAGACCGAGCTTCGGGAGCTATGCATGGGAAAACCTTTGTTTCTCAGGTACATATGACCTAACCAAGGCAGATGGAACACATTAGCCTCCCATCTTGGCGTCGTCCGAAGAAAGCTAGGGGGTAGACCGCACGGGTGCAGCGGGCTAGGGTTTCCCCGTAGACCGAGCTTCGGGAGCTATGCATGGGCAAACCTTTGCTTCTCATGTACATATGACCTAACCAAGGCAGATGGAACACATTAGCCTCCCATCTTGGCGTCGTCCGAAGAAAGCTAGGGGGTAGACCGCACGGGTGCAGCGGGCTAGGGTTTCGCCGTAGACCGAGCTTCGGGAGCTATGCATGGGCAAACCTTTGTTTCTCAGGTACATATGACCTAACCAAGGCAGATGGAACACATTAGCCTCCCATCTTGGCGTCGTCCGAAGAAAGCTAGGGGGGTAGACCGCACGGGTGCAGCGGGCTAGGGTTTCCCCGTAGACCGAGCTTCGGGAGCTATGCATGGGCAAACCTTTGTTTCTCAGGTACATATGACCTAACCAAGGCAGATGGAACACATTAGCCTCCCATCTTGGCGTCGTCCGAAGAAAGCTAGGGGGGTAGACCGCACGGGTGCAGCGGGCTAGGGTTTCGCCGTAGACCGAGCTTCGGGAGCTATGCATGGGCAAACCTTTGTTTCTCAGGTACATATGACCTAACCAAGGCAGATGGAACACATTAGCCTCCCATCTTGGCGTCGTCCAAAGAAAGCTAGGGGGTAGACCGCACGGGTGCAGCGGGCTAGGGTTTCGCCGTAGACCGAGCTTCGGGAGCTATGCATGGGCAAACCTTTGTTTCTCAGGTACATATGACCTAACCAAGGCAGATGGAACACATTAGCCTCCCATCTTGGCGTCGTCCGAAGAAAGCTAGGGGGGTAGACCGCACGGGTGCAGCGGGCTAGGGTTTCGCCGTAGACCGAGCTTCGGGAGCTATGCATGGGCAAACCTTTGCTTCTCATGTACATATGACCTAACCAAGGCAGATGGAACACATTAGCCTCCCATCTTGGCGTCGTCCGAAGAAAGCTAGGGGGGTAGACCGCACGGGTGCAGCGGGCTAGGGTATCGCCGTACGCCGAGCTTCGGGAGCTATGCATTGGCAAACCTTTGTTTCTCAGGTACATATGACCTAACCAAGGCAGATGGAACACATTAGCCTCCCATCTTGGCGTCGTCCGAAGAAAGCTAGGGGGTAGACCGCACGGGTGCAGCGGGCTAGGGTTTCGCCGTAGACCGAGCTTCGGGAGCTATGCATGGGCAAACCTTTGCTTCTCATGTACATATGACCTAACAAAGGCAGATGGAACACATTAGCGTCCCATCTTGGCGTCGTCCGAAGAAAGCTAGGGGGTAGACCGCACGGGTGCAGCGGGCTAGGGTTTCGCCGTAGACCGAGCTTCGGGAGCTATGCATGGGCAAACCTTTGTTTCTCAGGTACATATGACCTAACCAAGGCAGATGGAACACATTAGCCTCCCATCTTGGCGTCGTCCGAAGAAAGCTAGGGGGGTAGACCGCACGGGTGCAGCGGGCTAGGGTTTCCCCGTAGACCGAGCTTCGGGAGCTATGCATGCGCAAACCTTTGATTCTTAGGTACATATGACCTAACCAAGGCAGATGGAACACATTAGCCTCCCATCTTGGCGTCGTCCGAAGAAAGCTAGGGGGTAGACCGCACGGGTGCAGCGGGCTAGGGTTTCGCCGTAGACCGAGCTTCGGGAGCTATGCATGGGCAAACCTTTGCTTCTCATGTACATATGACCTAACCAAGGCAGATGGAACACATTAGCCTCCCATCTTGGCGTCGTCCGAAGAAAGCTACGGGGTAGACCGCACGGGTGCAGCGGGCTAGGGTTTCGTCGTAGACCGAGCTTCGGGAGCTATGCATGGGCAAACCTTTGTTTCTCAGGTACATATGACCTAACCAAGGCAGATGGAACACATTAGCCTCCCATCTTGGCGTCGTCCGAAGAAAGCTAGGGGGGTAGACCGCACGGGTGCAGCGGGCTAGGGTTTCCCCGTAGACCGAGCTTCGGGAGCTATGCATGGGCAAACCTTTGTTTCTCAGGTACATATGACCTAACCAAGGCAGATGGAACACATTAGCCTCCCATCTTGGCGTCGTCCGAAGAAAGCTAGGGGGTAGACCGCACGGGTGCAGCGGGCTAGGGTTTCGCCGTAGACCGAGCTTCGGGAGCTATGCATGGGCAAACCTTTGCTTCTCAGGTACATATGACCTAACCAAGGCAGATGGAACACATTAGCCTCCCATCTTGGCGTCGTCCGAAGAAAGCTAGGGGGTAGACCGCACGGGTGCAGCGGGCTAGGGTTTCGCCGTAGACCGAGCTTCGGGAGCTATGCATGGGCAAACCTTTGTTTCTCAGGTACATATGACCTAACCAAGGCAGATGGAACACATTAGCCTCCCATCTTGGCGTCGTCCGAAGAAAGCTAGGGGGGTAGACCGCACGGGTGCAGCGGGCTAGGGTTTCCCCGTAGACCGAGCTTCGGGAGCTATGCATGGGCAAACCTTTGTTTCTCAGGTACATATGACCTAACCAAGGCAGATGGAACACATTAGCCTCCCATCTTGGCGTCGTCCGAAGAAAGCTAGGGGGTAGACCGCACGGGTGCAGCGGGCTAGGGTTTCGCCGTAGACCGAGCTTCGGGAGCTATGCATGGGCAAACCTTTGTTTCTCAGGTACATATGACCTAACCAAGGCAGATGGAACACATTAGCCTCCCATCTTGGCGTCGTCCGAAGAAAGCTAGGGGGGTAGACCGCACGGGTGCAGCGGGCTAGGGTTTCCCCGTAGACCGAGCTTCGGGAGCTATGCATGGGCAAACCTTTGTTTCTCAGGTACATATGACCTAACCAAGGCAGATGGAACACATTAGCCTCCCATCTTGGCGTCGTCCGAAGAAAGCTAGGGGGTAGACCGCACGGGTGCAGCGGGCTAGGGTTTCCCCGTAGACCGAGCTTCGGGAGCTATGCATGGGCAAACCTTTGCTTCTCAGGTACATATGACCTAACCAAGGCAGATGGAACACATTAGCCTCCCATCTTGGCGTCGTCCGAAGAAAGCTAGGGGGTAGACCGCACGGGTGCAGCGGGCTAGGGTTTCGCCGTAGACCGAGCTTCGGGAGCTATGCATGGGCAAACCTTTGTTTCTCAGGTACATATGACCTAACCAAGGCAGATGGAACACATTAGCCTCCCATCTTGGCGTCGTCCGAAGAAAGCTAGGGGGGTAGACCGCACGGGTGCAGCGGGCTAGGGTTTCCCCGTAGACCGAGCTTCGGGAGCTATGCATGGGCAAACCTTTGTTTCTCAGGTACATATGACCTAACCAAGGCAGATGGAACACATTAGCCTCCCATCTTGGCGTCGTCCGAAGAAAGCTAGGGGGTAGACCGCACGGGTGCAGCGGGCTAGGGTTTCGCCGTAGACCGAGCTTCGGGAGCTATGCATGGGCAAACCTTTGTTTCTCAGGTACATATGACCTAACCAAGGCAGATGGAACACATTAGCCTCCCATCTTGGCGTCGTCCGAAGAAAGCTAGGGGGTAGACCGCACGGGTGCAGCGGGCTAGGGTTTCGCCGTAGACCGAGCTTCGGGAGCTATGCATGGGCAAACCTTTGTTTCTCAGGTACATATGACCTAACCAAGGCAGATGGAACACATTAGCCTCCCATCTTGGCGTCGTCCGAAGAAAGCTAGGGGGTAGACCGCACGGGTGCAGCGGGCTAGGGTTTCCCCGTAGACCGAGCTTCGGGAGCTATGCATGGGCAAACCTTTGTTTCTCAGGTACATATGACCTAACCAAGGCAGATGGAACACATTAGCCTCCCATCTTGGCGTCGTCCGAAGAAAGCTAGGGGGGTAGACCGCACGGGTGCAGCGGGCTAGGGTTTCGCCGTAGACCGAGCTTCGGGAGCTATGCATGGGCAAACCTTTGTTTCTCAGGTACATATGACCTAACCAAGGCAGATGGAACACATTAGCCTCCCATCTTGGCGTCGTCCGAAGAAAGCTAGGGGGGTAGACCGCACGGGTGCAGCGGGCTAGGGTTTCGCCGTAGACCGAGCTTCGGGAGCTATGCATGGGCAAACCTTTGTTTCTCAGGTACATATGACCTAACCAAGGCAGATGGAACACATTAGCCTCCCATCTTGGCGTCGTCCGAAGAAAGCTAGGGGGGTAGACCGCACGGGTGCAGCGGGCTAGGGTTTCGCCGTAGACCGAGCTTCGGGAGCTATGCATGGGCAAACCTTTGTTCGTCAGGTACATATGACCTAACCAAGGCAGATGGAACACATTAGCCTCCCATCTTGGCGTCGTCCGAAGAAAGCTAGGGGGTAGACCGCACGGGTGCAGCGGGCTAGGGTTTCGCCGTAGACCGAGCTTCGGGAGCTATGCATGGGCAAACCTTTGTTTCTCAGGTACATATGACCTAACCAAGGCAGATGGAACACATTAGCCTCCCATCTTGGCGTCGTCCGAAGAAAGCTAGGGGGTAGACCGCACGGGTGCAGCGGGCTAGGGTTTCCCCGTAGACCGAGCTTCGGGAGCTATGCATGGGCAAACCTTTGTTTCTCAGGTACATATGACCTAACCAAGGCAGATGGAACACATTAGCCTCCCATCTTGGCGTCGTCCGAAGAAAGCTAGGGGGGTAGACCGCACGGGTGCAGCGGGCTAGGGTTTCGCCGTAGACCGAGCTTCGGGAGCTATGCATGGGCAAACCTTTGTTTCTCAGGTACATATGACCTAACCAAGGCAGATGGAACACATTAGCCTCCCATCTTGGCGTCGTCCGAAGAAAGCTAGGGGGGTAGACCGCACGGGTGCAGCGGGCTAGGGTTTCGCCGTAGACCGAGCTTCGGGAGCTATGCATGGGCAAACCTTTGTTTCTCAGGTACATATGACCTAACCAAGGCAGATGGAACACATTAGCCTCCCATCTTGGCGTCGTCCGAAGAAAGCTAGGGGGTAGACCGCACGGGTGCAGCGGGCTAGGGTTTCCCCGTAGACCGAGCTTCGGGAGCTATGCATGGGCAAACCTTTGTTCCTCAGGTACATATGACCTAACCAAGGCAGATGGAACACATTAGCCTCCCATCTTGGCGTCGTCCGAAGAAAGCTAGGGGGTAGACCGCACGGGTGCAGCGGGCTAGGGTTTCGCCGTAGACCGAGCTTCGGGAGCTATGCATGGGCAAACCTTTGTTTCTCAGGTACATATGACCTAACCAAGGCAGATGGAACACATTAGCCTCCCATCTTGGCGTCGTCCGAAGAAAGCTAGGGGGTAGACCGCACGGGTGCAGCGGGCTAGGGTTTCGCCGTAGACCGAGCTTCGGGAGCTATGCATGGGCAAACCTTTGCTTCTCATGTACATATGACCTAACCAAGGCAGATGGAACACATTAGCCTCCCATCTTGGCGTCGTCCGAAGAAAGCTAGGGGGTAGACCGCACGGGTGCAGCGGGCTAGGGTTTCGCCGTAGACCGAGCTTCGGGAGCTATGCATGGGCAAACCTTTGTTTCTCAGGTACATATGACCTAACCAAGGCAGATGGAACACATTAGCCTCCCATCTTGGCGTCGTCCGAAGAAAGCTAGGGGGGTAGACCGCACGGGTGCAGCGGGCTAGGGTTTCCCGTAGACCGAGCTTCGGGAGCTATGCATGGGCAAACCTTTGTTTCTCAGGTACATATGACCTAACCAAGGCAGATGGAACACATTAGCCTCCCATCTTGGCGTCGTCCGAAGAAAGCTAGGGGGTAGACCGCACGGGTGCAGCGGGCTAGGGTTTCGCCGTAGACCGAGCTTCGGGAGCTATGCATGGGCAAACCTTTGTTTCTCAGGTACATATGACCTAACCAAGGCAGATGGAACACATTAGCCTCCCATCTTGGCGTCGTCCGAAGAAAGCTAGGGGGTAGACCGCACGGGTGCAGCGGGCTAGGGTTTCGCCGTAGACCGAGCTTCGGGAGCTATGCATGGGCAAACCTTTGTTTCTCAGGTACATATGACCTAACCAAGGCAGATGGAACACATTAGCCTCCCATCTTGGCGTCGTCCGAAGAAAGCTAGGGGGTAGACCGCACGGGTGCAGCGGGCTAGGGTTTCGCCGTAGACCGAGCTTCGGGAGCTATGCATGGGCAAACCTTTGTTTCTCAGGTACATATGACCTAACCAAGGCAGATGGAACACATTAGCCTCCCATCTTGGCGTCGTCCGAAGAAAGCTAGGGGGTAGACCGCACGGGTGCAGCGGGCTAGGGTTTCGCCGTAGACCGAGCTTCGGGAGCTATGCATGGGCAAACCTTTGCTTCTCATGTACATATGACCTAACCAAGGCAGATGGAACACATTAGCCTCCCATCTTGGCGTCGTCCGAAGAAAGCTAGGGGGGTAGACCGCACGGGTGCAGCGGGCTAGGGTTTCGCCGTAGACCGAGCTTCGGGAGCTATGCATGGGCAAACCTTTGTTTCTCAGGTACATATGACCTAACCAAGGCAGATGGAACACATTAGCCTCCCATCTTGGCGTCGTCCGAAGAAAGCTAGGGGGGGTAGACCGCACGGGTGCAGCGGGCTAGGGTTTCCCGTAGACCGAGCTTCGGGAGCTATGCATGGGCAAACCTTTGTTTCTCAGGTACATATGACCTAACCAAGGCAGATGGAACACATTAGCCTCCCATCTTGGCGTTCGTCCGAAGAAGAAAGCTAAGAACGAAGCTAGGGAGGGAGAACCGCACGGTGCGCGGCGCTAGGGTTACGCCGTAGACCGAGCTTCGGGAGCTATGCATGGGCAAACC